>CM062858.1:23633806-26133806 GCA_031772225.1 Eubasilissa splendida | reverse complement strand
ATTTCCAAGGCGATTTTTGTGGACATGATAAATTCCGTAATTCTCATCAGATTTCTAAAAAATATTTCTGAAAATATGATATATTAGGTGTTTCGGTTAAGTTCATTAACTACCCTGATCCACCATCTAGTTTAAAATTCGCGGATATTTAAAATCTTTAAAAATTTGTAACTCCGTTCATATTGAACCTAGAGAAAAATGAAAAATTCATGTATAAAATGTACCTAATTCATACAGTCAGTGTAGAAGAGATTTATTTTTAATGCTTTTGTCCATTCCAGAGAATAAAATTAGCGAAAAATTAAATCGGACGCATCTCGTAAGATTTTTTGTCGTGTTAATATATGCTATTGTAGCATCATGTATATGCTATTGTGGCATCTTGTATATGCTATTGCAGCATCCTCTATATGAGAAAAACAAACAAATACGAATATAAAGATACAATACGTGACTGAACCGATCAATAGCCAAGGAGGCATTAAAATCTCTATCGAGTATATATATTTATTAATTTTTTAATTTTTAAACGACTAGCTTTAAGCCGCTTTGAGGTGGGCCTCTAAAATATTTCTAATTAAAAAAATATATACATATATTTCTGATGCACAGTAATTATAAATCTTAGTTTAATGAATGCAACATTCTTTTAGAGCATTTTCACTATCGTAATTGTTCCATTTGTTGTTCGAATTTTAAGATTAAATCGAATTATTCGCTGTGAATTACGTGAATTATAAAAATATATTTTGTAATACATTATTTGTATAAATGTGTGAACATAATTACATTCATATGAAGACATCAAAAATTGTAATGAAATTTTGGGATTATCTTTTCCGGTAAAGGTTTTTATTATATTAATTTAAGAATTCAAAATCGAAGAGATTTTATCTGGTTTGTATAAGTTTTAAAAGAATTACTCCATATTTGGATTCCATATAAGATTACAGATCCTCCTAAGGATTAATATACTTCATATAAGTACTGAAATGGATAATAAACTTCACCAATTGAAAATATATTCAACCTCATAAAAATTAATAGATTTAAAGATTGTTAAATATATTAATGTAATAGATTTTGTGTGTTTACGAAATATACAACACTGTTGAAACGACGTCGAAAGATTTATATTTATTGAATATTATATTTCACTGAAATTATTCCAATCGTTCTAGGTATGATGTAACATATAATTTTAATTAAGTATATTTTCACTCTGCGTTCAACAACTAATTTCTCTACTTCGATGCACCACCATGAAACTGATATATTAGTTTGCGTAACTCTAATAACTTTAGCAACAGCTTTAGCCGAGGCAAGATCGATAATTATTGTATAGGATTTTGTTGTGTAATGAATGTATTATAAAAATGATTTTGCGAAATCTGTTTTTTTTTTGCATTAATTAAAACATAGACATAAAAGAACGCAATATTAATAAAGCGAGGGGTGAAGGAAATACTTCTGAATGAACGGTGCGGCGTTAGTTCAAAAAGTTAAAAAACGTAAACACAAGTCTTAAAGATGAAAAGGCCAATACTGTTGAAAACACGAATTGCAAACTTTAGTGGAAGAAAACACGCGACAAATAACTATTGTTGGTTACCTGATGAGGACTCTCACTTCATGGTAACTTGCACCATTTCAGCAGCAGAGAATGCCTTTAACGTTATCTTGAATTCAAACGTGTCGAAGTTTTATTCTACGGGCATAAATAATAAAACAAATTAAATGTGACAATTAGAAAGATATACAGGAAATTATTGCCACCGGGATTCGAACCTGGGAAATATGTTAACTTACACTATTGGTGTGGCGCAATCGGTTAACGCATTTTCCCGGATAGGAAAGGATCAAGGATCGAATCCCGGCAGCAATACAAATATGTTAACGATAAATTTAATTTTCCTGTATATCTTTCTAATTGATTAATTTAATTTGTATTAAAATACCACGAGTATGTTCTGAAAAAACTGCAACTACACAATAATAATGTGTTCTCCTTAATAAATAATGCTTGTAATTTGTAGTAAAAAATACGTGGAATCAAATAGATCTTAATTCTTTTATGTTTTATTATATCAATAAAGGTTATTTGTTAGTCAATACAATAAATCAAATACGATTTTTTCGGTTCCATATTTTATTTTTCCAAGTAATTGGACGATCGTTTCAGCTGTATAGGCCATTATCAACTGATAACATGAATACCGTCTGTATTAAATAAAAAAAACAATTTATTAGGTCTAAAGTTATCTTTTAATTGAGTGTGACAGTTAAAATGGGTTATTATATTCGGAACTACCTAATACAGTGTGAAACGTACAAAGAACGCGGAACAACGTACAAAGAATGTGGAAACACGGACAATTCTAATAACAGCGGCCAACTTTCGGTCAATTGTTCTTGAAAGCTCAAAGAACATCCAGTTCGCTCAGCTACGAATCTAATCGTTAGATAATGGTCGTTTCATATAGTAAAATTTTGTTGTTCACGGTTTGTGATATTTATGAAATATTTCGTCTGCTCGCGGTCTGCACCCATTCGAATGAAATGAATTATTTTGATTGGTCATATTAGTATCGGGATACAGAAAAATCTATTCTTCTCATAATTTTTATGTGATTATGACTAGATTATGATTAGAATAAGTTATTGATGCGTGATGAGTTACTGATGACAAAAATGATTATGATATATATTTTTTACTAAATACTTTGATACGTTTCCTTCTATTTAAATCTGGCAATTATTTATACAATTTCGTTCAGTAAATTTTGATATCTTCCTGTATACGTATATTTATTTTTTGCTCATGTTACTTGTGTTATATGTATTTTCCGTATGTAATAGCAATGTTAACATTTTGAAAAAATATTACATAGATACAAAATGAGAGACACCTTTTTAACAAATACTATAAAATATTTATAAAATCTGTTTATAGATTTAATTAGTTGTTATTCTTTAATTATTTAGATATTTTTATAATGTAACAAAAATGATATCAATGAACCAGTTCAATATAAAAACTACAACATGTCCAAACCTGAGCAAGCCAGCTTAACGAGTAAGTAGACTACTCGATATCACCCTACACAGGTAGACCGCAGGTGCCTAAGTAAGGCCGATCCTTAGGGATGATTTTCCTGCCAAGAAAGTTCCGTACTCGGTTCGGATATTCTGAGCCACCCTGTTGTGTCAAACTTTCTCATTTTGTTTATCGAAATAAGTTTGCCAAAAACATATGTTGTTTCAAGTTCTGCGGGATATGGGCGCACGTCTGTGTTCAGCTAAAAGTTTACCTCCCACAAATTTTGTTTCCATTAAATGAATAATTTTGAATAAAAATAACATATTTTTTTTATTTTAAATTATTCCAATCTTTGGTCTCGATACTCGAAGAATGATAGTGCAGAATAAAGTTATTTGTTATGCACCTTATTTAGTATTGAGACCAACAGATGCATACTGAAGACTCGAGGGCAAATTTCATCCACGTTTTTCGTGCATCTTTATGGCTCGTGTCCACAGAGCAGATTTCTCTTGGAGATTCACCTCAAAAAAGGGTAAAGATAATACATAACTCAGTGCGAAGCGTTCTATGAATCGCTCCCGATTAAAATAACACATCCAGTACATACGTATTTTTACTGACTCTCAGAGATCAAAGTCTTATTGAGATAATCGTAGACACGGGCTATTATGTTAGACATATAGTAGAGATGAGTTCTTTAGTGTTTTAGATATACAATGCAATACTTAATATAGCAAAAGTAATTGATTGATATTACTTCAATTTTGAAATAGTAAGTTTTGAATTTCCTTTTAATTTATTTATAGTCCCCCAACGTACTCATTAAACTCTAATATATTTAAAAAAATTACAATTACCTTGGTAGAAACCTCAATAATCTACGACCACACACGAGAAGATGTTCGAACGATTACACGTCAGAACAGAAGAGCTTTTCTATGTGCCCCTGCGCAGAAAGACGTGATGGTAAGTAAGTAAATGTGCATAGTATTCATATATTTTACAACCCCTGTAAGGGCTTTGGTAATAATAGGTACATTATTAATTATAAGTCCTGTCAATTTTCCAATACAGTTTTGAACTTAATCTCATTTTAATTAATTAAATATAATCTTTTATAATAACTAATTAACTTCAGCATATAAATACTAAAAAATACAAAGAAATTAACTTCTAAAAAAATAAATAATCTAATTATCCAATACATTGCACTTATATTAAACGAAAATAAATAGCGACAAGACTGAATTCGTTACCGAGAATATGTTACGAAATCAGATTACTCAAACCGAAGACATCCAGCTTGCCATTTAATGTAATACCTACTATGTTAACACTTTTTGTCAACATTTTTTTCAGTAACATTGAAGTAAGTCAGTTAGGACTCTTTATTAAAATCTTTTACTAAACTCATCACACAACATGGGATGTATCGGAGGCGAGATAGACTGGGAAATCTTCCGTAAACACTTGCCGATTCCACTCATGTAATAGCCTTCATAGCATCAGGCTTCAGCATCACCATATTCCGATAGTTTAGCCGCAGCTGTCGGGTAGATGGAACTTATCATTGATCGACCGGGAACGTCTGTAATGATCGCGCTATTGGCATATTGAATGGAGGGTAATTGTCTCGACGGTTACATAAAGTTAGAAAGCTCTGCGCATTCAAGCTAAAACGGTATGTGCAGGAAATTTTGCTTCCACTTTAGGGGCAGTTAAGATCGACTACCCCGGGGGCTATGAATAATGCACGCCGCAAGGAAGCCTTCAGTAACTGATTACAATTATGGTGCAGCAAGAAATTTACATGCACAAGTCTAATAAGAGTGAAATGTGAATTATTTTGCTGTCCTATTGTGAATAAAAAATAGCTCAACACACACATACATCCACGTACATAACGAGTGTAGGGTCAATTGTACCAAAATACGTTTTGCAATTTTTTGCATCGTTGTTATAAGAAATATAAAGGTAATATTTTCTAAACAGTAGACAATTTAGTTATCTTCAAAATTATTGTATTCTCATTTCTCTAATTATGATAGAAATTAAAATATAAGCTTATAAACAAATCGAGAGAAATGTGAAATGGTAGGGGAATTAATTAAAACAGAGAATTTAGCTAAAAAGTTGTCGCACTTTAACCATTTTGGTGAAGAAAAATAGTTACTTTAATGTTTTTTAATATTGTAGTTCAAAGTTTCCACTACATTCAACATAATACAAAATTTATCTAACCTCATGAAAATTCTAACAATTTTTGTTAATTAAAGTGTTAATATAAACATTCACTATTTTGATATAATAAAATGACAAAACAAACATAAATTAATTATCTTAACATATTTAAATCTTAATAAACAACGAAATTTTATATTTTTTAATGTACTGGTATAATGTGATAAAACTAGCCCCTGACGGCCATTTCAAATTATAATGAAGAATTAGCATTTCAACACTCAACATAAAACAAACACAAATATCGAAAGAAATGTGCATATTAATGAAATGATAAAAACAGAGCGCACAAATTCAACTATTATTATCTGTTATTATATTATAATCTGATCAAAAAAACTTACTTTTGGCGCACAAAAAAATCGTTTTACAAATGCCACTTTCCGCGTTCCGCCAAGTCCTGTGAAACAAGTCCGTACATGTCAAACATGCCTCTTGACGACGTGTCATATATGTAAATACCTACTATAGTTTACGAGTTATTTGCATTGGTACTATTGCCCCCTGGTACAATTGACCCCGGTCTACCCTACTATAAATTGAAAATACGAATAAAAGTTGGCGCAGGTCATTTAAATGCAATAAACTACTACATATACGTATATTACACCCATACATATTGATTTGATATTGATCACGGAACCAAGGAAAGGAAAACAAATTTTTTTTTGATCACAATAAAAAAAATTCTAAATGTCAAACGCAAAACATGACACTTTCAATATTAAATTCAGATATCTTCGTACTTTATTGTTTATTGTTACGTACTTATCTTCTAAGTACGTTTTCAGTGTACACCTCGTAATGTGAAGGTCCAAGAAATAGACTTTGTAACAATTATACATTGATTACAATACAATACAATTTAGTACACGGGATATGACTAGTATAGGGTAAACGATTAAGTCGATGAACACGCAGAGAAAGAGGCCGCGCCCTGCCGCGCGCCGCCCTTTATAACCTCGCACGCACGCATGCCGGCGGTGCGGCACTCACACACACAACCATACAATCCCAAGAACATCACATTTAGATATTTTCTAAAATAATTAAATATATGGATACATTGACGTAATGATAGTTAAACCGTTATTATGTGATCGTGATTGTGATTGTGTTAAATTGTGATGATAATTGGTAAACGATTATTTGTAATTCTTCTAGCGGTCACTGGTACACTAGAAACTAAATCTTCCACAATTAAATCTCATCATTTAAATCGAACACAATCAGTCACAATAAGGGTTTACTATCACTACATTATATATATATAAGACGCAGGAATTCAAGGAAACAGGAACTGAAGAGTTCGCAAAAGTATTTACTTACTTACCATCACGCTGTTTCATCGCGGGGGTAGGTATCTTTTGTCCTGACAAACAATTCTCGCCTCATCCACATTCATGCATCATCTCATACAAGCTCACCGATTATTATTGAGGCTTTTAACAGGACTATTTTTCAGTATCTGGTTTACCTGGTCGTGTTAACTCTTCCGCGGACGTCCTCTATTTCTTGTGTCATCAATACTTACGTCATACATATCTCTTACCATTCTCTCGTTATTCATCCTTTCTAAATCCTACTCACTATACTAAGATCAGCTTTATATTATTACATTATTTTTTCATTTTTTACTCAGTCATAAGCAAAGGTATCTTCAGGTTACCCGGGTATTGAAGGGCCGCCACGTCAGAACCTCGAACTTGCGATTATTTCCGTAGCATAGCAATAATTTACTTTAAAATACTAATTAAATGTATTAATTAGAAAGATACACATATAGAATCAATTTCATCGAAAAATATTGTTGTTGCGCCACTGGGATTCGAACCTGGATCTCTTTCCAAACCGGGGAAGGGAAATTTGTCGTCAAAAATAATGTCGCTGTCTCAAAGTTGGATAATACACTTTCCCCGGTTTGGAAAGAGATCCAACAATACTTTTCGATAAAATCGGCGCAACAACCATATTTTTCGATAAAATTGATTTTATATGTATATCTTTTTAATTAATACATTTAATTAGTATTAAAAACGTCTGTTCTGAATAATTACAACTTCACAATAAGAATGTGTTCTAATAATAATTTACTTTGACTATTGCCTATTAACTTAATAAAAAAAACTGAATGTACTTGACAATTCCGTTTCTTATTATAAAAGTGTTTTTTATTTTTAATTTACAATCAAGTTTCAAAATTATGTTTTACCTATTCGTTTGTGAGTCAGTCGTCACAACAGATTACACAATGAAATCGCAATTCACCAAATTGTATGATTTGTTGTGTTGTAACCTAACAAAAAACCGGCGTAATTTTATGTTTAATACATTTCATTATGTACTGTACATAATTTATGTACGTACGGTGCCGGGGAGATGAAGTATTCTCGGGAGTGGGGAGGAGCGCGAGGGGTACTACGAACAAAAATTCGATAAGTTATGTTGGCCCGGAAATGTCTTCCTAATGAGATATATACGTCCATGTAAATCGTTAATGTATACATGTACACAAGTTTCCGGAAATAAATAGCATAAAAGTAAAGATATGTTTACTGTAGAAAATATAAAAATACTTTCTGGACAAATTAGTAGTAAGCGTAAGCTATCTTTGATTATTTTTGCTAAGTACTTCGGACGAATGATGTGACCGTGCCGAAAATTTAAGCGTTTTGAACATTTTTTTTAGAAAAAAAAAAAGATTTATGAGATCCACGATACATCCAATTTTGAGATTATAATTAAAATTCATAATAAATAAATTATTAGTGGTGAAAAATAAATTAATATATCTCATACGTTCTGCGAATACTGAGACGTGCTTAACTTTTCGAACAGTGCGTTCGCATTATAGAATAAGTGCAAAATTTACCACGAAATTGCGTTAAAAATAGAACGTTAGAAATGGTGCGTCACAAAATTTCGGAATATTTTGTAGGAGGTACACGGGTTGACTGTAATTTTTTTATTTATTTGACATTTTTACATTTTTTTTATAACATGAATTAAGTATTTTACATTATTAAAATTACATGTTTTTTTTCCGCTTACCTCTCCAAAAAAGAGACTAGCTCTTGTGCTTGGAGTGGGAGTTACACTATAATAATTTTATTCATTGTCTATTTGTGTGCTTTTGAAGTGTTCTATAATATTGTTTATTTTCTAATTATTTGTTTCTGAAGTGTTCATTTAATTTCTTTCTAAACTCTTTTATATCTTTTATTTCTTTAATTTGTGTCCCTACACCTAATATAGCCTCCCTAGGCTATTGAAATTTTTTATCCCTAAATATATAAAATTTTGCTGATAGTGTTTGATGTTACATTTAGGGATTTTAAAGTTATTTTTAAACCTTAATGATGGGTTTGTTTCAAATTTGACTGTGTTATTTTCTTTAATAAATTGATTAATTGAGATTTTTTTGTAAATGTTTTCTATTTTGGGAACTGTGAATTTTGCAATATATATAATAATAACCTAGTAAAGGGTATTTAGTATCTTTGTTGACATCACTGCAAAATAAATATTCAGGAAAAACGTATTTTATACGAAAGTGGTACGACACGTGTGCTTGGGATATGTATCGCATTTTTTTTTTAAAAAACTGAACCCACTAAATAATCTGATAGTCATAGGTTTGAGTCTCATTCCAGGAGACCAGCTGAAGGTTATATTTTCTTAGCGCAAGTATTGAGATTAGTTTGTAAATAGTAAGAATATTGATTTAAAATATATTCAGTGGACCTACGCTTCTCAATTTTGATTAAATAATGAAAAATCAGCTTATGGTTAATATGGTGGAATATTTGTGGAATTGATAGAACTAATAAAAAAAACCTTCGAAACAACAATGCAGCTGGAAATTGTCTGCTATATTTTAGAGCGTCCTTACCACAGACCAGTAAATTAATATACATGAAATAAGGTATATAGGAGAGGGATTTAAATTTAAATTTGGAACAATAGTTGCGGGACTAGGGGCATTCTAGACACATTCTTTGTAGAAAAATAAATCCGACAGTTTATGACACATTTATGCAACGGTTCAAAAAATAAATCTTTGTGTAAACAAATCGTATTTTTTACATTAATGCATATTATATTGTCAGCGTTTAAATTTTCATTCCAATCGAGTCATATATTTGTGCGTGAGTGGTGCGAAAGTGATCACGTGAGTGACACCAACATGAAAATATAGAAACAAGGAATTTGCGTTAGTTCTTGTCTATATATTTGGTAGTCTATGGTTCTAACCATAATACATCTATGTCAAAGAATATATATTTCACGTACGCATTTCTATTTTTAAAAAAAATATTGAAAACCACGCAAAAAATGTACTTGGGTTAAAAGCAATTTAAAGATTTTCCAGAGTGGACTGTTACTACAAGCGGTTCTCTAAATTATCATTTAAAATCCTTAAATCTCTCTGTTGCCATTTCTGAAAGCTGTAGTTGATGGCCCTTTCATCATCAAGAAAAACACCAAGTTGCACGAAAACGTATTACTTCTTGTATTACAGAGTTCTCGGGATTAGGGTAATTTCATAGGCAAACGTGGGGGGTTTTCATCCGTTTTAGGGTCCCGGTATCCTCTTGGTATCCTTGAAAGCCCCGTTGAGCTGAATTTCACTTTGGACCGTTCTGAAAATACCGAGTACAAAGATATTCTACGGACACTCATATTACTTCGGCTAAAGCCAACATCGGGCGGGCGGCGAACGCTCCAATAAAACATTTATATTCAAATTTGAAGAAAGACATTTTCGTATCAGCAGATAGATAAGTTTATTTTCTTGTGAATGGAGGTCTGAAGAGGCTCTTATTGAAACGATGGCCATTTATTTAAGGATCAGATATGTAAACCTACGTAAGGAGATCCCAACTATTCATAATGCTGTCTTAAGGTGCACGAAAATAGATTAACGAAAGCGTTTTATTTAAAGGTTTTGGTTTTACTAATCCCAAATATTTCATTTTCTCTTGTTTATGTTGTCATGTTTTAAATTAAATTCTAAAATGGATCCATCTAATTAAAAATCTTATTTCATTCAAGTCCCTTTTAAAAAAGTTATTTACATTATTTTGCCCTAATTCCCTTCCTAATCCTCCCCTAACTAACCTCAACGAATTTTGAAATAATAGATAAAGTTAAGATTTATAATATGTGTATTTACCACAATGAATGTTCATAAAACCAACATCTAAATTAATTCAAAGTTATTTTGGATGACTCAAGTAAAAAAACAAAATAATGAAATATATATTACATACCTACCGCAGACCACCAAATATGTAGACATGAACTAACGTCAATTCCTTGTCCCAATATTTTCATTTTTGCATCACCCACGTGATCACTTTGATATCACATACGCAATCAAATAGCTCCGCGACATTTAAAAAAATATGATTCGATTGGAACGAAAATTTAAATGCTGACGCTTAATGTGGATTAATGTAAAAAATACGTCTTGTTTACACAAAGATATAATTTTCGAAAAGTATTAAATTATGTGTAATAAACTCTCGGATTTATGTTTCCACCAAGAATATGTGTAGAATGCCCCTCGTCGCGCAACTAATGTTACGAACGCTTCTTCTATATATATACTTTATTTTATGTCTGTTCATTTACTGACCTTTTTTCTGAAAATAACGCTTGTGTAGATACAATGTTTTAAATCAAATTTACATAACTTTTTGAACAAAAATGTCATAATTTTTTTGTTCAAAATGATAGATTACTGAAGTATAAGAAAAAAACATTTCTACCTAAATTTGTTAATTTGTAGCTCGATGGACTAAGACTGCGTGCGATTCAATAAGCCTTAATGAAGAAAAAATCTCTAGATTACGGATTTCAATTCTTGAACAAATATATACAAGTATTAGAGCATTAAAATAATATAAAATATTTTTTTCTTACTCACGGTAATATAAAATTTTCGACAGTTTATAAAATTGTATTTTTTAATCCATAAAGTGATTGTTAGTCTAGCGTTTATAAAATTCGCTTAGTGATCTAATGGTCGGGGCTTGGAGCTTCGTCTCGGAAGACCAGCATATTTTCTTAGCATTACTTTGGAAATAGTAAGAATATTGAAGTGACATATATTTCGTACACGCATTTCTATTTTTAATAAAAAGTTAGACACGTTTCATTGAGAACATCCTAGATAATATTATACACAATATGCGTTAATATTGTTAATTAATAATATGCCCATTCTATTAAAGTACGAGGCGCGTTTTTTAAGTACCGGATTTTTTTTAAAGATTTTTATAACACTTTTATTTTCGCTGCTTACTTACTCTACACGCCTTAAACTACTTCTCAACATAGTCGCCACCATTATTGAGGCACTTGTAATAATGGGGCACCAATTTTTGTATACTTTCACCATAGAACGTCGCCGCCTGGGATTAAAACCATGTCTGTACTCCGACTTGGAGTTCATCATCGTCATCAAATCGCTTGCCACCAAGGAACCGCTTCACATGAAGGAAAATATGGATATCACTTAGCGCCAAATCAGGACAAAATAGGACACGCTATGCGATGAATGTCAGCTGGTTTCATATTTCGTGCATTCAAGAAACGAATCACGGACCATGTCTCACAGTCGGCGGGCTGATCTTGAACATTTCAACCACTCACTACAAGATGGCCACATTATGTGAATGTCTCTAACGTTGCATGTGGTGAGTCAACAGATGAAGGAAACTATTGCGCATGCACAACATTGCAACCGCAGCGCTACACCGGGAATACCCGGCAACGGTACTTACTTAAAAAACGCGCCTCGTACAACATTTTCTATTAACAGCGAATAAAGTTAAAATTCCATTTAAAAAATATTTTTGAAGAATAAACTTAAATAACATAACATGTGTGATTATGTTAATTTTGTCCACGGTTCCTGACGTTTATGTGATTTTGAAACTACAAAAAATACAGATGATTTGATTACAAATTAGCTAATTACTCATTTTTAAATGTTCAGTACCATGGTGATCCTTAGGGAAAGGCAGATGATTTTCTACACGCCCTTGAAAATTCTACATGAGCTTGGCAATCCTACATGAGCCTGTCGGTGCTTGGAGATCATTAGGATACTACAGGGTAATAACTTTTCTAGTTGCTGGTGTGCCACTTTAAGCGCCAAGTTTAAATACACATTGAACTGCTTTTGGCTTGGGGGACAATTATTATGGCCGATTTTGCCGTATGGCGACATTTGTGAATTTTTCCTTCTTTCTAAATACATTACTTATAAATTTCGCATGGCAACGTTATTTGTAAGTCTTTATAATAACTTGTTTTAACGGTACATTTAACGTTAAGTCATTTAACATCGTTGCATATATAATAATTGAATAACGATTTTTCAATATCTCGTAAACAAAAAATTCCATTTCAACAATGATGATTCAATGTGCAATTGTTTTCATGCTTTAAGGTCTTCTTTTTTTCTTTTTCTTCTTTTGCATTTGCAATCCACCATAGCTTTAAGGTCTACATTATGTAAAAATTAAATCAACCCAATAGAGTTCTAAGACTATGAACTATAGGTTAAAACAATTTTTATTTCATTTTAAATCAGGTAATGTTTTGAGTAATACATAATGTTTTTTTTAAATGTAATAAGTTATTTAATCAATTCTGAAATTATGAACAGGATGTAATTTCTTTAGTAATTATTAAAAACTCAGACTTTAATTGAGTTCGTAATTGCTAACTAACTAACTATCTTAACATCTCGCCGTTTCCCCGCGGGGGTGGGCAGAGAGGAAAGAGCGGCATAATTTTTGTCATGAAACAAAATTCTCGCCTCATCCACATTAATATATCTTCTCCTATACTATCGTTGATTATGGAGGCTTCTAACAGAATTATTCTTCAGTATCTGGTTTATCTGATCATGCCAAGTCTTCTGCGCGTGTTCTCCATTTTTGGTACCACCAACATTTGCGTCATATATCTTTATTACCATTCTCTTCTCATTTATCCGTTCCATATGATATTAATCCTACTCACTATACTAAGATCAGCTTTACATTCTTTCTTTATTTCTTCATTCTTTATTCCATCATAAATGAAACTGACGAATATATGCTTAAGTGATCTCATTTCCAATGCATTCAATTTATTTTCGTTCCTCTTCTGCCAGCTTCAGGTCTCACTTCCATACATCAGTGTAAGTATCAGGACTCCATTATGTACCGCTAGTCTTGCCTCGGTTGCCATGTTTTCATTAAACATAATTCTGTTCAAAGCGCCGTTCACTTTGTTTTCTCACTTTTACTTCTTTCTTAACCTGTCCGTTTCTATCAAACAT
The DNA here is from genome assembly GCA_031772225.1 of Eubasilissa splendida. Lineage (NCBI taxonomy): Eukaryota > Metazoa > Arthropoda > Insecta > Trichoptera > Phryganeidae > Eubasilissa > Eubasilissa splendida. The sequence goes on along the minus strand of CM062858.1, from coordinate 26,120,181 downwards.
AGTTCCCAAATACACAAACTTATCTAGACGTTCCAAACATTCATTACCTACAAGTATTTAGCACAGTTCATCCGCTCTTTCCTTTCTTTTACATCAGATTAAGCTTTTTTCTTACAAGCATTGTGCAGGTCTTTTCCTCTCGAGTATTCATCCCCATTTACTGTCAAAAGATACAGCCTCGCATTTTTCTTTTCTTTCACAAGTTTCTTTATGCCTTTCTTGGGTAGCTATGCCGCAGGTTTTATTCGTTGATTCGCACGGGGTAACCTTAATATGGTCCCATGCATCGTCTATATTCAGATCCTTCGCTCTTTTCTTACTCAGACTTTCAAACACTTTCCTTTCAAAACTTTCTCTGACTTCATCCTTTTGCAGATTATAATTTTTAATTCTAGATGGTGCCGAAACTGTTTTATTTATGGAGTGCCATTCTTAAAAAAAATGTAATTACTATATTGTTTATTTCCGTTGCATAATGTGCAAAAACTTTCAACTCGAGATTTTTTTACTTATGTATGCATACTAGTAATGATAAAATTGTTATTTAAACCGTTATTTTAACTGTTATTGTGACTGTGATTGCGTTCGATTGTAACAAAGATTGATAACTGATTAAAATAATTCTTCGAGCAATGACTGGTACACTTGATTTTAAGCCTTCGACAGTTAAATCTTAGTTACCAATCATCGTTAAATCTCAATTACAAATCATTGACACAATCACAGTTACGTAACGGTTCACCATCAATAATATATACTTAAATATTATTAATTTATTCTAAATAGAAGGAGTATTGGAAAGTAATAATTTACATAATTTTTAAAGCAGTTCAACATTATTTTTTAAATATCTTTGTCTTGTTATAAAAAGAGTATTAAAATGCGCATTATGTAGATTTGCTCTTGAACAAGACATAATAATTGAAAATTTAAAAATGCCAATAAGAATTGGAGTAGGTCAACAGATGATTTTGGCCCGACTACATCCACCCAATATTATGGTTGTTTTATGGAAAAATATTTAGTCAGACCATAAATAGGTTACAGATACATATAAGACGTAACTATTTTCCCCAATTTGCTGTATTAGCTATCACAAAACTTTATGGGAAAACAATATTGACAAACTTTTATAAGACATAAAATAGGACAACCTGAAAATGAGAGATACGCTTGAGAAAATACTACAAATATAATTTGGACAAACACATTATTTCTTCTAGTCGTATCGTAAAGCGGTCAATGGTTTTTAAAAAAAATTAATAATTATAACCTGATTTAATTTAATTTATATTTATATTATTTTATAACCTGTAAATAATGAAAGGAAATAAATAATTTTTAAGCACAATTTAATTGAAAAAGATAACTGCACACTTTCATGTGATTTACACAATTAATGGCACACCTTGTTTATTTTATGTTGCCGTTCGATTTTGACAACTGTCAATACATGTTTGTTTTTATGTTGCTATGCGACAAGAACCCAAGTAAATTATATACTCGTATGTGGGTTTTTTTATATCGGTAGCACCATTTCATCTCTATGGGTAAACCTGGTATTGTGGACAATTTCCGACATAAATTGTTACACCTCATATGTGCTTTTTTATTACACTTATTTATATATTTATCGGTATCACCATTTCATTGTCGTGGCTGAAAGTAGTAGTTTAAGCGTCGATTTTTCTTAATTATATAGATATAAAGTGGGCCATCTTGGATTGACTGATGTAAAATACATATAACTTTTTTAATTTTAATATTTATTAAAAAAATATATTATTACAGTGTACTTTTTTAACTTTTTTTAAATCTATGTGTGGAAAATAACACCATTTAAATGACTTTCATTTCCTTGTTGACTAATAATTGCTCTTTCTAAAGTATTTTGCATTACATTACGCAACGTTTCTGTCTCCAAATTTGTTATTTCTCCACGAATATTTTGTTTAAGCTCCTGAATTGTTGCTGGTTTGTTCATGTAAATTCAGCTTTTTAAGTAGCCCCACAAAAACAATCAGGCGACTTCAAATCTGGGTATCCGGGAGGCCAAGCAAACTCTGCTTTTTTTAAAATTAACCAGTCACCGACAACAGATCGTCTTGAAACATAATAAAATTCAATCATGGCGAATCGGGTAAAAAAAAATAAATAAAAATAAACCCCACCAAATTTATACATTTTTAAAAACAGTCAGCCCAAGTTGGCCCATCAGGTTTTTTTTTTAACCCGATTCGCCATGGAGATAATACATATTATGTTGTACATTAAAGTTAAGAAATAAATATAATGCTATAAAAAAGAAAAAGAAAACCAAGGAAAATATTAATAAATAAAATAAAAGTAAATAAAAAGTAAAAAGTTCACACATATATACAAACAAAATATAAATATTACATATATAACTACTTCAGTCACGACCATTGTTGTATGTGTAGCTATTCTATAGGCGTTGCCACACAAAAAAATACTAATATATTTTAATAACCAACTTTAGATATTTAAATTAAATATAAATTAGTTTGATAAAATATCTTCAAGTATAATAGTAAGGTAATATTTGATTATTACTTCCACCAGCGAAATACATAATTATTGAAGTTTGGAAAATATTTCAACAGATGAAAACTCTCCCCCATTGCGCGGCTGAAATTCTTTATTTATTTGATTGCTCTATTTGAAATTAGTCAACTGCTACACTTAAATAGCCATATTTTACTGGCGATCGTTAATGATTGAAAAAAAAACTCAAATTTATGTAATTTAAAAAATGTTACTCGCAATAAATGTGGTAATAATTTGTAGTAATTACCTAACCAGTTTATATCTAGTATCTACTAGTTACTTACTCACTTACTTACCATCACGCCGTAGGCAGAGAAGATAGAGCGCCACACTCCTCGGTCTTGACATACAATTCTCGCCGCCTCATCCACATTCGTACATCTTATCATACAAGCTCGCCGATTGTTGAGGCTTCTGACAGAATCATCCTCCATTATCTGGTCTTCTATTTCTGGTGCCATCAACACTTGCGTCATATCTTTCTTACCATTCTCTCCTCATTCATCCGTTCCATGTGACCAAACCACCTAAGTGATCCTTTCTTAATCTTACTCACTGTACTAACGTAGTATCTGACGTATCTGTAGTACCTAGCTAGAAAATGAGTTGCAGAATCATATAATGGCTCCTATAAAATTAATGTATATTTTTAATGAAATCATACTTTTACTTTTAAATAAAATTACTAGGTTTTAATTGAAAATAATAAATATCCCACTAAAACAGAAGTAACACGCAAAGCCGAAAATTCGACGTGAAAGCAAATGGTTGACCTAGTGTAATTGGTAACTCATTCTCATTAAGATAATATTCCGGGTTTAAATAAGTGGCGGCGATAGCTCGTGTATATTTTTTACGACAGATATATATTCTTTGTGTATTTTATAATTAATTTATTAAATTTGTTTTATTTAATGTAATTTAATAAATCCAAGCTGTCTCGTTTCACCCGCCAAAAGTATTAATTAATAAAAGCAAAATAATAATTTTACGAACATTTATGAAATCTAGTACTTTTTAATTAAATACATTTTTAGATTTTTATAGCCACGGAGTCATTCGGGCAGAGTTTTCTAGGTTATTGCGTCGCGTTTCGAAACCCATTGCGATCAATATCAGGGGTAATGTCGGTGATTTGTTTAAGTATTTCCAGGTAACACGATGTGTTCATGTTAATGTATATGTCGTGAGTGTTTTCTTTCAAGAAATATACCAAGGCTGGGTATTTCGGTGCTGCTAACATGATTGGATTGCGATTTATATCTACATCGGACCTACAAGGTTTAATGGCAAATATACCGAATACGGTATAATAACTGACTTAATTTATACTTATTTTTCTTTTCTTCTATGTACACTTCAATATTTCCTTATTGCTGTTTTCTTGCAATTCTTCGAATTCATTCGCTCTAATGTTTTGGATCTAAAACAATTATATGTGCTGAATATACTAACTAGCTTTAAGACATTATCATACAAGAGCAAATAATCATAAAATCTTTCCAAGGATGACTACTTTTGATCAAAGATTATTCGCATTTCAAGCACCCAGAATATATAATCTAAGTGAAAATAATACTTAAATTTTAAATGACATTAGAGCATTTAGAAAGAATATTGTAAATTGGTTTTTAAAATTGGGTAGAGCTGATACTGAAATGAAACTATTGTCTATTATGATATAACTCTTTGTAACTGCATTACGTGCCTTGGGATAACAATTGGTTTATGAATGAACATTTGTATATGTGAGCTTGATGTTGTGTTTATGCGTTTATGTATATTTGATAACGAGATGTAAGAAAATACGATGTTGTTGGATATGCATGTAACGCGTTCTTCGGTCGACATATCTGAGTACATACATTGTTTTTAGCATTGTACATAATTGATATCTATCTTATACTTATGTTGATTATACTGCTTTATATACTTTAATAAATAAATGCCAACTTGCCCCAAAACAGAGTTGCCTAGTGAGGCAACGCAATCATCTTTCCGAAATTTTATCTGATTAGTATGTAATGTAAAAAAAATGATTCCGGAGAACATTTTTAACATTTCATATATGTTTTTTAAAATCTTTTAAAGTCTCTTATTTCTTGTGGTTCCTGTGCAACTAATCTACATTTATCTTATTTAAAATAATTCCACTCTCTTCTAATCTTTTTTTATTATATTGCATTCCATTATTTCGCCTTTGAATAGAATTTTGTTAAAAAACCTTAATTGTTTTTGCCTTTCTTCTTTAAAATTTTATCTCGCTTCCCCAATTCTGCTCAATTACGCTGTATTCTATTAAGTGCACAATATAGATTAGTATTAAGGAAAAATTCACCATCTCATATAACTCGATACAGTAAGCGTAAAGGTTTGCATAGCCCATCGGAACATAGAAGAATTATTGAAACAGGGAGTATTGAAAAAAATGACAATTGCGAAATATTCCTGAAGGTCTGTATATAAGGTTTAATATAGAAGTATACTCTATTAGTTCATGCTGTCACTCTAAAAGATAAGCAGAGGATATATCCTCCGTACAATTATAAAAAGAGCGTAACTGTATAAATATAAAATACAAAGTTATATGATATATTTTGTATCAAGTCCACGCGCAAATATGTTTTAACCAGAACTATTCAGTGAAATAATTTAGAAATAACAAACACAAGCTGTATATAATTCTTCGCAAAATTTATCACAAACGTGCACGAACTAAATGAAATACTTATCTCGCTCGCGCCGCGCGGTATTTTAAATACACGCCTTCTCTTGAACTGACGAGTAGAAAAATGTTTTAACCACACACAAAAAATGAGTACTTAAAGCAGACATCTCCTAGTGAAAGGGCATTACCAATAATTGTTAAAGTATTATAAAAATAGAAAATAAAACATGAGTTCACGTTTGAGATACAACACTTATATATATATCTCATGTCATAACTTTTCTATAGTCGGCAGGTTTACGTGGCCCCATTAACGTCACCATTATAAAAAACTGTATGAACTGCATTCTCATAGGAACTTTTGAGAAGGGTGATGGTAAAGATGGGGTGAGTACATAGTGCACAATGCGTTAAGTCCAATATAGGATTATCCTAAAACCCCTTTAAATATCAAAACATAGTAAACTCGCTCTTATCTGGTACTCAAGTAACCGGAACTATCAAGTAACTCAAATTTTTATTATTTTTATAAAATGCAGTTTAGTATTGATCAAAAATTTAAGAAGTAGAGACGATTTAGTTTTCATTACTTATTCAGTTTATATTTTATGTACAGGTGAATATTATGTTCCAGGCCGATGATGTTTTTGAATAAATAAAAAATTTAATATAATTTTTTAATTTGATTTTTATTTATTGATTACATGGTTTAGTACAATTATATATATAATATGAAATTGGCTAAGTGAGCGTCTTTGGCAGCGGCATAAATGCGTGCTCTTTTAACCATTTTTTTCATAACATTCTCTCATACTTTCTCTTGTTATTTCAGAAATTTCATTTCAAATATTGTCTTGTAGAATCGGAATTGTTATAGGATTATTGGCGTAGACTTTTTCATTTCAGTATCTCTACAGAAAATAGTCGAGAGCTGTCAAATCAGGTGATCGAGGAGTCCAGTCGACATCAACACTTTTTGACATTATGCGGCCGGGAATAATTTCTCGCAAAATTGCAAGCGTAGCTCGAGCTGTTTGTGAGATGGCACCCTCCTGTTTATACCACATATGTTGCAGACCCAATCGACCCAATTCGACCACCAAGAAGTTTTTCAACATGTGACGATAGCGATCACCATTAATGGTTACAGCATTACCATTATTATTTAGATAAAATGTTTTAATAACTTCAAGACATTGTTGAGACTTTAGATACTCCATAATAAATTGTAATTAACTAATCTCTAGGACTACTATATTAGAACTAATAAATATCTGTTAAATCAAAATGACGGCCAAACAAAATCGATCTGGAACATAATATTCACCCTGTATTAGGTTAATAAAATTCTCCAATTAAATTACACTTTTATTACTTCACTAGCAGCAGGTATACAAAGTAATTTAAAGAGTGATGTTCAGATTACTTCTTCGTGTTCAGTCTTAGTGGTCTCAGATAAGAGGAAGATTATTCAATTATGGAAATAATGAATGTTATGAAAAAGTATTAATTAGAAAAGTGAAGTATTGAATTCAATGAAATTCTGAGATGAGCTGACATATCTGTGCCGAATGCAAATGAAACAACTTCAACACGTCTCGAAATACTGAGATCAAATAATCCAAAATAAAAAATTCTACAAGATAATCGAATATGTAGAAATATTTGATAATTAGCGAAAATATATATTTTTACTGACGCCCGAAGCGAGACTTTAAAAATCGGGCCCCACTACTGGAAGTGGAGTAGTCTTTTAAATATTTATGGTGAATCTTTGAAATGACGAGAAAGTCTAATAGTCTTGTCTCATCTCGCGAGTAAGGGGATAAGCACTTAAATGTGGATGTCGCATTCAAGTTGATACGTTAAGTAATTATTGAAACATGACCGAAACCCCGCGAGGAAGGGATGAAATGGAATACAAATATATTCAAATTACTCTGAGATTTCAGTTTTTCATTTATTTGTCAGCCTTACAAGACTTTTCAATCTCTGAGATGAATAATTTGACGTAGAATTAAGAAGAGATGAAAAAGTTAGTGAATAAATTTAAGGGATGAAGAGATGTTTTGAATTAAAAAGGAAAATCAACAAAAGATGACTGAAAAGCGTAAATACTGCGAAATATCGAACCAAGAATAAATTATCTGATTTTTTTTTAATAATGTAAAAATAATTATTGTGAAATATAAAAAGATATTAATCTTGTCTTGTACGTACTTGTATAATATTTATATATAATTTTTAAATAAATAAAATATAGTCTATTCATCATAATCATTTTCATTCCCTCGTCCTAGGAGCTTCGGGGGCCCAAAATTTCGACAAGATTACGCATTCCCCTGTCGTGCGTCGCTTCAATACTTGCTGATCGATCAGGACCTAATCTGTTTTCTTGTTACATTTTTTGTTGCTGTTTATCTCAATTTAGTATGCTTTCTTCCGGAATTGCCAAAAAAATACACCTTGGTAGTCATTCCTCCGGGATACGCAAGGCATATCCAAGCCACCTCAACTAAGATCTTCTTTCTATATGTAAAAGTAGAGGCTAAAATTAATATTTGCAATATAACTAAACTGAGTATAGGAAAAATGATTAATTTGGAAAGCCGATTTAAGAATTGATTATTCTTGCAAATATTCTGTGGTTATAATTAATTATGCCTAATTATTTTTCGATTCAGTATTTTGTGGGTCATGTTTTATGAATCATTAAACTTCTTTACTAGAAAGCCACTGAAAAACAATTTGAAAATTAATTGATTTGTTTTCAATTTGTTTACGTGGTGAATATAATGGTTTAACATTTTCTATAGAATAATATATGTCGGAAAATGACGGAAATATTAAAAAAAAATGGGCCCGATAATAGCGTATGTTGATGCATGTAATATTATATATAAAAACATTTAACTTAACAGAAAGCTTACTATATATCATGCCATTTCATTAAATCATATTTCATATGAAAGATCTAGTAGAAAATCTCCCGAAATATGGTTAGAAAACCGAATTTTTTTTACTGGATCTGAAATGACTCACCACCGCTGGACGTGTTTTGTTTGTCATTGTTAATTATTAGTTGTTTTGTTTATCGAAAAGGTTATCATAGTGATTGTTTTTTGAAATTGGTTAATTAATTAAAAAAATAATGGAACTGTCTACAAAACACTAGTTCTCATTAAAAATATATAATATTTAGTTTTTTAGATTATTTTTTGTATATATATATATATTTTACAAATCATAATTTTACTTTAATAATTAAAATATAATTTTTTTTTAATAACAGTCTGTCGATATTTAAAAAAATATCCACGATGGACTTAAACATTTGCATGTGTATTATGATGATCTGTACATCAGGTAGTATACGCCTACACTGGTAGACCAGGGTATTGCACCCTTGTAAAGCCAATACCTTTCCCATCAGGATTCTGAGGGTTCATGGACTTAATAACGACAAATATATTCAAACACGTTCAGCAGTGTAATCTGGAGAACCCAATCTGCAAGTAATAAGGGTAAAAGCCCCTTTGAAAATACCACATACCCACACATATATGCTTATACACACCCATAATATATCTATGTACGTAAGCCAAGAGTTTCAATGCCTGTCCTGGAGAAAGAAAAGTCATGAACTAGTGTTGCGATGTAATAATCTGTTTTAGTATTATTTTATTGTACGATATACTAATTTGGTCGAATTTCTAGTGAAATGCTCTAAACTGATTATTTGAAATAATTTTCAAAAAATTATCATCAATTGGAGTTACGGGCCATCTAGATCCAAGACCGACAGCACAGCGTTGATACGAGACAGAAATGTCTCAAGGCGTTCCTGTCTCGAGTAAAATATTCTCAGAAATTTGTAATCCAGCTGTATCCCGCCCGTTCTTGGGCGACCCATTAACCCAGTTCTAGCCGAGGTTATCTCAGAGACTTCTTGAAGCATCCTAAAGTACAAATTTCTCGTAACGTGGACAGCCCATCTCACCTTCATCGCATTTCATAATTGGGCTGTTGATCTGAGAGATCTGAGTTGGTGCGAAAATGCTACAGGTTTAAAACTGCTCCGAGTATTACGCGGAGAATTTTATTTTCAATTACTTGGACGGCATGACGACATTGGTTTCTAAGTTAGATTCTATCTTCTATACAGCAACATCACCTTTTCGCAGTCATGCTTTAGATTCGGAATTTGGTTTGTCTGGATAATTGTTTGAATCAAAAAGTCCTATCTTTTCCACTCTTAAGAATCATATTTCTTCAACATTCTTTTTCAGGATGTCAAAGATGTATGTATTAAAAAATAGACATAGGGAGACAAATGAATGCTCTAGAATGCTATGCTATCTATGCTGGAAATTTAAGGGTACCATTACGAATTTTTTTGTAGCATATACTTAAGTACGCACTTGGCTAAGATAATGTTTAAACTCAGGGTCACACATGATTAATTTATTTTGCCATGCTCCGATAAAGATTATCATTTATGTAATCAATCTGAAAATTAATTTGATACAAGATGTACCGCGTAAGAACTCAGATTGTTTGTGTTCCATTTGTCATATATTGTTCTCTTGGAACAACAAGGCGTAATCCGACATTTACATCAAACTGAGATATTGAGCTTTCATATTTGTTTTTCGATTTCTTCGGCAGAGTTTGGTTCATTGCCCATGAGGTGAAGTTTTATATAAATGTAATCGTATTTTCTAGTTATCTCCTAATCTATTAGGTAATTTGAAATGCTTATATCAAAAGAAGAGAAAATTATTTTGAAACAATAAAGTCAATTTTAACCAAAATGTCAGATGATAATCTTGTAGTTCCAAGGGCGCGATATGTCGCTATTTACCATTTTTAAGACCGTTCTAGGACTTGACACGAATAATACTTGAGACACTGTACAAAACTTATACGATTTTTGAAGTGTGCTAAGCACGTATCTGTCTGAGTTCTGGATTTTTCTAGATAGACAGGTTCTATGTCAGTACTCGGAAATGATTTAGTAAAATATAGTCCGCATTCGAGAAAAATAAGGTAGGTTAGGTCAGGATTTTGAACAATGAATGAATATTAAAAATTTCTTAGCCTTCAATTAAATTCGAGCAAATTTTGTGAGGCTTGTAAAACGAATGAGATTTACAAAATGAGTTAGTCCTCAGACGCACACATAAATGCAGCAGTATAAGGTGAGCGATGGTTACACCGGGGTAAAATCTAGGGTAAAAGGTATTCATGTATTGTGCTTGATACATTTTTGTACAATACGGTGTGGCCAGATATGTGGAACAAGTATCTTGCTCACTTATTATCACGCTAGGGTAGGTAGATAGAAAAATAGAATACCATACTCTTCTATCTTGGTAGATTATGCTACCACGGTCACCACGTTTGTCTCACTTCATGTCTTTCGCAGATATAAGCTGATAAGAAATGAAGGTGAATAAAGAAGAAAAACTAAAATATAATGGACTATATGGACAAATAGACTAAAATAATGCAGCATAGTTAATAATGCACCTTCCCCGGTTTGGAAAGAGATCCAGGTTCGAATCCCGGTGGCGCAACAACAATATTTTTTGATGAAATTGATTGTCTATGCATATCTTTCTAATTAATACATTTAATTAGTATTTAAGATAAGATTAGATTTTTTAGAAACGTGATATCTAATCTCTCATGTGCATTCCATTCTGTATCTGTTATACAGCATCTTAACAAATGAATAAGATCCAAATAGACAAATTGTTAGTAGTACCTTTTGTTAAAAATCTTTCTTCACTATTTTACGATTTAAAAAAAATATAAATGCTTCATATGAAAATATTCTTCTTATGCTGTAAAGAATGAGAGAATGATACTCGAAACTTGCATGGGTTCTTCACAACAGAATAAATAATATACTCTTAACGTCTATTTTAATACAAAAATATTGACATGATATCTGCACCGATATATATTTCTTTAAATGTACAAAAAGAAGGAAGGTAATAATAATGAATAAGAAATGACATTTATATCACTTCACATTACTATACATACATTTAAAATGTTAATTTTTAAGGTTGTGGTTCATTGTCATTCTATGGCACGTGATGCCAGGGCGTTGGCTCGTATATTCAGAAACGCGAAAAATATAGTCAACATATTTATATACATACGTGTATATACCATGAGCAATATATATATTGCATATAATAATTTAAAATTAAGTGTAAGTTTATCAAAAATTAAATATTAGTTCACTCAATAAATGAAAAGTTTAAACATTATTGATGACCCATATTACCATACTAAAATTTAATAACAGCTTTAGGATTTTTTTTGTATATAAATTCAGCTGTAACCACAGACCACCAAATAAATAGACATGAACTAAGGCAAATTTTTTGTCCAAACATTTTAATTTTGGTGGCACCCACTGATCACTCACACAATCAAAGAGCTCCGAGACTTTAAAAAAAAATATGACACGATCGGAATGTAAATTTAAAAGGATACAATATAATACGCATTTTAAATTAAACAATACACATTACACAAAAGATTTAATTATCAAATAGTTAATACTTTTTCTGTTGCATAAATGTGTCATAATCTATCGGATTTATGTTTTCACCAAGAATGTGTGTAAAATGCCTCTCGTTCCGTTAATAATGTTCCGAACCCCTCTCTATACACATCATATCATGTCTATTCATTTACTGTCTGTGGCCGTAACATATTAAAATATTAAATCCACGGTTACCTCTTACGACCACGTCATTGATTTTTTTCCACACATTAACCGAATACCACAGCGAACTTCTTATATATTATATCCCTTCGAAAATTGCTAAGGAGGCAAATGACTTAGGGTGGATCTTATCAGCAACAGGGTGGAATAATGCCACGGTCTCGCCCGGGACCCGAGCAGTGTCCCAGGGTCTAATTCCCTAGTAATTACCGCTTATCTGTTAAACCTTCTATCAAATCTTACTAGCCCATCTCCAGAGGTCGCCTGGTAATCTTGAGATATATACACCATTAACTATGGGATTTGAAACATTATTGAGATTATGGAGTCACACTGAGAACCCAGTATGAATACATATGAGAAGAGCATCCCGCAAACGACTGCCAAAGAACCTTTCAATTTAATAGGGATTTTACATACACGTATATGGTCGCTAAGTGAACCAAACTATGGAAATAGAACGACTTAAGTGGAACGTTGTTCGCTTTGGCAGAATATAAATATGGTAAACGCTCAGTAAAACGAAGATGACACGGAATTTATCGAAATAAATATATATATATATATGAAGGTCTTCTGATGTCTATCCGATCGGATAATGTTTCACGATGGAATGGATCCAAAAATTCCATTCAGTGAACTAATTTATTTAAAGTTTACAATTATATTTTACCACAATACTTGATCGAGCTATTCAGTTATTATGTACTTATAGAAATAAACACTCGTGTATTGAATACATTTTTAAATCCATAACGAAATAGATTAGTGTAAACACAATTTTCATCGCTAAATAATGAAAAATTAATTAAAACATTTTAATTATTCATTACACAAAAGGCAAGGAAATTAAAAAAAAAAAGATAATTAATAAATGAATGTCACAGTAAAAGAATTTGGTAAATGTGCACATTTACTAATCCATGTTTGCATCTATGTAATATTTTAGCGAACGTATCAAAAATTGAAAATATATATCTGTTATTCCTAGTGAATGATTAATTTATTAGACAATTCATAAAATAACATGAAAACTTTGTAACACTTTTTTAACGTTAATAAACAGGCGAGTCACATCAAATGGATGGGTTATATGGTTGGTGTGCACGTGTGGTAGCAAAAGTGGTCATTCAATTTATGCATTTTTGTTTTACTATCTCACGTATAGTAGTAACAATTTTCTTTGAACTGGTACATTTTTGTTTAACTAAATCAGGTGTGAAAACATATACTTCAATTAAATAAATCTTAAAGAGTAATTAAGCAAAATTTGATTTACATTGGATTAGTAGGATATATGTGCGTATATTCAATTTCATATACAAGATGTAACAGTCCACAATATTTTACGGGTGGATATCTGACTAAATTACGAGTCGTAAATGTTTGAGGAATATGGGTCTAAGCTCAACCATGACAGAGATATAAGCATTTAAAAAAAAACATAATTATGCGATTATTGTGATTAATTAATTAATTGAAATATTTTATTGATTTTAAATTATATATTGAATACAAAAAAATATAAAGGTCACTTAATTTCAAGGCTCCAGACTATTTTTTGTTAGATGATTTAGGACCTAAGTAAAGATTCAGATTAATAATGCATAAATTATGCAAATATTAATTTGAAATACGCTTAACATGATTTTGTAAAAATTTCAAACAATAATATTTTTCATAACAGTGTAGAATTTGCACATATTCCTTAAACATTTTCGACCCGTAATTTAATCAGGTATCCACCCATAAAATATTGTGAACTAGGTCTGTTACACTCTATATACTGATATATTAAGAACATAAACTAGGTATGTGTATAGGTATATAAAAATGTTAATTATAAAACAACTAAGTCAGATTTTATGAAATGATTAAATTATCTAAAATATTAATACTAATTAAATTAATTGGATTTCTCTCCTAAGTTATTGCGCAACTGGCGAACGTGTTTGCCTATTTACGTTTATTTGACCCTTAGGAGGCGTATGTTATGATTAAGCTAGGATCCTTAATGAGAATTCCCATTATTGTACTACTAAGCGCAATTTTAACTTAATGAGAACCTTATCCAATTTCTAAACATGGATTTTCTTTGGATTTATCTATTGAAAATATTATCATATCTGTTGATTTTAAAGTATTAAAAATTAAAATTTCAAATACATTCAATGTAACTCAACTTAATGAAATATAAATTAACTATGATTTTGAGATATTCAATTAAGATACAAGAATTGAACAAATATAATACATTTTTGGTAAATATTATAGTACGATAGAAGATAAATATGTAGAAATAATTAGAGGAGAATAAATTCTTATTGTGAAGTTGTAATTACCCAGAACATAGGGCTGTGATACTTTAAATACAAATTAAATGTATAAATTAAAAAGATATACATATAAAATCAATTATATCGAAAAATATTGTTGTTGCTACCGGGATTCGAACCTGGATCTCTTCCAATCCAGAGAACGTGCATTATCCGATTATGCTATACCAACACAGTAGATTAACGACAAATTTTCGAATCTATGTTACACTTTTAAAATTAGTACATCTATCGTTCATCTATCGTAGTACTTTGTATTTACGGAATCTCAAATACCTTTGAGTAAACCGAAAGGAGACGCCAGAATTAACAATTCATGTTTATAAAATTTTGATCACATTGATATAACTTATATATTATTAAGGAGAACTTCAGAGCATAGGTCTATGATATTTTAAATACAAATTAAGCGTATTTAAGATTCCGTAAAAAACAAAATGGATCTATTTTATGCAAAGTATTCAATTGGTTGGGGATAAAATTAAATCACAAAACGAAAAATAGAAAAAAATGTGTACAATTTTTAGCATAGTTGAGACAAAACAACACCCGGATTATGGCGCAGATAAAAAAGAAATATATATACGTATTACGAAAAGTGTGCGGTTTAAATTTAAATAAATGCATGCATTTTCATATCTGTTTCCTTTGTACGACTTGAAATATCACGAATATCACGCCATAGTGCTCACGAAAAAGCGTCGCGATGCCCCAATAAATTATTCTGAGAAACCAACGACGTCTATTCATTCCGAGTGTGAGACCGTTGGGGCGTTAGCGTCGGGACGGTGGCGCTGCCCCGCCATTCTCCAGCCCTGTGAGGCTGCCTCTTACGACTATGAGCGTATCTAATAATGGGGAGGCTTTGATTTTAAAATGTATCGTTTTTAAAAGAACATGAAATTGTGAATGTGTTATTTTTGTTTTTTATTTTAATTCACCTAGCCATATGACGTAATAATCAACATATATGCGAATATTATTAATTATTTTTATTTGTTAACTTTCTTTTATTAACCAATTATTAAGTTTAAATGCATCTACCGGTTTCGAAAAATACCATTTTCTTCTTCAGGATGTCAATACTAATCAAAATATGTTGTTTCTTTACCAGAATATATTTAAAAAAAACAATAATTATTAAAAAAATTAATTTAGTACCTAACTCAAATTATCGAATTTTGCTATAGTAATCGAATACATTTTCGACAAATTTTGAATTCAGTAATCTTTTCAATTGATATATCTGTGGTGACCCTGCACGCGCCACACTGACATGACCATATTGGGATGTACCGATCAACCATATAGGGCCCGAACCAGAACAGTCAATTATCACACGCAATTTAACATTAAGCAGCAGAGACGGGTACTGCCAAGCATCTACCGACCACTTTTTCGCAGACTGTCCCAACACCAGCATCGCTACTCTACAGCATCTCAAGCGAGCCACTCCAGAGGTCAAACCGCGTATTTAATTGGTATCAATCCATCACTTTAATAAACGAAAACTTGTAAGTGCTCTTTCATTTATATACCCTGCTCTAGTTAAAATAGACACCCTATATTGTGACACACAACCAACACGCGTGAGACAAGAATAAGTTAAGAGCTTCTGTCTCACAGCATTTTATCCTTCTGACACAATCTCGAGTCTATCACATATATTTGAATAACTTCAACACACAACTTCAACTCCGTCACATCCATTTTTAAATGTAAACTTTATATTGCGGTGAATCTCAAATACCTCCGAGTAAAATACGCTAAGAGACGCCAAAATTAAATCATTAATCAATTTTATTAAATTTTGATTAATTTTGATACAAGTTATATATTTTTAAAATACCAGAACTATGTTCTGAAAATGCACATTCACAACAACAAAAAAAGGGTTCTCTTGAAAAATAACAAATTTATTCACTATAGAGATATTGGAAAGCCAATACCATTTTAGTGGTGGAGTGTGGAGAACGTTTGTTTGCACACTTTCAGTATTTTAGTTATGGCAATATTGTGGGGCAAGTAAGTAACAAAGCGGGTATTCATACTATTTGACCGTAAGAATATTGTTACGCCAACAGACATCACATAACTCATCATCTACTAATTTTTTTAAACTATCAAAATAGTATACATTATTTATAATGTATATTTTTTAATTAAACACAAAAATAATTTTAATAATCACAATTTACAAAATATATTAAAATATATATATATATATACATTATAATTTATTGAAAAAACTTTTTATATATAAAGTAGTCCATTTCGTATATATTCGTCCTAAGGCGCGATGGTCAGATAAAGTTATTGGGCCAAATTGGACGCTAAGCGCAAAAAAGCTGTGAAATGGAAAAAAATAAAGGCTTAAATTCAATACGGACGCAGATTGGTAGAAGAAGAAGAAGAATATTAAAAAGCGAAAATGAACATTAGAACGGATTTAATTGAGTAATAACAAATCTTTC
This sequence comes from Eubasilissa splendida, assembly GCA_031772225.1. NCBI lineage: Eukaryota > Metazoa > Arthropoda > Insecta > Trichoptera > Phryganeidae > Eubasilissa > Eubasilissa splendida. The sequence continues at coordinate 26,103,387 of CM062858.1, read as the reverse complement.
GCAGTTTAACATCAGAATCAGTTCAGCAAGTCCGTTTTATGACGGGTAAAATGATACAGCTTAAGATTGTATTTGAATCCAAAATGGTATCCTAAGGTTAGTATCAGAAAAAGATCTGTTTAGGTCGCACAGACTAAGGCTCATTATATTGTTAATTGCCTTCTTTAATCATTAGTAAATATTATATTGAAAATATTTTTTTATGTAATTAAATCAATTTCTTTATTTTTGAAATTGCGATTATTAAAAACTCACATCTTTGATAATTAAAACAAATCAGATATATCACTTAGACAGACACAAAAGACAAATTTATAATTCGAAAAAATAAAGTTGCCACCGGGACTTTGTAAAAGAATACGTAATAAAAATGAACTGGAAGTTATGACGCCATTTCGAAGGTCTTTCTGAAAAGTATTTGAGAAAAATTACAATTGGAAAAAATATTCACTAAAAATGGATAAAGTAATAATTTAATTTGAAGACAATGGTACAAGTTGCTGTGACCCAGGGATAACTATAATATATATTTTTGAAAGATTTGATTTTTTTATTTGCTAGGTGATGTTTGTAGGTGAATTTGTTTTAAACAATAATAGATATTTCATAAAGACGAAGCTATTTTTTAAATATATTTAATGGAAAGATATGGAAGTATGGGTAATTACAGGGCTTACGACCTGTCTTCGGTTGGCTTAAGTGATCACTTTATACAAATATAACGTTCACCACTCTCACTCATTAATCAATCTCCATATCTATTAAATTTTTGGAAGTTGTATATAAGTTACTATGTGGAAACACTTCGAGTACAACTACACTATCGCCATCTATGGACTAAATTTGATATTCATTTTCTCGAAGCAGCATAGATATACAATGAGACTCTATTTATTTTTAAAATTATTTAAAGCAATATTCTTTGTCTGTAAAATGTTTTTTTTTAATACATTATACTAGAATACGCCTGAAAAATAAAATTATCGATTTTTATATATTTTCTTATTTTGACCAGTGTATTATTAGTATTATTTGAATATGTCCAACTGAATTTTACCTATAAATTCTTCTACATATTGTGTGTTCTTGGACATATTTAAATATTGGCAATTAGTTTAAATTTAGAAATATATTTATTCACGTGACAAAAATTTATATCTTCTTACACAATCTTTCTAAAACATCCCTTGCATTACTTTCTAACTTCTGCATCCACGACTCGTCCCCTGTCTCTGAAATTGTCACTCCGAATCATTATACTTTCATTAGCTCCACCGAAGTCGCTGAAAGTTTTGGCTGAAAATCAAAATAGACAACTAGCCCCGGACCTGTCTGCTGATGTCATTATCTATTCAATAGTAGAGCTTGACAGGCGGGAAAGTGCAAAGTTTTAGATTTAGAACAGAAGCTCCAACTTTGAACATTCGAAAAGTTCATTTGCTATTCCATCGGATTAAATATTTGAAAAGCGATTTATGTAATCATTTAACCTCTATGGAATTTATAAAGGTATTTTAAATATAACAATTAAATAAATTTAACACGATACGATTTGTTTTAATTAATTTTAATTTTAAGGAAACAGATTGATAACAGGTCTAATGACCCTAATCAATAATCGCACAATGAGTTAAATATAGAGATTGATCAACAATGAACCGTTTTTGTGATTAAAAATTGAAATATTTAGAATTAAAAAAATTAAAAGTTACACTAAAAATATGTTCAGTTTTAAAGGATTAACTAGTTAGTGCATGGTTTCAGAGGATTTAAATTAGTTTATTTTGATTAAATTTTCATTACTTTATAAAACTATATTATACAAAACTAGAATGCTTTATTCAACACAGAGTTATATTATATATCAATATGTATATTGAGAAATTCATTTTAAGTAAATTTATATATAAAAAAAAAGGGTGAGAAGCGTTGTGAATAAACAAATTCAAAAAAAATTATTAATTGAATTGTAATTCCCATCGTTTTCTATTAACAGAAGTGTCGAATATTGTGTCGTTACATAAAGCCCTGTGATGTTGCGCGAGTTATAAATAATGACGCTTAAAAAATATACAAGCTCAAATATAAAATGTTGTTTGGAGTTGGAGTTTAACAAAAATAAAATACACCCATAGGTAGTTTCAAACATGAGACGCCCACGGGCCCGAGATTATGTGATGCTGCTCCTGTCGCCGGTAATTGAGCAGGTTTAACGTAATTTTTAACCCGGTTTCAAACGTTCCTGACATGCTCCAATCAACGTTTGCCTTTCCAATTGGCAATTCTCCACTTGATTGCCGACCAATCGGGGCACGGCACATCGAAAAGAATTCAATTTAGCCGTTTGCATTAAAGGCCCGGAATCTGTGTTTATATACATGTATACTACGTTAGTTGGTTTCGTGCAGCGTTGTCTGTTGGCCCGGAGGTTAATTGGTACCTGATAGGGGTAAACGAAGTTTTTGGAGCGATATACTTGACTCTAGATGTAGGAAGTTTCTTTGTAGGTTGTCACTCTCACATGACGTTCTCAAGGGATAGTCTGAGACAATTTCCGCCCGGATCCATTCTCCCGCCAGAATCCGCCCCTAACCCACTCTCCCACCCAAGTCCGAGTATTTTCTTGAATTTTACCTTACAGCGGTAGCATACATTTCTTCATTTTCCAATACGCAGTCTATCGACGGTTATACGTATTAGGATAGTTATTTTTGTGTAAAATCATTTTCTTCTTCACCAATCTCTTGTTGATGATGTTTGTCATGGTTTATGTATTACAAGTCCTCGCGTGGTTGAAGAGCCCTATTCTTGAATCGTACGTACTTTTCCACATGTTGTACCTCATTTTACATTATTTTTTCCCCTGTTTTTGGCTTTTGTGGCATCCATCATCTATTCACAATCAATGTATTTCAATGCAATGTTTTTATTGACGATATTGTACTCGATCATGGTCTACGGCTTCATAGTGGTTAGGGTTTATGCCACTTTTAACCTTAACAGTGTATTTGAATTCTTTCTTTGGTCCACCTTGTCGTCTTTTGTCATGAAATACATAGTTTCTTAAAAAGACTTCATTGGAACCAACCATACGTACGCAGTACCCTGCCCATCTTCATTAGTGCTTCAGAAACGTCGTTTACAATTTTTGAAATTTCCAGGACACTCAAGTTTGCTCTGCGCTCTTCCCACTTTGTACCTAAGATCTTCATCAAGCATCGGTTGTGGTATTAAACCACATAACTTCGAACATGGGTACTTTTTCAAAGTAAATGTAAATCAGTTCAGGAGAGGACTCAATCTTACCTAGTGTTTTTATTTCCTTAAGCCTTATTTAATTGATAAAATAATTTCATTATTGTAAAGGTACATTATGTCCTTATGTTATTATTCCTTGTATTTAAAGTAAATATCAAAGAATTAATTTCGATTAAATACTATTATAATAGATTGATGATATTTAAACATAGATCCTGTTTTCTGCTAAATACGTTTGTATCGATGTTCATAATATTAATAACTACAAAGTAAAACATCAGAATCTATACATTTTTTAAATAATTACACCCTCCTACATGTACAGTACACGTAGTCTCTGGTGATTTACATATTTTTATATGGTGTTGAATCACGAACTCTGAAGGTAAAATAAAGAAGACGAATTGATGCTTCTGAGATGTGGTGTTGGAGACATATGCTGCGCATATAGGATCGATATAAATATTATTTAGTAATAAATTATTATTTTTTTGATATAAAACTTGACTTTAAATAGTAGCTGAAGTCTCAAAGCATCTAAGTAAATAATATATTTTTTTTCCACTAACACAAAGTGTTTTAAAAACGTCGAAAATTGTTCAAATGTATTGCAAATTGAATGGTTTATAACTCTATTCATTTTTAACATTTTACTAATTTTGTTCAATGCAGATTTGTCTCCGTAATTTTGACTTCGAGATTATAAAAAAATATATTTCGTATATGCAAGAATTTTCTATACTAAGGCAATTTAATGGTCGCGGTCTTTCTTATAATACTTATATTTTCCTAATTATGCCAAATAACATTCAGTTTATTAATTTTACATTAGAGCTAAAGTCTTATCTAAATAAAAGTTTAAAAAAAGTCAAATCTCTTGTATAGCGTCTGATATAAATTAATAATTTAAGCCCATATTTTCGTGAAAAACGCAGAAATATTCATTATTTTTGAAAGGTTAAGACAAATCCTTAATTTTTTTAGCTTCTTGCGAGAAGGGAAGATAGCTTGTTGTGATGTGCCACGTCGAAGGATGTCAAGGAAGAAGAAGATCCCCACCTGTTGAACTGACCGAATGGAAAAGGCAACATACACTTCTCTGGTGACGGCCCTAAGATCCACAGAATGCCGAGAAAAATGGAGGAAGATAGTTAAGAGGGCTGGAATTCATGAAGATCACGATCCTCAGTCATAAAGGACTAATCTGGACACATAAATGTTGGATATAAAAAAGGTTAATTAACATTTTACATCATTAATTTTTTACAATTTACGTAATATACAACATAATGATGAAGTTAAAAATTAAAAATTTATTAAAATTATCGTGAGCAAAATAATAAGAATAGGCTCCTGGATGTATAAACATATATTTTTAATCGTATAAAATCCACGCTTTACTTTACTTCTGTCGCAAATAAATTTCGGGGGTTGAAAAAAATTTCAAGCCCAATTGGAATATTTGCTTTAATCACAGAGCAGGTTCCACATTTCAACTTTAGCAAGCCTTTGGCACCCGTCGGGCCATTTGTACGGGAGGGTGCAATTCATACAAATGACGCAAACTCTCTGCAGCATATGCGTAACAGTATCACAATTAATGTACGGAAAATTTGACGTCATTTAACACAATTGCATAATCAACAAAATAATTTATCGAATTTTATGTAAAACTATTTTTAATCACACTTTGAGGGAATGTGTGTATGAAGTATATATATCAAAAGATTTACAATTGAGGGGTCATCCAAATCTAGAAATGATTCACATTTCAATGCTGGAAACAAAAAAATTCCAGTATGTATTTTTTATTGTCTACTGAAGAAACATAAAGATCACCGAGAAAATTATTACAACTGTAAAAAGATCAGATGCCTTTATTTTCTTAAATGACGTTAACATTTAAGCGTTTGGTTTCATTGTACGAGGGCCGTCCTTAGGATGAGGCGAACGAGGTGGCCGCCCCGAGTGTTAAACCCGGGGGGCGCAGAGTTGACTTTCCTTACAGCCATATTAGTTTAATTTCTAAACTTCTCTCTGTATTTATTGTTACATCATCACGATGAAATTGACCACGTCTTTTAATTCTCAGGATTTAGCTTTATTCGCTATCTAAACATGGCAACATGATGTTCTTGAATCATTTTTTCTAATTTGACGTAATAATCATTAAATTATATCCATGGAGGCGGCGCGGACGGTGATGTGAGGGATGCTTGCTGGTGGGGAGAGAGGGAGATTAATAACAGTGCGACGCCGAGTGTTTTAGTTAATATTGTATATTTTAAAATAACCTACAATTAATAATAAATCTGCGGCATACAATTCAATCTGAAAATGTAAATTCTGAAAATACACAAAGACAATACTATTTATATAATATTTTTTCGGAATAAATAGATTCAAATAGAATAGAAAGAAATGTAAAAGAATTACATTAAAAAAAATCTATTCATGTCCTAGCAATTCCCTCAGAGAATATAAGCGTTCATCATTCTTTTATACGAATTTTTAAGAAATACAATATTAATTAAGAAAACTTAAAGAAAAGTCTAATTTTACACGCGCCACCCCTTGTTGTCGCGATAATAAACATTTGTAGTTTCAAGAAAAACATTACGAGGCGCGTTTCGCCTCTCAATTTACGACTTGTACACAAACGATAATTATTACGACACTTGTAAAGATTGCTTTCTTTCTGTGCTGGCTGTAGAGCGTCGTCGGATCCGAATATTAATTAAAATTCATTGTTTTTGTTCTCCTGCTTTCTGTGAAGTGTGTATATTAGAATTTTTAATTATTTCCATTTCATTCCGCATCGTTTGGCGGGAAAATGGTCAAAATGTTGGAGGACGCAAGGTCAATGTTATCACAAGATGCGTCACACGATGGTGGCGTGAATATCCAGTACTTAATTGTCCACACCGAAAAATATGACGTAAGGTGAGAGATAATAAATTTTATTTAAAAATGTTGATTTGTTTGTTTTTTGTATTTTATTATTATCACTGCGAGCTGAAGCAAGTTTAAAATTGATATAAATATTGAAATAAAAGAAAACGCGTTCTAAATTGAATTTCTTAGCGCTTTCTCATTTTGTATTACAAAATACTTTTTAAAATTGATTTTTTATATCAAAATTACGACTGTAATTTTCTCTTTAAAACAATGTTATAAACATGTAAAATGTTCTAGTAGTTGGGGAGATGAAAATAAAACAATGTTATATTTTAGTATGCGTAATATTTTTTAGAAAAATAATTGTTGATTTGGATACAATCACAAAATATGAGTTATATTATATAACGTGCTCGAGATTACTTTATTACTTTAAATTATATATAGCGACAATTTTGTAACAAATTTACCTCATGGGCGATGAATCAAACTCAGCCGAAGAAATTGAAAAATTAATGGATGGCTATAAATAAAACAATGTTGTAACTCTACTTATCTCCTATATATGTATGTGTGTATTTGGATTAATGCTTCACCTGTCGATGAAAGTTAATGTTTCTCTCGAAACTCGAGTAGTACAAGTAAACTCAAGTAGAGTTATAACATTGTTTTATTTACATCCATCAATTTTGATGATGAAACTCTACAAAGTTAATGCCGATTCCATCAATAATATGAAAAATTAATATTCAAAACTTTGAAGCTCAATATTTCAATTTGATATAGATGTCAGATGATACTTTCTTGTTCCAAGGGTATGACGTTATATTTTATGCTTTAATAAAATAAAAGGAACTGCCTTTGGGTGTTCAAAATTTGTTTTCAAAACTATAGCTCGAAATACAGTACTGGAGACGATACCAAACGAATGTTCACTTTAACATGAAATGCAGTACTGGAGACGGAACCAAATTAATGTTTAATATAACTCAAAATATAGTATCGAAGAAAACACTGAATAAATGTTCACTACAACTCGAAATGGAGTTCTGGAGACGATACCAAATGACACGTTTCAGTCTTGGGCTTGACTCCAATGTGTTAATTTTAGAATTTATGCAGTTTTAAGATTTTTTGTGACGTGCTACCTCTTTATAAGAGAAATAACTTATGTTTAGTTAATTTATAAGTAATACAAATTAAATGTATTAATTAGAAAAATATACATACAAAATTGATTTATCGAAAAAATATTGTTGTTGCTACCAAGATTCGAACTTGGATCTCTTCATATCTGGGGAATTGCATTAACCGATTATGTTACACCAACACAATGAGTTGAGGACAAAATTTTGAACTTATATGCTGCGCTTTCAAATTGATACATCTGTCGTTTCGTTATTTGACACCAGAATTAATTGATAATGAATTTTTATTAAAATAAGATAGGAAGAGATCGAGGTTCGAATCCCGGTAGCAGCAACAATATTTTTTGGATAAATTGATTTTATGTGTTTATCTTTCTAATTAATATATTTAATTTGTATTAAAAATATCACAGACCTATGTTCTGTAAAATTGCATAAAAATAAAAAAATATACGTGGATTAACATGCTAAAATACTTTTTAAAGCTGTCTTTTCTGGGCTTCACCTGTTCTGAAATATGCATTTCACATCATAGATGTATGTAGAATAATTTTAAAGTCTCATTAGATGTTTCATCAAAACCACAAAACTGCGTGCGGTTAATGAGAACCGGTTAATCGGTACTCTTACCCGCTCGCATTCTGCGTACCTTTCGCGCTGAGATCGGCAGAGGGAGAGTAAGTGAGATAAAATAGAGGGACCAGTGGCAGAGCTTGTTTTGTATTGTTTTAATTAACGTTGATGATAATTACACAACGGTCGAAAGGAGAGAAAGTATTTACAACTTTCTGCAAACTTCTGACCACCCTGTAATATTTCATGAAAATTCGTTTCTATTTAACTTACCGCGATAGTTCATTTGGCTGAAAATTGTTTAAAACTATAAAATGTTATTTTAACGGACTCGCAGAAAAGAGAATCAATATGTAATTTAATGCTTCCTCGTTTTTTACTCAGACATTTATTGAATTCTTAATTGCTATATGTTCTTAATTGTACAACTGATGATATTCCTTGTTGTGTGCGGGACTGGATGGGCGGAATAATACTCGTGCGCTGTAACAATAGTATTTAATCTGAATGCCTCTACGCAATGCAGTACAAATCAATATGATATATTATTAGTTCAACGGTTCAGATGTTTTATCTCTTTCACGCGCGTCATCTTGCCAATCTTGAGCGCGTCTCGCATTCATTCCATAGATACATCACGTTAATTTTTACAATTATTCATTTGATTAGCAGTTTAACATTAACTGAGTTATTATTTTTTTGTTGGTGAAATAAAAAGAAGAATTAACACTTTATAAGGTATCGAATTGAAGTGTTTTAGTTCATGGCTGTCGAAAGAACAATTTTCAATAAGAGATAAATGTATAATTAAACGTCTACCGTTGAAATGCAAAAAAAAACAGCACATTCCCTAACACTTGACCCTTATTTACCATATTTCCAATAATGACCGTAAAAACCTTTCCCCTTTCACGCCCCGTCCCTCTACCCGAATAGGTCGGCACCAAAGTTAGTAGCTTAGTTATTATCTAAACCTGATGATGCGAGAGAATACACCTCCCGAAACTAAAATAACAACTTGTGTGCAGTGCAGAGTTTAGTTTATTGAAAAAAAACCTGTATAGAATTATAAAAAAATACAATAAAAACGCAATAATTATTTCCATTTCAGGGAAATAATATTTAAATCGCGGGTAACTTATGTAAATACCTTTCAGTTATTTCAATTTACCTCGCTACAAAGGTAATGTCGTTGTTCGGCGGTCGATAAAAGCACCGCATTATTGCAGACAAATACAGTTTTGCAATTCGAGCGTGGCCAATACAAACTGCACCCCTGGCGAAGTTGGCTAGAACCTTTATTTTCGATGCAGCATCAAATGTATCGCCCGGAGGACTGTGTAGCGAATGGCGGAGGAGAGGGGAGAGGGGAGAGGGATAACAGTTTTGCGAAACAAATGACATCTGTTTTAAACAAATGCAAATATACCGATATAGTTTGAAAAATGCATAATTCACGTGAAAAGTTTAACGATATTTTTTGTTCGGATGTTTTTTCGCTACAATATACATTTAAAAAAATGTTTTTGTATGTAAATGTTGTTCAAACGAACATTTTTTCTATATTATTCTGAAGAAAGCATAATATTAATATCAATTTATGTTATTATTATAGGTTCACAATAAAAAAATATATTTTGTTAATTAATATTTTGCCAATTCATTATTTAACCTTCCTAATTGTTGGCAATAAAGATCAGCGGTTGTTTGTTGTAATAACTCAAAATAAATAATATCAGTGCAGTCCTACTAAACATACAATAGTACATTTTAAAATGTCAGGCCTAGTTTGGGGGTGGTTATGACCGATTGTTTCGGAGAAAGACATTGTTTAGAACGTTTCAAATTGCTGTATCCATTATTCATCACCAGGACCGATTCTGCTAAGAAATTGACCGTTTCGTTGTCTGGCCAATAAAGATGTACAAATTTTTCATCGTTGATTTTGGTTTGAATTCGAGAATCGATGTGGAACCCTAATACCTAGATATGTTTCCAATATCACGAAGATATCTTTGCACTGTTGACCAAGTGGCCCCAGGTGTAGTTGTTATTTCTTGCATAGTTTAATCTTGGATCTAAATCAACCAGCGATTGTGAGCAGGTCGAACACTTCGAATACTGTCAGATAAGTCAAAATCTACACTGGAAAATTGTCTGAACCAATGTTGGTACTTCTCAACCCTTAAAATATTACCTAGACATCGCATTTTTTTATTATCGCGGTTGTTGAATTAAGTTCCGAACGAAAATGAAACAACATGCAGTGACGTATGTGTTCTTTTGAAGGTTGATGGTAGATAATATGCCACTTTATTCTGGGATAATATAAACTTTTGCATATAACAAGAAATCCACACCTGCTTTACAATATATAACAGTACAATACGTCTTTAGTCAGAGACAAGAGTCGAAATGAATACCCTTTAAAAAAATTGGGTACTACACCAAATATATTCGGAGAAAAATGCTTATTAATACTTTCCTCGTACTTTCAAAATTCCAAATAACTACTTCAATCTCCTCACCTTACAAGCTTTACCAATATACTTGAATAGGTCGTTACCCGATTGTATTTCATTTTGTTGCTTTTATAACCAGTTGGCAAGAGGTACTGCACCTTTCGAAACTATATTCGTGTTAAAAATAAAACTTACGTATGTCGGGTTAAGTCCATCTTATTCGTATTCTATTGACGGCTTAAACATATCGACCCCTCAGAATAACAAGGTTCCATCTGACACTGTTTTGAGATAATGAGCTCAAAAGTGTTGATTGAATTTCAATATATATTTTGTTTTGAGTATGCAAAAATGATAAGTTTTAAGGTTTTAACTTCTTTTTTGTATTATCAATGATCACTGAGATGAAGAAAATAAATTTAAATAAAAACATTGTAAACTCCTACTATTATTGATTGGATTAAATAGTTGTAGTTATTTATTGAGTTTTAAATAAAGATGATTAATTTAATAACAGATATTACATAAACATTGAAAATAAATGAATGAAATTTAATACAAAATTTAGACGAACAAAAATATTTTTTTAAATACTAAATTTGTATTAAATACAAATTAATGAAGATATGTATACACATGCTGTTTTGTATTGGTTTAGACCACAATATTTTAGCGATGGATATGTGAAAAATCTCAACCATTTAAGAGATTTTTTATTAAAGTCGTAGAAATTGACTTCAGATTGTATACTGATTATAAAAATGACTTATACAACAGCGAGGGGGGAAGAGGTCTTGAACAATAAATAATTGGAGATTGGTATTAATGTATTTAAAATTTAATTCGAGGTTTTCAGCATCTCTCACAACGAACGAAATATGAAATCGTCATTTGCATGACCATTATTTATTTATTTGTAATTTTTGGAAATTTTATATGCAAGTATTAGTTTAAACTTTAGAAAATTATTTTTGTACTCGTAACAATGTTGTATTTTTAGAACAATATAAGAGCAATAAAAGAGACATTAATAAAGTGAGTGGATGTTGATTATATAATACATTATAGATTGTTGAGATTTTAACTTGTCAGAATTTTTGCCGTTGGAATGTTTGCTGTAGGAAATAAGGCTGTCGTAAATATCATTGTCGAGATATACACTCCTTCCTACAAAGTTCCTACCAACTAAAAAAAATAAAAAATACATGTAATACACTGGTTTGATATGTTTTTTAAAATTACAATTACAAAGACTGGGTACGGTAATGTCATCTGCGGGGCCTAACGACAGCATTCAGGGTTTTTGCCCGTTAAAATAATTTATAAATTAGCGACTTTCAGCGCTTTTAAATGCGTATTTTAATATTTTTGCTTCCGCAGCATAAAAGTTATTATTATTATATTAATTCAAATCTGCTGCCAAACATTAAAAATCGGCGAAGTTTCATAAAAAAACGTTAGGTATGCAAAACGGAATAGAATATATTTAAATTGAAAAAGTCGTGGCTTTGTGGAAGTTCCGTACTCTAAGCACCCATAAACCAGGAGATACCGTTATTGCACAGCGTTTGCAAATTTATTAAATCTCAACCTGACTCGAAATTTTTAATAAAATTTTATAGTAACTCTGTAACAAATAATTTCTCAAAGCAGAGTTTAAAACAAAATAAATTGTAGATGATTCGGGAACGAATTAAGTTATATTTAATTAACGACGTGTGCATGAAGACGTGCTTATTATTTTCTCATTATGCTACAGCTGGTACCGCGATTTGTGCGTAAAACTAGAACTAACTTGATGACCGCTAACCAGATCAAACACGGAATATTATTACAGCTGGGGGGCCCGTGGCACAGGCAGGTCTAATATAAATATAATGTAAGAAAATATTTTTTTTTGTTTTTTTAAGTGATTTTACAAAAATAAAAGTCGGTGATTTTAATTTTAAGTATCTACCTAACTAGATTGGCATACAGACAACGTAAGTTTTTAGCCATAACTATTTATAAAGGTTTTTGCATAATTTAAGTGTTTATTATACAATATACAGAGTATAACAGACCTAGTCCATAATATTTTATGAGTGGATACCTGACTAAATTATGAGTTGAAAATTTTCAATATATATTATTGAATATGTGCAAATTCTGTACCGTTACGGAAAATATTTTTGTTTGAATTTTTTACAAAATCATGTTAAGCTTAAAGTCTACGTACTTCGAAATAAATATTTGAGTAATTTATTCAATTTATTAATCTATATCTTTGCTTCAGGCCCTAAATAATCTAACAAAAAATAGTTCGGCCGCTGGAAATTTGATGACCTTTGATTTTTTGTACTCAATATATAATTTGAAATCAATAACATATTTCAGTAAATAGAAATAATCGCAATATTACGATTTTTTTGAAATGTTTATATCTCAGACATGGTTGAAATTATGTAAACATTTCTCAAATATTTTCGACTCGTAATTTAGTCAGGTATCCAGCCATAATATATTTTGATATAGGTCTGTTACACTCTGTATATAATATTTATTGATGCCGTATATATTTTTTTTAATTATTGCCTGTTTTCGATTGCCGGATTTATTTTGTTAGTTTGCAAATATAAGCCATATTTTGTAAAATTTAACTATAAGTCTGGTTATGTAGGTATGTACTAACTTCATGAATTGAATTTTATCATCCTCCTTCTTTACCCTCGTGGGACTCTGAAGTCCATGTCCGTAGTCACAATAAAGCGCCATCCATCACTTAATATCGCCTTTGCGGTCTAGTGTGGTGGGTACTCACCTACTTCTTGACATGTATATCTTGATATTATCCGCTCATCTGCATCTTGATGCTGTTGAATTTTACGTTTCTGATAAATACAACCCTACTCACGATGTCCATGAAATGATAACAAATCTAGAGAAACGAAAACGCCAACTTATTTATTAGTAGATATGTGATGATCTTATACGCGCCCCACAGACATGGCCGTGTAGGGACTAACTTAACAACCATATAGGGTCGAAACCCAAACAATCAGTCAGCAGACAACATACATCGTGATGGATACTACCCAAGAAGCCAGCGACCACTTCTCTGCAGGCTTTCCTTTCACCGGCATCTCGGGCGAGCCACTCCAGGGTTTAACCACATATACGCATTTAACTATATACCGTCTCTGTATAATTCATTAATCAATAAACGCCAACTTTTGCAAGTACTCTTTCATTTAAATACCTTGCTCTAGTTACAACATAATCACCCTACACACACTCTTCGACACGCACACCATATACACTATCACGCGTGCGACTAGAAGGTAATTAGGGACTTCAGTCTCACATCCGCAAACCTTCTAATATAATCACGAGTCAATGATATTCAACATCAAAAATACCCCTACAGATATAAAAAACTTCTTGAACTATAATAGCCTGTTTTGTTTCCAAACAATTGTCGTGTCTTCTTTCATTGTCATATTTTAAAACTTTTAAATTCGACTTTCATCTCGTTAAATTTCTTTATATTCATGATACGAAATGAATTTATAATTTGGATAAATACGACGAAGTATGGATAATTTTTTCGCCAAAAATGCAATTCATATTCGTTTTAAATCATTCGAGCGTTTTTATAGAAAGTTGCCTCTCCCCACCTGTTAAAGAAAAACTGATTGAGGTGGTGCGGTCATGCTAACAAAAGGATAGAAGACTACCCACTGAAAACATCACTAAACTATCTACTTATTCTAAAAGACCTGAAAATCATAGAACAGAAGAGATTTAATAACCGTTGATCGTAATATATGGCGCATACAAATCAGGAGAGACAATTGATAGGAAATTTTTTAAATATATATTTTTAAAATTTGTTTTTGTACTTGTTTATTATCTTCCTTTATATCAGTATTGACACACAATAGTTTCAGATGAGACACAGCTTGTAATATTTTTTTTTTATAAATTCATTTCGTAAATCATATTAATTCATATTTAATGCACAATAGACCAGAGATTGAAAGAATCTATTTTGTACCTGACTTTGGTATCTTCTAGAATCTAGTGAACCATCATGCTATTCACAATCTCCAAAATGTTTCATCTCCAGCAGTAGAAATCGAATACAGCTATACCTCGGTATAAGCCCTCAATCCGTTTCTGATCTTTGGACTTATACCAAACAGGACGTAAACCAAACGAACTTATCCCATAAGAAAAAAGGAATAATGATTAATCCATTCCCATGAAAAAAAATCCTCTAGTTATTTGCATGTTATACATTTATGGGATTGTATGAAATATATTAAATACTTTTGAAATTAGCAAAATTAACTTTGTGGTTAACAAAGTTAAAAAATAAAAAATACATTAAACACTGTTTAACACTAAAATACATAAATAAAATAAAATAAATGAAAATTTAACATATATTTTAAGGAGAACACATTATTATTTGTGTGAAATTGTAATTTTTTCAGAACACAGTTCTGTGATATTTTAATACAAATTAAATGCATCAATTAGAAAATAATACATATAGATAAACTCAATTTATAGAAAAAATATTATAGCTGCCACCGGGATTTCAACTTGGCATCTTCTAGCGAATATTTCTCAAAGGTATTCGCAATAAAAAGCTAATAGCTTTTAAATAAATCGAATGTAAAATGTATTAATTTGAAATAGGTGCAACATATAAGATCAAAAATTTGTCGACTGACGTAGTGTAATTGGTTATCGTACTTCCCCGGATAGGAAGAGATCCTGGTTCAAATTCGGGTGGCAGCTGAAATATTTTTTCTATAAATTGAGTTTATCTGTATGTATATCTTTCTAAATGATGCATTTAATTTTTATTAGAAAATTTAACAGGTTGAAGATCATCAGGTTTGACGTTTAAGTACTAAAATCTGATCAAATAATTTTTCTTCTACCATCTCCTCTGGATGTTGATGTGACATTGATTGGTCATTCCAGATAATGTTGTGACGGCTTCGTTAGCTTCTCATCAACTTTATTAGAACTCATAGTTAATGAAGTTAACGAGAGTCGTCGCCAAACAATGGTCGTATACCAAACAAAAAAGGTCGTACCAAGTTGGACTTATACCAAAGCATACGTATTCCAAGGTTCCAATGTACTTCTATCTTCTTTCTATCGCTATCGTGGACTGTCTCTGCTATCTTACATGAAGATTGAAAAGACAAGAGTGTGAACTAACATTATTCTTTCTTTGCCTTCCCATATTCTCGTAAGTTGATTCATGGCAATTTTAGCTACTTGGATTTGTCTCCGAATTTTCTACCCAGCCACCGGTGTTTATGATCAGCGTGTCTAAATAAATATCCTGCGAACTACCTCATCCTATTATTTGGGTAGTTTGGGGTGATGCATTGGTATGATTTACCACCATTGTATTTTATGGATATTTCTCAACTTTTAAAATACTGAAGATAAGTAACTACCCTATTCTCGAATCAAGTTGTAATGTCATAATTCTCTAACAGCAGGCCCACTTTTCCTTATTAGTATAAAATTAGAATATAATATCTGGAGTCTATCCACTTTTCTTAATATGCACAGACGCCATGCCATTGAAATTCACGAAGCATTACGGTGCTAACTGATTTCGCTTGAGCCAAATGAGTGCGCCCAATCCTGCACACGTCCCGTGTAACTGAAATGGCAGCCCTCACCCTTATTGGACGTAAAATCTCACCGGACGCCATATTGTTCGGCCATTCCCGCCATTTCATGAAATAAGCTGACGTCAGAGTTGGCGGGTGTCATATTTCAAAACTTAATTGTTTGTTTTGTCAGCAATCGGTGCCGGATTTCCGCTATTAATATCCGTTACAGGATTCCGAGTAAATATGTACACAGTATAGAGGGTGTATATCTACGGTGCATTCGTAAAGTATCAGGGTTACCAACGCGGTGCGGAATACAAAAAAAACGTTTATTTTATGTGTTTGTTGCTTGGTTTACAATTTAATAAACTTCTTGGTTGAAATATGATTTCTGAGTTAAGCACGTAATTAATTGAAAATATATAGTTTAAATAATACAATTAACTAAAATAAATAAAAGTCTTAGGTATTCTTAACAAATAGAAGAGGCAGGCAAAGTATAGCTAAATAAAACATTTAATTTAAAATATACGCAATATTGTAAACTATTTAGAGAAATAAAAATTGAATTAAATGACAGTAACATAAAGCTAAAAACGAGAAAAAAAATTATGAAATATTTTTAAATTTTGCAATTTCAACATCTATTAAAGCGTTAAAAATAGTATGGAATAATATAACATTTTTTCAATAAGTTAGTAAAACGTGGATTGTAATGAAATAAATAAAATAAAATTCCTAAGGTAATAAATTGCCGTCCTTTTAGATATACACCAGATTTTCTATGCAAGGAGTACAGTGTTCTTGACGTAAGACAAATTTAATAATACGTTTAATATTTCCATTCAAACAATAGCTCACCCCTAGCAATAAATCATGATCACAACGCAAGACAACGAAGAAACATCTACACACCTGTTCAGAGGGCAATAACGACATTCTTTCAACGTTTCTAAATGTTTTTTGCTCCGAAACTGTACAACACACTTAACACTGACTGGAAATCGTTCACTTACAAAAAAATTACGTAAATATGAACTCAATACATAATTCAATTGAGTAGAGATCATTCAAAAGCATCGCTGTTCAACATTCCAGCTTAATCACAATACAATACTCTAATGCTTCACTTTAGATTTACAACACATTCACTACGCTTTTTTATTGACTCTATTTATTTTTTTATATATCTCTGTCGAATTCTTTTTTTTAATTTTAATTAAATAACACCACAACAACACAAAAAAACTGTCTACTTTAACACATACGGATGCTTTATATCAGAGGTGGATACCTCCTGCATCCCAAAGTCAACTAATAAGTGTGTTATATTATTGTATGTTCACTTCTGGCGTATAAAATTTTTTTGTCAAACAAATGTCAAATAAATAAATAAATAAAAATTGCATTTTCATACTATTTTTATGTTTTGAGAATTGATACATATAATAATTAGAACGATATAAAAATTATGCAAATCCTCAAAAATCCAATGAACAACTTTTTATCTTTTCATCGCATGTAAATAAAATTATATACTTGTCCTCCACTATAGATTAACATTAATATAAATAAAAGTTGTTGAGCTAAATTATTAGATTGATAATGCCCTTACAAGGTGAAGCGCGTCTCAAGTAAATTAAACGAGTTGAATAAAAAAACAATAGTTTTATTTTTAAATATATTATATAATACTAATGGAGTACTACAAATTTACCTCGGAAACAGTAAAAAAGAATAATTTTTAAATGACAAAATAAACTAACACGTGTATAGTATAAAAATAAGTTTAGTGATAAAGTAAGAAGTATAATAAATACAAAAAAAAATTGGCCAAAGTAGGTTCAATGGTTTTTGATTGTAAAACTTTCATCGATCGTAGATTTAAACTCTTAGAAAAGATCAATAATATGCACTAAGAAATGTTTCGCAATACTTAAAAAATATTGTATTTCCCAGTACGAAGATATCGCAAAAAAAACGACGAAAAATTTCGACGCTGATTTTAGCAGCTGGAATCCATGGGTCTTCCCGACGCTTCCCGAGCCATGGAAGTGCTTGTAGATTGGTATCTTGCTAAAAATACCCCGAGCCCGACGTTTGCGGAATTTTAGTAATAATTAGTGATGTGGAAAAGAAGCGTTGAAACTCTGCTAATTAGTGAATATTTCAGTGAGCACTTACTCAGTGAAAAGCGAATTGTGTAGTGAAATAAGAGATTGTAAATTTGAGGTATGTTCTGCGAATTTGAATTGAGTTAAGTAATTGTGAATTGTGTGTGTTGAGACTTAAACGTTTAGCTGTCAAAAGAGCCAAAATTTGAATGTAATATAACAAATTTTAATATAATATTTAATTTCTCTGCGAACTTAGATATTTTTTTAGTTTCGCTTTGATTTGTAGGTAAATTTGAAAGAAAACTGATAGAACTGATTGAAATGAAGTACCTTTAAAATACGAATTAGCTGGATATGTGACCATTTGTTAAGAAGGTAAATTTGTCAAATTTTTGATGTTACGAGTAAAAATTTTAATACACCTTTATATGAGTGCTGTGAATTGAAATTATTATATATTTGTTGCAAGTCTTGTAATGATAATTTTACAATAAAATATACACATTATAATCAATCTCGCAAAGTACCAAGATTAGTATGTATGACAATGTGTAACGCTGATGATAGACCCTGCTATGAGATCCGAAACGTAGGTCAGAAAGGTCAGATATACGTAAGTCGATTAGACAAGAAAACCTATACACAGAAGATTCTGAACGGCCGAGAAAATATAAGAATATCGTTAATAGTGTCAAAACATTTATTTGGTAATGATCTTTGGTCATCTTTTAGAATCGATTCAGCGTAATGAAAATAATTTTATCATGAGTGGAAACTCAAGATTTTACCTATTCTAAAATGAGCGTGTTGGTTTTTCATGTGTCTTGATTTTTAAACATCGAAATTTTTATTTTACATTTAAAATGATTCTAAAGTAATTTTGATCAATTATAAGGCCCCTTTTTACAGCCTTTTCTTTCTACAGATTTCTTATTTTGCGCACTTTGCCCAACAACTTGTCTGATGCTATCTGACTAGTCTTAGGACGGGTATAATATAATAAAATATTATTGTTATAGAATATTACAACGACATACTGACGTAAGACGATCATACCGATGTCGCGAAGTAAATAAGAAGTGGTAAAATATGTGCAATTTTTACAGTGCGTTTGGGATTGGAAATCATTTTCCAGGGTAATCATGCCAGTGATGATGATGGTGGTAAAGAAACGAAATAAAAATTATTTTCCATATGGACAGCCAATGATAGTACACTTAGAAAAAGATTTACTAAAAATGACAATATCTTGCCCTTATAAAAACAAGGTCGAGTTTTAAAATTTTGAATACCGGTCGGATTTGAATGTATGGCGAAATTTTTTAAAAAATGTCCATATATAATTGAATTATGATTTCAAGCACGTTATATAAAAATCAATTTAAAAAAAAAAAAAAAAATTTTCCATTTCTATTCTAAAATCTTAAAATTCTAAAATTTTTTCCTAAAAATTATTGGAGTAAATTTGTATTAAGTAATGATTTGAGTTAGGTACTAAAAAAATATTTTTTTTAATAATAGATTTTTTAAAAATAGATTCTGTCAAAGAAACAATATATGTTTTAGTTAGTTATGACATCCTGAAGAAGAAAATGGTATTTTTCGAAACCGGTAGATGTATTTAAACTCATTTTAGTGGTTAATAAAACAAAGATAATAAATAAAAGTATGAATCTTAACCACAGAGATAATATTGCTGATTTTAAAAGTAACATTATATTTGTATTCAAATCGACGGTTGTAATAATATACTCGGAACTAAAATATTAAATTTATGTACACACGAGGTAGATTAATATAAATTGTTTTTTTTCGATAAGTCAATAATTTTTATGCCAAAATACACTAGATAGTGATACATTTTGCGGGTCGAACGTTTCCGTTATAAATTGACTCAATACTGATGTAAGGAGTGACGTAGAAACTGATAACTGGGCCCACCAGTGTAGAAACAAATAACGTATCATAGGTACCTACCGGAGTCCTATCCCCGTCCTCCCAATAATACACTATGTACTACTGTTTAATTGAATGACTAGAAAAATATTTTTATTATCTTTTTAATTTTTTGGATTATTAGGTACATACTTCTAACATAGTTAATGAGTTAGTTAAAGGTACAATTAGTTATTACTGCTGCTGCGTAAAATCAGTAGCCGCCTAAAACTGGTAGGTAACGGTCGATTGTTAAAATTTTAATACCACTAAATAAATGGATCTACGAAATTATTTTATGTTTAAATTTAAGATAAACCTACACATTCATTCTGTTTAAGCACTTTCGTTCCTTCGATTGGCACACTTGGGATTTCTTGTTGTTACTGTTGGTAATTTAAGTGTGTGAATGTTGCCGCTTTCGGAGATTAAGATGTGCGGTAACATGACCAACGGAACGTCAATTGCATTCAGTACTTCATCCAGTAAGGAAGTCTTTAAAACGTGCGCATTTCGGTCGGTCGGAAGTCTACCCGGAAAGCAGAACAATAACATCGGATCAACGCGACGCCAGAAAATTAGAGCGTTAGTGGTAGTATTCATATTGCATATACGACAATTTTATCAATAGAAAACCCAGGAATCACAGCTGTCGAAGGCATTCACGGAAACACATTCAAATTAAGGTTTTTAAGACATGCTATAATTGTGGTAATCGAACTTGTTATAATTTCACCCCCCCCCCCCCCCCCTGCAAGTTGCCCAGGGTACCCAGGCGATAGATGAGCCACTGGATATAAGTTTTATAAATAACACACATTTTGTCATCATTAATTATGATATAAATTAAAATAGTATACATTTTTACCTTCTACGAGAAATACATAAAATACATACCGACCTATATTTAATTAGTTCAGTTTTTTTTTACCGAGGTAGAATTTTAATCAACTTTGCGCTAGAGTATATCCACGGAGCTGTTTCGGTTTTGTTTTTCCATGAAACACACCAAACAATTTTCATTTCACGTTTATTGCGGATACGTGAATAGAAAGAAAGAAAATTTGAAAGAGTTTCTTTCTCTCCCAAAGGAAATCTCTCCAGGACAAACATTTTTTTAAATAAATGTCGGTCCTCTAAAACGTTGAAATTAAATTTTCGAAATTCGTTTTCCTTTGAATTAAATTAGTGCAAAAAAATTGTTATCCTAAGCCGGCTCCATAAACATATCTGAGTTTTTGAAAAATGTCTATGATTTCGAAATGAAACGAAATTAAACATAAATAAATTAAATTAAACAGACTCAGTCGACAATATTTTATAGGTTTTCTATTGATAAAACTGTTTATTTTACCTGACAAAAATGTGAGTCGAAAATATTAAAAAAATATGTGTCTAATCTCAAACATGTCAGAGATGTGATTATTTCGATTAATTGAAATATTTGATTGATTCCAAATTATATATTGAATACAAACAATGATTTAGGGCCTGAAGCAAAGATATAGATTAGTAATAGATAAATTTCGCAAATATTTATTTCGATGTACATAGATTTAACATGATTTTGTAAAAAATTCAAACAATTATATTTTCCGTAACTGTGCAGAATTTGAACATTTTCAAGTATCCACCGATAAAATATTGTAGACTAGGTCTGCTGTATCTTGTATAGGTAGTAAGCATATCATGAGAATGTATTTTAATTTTTATATTATTTATGAATACAAAACAAATTAATTACACAAAATATATTTCACAAACTCTCTTAAAATTTTCGGTTAACTTACATTGAAAAAAAAAATGCAATAATATAAAGTTGTCGATGTTAATTCCGTTTTTTTTCAAGTTTTTTCCTTTGAATTGTTTTATTGATTTTATACTTTTGTTCAGTTAAAATGTTTAGTTTTAGTAAAAACAATGTTGTATCATTTTTTCTACTAGTTTACTTATTATTCACGATGTTGTATCATTAAAGTGCATATAGTATTTATATTTTAAATAATTTTGATGTTTACAGTTTTGTATTTCAGTTTGTAGTAATGCATAATTATTATTTTAAAATAGCAAGCTCTGTATAAACTATTTTCATTAATTTAACATCGAACGGTTTCGATGCCACTGTATATTTGTTAGAATACACGTTCTATGAAGTCACCCCCGCAGTTCTCTTTTATATTACACACATATTGGATCCTGTCTCATATCTTATATTTGTTCTTTTAAATCGTATCACTGACGTGTTTTTCAGGAAAAGAGGTCATCATTAAAGAACCATATTTTAAACCTAATCCAATCTTTCCGTCTCTTTCTTTATGTTCGTCCAGTTCTGACCCGTAGGGCATAGTTGGTCTAACTCATAGACCAGTAAATGAACAGACATGACATAAAGTGTACATATAAGAGATGGGTTTGGGCATTTTACACATACACATTTATGCAACAGTAAAAGTATTTTATTTTATATTTTATATTGTCAGCGATTAAATATTCGTTCAAATCGAGTCATATTTTAACAAAAAGTCTAGGAGCTATTTAGAATTTCCTTTGTTTTTATTGGAATCCAATTATCATAAAATATTACAGACTGTGGACTACGCTACTTAAGCTTTGCCGTGTTAATTCTGCACTCCACGTTAAGGTCTATCAGGGCGTCTGCCGATACTGTGTTATCAAGAAATGTTATGTACACTCGAATAATATAAAATAATGTATGTTTTAATTAACTGTATATACTGTCTGTAATAAAAATAATAAATATAAAGTGTCAAAACTCCGACAAACCTTTTATAATTCTACAATGACCAAAAGGATTTCATTATATTCTCGATTCATTACATTGCTCCGCCTTTTCATTTCGCAACATTTTTCATTTCTAAGGGGTGTTTTGTTATAGTTCAGGGCTTCGTCGTACATCATCCCTCACCGCTCAAAATGATGTTTTCAAAATGAATAACTCCCTATTTCTTCAGATGAAGTAAACCGAAGCGTCATTCTGGGATTCGTGCTAGAAAAATAGAGAAAAATCGGACTCTGGACCAAGCATCTGAGACAATACAAGAAATATTTCAAATTGGTGGTAAAAATTAGGCAGAGCAGATACTGAGAGTAAAATATTTTATATTATGAAATAATTCTTATAACTGCATTTTGTGTATTGCACTGTCTGCATTATAACTCTAATCTTACATATTTTTCTTTACCTTGTATGTGTTTATATTCTATTTATACATATTGTATATATTAGTATTTTTATTCTCTCATTTTATATATTTTCACATTTACTTGCCTTGTGTGTTTTCATTTATATTGAATTGTGTTTTGCCTCGTATTCAATGAGTTATTTGGTTTTGTGAAATATAATTTGTTTTCCAATTTGCCATAAAACCGGCTTGCCGAGTTGGGCAGTGCATTTTAAAATCTGTGTAAAATATATGTAACAAACTCTCTTTTTTTAGCTGTACAAAACTTATATATTATATGTATCTAAATAAATAAATATTAAATAAAGCATAACCTTTATTATTAGACTTAAAAACCGAGTAATATACGCTTGAAATCCTGTGTAAAACAATTATTATGTTTTCTCTTTTTTTGATTGATTATTAAATCAAATCAAAAGCTTTCTAGAAAAAAATAATGCTATAGAGATTTCGGCTATTTGTACAATATTTTATAATGTTAGTTAGTATATATCAAAAATGTATATAAGAATTTTTCAGATATAAAGTACATATATCTTAATTATAAAGCGGAGAATTCGTTTGTGCAAAGCAGCAAAAACTCTCCAACAATGCGCTCTGGCGTTATAAAATTTGCACAGCTCATTCTGTCTTGAATTTATAGGTCAAGGCGATTATTTTCAGCTCTCAGCATCTCTATGATGCTTTTAAATTTCTATTTAGCTGTCAAAAAATTATATGACAGATTGTGTGTTCTATATTTTTCAATTGTTCAAAATATTTCCAAGACAAAAGATTTCTAAAAAAGATAGTCGAAAACAAAATAAATTATTTGACTGCGTAGAATTTTAAAAGACACGCGGAGAAAAGCTATTTGAATGTGTTGAGTCGCGATGGCATAAAATGGTTGTGAGGAGTGTAGAACGTCAGACATAAAAACATATTTTTTGCAGTTATAGTTTATAGTTTTTCGTCAACAATTTTTTTGAAGCAAGTCAATATTGCTAAGCCATATCATCAGAGTGTAAAAGTGGATTGTTTGCTTGATAAAGTTTTGGTTCCGTTATGGTGTGTGTCCACGGATGAGACTGATCTCCGAGAGAAAGGTTTTTGAAAATATACGATTTTAGAAGACGCCTAAAACTTTTAGATGGTATTCAAGGATTTTTGATTTTAATATTTTTTACCCTTGCGACGCCGAGTATATTAGCTTGTATATTTGTTTATACTAATAAACTCGACTGTAGATAGTGTCGGTTACAATTGAGTCTTTACAATCGATTTTTTTTTTTTTTGAGAATGTAGTATCAAAATAATAATTTGTATGCACTTGGTATGATATATTACGATATATTAAATAAAATTAGGTGATTTTGAAAAAAAGAGTTACTACTGTCCATCGAGACATGGAACAAGAACATGGAGGGTCTCTAGTCTATCCTCACATTGTCTCTCAGTCTTAATTTGTCAAAAGATGGAGATATGAATTATAAAGAGAAGCGCCATATCATACAAAATCTACTCAAATAACTAAATAATTCCTTCAATATTAGCAAAGTTATTTTGTGGCCACACATTATATAAATAATAAGACAAAATCAACTCTAACTATATATATCTATCTTCTTCAGAAAACAATGAATACTAAAATTAAAAATACAAGCATAGATAAAAACAAAACTATAAAAGTATAAGTGGTGAGTGACTAAGTGTTAATAGCAAGCTAAATGTTATAAATAACCAAATCATTTTTGCAAATAGTCACATTTTAAATTTGTTTTCATAGTAGTTTCTACTTAGTTACCCACCACTATACATTTATAGTATTGTTTTTGTCTATGCTGGTATTTTTAATTTTTGTATTCACAATAAACAGTGGTTTAAACAAAGTGATTTGTTTTATTATTTAATTAAATAATTATTTGCTAGTTTTAATCACGTTCCCGTTGATTATATCAATTAGTTTTAGAGTAAGAGTTTCTAACAGAATTCTAAGACTCTTTTCAATCAACATTTGTGGTGGCATATATCGCCGTATTCGCCTCGGTTTAATGTATGAATGAGCTTGGAATTATCATAATAGCAGTGGTAGAGCAATTGAATCGAAATTATCGTATTATTGTTTACGATGATTACTATACTACGGGTGTAGAATTTACGCGGTGGTATTGTGGGAGAAGAGCGAAGGCCTGGGCGTCCCGCGCAGCTAGTGGGTGCGTTAAGCCTGTGTGTATGTGGCTGACGTCTCCCAGTGGTGGTTGTTCCCTATTCCGGCAGCAGGCGTATTCTGGACCGCATCCCGATTACCATGTTATAACACTTCTTTGATGATTGAGTTGAATTACATTATATTTAAAAAAAAATTGATTGCATATTCAAGAGTGCATCACAAAAATGTGTCATACTAGTCATCCAACAAATTCACTTCTCTATATAAGTAAAATTAACTTTAGAGATTCTCACCAGAATAATGTAAGATTCAATAGGAGATGTAAACATAATGTTAATGTATCTTTCAGATGAATAAGACTTTCAAGGACCAAGCCATTTTAATATCTTGAAAGAGACATTAAAAATGCATCCACTATAAGTTAATTTTAAAACAAAATGAAAAAAAAATAGCCATCTAGAAAACGGACAGACAGACAGACTTTATTTTCTTTCTAGCTTTTTTCGTTCTCAAATTGGTATTCCATAGTATCGTACTAAAAAGAATTTTGTACTGTATTAAACACGGTTATGCCCGGAAGCAGAACAATAATTTATATTAAATTGTGTGTTTTCTTTTGATATAGGTAATTGACAGGGAGACATTGTAAACGGGAATTTGTAAGGTTTAATTCGTTATCATTATATTGGATTATATCACCTCCCGACTTTTACCAAGACTCCGCCTACACCCCGTAATGGATATCGTTTAAATATTATTGAATAGTTAAGCTGTAAGCCAGTCCTGAAGAAGATACGTTAGTATCGAAACCGATCTATGTATAAATAATTCACAGTGGTCTAAACAAAGTTAAATATAGATACAATTTTTGCATAAATTAAAAGTGCGTATTGACAAATTATGCCCGTACAGAGACATTTTTATATTAAAACACACTTCCATTTATTTAAAGGCCTTTAATGTTTATAAATTTGAAACAAAAAAAATGTGTGTACAGTTTTCAAAGTGTTTTAAAATAATTAAACCAAAATATTGTTAAAATGGATTGCTCGAGAAGAACGATGATCAGCCTGTTTTCTGGTTGCTTTGATAAAACGGCCACCATCATCACTCACGCGGGAAACCAAAGAGTCCTCGCCGGAGCAGACGACAAGATATTTATTTCCAAGGAAAGTCATTGTGTTCCATAAGTAATGTTCTCAGACAATATAAATACGGGACAACGGTTCAAATAAATTAGTTTAAGTGTTGAACAATGCTTGACAAATTAGAAACATAGCTTTGAAATACAATATTATATCGATGCTCTTTGCTTTGATAGATTGATACTCGTATACATCTCTTTATTATGAATGCTTTACATTGTAATTTATTTAGAAATTAATGTACGAGTAAGCATAATATATGTATATATATATTTGTAAATACATTTTTGTTGTGAAGTTGCAATTTCAGAACATAGCAGCCAAAATTATTTTTTCGACATATACATACAAATTAAACGAATCAACTAAATAGATAAACAAAAAAATCTATCAATCGAAAAATTGTTGCTACCGGGATTCGAATCTGGATCTCTCCGGCGTTCTCAACTATCGCTGTAGTACTTGTTGACGCATGTCGAGTACCTACTCCCTGTATATTTTGTCTTTCTAATATAAACCTGTTCCGCTCTGGCCAACTAATGCCTTAGGGATTTCGCCGACGTGGGAACAGATTACCTTCTGATACCGACTGTCAAGATCTGTGTTCTTTTAGTACGAATAGGGGGTGTTCTAAACAGCTCCGGAAGTGCAGTGATATCTCGGTTCTTCACTAAAAAGGTGCGAGTCAACTGGAGGTAAAGACGACGTTCAACCCAGGACTTTGAAGCAGGTAGGCCAGATCCGTCTGCCAGTATTTTTCTTGCTGAATCCAATTCGGGTTGCGTTAACGTAATTATTGTAATCAATACAGTCCACGGGATATTATTCTCACCTACACTCGAATACATTTTTAATAAATTTTGTTCTTAAATTATGTAATATTTCAAATGAACACATATACTATTCTAATTTTAAAAATTATATATATTAGTGTGAATCTTAAATACCTTTGAGTAAAACCCGATAAGAGACGCCAGAATTAAATTAATTAATGAATTTTTCTGTACACACATATTCTAACTTATAATTAATTCAATTTGTATTATATATTTTATATCTTTGTGTAGTAGTTGTGGTAGAATGTGATATTATATCTATATTTATTTTTATAAATATTTCACTGCTTCTTCTTTGTCTTCGCTTTATTCCGTTAATAGTGGTCGGTTTCTTTTATCATTCCACTCCGCTTTGTTTCGTTCTGTTAAATCTTTAAGATCGCTAATGGCTGATGCTATCTGTGTTGTTCGTTGTCTCCCGGTCTTCTCCTACCTGTCTCGATACACTTGATTTTATAAATGATGTGATCTTCCTCCCATCCCATTACATATCCATACCATGCGAGCCACCCTGAAGAACAGCCACATATAAATATTTTGAATTTGGTCCAAAATTCAACAACCACATAGCATTTTCATCCCAGCTGTAAACAAATATATTATTTGTATATGAAAAATAAATGAATTATGAATGATATTATTTTTATACCCGCTAAACTTTGGATAGGAATTCTGATTTATTGGAGTGAAGCATTGATGTAAAATAACATCCCAGCTTTGTAAGAATATTATCAGCCACACATACTTAATAACTATAGTAATATATATATTTAAAAGCTTTCAGATTAGTTACAAATAGATTAATTAATGCACTCCATGTTCAGTTAGGATAGGCGGAGTTTAGAAATAGAAAAAAGCTTGAAAAATAAAGAGTATAAATGGAGTGTTAGGAATTAACCCCCACTTGAGTGTGAAGTTCGTCAGACAGCGCAGCATGTCGTGAACATGTGCCTAATACATATACAATTAACCGAGGGACATATCTGAAGTCCAGAGGTTTGTTAAATTATTAACTAATGAAATTTTTGTTATAATATTTGTTTACACACCTTTGTTCCTTCGATTGACACCCTTGGGATTTCTTATTGTTGCTATCGGTCATTTATGTGTGTGCATATTTCTGCATTCGGAGGTAAAGGAGCACGGCCCAACGAGCAGTGGCGCGGCGCACTGCATCATCCAGTAAGGAGGTCTCATTAAGCCGAGCGACGGGATAGCACTTTTTGGTCGGTCGGAAGTCTACCCGGAAAGAAGAACACAATCATCGGACCAGCACGACGCCAGAAAATCAACGCGCTCAATTAAAAGGTTAGTAGTTGTATTCATATTGCATATGTGACCATATTATCAATCGGAAACCTGGGAGCCACGGCTTTCGAAGGTATTTACGGGAACAATATTCCATTATCGACTGATAACTTAACTTAAACGAGATGACTGATAACTTAAGACGATGGAGATGCAGCACCCAGATTTATGAAGATAGTTGAAGCGAGCAGCACGTATTTTGATGACTGTAAACTTTAGACTGTACACTTCTAAAGGTTCCTACTGCTTTTCGCCGTCGCTAATTTAAGTCATATATCTAAATTATAATGTGGCTTTCATTGCCCACATTTAGCACCATAATTATTTATTATCCTACTTATTTGTATCTCAGCAAAATATATTCGTGTATCTGTTGTCGACTTTATTAAAGGGTAGGTAGGGTTATTAAGGGATGAATTATGGTGTCCAGTGAGAATTTTTTTATTTTTTTAAAACTAGTTGAGTCTGTGGTGCTAAAATTGGAAATTTTTCCTCGGATACAACAGAATACAGTTTCAATAAGACTCCACACGTTTTCGATGGGGAGAAGCCGAGCGCAATTTTCACAAGAAAATTAATAAGCAAGTACGGAGACATACCCTGGCTACCGCCAGATTTAACGCCTTGTGATTTTTACTTGTGAGGATACCTGAAATCTAAAGTATACAGTAATAATCCTTGAACAATAGAGGCCCTATAAGAAAACATCCGGCGTAAAATCGCTGCCCAGCATTTATTCTCGAGTATTTGCCGACATGAAGGGAAGAATTGGACATCAGTTCGACAATATAATCTTTAAAAAGTAAAATCCGTAGATATCTATTACCTGTTAAAACTAAAATAAATACAATAAACTTATTTGTTTGTT
This sequence comes from Eubasilissa splendida, assembly GCA_031772225.1. Lineage (NCBI taxonomy): Eukaryota > Metazoa > Arthropoda > Insecta > Trichoptera > Phryganeidae > Eubasilissa > Eubasilissa splendida. The sequence continues at coordinate 26,073,857 of CM062858.1, read as the reverse complement.
TATATTTCAATTACGAAATCAAAAATATATATATACCAAGTATTAGCAAAGGAGCGTGCTAAGAACATATTTCTGGGAGACAAAAATTTGTGTCGCCAGTAAGGTTATTTTCACATAGTATCTATCATCTACTATAAAATCTACTAAAACTTGTACTCGCTTTATTAATACGTCATTTAATTTCCTGATCCAAAGACAAATGGTTTGACATTGCTGATCCTAGATAGCAGAATTTAAAGCGGATATCCAGTGCCGAGCCATCAATATGTATTATATACCATGTACCCCGATCCGTATTCCATGTTGTAGCGATTAAATTCTTAGGGAAGTATATTAGATATTAGACGAGATAATTAAAAAATTCACATGTTGACAATCAATTTTCAGTTACGTATTTTAAAGATACATATTTCAGAATTAAGTTACAGGTAACCCCCGTTCATCGCGACCCCGGCGAGTTTGGATTTTAATATCGCGATGATTTAAAAAAATAATAATTTTTGTCTCGGTATTTGTCTGTCTTTGAAAATGCCAAGAATCATCATAATGAGTGGGCGCACGTGCGCGCTGTTTTTATTTCTCTCACTCACATCATACACAGTACATGTACGTAAAGTTATGAGCGTGGGTGAGATAAAAGAACGCCGGTGTCTGGTACGGTTGAGCCAGCGCACCATTTGGATCTATCCTTCAGTGTAATCTTAGCTGGAGTGTCACTAATTAAATTGACAACGTATTTATCCCTTCGTAATTTTTAAAATGTCGAAAAGACAATGAAAAATTGGTAAAGAAAATTCGCAATGTAGTGACTTAAGAAGAGGAACTGAAAATTATCGAAATCGTTGAAAATGGTGGTAAATTTACAGTTATAGGGAGATATTTCAAATTGTCTGAGTATAGTGTGATCAATTGTCCAACAAAAATACAACATTAAAAAGACTTGCGAAAGTATTACTTTATAGTGACGAAAGTTTCACGAACAAGAAGTTTTTTAAGGATAGAAATAGAAAATTTATTAGCAAATGGATAGAGGACCTAAATCAAAACCACATGCCTGGTGAGTACCCAACTCAAAATGACTAAATCACTTAGTCTTTGGGATCATTTAAAATCTCAACATGGAGGAGAAGCAGTTTTCAAAGTAAGCAAAGGTTAGTTTGATCGGTTTAGAAAACGATCAAACTTGACTAGCCTTAAAATGATTGGCGAAACAGCTGGTGCAGATGTCCAATGAAGTTCCGTGAAATTGTGGAAAGGGTAAATTATCCGCCAAATTTAATTTTGAATATAGATGAGACGGGACTTTCTTGGAAACGAATACCAACACGTACGTTTATTTCCATAAAGGAGAAAATTGCTTCTGGATTTAAAGCAGCCAAGGATCGTCTAACTCTTCTTCTCGGCGGAAATGCATCCGGAGTATTAAAATTAAACCATTGTTGATTTATCAATCAGAAACTCCTCGTGCCATGCAAGGTTATTCTAAAAACAATTTATCTGTTTTTTGTCAAAGTAACAGTAAGTGGCTTGGATGACACAGAATTTATTTATGAACTGGTTTAAAACTTGTTTCTGTCCCGCAATAAAAAGATATTGAAGTTGTACCTCGAGCATTTTTCGTGTTGGACAAGGCGTCGGGATATCCTCTGGAACTTGAGCCTCGGTGTACTGATTTTCCCGTTGAAGCGGTATTCTTACCTCCGAATACCACTTCCATCTTACAGCCAATGGATCAAGACCCAAATGGCAGCATTCAATGCCTGCTATTTAAGAAAAACGATGCGTCAACTCATTGAAGAAACTGATGGAGGTGATAAAGATGCCATGCGGGTTTGGTGGAAACAATATTATGAAAGCTATTAGAAACATCGACGAAGCGTGAAATGAAGTCATCCAATCGTCTATGAAGAGTGTTTAAAAAAGGTTGTTCAGAAAAATTGTTGATGATTACATCAATTATGAAAGTGATATTCAAAATATCATCGAAGAGATTAGTCTTACAGCCATTTCCGGAGTCATCGAAGGTGTTGATGCAGATGATATTCAGACTTTGTTAAAATCACACGGCGAACCCTTAACTAATGAAGAGCTGCAGGAAATGAATTGCCATACGTCTCAAGAAAATGACGTCTCGGTACTTGTTTCCGTGCGAAAGTGAAGTGTTAAAATCATTGTGCAGCCTCTTTCTCTTTACTATCTATGCACGGAGTTGTTAGAAGAAAACGACGAAGGTTACGAGCGAGTGAGTGCTGTAAAGCGTGGTTGTGATGGATATTTGACAGTAAATTTTGCATAATAATAGAGAGGCCAAACAGATTATTTTTTGCAATGCGCAACAAAATGAATGAATTATGTTATGTGTGACATTTTTTTTTTGTTATTAATAATATTTATTTTATTAATAAAGGGTTTTGACGATTTTTAAAATATTTTTTTTTAATCTCCCGGTGATAGCGAAATTTCACTTATCGCGACCATGTCCAAAATGTATCCCTCGCAATCAGCGGGGGTTACCTGTATTTCATGGCGACAAATATCACTCAAGTGAATACGTAATACGCTTCATTAATTATCATTGGTAAACTAATTATTGATAATCAACGTTTAAAAACCTTTATTAACATTTTTTATATTATTGTTTTGATATAGATTTTAATTGCTGACTTTAAAAAAGATACTACGTTATCTATTTTACGTATGTTTTGGGGTGAAACTGAATACAAAGATTATTTAAAAAAATTGTTTTGTCTATTATTTATTAATTAAAATCATTTAGAAGTGTAGTGTAGTGGAAGAAATGTAGTGATCTTCGGAACTCGAATTTAGAACTTTCCATTGCCGGTGGATAACTATAAGCAATTAAGCTACGTTGGCATTATACAATGTCTTTATGCATCTAAATGTTTTTCATTATAACCGAGACATCTATTTATTCTTGTTAGAAGCGACTTGCGACAATTATGTTTCTCAAAAACCTTTGAATAAAACCTGTTAGGTGGCGCCAGGACTTCCAATCCATTTTGTCAATAGAAAACATCTATTGTAATTATTTATATTAATTTTAATAAAATGTATTTTTTTTAATTACGAATTTTTAGAACAATAGTTCCACGATAATTAAAACGAAGTAGGTTGATGAATCATCTAAAAATCAAAATAAAACAATTTTTTTTTCTATTGATTTATTTTCTGTGTACCCTTTAAGCAATTAGTTTTAATGGGTGATATTTTAAAAATCCTCACTAAAAAAAATCGACAGAATTTATAAGAAAAAATAAGGTAAATTAGCAAGAGCACAAAAATTATATAACAGGCAGAGAGAAGAATGAGATTACCATTCAGGAAGATGGCCAAATCATTAAATTAAATCAACGATGGCATATTATATATTGAGTATGTAAATCAACGCGAAAATAATTCTGTTAACGTGTTAACTAAAACCGTATAACTAACGGAAGAATTAAAATTAACAAATAAAGCTGCATGTGTTTTTTGTAGCAAAGTGGTCTGAATACACGGCTTCGTTTTAACAGACGTGTTGCAAAATGCTGCAAGTGTGTCTTTGAAGCGGACTTGACTGTATGCATTTCAATACAGTTTGAATATGGTATTATTTTATATTATTATATATTTTAGCTCTTTCAGTTAATAACTTGAAAAACTTTCCAAGAACACTAGTTACACAGTTACTCAGGTATACTGATGCAAAAACATGCTTCTGAAAAAGTGAATGATGAATACAACGTCTAATGATAATTCCCATCGCTTTTACACCTTAGATATTACCAGCATAACCAAAGTCCATACCTAGTATACACCGCTCTTGGCATGTGATGCCATATGATATATATTAAATATATAGTTACCCTGATCACTGACTCTGTAACGCTGTAGCATCGCATAAATTTTACATGCATAAAATATGTGTTGTGAAGTGCATTTGAATTTTTCACCAAAAGATGGAGCTAGAAGTTAAAGAAAAGCTTACAATCATTAATTACCTTCGCGAAGTAAGTAAATATTCAATTTTTCGCTGAAAATCAAATAAAAAAAAATTCATTGGCATCAAATAAAAGAGCGATTTTTATTGCTATAAAATTACGTAAGAAAAATTTGACAGGTTCTGTGTTTGAATGGTCTTTCCATTTTGGTTGGTATGATATTTATATGCAAAAAAAAATTCTCAGTTAAAATGAATGAGGACGAAGATCCTGCTTCTAGAAAGCGTCGCTTGGTTAATGAAAGACAGAAGAGGTGGCGGGAAAATCAAAGTCAGGAATCGTGTGCGAAAATTCGTGCCTTAGATGCTGCTTCTCATCAAGAACGCGTCAATCAAATGACACCTGAACAATTAGCCGCACGTTATGTTGCTCATGATGCATCACGTCGCTGATTTTACACACGAATACTTGAAAAATGATCCAGAAAATATTAAGGTGGTAATCGTGGCACCAGTCCCAATACAAAATGCTCATGTCGACGATGATCAAGATTTTGACATTTCGGAAGAGGAACGCGATGCTGATGAAAGAATGACAAAACTCATTGAGAAACAATTTGACGCATTTAATCGAATCATCAGAGCAATTCACAATCCAAATTTAAGAACTCGATGTTTTTATCTCGACGATCCAGGTGGCTTTGAAAAAACTTTTCACTACGAGACAGTTTTAGCATTCATTCGAGATTGAAGGTAAATAGCATTGGCATTGGCCACGACTGGAATTGCATCAACATTACTCAATGGTGGAAGGACAGCTCACAGCGGTTTCAAACTTCCAGTTCCATTGCTTGATACATATCTCTCATCTATGCAACTTAATTCACCTGAAGCTGATAATTTGCGAAACGCCGCTCTCATTTTAATTGATGAAATCACGATGTTACCTAAAAACGGATTACGTTGCATCGACAAGCTTTTGAAAGAAATTATGAAAAGCGATACGAGTTTTGGAGGCAAAACAATAGTTGTCGGTGGAGATTTTCGACAGACGCTTCCAGTCGGTTCAGAGATCTTGAATGCTGCATTAAATCGAATCCACTATGGAATGATTCTAAACAGCTGACTCTTTCACTTCTCAAATTAGGATTAAGAAATGATATCGACTGGAGACTTGATTGAGACAATTTTTGGCGATTTGCAGCAAATGTCAATGCAAAAACTGTCAAAACGAGCCACTGTCGCGCCAACAAATGCGCAAACATTTGAAATAAATAAGAAGATAATCGATTTTTATTGATGGTAAAAACAAACATTAAAAACAATTTTTTTGTCAAATATTTTTTATCATTTTTATTTGTACAATATTAAAAAAAGAATTGAATTTTTAATAAATATTTCGTGTGTATTATATTAAAGTGTTTGTTATAATCATCATTTATCAACGGGCGCCTCAGACGCCTTACAACCAACTAGTATGATAGACAGGAGAAATTGTAAGAATTCAAAATTAAACAAAGCAAATATGTGCAAGATAAGTTATAATAAAAAATAAATATTGTTATTGTTTATATATAAATATATCAAATACAGCACTTATGTATGCATTTGATTAAGTATAAATAAATTATGAAGGCAGTATGTTCTGAAAATCGTAACATTACAAATAAAATGTGATTGCATTAAAATGAAGAACTATTTAGATATTCATACGTATGCTTATGCTATGATAATAGATATAATATACCTCATTGTATATAAGTAATATATAGTACATAATATTTAAACCACCTTGCTGCGGGTTTCATAATTCAGACGCGGGATAATCAATTACCGTTAGCACGTTAATATATTTGGGAAGGCTTTTCTCCCGAACAACAACACACAGCACACATTCTGCAGGACAATACACAACGTTATTTGTAAATGTCAGTTGTCATCCTCTGAAACAATAACTGAAAGTCCGCCATCACTGGTGCTGCGGAGACGTCAGGGATGATTTAATACATTTCAACCCTGTCTGAATTTGGGGAGTTAGAGGAGACAGGCGGGCAGGGTTGCCAATAGATACAAAACGATGTTTAGTGATTGTTAATTTTTATTAAGGCTTTGTTCACTTTGTAACGTAAAATTAATTAAAATCATTTAACGTAATTTTTTTAAAATTCAAATTACATGTAAATAGGAAGATGAAAGAGCAATTCATCATAACCTACATTTGGAGCACAGCACTATACCAAAGTGAAACCTAGACAATTAACTCTTTCTAAACCAGGCTGTACGGAGGTCTATTTCCCCAATTAAATAAATAAAAAAATATATTTTAGCCAGTTCTAAGGAATGACTAGTGAAAAATTAATTATGTAAAGGAAATCCTACACAAATTAATATTTTTCAATTCAATCCTTTATATAACTAATACATCACAAAAATACCACATGTGGTAAGACAACAAGAGTTTACAGTGAAAATAATAACAAACATACGAAAATAAATGCGTCTCTTTCTCACTAATTAAATAAAGAGAGATAAGAAAGGGAAGTCGTATTGTATAGGACTTGATGAATGCTCCGAATTATATTATGATGTACCTGTATTTACTTATTTATTTATTAGACTTTATTGACACACATGTTTTTGTTGTAACAGATGTGAATATATTATAATATAACATGATAAACATGAGATACAATTATATTGCAATTATGTATAATACTCGTAGTTTATTGTGTGGTATGGAATAGACTCCACCTCTGATATATATAACATTGTCCTGTCTACTTTGCTAGATTGACATCTGTGTTAACATAGCCAAAGTAGTTGAAGTATGGAACGAATGCGTGACGCGCGCAAGTTGGCAAGGTGACGCGCATGGGAGGGATAAAGGATCACGTCGCGTTCGGTGCGGTCTCTCTCATCTCCGAACCGTTGTACGGATCACATATATTATTGACTTGTATTAATTATATAGAAACGTCAAGGAATAAATATTATTGTTACATAGTAGATTACATTATCACAAGCTCAATAATGGATATATAACAATTATATTAGTCTTTTTTTCATATTTAATGCTCAATATTTAAGAGTAAATTTATGGCATTAATAATTTTAAAACTATAAGCTAACTTTTTTTCTCATTAAATATGCTAAAACTCTAATTTCTTACGGAAACACGAGTTGAGAGCATGGCTATGTACGGATATTTTATATTACGGTATGGGAAAGGTTAACCAGAAGAAGTGATATAGGTTGAAAGTATTTTAGATGTGGTGCTAGAGAACGATTCAAATAATAAGCTGAATTAAGAGAATTACAAATGGGGAAGAACTGAAGAAGTGCAAGAAAAGAGATCCATAATAGATACCAACGAAAATCAATGAGACTAATGAATAGAATATATTCTTAGACACAATGCATATATCAGTTAAAAATTGAAGGAAAGATTTAAGGAAGAAGAATGAGAATGGCTTAAACAAAAATAGATTTATAGAAGTCTATTGCCTCCACAACCATCATTACCGCCAACGACCCCCGAACGCACCTCACATTTACTGGTGCATAAAACCAGAACTCCCAACAGCCGCAAAAATATGCCCGGTATCGATGCCACAATAACTGACGTCGGAAGCCATCCAGAATACCCACTCGTGAGCGCCACTCTTCTCGCTGCTGCCTTCCAGATAAGATTTTCAGGAAACGCTCCTCTGTGTAGACTTTTCATTGTACGGATATTGTATATCTCGAATCTGTAAGTGTGCTTTACAATAAACTTGTATCAGCCGTAAACAGTTTACATTATCTCAACTTGTTCTGGCCGCGTACACTTATTCAATACACTCCGCGATCTTCAAATAAAAATGTGAGTGAATGAGTAAATATTGGGGGCACTCATAATTCACACTACAATATATTCTTCTAATTATCTGCCGTTCGCCCACCCAAACATTAAACATCAATCCACAAAACACTCTTTCGTAACCGCGCACCTTTCTCCCTAAAGATTCACTAAATATTGAGCAATGGTGTCCAGGACAGAGACGCATAGCAAGCATTTGACCCACAAGATCATAATTGTTTAAATTGAAAAATAAGAATTTTTGTGTGAAAAATCTAAAAAATTATAATTAAGAAATATTTATAAATAAGTTTGTATGATTTTCGCTGACCCATTACTGGTTAACCATGCCTGTTTAAAATATTTAAAAATCATGCCTAAACGATCGAACATTGCACCACACCCAGTAGAGACATGTTGCTTGTACGCAGCTCCGTGCCTTGTGGGGGACGTGTCTTCGTGTGATAAATGTCTATTTAAGGGTGACAGCCCTGTTCAGGGGATGTGTGAGAATCAACACAAAGGTTTTGTTCTGCTTTCCCCGTTTCTAAGTTGGAGATAATGAAATAACAACATGCGTGAGAAAATTACTTAAATAAACGATGAGTCATCAAAATAAATTTCACTCGTGATTCCAAAGTTTCCAAAGTATTGAACATACCTTAAATTTTTCATCTAGTTTATTTTTATTTTTTTTAAAACCATTTAGTCGAGAAGTCAAATTGAATTTAATAAATACCTAGCAATATGTCAAACGCTATCTAATGCTTAGGCAAATTTTAAAGGAAACTGATTTAGATTTTCTTTCAATTTGATAGATACGTCACTTTTTTATTTTTCAAATAGTTTTATTTTTACTGTCAGAAATTTCAAAAGTAAAATGATTTTTGGATTTTACACCTTCTTATCATTATGATTTCTACCTGTTTATGTAAACGCCTTCGAGCGCTGGTTGCCAAGTTTCCGATAAATAATAAGTACACATATGATACATGGACTGCACAAACCTGTTAACTTTGCTGTCGTTTGAAGCGCGCACTGATGGTTTTAGAACTGATCGACTGGTCGAAGCACCGGTGGTAATAAGAATCACGCCTTCGTTTCGTCTTCTCCGATTCCGATAATAGGCGGCAATAATCACACATGCACATTATTATCAACCAGGAAACCCAGTGGTGCCAACCGAAGTTATAAGGCGCGTAAACACTACCGAATATTGAAATAATATTAACATTATAAATTATTAAATTTCGAAGGTATATCTGACAATTCTGCGGAGTATTAAACATAAAAAATACAATCGTATCGAAACCGGTCGATGTTAACCTTAACCATACCATGATATAAAATATCCGAACGCAGCAATGCTGTCAACTCGTGTTACCGTAAATAACAGTTAGACAAAATATTTTTATTAGTTTCATTGGCACGAATTTATTCTAAATATTGAGCATTTAATTTTGAAAAAATGATTAATAACATTATTTAGAGCTTTTATTAAGTCCTATACAATGTGTCCCTCCTTCTTATCTCTCTTCATTTAATTAGTGAGAAAGAGACAATTATCTTTGTATGTTTGTTGTTCTTTTCACTGTGAAAATAGTGTGTGATTTCTGTCTTTCATATCACAAATTGTATTTTTTCCAACGTATCAATTTTTCAATGGATTGAATAAAACAAATAATTGTTTTTGTACTATTCCCTTTTCATAATTTGTTTTTCACTAGTTATTTTCTTTAGGATTATCTAAAATATGAAGTTTATGTTGCATGTATTTACCAAAATATTACAGGTTTAATTATGATGGTAGACCTGTGTTACTGCATGGTTTGGGAAGGGTTAATTGACTTAATGTGGCTTATACAAAGTTTGTTAGTTTAAAAAAAAAAAGTATTTATCCAATGTCTATATTACTTTGTAGACCAGCTGTACGTACACACATCAAAAGTTTATGAATTCGGCCTCCGGCCGCTTTCGGCTTATCGCGATGGAATTTTGAATAATTGTTTGAAATATTCTTCGGATAATGATAAATTACAAAAAAAAAAAAAAACAACACGAGAACATTCGCGCCATATTAATTCATCAATGGACGTCGTGTAAAAAAAGGCTGGCGCTGCGAACCATAAATTCAAGAGAATTCTTTTTTGCAACGCCTACCATTCAATCATGATAAAATTCACATTTGTCTCAATTAAAACCAATAATTAATGGTCCGTTTTATCAGATCGAATGCTGCCGAAATTATCATACAAACATTGTTCAACGTAACACGGTGCGTGAATGTTAATTATATACAATCTGTTTATTTATGATTTTGCTTTATTTGTATTATTGTTTTAGTAGTAAAATGTTGTATATTTGACATTTCTAGATGTTTTTCTTAATACATTTTAAACAATCATTATAATCTGATCAATAAATAAGAAATAGTACCTAATGGATATATATATATTTTTTTTGATTTGACAAATTTATCAAGATAATATTGCAGGTACAGATGTGTGTACAGTATTTTGAAGTTTGCCGCGAAAGCTTGAAATATTTTACGGGTTTAAAAAAATTGTTATCTTACCAATCCAAAAAATATACCTAGATAAGTCATGATAATGTATGTATGTATGTTTGTTTGTTACGTATGTGAAAATATGTTATATTTGTACCTTTATCATATAAAATTATGAACAATAATTATTATGATTACATAATACAATATTAAAAGTTTCTGTGAATTTATTTGTGACATACTTGTGGTCTAGTGGTAATTGGTATTGTCACAGCACAAGCGTTTAGCTTAGTTTGAAAATAGTAAGAATATTAATGTGACACGTATTCCGTGTAAGTATCTCTGCTTAAACAAAATACTACAAAAATACTAATACTTGCATTATGCCGTTTCTCCGCGGGGGTAGGCAGAGAGGACAGAGCGCCATACTCTTCTGTCCTAACACATAATTCTCGCCACATACACCTAACCAAATCACATATTTTCGCTCCTACATTAATATATTCCAGTTCTTTCACACAATTATCCATATACAAGTTGAACAGCCATGAAGGCATTACACAACGTTGCTTTACACCATTTGTAATATCAAACCATGGTGTGCACGCAGAACTTCCTTCATATAGGGATGCGATTGGGTGTATAAGTTTGTTATTCACCCTTTAATCAGAGTGTAACTTCTTAAAATAGCCTTAAAATACTAAAATACTAGTATATATATATATACATATAATATTTTTTGATTCGGATAGGTTGTGAAAGAATTTTGAAGAATTTTTATTCGTTATGAAAAATCTGGAGAGCTCTTTTTGATTTGAAACAGTTTTTTATATCCTCGTTTAATTTTTATTTATTACTATATCTGGCACGTTTCTGCAATCTGGAGCGGCGCGGTTACGGCTACAGTTCCCGTTTGGAGCGTGTTATACGCTCCGGGAGGATTTTTTGCAATAAAAGCAGAACGATAATCGCGGAAAAAGATAGTGGCATCAAGCCGTCGTTTCCGGAACGGCGAGAGAAAGAAAATGAATTATGAAGAACGGCCATTGTTACCATTTGTTGAGTTAAGAATTACGCCACGTGATTCGTTAACCAATAAACCCCTCAGCGGAGTGGAAGGGAGGATGGTCGAAAGCGGTTAAATTAGGGTGACGATGTTTTTATGAACAAACTGAACAGAGTTGATTTAATATTTTGGTGAATTGGTTCAGATTACTATATGCCACATGGACCACGAGTTTAGATTAATTTATTCAAGATATAAGGGAAGGTATGGACAACACAAAATCGTATTTAATTAATGCACATTTATTTGTATAAGATACAAAGATAATCGATTGAATAATGCATTTTCTGATGTAGGCTGTGGTGTCTGGACTTCACGCTATAGGCCAGTAATCGAGACTAGTTGAGTGGTAGTTTCAGTTTTTAAGGAATAATGACATCGACCGCTGCGCGCTGGTTCGCCGCTGCGATCCCCCACTCCCGGTCCGTGTGCACCTTGTTTACATCCCGAATCTTCAATGTCTTTGGTATCTAGCTTCTGCAGTCGAGATACCTCAGTGATATTGATCATACGGTTAATGGTTCAAGCTAGTTCGCAGTCATCGAAGTAACGTGTAAGTTTTAGAATTCAAAAGTACATAGTACAATTGAATTATAATATCTGAGTAGATTCAGTAGAATTCTAGACCATGTCGTAAAATGAGGTGACGCCAAATTCTAGTCACTCCATACTTAATTAGTTTTCATTCAATTTTGTAATTGATATTATGTGTGTTTAATTCATTATTCTGTGATTTACATGTAAACCACACCACGGTGTGTGTTATTGAAAATTTAAGACAGTAAAAATATGAAACATTAAAGTAATGCACCATTTCTCGAGTGTTGGCGTATGCAGATCCATGGTCGCAATAGTCTCGCTGTCTGGGTAATGAAATCATATAGCGTGTCATCAAAATGTTAGAGTTTTAGTAATGCAAGATTTCATAATAAAAATGTTTTCATCGATCCGTTTATTTCGGGGAGAACGGGGCGCAAGGTCACCCTGGGTTAAACGAAACTTTTTCTCGAGTCATAAAAGAGCAGTGGCGGCGCGGTGGGGCCGGGGGCAATAAAACCAACTAAATTAAACTTACTCGAAACAGAAACACGGCCGGGAGAAACAAAGGCAAATCGCTTCGGAGGACTTCTCCAGCTTTTCAATTAGTAATAAAAAACAAACGCGGCCCGGCGCGCCCGATTTAAGATCGCGAACAAACAGTCGTATTAATAAGGCCGAGAGTTGCAAACTTTTCATCGCCCTGTTAAAGCGCGTGGATTAATAACGAGCCAACTTTAATTCTGAATGTTTCATAATTCAGTGTAAAATGTCGTATGACTGGGTGACTTGTGCGAAATAATATGACATCCAATGTACGAGGCTTTTTTAGGTTAACGTGAACGTTCAACATATTGTTGAGTATTAAGAATGACGGCACCAGCGATATTTTTAAATAAAAACAGCGCGTTCATACGTTAAACGCAATTTGTTTTATTAGATTTGCTCGGTTTGGACAGGGTTAAACAGTTTAAGGAATGACAAATTCCAAACGCGTTTACAATTTTGTACATTTTCAACAATTTAATTTAGATTTAGCATTTTCGTAATTTGATAGTCGCTCTGTGTAGCCGAAGCCATGAGTGATGCTATCATTAAATAGTTTCTTTGTATCAACTAAATAATTAATTCCGTAAAAGCTTTACCGTTAGTGACTGACGTAGAAAAAAAATCTTATACCTATTATAATATATTATTATAACCGAGTCTAGAATAGTTTTTATATTTACCTTCCAATTAATCGCCATAAACATCTGAACACTATTTTTTGGAAAACTTATCTAACTAATGAGGTAGTGAAAGATATATATATATACGAATATTTGTTTGTGTATGAAGCGTATTGAGTGAATTTTAAATATAATAATATTTAATATACGACTATTAACTAACTAACTAGACTAACTAACTTACCATCACGCCGTTTCTTCACGGGAGTAAGCAGAGAGCACAACTATCGCTTCATCCACATTCATATATCTTTTCATACAAGCTCGCCGATTGTTGAGGATTCTAACATAATAATCCTCCATTATCTAGTTTACCTGGTCGTGGCAAGTCTTCCACGGACGTCCTCTATTTCTGGTGCCATCAACACTTGCGTCATATATCTTTCTTGCCATTCTCTTCTCATTCATCCGTTCCATATGGCCAAACCACCTACGTGAACCTTTCTTAATCTTACTCATTATACTAACATCAGCTTTACATTCTTTCCTAATTTCTTAATTCTTTACTCTGTCATAAATAGAAATTGATATTAAAGAAGACAAAAAGAAAATAGTGTACAGCTGTCACTTTATTAACGAAGTCGAGCCTTTGTTCTACTTTTTTTTATATCAGGATTAACATATACATATACAATCAGATGAGATTCGTCTCTTAATGCACCTCCATAAGTTTCAGTCAAAATGACTATTCTTTGCGTGAAATCTTAGCGAGAACGAGAACTCTTGGAAACATATTGTTTACTGACAAAGCACATTTTCATATCGATGGCTATATTAATAAACAGAACATGAGATACTGGTGCCCCGACAACCCAAGGGAATGCCATCAAAAACGTTTGCATTGTCCAAAAACGACAGTGTGGTGTGCAATTACTGCCCGAGAAATAATTGGCCCTTATTTTTTAAACCAGCGAGGGATAGTCACTGCTGACGTATATTGCCGAATGATTGACGACTGCATCTGTTTCCCGGGTTCAACTACAGAACACAATTTCACCAAGACGGGACCACCGAAAAATTTAGGCCCTACAAGAAAATATCCTCCGTGAAGTTACTGCCATTGAACCAACGCTTTGCTCTCACGTGTTCGCAAATTTAAGTGTCCGATTGCAAGAGTGTTTTGAGAGAATTGGACGGCATTTAGACGATATTATTTATAAAATGTAAATTCGCATCATTAAACTCCATTTTGTATAAATAAATTATGAGAACAACATTGTAGTTTTTTATTTTATTTAATATTAAACTTGAAAATTTTCCGCTGGACACTCTTTAGTATTCGTGAGTTGTGCTGTTGTGGGATACGTAATATCCTTTTCCAAAATGAATTAAAAACAATAAAAAATAAAATGAAATCAAAAATAAGTCCCGATAGAATACTTCTTTAACCTTTACCATACCGTAATATAAAATACTCGCACGCAGCCATACTGTCAACTCGTGTTACTGTAAGAAATTAGTGTTCTATTAGCCTTTGAAATGTGAAAAATTCTTTTGAAAAAATGATTAATGCCATAAATTTATTATAAACATTAAGCATTAAATATAAAAAATATACATAATATTATAATTTGTAGCATTCATCAAGTCCTGTGTAAGAGGTTGCATAATATAATATATTATTTCTTTTTATCTATCTTTCTTTAATTAGTGAGAAAGAGACACTATTATATTCGTATGTTTGATAGTTTTTTCATTGTGAAATTAATATGTGATTTCTTTCCGTTTTGACACAAATGATATTTTTGTCGACGAATTAATTTTACAACGGATTGAATTGAAAGATAATTATTTTTGTAGAATTCACCTTATATACTAGTCATTTCTAAGCGTAAATATTTTTCTTTAATTTAACTACAATATGAATTGCATGTTTCGTGTATTTATCGAAATGTTACAGATATACTTAGAGCGATAGACCTGTGTTACTGCATGGTTAGGGAAGGGTTAACATAATAAATTAATCAATCACTTTAAGAGCGTTTACTCAATCATAGAAGACATCCAGGGTAATTCCAATAACAAAAATTAATAGTACAAATAAATGCGAAGAGTTTAGGCCGGTGAATACAGTACCTAAATATGAACAAATTCTTAAATATATCACAAAATAAAAACTTGTAGCCTTTGTAGAAAAATGGAAAATATTACGTGAAGAAAAATATGGTTTTAGAAATAATTAAACACGTGAAATGGCTCTCAATCTTATATTGAAAGGTTGAAAAGACAATTCCAGAATTGTACCAGTAAGGGTAAATATTTAATTATAGTTTTTATGAATTAAAACAGAGCTTTTGAAACCACCGACAGAGATATAATAATAATAATAAAAAAATTGGAAACTCGAAATAAAGGGAACACCTTTGAAATGGTTTAAGGAATACCTGAGTAGTAGTAGATACCAAACCACTAAAGTAGGTGACTTAATATCTCTGACCCACTTCTTATTTCATTAGGGGTAAGTACCACAAGGGTCAGTTCTTGGACTTATCCTTTTCATTGTCTATATAAATGACGTCATAAAAATGCTAAAACATTACAAAATTAAATTATTTGCAGACGATGCACTTACATACATCGCGGGAGATAATACTGAATGAGTGACAGTGACTATGACTCAAATAATATAGCAATATGGCTGAAGGAAAACAAACTAAAACTAAATTCATAAAAATTGGAAATATAATATAATATCAATTACACCGGCGATTATTATAGATGGTGAAAGTCTGAAAAAAGTGACTGAAATAAAATATTTGGGAGTCATAATACAATCAAAATTAAGACACGTGACTAAAAAGATTGCTAAAAAAATAATCGGAAGATTCATTAGTTCTTGTAAAATAATATATAACTCTGTTATTATTCCTCACATCAACTAGTGCAGTAGCATTTTGTTTTTGGCTAATGAAGAAGAAATTCAACAATTGTCAGTGTTGCAATATAAAGCTTAGAGAATATTATCAGAAAAAACAGGTATACTCGGATCAGTGCAATGCTGAAAGATTTGAATATGATGACATTTATGCAGAGAATATATTTCAACGTTATGGTATTGATTTTTAAAATCCTCACTAAGAAAAATTCGGCAGAATTTATAAGAAAAATTGATGAAAATCAACATGAGTGCGACATTATACAAGAGGAAAAGATAGACTAAGACTACCATTCAGGAAGAAGGCTAAATCTCAGAAATCGATGATGTACAGTGCGATAAAGATTTTTAATGAAATGTCAGAAGATATAAGAAAAGAGAAGAAACTGGCATAGATTCAAAATGAAACTAAGCACATATGTGCAACATAAGTGTAGTAAAAAGGAACATTTTGATCTTGTTTATATTAGAGCATATAAAAATATACTTATGTATGCACTATATTATAAATAAATAAATAAATATTTTGAAGTTGTGCATTTTACTCTTGTCACTATTACAGTAATTATAAAATGTCTAGGGTATAGAAATTCTAGTAAAAGTAATTGCGAAGAAAGGGAAGATACACCACCATAAACGCTATAAATATGGATGTATGATTTAAAATAACAACTCTTTATCACATTCTAATTAAAATAATTATAAAATCCAATTTTATAGCTTAATCTATAATTTTATGGTACCATAACAAACTAATCCAAAACTACAACACTCTATTACCGATAATTTTTTTTTTTGCATAATTACTCTTTAAAACCCTGCGTAAAGAACGATATTTATACTCTCCCTAAGGTGGCAACCTTGACCATTGCCATCTTGGTAAAATTTTTGCTTACAGAATAAAAATATAGCCTCTCCATCACCCCGGACATCTCACCCTCCTCCTCTTGCCTGGATAAAATATTGCGTGCATTATTGTTATTCAGCGATTGGATAAAATAATAGCATCCCCCTCCATCCCCCAATACCCTCATTTTTTAAATGATTTTTTTTTTAAATAGAGATGCGCACACGGAATACATGTCATATCAATATTCTTACTTTTAGACTATTATTTAAAATAGGACTAACTTGGTCTAAACCCCCGACCACTAGATCACTAGGTCAGCGTCTCAACCACTAGACCAATAAGCTACTCAACCTATTGAAACTTGGATAATGTTGCGTACGGATTGCTAGCCTTGCTAGGATTGCTACCTGGACGAAAATAAATATGTCAAACACACAATATTTCATTATGAATTTTTTTTATATTAACATAAATTTATCTTTGTACTACACATAGGTTGAGTTACGTTTTTGTCACAACTTTGTGACTTTGTGACTATGTTTCATTAATCGTGATTACAATTAATGATATTACAATTCTGATTTATTTTATAGCCATACCACAGGTTTAACAACGATTAGTATAAATCTCTGAAAATATATACCTTTTTTCTTTCACTGCCAACATCACAGGTCAAGTTAAGACATAAAACTTCACATGAGAAGTTTCATGTGTGGTTGCAGGTATCGTGACGCGGTGCATTTCTCATACTGAATTCTTTATCGGCGAAGGTTCGTAAAATAGTATAGTATTTTCAATATTCTGACTGTACCGTCCTGACTCCGGCTTGATCTTTAAAAATTCACTGCTCACGAAGAAGAGTTTACAGGATGTGCGATCTGCCGAATGGAACTTTTAGATGGATTGTGAGGTATTTCCCAACGTCGCAGAGATGCGATATTATTGAATTTTTCACAATATTGTTGAAGCCATTCTGATTTATTCTTTTCTTCTCGTTCACGGGTAGGGTTTCAGATCTCGAGGTGGTTCTATGGATGAAGCACTATGAAGATTTATTGCACGTTTTTCTCCAGTACGAAGTACGAATGTTTGGAGCAATTCATAAGTATTTTTGTTTTTATTATAATTTTCATCATTATCTAAGCAGTGAGATTACTCAGATTGGGAGAACGAATAGACCGTGCGGGGATTTATGGTGCAGGCAGAGGCGTAACTACGCCAATGCAACCAAACGGGGCCCAAAAGGTACAACAAAACCTTTGGCATCGATACAATTCAATATGAACTAATAATTTCTAAAATCTACCACAGTAAGAAATGTAACTATAAAATTTAGAAAATTATTTAAGTATAAATTACTTAACTGTTTTTTTAACCACTTAATTAATTATACTTTTAAAATCAGCAATGTTATCTTTGTGGTTAAGATTCAATTAATTAATTAATATACCAAACGGTTTCGGAAGATACCATTTCTAATTAATTAATTAAGTATTTTTTAAAGAGAAGAGATTATTTGTGAAGTTGTAATTTTTTCAGAACATAGAACTCTGTGATGTTTTAAAACATATTAAATGCATCAATTAGAAAGATGTACATACAGATAAACTCAATTTGTTGAAAAAAATATTTTAGCTGCCACCGGAATATGAACCAGGATCTCTTCCTAGCCAGGAAAGTGCGATAACTAATTATACTGCGTCAGGCTTGTAAATCGGTGACAAATTTTCGAACTTGTATGTTAGAGCTATTTCAAATTGATACATCTTACATTCCGTATATTTAAAAGCCATCACCTTTTTATTGCGAATACCTCTGAGAAATTTAATTTAATTACATTTTTTAATATACTTTAATACAACTTATATTTTTTTTAAAAGAGAACACATTATTATTTGTGAAGTTGTAATTTTTTCAGATCATAGTTCTGTGATATTTTAATGCAAATTAATTAAGTGGTTAAAAAAAACAAATTTAAATAATCTATATAAAAATGAACATTAACCACAAAGTTGAATTTGAAAATATTAAAAATAAAATCATTTCTCACGTGAATTATGAAAACACTATCGTTGTCAGTAGTACCCCGCTAATACGTCGGTAATGTGCATGTACTCATTAAAGTCGAAAGATATTTATACTTGAAATAAAAATTAAAACCAAAGTAAAATTATTTTGATAATCAATAAATTTACACAACACTACTGCACATACAATAAATAATCGGTCGTCATTTTTATAACGGGCCAATTTATAGGAGGCTTTTATCCCATTTTGCATTGGGGCCCAATTTTTGTAGTTACGCTACTGAATACAGGGGCCTGTATCATATCATTTCACAACACAATGTGATCTACGAATGAAATATAGATATAGATAAGATATTTTGTGTTAAACAGTATTGAGACTAGATCGATCTCGAGTCAATCCGACAAAGACCGTTAGGACGACGAAAAACGAGTGTCGCCCCAAATATGTTTCCCTCTTTAATTCCCTTTAATTCTGTGGACCAAAGGAGGAGTATCCTCCTTCATCTAACAGTGATCAAACATTGGGGGTTCGTCCGGGATATTTATCTTTGAGATAATCAACCATAATTAATCTGACATTTTCAACTTTATATTTTTCTTGTTTAAATTCTTTTTTACTCTTGTCATGATGCGGAGTACACACATATGTATATCAATTTGATATTTTCGTTATTCAAGAAATAGCTGATGTGACCCTTATCTTTAAAAAATCTTGAAAGTTCCTTGCTAGATCTTACGAAATTTGTTTCGTTATCGGAATATATGTGACGTCATATTTTTTGGCATTCTTTCAAAGATGCGGAGTACAAAATACATACTTGGGGCGACACTCGTTAGATGTCGCCCTAACTGTCATGAATACCCGATGGCAGTCGAACACAGTATTTATAGGCCTTATAATTTAATTATTTCCTTTTTTTCTTTCGGGACACTTTTTGCAGTAATTAATGATTTTTTTAAGGACTTTTCTTACCTTACGTATAAATTATGACATACAAAAATATAAACAATAATAATTAAATAATTATTTGTACTTACAGATTAGGTATATAACAATTGATTGCGCAATCTCCGGGTCGCGCGTCCCGCGGAATGGATTACAATTCCGGTCGTAAATCGGAATCATCGCAGGGTAGGGGAGGGGAAATAGGGAAAAGTGGTACAGGGAAAGGTCGATGAGGAAAATGGAATCTAGTCGAAGGACCAGTGATCTCGGGAACTGGGATTCGAAAGGACCGCTCGCCTTACCTTGAGTATGACGCCGCGAAATCACACAATGTTTGCACGAGGATGGTGACGATTTCTGCTCCCAACTGAAGACAGCGATGTCAATGTGCATCCACGGCACACACAAACAATAAACACTATGATCACACACAAATACAGTGATGGTGCACTGGAGTTGAAAAGGTCCATACCGCAAATGGTATCGCGATGTCGAGATCAAACGCAATTCAAAATATCGATCCAGTTGACGTCTGTTGGCGTCAAGGTCATATATCACACTGGTGGGCAAGCATTAGGATGGGTTATGGATAAGGAATTTGGATGCGGGCACGTGGGAACAATAATTTTCGCGCCCGATATTACAAACTTGCTAAAGTGTGTTTTGCAAATACGGAACAACAATAATTTTTTAAAGGGAAAACATTTTTGTTGTGAAAATGTATAAAAAAATGTTTGTCGAAAACATATTCGATTGCTATAGCGAAAATGGTAACGCGCTTTCCCCGGATAGGAAGAAGTCCAGGTTCGAATCCCGGGAGCAACTAAGCATTTTTTCGAAAAATAGATTTTTTCTATACCTGTATCTTTCTAGTTGACTAATTTAATTTGCATTATAATTTATAAATATTTATTTTAAATATAAATGTTAAAAAGTAGCAAATCTGAATTCTTTTATTATGTAAAAAATATATTATATTATTTACGCCGGTAAAATATACTTGTATCTTCAGTACTCTTAATTAAAAAAATACAAATAGATGAATTATTTAGAAAGATACATTGAAAAAAAAATATAGTCCTCACCGGGAAATGAACCCGGAACTATATATTGCCGTTAGAGGGTTTCAACCAAATAAGTTATACAATTACGTTAGATTACTCTACATATATAATCTTGAAATTATATCTAATTAATAAGGTTATATGTGTAGAAGAATATTGTTGACGTTTTTAGTGTTAACTTTGTGGTAAGACATAATTTAAAATTGTATCTATATATAACTTGTTTAGGCCACTGTGGTCTAAACAAAGTTAAACATAGATACAATTTTTAGTGTCACTATAGCTTAATTGGTTAAAGTCTACCAGCGATATATAGTTCCAGGATCGAGTCCCGATGGTGATAATTGATAATTATTGTTGGCATGCAATAGTTAATTGCATAGTATGAACTGATCACCATCAATACATAGGTATGCCCGTACATACATATATATACATATACATGGACGTATGTAGTTAAACAATCTTTCCTTATTTAAAAAAATGTACTTTCAGTTTTCGTACGTGTAAGTATATAATAAACGTTTACGTTAACTCGCGAAACTGTACGATGTAAAATATGTTGAAATATTTCTGAAAAAGCATTGATGGTTTTCCAAACACCGAACAGCGGGCGCATTATTAGGTTAGTAGTCTGTAAGGAACACGATAATAAAGATGTAAGCTGGCAGCTCAATTTAAAAATAAGGCCGCAGAAACACTTGTTTTATCAAAATTGCCATAAAAGTTAAACTCGAAAACTTTACGTAAGTGACATTGTAAAAGTTTTGTATGTGTTCTTGATAATGTAAAAAAACTTGTAAATTTATTCAAGCGATATGAGATATATGCGAAAACTTTTTCGATATCGGAAAACAACAAATATAAATGAAATATGTTTTTGTTATGTCGTATTGAAGAAAATTTTGATGACATATTTGGTTCCTTTGCTATTCACAAGAACATGTGATTTTTTTGTCACAATTTGTGTTATTGCTGAAGAAGAAAGGTCGGCATTTTAAGAAAAGAATGAATAATTACTGTCTCCGCTTTTTTAAGAAAATTAATTTTATGTTAATAAATCAGATCTTTGTTGTAAGAAATTTTTGGCGTCGATTAATTTTCTGTAAATATTTTTTATTAAATTACTTTAACTTTCACAAACAATGTGTTTCATCCCGTGTATATTTGAATTTCTTAAATTACTAACGAGATTCTTACGTATAGAGTTAGATGGCTGAAATTATGACAATAGATTCAAAATGAGCAATATTTCAAAATAAGTGATGTACTGGTATTTAAACATTTCATCATATTATACACGGTTCAATACAATTAATTTATTTTTAAAACCATTGGATATTGAGAAAAATTTAAAAAACGCGTCTTTAGACTATAATAATTCGACAAATGGTGTCGAAAAATGATATATAATTATTCTTATTGTTATATAAGGACCAATAAATGATTAAAATACATGTATTCATATCATAGAATACTATTAACCATACAAAATGGAGAAAATATATATAACAACAGCCATCGTGATTTTGACTGCTCTGTGAAGAGTGAAACGGAGCAAATGGAAGAACAAAATTGAAATATATTTAAAATGTCCGCACCACTGCCAAGAAGTTTCTCAATTAACGATGAACTGTCGCGAAAGTGTGAAAAAATAAAATGAAGTAGACACTTCGTGCTTAATGAAGTCGTCCGCCAAGTTCCCAACCCACCTATTTATCTTTGCCCATTTTTTACGTCATTTCCGTTCCGCCCACCACACTCTACGTTAAATGTTAAAGCGTCATACAACTTGAGTGACGTAAGCTATTAGTTTTGCAAAAGGCCGGCAGAGGGTACCGCGTACCTTGCCAGAGAGAGCCAACTGTCCGCCGGTGTGAAAGAGAAAAAAATAAACGCCAAAGTGCACAATGAGCTATCTACCCTTTGGATTTTTGTATCGGAAATTAGTTTATTTTAATAAAAAAATAATAAATAGGTTCTCAAACATAAATAACGAATAACTGACAAATAAATTGTATAAGTTTAAATGTTAAGTTTGTTAATATTTGATCAATTTAGTTTTATTATTATGTTCTTAAAATCTTCCTCATTTGAGGGTGTGCAAAAAATTGAAGTGCAAGATTTTTATAGTTAAATGTACGTGTATCTAAGATAGAAACAAAAAATATTATTATTAGTAAAATAGCGAAATTTTCAGGACAGTATGTTGATCGTTTGAATAATTTCATTATCCATGTAAATCATTGTATATAATAATAGACCTGTTATATATTTCACCTACATAAAAAATATCTTACGCATTGTGAAATAAAACTTCTTATGCGTAGTATTTAAAAATGTCATAATTACTTCCATAAAGCACAATACCCTAATGAAAGATTGATGAAAACAAGGCAATTCGCCTAATGGTCCAGTGGTAGGAGGTGTATTTTATTTTATAATGAAAACTGTTGGAATATTGATGCGATACATAATTATTAAAAATATTTATTTATTCCCACATCTGTAAAAGAAATGAAATTATAAGCTTATTATAACTAAAATATGATACAAACATTTGTGATTTAAATCTGTCAAAATACTTTTGTAAATACTGCATTAACATTATCATTCCTGATTTTAATACAGTTGGATCATTACTCATTTATCAGGTTAAATAAATTATCTTTTTTTTTTTAGAAAAAATATATGCAAACACAGTACAATAGATATCAAATTAAAAAATACTTTCTGTAAAAAGCGTTAACAAAAGATGAAAGACTAATAAAAACTACCTAAAACATCGTTAAAAATTAAAATTTCAACACTGGACACAAAAATACGTTGGTATATGCTATATTATATTTGTTTCGTTTTTAACATAATACAAAAAATTCAACGAATTCTATGAAGGAACCACGTAATAAGTGCCCTCGGATATTCAAGTAAAAAAGTTCGCTGTTCCCAAGGAAATAACAGTTTATTATGATTAGATGATTTAATATTTAGATACATATTTCACAATGACTTTCTGTAAAATATTTTAGTATATATTTAATATTAACGATTGAAATTAGTACACATTAGTTATTACTTCATATATAACACTTGCTGGCTTTGCTTGGTTTGCATTTAACGAACTGAACAACAACAACAAAGTATTATATGAAATAAAAACGTAGAAAATAAGCGTTTGTAAATGTTTTTAGTATTACATACACGCATTACATTTAAAAAAAAAAAATATGTATAATTACCTAATACGCATATTTTAAATTCATATATCTTCGATTCATCAGTCAGTTGGCTCCTGATATTAATATTTAATATGTTTTTTTATTTCACCAGATATTTTGCATTCATCCTTGTCTTTTTAAAAATTTATTTCCATTTATCTATCGGCATAAATATTATGGACCTTCCCGTTTACTTTTCTAAAACAAACCAATAATTTAAATACGTTTCCAACCGGTTTCAATCGCCGATTTATTTCTTAGAAAAAATATTATTTTCATTTGCAATTATCACCGAGTCAAAATATTAGAGACAATCCTATTTCTAGTATTTGGTAGTAGTATTCAGTTTCTTAGAATTTTTTTTTTTTTAAATTATTTCTAACCCTTATCTGTCATCTGCCACCCAAAAAAAATTCATTAGACCACCCGCGATGTTCAATGTGTGCAAACTATATGGAATAAAAAAGTATACAAGCAATGCAATCGCAATTTTTGGGTCGGCACAGTACGGATCCGGTCTGGCAGTCGATCGAATTAAAGCTGAATAATGACCTGTGTCCACGGAATGAGACATGGTGAGATATGTCTCAGAGATTAAGTTGAGATAAATATCAATTCTCAACAATCACCATATGAGATTGGTACGATCGACCTGTGTATGCGAAATTCAATTTGGCAGCAAGGTTCGATAGTTAGCGCATAAATGTTATATAGATCGGTACTTACCTAAATGTATTTCATTCTTAACATACAACGACAATAAACATAAAGTAAAACGTGAAATAAATGGCGGTGATCGAATCTTTGCATGCCTTGTTTTGCAGAAGTTGTTATCTTTCAATGTTTAATTTTGACACGTTATCCCAAATGGGGGCTGCGTATTTATGCATGGAAAATGGATAAACAATTACAAATTAATAAATTAAGAGATAATGTAGATTTATTTATAGCACAATTGGTAGAATTAAAGAAGCGTCACTAAGGTACGGAAAGTTTGAGTAAGGAGATTATGTCAAATAAAATATGTAAGACGAGTGTTGAAAATAGCAGGAACAGAGGTCGTCCATGAATATGTAAGTGAACGAATCAAGATTAGCATGCCAAGGTGTCAGGATAAGTGGTGTGGCATTCTATCATCTTTACCAACAGCCATTGGTAGATCAAATTTTTTGTGTAGATATGCGTATTACCTTATTTCGAAAGAGTCCTACATATTAAATGAGGGCCAGGTATTGTAATAAATGTATAGATTGCTCGGCTAGTCAGTGTCGAGGTTAGAGGTTTAGATCAGAAGTTAGACAGATAAGTTTAAGTTAAATGAAAGATAGTTATGCAATACATGAACATTTATTGTGGTACAGGTATTTTTTATTTATTTATTTTTGTAGCATAAATAGTACATATAGAAAATAAAGGTTTACTAGACGTGGTCTGTTCTAAAGCGATTACCGATATAGTTTTTAAAAGTGGTAATTGTTAAGGTACAATCGTTATAAAGTAATGTAAGTAAGTATAATGTGAATCAAGTTATAAAAAGTTATGTAAAAAAAGTACAATCAGAAGTTATAAAATGTTATTTATTATAAGAAAGTTATAAAAATATTTTTTTCATTAATATATTTGGAGACAAAAATGTGTAGGTAGTTAGGTTAGCACAAATGACAAATTAGTTTCATTTTGCTTTCTACCCACATCAAGTAACCACTTTATTATTTTTGGTTTAAAATCGTTAATCACTTTAAATCCTTTAAGGTCCAGTGGCAATTTGTTATAAATACGCGATGCACAAAACAAGAAAGTTCGTTGACCGAATTTGGTATTCATTTTTGGCATTGAAAAGTATCCTAAGGTTTTGCTTCTAGTTTTCTTTGAATCGGATTGTGTAAGTAAAGTTAATTCTTTTTGTAAAAAATAGTTTTAAGATTGATCTGGTAAACAGTTATCTTATATCCAAAACTTGAAATGATTTAAAGAATTCTTCAGAGTTATGTCTAAATGGCCTCTTGTTTATTACTCAGATGACCCATTTCTGAGCCTTAATTAGGAATTCATCGAAGTAAGAGCTGCACCACCCCACGCACATATTGCGTAACTGATGAGACTCTGACAAAGTGAATAGTATACAATTTTTAATAAAGTAATATTCATGAAACTGCGTAAAATTTTGAAAATATAAATTAATTTTCTCAGTTTGGAGCTTATCCGATCGATATGAGGAGTTCATCACAATTTTTCATCAATTGTTAATCCGAGATAAATTATCTCATTCATTTTTTCAATAATGTCACAGTTACATATTTGATTTGGATCCGAAATGCACGTATGGTATGTATTTTAATAGTATTTGGAATGACATGGTTCTCTTGTAATTTTATCGAAAAAGCAATTAAATATGTTTTTTTTGAGTTGAGTGTTAGTAGGTGATTGATTGTCTAGAGTATTTTCGATTTCTGCGGTGGCTAATTCTGTGAGTGAGAATGTCTACTCCAAGTGGTAGAATATATACTGATGAAGCACGTGGCATATAAATCGCGAACGCAGCTCTCATATTAAGAGGAGCTAGAACAACCTCAGGTATTGGGCATAGACAAAAAATGCGTACCTACTAGAATCAAATATTTATAAATAAAAATTCCGAATGACAATATATTCATGGCAGTCTAGTGGTTCTCATTCCTGGAAACCTACAAGTTAGTCCTATTTTTATAGCACAAGCGTTTAGCTTAGTTTTAAAATAGTAAGATTATTGATGTGATATGTATTCCGTGTATGCATCTCTATTATCTAAGTATTTTGTGAGGTTATATTATTATTTGGTCTAATATTGAGATGGAAATTGGCAGATGTCGCCTCGCCTAGTCTTGCAAAATATAAACATTTGAAATCGTATAAGCTTCATTTGTCTTGCTTATTAAATTTGTTCGTTCGCTTTCATTTCTCACCAATTTATAAATTATCTACTAATTCAATTCAACGCCGATAGATAGTAACTAACCAAAATTGAATTATTTTAAATTTATAAAAAACATTTTTTATATTAAATTAAAAAATTTTTTTTTATGGAGTATTTATTAGAGTTGTGGCTGCTACATGTGTTACAAATGCATGTTTTGACATTATATATTTTTTTGTGGAATAAATCTTATAATGCATTTAAAACTAATTAAACGATAATTGTCTAGACGATAACATGTCTAGACTGTTCACATTAAAGATATCAAATTAAGTAATGGATATAATTGACATTTCTCAAGATTCTTTAAAAGTAAAGTTACTCCATACTTTGATGAATTTTAATTAATCATATTTATTTTATAACTATCAAATTTAAAATATTTCGGAGCTGTAAAATAAAATATGCTCATTCGTAATATTATATGAAAATATATACTTAAACAAGTTTATATTTTAAAGTTATATAAAATGTTAAGTATCTACTAGCTTAAATGTACACCATACATTATGGAGAATAAATAATATTTATTAGTTTACTTATTTATAAATTAATGGCTCAGTTCGGGTTTTATAATATACAAGTAAAGTATGTACAAAGCAATAGACCAATGGTGTGCGCAAATACATATATTGTACAACTAATTGGTAAAAAATAATAAGCGTACACTGTATATAAGTAAAAAAAAAACATTTGTATTATATAACAAACATAAATACCAAACTGAAATTTGAATAAAAATATGATTAAAAAGTTACATTTTTTAAATTCAGAATTTTGAACAAAACATAAAAAATAAATATCTTATTTTTATAGTTCTCCATGTCTATACAGTTACAAGAAATTTAAATATGTACACATATGGAGTTATCTAATAAAAATGGTATCTAATTTTAAATAGACAACCACTCGTAAAATAAAAGCCTGTAAACAACTCAAAATTCATCGTGCGACGGCCCATTTCGGTGCTCGCGCTCCGTGAAATAGCCCACATGTCAAATCTGAATCTTTTAATATTCCACCAGATTCCCGGCAGACCGTCGCTAACCGTCGGCGGGAAATATTCAAATTTAAAGTCTGCATGACGCGCGGTAAGTCACTTCCCCTAAAAATGAAAGAGTTAAAATCCATGAAAACGTTTTATACGAACAGGATCGTTCGAGTGGGAAAAATCCACAATGTGCGGAGAGGGGTCGGTATAAATTATCGAGTGGGACGTATAATATGTGAGGTTATGTTTCTGGTTTGTAGGCACAGCCTGCATACCTAAGTTATCCCTGCGATTAGCTGGGGCGTCCATACGTTCAAGTTGTGCATATTAATAATGTTTATATTTTATTGTAATAAAGGTTGACCCATTTTGAAATTGGGGTTTTCTAAATATAACGGTCCAGTAACACATCTAGCCCGAGTGGATTTAATGGCCGTTCTTCGTACACTCGAGGGTTTTCACATCTCAAAATACGACTTTTATTAATATATTCGCTCGGGTGAAAATGTGTTTTGTCGCTGAATTATGACGAATAGAGGTTCTTGAATTTTCCTCAAGGTTCTAACTCATTCAAAAATATTTTCACCGGTGTCTTTGTATCAAGAACTAATGGAGAATTTACTGATGAAGCGGCGAATTGCGATGTCTTTTGGTAACATGATTACGACCAAAAACAATTGCGAATCGTATTTATGGCCCGTGTCTACGGAATGAGACACGATGAGATAAATCTCAACATTACGTACACGTATTGCGATTTTGATCTAGATGTGAACTCAGAGATGAGCTCGAGAGATAAAATCTCAGGCCCGAGTACACGTCGCTCGATTTTAAAACCATAAATATACTACATATATTTTTATAAATTAGAAAAGCAGAATGGATTAAAATAAAAAATATTTATTCTGTTTTTACTACCTCTGGGGAGATTCAAATTCACACAATGGACGAACGGAACATCAACGATCAGTAGACTGACATTTAACGTTTGACGTACAATGAGCTTGAAGTGCGAATGCAAAATGGCATTACGAAAGCCAAAAATTGATTTCCAAGAATCTCATGGGAGCAAAATCCACATATCAGAGCTCGGGCAATCCATAACTCTCCTAAAAATCTCTTCCGTGGATACGGGAATTAGACCAGGATGCAAATTTTCATAAAAGGTTTACATGATTAATACACGTTTTTCGTTTTGATTTATCTGGCCTGTAGATAATAGATATCAAATAAAATAATTTTAGGATAGACGGTTAGAAAATGCTATTTAATTAAAACCCGCATGACCAAAAATGCGGTCTACTCTCACTATTCGTATATCTCTCTCTAATTCTGTCACGCATTTGTTTTTTCTTGTTTACGATGAATTAATTCTTTGTATCACTGTTATATGTAAATATTACGGTAGACGTAGGTTTACAACACCTTAAATGCGAATATTCCACACATATGTAATTATGCGTGGCAAAAAATACAATTAAAGGTAGATTGGGATCTAAAAAATAGTAGCAACAGAAAATTCAACACGAAATAAACGGTGTTTTTTAAGAGGTTTGTTTTTCGAGTTGGCAATACTTTTTTCAGCAACAGCCAATTTGACAGCTGACAGCTGATTTGTGCTCAGTTTGGTTTGCCATGTCACTATGAATAAACGCTTGCAAGTTGTGCAAATTCATTTCGAAAATCATGATTCAATTCGCGAAACTTACAGTGCGCTACATCCATTTTACGGTCGACATAATCGTCCATCCAAGCAAGTAATTCGAAAAACCATGCATCGTTTTCGCACCACACATATTTGATAATACGCATCCACAGAGACGTCATACAGTGCGCAACGAAGAAAATTTTGCTGCAGTGGAGCAGGACACACAGCCCCAGCTGCTTCAAAAAGTGGTCGAAAATTGGACTTCCAGATTGCGCTTTATTCGAGCCAGCCGCGGTGCCAGTATGCGTAAAATCTAATTAAAACACTAATGGCATAAAATTATCTTAATACTATGGCCATTATCGTGATTTGTATGTGTCTTATTTCATTTTAATGTTCTACATCTTTAAAAAACACCATTTATAATGCATTTATTAATATAACACGTTCACATATATACCACGGTGTTTTGGCCAATTATTGTATTGTGGCATGGGCGATATTCAAAATGTTCAAAGGGATTAAAAACGGCTTTAATCCAAAATTTCCAATTGTTAAATTTGACACATTGTATGTGGCAACCATATCGTAGTCCATAAGCAAAAAAGCCAATTGGTATAGACACCGTTTGATAGGTAGATACGAAGTGTATCATTTAGCCTATTTAACAACAAAAATTGTACAGCAACAATAAACGGGTGTCATTCGTTTGGATCCCTGCACATAAGGGAATTCAGGGAAATGAATGTGCTGATAAACTGGCCAAGAAGGCTACTCTTTCCGGAGTTCTTCCCCATCAATTCTATATCCCGATGTATGACAAACTTAATATTGTAAAAAAACATACGTATTCTATCTGGTCTGCACAATGGATGGATCCAAACAATCACAAGGGTAATTGTCTTAAAATAATCCAAAGATATATTCCCCGCACCCCTTGGTTCTCCAACAGGAAAGTCTCAAAAAGAACAGTAGCAAATATCTCTAGAATGAGAATTGGGCATTGCCAGGTGGCCTCACATTTGTTCAGAATGAACATAATAGACTCCCCAATGTGTGAATGTGGTGCCGAGGAGGAAACCCTTGACCATGTCTTTTTTGCCTGTCCATTGCGGATCACAGGATTTTTTTATAATGATCTTGTCAATGGTGATTTTCAACATCCGGTTAACTTGTGTCATCTTCTTTTCCTCAACTCGCCTCATTTAAGCTATATAATAACAAATTTCCTGAATGTCAATGGTATTGACTTGTGATGCAATGTTCCCTGTTATATAGTATTGTTGTACTGCTTTCTATGAAATAATGTTTAGACTTATTTAATGGCACAAGTCACTCTTGAAGGGTGGATTGCCTATTTGAAAGAAGAAGAAGAAGAACAACAAAAATATCTTTTCGGTAAATTGAATTTTCCAATATATCTTTCTAGTTGATACATATAATTTGTATTAATATACGATTTTGAATGACATAAATTTCGACCTGAGGCTTTTATGTGGTGTTTTGAATGACATCTAATATGTAATTATATAGTCGATATTTTATTAGCGATGGTGGAAGCAGGTGTCCTAAAACCTCGCAATAATGAATTAATGATTGTTTTAGTACTTTCATTAAATCATACTTTGTAAATGTTGAGTAATAAAATATTTTCCAATCAATTAATAATTTATTTATTTTTCTTAGATAGTTTAATGACTGTTACAGCATGTTTGATTTATTTATCAAAAATTTTGAGTAATCATCATAAACTTTTGGAAAAATATGTAAAGTAATTAGTGATATTTCTCACAAATTCTATTCGCAACATTATATCTAATGATGGCCCAGCTGTCGCTTGTTCAGAGATCAACGGGTTCAGTCCGGCGATTTCAAATGAACCATTATTGTGAAGGCTAATAATTTAATATAGATATTCTTCGGTTCACCGCATTTTTTTTGCGTGGGCAATAAAAGGAAAAAATATTTCGTTGGTGGAAAAATGAACAAAAAACAAACAAAAATACTAACGTGTTCAGTGTATTTGTTTTACAAAATACATACAATAAAACTGGCATGAATCTAATAAAAAGGTAGGGTATTTTCCGAGTTTTGTATTTTGATTTTTATGATGTTAATTGAAGTACTTTTAAGGACGAATTATTTTAATAAATACCCAGATCTGTGCGGAATACTTTGAACTACGTCCGAACCGAGTAAATATGTATTGCAAAATCTAACAACAACAATAAAGTGTCGAGAAATTTGTAATCACGTGGATAGTTGAGGGGAAGGGAACAAGGGATGGTCCGCTACAAGATGGATTGTCAATAAATACCTCAAAACATGTCAGGGGAACACGACGCTCAGCATTGAGCCCACAATAAAGGAGAATAAATAAAATGAAGCGCGCGCTGTAATAATTTAATTGTAAAATTGAAATAATTTATTTATTAAGTTCCGAGTGAGTAGTGTTGAATAGATAATGGTAGCGAGTGAATATTTTACAGTTTTAACATTCTGCTGTCAGTTGCTGTATGGGAGTGGAATGGTTGCTTTAATACGGATTTTTAATCAGAAATTATACGAAATCAGAAATTGTATAAAAGAAAGACAGGTAAGCCCTGTAATTACCCTCCATATTTCTATATATCATTCCTTTAAAAAAATATAATAAAATAACTTCGTCTCTATGTGATATCTGATATTTATTTAATAACAGTGTCTTTATAGGTAAAAATACAGTAATTGTGTGTTCTTGAACATATTCTAATATTGCTAGAAATTGATATGTTTAAACTCTGAATTCTTTTAAATATGTTTAATTCTGAAATCTACATTCAATAGGAATCACGATATAACTAAAATGAGATAAAAAAAATGGAATTTGATCAGTTTAATTAAAGAAAAAAACGATATTTGATTTTTATAAAATTAGATCTCTGGGATTCAAAAACCGATGGAGGAGACGATAACGCGCTCTAGCCGGGAAATTGATGAGAATATGTGGCTGACGTGCTAATTTCCGTGACTCATGTTCATCTCCATGAACGAGATACATTTATATATATATCGGTAGTAGGTTTCACTATAATTCCTATCCGACTCTATTGCCTATCTGGATTTAAATATGTTTTAATTTTAAGTACACATTTCGTAGACTGAATAATTATTCAAGGTCAGCTAGTATATTCAAAGCGTCCAAAAGTTTGTGTATCTAAGATCTACGTTAATAACGGTCAATGATAAAATAACAAGATATTCTCTAGATCAGGCCGCAGATGATACTTAAGTCTTCAAAAGCATCTTTCCCTGTATTACGTAAAACCAAAATTTGTCTATACAGGTGAATATTAGGTTCCAGGCCGATATTGTTTTTAAATAACTAGAAAACGTAATAATTTTTTTAATGTTAGTTTTTATAAATCGTTTAATTGATTTATTACAATTTTGTATGAAATATGATTAGCAGCGGTACAAACACCATATTTTTAACCATATTTTTCATAACATTTTCGCACACTTCGCGTGTTATTTCAGCAATTTCATGTCGAATATTGTCTCGTTGTTAGCTTATTGACGTAGACTTTTCTTTTTAAGTATCTAAATAGAAAATAGTCAGAAACAGTAAAATCAGAGGATCAAGGAAACCAGTCGACATCGCCACTTTATGCGGCCGGAAAAAATTTATTCCAAAATTTCAAACATTGCTCGAACTGTGTATGAAGTGGCACCTTCTTGTTGGAACCACTCGTGTTGCAGGATTAATTAACCCAATTCGGTTACTTAGAAGTTTTCCAACATGTGACGATAGCTATCAACATTAATGGTAACAGCATTGTCACTTGTATCTAGAAATAAATAGGTACATACGTCACATGGCGTACCATACAGTAACTCTGCGTGAGTGTAAAGGTTGTTGGTGTATCAATTAAAGATTTTCAGTGCCCCAATAATAGTTATTTTGTTTATTAACAAAACCCATGAGTTTCGTCACTCATGATGATTTTTTTCTAAAAGTCAGATTCATCAATATTGAGTTGCAAAACACGTGCTGTTGCATGTTGTTGAGTCGTTAGATACTCCAATTATTTTGAGCAGAAGAGGAATTAAATACTCGTCCCATTTCTGTACTTCGTTCGGACTTCTCTCACCACATTATGAAGTGAAATGCGCAATGATAATTTTTGGCTAAATAATTGGAGAAATCACCTCACGAAAGCGTGCTCAGCTCGTGCGCGCGGCGGTTTGGGCCCCAGCTAAGCGACGTTCGCGCCCTCTGGCCGCGCCGCGAGAGTCGGCTATTTATTTTTCTAGTTTAACGCATCCCTGAGTTTTCCATTAAGTCCAAACGTCAGAAATGTACAGCGCCACCTCTCGTTGGCTAGTATTTTATATCTCTCTCTCGCTCTCTTAATCTCGGAACACGAGGGGGGAGGGAGAAGACGGAAGATGTACCTCTAATAATTATAGAACGTTGCGAAATTATACCCAGTACAAATTACGTTCCTCGCGTCGGCACGGAACGCGCTCTGAGGCACCTTATTGGTGACCATAACAGACGGTTTAGTCAAGTGGTTTCGGGCGTAGATATCATTTGGAATGGTGGCTGAGCGTCTGTTCCTCTTGTACCAATCTGGTATCAATTCCGAACCAGTGTTGCCAGGCATAAATGCGATATCCTGCTTCTCAAATTTTTACGCCCATTTCACAATTTTATAATGGTGGATACCCGATTAAATTACATGTCGAAAATGTTCAAGGAATATGTGAAAACCGTTTCGGAAAATATTACAAAATCATGTTGAGGCTTTAAGTCCATATACTAAGATATAAATATTAGCGAAATTGATTAATTTATTAATCATTATTTTTATTTGTTGACATTGTCTCATTAACCACTTATTGAGTTTAAATACATCTACCGGTTTCGAAAAATACCATTTTCTTCTTCAGGATGTTAATACTAATCAAAGACATATGTTATTGTTTTTTTTACCAGAATCTATTTTTAAACGACAATAATTATTTAAAAAAAAAATTTAGTACCTAACTCAAATTGTTACGTTTAATTACTCAAATAGTTTTATTATAGAAAAAAATTTAGAATGGGACTCGTAGTTAAATTTAGTTGGTTGTTTATAATTTTTTGATTAGTTTTACACGCTTTATTTATCTCCAACGATTCCAAATTATTTAATTTATGACCAATGCCGTTTGCCAACATGCAAAATTGTCTGCGTACTCATAAATAAATATTTGCTAAATTAATCAACTATTATTCTAAATCTTTGCTTCCGGCCGTAAATAATCCCAAATTAAATATATTATAAGAATTTCAATAATTTGTTAATTTTTGCATTCAAAATATTATTTGGAATTATTAAAATATTTTAATTAATAGCTTGTTAGTTATTAGGTACATGCAGCTTAAATGTTTTCGACTGATATTTTTAATATGTACATACACTCAAAATATTGTGCACCAGGTGTGATATATATATATATATATATATTATGGGGGTAAAAGACCTGCGTCCTTCCCTTTCACCGGTTAGTCAGTGAAAAACGCGAGATCCACGGGTTATTTTACTTGAGCAACACCTACCCACTTTATTTTTGTCAAATTCTGCTTTCATCCTAAACTGGAAAAAATTTATAGTATCACTTGGAGGCGATAAAAAAAAGATTTTATTCATTAGAAAAAGAAAGACATCTAATCAGAATGAAACATAATAAATAAAAGAAATACAATAAAATAAATTTCACTTGGTGAAACCTCATCTCATCGGGTTGGGCGCGAGTTCGACGTCCTTCCTTGACAACCGGATATCTTGGCTGCACATCATGTTTGGCCCGCAGCATCCAGGCCGACGCGATCGGATTCGTAACGGAATTTGTTGAAGATTGAATATCATAATAAAAAATGTCGCCTACAGTGAGGCGACTATCTCACGGACGACATCCAAAGGTAGTAATTAAAGGTCATAAACGAAAGGCGTACACTAGAAGTATGCACCAGAAACCAGAGGAAAACATCTTGTTTCCTGTAAAGATTATTTACCATGCGATTAGATTAACAAGTTAATAATGAATTGTGCACTAGTGATTGAATAATATAAAATACTTACCCTCTGGTTCTAGTGGATAGTGCACAGTTACATTTTTGTACGCTGTCGCGGTTTGTTCAACCGCCCAAATCTGACAGCTTCTTCGATGGTTTTGAAAATGAACCATAGACGCAACCGTTTTTATAACCTCAGACACAGAATCAACTTAAGGGTAATTATTTGTGAATGTCAAGGTGCTTGACAAAAAATAAGTGATGGGCAATTTTGTATGGTAGCCCAATTTATAACGTCACAATATATATGTATTAAGGACATTACCGAGAAGAAGATGGGGCGACACTATGAAGACTAGAGGACTACCTGTAGAGATAGAAGACGGTGAGGACTCTCCTACTTGAGAAGAGAAAAATCCTCCATGGAGTCACGTGATAAAATAAATATTCCTTAAACTCCCTGGCTTCATCGATGCAGAGAATAAATAATATAAATAATAGTATTAAGATCATTTTACAACAAGGAAACGAAAAACAAAAATAATATCATACAATACATAATATATAATATTACACGTAAATTGATAAGAGAAGTCCACATGAAATAATTTCTTAGATTTGTTTGTTAGACCCGAGACGCGCACCGCCCCAAAATTCTAAAGAAGAACAAGCTCATTGTCCAAGAACAAAAATAATTCCAAAAAGTGAAACCTTTTCAAAACGCCACCTCCCGCGCTGCGTGCAAAAAGGTAAAATGAAAAATGTCCCTCATTTCTTGATACCTCATTGGCCATTCAGCCGGGCCCTCGTGAAGTTAGCGGCGGGAGGCCGCCATGTTCGATAAATTTCCCGCCCTTTTCATATGTGTCACATTCATTTCTTTGCCGTTTGTCCCCCCAGCCGCGGGCGGCGATAGACCCCACCGCTTCGGCCGGGAAATATATATTAAAAATATCAAAGGGTCGGCGACACGAAGAAAAATGAACTATTTAACTATGGAAAATATTACGCAGCCATTTTATGGCCGTGAAAATGTAATGGGAGTCGTTCAATTTACAGGTGTTGCGCCTCGCCACGGGATATTTTGAGAACGAACTGAATACATTTGTGAAGCAAATGAGCGTTTGTTGCTTTATGATAAACAGGAGAACCTCAGAGAGAGAGAGAGAGAGAGAGAGAGAGATCATAAATATCAGAACATCCGCTTTTTATTTTATTAGTCAAGTAAGATATCTAGGATTATACCTCTTCAATACCACGTGTCAATTTGTGTGTTGTGTAAGGTTACCTACTAAACGTAGAAAATTAAACAAAAACAGTGATTCCTATTTATATTTAAAATCACCTAAAAAATGTTTTATATACAAATAAATGTATATAAAATATTTTTGCTTTGTAAGAAATGAATGTGTAAAAAAGAATCTCTAAAATTGACCATACATATATAGGTTCCAATTCATACATATTCAGTATATTCTGACAAGTTATTTAGTTTTAAAGAACAGTAAAGAATAACTGATAACAGATTTAAAAAAATAATATTAATTAATTAAATATAAGTTCTGAATCATATGTAAAAAATATATATATATATATATATAAAGTTATGGAGGTTAAAATATATTACATATAGTTAGTTACACGTAAAATTCTTTATTTTATGCATTTGTTGACACATAAAGTAGAGTAAATAATTGAAACCAGCAAATGATCCGAACCGAATTAAACTAACTAATATCTTGTGTTTATTATTTGTGTCGATTGCACATCTAACCGACGAAGTGACTGATAGTATAAAACGTTTCATAGACAATAATTTTGTTTGTGGAGCGATTTTTGAATAAAAGAAACTAAATTCAACTCGTCTAATTAAATTCCACGACATACAAAAACGAAAAAATATTAACACAGATTTTATTTCATTTCATCGTCGTTAATGGATTAATAATGACATCAATGTTTGAGGCCGGAATTTAAGAAAAATGAGCAGAAAGAAAGTAAGAAATGCTCGTAAACATATTGTTGATATTACAAAAGTGCCTATTAAAGAAATCGGTTGGAAGGTTATTCCCCATCCGCCCTATTTTCTCGGTCTTGCTCCATCAATTTTTCTTTTTTTCCGCTCTCTGTTCAACAATCTCCGAGAAATCTCCTTTAATACCGATACGATTTGACGACTTTTTCGCCTTCAAACCACCGGTTTTCGTCACACGTAAGATCGACAAACAATCAGAACTTTGGGAGTCAATCGTAAACAATGAAGGAGAACATATTATATAATAATAATTATTATTTTTAAATATTAAACGCAAACACGTTGTGGTTATTCAAGTAATTAATTAACTTTGTTTTCAACCACCGAGTTAGTTATATTCACCAACGGGTTTTGGAAAATATGTTTTACATAAAAAACTAAATAATACTATATATATCAAATTATTCTAATGTTTTTAATTCAATTGTAAATTTAAAAAAAAATAGTAGGTATTTAATACAAAAATAATTTTAAAATAACTCTAGTACTTGATTAAAATGTATCATATTTACTGTTTCCGAGGTAAGTTTGTAGAATTCCATAATCACATATGTGAAAAGAAAACACTTGGTTTTTGATTCTATTCGTTTAATTTACTTGAGACGCGTTTCGCCTTGTAAGAGCAATATCAGTCTAGAGATTGATAATGCCCTTAGAAGGCAAAATGCGTCTGAAGTAAATTAAATTAGTCGAATCAAAAACAAGTGTTTTATTTTTACACATTACATGACGAAGAAAAACGTATTTTCCGAAACAGGTTTGTGAATATAATTGAATAAATAATGATATGTTGATATCTTGGATTAAACAGTACAGTACAGTTCTGGATACAAATTTAAAGTAACTAATTAATGGAAAAAAAAGACGATCTGAAATAAGTGCAGATAAATCTTTGTAAACGGCACAGAGCCGACTAATAAGTTTCACATCTTATTTACTGTTTCTCTAAAGCTCTGCGAAAATGCCTATTTATCTTTCAGCTTGTCTTTCTTTTTCGATAATACATTTTTTATGTGACAGGGGCAGGGTGCGGGTTGGTCCCTCTCTAAATCTACCCCAACGTCGCCATGCCGCTAAGGGAGTCAGGAATTACGATATTAAAATGTCCCCACTTAAATTACCATAATAAATTCATGCGAAGTAATCACAATACATTAAGATTGAGTTGAGGAATCACAAAGCGTGTCGTGTACATCAGAATATTAATGGAGAATTTCTCACATTTTCCACGCTGATGCTCATCTTGTCGGATTTTAAAGTAATTACTAGCTGTGCTGCTGATTCTACTTACTTCACAGGTGGTGTCACTCAGGGTTCCTGAATACAAAGAAATAGGATTCGAGCTGATGTTCTGGTTCAATATATTATTAAAACATTCTTTATACTCAATGTTAACGGTGTTATGAATTCGAACATTTTTTTGTACAGCCGCTATTTTGAAAGAAGATGGAGAAGTGGGTGGTCAATGAACTTAGTTGAGATATCAACCACATTTAATTTTTCAGATAAGTTCTATAGTAATCTGATAAGAATAAATGAATATATATGTATATAGAACTTGCCCTAGGAGACTAAAGGAGTCTATTTTAAATTTAAACATATTCAGAAAAACTAATCTATTTCTTATATTAACAAGTTCATCCCACACATGAGTCGTACGGCGGCAGAGTGACCCAAGTGAAAAATGACATATTCATATAATATATATATATTATAATTATAATTATAATGATGTTAATACTTTTTTTTCTAATAAACAAAAATAAGAAGTTTTGTTGTTTTACAATCCCTTGTATTTCCATTTGATTATATTGCAGATGAGCCACTCTGCCACTGTAAGACTGTCATATGATTTGACTTAAATATACATACATATACGGATATATTTTATACATCCTCCACTCGGTAGCCCGATAGGTTATTAAATACAGTGTGTCTCAAAAGTCTTTTCATTTTGGTTCATTCGCTGCAACAACGTAACGAGGTATGCCGATTGCTAGCCGCGTCCTTGAGAATTCAGTCACTGTGGAGCGTATCCTTACCAATTGTTCGTTAAATTTCCCCTGGGAAGTTGATGACAACAATGGACTTTTTCTATATGGCCACCTTAAATCAAGGTATACAATAACAATCTTTCCTCTCTGAACTGATTAAAAGAAAATATCCGAGAAGAAATGGCAGCGTTCACGGAGAATACACGCTGAACGGTTCTCAGAAATTTTACCTCCCGTTTAGAAGAGTGCCAGCAAAATAACATATCACATTTAGAAAACATAATTTTTAAGACATAAATTTCCAGAAACTACTTAAATGCTAAACATTTTTGTTTTTATTAAACCCATTCATTATTTTTTATTATGAAAAAGACTTTTGGGACCACTTGTATAATGTTTAAACTAGGATATGTTATGGGTACATTGCATGTAAATATGTAATTTATTATATTTTGTACAATTTTTCCGCATCGGTTGCTCATGTTTGAGCTATTACAGCCTTCCAGTCAAGTCGAGGTCTTCCCACTCCTACATTCTTCACACAATAAAGAAGAAGAACGCGTAGAGTGGGGCGCGTAGTTATAGAAAAAAATGATCAAGCTATTTGTATTGACGACCAAACTACGGTTCATTTTATCTTCATATTTGACTGCATTAAAAATGAACTCTGAAATAAATAGGATCGAAATCGTATAGAACAATTTTGTAAAAATAATCGGAGTCATTTTTAGAAAATAAAAACCAACGAGTTTGTCTCGGGGAAATATGGCGGCCGAAACGAGGGAGCGGCGGCTACGACATGTCACCGATTCAGTATTGCCATAATAGAATAAATTTTTAGGACGACGATCTGAAACAAATAAAAAGTTATTGCTGTCAATCAGCCATTTTTATACCGACATGGACGAAAAAAGGGGACGTGAAATTCAAATATTCTCCCCCAATATCGAGTCCCTCATTTTACAAATTGTGTCCGGTGGTATTTCTGTCAAAATGTATTATGCGAATTTTTCGAGTTGATTTTAACAAAAAAAGTGTTTGAAAATTGTGTGACGTACATGTATACTTTATTTTATTGCACCTAATGTATATTACACAACACAATATTTTAAAATTTATTTAGTATACCAGATTTATAATTAATTTCTACATATAAATGTTGCATGTATCTTATAAGGAAATAAAAAAATTATGGTTGAAATGACCTACTCCGTTATCAAAAGAAACACTAGAGGAATACCGTTGAACGTCGTAACAATATACTGAACCTATATAACCTTCAAATATTTGACAATTCTTATAATTTGCATCATATTATATTAATTTAAATGTGATGCCAAATAATTAATAAACTTTTTTTTAAATTTCTTGACTTAGACCACTTTCATTATATTACACAGTCATTGAAATATATTTTTAATATGAACATGAAATGAATCTAGGCATTATTGACTGATTGCATTGTTTGATTATTTATGTAGTCATCTTGTGTTTATTTTCCCAATAATTAATTCAATGAAATAAGACTGTTGGCCGATTTCATAACATCTTAGAAAAGGTGAAACAATCTGAATTATTAATAAATTTGAAAAAACAAAAAACACTATTTTAAACATATTAAAGATGAAAGAGACTATATCTACAAAATAATTATCGATTCATTTAATATAAAAAGTATGTAAGTAAAATATAAATAAATTCGCAAAATGTACATCTATTGTTTTTATATATCTAGTCAGTTAATTTTGGAGGATTTTGGTTGTTTAATACTTAAAATCATTTGGCTCTGAGCCTCTCATTAGAAACGATAATTATTAGGGTAGATGTGAGATGCCTCTGATAGAAGATAGAACCAACCCTTCTGGGGTCGAAGGGCACATTCCGACGTTCGGGTGAATGTGTGAGTCCTTTCCAACAAACGTACCTACCAATGTATATTATATATATATATCTGATTTATTGATGTGATATATTTTATTCGCATTGTGTTAACCAATATTGTCTAATTAAATGACAATTAATTTTTTTGACTATAGTTTTATAATGAATTAAAATACATTTATCATATTTCATTATCATTGTGAAGTTGTAGTTTTTCAGAACATAGTTCAGGAACCCTTCCCTGGATAGGATAGGTTCGAGACTAGGTGGTAAAAAAAAAATATTTTCGATAAATTGATTTAATCTGTATATCTTTCTTATTGATACATTTAATTTGTATTAAAATATCACAGTACTATATTTTGAAAAACTGCAACATCACAATAATAATATGTTCTCTTTAATAAAAAAATAGATGTTATTTTTAGGCATTCATGGGTATAACATTACAATTAAAACAAGACTTTTATTCTTATCTATCTACATCTATAATAATATTACGTCTCCCACTTCTGGCGAACGGTTGATAGGTTCTATAACTCTTCCTGAGGCTGATGTAGAGGTTGATTTGAGAGTTTGACATCTACCGTTCAAGTTGTTTGTAATGCAGTGCTCTTGAAGATACAGAGACGTCATGAGACATTAAGATTCATATAATGGCTGGCTCTTCATACATTAACATAAGTTAGAGAAGTGCTATAGTTGGCTTTACAGATTTAATAAATGCTTATTTATTATATCAAAGTTAGTCAAAACTCTCACATTGGAAGTTGCTGCCTTCTTCCTTGGAGTAGTTGATATATTAAGATATATTTGAAAGTAACTGACTTCTTTAAATGCAACATTTCTTAGATAAAACCTTCAATAAAACCAGTTATGTAGACCAGAACTTTGACTATTAATGACCGAAAGTAATAATGAACAAATGTCCCATATAATAAAGGAAAATAAAAATATTAACTATGAAGGGGTGCCACAAGGTTTTAGTAACTAACTATTCTAACTTTAAAAAATATTACAACAAAGCTTTGAAGACGTTGTGAAATATTGCACGCGTGGCTTTGTCGAGTGGAATCGAAACGAGAGTAAACAACTCTCGATACGATTCCGGCATAGGGTGGGCCTCTTTAGGGTTTCCTTCATATTTCGACACAGGTTATAATAAAGACCGATTTCTTAATAAATCTTCCCCAATATATATATTTATAAAAAGCACATTAAACGACCCAATTGAACAAATATTTTTCAAATACATCTTAAAGTATTTTTTCCCTTTGAGGTGGAAAAAATGAAAAATTTGTTTGAGAGCGCACGTATGCTTCACCCTAAAGCTTTTTACCGTGATCCAATATTTCTTTTGAAAGTTGTCATGATTTATAGACAAATCAAAAGTGAGTAAATCCAGCCATAAATACTTGCACGAGGGTGGAATACGGATGTACCTGTGTGGGGTAGAAAATAGGCAAAGCATATTTACCTTTTTATTTTTAGCTTTTTTGTAAATCACGGCGATTTATAAAAATTAATCTGAATGTATTATTGATATCCGATAAGTAATATTACATTGGTTGTAGAGATATGAATATGTTTTATGAAAACGTTCCAATAAAAACTCTACGTTACCATAGTACACTGTACTCTTACCATTACACCACGTGATACGATACATTTTGACATATTTTATCTTGTAAATTTAGTTGAAACACTATTTTATTACACTATATTTTATTGTATTAAACGTTAGAATGTTTTTGGGAACATCTTCCTATTATCAATAATATAATTCAACTAAAGTTTAAAACATTTTTAGAGAGTAATTAAGGGTGTGTTTGGAGTTAAATGAGGTGGGGGGTGGGGTGTAACTATCGTTCTACATAGTTGCGCCAAAAGACGAAAGTTGGACATCGTAGAAAATTTAGAAATTTTTAATAATAAGAATAACAATAAAAAAATATTAAACATCCAAATATTACATCCCCTCTCTTATCCATCATAACTTAAGCACACAGAGACTAGTGCCATGAAATAAAATATTACATATTTATTATTTAGTTATGAAATGTTATTATTTACTTATAAATAATTATTATTTGTTTTACGCGGCGTGCCGCGGGATTGGGAACACAATAAACCTTTGCCCACCCGCCGGTACGCCGCCACTGTTGTTTAAATTTAGTGTATTTAGTGCCGCGGACAACAGTAGAAATAAACAAATGTCGTAGTCCGCGGCACCCATACAAAATTATCCCGCCAGTGTTACATTTCCTATCAAAAGGCCCTTAGCAGAGCCCGCCACTGGCAAGAAACCCGCTTAACGAACATTCCG
Source organism: Eubasilissa splendida (assembly GCA_031772225.1). NCBI lineage: Eukaryota > Metazoa > Arthropoda > Insecta > Trichoptera > Phryganeidae > Eubasilissa > Eubasilissa splendida. The sequence goes on along the minus strand of CM062858.1, from coordinate 26,029,887 downwards.
AGATAACGAAGTCACAAAAAACGAAATAACTCGAAAGAAAACACTGGCCGGATAATTCTTGTTACGGGATATCACGGGTCGCGATATTTACTACAGAATTCACTACTCGTGATATCCCCAATTGTTAATTTTAGTATGATATTTAATTGTTTGTCTCCGGAAAACGGCTTCTGCCGCCTGGTTAAGTAAAATTAACAATTGAAGACGTCACACGAACAACGACGTACGGCACATTTAAGGCTGTGTTGAGTCAAGTATGCGACCTTGTAGTACGTCAAATTACGCACATTTTGATGTACTCGGTAGTTCAAAATTCTACTTCCTGACGGAGTTACGAAACGTTGAAGTGTGCCCTGTGGTAAAACAACGCTGTTAAGCAACCAAGATGGCGGACTTGTCAGATGTGGTTCTCTCACTGAGTGTAGTTCGGAGATTAAATAAACAAAGATAAAGAAAAAATACCAAGTCAAACTGGAAATATCAAGAGAAAAATGATGAAAGATGCCAGTCAACCACTTATTTGGAAGAGATGAGTGAGTAGCCGTTGCTGTGAAAAATACTCCAACTGATGCGAGTAGAACAACGCTGTACAGCACACATTTTTCATTGAACTCTGTCAAATATAATTTTGAAAGTAATTATTAAATTGTTCTTACATTTTTTGTTTCATAAAAATATACCAGGCGAGTGATATATATTCTTTGTTCTTTTAAAATAAACACTAGTTTTATATAGTATAATCTGTTTTTATGGAATAACGCTGTCGAGCACATGCCGTGCAACATTGTTCTACCAAAAAGTTTGGTATGCACCTCAATCCTATAATTTTCAATTTGATTACAATTGGATAAAAAGTATATTATTATCATTTATAATGTATTTAAAAAACACATCATTAAATAAATTAAACAGTTTTTTTCAGTTCCTGTAAAATCATTAAAATGTGCCGTACATCGTTGTCCGGGTGACATCTTCAATTATTTTGAGGCGAATCTTTCAGTTTTTCGGATATACCTTACGAAGATTGGGATAGGAAGAAGAGAAGGAACACGTCAAAGAATAGAGAAGATGAGAAAGGTCTCCCATACGTTGGAACGAACAAGTGAAAAAAGTGACAGACTTCTCTGGCTTTCAAATCGTAGAATATTGTAAATTATAAGGATTTAAAAAAAAAAATTCTTTAATATCACAAATATATTATGGGAGAATATAATATAATTTAAAAAATGAGATACAAAAATAAATACATCAAATATTGTAACTATAATAGTTGTGGTATAATAAATTTCGATTTAATATACCTTTCCTCTAATATATCCAAATATAATATGTTGCATAAAATAAAAAATGAAATTTATGATATCAGGTATATATATATATTTAATTTTTTAAAATTTATTTGTAACTATATAATACAATGTAAAAATCTGTTTGGACTGTGCCCGTCTCACTAGAGAAATTCTGTGTCGAGACGGGCATAGTTTACAAGCAATTGTACAATTAATTAGAATTACAAGTAGTAGATAGAATTACATTTATAACTATATAATAGGTGTATATGAAGAACAATTTTAAAGTGAATTTAATTTTTGGATCACTTTGTAGCAATAATTAATATAGGTATGAGTCAATATGTTTGGGTGAGTGCACTAATACTGGCTCTACCCATATTACGAATCCAAGTTTTATTATATAGTTTCATGTTCTTGGGACAATTCAATTGGTTTAAATCTTTTAGCATTCTATTAAATAGTTTAGGTCCAAATATTTGTAGCTCCTTTGGCCATATGTTGTATGTGCTCTTAGGGTTTGTAGAATGATACTTCGAATCGTTTTGCGTTCCCGAAGAATTATTTAAAATTAAAATCCAGTTCAATTTGACAGATTTATATTTATATAAATAACAGTTATAATATGTAACATATACAAGTAGTAGTTTAAAAATTGATACAGTACATAATGTAACAACTCGGAATAGAATCAAGATTCTTTTTACTACGAAAAATATCATTCAAAACATTTTTTTTATTACACGAGAATTTATAGCATGTAGCCAGTGACTTACAGATGATAGTTTATCAAATTTTACGTGTTTTATGATACCAAAATGATGAATGCGAACAGGGCCGGATTGCCGAGGGTGCCTCGAACTGGCGCAGGTGGCGGTGACGTCGTTGTTTATGACGAGAGCTTCTGCAGACTGGGTGCCTTTATTTTATTTCTTTGACAGTTGATAGCTATATCGATAGCAATATTACTATTTAATATTACATTGCGAGTAAAACTTAATATATTCAAAATGAATAACACTATACAATTATTACAACATGGTATACAGGGTGTAACAGACATAGTCTACAATATTTTATGGATGGATACGTGACTAAATTACGAGTCATAAATATTCAAGGAATATGTGCAAATTCTACACCGGTACGGAAAATATTATTGTTCATTTTTTTTACAGAATTATGTTAAGCTTTATGTTTACTTACTTCGAAATAAATATTTGCGATATTTATTCATTATTAATCAGGTCCTAAATCAACTAACAAAAAATAGTTAAAAATAGTAAAATAGAAATTCGATGAACTTAATTTTTTAATATCAAATATTTATATTTTGAATCAATGGAATATTTTAATTAATCGAAATGCTTATATCTCTGACATGGTTAAGACTAGGTACATAATCCTTGAACATTTTCGACTCGTAATTTAGTCAGGTCCACCTATAAAAGTGAAATAGGTCTGTTACATCCGGTATATGTTTATATATGTTTAGTAACCATAAATTACAGAAATATTTAGAAATACTCTTATTTTCATAGATTCATAGATTGATGATTAGTAACTAAAATTTAACTGTTAGAAGTTTACCGTGTAGTGTACCAGATATTGCTTGCAGAATTATGAATAATCACTTTTAATTGAACAGTTTACCAGTCACAATAACGGTTAAATAATGATTTACCATCCACCACCATTACCACTACCCTGAATTAAAAATAAATAGATTATATGTGCATTTTTCGAAAGTTCAATGTGTTTGCTTTTATGTAAACATACTCGCTTGAAAAAATTCCAAAAATTGATCGAGATATGAAAGATCAAAGACGGATTTTATTTATTAATAAGTACATGTCTTTTTTCTGCTTCAAATAAACGTGTACTGAAGAAAATTGTAAACCAGGTATGCGTGCAACGGCGGAGGAGCTTCATGGGAATTTTTAAATAAAATAATAGCTCAATATGTACATTTATAAGTATCATTAAAAATAATCACCTCCTTGTGAAAAATCAATAAATTTCTGCTTAAATTTCAGGCTCCTGGGGTGGTGTTACCCTTTCATTGATTAACCATGATACAACCATAACAGGCATAGAGGTACATTTCTGCTAGAAGGCGGACTTTCTCGACTTTTAATATTCTGTTATAAATTTTGTTACAAAATTGGCGAAAACCACACTTAATAAAATAAAATTGTACAGTTAAGTCTGACAGAATAATATTGATTCCACGGAAGTATTCCGAAGACTTCTAGTAGATACGCATATCAAAGAGCCAAAACTGTTTTAATGTATGATAAAAGGGGTTTAAAGAAATAAAACTGTAGCCGATCACAATGATCTGAACGGGATGGAATAGGAGGAGGAAATGGGTGGACGGGTAGGAGTAGGGAATAGAATAAGAAATGGCGAACGAAAATAAGAATTGATGTGGGAATCCTTCGATAATAGCGGATCAGAATGGACTACGGGATGAGGGATAGCTCGACTCACTTGGTGATGATGTCGTCTCTGGTTTCTCCTGAAGTTCACCCAACCTTAAAGGGCACGATAGGCGACTTTGATGAATTACGCGCACACTATGATTTACATACACACAAATATTGTTACGTACGTCCCACACTGATCAGTCAATCACACTGATCACAATGGATTCCAAATCTCAACGATTGTTCACCAAAACTAATAGAACAACTAGCCGAGCTGTCAAACGAATGAGCACTTCCATGGGATCCAAACGAATGATCACAGCGAGGACAATACTTCCACGATCTCGACGAATTTCACAAATACAAAACGAACTAGTTAAGCTGAAAGAATAGTGTGCACAAAATTGGGGGTGGACTAGGCGAGGGAACAAAACTAAAACCGGTGACAAAAATACTACATATAAAAAAATAATAATTTGTTTTAAGTCATGGAATAAATGTATGAAATATGTGTTCACCGATTAATAAATAAAATAATTACGAATTCGGAACAAAAATAAAACAGTGAAATATGTATAAAAGTGGGTTGTGATTAATAATGGTAGTAAATGCAAATATACATATGTTAACTGTAAAACAAACTAAAGCATTTTGTTGATTTATTATTAACCTTCCGGCAATTTTTTATATCTAAAATTGTGCCTGAGGAATATCTACATATTATATTAAACAATATTTAGCTTGAGTTAAAATCGTTATTTAAACAATTCTATATTGACGTCGATAACAATTAAAACTTTTTTGCAACTTCGAAAAAAATATTTCATGAATCATTTATATAATTACAACGAATTTTTAAAATAAATCTAAACTTGATGATACTAATTAAATTAATTAACTTAGAGGGATATAAAGAAAAAAAAGATTTGGTTGCTACCGTGATTCGAACCTGGACCTTTTCCTATCTGGAGAAAGACGTTAATCGACAAATTACGTTTTTAATAAATTTTTAACTTATATTCTGTTGTTTTTTTTATCATTAATACATCTATTATTCCATTTCTAAAAACAATCAAATTTATATTGCGATGATTCTCAAACGCGAAGGATTAGGAAAAGATTCAGGTTCGAATCTCGGTAGCAATAAAATATTTATTCAATAGATAGATTTTTTCTGTATATACTTCTAATTAATTAAAGAGAACACATTTTTATTGTGAAGTTGCAGTTTTTCAGAACATAGTTTTATGATATTTTCAAATTGATTATCGCAATAAAAGGTAAATAAGTAATAGCTTTGAAATTTAGAATAATAGATGTATCAATTTGAAAGAACTACAGCATGTGAGTTCGAAAAATTGTCGTCTACGTACTATGTTGGTATAGTGTAATCGGATAATGCACGTTCCCCGGATAAGAAATGATCCAGGTTTGAATCCCGGTAGCAACAAAAATATTTTTTCGTTAAATTAAATTATCCTGTAAATCTTTCAAATTGATACATTTAATTTGTATTATATTTCTAATTGATTAATTTAAATTGTATTAAAAATACTACAGAACTACGTTTAGAAATTTTAACATCGAAATAAAAATGTGTTTTCTTTAAATATCTCATTTTTTTTGGAGTAACAGCTACATATCACAGGATATGCACGGCCGGACTTATTTTCAACTATTGTTACTATTTGTCCACGCATGACCACACACACTATTTAAATATTTGTAAAGATATAAGAAATTCTCCAAGACTTCCTATAACCATGCATCAAAGAATAGTGAAATTATCATTTAGATTATTTTTATAGTAAGTTATTGAAGACAGCAATAATTATTTCATAAAAGGCCGACTAATATATCAAAATTCTGTATGAAAAAAATAGGGGTTGATTTTTTTCTCGTTTTTATAAAATATCCGATAATTTGAAGGCAGCTCACGCTTTCGTTTGGTTTATTAGATAAACCTTTCATAAAAAATAAGTTGAGGTCTACCAAAATATATTACGATGTACCCAGGGTGCTTCCTTACATCGGCCATAGATTAAACGGAATCTCCGCCCAGAGATAATATTATGGAAACCGGAGTGAGAGAGATTTGAATTTAAACAATTATTAATGGAATATTTGGGTGAAATTCATCACGTTTCTTTTCACTGGTATTATCTCAAATAATGAATTTATTGATATTTAAAAATATTTTAAACATGATTAAGAAGAGAGAAAAATATTTTAAGGAAATATCATACATATTTGATATACCCGTTATGTTCTATTCTTAATGAGAAAGCCAGAGAGGATACGACGTGTACGTACATTTCTATACTATATGGTATATATTATAGAAGAGCTTATGTATACAGGGTGTAATATACCTAGTCCACAATACTTTATGCGTGGATACCTGACTAAATTACGAGTCGAAAATGTTCAAGGGATATGTGCCAAATTTCAATCATGTCAGAGATATGAGCATTTAAAAAAAAAGTAATTATGCGATTATTTCGATTCTTCGGTAAAAAATGTATATGCGTTACACGTGTGTCTATCACCAGAACTTTTAAATTCGCAAAACGCGTCAAAATATTCGCCATTTTATATAGTTGCATAGCGAAATAAATCAAAAAAATACGGTGCCTACCTAGTTACCGCTTAAAAGTCGATAAAAAGGCACGAAGTCGACCATCTCTTGTAGTTTAGTAATAAACAGTTCGTCATTTAAAGTTTTAATACTAAAAAAGTCTCGTAACTGCCATTTTATCAAATATGTCATGGCCTTTCGACATCGTACTGCCATCTATGGTTTTTGTCTCATACTTCAGAAATAAACAACAAAAATGGCCGATCTAGAGGTGGCCATTTTTGTTTTTAATCGATGTTTTTAATCTATCATACAAGCGGCCATTAAAAAAATGTATTAACATAGATATAGATTTCGTCATCGTACTGCTATCTATTGTCGTAATTTAAAAATAAACCACAATGGCCGCTTGTGATGTGAACTGGAACTGATCTGATCAGGTGAACAAATCTCAAGCGAATAAAATTTTTGTTTTTTAGGTTCAAATTACGAAATATAAAATATTGTAACATTTTTCAATGGTTACGTCCCTGTTTAATGTTTAATATAACCACGAGTACCCTTAGATTCGTGTCTATGTACTTTTAAATAATCAATTCATATTATTTACTAAGCAAACTTTATTACAAAGCTGAGAAACATAGTGTCATTTTATTTCAAATCCGCCATGTGAACAATGGCCGCCATATTGTTTATGATCATGTGGACAAATGCTTTTCTCGGCCATTTTGTTTTGTTGACCAATTAAACGAATGACAGCCATTTGTTACTGATTAAAAGAACACAGGGCTACGTTCAGTTACGAAATCGAACTATATATCAATATGTAAACTAAAATACATCGCAAATGAAAATACATTTTGTAAATATTTTATTTTATCAGTTTGTTAAAATCTATAAACGCCATTTTGTTCTATATATAGTAAAAAACATATTTTAGAAGTAAAATCAATCGCAAACCTTTTATTTTCTATCACATTATCGAAATAATACTAATTAAAACATGCATTTAAAAAAATATATATTGTGTCATTCTGGACACATTTGTAATTTTTGTATTAAAGCTGAATCCTATTTAAACAAACTCACAGCATGAATCCATCTATATGTATCAAATGTCTGGGTTTAAATTATTTTCAAAATATTCTGACAAAATTTGCGCTAAAGACTTATGTTTTCATTTGATAATCAATCAATACTTTTGCAATCAGTCAATGGAAATGGTCTCTGCATAATTTCTATATATAGTTTAAGTGTTTTACAATCAGAATAAATTCTAACATTGTTTGTTATTAAGCAAATTTATTCTATAATATCTAATAATGACAGCTTGAACATATGTTTATGACATATATCAACGTGCAATATGGCTGTATTTTGTTAGAAATTGATTCAGAAAACAAAATGGCGTCCGTAACCGATGCTGTGGTATCATCATAAAAAAATGTCTAGACCATCTATTAAGAATATTAATCCCACGAGTTTTTATTTCGCTGGGAATTCTGATTATACAGCATAGTGGATATCCACACTTGTCGGTTCAATTTCACACTATAAATGAGATGTCCGTCATACTATAATCTAAAAATATTTTGTTATTTCCCAAAAGATTTGATTGACATTTTCTATACAATGCAAAACATCAAAAATTGCCGATAAAACAGCTACCAATTTTAACATTATCAAAAATGGTTGCGTTGGGTTAATATATTCTTCAAGAAATCAAGTTTTTTTTACATTTAATTCATATGTAGGTAGATTACATCGATTTTAAAATTTTTAATTTAATTAAAAAAATGAAATTGAAATGATGGGAGTTTACAAACATCAGAATAAAATTTGGAATATTGCTAACTATCACCGAAATTACAAAAATTAGAATTTGGTCGTAAAGTCGCAGAGAAAAGCTCAAAAACACGAAATTTCACTAAATCAGGCATCACAAAGAAATTAGAAGAAAACGAATTTAAAAAAAGTGTGTAACGATACTGTCCATTGTTGGCAATCGCCAATAAATTTAAAAATGATTTTTGCTCTCAAATTCGCGAGAAAAGGAAAAATTAAGCTAATTAAAATCTTTTTTTTTTCAAAAAATCACCAAACTAAAAAAGTTGTAACAAATAGAAGAAAAGAAGAAGGATGAAAAGAAAATGTTGTAAAGATACAGTCAACCTTCAGACGTTTGCGAAAAATGTCAGAAAGCAGACCGGTTGCAAATTAAGAGTTATTAGCGCTCTTGTGTGTGACAGAAAAACTAACATTGTAACATAAAAACATATAACTTCTCAAAATACACCTTGTTTTTTTAAAATATATATGATTAAAAAATGATATTGATTAAAATCAATAAAATGAAAAATAAAAAATTTTTGAAAATATAACAATTAAAGACTAAAAAATAAACATACCGATGACGGAGAAGAAATCATTACCATTTTACCAGCATCCATTCTGCTCCAGGTATCTTCATCAATCCTACAAGATAAAAACAAAAAGTATAGTGCTTAATGTTTTAAATTAATTTTATAAAACACTATATATTTCATTTATCATTCATGTGTTAGCTAAGAGATTTATTTCACACTTCTTGTGATCGTAAGAAATATATTTTCTACGAATCTAAAAAACACGGTTATAGGGATTTTTTTGGTGTTTTTTAGATTTATTGATTTTATTACAGATTTAAATCATTAAAATTATTTTTTACTAACATTTTTATTAACCACTGGCTATACCCGGCGTCGTATGGATAGAAAATATTATCCAGTATCCCGAAAAGACATTCCACGATCATTTTCGACTGACGTTTCGCCGATAAGGCATCTCCTGAAAATGGGTTATGATATTTACCCGAAACATTAGTACCTACAACAATGGTTATTTTCACTAACAAATTTCGTATTTTTAAGATAATTAAAAAATTTAAAGATAGTCGATGTCGTAGAACGTTTTATATTCTCTCGTATGCCACATCTAATTAGATAATTCTGACATGAACATAAAAATGAAGGAACACAAAGAAACAACAAAAATATGCCTTATGTTCTATGTTAATAAAGGCCGGGATTCATTAGATGAATATACATTTTCAGCATAAAGGAAGGTAAAGATAATATTTCTGACGCCGGAAATTTCACACGGCGTAAGGAGCAATTTGTTTTCCAACTTTTCGTTTATTTTATAATGTAGGTAGGTACCCGCCGGTTTTTTAAGGTTACGTAACCTTTTATTTCTTCATACCTTTTCGTATCATGCGTCATCATTTAGTACACAAACGAGATAATTTTTTTTTCAACCTACTCGCTGTAGGTACGTATGTGAAGCTTTTTTCACATCTGAGATATGTCAAAATGTAGTTGGTATTCTTAAAATTCTTGAAGTTTAAGTATTGTGGTGAAAATGGAAGAAGAATAAACGGTATCAACATTATCAATTTTGCGATGTTTGACAATATGATATGCTCATTAACTTTGAACGTATCGCGGTTGACAATATATACGGTGAATATTATGTTCCAGGCCGATGTTATCTATAAATAACTAAAAAGTGAAATAAACTATTTTAATTTGGTTTTTATTTATCAATTACTTGATTTATTACAATTATGATAAAATACAACATTGCTCTAATGACCGCTTTTAACTATCTTTTTCATAACATTCTTGCATACTTTGCATATTATTCCAGCAATTTAATTTCGAATATTGTCTTGTGGCATCCTAATTGTTGTTGACTTATTGGCGTCGACTTTTATTTTCAAGTACTCACAGAAAATAGTCGGGAGCCGTCAAATCAGGGGATCGAGGAGGCCAGTCGATATCACCACTTTTTGACATTATTTTTTGAATAATTTAACTCGGACTGTGTGTGAGATGGTACCGTCTTATTGAAACCATATATGTTGTAGGCTCAATCGACCCAATTCGGCCACCAATAAGTTTTACAACATGTGACGATAGCGATCACCTTTAATGATTACAGCATTAACATTATTATTTAGATAAAATATTTTAATGATTTCAACACATTGTTGAGGTGTTAAATAATTTATAATAAATATGAATTAAATATATTAATTATAAAGATATACATATAAAATCAATTTGATCGAAAAATATTGTTGTTGCGCCACCGGGATTCAAACCTGGATCTCTTTCCTAACCGGGGAAGGTGCTTTATCCAACTAAGCTACAGCGACAACATTTTTAGCGACAATTTTCGACCCTATATGTAATGCAGGGGTGGTTCGCCGGTCCGCTCTGGTGTCTCGGATGAGATTATCTGCAGCGTGGTGCAGCGGTCCAGGGGGGTCCAAAATCTTATCCAGTGTAGCAGCCAAGTCGTGATGTATTTCCGGTTCCGTGTCCAAAGTCGTAGCAAAGTCAGGAAGCCAGAAGATCCAATAGTCAATGATGATAGCAGGGGTCCAAAGATGAGATAAATGAAAGACGAATTTGCTTTTTCAAGTCCAGCGGTGCAGAGAAGCGAGAGTAGAAACGAGAGTGATCTCTGCAGCCGCTGGACCATTATTTATTTAACTTAAACATTCGAGTGAGCGCAACATGCTCCGAGGAGATCTTATCCAATCAGGTTGCCGGATCTGTCCCCCTGCCGCCCCGCTGCGGTCCAGCGCAGCCACCCCCTGGCGGCGAGATCTTGAAACTTGGTCCATTTTTCTCGCCGCCCGATTCGGAACGGCAGGTTTCAGATTTCTCCGGCATTCCTCGTCTCCACCTTTTTGATATTAATACATTTAATCGTTCCATCATTTGACAGAGCCATCTACCTTATTTTTACAGAATCTCAAATACCTTTGAGTAAACTGATAACAGACGCCAGAATTATCAATTCATTTTTATTAAATTTTGGACACATTATATGTATATCTTTATAATTAATATATTTAATTCATATTTAAAATATCACAGACCATCTGTTCTGAATAATTACAACTTCACTATAAGAATGTGTTCTAAATTTATAATAAATTGAAATCAAATATTCTCTACGACTACTATATATAAACTAACAAATATTTACCAAATGAAAATGAAGGTCAAACAAAATCGGCCTGTAACATAATATTCACCCTGTATTAGAGTTTTAAATATACATTGTATTATGGTTGACAATATGATTTACTAATTAATTAATGAGTTTTATATTATACACATTAAACATATTGCGGTAAATTGCTGCATTAATGACCTCAGAACCAGGATGACAGGAGAGCAGTCATGAAGTTGACCTTGAATCTTAATGATTCGTATCGTCAATGCAGTGAAAAAGTAAAGTGATAATTTTTCCACAGAATTCACATTAAAAATTAATAAAGTAATTTGCTGCGTTGTTCAGAGGAAAAACAATAGTTCAATTGAATAAATATTCGAATAATCAATTTGGGAATTGCTTCTGTTATGTTTGAAATAATACATTTATAGAATCTCTGATTTATGAGAAGCAGCCACGAGTTGAGTTTCATGACCAAACTGATAATTTTTAAAGCAATAGACAGACCCATTTCAATAGCAGAAATATCATTACTGGATTGAGCGAGAAGTGCCGATATAAGAGAGACTATAGGTATGGAACCATTACTTATACACATAGAAAAATCGCAATTAAGGTTGCTTGGGCACGTTGTGAGAATATCAGAGAAAGGACTACCAAGATGTGTATTATTTGCAACTCCGGAAACGAGGCGGTCCAGGGGGGTAAAGACAAGAGAAGCCGGAAGCGCTTTGTCAATTTTGGGTCCGCGATCTTTTTAGGATAAGGGGACAAAAATGACGATGATAAAAATTAAAGTAATATATGTACATTTGAATAATATTTATATTCAGTTATGCGTTTCTTAATTATATCATAACATCTATTAGGTTATTGCATAATTATCCGCCGTTTTGTTTTTTGAATTTGACGTTTAATTTACATTTTTCATAATATAATTTATTTATAGTGTTTATAAAATTAATATGTGCATCAAAAACTATACACATGTACGCCACATTATGCTGTACCACTTCAAGAAAGAGTGGAAAGTTGCAGAGTTGTTTCGCGATCTCAACGATATTTTCGGCGATGGAACGATTAGCAAAAGGGTACGTCGAGAGTGGTTTGTTCGCTTCAAAGCTAGTGATTCTAGCTTAGACGACAAGTCAGTAAAATAACAGAAGTGGCTCTGGTAGAAGACAAATGTTGCACCAATAGGAAACTGGCTGAGAACTTCAACAACGATCAGTCCACAATGATGGTGACTACGCCCCCGAATGATAATTGTACATTTGTTTTGAGTTTTCGTTTTTGGCTATGTTACAATATAATAATGCAATATAATTGATGTTACAATATAATTTTTTAAAAATAGCCACTAATTGCATCAACCTAATAGTCACTTAAAGAAAACAAATACAAATGACGAATTTAAGTCACCTCAATACATAATGAATGCAAATATCGAAACCAAGTCGAAAATTTATAGTAAAAATCGCTGTTAATTAGAAATCCCTTAAGAAACTCACGAAATCAGAACTCCTGTCTTATTTAAACGAAAATTGTCGTCTACCATACAAAAATACGCCCTACTGTTATATATGCATGTGAGACATGGACACATGCAAAAATCTCAAAAAAAAAAATCGAAATATTTTTGAAAGTAAAATTCTTCGAAAAATATATGGGTAAGTGAGTAAAAAAATATCATCGAAGAATCTCATTTACAAAACTAAAAAAATATTATGTATTATAAATTAATTAAATAAAATTATAATTAAAAGTTACAGACGTTCAATGTTGCGTGTTTTAAAAACGATCGATTTATACAACACGAGAAATATGACGTCACATTTTTCGAGTCAACAAGTCAGTACTCGACATTCTAGTACTAATATTGTTAGAACTGGCCGTCACGTGCGAGAGATGTGACGTCACACGGTGGATAATGATAATCCGAGCGTTATTCAACAAGCCCAACTTTGAACGCCAATATCTTCGAAAGTACAGCATATTTATAAAAAATTAAAAAACACGGTAACATGGATTCTTTTTTTACCATACTACAAAAGCACATTTCTGACATGCTTCATTTAGCATTAAAAGATATTGATCAGAACCCTGATTTAGTTGGTGTAATAAAATCGCCAAGAACAAGCTATGAGCAAAGTGGCTATGGATACGGATCGTACTCGTCGAAAGATTTCAAATGGACAGCGACATTTTGGCAGGCCCAAATTAAGATGGAGCGACTATGTGAGAAGAGATCTGGAGACATACCATGTTTCTGTCTCCGAGTGGACTATGTTGGGTCAGGACAGAAACACCTGGTGCCGACTTGTATTATACATCAGGCGACAGGTCTCGATGAGCCGTGATGCAATAGAATAATAAATACGATAAAGAAATGTTATAAACTTTTAGATATTGATATTTATTGAAAAATAATCAACTTAAATTGCATTTCTTCTATTTTTAAAATCAATAACTTTATTGATTTAATTAAAACACTATTAATTGATTTTTAACCATTACTGGTTTCAGCCTGTAGGGCCATCTTCAGACTGGTACATTTTTCTATTAAGCTAGGGTATTTATACCATTTCAATACAGGGGTGTTTGATGAACCTTTTAAAATTATATAGAATCATTAAACACTCACTACTACATACAAATTATATCGAATCACCGTTAAAGTATGCATACAAGCTCGCCGATTATTGAGGCTTTTAACATAACCATCCTCCAGTATCTGGTTTACCTGGTCGTGCCAAGTCTTCCGCGGACGTTCTCTATTTCTAGTGCCATCAACACTTGCGTCATATATCTTCCATTCTCTTCTCATTCATCCGTTCCATATGACCAATCCACCTTAGTGATCCTTTCTTAATCTTACTCACTATACTAAGATCAACTTTACATTCTTTTCTTGTTTCTTTATTCTTTACTCTGTCATAAATAGATCTGCCTCAAAAAAGCCAAAGCGATCTCATTTCCACTACATTCAGTCTACTTTCGTTCCTCTTTCGTCCCAGAATTAAATATTAATTAATCCATTTTATTAAATTCGGATAAACTTTGATACCTCTTATATATTTATAAATATATTTTTAGTTAAATCATTTAATTTGTATTAAAATATCACATAATTATGTTCTGAAAATGCAACTTCACAACAAAAATGAGTTCTACATAAAAATTATATTACGCACTGCGAACATCTGCAATTTATGCTCACCGTGATACTGAGTATAAATAATGTGTGGGGTTTAGATGATAAATAAAATGTTTTTTTTTATGTTACTCTATTAATTTAATTTAGTTTTCCTAATAATTTAAGTACAGCTGATGAAAAAGAACACCCTTACGGAGTATTAACTACGGATGGCGAGATAATGAGCAAAAACGAATCAGGATTAAAGAAAACCGCCCAGCATGGCGATGATCCCGCTTAAATGATATAATTCTAAGAAAAATGTGTTATGTTACACAACGCTGCTCTCCCGTTTGATAAGGATTAAATTTCGTACCCCTAGTTTAAGATATCAATCCTGCGATTCCCATGCGGGACGCGCCGTTTCCCTTTTCCCGTATCAAGTGAAACCTCTTGATCCTGCCGCCCCTCCCCGAGATAAATCTTTCCTCCTGATAGCCACCCCCACGGAAAACATTCCCAGATCCGCCCCTGCGTGTGTCGGAAGGAGGACCAGTGGAGGAAATAAAATTAGGCGAACGTTTAAGGAGAATTATCGTGTGGGAGGCTTCGACCGATCACGGGTGTAGCCAACATTTATCATCACTCTTTGTAACTGATTTAAAAATCAAATAGTGTTCCATAAAAATACTACTGCACGATACTATACTATACTTTTTTTTAAACAATTTATTAATTACTTACATTTATATTTTCACATTCAACTCTCAACTATTTTTTTCTGAATTATTCTCCTCGATAAATTTTATCTTTTCTAAATAATAAGACAAAACACTTTGTTTAAACCACTATTTATTGATAAATCAAAGGTTTATAATTTTTTTTTATACGAATACCATGGGTTTACAGTTAGGTAAGTTATAAATTTTAGAAATAAGAAAAAGCGTTAATAATAAAATAAATATTATAAATAACCAAATATACCAAATAATCAATATGTTGCCACAAAGCATTTTGCTATTGAAGAAATTTAATATTTCTGTTCGCCGTTTAAGATTACTCGTACATCACTTTATTAACACATTCACAAAATTTATATGATATGTACATAATGTATACGTAAAAAAACTAATAATTATTTAATTGCGCGGGTAAAACATTATGAGTTTAAGAACTTTAAAAAACATCAAAATTTGTTTTGAAGATTATTGTAACTTTACCTAGTCTTCAATTTTAAATAATGTCAAATCACTGCACCTCACAAACAATGATAATACTATGTTATCTGCTAAAAAAGATACCCCCCGTAATCCCTTTACTGTGTCCGTAGAACTTTTCATCTCGCCAAGCATCAACAAATAAATTGTTTTTAACACGAAATTCCTTTTCCTCGATTTCTCGGCAGGCATAAACAAATAAATTATTTTTAACACGAAATTCCTTTTCCTCGATTCCTCATTTTTAATAGCATCCAGATATACCAGAACACCGTTGTAAATTTGCTTTGTTTTATTTAATGACTTTTCCGACTTTGTGTACTCTTTGTGTGGTGCCCACTTTATGCTGAAATTAGAGATATAATCAGAATATGGATTTAAACTGCAGAACCTCATGAAAAAGAAGATGGTTGTGATACAACAAATCAGGGATGATCATGATTTCCCAGTATATTATAAACTATTTTTATTATATCATATTATAAACACTATATATATGATATAAATTATACTTCTATAATACTAAACATATAAAAAACAACGGCTCACTTAGATTTATTACGTCTAAAAAGAAAAAATATTCCTAATCCCCTGCGATGAATCCTAATGTGATAAGTAAGCCAAGAAAGTCTCACACGAATGTGACGTCATAATCCGCTAGGCGAGATAGGCGCCATTTTAATATGAGTGACGTATGACGGGCGTTAGTAATAATGATCACGTCATTAACGTAATATTTTACAGGGCCTAATCGCCAGAGATGCTCCGGTGTGTTCCACGTCCAGTTTAAGGTGGATGTTGGTCAATATTAAAAATGTTCATAAAAATATTTAAATAAGTAATTTAAATTTTTTCAAATTGCTTTAGTATCCCATTTTTATTAGTCCACGAAAGTTTAAAGTAGTGACGTCAAAAAAAAACTGATCATGTAATCGCAATTATAAGGATTTTAATATTATTATATGATTAAATGGCTAGATTTGTCAGCAATAGTTTTTGTATTTTTTAGATATTTTGATTTGGTTATGTGATCAAATGATTTGTGATAGCACTACGTAAAATTGAACATGAGTAAAAACTGGTTTTAAAAAGTAACTTTTGATTTAATTTAAAGTCTGACCACGTGAATTGTTTTATAATGATCATTAATTCAGATGTAATAATACAATTATCATTGACACAAGGGTACGTTATTTTTCGATTGTATATTTATTTAGTTAGACCAGTTTTTTTAAAGTAGTAGAGTAGAATAAACAGAAGCAGTCATTTCTTGTTTAATCATTTTTTTCAAACTACTTTCGTTGAGAAAAATAGAACAAATAAAGTCGTAATATCTTTATTTGCCCAGGACTAAGATGTCAGTCGTCGTCCGAATTTCTTTTTTTATGCTTCTGAACAAGTTTTACAATAATACAATTAAATTCCATTTATTCATATAGGTACGTCTAGTTGACGTATTTTTTCATTGAAATAGAGCACCAACACAGAATTAAAATACAGTAAAAAATAAAGACGGAGTTGAAGAGGGTAGACTAACCGAAAAAAGGATGGAAAATGTACAAAACAAAGTAATACACATGCTGAAATTTACAGCAATATGTCTTTTATTATATACTATAATTATTCGTTATCTTTAAAGGATTTTATAAAATTCAATAGCATTACATAACGTGGTTTTTTGTACTCTATATCATATTACCGTATTAGAGATTCGAATATTCGATATTCGAATGTATTCGGCCCTTTTCTACTATTCGATACTCGAATATTTGTGCAGCTATTCTATAGCACTAATTTCTAAGGATAGAATATTCAACAATTCTCAGGATTCTACCGTGGAAGAGATACCTGTTGCTTTTTCGAAGATTTCATCGACGTCCGAATTGCAGACTGAATTAAGAAGAACCATTTTATTCTTCGTAGAAACTACAAATGTTTGTTCAAATAATCTAACATTTTTTTTTAGATATTTGGACAATTTCAAAAAAAGGACAGAAACGTTAGACCTACTATTTAAAACACTTTTAACAATTGAGTCAACACGGGTATTTTCAACTGCAGCGACGATAAAAACAAAATTAAGAACAAACTTAAAATACGAAAAGTTCAATGCGTTGTTATTTTTAAAACTATAATAAATAAACAAATTAGCTTGTTTTTTTATAAATTTTGATGTACTTACGTATAATACGATTTATTTGAAATATTCAAAATTAATTTCATAATGTTGTCATACTTAAGAAACTATTCTAATATATTTAAATATTTTTAGTTTTACTATTCGATATTCGAATAGTTGGAATCTCTATACCGTATATATGATTTTGAAAAGATCGTTAAAGAGAAGAGAAAATTTACGAAACAACGAATTACTAGAAACAAATCAATATCAAATGTGACAATAATTCTAACATGTATAAGTAATTGACAACCAATTCTTATTATGAAATATCATGTGCGACCGATGCAAGTCACCGATCACAGTGGTGGGTAATGGAATCGAAAGGGATAGGTGGATAGAAAATAGGGAATTATAAATGAAGGAAAGATGGTATGTGGGTAAAGAAATCCTTCGATAGCGGACCAGGATGGACTCACGGAACCACAAGAAGAGCCTGACTCACCTATTCAATGACGCCGTGATGACGCTGATTAATTTCTCAATATTTTTTATATTTTATTAATTTTCACATTGTATTATTATAGATGTATTTTTTTTTATTAGTTATAAAAAATTTCTTACATCTAGTAGATCTTGATCTTGTTTTATATAAATGTTGATAGCCACCCCCATAATTCAAGATCTTTGTTATTTGGGGGTGCATAACTCTATTGTTGTTTTATATAGTAAAAAGATCTTATTAAAATAAATAAATAAAGTTCACCCAATACACGAAACTGCCACAAAAAACTCTGATGTGTTTCAACGTTCACAACACACCAAAATCACAGCGGTATATGAACTAGTGACACAACACGAATAATCACACGAGAACACTTTCTCTCCTCGAATTCAAAAACAACAAGTAAAACAATGTGTACTGATTGGAAAAGGGCTAAGGTGAAGGAACAAAACTAAAACTGGTGACAATAACATTACATTTTACAATAACATTTGTTTCAAGTTATGGAAGTATTATACATATGTTAACATATCAAAAATAAATAATAATTACTAATACGGAACATCGCGTTTTATTCGATATCTGAAATAATATAATATATAATATTTTACATTTAATATTTTTAATAATAATTTTGTAATCTGTAACTCTGTACGAGTTTAGGTATTACTACAAATACTGTAATATTTACATAAGTATAACCATTATATTACCATATAAAATCTCGTTAGTATGTTATAAATGTAGTAGAATATTTATATAAATATAAATATTACCATGGATGATGGCTTCATAAAAAAAAAATGAAACCAATTATAAAATATGTCCGTAGAACAATGCAGAAGTTAGGCGACGTAATGTAGGCGCCTAGTCTAAACCCTGCTGTAATCAATTATCCTGCTAAGCCCAGCGTTTTATCTAAACCTTTCTTAATGTAAGGGGGTCCATACACTGGAGTACGCGCCCTGATTATATCGGTCGCAGATGGCTATTGTGAAATGGGGCGGTTGTTTTTGGCATTGGAATAATTGCTCGCTGTAAAGCTGTTGTGTACAGTTTTATTCTCGGTCGATTGAGAGCAATCTTTGGATCTGGGTCGGGCAATCTGAGCGTGTGGACGGCGGGTAATGATTTATAAAATATATGAAAAATACTATTCTGAAAGTAGCATTTAAAGTTCTTATTAAAAATAATCACAAAGCAAATTAAATTTGTAATAATGCGTATTAAAAACATATCGGTATTAAATTGTGTGACGTTTTATTGTATTTGTGGAGGTTTATCTGCATGTACTTTTGATATACCTGGGTGTAAAACGAGGCTCTCACCAACCTTAAAACCACACCGGTACCGATCGAAAAACAGACAATAACCTCAAATCACTGCACCTCATAGGCTGTGCTCTTAGAATTTTTCACCTCACCAGGTATAAGCAGATAAATGAATTTTTAACACGAAATTCCTTTTCTTCGATTCCTCATTTTTAATAGTACCAGAATACCGTTGTAAATTTGTTTTGTTTCATTTAATGGCTTTTGAGACTTGGTGTGCTTTCTGTGTGGTGCTTACTTTATACTAAAATTAGAGATACAATTAGAATATGGATTTAAACCGCAGGGCCTCATAGAAAAGAAAATGGTTATAGTACATCAATCCAAGGATGATCATGATTTTCCATCATATTATAAACATTGTATACATTATACAAATTACATGAAAAAAAACTGACTACAATCCAACGCACAGCACAACCAGGGAACTCGGCCCCTGAGCGAACCACCTCCTTCGCGATAGTTCAGGCGAGTTTATTAAACTACGCTTCACGTTGTAGAACTTTTACTACTTTACTTGCGTCCGTAATTGTGTTTCAAGCAATAATATACGCAGTATACGTAAGCGCCGGATATAAATTTATTTGGGGGCCATCTGCCTTGTGATATCTCATAACCTATCTTCCTGCATTACTGCATATTAAACACGTTCAATCATTTCATTCCCCAAGTATTTTATAATTTATAAACGTACTTTACTCTTTTATAGAACACCTAGAATAAAGTGGTTCGTGTGTATACTATTATCATTAAGGTCTGTATTTGGAGTCTTCGTCACAAGTGCATTCTTGATAACGCGCATTGGGTATATCAGTTTACTATTGAAAGTGAAGTTGGCATGTATTTGAATATAACTAAAATAAAGGATTGTAATTTAAAAAAGCGTTGGATCCATCCACAAGCTAACAAATATATAGACATGAACTAACGGAAATTCTTTGTTTAAGAATTATGAATTTGGTGTCATCCATGTTATCATTTTGGTACCACATACGCAATCAAATAGTTTCGTGACTTTTTAAAAATAAATGACTCGATTAGAATGAACATTTAAACGCTGACAATATAATATGCATTAATGTAAAAAATATGTCTTGTTTACATAAATATTTAATTTTTGAAGAGTGAATACTTTTATTGTTGTATAAATGTGTCGTAAACTATCTGATTTATATTTCGACCAAGAATGTGTGTTGAATGATCGTCCCGCAACTAATGTTCCAAACCCGTCTCCTATATATACACTTTGTTTCATGTTTATTCATTTACTGAGCTGTGGATCCATCCGCATAAAAAGAAAAAAAGTATTTGATAAGCACTGTCTATCACGAAACTTTAAAAAAATGTGTAATAAAATTTCAAATGGGTTATATAAATATTTAAAAAAAGTACAAACTAGCGCCGAACATTAATTTGATTTTAAATTAAAATTATTAATAATCTCATCAAAATAATAACAATATAGATTAAGTGACAACTTTCAAATAATGCACAAAATTATTGATGCGGAAAATACTATTACATACATAAAATAAAAATTATAATTAACACATAGAAATTGTCAAGAAAAGTATATATAGAAGAGAGTGTCAGTATGAAAAATATTCGAATCCTTAAGTTGGTTTATGTATAATAATTCAATAAAGCACAGAGAGAAAAGTAAATGAATATAAATAATAATATATTAATCATTATTGTATATTATAATAATAACAAAAAAGTTTGTCGGTGTTGTGGTTAATACGCTGGCCCAGTGGTGTAGTGGCCGGGGGTTCGCGCCTCGTTCCAGTACACCGGCAAGTTAATCCTATTTTCATAGTAAAAGCATTTAGCTTAGATTAAAAATTGTAAGAAAATTGATGTGACATGTATTTTTTTAAAGAAGAAAAAAATAAAATATAGGTGACCAAAAATGAAGACTGACTGAAAGAATTTATATCCACGATATATCCCACAAATTTGAAAAAAACAACACAATTGTTGAATAAAATATAAGATTATTTTTTGGACCGACCAAGAGGTTGCAGCTATGATCTTTGTTCAATTTTCTATGTCACAAGCTCTTAATTTAAACTGAAATATTAATCGTTTTTTCTTTTTTTAACTTTTAATTACGTTAATTTATGTTTTCAAAATAATGACTATTAAAAATTTAAATTTATAATTTGGAAGCTTAATGAATACAGGCATCTGCATGGTCTATCAGCAGTAAGCGATCTCTCGTGTACCTATATGTTGATTAATTAAATTAAAAAAATAACATAAAATATAAAATAGAATGGTCTTAAAGTGTCCAAATTTGTCGACTTACACAAAACATGCATACATTTTTTAAGCTAAATATAATTCAAGGCTCTTTTAGTGAATGGCAACCTGTACGTACTACTATGGCGTGCGTACCCAGAGCCTCCCTGCCTAGCTTACCCCTTTAGTGTTACACGGCCTTAACTAATTGGAAGTAATTAATGTGTCAAAGATGTCAGTAATGTTGTTGTCAGACCCTTGCTCCGCCATCAATCACGGGGGTGTACTTTAGAGCGAATCGAACCCTTATTATCGACTGTTATTTCTCAGTTTGAATTATTGACCACGGCCCGGATGTTAACGCAAGATTAATATTGAGAAGCGAGGGTTGGAAAGTGTAATTTATTACTGGTCAATAGTCTACGTGCTTTTTATAATGTTAACTTACACAGGGGACGCCATCTTACGTCAAAATTCGAGCTCTTTCAATAGTTACAGAATGCTGTGCGAGAAAAAAGGTCATTGAAAGGACAGATAATTGCGAAAATGGAAAAAATCTAGTTATTTAGATATTATAATTTATTAGGAGAACACATTCTTATTGTGAAGTTGTAATTATTTAGAACAGACGGTCTGTGATATTTTAAATATGAATTAAATATATTAATTAGAAAAATATACATATAAAATCAATTTTATCGAAAAATATTATTGTTGCGCTCGTCGGTCTGTATGTATTTATACTAGGCTTTCATCTAGTATAAATACATACTCGTCGGTCTGTATGTATTTATACTAGGCTTTTATCTAGTATAAATACAAAGCCGGTCTGTGTGGCGTATCCAAACAAAAATGTCGCGTGCTAATTCTTAAATCAAATGCGGTTTTAACGACCAGGCAAATTATGAGCTGAGCTGAAAAAAATATATTTATTCAACCATATTCCACATTAAATGACTCACTCTACTTTAGGGTGGGATCCACGACACCCAAGGGATGGGATATTGGGAAAAATGAGAAAGGGGGTGCAGGAAAAGAACGATTAATGCTTGATTAAAAGTACCTACATACGAACAGTCGCACACGAATGAAACAGAAAATCTATTCATTCTCAAGTGTTTGTTTTAACCCTACAAACAAGAAAATAAGAGAATTCACTGTTACTTGTATATCACACAAATGTATTCTTTTGTTTTTTCTGAATAAATATTTAAAAAAATATTAAATCATACTTTTAAGTCACATTTGTTTTGCACAATAATTAAAGCGAATTAACATAAATATGTAATAATATTTATTAAGATTGTTAGAATACATATAGCAAGTACAATCGTTATGTACAGAGATCGTGGATGGTAAAAGAATTCAAAGATACCACGGTAGACTTGAATATAAATTTAATAACTGATGTAATAAATAAGTGTTACTGACGTTCTACTCTCTCTTTCTATGTATGTATGTTATGTGTTCTTATGTATGTAGTTAATAAATAACATTTATAAGTGTGATTGTATGGTTGTGTGTGTGAGTGCCGCATCGCCCTCGTGCGTACGTGTGAGGTTATAAAGGGCGGCGCGCGGCAGGGCGCGGCCTCTTTCTCTGCGTGTTCATCGGCTTAATTGTTTGACCTATATTAGTGATATAACTTGTACTATATTGTATCGTATTGTAATAAATGTATAATTGTTACAAAGTCTATTTCCTGGACCTTCACATTACGAGGTGTACACTGAAGACATACTTAGAAGACAAGTACGTAACAATAAGTAATAAAAATAATTTTACATTTGAGTAGCTTGTCGGTCTAGTGGTTAAAACGCTGGTCTAGTGATTTAGTGGTCGGGGGTTCACGCCTAGTTCCAGGAGACCAGCAAGTTAGTATGAAAATAGTAAGAATATTGATGCGACATGTATTCTATGTACGTATCTCTTTTTTTTATAAAATTAATTAAAAAAATTATATAATGATATTCATTTTTAAAAATAATCATCAAAATTATTTATTTTTATCGAGAATTCGAATAATGAAATATATTTTCTCGGATAAAGTTAATATTTTTAAAAGGCCTTGCTCATTCTATATAAACCTGTACGAAAATACATCACATTTTGTTCTCATTAATAAAGGCCCAAAAATAATCACGCGTGGATACATGTGGATAAACAAAATTATATTACATTTTTCTGATTTAATTATTTTTCTATTTTTTCGTAGATATTTGAATTGGCTGTTACAAAAAAAATAAGGATATATGATGTTCATTGCTTGAATAGTTTTATAATTGATTTTAAATGGTTTCTAGGGTAAATAGATTTAAAAAGTGCTAAATACTCATATTTAAAAAGGGTTATGAAATCTTTTTAGGTATAGAAATGTTTAAAAGAAATGCGTTAAATAATAACGTGGCGTTTTAGATTTTTATAACTTGATATTATTTAAACATTCATAATTAAAAATATTTTTTTTTTACATTTTATACAAGGAATCAACAATTGGCAAAATAAAAAATGTTCTCTTGTTTTCATGGCCTTTCAAAATGATCTGCGTAGAGTTTTATGTATTGTTTTGCCGTGTATTCACGACCTCTCCATAACCCCGAAAACTGTACACAGATGACAGCATAACTAACCTTACAAATTACATATTATAGATCACATAAATTTGTGCATAAGCGCTTGCTACCTATTGATCAGTTTAAACAAGTCTTGTTACATAATATTTTAAATATTCAGGAAAAAAGTTAGAATTGAATTAATTTTATAATTTATGTGTTCTATAAGCCTTTGCGGTTATTATGAAATGTTACTTTTATTTTTTGTGACAAAAATAACATACTATAATTTTTCTGCTCTAAAACATTAGTGTCACCGTTTTACTGTATCTTATAGTTTTTCTTAATTTTTAGGCTTAAATAATGGAGTATCAAGTTGAGGAAAACGAACATTTTTGACACAATCTTCTTTTCACTCTTAATCAGGGTTAAAATGGTTACTCATGAGCTCAACTAGGAAATTATACCGCATCCACCCTCCAGTCCCTTCCTCGTTCAGTCAGATAATCACCTTTTTCGGTAGCTCTGCAGTCAAATGCGTGGCGTTACGTTCAACAAAAAGAATGACCCCAGAAATTGGCTCAATAACTTTTTCGATACCAGACCAGCCGGTTTTTATATAAAAGGCGTCGATGAATTGGTCAAAAGATGAAATGAAGTCCTGAACAACCAAGAATATACTATTGATTGAAATATTGTAATTTTTGTTTGAAAATTTGATTTTATAATAGATAATTTAACAAAACCGCAAAGACTTATAAGACAAACAAAATATGTTATTACAACATACTTTCATTTAATGACACGATTGTAGTATTAATAAATCATTGCAAAAACATCTTCTTGTAGACAAAACACACGCTGGGAAGAGAGAAACATGTTTCGAATACTTCGTACATCTTTCGAAATCACAGAGTTACTCATCTGGAAATATGAATTTGGACCGAAAAAAAGAAACGAAATCAGACAGTTTTTTTTTAATATCAAATTTTCTCAACCATATCGATTTTAAATTCCAAGTAGCTGGGTGCAACTCAAATCCTCCAATTATCTCCCCTAGAATTTATGACTGATTAAAAAGTTAAAAATTAAAGAGTTGTTTAAAATTAATCTAATTGAAGGAAGAAAATGAATGCTCTAAATATTCCAAACTAGACAGTTAGATCTATCCAGGGAAAATCATGCCTCCATGCAAAACTTCCAATCTCTCTCCCAGCAACCGTGAATTGATTGCTGATACGTTCTGTGCAGGATCCTAAAGAGTAACTACGCAAATGTTAGTTTAGATCGGTCAAACGGTGTAGATTGTATAGACAGACAAACATACATTTAATTTTTTTTATTGTACATAATATTATTATGAAAAAAGAATTAATTTTAGTAAGTTTGTAGTTATTATACTCCATTATAGTTATAAATACAAGATGTTGAGTAAAATTGCTAGATTGATAATGCCCTTACAAGGCGAAAACTATCTCAAGTAAATTAAATTAGTAAAATAAAAAAACGAGTGTTTTATTTTCACATATGTAATTAACTTAAGATTTAGGATGGAACTTATGACCTTTTGATCACTAGGTGAGCGTCACGACGCTGCAATATAAAACTAATTCAATATAATAATTCTCTCAACAAATGGGTTGGCTTTATAAATGAAAAATATGTCTTTGAATATTTTTAACACATGATTTTATGAGTTAAAATTTATTTTTGCCTGAAAATAAAATACATTTCTGGCAAAAATTCATACCGAGCAGAAACAAACAATAAATTAAAATTTCTGCTTGGAAATAAAACAATCATTCGGTTGTATATGTGTGTGTGTGTGTGTGTTTATATGTCGAGAGTTGGATAGTGTGTCGTTTTAGTGGAGGACGCCGGGGAGTGCTTGAGGAATACTAAAGAAAAATAAAAAATAAATGTTTGAGTTAAAATAATAGCCATAATAACTTTAGATTAGCTAAAAAATACAAAATTAAATACTCAAAGTCACAAAAGAAGCCAAGCATGCCTGTAAAATAACGAATTTGAATGTAGAGCTTAATGAGATTTCAAAATTCAAGTCCTAGTTCATCTTTGTCTATTTTTCAATTGTTGAACCAACATTAATCACTGTTACATTTTCTCAAAAATAATTCGATCACATATGTTGATACTACGGTGATCTCTGTGCGATACCTGCCGGATTAACTCAAAAGTTGTAAAATGATATTCGCACCAAATAGCGGGTCGGCTGAGCGTGACGCCGAGCGCCCCGTTGCAGAAGTTACTTCTCTACCAGTTTCCATCCCGGCAACGGTTTTCACCCTAAGGAGAAGTACGTACAAAATGATATGTATGGACAAATTGCCATAGGAGGTTTATTTTCGAAATCTTTCTCACTTGGTTTCAAAAAACCCTCTTTAGAAGCACACTAAGTCATATAACACAATCTGTCAAGACACCATTGATGGCCACTTGATGGGTTCGCGATGAACGATGACAAGTGTGATTTTATCTGACTTTGAGTTCTCGCTGGGGGCTTTTGTTTTACGGTAAAAGTAAGTAAAATTGTTACTTCTCGATGACTATGCTGCTTTGATATTATGGTGAAAGTACTAATCGCCTATTTAGATATGTGTTTATCACAATAATCTTAATACATCTTTGAAAAACTATTCGATGTTGGGATATGTATTTATGGACATAATGATATACCATTCTAACTGACATTAAGACATATCATTCTGACGGACATAAAGACTTGAAAGTGACAAAAGTTTTGAACCTCAGTTTCAACAGTGATGAAGATTCGGCTGTGGTATAAGTTGACAAACATGCGTAGACATGATGAAGATGATTGCGCTTGCATTTAGTGTAATGATCTATATTGTAGACCAAAACCAAGAAAGACTTGGTTAAAATGGCTGAGCTAAAAATGGCAGTTCATCATGTGCAAACGTTACTTAGAAAATCAAGTAATTTATTTATAAACTTTGTACTAATTCATATATTTTTTACTTATTTTTTAATATGTTACATTGTCCGTGTAATGGGTATATCATTTTGTTTATATTGTTGGAGAAAATTGATTATTTTCTCAACGTATTAAAAGAAAATTGAAAAAATTGTTAGTAGTTTTAAGTAATTTGATCTCATTAATTTTATTAAGAACACATTCTTATTGTGAAGTTGTAATTATTCAAAACATAGGTTTGTGATATTTTAAATACTAATTAAATGTATTAATTAGAAATTTTTAAAAACAATTTTATCGAAAAATATTGTTGTTGCGCTACCGGGATTCGAGCCTGGATCTCTTTCCAATCCAGGAAAGATGCATTAACCGACTATGCTACAGCATAAAGTACTTTTGATGACATTGGAAAGAGATCCAGATTCGAATTCCGGTAGCAACAATATTTTTTTTCGATAAAATTGATTTTATATGTATATCTTTCTAATTAATACATTTCATTAATTTTGATAGATAATGAACTACTGAATAAGAATACTGATAATTTTGTTTAATATATGTTTTAAATAACGATTTGTGATTGATTATGCAAAACTAATGTCATTTTGTACGTCCCAATTTAACTATCATACAATTTAACTGTTCTGTACAAAAAATTCCTCCCCTCTTCTCTAACATGATTCTTTTTCCGCAGATGACTTGCTAATGTGGGGTGGTTTATTTGTGCTACAGTAGTACTGACGCTCATAATTTTTCTAACTACTACTCAGGAAACAAAATAAGAATATAAAAAATATTAATAAAAAACACAAAAAAAACATGAAATGATTTATTTAGTATTCCTCCCTCGACAGTGCCACGCTCACCAAGTCATTTCTGTTTTTATTTTGCCCTCTTTACTAGTGTTATACCTAATCCAGGTGAGGATAATTAATCCACAAAGATGAACCAAAATTATGCGCGCAGATACTAAGGATGAAAATCAGAGATCGATCGAGCGGCACGCTCGGTTGAACTGATTGAACTTTTGATCAGGTGTCTGAGAGAATTTGTTTGGAGTGATCGCTTGCCGACAATCTAGCGGTGTGGTTCGCCGCTACGGAGATAGGTAGTATTCTACAGGCGGTGTGACGTCATGCAGATGAAGTGGAATGTATGTATGGCGAGCCACGAGAAAATATTTCAATGGGAGCAGTTTCCTCGATAAATTATATTAAATTCCCCCGATGAGGCATAAATTCTGCTCACAGCATCAACTCCAAAGCTGCTTTTATTAATTAAATGTGATTTTTTTTCGTCACGTTCCTTGACATCATCATTATTAGCTGGCTTCTATCTAATGTTGGATGAGGGCCTCCTGAAATAATGTATAGCTATCTTCTTTCATATATTACCTTTCATTAAAATATTACTAGTGTTTGAACAGAATTGTGCCAAAATGTAAAAACCCAAAATCTCCATTATTACTTTATGTACTTATAATTATAAAGTTCTCTGTTTTCAATAGATTTTAGATAAATACAAGTTGTTGAATTAAAAATGGTTAGATTGATAATACCCCCATAAAGAGAAACACGTCACATATAAATTAAATGAGTGGAACTAAAAAAACAAGTGTTTTTATTGTCATATGTATGATTCTACAAACTTACCTCCAAAACAATAAATTTGTTACAAAACAATTAATTTCCAGTAATTTGTTGAGTTAAGATTGAAAAACTGATTGGTTGAGATTCAACAGCGGAACGAAGGTCGAAGAGACGGAAGAAAATAGGGGTGGAATCTTTTGTTTAAGCAAAGCCAGGTATAAATGGCTAAGGTATAGAAATAATAATCGCGAAACTTACTGTGAAAAACCTTCCTAAATACCGGGTTCTCATTGTTGAGCCAATTTGCGCAATCTCGTAATCATAGTAGCTGTGTGCGAAAACAATCTGGTAAATCATGAACAAAACTACTTTACACAGAATCCTCGGAGGGATGTTGGAGCTCAGAGGTGCACAACGCCGTCGCATCGGTGTGAGCATTAAACCAAAGCTGGTTCTAATCCAACATACTAGGAGACCTACTTCGTATGTGGAATATTAATATTATACACATACCAATAAATAAATAGACATGAAATAAAGTGTACATATAGAAGAGGGGTTCAGAACATTAGTTGCGGGATGAGGGGCATTCTACACACATTATTTGTGGAAACAAGTCCGATAGTTTATGACACATTTATGCAACAGTAAATGTATTTACTCATCGAAAACTAAATCTTTGTGTAAACAATACGTCTTTTTTACATTAATGCTTATTATATTGTAAGCGTTTACATTTTCGTTCCAATCGAGTTATATATTTAAAAAAGTCGCGGAACTATTTGATTGCGTAAGCGGTACCAAAGTGATCACGTGAGTGACACCAAAATGAAAATATTAAAACAAAGAATTTCCGTTAGTTCGTGTCTATATATTTGGTAGACTGTGATTTAAATACATACAAAAATAAGATTACGATTGATTTTTATGGAGAATTATGATTTTGATGTGAAATATTTTAGGCGAAAACAGATAAATGATACGAAATCTTGTTATGTAAGTGATATCACACCTCTCACCGATCACGCTACACGGTGCATAATGCATCCACGGTACAGTGCCATACGGCGATACACGTTTAACTTTTACGCTGATAGCACGTTCGTCCTAGGGAGTGATGTGTTTATAAGGGCCAAAAGTTTCATTTGGATAAAAAAACTACCACACGTCTGAATAGACAATTATTTTACAAAAATAATTTTTGAATAAACATTTTCATAAAAAGTGCATTAGTTATCTTTAAAGTGGCCTGTTTGTCTAGTGCAGCGCTGTCCAACTTACGTTAGCTCGCGGGAAAATAAAATGAAGTAGGTAATTGAATATGTCTGTTACGTCAAAAGTTATTTTATTTTTAAGAAAAAAAATAAAGTCAAAAATAATACGTACGTGCCTAAAAACAAAAATAGCAGAATAAAAGAATTTAATGAGAGCACACATAAAACAACTAGAGATGTTTCGATAAAAGGAATTGATACTATCGATGCTATGGCTTCGATAGAAAATTCCTAATTTTTTCAGGTAATGCTTGGGAGTTTCGATCAAAGAACGCATTAGTTGTAATACAAATATAATATTAATTAAAAAAAAAAGTAAAAACTTAGAATGATTGGACAATGTTGGTCTAGTGGTTAAGACATTTGCCTAGTAATTTAGTGGTAGACGGTTCCAACATCCAGGAGTATTACTAGTAGAGTAGCACAGAAGTAAAATTGTAAGAATATAGACGTGACATGTATTTCGTGTATACATCTCTATTTAATAAAAAAATAATGCCATCTTAATTTCTTAGTACAAGGTGTTCCAAAAAGCTTTTTCATAATAAAAGTTCTGTATTAAATTATGGATGGGTTTCATAAAAATATATATTTTGCATTTATGTATACTTGGGAATTTATTTCTTAAAAATTATGTTTTCTAAATGTTTCACTGGCACTCTTCTAAACGGGAGGCAAAATTTCTGAGAACTGTTCGGTACGCATTCTCCGCGATCACTGCCATTTCTTCTCGGATTCTTTCTTTTAATTGGTCCAGAGAGGGAGGATTGTTACTGTATAGTTTTGATTTAAGGTAGCCCCATAGGAAAAAGCGTATTGGTGTCAAGTCGGGGCTACGTGGAGATCAATTTATGTCACCTAGTCGGGATATCAAATATTCCAGAGAAAATTTCACGAACAACGATCGGCATCGACGTTGCGTTGGTGAAGCGAATGAACCAAAATAAAAAAGACTTTTGGAACGCACTGTATTATGCACAGCCAAACATCTACATCGACAATACCGAATTCACCACTCAGTTTTATTTTTTATATTAGACATTATTCTATCACGCTGCATGTTCGCAGCGATATTTATCACATTAATCTATCATGAAAAACGGGGTCTCTTACGATATTTTGTTTTACCTTTTTCTAAATGATCCCCTTTGAGGGTGGGCTTCTTACATAATACTCTCTACAGTAATTTTCGTATCCCAGATTTAAAGGAATCTTTGGATCTATCGACGCCACTTCAGGACCAAAGTGTTCCCTCGTTATTCCGTCTGAATTTCTTACCGGGAGATGAGGATGGTGCACCCTCAGCAGTCCGAGGAGGCGGCAGCACAAGGATAATATAAAGGCTTGGAAGTACCTTCTCACCCAATCATTCAGCGTATTCAAAACTAAAGTGGATGTTCATGACAGTT
The DNA here is from genome assembly GCA_031772225.1 of Eubasilissa splendida. Taxonomy (NCBI): domain Eukaryota; kingdom Metazoa; phylum Arthropoda; class Insecta; order Trichoptera; family Phryganeidae; genus Eubasilissa; species Eubasilissa splendida. The sequence goes on along the minus strand of CM062858.1, from coordinate 25,998,249 downwards.
GTCTAGAGTGTTTGAAAGTATATTCATTATTTTAGTACCAATTTGCATGTAGTTTTGAGAGAATAGTTGACATTTCATTAATAAAAAATAATATTTACTAGGCTAACTCGTGGACAATTTATAAATTGTCACTATACTCTCGACTTTCGATCATTCGGTGTTGCATTGACCGGGTGGTTGTAGATTAATCAGGTATAAGAAGTAAAAAAACAATGTTGATCTTTAATTGAATAATTTAGAATCATTCGGAATAAATAAAGCGTGTGAAATGAATTAAAATATTAATAACCAACTAAATTTAACCACTAATGCTATTCTAAAATCCTTATAATTTTGTATCATTAAGTCAATTTCCACATATTTCATCATCGTAACAGTTTAAGACAGTCACTAGATTTACTTTTAAATAATAATTATTTGAATTAATTATTTTTAAATAGATTTTTAAAAACATTAGATTAATTGTCATATTTGGTTTTAATTAGTTAATTTGGCATCCTGACGAAGGAAATGGTATTTTATGAAACCGGTTAGTTTATTAATTTTTTCACGTGACTACGTGTAACAGAAAATAAAATTGGCGAAAGAAAAATATGAACACATTATAGACCGGGAATCCCAGTTGATCACGTATTTACAAATTATTATTTGCGTGCGTTTATATTCTGTGTATATTTTTGATGTAAATGAGCGAGCGCTTACAATATTTTCCTATTGTTACAATACACATACATACATATACGAGTATATTGTTTATTCTACTCAATTGTCAACATGCAACATAACTTTTGTTTTCATTTCTTACAGTATTTTTGATTTGTTAACCATAACATGGTATATTCTGTAAAAAAGTATTCCTAAAATTGCTGTAAAACGTATTTATATTGTACCTTAATGTCACAATATTAATAAATATACATAGAGCATCATTAACGACATGTTAAAAATATAAACATGAAAAATAAGTAAATAAATAAATTATTGAAATATACGTGAATCAATTATTGATTCTGAAAATTTTGATGCTCACTGTGTTCTGACTGAAACGTGAGAATACCTTTACCGCGTACTACTGATAATTGGTTCCATACAAACCGCGATCGTCACGTAGGTATATACGGTTTAAATATTTTGGCTAGGACTACGACGATACTAATTATGAAAACAAAATTATTTAATAAGTTATGTTAATTAATTTTATTCCTATGATGGTGATAAGATGATATTATTAATTTAAAAATAATATTTTGATTTATTTGAGACGTGGGTATAAATATTTGGGGTACATGATTTATTAATTAAATAAGAAGTCTTATACAAAAGCCTACGGCGTCTACGTAAATATCATACCATTTTCACACGACTAAAACTCGTTAGATTATTTAATTGTATTAATGTTTTTTGTGTTATAAAAATCTGTCATTTAGTTTTTGATATTTTCAACTGATTTTTTTATCGATCTATTAAAACTTTCTTCTATATTGTTTAAAAAAACAATATACCAATCTTGCTTTATTTTATTTTGAAAGTATTTGAAACATGTGAAGTATTTTAATAATCGCAAGGTTTCATTATATTTTTAGTGTAAACCATTCATAAATTAAATAAACAGATTTTTGAAACATAAAGGTATTTTATTTAACCGATTTTATGGTATTTAAAAAAATTTTTTTTGGAAAAAGTATCAAAATAATAAATACTAAACAAATTAATCATCAGCCCTGACAGGCTACTCGAGAATATTGTTCACATCATAAAATATTGATGAAGGAACGATAAATTTATTCTAGGTCCGTTATAATTTATCCATCGAAGATATTTTTTTTTCAACAGAACCTCTTTTAAATCTACAGATAGAGGGTTAACTGCCCTTGGCCAGTGGGAGATTTTCCTTATTGTAAATAAGTGGACTGTATATGGAAAAAATGCTAAGTATGAGAATATGGGTATTTGGAATCGTTTATCTAAATAACTTTATGAACATTGATATAATGTATATAGAATAGACTAATGAAGAAAAAATAGTTGTATGATATGAGTTTGAAGTTGATAGAGAAACAAACAGAAATAATTAATTTATAAATAAATAAAATAAAATAAATTAAAAATAATTTAAAAATAAATAATTTTGGTTGTGTAAACGTGTTTCTGAGTAATATGTGACCAAAAAATACTCGTTACTTATTTTATTCAGTATCCTTTAGACTTTTAAAACATTCTAATGTTTGAAAAGCCACAGCACTAGATTGTTCTCTGATATCCTAGTTCGTTACACCTATGACGCAAAATATATTGTAGGAAGCAACTGAACGTGGAGGAAAAAGAAGGAGCGGTTGTTAAGGCCTATCCAAAATAACCAAAAGTGGGTGAACGTGGGCTTAAGTTTTTTAAATGTCAGATGTGATATTAAATACATCTAAACTAATTGTGATGTCTATGGAATGAGGTCGGAATGATAGGGACGAACGAGTCTATGTGCATGTATGCGTATGTAGAGGTACGTCAGGTGAGAATGCTTAAGTATGGCGGACCGCGAGAGAACGCTCTCTTTGTTCCACGTCTTCTCAACGCAGATAGTTCTAAGATCCATTATAATCTGTACTAGTGTGAACGGAATGAATACTAAATTGTTAGCTGTCTCACCGAGTATTCTATACGTCACCAGTCAACCTATATTCTTCAAGGAAGGATATTACAATTGGCGTAGTCGAATAATAGCTGGCGCCGTAAGATATAACACTAATGAAGTTTGTTTATCTTTCCGTGCGACTTATTAGTAAGAGGACATGTGTATTCATATTTCCTGCACGAGCCGGGCTCGAATGAGTGCTCTCATTGTTAAGAGTCCCCCTTCCCCTGCACGCTTCACCCTCGAGTGTTAACCGATCGTGTGTTCGGCGCCCGCAGCGCAGGGGCCGCCATGTTGCCGCCGTCGCGCGGTGGAAGCTCGGCGCTCATCTGAATAAACCCTTGAAAAAATAATTGCTACGAGTGAACCAGACTTGTGTCTTACCCGGACGTGTTTTCAATGGATGAACATTATTCATGTAATAAAACAGAATGTTTGTGTTTTGTTTCTCAAAATCTCCCTCGATAATGAAACAACAACTGAATATTATACATTTTTACAGTTTTCGGGGTTAGTTTGTAGAATTCCAAAATCACATATGTGAAAATAAAACAATTGTTCTTTGATTTTAATTATTTCATTTACTTGAAACGCATTTCGCCTTGTAAGGGCATTATCAATATAATAATTTAAATCAGCAACTTATATTTATATCTATAGTGAAAGACAACTATACAATTTTATTTACATGAGATGAGAAGGAACAACATTATTCAATGGAATTCTGAAGATTTCCATAAATTTTTGAATGGTTTTAATTTTTCTGTGTAACCATTCTGTTAAAACAAAATATTTGTAATTTAACGCCTTATATTAATATTAATGTGAAATGATTTAGGTATGTCTAACTTTCCAGGATAGAGAGTTATAACGGTCAATTGTAGATTTAGGTAATGTTTATGTACACGAATCTCGTTATCAGATCGAACACCGTATACACTAGTTTTTGTCTCTTTCTATCAATCTCAAGCTAATGTTATGTCTATATATGTGTCTCAAGAAAGTCTCTGGTATTATCTTATCGTATCTTCTTCCCTGGACACGGATCTTTTTCTAACACATGAGATGAATAAGTCGACGAAAAGTCTTTCTTCTTATTGACTATAATCATGGGAAATCCAGAAATAAGTAGGTCATAACTTCAAATTATTGAAGTTACGATTACGATTATATAAGCCAAAGAAGTTTCCATATAAAATTAAAAGGGAATAATAATATGCTAATTTCTCTGTATCATCAGATTTATTCTACAACCAACGTTCTTTGTGCATTAATCATTTTAATGCTATGCATGCTGTGCAAGTTCCTTTTGATGAAAGCATTATATAATTATTTGTGAGGAGTTAAGAACATATCACTAATTTAATTTAATTTATTTTGCTTCTCTTTTAAAAAAACATATTGTTTTAGCTACATAAATATTATATCACAAAAATAGAATATATACATTGTTTTTTTTATATTATATTCCCTCTCATTAATCTATTTCACCTTTCGATGAGATATTCATCCCTTAGATGAGGTAAATCGCACTTAACAGGGTTGGTCGGTTAATATAAATAACGAAACCAATCGCCTAGGTATTAATTGTTCTATGATTTGAACTACCAAGTTGGTTCCAGTTCTTTTTAATAGTGAAAGTATTTGGGTTCAATTGAAAATAGTACCGTGTATAAACATCAATTCAAAAAAGGAGTAAAACATGTTTATGTTCCCTAGCGCAGTGTAATTTAGATTTTAATTTAAATTACTGATAACGTCTTTTACATACATTCATTTAAATATTCAATTCAAAATATTTAATTCAAACAGAACATTTTTTATATAGGTACGACCAACATAACATTTTTCATGAATCAATATTATGAACAACGAAATGATTTGATGTTTTTAATGGAAACACATTTTTGATGTAAAGTTGCAAATTCAGAACACAGTTTTGTAATATTCTTTTAAAATACAAAATAAACGAATATATTAGAATGGTATACAGAAAACATTTGCTCATTACTCAATGGTTTTTGGGATTCAGTATAAAGTTGATTGCTTCTAAAAATGGATCAATCATAATAAAAAAAACTATAGAATACAAGTTTAAAATTTTTCGAAAACGTAATTGGTTGAAATGTCGAAATGATAACGCGTTTCCCCGGATAAGAAAAGTTTCGGGTTCGAATCCAAGTAGCAACCGAAATATTTTTTCAATAAATAAATTTTTCTTTATCTTTCTAAATAAATAATTTAATATTTATTGTTTGAGTTTAAACCTACCCAAAAAAAGAAATGTTTTATATAAAATAAAATAAATACATACGATGAAGAAACTAAAAATATTTAATAAGTTACGGCTTTTACGCTACATGGTTTGACCTGTGAAGACATCTACCCTCCCTGTTGTATCGGGGTGTCTCCATTATGTGGGATGCTGCAAATTATGTATTCTGGACCATATCCCGGTCCACCCCTCTCTCGCTGATTTGCAAATAAGCCAGACGGGTTTTTTAATGATTATTTTAAAACAGTACACCACCAACTTGAATTAAATGTATATTTGGATTTTGTTTAACATTGAAGCGATATTCTGTGGCAGGGAGGGTGGATGAAATTTTAGCGAATGATAATGTTTTCAATCTCACGCAAATAAAATTGTATAGCTGTCCCCCACTATAGATATAAATACAAGTTGTTGAGTTAAATTGTTAGATTGATAATACGCTTACAAGCCGAAATACGTCTTAAGTAAGTTAAACGAGTAGAATCAAAAAACAAGTGGAGTTCTACAATCTTACCTCGGAAACAGTATCTAAAAATATCTTTAGTTTTCGAAGAGAAGTGAATTTTGTCTGGACCTTAAAACGATCGAGGCACATTTGTTTATTTTTATTTTGCAAAATTAAACAAATTTGGTTCTCATACACTGTTCAATTAATTTACAATACATAAATGTGAGATTTATTTGGAACATAAGTTATAATACATTAGAACTGAAGAATATATAATATTTAACATTTTGGGTATAATTTGTTATTTACATTTACATTATAGCTGAATTCAATCTACGCCAGTTCACAAAACATTATTCATATGACAGTCTAGAAAAGGAAAATATATTAAATACTAATTTAATGTATTAATTATAAATACATATAAAATCAATTTTGTCGAAAAATATTGTTTTTGCGTTACCGGGATTTGAACCTGGATCTCTATTTCTAATTCAATATTTTTCGACAAAATTGATTTTATATGTATATATTTATAATTAATACATTAAATTAGTATTTAAAACATCACAGACATATGTTCTGAATAATTACAATTTCACAATAAGAATGTGTTCTCCTTAATAGGAAAATATATTGGTTACAACTTTAGGATGAAAAAGCCTTGGAAGAGTATTATAATGGTAGATCGTTGTATCTGATTGGAAAGACCCTGGAGTTAGATAAGAAGGCGACCCAGAAACGAGACTTGTAGTGAATTATTACGTGCATTATCGTTGTTAGTGTGTGTCAATACAAAAGTTAAAAAATAAAGAGTACATTTTTTTTTCATAAAAAAATAGAGATGCGAACACGATATACATGTCACAACAATATTCTTGCTATTTTCAAACCTAGTTAAATGTGATTTTCTGGAACGAAGCTCGAACCCTCGATCACTGGATCGCCAGGCGAGTGTCTTAACCACAAGACCAACAAGTACGTAAATTAAAAATATTTTATTGAGGAGAACACATTCTTATTGTGAAGTTGTAATTATTAAAAACATAGGTCTTTGATATTTTAGATACAAATTAAATGTATTAATTAAAAAGATATACATATAAAATCAATTTCATCGAAAAATATTGTTGTTGTTACCGGAATTCTAATCTGGATCTATTTCCAATCCGAGGAAGGTATACATGCATATATTTCTAATTAATACATTTAATTATTATTTAAAATATCACATACCTATTTTCTGAATAATTACAACTTTACAATTACAATGTGTTCTCCTTAATAATATATTAGTTGTATCAATGTGTCCAAAATTGAATAAAAATGAATTGTTAATTCTGGCGTCTCTTATCGGACTACTCAAAGGTATTTGGATTTCCGTAAAAATAAAGTAGATGGCTTTCAAATAATGGAACGATAGATGTATTAATTTGAAAAGTGTAACATGTAGGTTCGAAAATTTGTCGTCAAAAGTACAGTCTGCTGTAGCATAGCCGGTTAACGTACCTTCCCCGGATTGGAAAGAGATCCAGGTTTGAATCCCGGTAGCGCAACAACAATATTTTTCAATAAAATTGATTTTATATGTATATCTTTCTAATAAATGCATTTAATTAGTATTTAAAAATATTTATTCAATACGCGATATCTGTAATTTTCAATTTATATTAAAAAATTAATATATCAGTAAATTTTTTTTAAAAGTTAGTAAAAACAAACATTGAATAGAATGTAAATGTAATTATTGTTAAAAATAACTTCTAAATAAAATGACTGCGTCATTTATAAAATATTTTTAGCGCCCACATTATGCATCTCATTAGGTGCCCGCGATTTGGAAAATCTTAGTTTGCAAAAAACGTCCCTGAAAAGCTTTATATTTTCTCTTTCTTTATTAAAAACAAATTAGTATTGCCCGTACACCTTGTCTGCTTTTCAAAGACCTAAATTTAGCCTGGTAGGCAAAATACAAAAAAGTAACAGCACGTATTTAAAATAAAGATGCGTACACGGAATACGCATTACATGAATATTATTACTATTTTAAAACTAAGACAAACGCTTGTGCCATGAAAATAGGGCTAACTTGATGACCTTCTGGAATAGGGCTCGAATCCCAGACCACTAGATCACTAGGCGAGTATTGTAACCACTAGATTACAACCACGTCACATTTTATATTAGACAGTCGTTCAAATCAATTAATATTCAAAGTGTAAATTCATTTAATGTATGTATTAAAATTATTAGAGATACACAGTATACATGTCACAATAATATTTTTTCTTTTTTATTACACTTATTGTTTGTGCTATGAAAATAACGGTTGTCTCCCGGAACGAGACGATCACTAGACGTGTGTTTTGAATGTTTTCCTTTTTATTTAAGTAACATCAACGGTTTCATTCCATGTTTATTGTTTTTTTCATTTTTATACAATGTAAATTTTTGTACACATTCATCAATTTTATTTTCTCACCAATATTTGAATGCACTCATATTTTTAATGAATGGATTTGAAATCATTAAGATTGTATATTTTCTGCGAAGAGAACGTGTTGGTTGGTTAACTAATTACGAAAAGCTTTTATTTAACCTTCCGATACGAATGATTTTATAAAATATGATAGATATGTTCGCGATATGTGGTGTTGGTATATTAAAATTGAGTCAGAAGGATCAAGCATGTCCACTCCCCGAGGTCGGATTATCAATCGTGTTCGTGTATTTTGGTGTTTAACTTGGTTTACATGCATGGAAGAGAAAGGCGTGCATTGAAACAAATTCTACTTACATGAGAAATAACTGAATTTATTGTTTTAAGTTTTACAATGATTAATAGTATTACGCGGGTAATATATATGTAGTGAACTGCTAATACAGAGGTCGGAGTGTAATGATGTTGACAATGCGTGCGAGCGAATGACATTAGCGACCGAAGAATGCCGGCGCTGGGCGCAGAGTGCGCGGCCTGGCGGTCGGTGGCGCCAGTTGTTTTCAGTTCTGTGCGTTGCGGCATGCGGCTGCCACCACACGGTAGTAGTTTGATGTTAGGCGTGTTCAGGATTACGTCCAATCGGATATCCCCATAATGACTTTCACTCTGGACAATAGGTTGTTTAATACAATCGTTGAGTAAATTGCTATTTATCCAAAGAATAATTACGCACATTTTTTTTGTGTATTATACATCAAATATCAAAAATATCAGAAAAATTATGTTATTTATATTAGTGTTAATTAGAATTTATCTTATACAATAAATAATTAGTAATTCTACTATAATATAATATCTCCAGCGATTTTATACGAACAATCTTCAATTTAAGCCTTTGTCGTTTGTATGGTATTCAACGAACTCTGAAATTCAAAATTGAACGTAGATATACCTGAATTGAGTACTTGAAGGAACAAACAATAAAAACAAGTCAACCATTTCACCAAAATGTCTCAAATTCTATCTGGATTCCATACGTCTCTTATAAATATCGAGTACTTTTTGGAATAAGTGCTTATTTTATTTGTATTTTAACAGTGCCTGTAAAGATGTATGGATTGGTCTCGAGTTGAGACAATCAGTATAGCATTGTGGTTTTCAAGTCCTCTAGTCACTGTGAAGGTGGAGGTATATTTGAAGTGTTTTATAGTCTAATTTTAGAAAGAGGTTCCATGAGTCATTCTAAAGTAATTTAGTTGATTTCATACAGATACAACAGTTTGAAAATATCAGTGGGAATATCGTATTTATTGTCTTGTAGCATTTACAGCTGTATAAATGGACGCCATTTATCTACGATCGTTATATTAAAGGTATATATGGTCTCTTAATTTTTCAGTTCAACACAAGATAAATTATTGTAATTATAGCGTACTAGCGATCTGTGTCTGGCGTAGCCGAACAATTTTGATTTGCATCAATTGAACGGGTAAAGGAGGAAGAGTAGTGGGTGCCTTCATTTCGCACAGACCTTAAAAAGCAATAATGTATATAAAATTTGGGGAAGCTAAGATGACCAAAGTTGGCGGTGACAATATTTTTCAATGGGTTCTAGAGTGCAAGTGAGCGTAATTTAGAATGGAAAAAATTATATTGAAGGATTGACTATCCTGTGCGCAGAGTTCTAAAGAAGAGTTTTACATAACTAGGATTAAAACCGTCAAATGGTGTGAAATTGAATAGAAAACAGACATATATAGTATAATTTGTACATTAAATTTGATATAGATATATTTGATTTTTGCTATCGATTTTTGATTTTTGTTTTTAATCATTGATTTAGCTTTTAATTTTTGTTTGTGTTTTTTATTTTGAGCTCCGTTTTAAAAATACAAGCGCTTGTAAAATACAAGCTTACTTTGAAAACTATTAAAAATAATCGGTGTACGCATCTCTATTTAAGGATCGTGTCACTGAATCAATCTGAATACACGTGATTTGTCAGGTTTTGTATTTCGTTATCTAAATTGATGGTTTCAAAGCCTGTTATATAAGAAGGCACCGGTACTCGACAGTTTTTGTATCTAAGCAAATTACTCCGGGAGTTCATCTGGGTTAATTATTGTCCTTTATATCCTACTGTCCTGAGATCTGTGGACCAGGAGCCGCGAGGGCGGGTGACGGAGAGTGGGGTCAACTGGAAAGGGTCAACTAGAAATGTTAAGGGTAAATGCTTTTTATTTTCAAATGGTGTTCATTAATTTCTTCAAGTCGAGTGACTTCTCAAGAACGCCGCGCGCAGGACGTGTTCTCTCATCCCACTGTTACACGATCTACAAAAAACACGAGAAACAAATTGCTTTCCGAATATTCAGGGTTGCTGCTGTTTTATAAAAAATATTTATGCCACCGTAGAAGTAACACGGGGATTAACAAACTAAGTCCACGATATTTTATGGGTGGATACCCGACTAAATTACGAATCGAAAATGTTCAAGAAACATGTACTAATTCTGCACCGTTACGGAAAATATTATTGTTTGAAATTTTTACAAAATTATGTAAGCTTTTAAATCTACGTACTTCGAAATAAATATTTGCGAAATTTATCAATTATTAATATTTATCTTTGCTCTAGGCCCTAAATGTTTTTTTAAAATGGCTGAGATTAGACATATTCCTTAAACAATTTTGACTCATAATCAGGTATCCACTCATAAAATATTGTGGACTAGGTCTGTTGCACCCTGTATACATATATATATATGCTACGCGTGGCGAAAAGATTTTAATATCTTAACGGAATATCTTAACGCGGCGGATACATAGGCCAGATCTAACAGGGCTACGAAACACATAGGGAGAGGTTATTGAAAATATTTGATTTTAGAAAAAGTTTCTAAAATGTTTGAGAATAATCAGTTTTATAATATTATAGGTATACAACATATACGTATATATATATAGTGATCAAGAAACACTGGTCTAAATATCCTTACAAAAATAAAGGGTGTACGATAAATACTCAACTATACCGTATACCGTGATAACGTAGCTACCAAATTTTTGTTCACGACTAATTAAAAAATGGTGTTTGAACTTTTTTTCTATAAATCATACCTTATTTGATGCTCAATGGGTTGCTTGCGGTGTATGACCCCCTGACCGCTGTCTCTGGGACATCAGTATATGCGGGTGAACTTTCTCATGAAGATCAGACATGAAGTACCCGGGCGTAGCCGAACGCGAGATATTCAGCAGATAAATACTTATTCCTGTAACTTTTGTTATAATAAATGTACAAAAAACTGTACTCGAATTACTTTTTAATTATCTGGATTCTTCAATCCTACGCATAAATTGTGATACAATTTTAATTAACTTTCATCCCGACAGAGGTCACACTATTTTTGGTGTGACGTATGTCCCGACGACATATATTAATAAGAAAATCTCCGTGTCATGATAAATGACCACAGTTGGGTCGGGTCGCGCATGTCCAGCCCGGCAGTCGTGTGGATTACACGGATTAAATGTTACAAGAAAAATCAACGAAATACGTGATTAGATTTGTTAAAAGGTATCCACCGTAAAAAGTGTCATGTTAACGGGAAATTCAGAGACAGGGCGAACAAGATGGCGGCTAACGAGCGGTGAAAAAATATACAACGACCTATTTGCACACTTTAATTAAACACACCATGGATTTTATTTCATGATATAACTCTCTTTTAAATAAAGAAGATAGCTAGAATTTGACGTAAAATTTGATTAAATTTCAGCAAAAAACGATCTGACGTAGTACCTACTAGTGAATTCTGTTTATAAATTCTTTGATATAAAATAATTTGTAATGGTAAAGAAATTAATATGTAAAGATAATGTGATGATATGGTTAGCCTTCATATAGACTTCAGCCAAACGCCGCTACGCGTGGTACAATGGAGCTGGCGCCACCAGCGGGCCGGCAGAGAGTTCTGCGCCGTGTTTCTCTTAAGACCTCTTCTGTCGCTACTGAGTCTGTCAACAGTGTTTCACTTCAACCTCCATATCTGTATTATTTATAGTAAGGTTTTCAATTGGATGGAGAGGAGCATATACAATTTCAATGTCACAATTAGAAATCACTTAATGAATGATAGTAAAAATAATTCTAAAAAAAATATGACTATCAAAGTACCAAAAATAATAGACATGTACAAAAAAAATTCGATAAAATAATTTTTTTAATTAAAAATAAATTAAATATTTTTAGATATTAGATAATTTTCTTTTCCATGAAAATGCTCTAATCCTCTTAACATAATTAAAAGATTTTTTTTGCCAATATATCTTAAATTTAGCGTCGATGGCACTCATTCAAGTATGGAAAAATAACTGTTGGAAGAGAATAATTAATCTAGGTTCGATAAGACCCTAACAGAGGAGGAAGCACAGGAGTCTATAAATCGTTCTACCCTCTAACCATTGCAGACATGACTGAAAATACACAAAGGAAAATGCCTGCCCTTAGGAAATCGTAATTATAAATATGTATTAATTATGTAATAAGGAAATATTATATAAAATTACATAATACATATTTTCTAAGAAGACTACGGGTTGCTAGTGCTGCCATTCAAATTATATTTTCATTTTCATTTTTCATCAGAATCTACGGTTACCGCAAATAGATTCTAAAGTACTCTTTTATTAATTTTGAAGTATCAAACGTATATAAGCAATTAGATTTTTTATGTTTACGTTATACATTTCAATCTACTTGCGTTTATGAAAATATACTGAATACAGTCAAAATAAGATCACTTAGGCGTATTTATTTACGACAAAGTAAATAATGTACAAATAAGGAAATAACATAAAGCTGATTTTAGAGTAATTAATAGAATTAAAAAAGGATCGCTTAAGTGGTTTGGTCATGTGGAACGAATGAAAGAGTTGGCATGATTAGGAAAACAAGATACTAGAAGATGGTCCTGTTAGAAGCTTTAAAAATTGACGAGCTTGTATGAAAAGATGTATATATGTGGATGAGGTGAGAATTGCGTGTCAGGACAGAAGAGTACGACCCTATCCAATCTGTCTATCACCTCGTAATGGTAAGATGGTTATTTATTTTTTTAAAGAATAGTAATATAACAATTCAAACTTCAGTGCGTTGTATAATTATAAAAATATGGAGCAATGTTGCTAACGATTTTGGCAGCAAAGAAAAACATTTTATTGCCCCGCTTGTTGCACTATTATTGTACGGTATTATATTAGGTAGACTAAATTATATATATGTTAGATACAAAATTTTCGCGAGTTTTTTGTTGATGGTTTCCGCGAGCACGAGTGCGTTCCATATGGAACTGGTGTCTTTTCTAAGTTAGATCGCGTTTTTTGTAAATGGTTTCCTTGAGAAAACCTGGACCGACGTTTTGGCACTGTAACACGTGCCATCGTCAAGGCAGTGTCTTAAAAATATACTGTACTGGTTCGAATCCTGGTACCAACAACAATATTTTTCGATAAAATTAATTTATATGTATATCTTTCTAATTAATACATTTTATTTGTATTAAAAATATCACAGACCTATGTTCTGAATAATTACAGCTTCATAAAAATAATGTGTTCTCCTTAATAATATATAAGTTGTATCAATGATTCCAAAATTTAATAAAAATTAATTATTAATTCTGGCGTCTTCTATCGGATTACTCAAAGGTATCTGCGATTACGAAAAAATAAAGAAGATGGCTTTCAAATAATGGAACAATAGATGTATTCATTTGAAAAGTGTAACATATGGGTTCAAAAATTTGTCGTCAATGCACTGTATTGCTATAGTATAACCGGTTAATGCACGTTCCCCGGATTGGAAGAGATCCAGGTTCGAATCCCGATAGCAACAACAATATTTTTCAAAAAAAAAGATTTTATATGTATATCTTTATAATTAATACATTTAATTTGTATTGAACAAATTTTTATCACCAAGTAAACACATCTTTAGTCAGCTTAATTTTTATGTGTTCACGAAACAAAGTTATTACTTGGTCAGCAAGATTATAAAATTAATCAGCTTCAAAAAGGTTTGGTAATTAGCAGTAGTAATAACATTAGAGCTGCCCAATATGACATTATTTGCTGATCAATCTTGTTCTACTTGCTGACCACAAGTACCGGCTCAACTGACTATATTTGCCCACAGTAAACATTTTAGAGCTGACCAAAACTTCAATATTACGCTGACATTTTAAATGATAGCCTTACCAAAAACACATCTCACACAAATATGCATGAATGCAAAAGTACGCAATACATAAATGTGCACAGAGCGGGATGCACAAAAAGAGCGCGCTCATAAAACGTAATACGCTAAAACAGATGTTAATAAAAACATTCTGGTCTCAAATTGCATGGCGAGCTGTACAGCTGACAAAGTTGAAACACAAGCTAAAGCTTTTGAAACTGACGCGACTAATGAGCGAGCAACAAAAAGATCGCGGTGCAAGTGGAATACCGAGTGGGGACGAGAAGGCCAGCTGCACTAGCGCTGATCACCGTGCTCCGATACAGGTATTCAGCGGGTAGTCAGGAAGCATTTGCCACTAAAAATATGAAAAAATATATTTAGGAGAACACATTCTTATTTGACACAATAAATAATAAAGTTGTATCAATGTGTCCAAAATTTAATAAAAATGAATTCTGCTATCAGTTTACTCAAAGGTATTTGAGATTCTGTAAAAATAAGATAGATGGCTCTGTCAAATGATGGAACGATTAAATGTATTAATATCAAAAAGGTGACATATAGGATCGAAAATTGTCGCTAAAAATAGTGTCGCTGTAGCTTAGTTGGATAAAGCACCTTCCCCGGTTAGCAAAGAGATCCAGGTTCGAATCCCGGTGGCGCAACAACAGTATTTTTCGATAAAATTGATTTTATATGTATATCTTTATTTAATTCATATTTAAAAAATATATTTATAACACATTCTAGAATGTCGTTCAAGTGTTGATTTTTCCGAATATGATCTTACATATTAATTAAACACCACACTTTTGGATAATTAAGAGAAAAACAGTTTACCGTTTTATCTTTGAAAAATAATCGTTACGAGCAGAATAACTCGTGATAAAATAAGACGATTTATGATTAGCTGCCTATGAAATATTCACATCAGAAGTATTACATACTATTTCAATTCCAATTTTCAAATTATTAACAATATAAATTGATATTTTTGTTTAATATTTTAACGTAAAATGTAACTTAAAGCAAAAAGGTAGTATGAACCAATTTGACACTTCTCTTCAATTATATGTATGTATTTAGAGTAGGTACCAACTTAATTAATTTATTTATAATATAATAATTACTGACTGTCTGTACTCAGAATTGACAACGTTTGTTTTTAGTTTATTTTAATGAGTAATTAAGTGAAATTTGGTGTGGGTAACATTAAATGTATAAAAATAATCCATTCATATTAGGGGGGATGGCGTGGGCTGGATGTACCTATGTTTTAATGGAATTAAATTGTGAGGATGTACATTTTGGTATAGATTATTCAAATGATGTAGGATTGTATATAATAAATATATTTAGTTTTATATATTATATATAAGTTATACTTCAGGAAGTCATGATGTTGCAATTACACGTTAAGTGTTACCCAAGACACATTTTGTATATTTTGTTTTACATAAGCACCTTTACTCGTGACAAGATTATTTAATTTTAATTATGTAAACTCTACTAATTGAAAATGCATTTAACGTGTTCCAAATATTAATCTTTCTTAATTTTTTTTCGATAGTTTGATAGTTTTGGAGTGACCATTTTACACAGATAGTAAAATTCACATCATAAGATTTCAAAATAAAGAAAAAAGAGCAAAAGTGACACAAGTCACATCGCAGGGGAAGATTTTAGGAAAACATGAAGAAGTAAGAAAATGCATTTATTCGTTGTGTGATTTCACTTTACATGGCAATTCTTGCTCATTGTTCAGAGCAGTTTTTTCAAAACAACATTGATGATTTCGAACCTCCGTAAAGTATCTGTAAAGAAGATAAAAAAAAGAAGAAGTTCTTATTCTTTATCTATTATTAAGTCAATCCACCCTAAAAAAGAGTTCTTTGACGTAATTAATCTAACAAATTATATTTTAAAACCGCAATTTTATTTGTTTGTTTTCATATTACATAATTATAATACTGTTCTCTGGAGAAAGTCTTACAGATTTATTATATATTTTTGAAAACATTAATGATCAAAATATCAACAAAAAATATTTTATCCGTCTCAGATGTCTTGAGAAAAATGAAAAATAAGCCAAAATAACTTTTGTAGAAAATACTTATTTGTGACAGAGAAATGAGAAAATGCTGACTAGATAAATCATCGATCTTCTGCCTTCAACGCAAGTACATTCAATACCCCAGCGTGAGTTAAAGTATGTCTGCCAATCGTTATTTAAACTGGCTTCGAACTCCTTAATCATTAAAAAAAAATCTGCTTTCAGAGGAGGCTTTCAGGTTTCTTGCTGTAGATAAGAATATATTAGAAAAAATAAAACAACCACTTTTTACATATTATAGTCACGAACCATTATTTAGAACCTTCTAGAATAGTCTCGAAAAGTTTAAACCTTCTAGAAAAATTACCGGGAACGGTATAAATAGGACGCACAACGAGTAAGTATGTTTTTGAGACTAGATAGCTAAGTTCGTAGAGCAAGACTGAAATATTTTCTCTTCTTTCCTCATTATTGACATATCGACCCCTTGGAATAACAAGGTTCCAACTAACATTTTAGACTAATTTGAGTTATTGCGTGAAAAGGGTTCCAAAAGCATTATTCTTTATTTCTTCTATACACTAACTCTATTTAACGGATATTAAAGAAAATAGCAAGAGCTGCAGTTCCAAGTGCATTAGTTATTTATTTCAATTTATAGATCATTATTGTTAATTGTGAGAAGTGTCACTTTGGACATCTATGTGTGTGGGTGTATGTCAAGAGAGTGAGTAGATGAATAGTGGGGGACAAAGTTTATAAGAAGCCGTTTCTGGGGGAACAGGTCTCTTTCCATTGCCACTTCTCCATAATTACTAGTCTATCTCTGAATTGTATAATTATTAATTACTGTAAATACTTCTTATAATAAACGTCTAATAGTTACTTTAAGACGGAGTTATTATTATTACAAGGAACTGAATCCAAATAAATCGACAGTAAAGAGAGAATAGAACACCAAGAGAATCTGGTGGTACTTTTAAAGTCACCATATTAATTTACAATGTTTTTATTTTATTTTTCATTTCCCTCATCTCACAGTGGTCATTAATGATACTGAAAATAAGTTGAGACCTTAAAACTGATCATATTTGCATACATGAAACAAAATATACATGATTGTATGTTGAAATTCAATAAGCACTTTTGAGATCATTATCTCAAAACAGTGTCAGTGTCAGATGGAAACTTGTTATACTGAGGGGTCGATATAGTGACCTCAATCAGATGAGACTCAGCTCGTAATGCTCCTACACAAGTCCCGCTTCTGCGTCGCCCTCACAGGTGACTCCAGGCCTTCTCTAGGCTGTCACTTTGACGCATAATGTGACCGAAGAATTGCAGGAATTTGTTGCAGGATTGACGCATCAGTTCGTCATACTGTCCACGGGATGCGTAAGATTCTAACTAATATAATAATGTCGATACCAACCTATGTATCCATCCTAGGACAAGTTTTGAGCAATAGTTACATATACCATCGTCCAAAAATACCAAGCACGCGTTCCAAAAATAACGTAATTTATACATTTTTGCGTATGTTTAGTTTGAGGATAAAATATAATAAAGCTATACAAGTAGTGGTTCATAACAATTTCTACATGAAAACGGATTATTAATGCGTGTATGGAGACATTAAATTTTTTTTTAAACGACAACACATGTATTTCGTGTAGTTGTAATTTCATAATATTGTTTTGTGGAATACCACGTTTGTATTAAAAGTAATTAATACAAATTAAATGAATAAACTTTAATATATATAAAGTGTTTTATTAATTTTAGGAAAATGTGTCACTGAACGATAAACAATTCATACATAATATAAATAACTGAAAAATAAATTTGTAGGAAATCCAATAATCCATTTGGTAACAGACCATGAACAAAGCAATGTTTTTATGTTCGCCGTGCTCTTGTTCTATTTCTAGCGTTAGTAAAATGGACATCATGAATAATTTCAAGAAGGGATCTGATTCGATTTGAAATCCTGCTGATTTGTGAAATCAAATGATCAGACCCTTATCAAATTAATAAAAAAAGATCTAAGGTATATAAAGACGTAATAAATATTACAGATAATAAAAGTTACTACTCTTTCGGTTGTCGTAATAGTGTGTAGGTGAACACATTGGTTATTAAAAATAATGTTTTGTTTGAAGAGTTTATTCAATGTACATTTGTAACTTATTTGGTATCAAATACGCTACCGGTTTCGACACGTCCGTGTCATTGACAAGCGTTGTTTAAACTAACTTTAAATATACAAGTACAGTAATTAGGTGTTTTATGCAGTGGTTTTGGTGGGAAGGGGTCAAAATAAGGGAACATCGTTAGAAAAGGTGCTTCACGTATTTGATAACAAATCATATTTTTATTTATTATCTTTGTTTTATTAACCACTAAAATGAGTTTAAATACATCTACCGGTTTAGAAAAATACCATTTTCTTCTTCAGGATGTCATAACTAACTAAAACATATATTGTTTCTTTGACAGAATCTATTTAAAAAAAATCTATTTTTAAAATTTTTTTTTTTTTAGTACCCAACTTATCATTACTTAATACAAATTTACTCGAATAATTTTTAGAAAAAAATTTTTTAAAACAAAGATAATAAATAAAAATATGAATCTTAACCACAAAGATAACATTGCTGATTTTAAAAGTATGATAACAAATCGTTTAATTTTTTTTTTCGATTAATATTATGAATGATTCGTGCAGTGCTCGTCGAAATACATCCGCCTGACTCTTCAGGGAATGTATCTAACAAGAGCAAGTCTTGTTCTCGTTACGTGAGAGTTACGTGCTATTAGAAATGTACATTGAATAAACTCTTCAAACAAAATGTATAGAAATTGTTGCACAGTTAATGTCCAAGAAATTCTAAAAAATAATGTTACCTAGAATTTTTGTTGAGATTTTCCTCGTCATCACCTAACATGGTCGACTTACGTCAGATACAGTTTGTAAGCCGTTTATTTGAGTATTCTTGGATAACAACTAAACCGGACATATTCAGTATTAAACCATACTTTTTAAACCTGATTCGTATATATTGTGCATTGTGTTGTTGTGAATAACGTGTGAACGAGTTCATACTCTTTTATGAGCTGTGTTAAGGGCTCATGATATTCTAATAGTATGTACAAAGGTTCGATGGAAGCTCACACAACGAGGCATGGGGTAAGTCAAACCTTCTTCAAATTCGCAGTCTTTTAGATTTTATAGCATCTCCAAATCACTTCCTTCCATCCTTTTAATAATTTTCATTTCTTAGATACTTTATAAAAATATTTTATACGTTATAACCGTACATAATGTATTTTTATAAATGATTTGATAATAATTTCACAATTTCATTAACGATGTTGCGATTCTTCAGAATACAAAAAAAATTGCAAAATTTTCTATTAAAAAATAGAGACTTTTAAATTATCGGTAAAATGCTTTCTCACCTTAACTATAAATATCTTATTAATCTCGCCAGAACAATAATAAATTAACAATATTTGAGTATGTCTAAATTTTTGAATGATGAATGAGATGAAGCTATTTATATTATATTATATAGAAAAATATGGAAGAATGGGGTAATTACAGGGCTTAAAAAGGGAAAAATGAATTACCAGAGCTTAAGACCTGCCTTTGGCTGGATAAATTTTGTAATTACACATACTTCCATATTTTTCCATATTATGTAATATAGCTTCGTCTCTATGAGATATCTATAATTAGTTTAAGAATAAATTTTAACAATATTTAAATATGTCCAAGAACACAAAATTACTTGATTTTTGCCTACAAAGGCACTGTTATTAAATAAATATCAGATATCTCATAAGCCCTGTAACCACCACATACTTCTATATATTTTTCATTAAATATAATAAAATTATCTTCGTCTCTATGAGATATCTGATATTTATTTAAAAATATATTCTTTATTGGTTTGTTATGTTGTTATTTTTGGTACGAAAATATGTTAAATATGAATTAAATATATTAATAAGAAATATATACATATAAAATCAATTTCAACGAAAAATTGTTGCGCCACCGGGATTCGAACCTGGATCTCTTTCCTAATATTTTTTTCTCGTTTTTAGCTTTATGTCACTTCACAATTCAATTTTTATTTCTCGAAATAGTTTACGATATTGCGTATAATTTTAATTAAATGTTTTATTTAGCTATACTTTGCCTGCCTCTTCTATTTGTTAAGAATACCTAAAACTTTTATTTATTTTGGTTAATTGTATTATTTAAACTATATATTTTCAATTAGTTACATGCTTAACTCAGAAATCATATATCAACCAAGAAGTTTATTAAATATGAATTAAATATATTAATTAGAAAGATATACATATAAAATCAATTTTATCGAAACATATTATTGTTGCGCCACCGGGATTCGAACCTGGATCTCTTTCCTAACCGGGGAAGGTGCATTATCCAACTATGCTACAGCGACAATATTTTTAGCGACAATTTTCGAACCTATATGTTACCTTTTTGATATTAATACATTTAATCGTTCCATTATTTGAAAGAGCCATCTACCTTATTTTACAGAATCTTCTTAAATAAATAAATCCGGGGAATGTTAGGAAAGAGATCCAGGTTCGAATCCCGGTGGCGCAACAACAATGTTTTTCGATAAAATTGATTTTATATGTATATCTTTCTAATTAATATATTTAATTCATATTTAAAATATCACAGACTATGTTCTGAATAATTACAACTTCACAATAAGAATGTGTTCTCCGAAAATATATAATTATAAAAGTAATGTAGTTTAGTTATTGACTTCATTCGTTGTCCTTTTGATATACTTAGTTGTTTTCTACTATATTATAAATAGCGGACACAGCGTTATTTTATAGTGAAGTATTGTTATAAAATTGTATATAAAATGTTTGTCTATTTATTTAATATTTAAAAAAAAATGTGTCTGTCTGTTCTCTATAGTATACTTTGACTCATCTAAAATAAATTTTGTCAAGGTACTCTATAGGATCCTGGGGAAAATATAGGCACCCTCTCCTCTCTCTCCAGCTCCATCACCTCCTTCGGATATAAATATGTATAATAATGAGGAAATTATAGTTACCTCAATTCACCCTCTCCTTGGCCGAACAAAATTTTGTATAAATGAATTACTACTTTCCTCGTCCCACTAGTAAATATATTGTAAATAATAATTAAATCCAAATCTCGAGCATTGCCAAGCACGAACAGTTAACAAATAATTATAGAAAATTATAATTAGTTAATAAATAAACCAAAACGCTGTAGAAGGAATATAAACAATTGAAAAAAAACGAATAAAGGTATTGCGTAAAAAAGATGATCACGTTGTTGGAAAAACAAGTTTATATATCCAGCAGTAAAGTTTTCTCAGGGCACAGCTTAGGTTAATTGAATTTCATGGAGAACTACAAGCAGAAAGCGTCCAGATTAACACTTATCCCTTTATATCTCTCTTTCTACTTAGTCACCTCTCGTAGAAGACCCAAGTTTCAACTTTAACTTAATTTTACATTGTCTCTTTCGCTCATTTATTTTTCTGTTCGTCTACTCCTAACGCCACTTTTTGCTCAGAAACTTGATGCTTAACTGGGTATGTCTGAAAAAGTTTTAAAGTGAAGAGTTAACGATGTTTTCTATTATTTTAACACACGTAAGACCTGAAAGTTGTCATCTTAGGTGAGAGTAGTGCACAGCGTTAATTATAAATTTTATCCGCACTGAAATGAGTTTTTCACGAACTATTATTACTTTATTTCATTGGTTCAGTAAACAGTCAAAAATTCAAAATATATTATTTAAAATAAATAAGTAAAATTAACATAATTTAAATTAAATTAAAATATTGGGTGTAAGTAATTCATATGTCGCCGATTGCTTACTGCTAGTAACGCACGTAAACAAAATGTCGATGTAATTAAAATTATTCCATCTTTGTAAGTAAGATGTCAATACGAACAAAAATCACATATAAGAATCGTGAATAGACAATTTATATGGTAAGTAAGGTTTCTCACTTACCATAGACAGAAGAAAATATGAATTGAAATATATATTTTCGTACTGTTATTGAATTTATAAAAGAGAAAACATTTTAGTAATCTTAACCTAGAGATATTAAAAACCCATTCATATAGTCGGGGAAGCGTAATATTATTATGGATAATGGTACCGGACTTTTTCGGCAATATTTTACAGGCCCCTTCTTAGTAATTATTAAAAATATATTTTGGATAAAAATTTTTTTTTTTTAAATAATATAAATTTCTCTTGGTACCCTTATAAATTTAAATTAAATAATTTAATGTTTTTATACTTTTTTGACATTTCAATATAAGAGGTCGATCGTAAATTTAGACTTTTTAGAAAACGATATATTTAATAACCAATGCAAAAATATTCATTTGTGAAAAGTAAAAATTTCCGTTTAAACCTTTTACCATCAATTTATAAACAAAATGTAAGGCCGTTATATGGAAATATTTCGAGATTCGGTGTACCAAAGATAATTTCTATTGCGAAAAAGATTTAATAGGTTTCTGCCATTATATTTATTTAGATAATTTTTTTATGGAAATACTTTAAGTTTAAATGGATCTATTATAATGGAATTGATTGATAGTTTTTGCATAAATATTAAAAAAAAATACACTAAATTGACGCTCTTAAAAAAAACATGTGCCTCTTAAGCTGAAATTTAAAACACTCAAAAGAAGGTTGAAATATATCAACACTAGGGACTATTTTATACATTGCAACTACGATGTATGACTAAATTTTGTGCACAATTAGTTTTAACATGAGGAAAATAAAACAATGAATTAGATATTGTACAGTATAGGAGAGAATTAACAAAATAATTAAAAAAAAACAGCATTTAGTCTAAATTTTGTAACTAAATAAATGAAATTTAATATATTTATTGAGAAAATACTATAAAAACAGATGACTTTTTGACGTGCTTGTGATCTAGTGGTTACGATATTCACTTAATAATCAAGTGGTCGGGGGTTCGAGCCTCGTTCTAGGAGGCAATCAAGTTAGTACTATTTTCATAGCACAAGCGTTTAGCTTGTTTGAAAATTGTAAGAATGTTGATACATTCTGTGTTCGCATCTCTATTAAAAAAAATTCCTCCAAATGTCATATAAGAATACAATGCGTATCTTGAGTGATAAATCATGTTAAGCTTTTGACGTTCAAAAATATGTCAAAGAATGACGGACACTAACATTATGGAAATAATAATAAAAGTAAGAATTCTTTGATTTATGCAACGTCATCGGTTAAATGTTCTAACGAACGACGCAGCGTTTCAGATTCTAGAATTTTGATGTTTTAATATTCCTATTGACCTATTTATATTTTAAACTTTCCAGCATGGTGTCACTCATCTATAATATTGACATTAACATGCATTTTCTTGCCAACAAAAAACATTCCTTCTATGCGGTAGTGATAAAAAACAGTTGTTTCACACATACAGTATGAATTTTTATGCACGCGAGTTACGACTAAGTGAGCGCAAAACATCACGTAGGAATGCGGGTAAAATACCTACAACAACGCAAACCGTGTGATGTTCAGTGTACCCTGGTTCTGTAAAGCTATACAAGTGTTCGCCGATAGAAAATTATACAGGGTGAATATTATGTTCCAGGCCGATGTTATGTAGCTAAGAAATAAAACATAATTTTCTAATTTCGTTTATATTTATCGATCACTTGGTTTATTACAATTATGCATAAAATATGGTATACGCCAAGTAGTTGCCTCTGGTAGCGGCACAAGTGTGAGCTCTTTTAACCATATTTTTCATTACATTATCGCACACTTTGCTTGTTATTTTAACAATATTATCTTGCAGCATCAGAATTATTGTTGGCTTATTAGCGTACACTTTTTTTTTTAAATATCTTCCTAACAAATTGTCGAAAGCCGTCAAATCAGCTGATTGACGAGACCAGTCCCCACCACTTTTTGACATTATGCAGCCGGGAAAAATTTCAAGCGTAGCTCGGGCTGTATGAGTTGGGACCGTCCTGTTGAAAACTATACGTGTTGCAGGCTCAATCGAACTAATTCAGCCACCAAGAAGTTTTACAATATTAGACGATAGCGATCATTATTAATAGTTACAGCATTGTCATTATTATTTAGATCAAAATTTTAATGACTTTAATACGTTGTTGAGGCGTTAGATACTTTATAAAAAAATGTAATCAACAACTCTCTATGATTACTAATTACAAACTGACAAATACTTACCAAACAAAAATGGTGGCCAAACAAAATCGGCCTGGAACATAATATTCATCCTGTACACGGCTTCGTTGCCTTAATGAGGTTTAATTCTGAAATAGGCTGCTAGAATCAAGAAATATTATAGTCTTAGTTGGCGGAATTGTTATGTTTGCAGTTATTTATTGAGTTATCTTTTGTTTGTTACTGACATGTTTATCACAAAGTACAATAATTATCATTACAAATTTATTCAATTTTGTTATCGTGATAAAATATAATTTTTTATTACGTTTTAAACTTATTTTGCAATTATTATGAAATAAAATATAATAAATTAATGGAGATCAATAATTTGTTAAACATAAAAAAACTGTTGCTAATTAAAGAGTACAAATAATAGGAAATGGTTAGTCAAAATGTGGAAATTTTGTTTAACTATACTTTTTTGTCAATGTCAAAAAGTCGATATAAAATACACGGATGTATGGAGATGGATAAATAAAAAAATAAATAGAAATACCGTAGAGAAATATATATTTTATTAATGACTATTTTTTAAATCGCACAGTTCCTATATAATTGGTATATGGAATTTAAATATCTTAAAAACAATTTAAATGTATCAATAAGAAAGATAGACGTACGAATAAAATCAATTTATCGAAAACATATTTTTATTGCCTACCACAGACTGCCAGATATATAGACATGAAGTAACAGAAAATCCTTGTTCAATATTTTCATTTTGGTGTCACTCACGTGATTACTTTGACACCACTTACGCAATAAAATACTCCGCGACTTTTTAAAAATACATGACTTGATTGGAATGAAAATTTAAACGCTGGCAATATTAATGTAAAAAATATGTCTTGCGTACACAAAGATTTAATTTTCGAAGAGTAAATACTTTTACTTTTGCATAAACGTGTCATAAACTGTCTAATTTATGTTTACACAAAGAATGTGGGTAGAATACTCCCCGTCACGCAACTGATGTTCCAAACCTCTCTCCCACTAATGTACACTTTATTTCATGTCTATTCATTTACTGGTCTGTGGAATAAACCAAATTAAAATCAAAACTAGTTATTAATTTAATATCGTAAGGACCTCCATAAATCATGTTTAGTGGCCCAATATTAATTACAATTTTAAGTGAGTAATAATTTTTGTTTCTGAATATAGTTATATTATAATGAATTTATCTGAAAATCGTTAAAATTATTATAAATGTCATTATTAAATCATTTAAAAATCTAATTTTAAATGAAAACAGGTTCTTACAAATAAGTCAAGAAAACGTGTTCCAAAATACTTTAACCAAAAACATGCTTAAATTGTTTTAATGGGCTATTATCTCGTAAATACCCAAAATGGAAAGCGGTTGATTAAGCTCCTGTGACGCGTAAAGGAATATTTAAGGCTGTATTTTTTACGAAAGCCTGACATTAAGGCTTTTATTTTAGAATCGTGCAGTTAACAGGCGGGTGCTATGTAAATAGCAGCCGCTGTATCTTTTATATGCATGTGTCTGAAAATGTTTAATGTAAGTTTTATGGGGTTAAATCTAGTGAATGCGATATAAGTCATCTACAGAAACGTTTTCAGTAGTGTACTGAACACAACGTTAACATTAAAGCAGAATGTTTTTCTAGACAGGCATATTTTATGTATATCTTCCTTTCAGACAAGCCGTCTCCTAGTAATGGATTGATTAAGTAACAGAGAGGTTCTTTCTTTTATGTTATTAAATTTCGATTGAGTCCAATATTTTTATTTACGATAGAACCTTAAAAATACACGATATTGGTCAAAACTGAATGGAGAGTTTTGATTTCGGAATAATTGTAATTTTAAAATATATTTTTAATTTATGAAAAAATATTTCACACTATTAAAGTGACTATCAAATTTTTTGTATATGGTCTGTTTTCTTAATCAATCTCTTATATTGTATATTTGCTCTAAGGCCAAAACATTTGAAAGGAAAAACAATTCCGTTAAATAAGTAAGTAAAATACTTCAGGATCAGGAAACACATATTTTAATCGAATATTTACATACTTGGAGGTCGAGGAATCAAACAGATTTTTTATTTATTTTATACTAAAATACATTTATAATATATATATATTATAATTTAAATTAAGAAAAAAAACTCTGCAATCGTTACACGTGTTTATATATATATATTGATTGAATAAATCAACAAATAACCAGTGGTATAATCAATAATAAATGGAGTTAAAATTAATTATTTATATTACATAAGATAACACAGTTAAAATAACAAAATTCAAAAAACAAAAAAATTGAAACAGAATTGAAAAATAATTTAATTATATAAAATAGAGTGCAGAAATGGAATACAGACACAGACCAGTAAATGAAGACATGAAATAAAGTGTACGTATAGGAGAGGGGTTTGGAATATTAGTTGCGGGACGAAGGGCATTATACAAACATGAATTCGATAGTTTATGACACATTTATGCATCAGTAAAAGTATTTATTCTTCGAAAATTAAATTTTTGTGTAAACAAGACGTATTTTTTACATTATTACATATTATATTGTCAGCGTTGAAATTTTCGTTCCAATCGAGTCGTATATTTAAAAAAAGTCGCGGAACTATTTTATTGTGCAAGTAGTACCAAAATAATCACGTAGGTGACACCAAATTCAAAGGAATTTGCGTTAGTCTGTGTATACAGAAGGGAATATAAACGAAAATGTAATAAATAGGCCGTGGCTTCTCAGAATAAGTGTTAATAAAATAAATTAATATTTATTGTCTTTGAATAATTGATAGCGATACCTATAAATAAAGAGTCCCGTAGATCTTTCAGTTAAGGTAGTTAAGTATAGCTTAAGTTCGGGTAACGTAGACTGCCTGAAAGCCCATAAGGACCCTAAGTGGACCCGGGGGAGAGGGGTGGGCACGTGATGCGACCGAGGTATATAAGTCTAAGGGATGGTCAGACTCTCAAGGGGACATACAGTGCCAGTTTATCATGGATGACAAATTATGGACCAATTCGGGGTTTCATTCTCTGTGAGAAACTACAGCATGCGACAATATTCGTGTAAAAACATTATTTTATTATTGTATTCCGAGGATTTATTTTTATCCCATGAAGTTAAAATCTTAGTATCGACACTTGAGTAAATCAAACTATAAAGGTTGGAAATGGTAAGAAGATGAAATTGATTTTTAAATGAATAAGATTTTTAAGAATTATTATTGTGAAGTGAAAAATATATAAGTTGTGTCATAGTTCATCTAAATTTAATTAACATGAATTAATTTAATTCTAACGTCTCTTAGCGTATATTATTCAAATGTATTTGAGATTTGTCGCAATATAAAGATGATAGATAGATTTTTTAAAATGGAATAACTGATGTATAAATTTGAAAGAGCTGCAGCACATATGTTTGAGAATTTGTCGTCACTTTACTCAGTTGGTGTGGCGATACCGGATAATAGATACCGAGATAGGAAAAGGTCCAGGTTCGAATTTCGGTAGCTACTAAAATATTTTTTCGATTAATTGATTTTTTCTGTGATTAATTTAAGTTGTATTAGATTAAATTAAATAAGATTGATGAGAAACGGCTATAATAATACAGAAATAAATTAAATATGAATTAAATATATTAATTATAAAGATATACATATAAAATCAATTTTATCGAAAAATATTGTTGTTGCGCTACCGGGATTCGAACCTGGATCTCTTCCCTAACCGGGGGAGGTGCTTTATCCAACTAAGCTACAGCGGCATTATTTTTAGCGACAATTTTTCGACCCTATATGTTACCTTTTTGAAATCAATACATTTAATCGTTCCATCATTTGACAGAGCCATCTACCTTATTTTTACAGAATCTCAAAATACCTTTAAGTAAATCTGATAGTAGACGCCAGAATTATCAATTCATTTTTATTAAATTTTGGACACATTGATACAACTTTATTAATAAATAATAAAGTTGTATTAATAAAGTTGTATTAATAATTAATAAAGTTGTATCAGAAATAAATTAACTAACTAACTTACCGTTGCATAAAACTCCATAATTTTCAGTCCTAACATACCACTTTTGCCTTGTGCACTGTTAGGGATAGTCAGTAACAGTAGATTGTCTGAAAAAATGGTGGAGGAAGAAGCAAAATGACATAGTATTTAAGAAACCACTCACCAACTGAAGTCACGCCTCTCTCTTCCCACAATTAGTTATGTAATCTCTCGACGATGCTGGAAGTTGATCACACTCGAATTGAAGAAATGTACCGTCAGCCACTTAGATTTCTCGAGGTAGGTAGGTAAACCAGGCGTAATCGAAATAAACCCAGTTTTAGTTGTTTTCAGTAAGGCGATAAAATTAACGCTGAAGTGAGCCGCGCTGGTTGGCGAGCAAGTAGGTAACCAAGTATGTATCTGGGATAGGTTGAAAGGAACTTTCTCTAACATCCACTTTCATATCTTACACGCTATTTAGGTTGTTCAAGAATTTCTAATATCTGATTAACCTGATCACGTCTAGTCCATATTCCCTTCGATATTCCACGCTCGTACATAATAATTATATTGACTGTGCTTCAAATACATCTACATTCGCTTCTAATTTGTTAATTCCTCACTCTATCGTACACAAACCTTTGCATTCAATGTACTTTCATCTATTTTTTTTCGTCATTTCTAGTGTTCTAATATTTATATCAGAGCATGTACATAAATAATATATTTTAAATATTTATTCCAACTTTAGATTATGGTTATTTAATTTAATATAAATATTTTATAACATTGTTTTAACCTCTTTTGTTTGTATAAATAATTTATAACTTTGTTTTAACCACCACAGGAAAATACCCTTTCCTCTATCGGGATGTCAAACATACTAACTAAAACGTATGTCAAATTGTTTTAATCTTTTTAAATTAAATTAAAAAAAATATATTATTATTTAAAAAATCAATCCAATACCAAACTTTAAACTTTTTACTTATTGTTATATTTAGTTTGTTATTTATAATATTTTGGTTATTTAAAAAAATAATTTTCATTATTTTTAATGATTCAAAATTATTCAATTTACTTTCTCAACCCGGTCAATGCAACTCCGAATGATCGAAAGTCTACTGTATAGATATAAACATATATGTATTGACAGGTGTTAAAATTAAATTAATAATATTAATATTATTAAGTTTGACAATAGACTTGTGGTTAATTTTAGATTGTTATTCTAATAATTTGGTTAATTTTACACGCTTTACTTATTTCTAATGCTTTTAATTTTAAGACCAACATTGATTACATGTAAAACAGACAATCCCATCATTTTATCAAAATCATTTTCTAATAAATGATTCATAAATTTTGAAAAATCGTGATTCACCTACTGAAAAACTTATTTTTACCATTATAAAAAGCAGTATAATCTTTACAATTATATAAACATATTTATAAATAGAATAAATATGTTTTGAATTTATCAGAAGTTTTCTAATGTTAATATTTGCATAAAATGCAGGTTTAATGGAATGAAAAAGCCTTTAAGATGTTTATACAATGATGGTTTTTATATGGTTAATATAATACTAATTTAGTTCTTGGAAAGGATGAAGTGGCCAAGAAGAAGGGGAAGTGCACCTATTTTGCAGGGTCCTAAAGAGTAATTGGACAAAATTAAGTGTACATCGTTTAAAGCATAGGAATATATAGAAAACAAACAAATATTAAATTTTATAAACATGTATAGATTTTAGAAGTACAGGGTGAATATTATGTTTCAGGCCGATATTGTTTTTAAATAACAAAAAAATTAAACACATTTTTAATCATTGCTTTTAACTTTTAATTATTTAGTTTATTACAATTATGTATAAAATATGATATCGGGCAAGTAGTCCTCTGGCAGCGGGACAAATGCGTGCTCTTTTAACCAAAGTTTTCATAACATTCTTGCACACTTCGCATACCATTTCAGCGATTTTATTTTGAATATTGTTCTGTAGCATCATAATTGTTATTGGCTTATTGGCGTAGAGCTTTTCTTTCAAGTACCTTCATAGAAAATACTTGGGAGTTATCAAATCAGGTTTGATATTATGCGAACGGGAAAAATTTCTCGCATAATTTCAAGCGTAGCTCGGGCTGTATGTGAGGTGGCACAGTCTTGTTGAAACCACATGTGTTGTAGGCCTAATCGACTCAATTCTACCACCAAGAAGTTTCCAACATATGTGACGATAGCGACCATCATTAATGATTACAATATTGCCATAATTATTTAGATAAAATATTTTAATAATTTTAACACGTTGTTGATACGTCACATACCATATAATAAATTGTAATTAACTAATTTTTATGACTACCAAATATAAACTGACAAAAAAAATTTAAATCAAAATGACAGTTAAATAAAATCGGCCTGAAACATAATATTCAGCCTGTACGTAAACAAAATTATAATAATTCAAATTAATTGAATCTATTTATATATTGAATTTGTTTATATATTGAATTGAATTTATCTATATATAAATATATGTGCAATGTGGTACGGTACGGTTTCTCGCTAATTGAGTCGTTTATTTTTTCAATATGATTTTCCGCGTTTTTTCTTTTTAGTTCCCGTCGAAGCGGTTAACCGGCTCCTTGCATCAGCTTTCTCGAGGGAAAATCCTTTTGTGCTTTTTCTGGCTCGTTAATTGAATTCTGCGATTGGCATTGCTGGCTGCGGAGTGACATCAATCTTGCCCGGTTGTATCTGTGTATCGCTGAATTCGTAATCTATTATAGTTTGTAAAATACTAATTAACGATGATTTGAAATATCTTCATGATGTAGACAAAACGCTAAAAAATATTTAATTGAATTGGCTAATATAACTTTATTTTTACCAATTCACACATGTAATAAGATTTGAGATGATTACACATACGTATAATATGTAAATTTTAACAGAAACAAAATTAAAACATATATAATTTCGCTGCATCTTTTTCAATTACTTAGGTCACACTTATTTTTACTTCCTATGTCTTTTCCTATTTTAAAAATTTAGTGACATAAAATTTTGCAGTATTTTTTTCTTCTATCAACCTTTTTATTATGAAAGAAAGATTTTTCTGTTTACACACTTACAAAAACTTACTAGGTAGGTACCTTTTTGAGAAGAGTTCCATTTCAAAGCAGATGGTATATACAAAAAATAATAGGTACCTAAACGATAAGTGATTTATAAAATGTATCATTAAAAATAATGAATTAATTGTGAAATTAAAAGTGTATGAAACTAAAAATCTAAACAATAGAATAAAAATGGAAGGAAACTGATTTATGAAAATGGATATTAAAAAAAACATATGAAATACATTTTATATGAAAACCTACATAGCGTAAAAATGATGAGCAAAGAGTAGAGATTTTTAATACTGTTGATATCGCCCTCAAAATTTGGTATACCCGGATTTTCCTGATAATCTCTGAACTTTTCACAAACCACAAATACCTTTTAAATATTATATCCTCCCATCAGTATTTGTTCTGTATTATGTGAGTGAAATTATGATTCTTTCATTACAAGTTTGTTATTAGAATTCTTATATCAACATAATATTGTATAAAGAACTCATTTTAGTTCTTATTTTCTTAGGGTAAATAAATATTCTCATCAAAATATAGGTGAATGTGATACAATATACAAAATACACATAATACGAGTGAGAGAACATTTTAAATATATATTTTAAAAAGTAATGAAAATATTAATAATGGACGAGAATTTAAGAATTTATTGAGTCACTTTAAACCTCTCAAAACTAATGAGAATTTTATCTTTCTTTAAAGAAAATGAGAAAATATTTAAACATCACGCGATGCTTAAAATTTAAAAGAAAAATATAATGTCTCATGAAAAACTTGAAAATGTATTTAACTCGTTTGCTTCTTCAAAATATTCTTTAACTTTTTTAAAGAAAGCGTTTTTGTGAAAAATTTTTAAAACCTTATTTATTTAATGAAAATAATATCCGTTAAGTTTTTATAAACAAATTCAATAAAGCATGTCTTTTGTCGATATTTCAATGATAATTTTTTAACACGTGCACGTTCACAGATCGATTCGTATCGATCGGTTCACGATTCATGAATAATTCTGCCGCTGACTGCTTAGAACAGGGAATAGTATTTGGTGTGTCGCCTCTAGTGGACAAATACCCTTATTAAGAAATAACATTAATATACGTTTGTAGTAATTGAATTATCTCGAAACTTTAACTGTAGCATTTCATAACTCATACATCGTTAAACAGAGATCGTCACAAAATATGTAAATTAGCAAGCGGGTCTATGTTTTAAAACTATGTTAACTATTAACTCAAAAATAGTTTTATGTTAGCTCGTTCCTTATCGTTCAATGCCGTTTAACTTCTATATTATATTATCTTATATCTTTCAAACACTATTCCAATATAATTGCGCAAAGGGAAATTTGAAAGAAAACTGATACATTACGTAGAAGTGGAAGTGTCAATTTTCATTGAAATATAGGAATTAGCATACGTGATATTTTTCTGCTAAATTTGTAATATATATACCGTTATTTCTTTGTCTATTTATATAAATTAGCTACTAAATAATATCGGTCTGTTTACAAAATGAACACAAATTATGCCTTGAGATAGGTGTTCGCCTAGCAAGGCAGATATAATTGTATTTTTAATGAATTGTTATTGATATAGTGTGTAAATAAAAATATTGTCAATTTTTGAAAATTGGAATTAGAAACAGTAATAATACTAATACGAATTTTACATAATTAATGCTTACATGAATTTAAACTTTTTATTTAGAAATGTCCTTCAAAACTTTAAAAGTATTTTTCTTAACGTTTCAATAATATATAATGTTTTTGATTTTAGATAAATATAGAAAAAAAATTATTTCAGAAAAAGTGACGTTTAAACGACGTCTTCGGATTGTTTTCTCAGTTATAACTTTGTTCAACGAAAACACAGCTTAAAAATGCATTTCAAGCTACCCACGACCCTACACAGCCTTTGCGTAAATACCTACACAGTGATGGTGGGTGGTTTAATCAGACTGAATTACTGTTGATCTCGATAAGTGAATGCTAATCCGGGGAGAACTGTAACGGTACATCTGAGTAAATCCCACGTAATTGGAAATTAATATTTGATTAGGTAATAAGATGAGGTAAGCGGGTTATGAGAAGTATTATAGAACAGAACCAATTAATCGTTGTGGATTATTTTAAATTATTAACATGTACTTACGCAATT
The DNA here is from genome assembly GCA_031772225.1 of Eubasilissa splendida. Lineage (NCBI taxonomy): Eukaryota > Metazoa > Arthropoda > Insecta > Trichoptera > Phryganeidae > Eubasilissa > Eubasilissa splendida. Next base: position 25,964,551 of record CM062858.1, on the reverse strand, counting down.
CTTATAAAGATAAAATTTATTTACTTGATTGAAAGAATTAAGTTAGTGTATTACATATTATATAAATTAAATTAATCAACTAGAAAAAATCTGTTTATCGAAAAATATTTTTGTTTCTATTGGGATTCGAACCTAGAGCTTTTCCTATTCGGGGAAGTACATAAACTAATTCTGTTATATCAACCAAGTACATTAACGAAGCTTAATATTTATTTAAGATAACATTAGATTTCAATATATTATTTTATAACATAATATTAATTGCTTAAAAATTGAATAATATATGTATCGATTTAAAGAGTTATCTATCTATATATATATATAAAGAAGAGTGTTTGTTGGTTTACTGGTTGGTTTGTTTGTTTTTATACAAATCTACAGTTTTATTCCGAGATTGATGAAACTTTGCACACTTGACCTTCAAAACAAGAAGTAGGTCACTGTCTATATGAGATTTCTAAAAACCACCCCCATCCCCCTTTTCCACCCTTTAAAGTATATTTTCGGTACTTTTTTATGAAATTTTGTACATTCGACGTTTAAAATAAGAGAATATTACTGACGATGTTCCACATCCAAAATGTTTATGGCAGATTCAAGTCTGCTTTTGTTTAAAATAATTTATCGGAATATTGTTGATACATTGACATGTAGGGACACGGAATTGTGGATGTGAAATATTTATTTATATAAAAAAGAATGTCTGTGGGTATGTTTGTTTTTAAAAAAGTTTTATCTGTAAAATAAATGAATTGTTACTAAAAGCGCCATGTTCGTTTACTTTTTAGAACAATGTTGAACCTTCCAGAACAATGTTAACGACTTAACCGATAACAAAGCAAAACTCAACTCTTCAAGACAACAAATAATTGATCGACGGTAGATATTAATTCATACCTTTTGAAATGTCGCCGAAGAAAAGAACGAGTATTGTTCAGAAAAACCCTGCAGCTAAAAGAAAAAAAGCTATTCGGGTGACAGAAATAACTGAACAACAAGAGCTTCGTCTACAGCAGGAGCGTATGAGAGCGTTGTGGGTACAAACAAGATCGACGTAGAAAGGAGTAATCAAGAATTGTGAATCAATATCCAGATCCAAAATTAAGGGCATTTAAATTAAGGGGAACGGATGGATGTTATATGTAAGCATTGTCTTACAAAGACATATAAATGTGAACTAGCGGGAATGTGTTGCTCCAATGGAAAAGTGAATCTGCCACCTCTTAATGAGCCTTCAGAGTCGCTGCTATCTTACAAAATAAGAAGAAAACTACTGTCTACATCTGATTTCTAAAAAAAAAACTACCTCCATCCCACTAAATGAAGCCTCTTCACTCTTCGTAAAGTTCGGACTACGTCGAGTACTTCAGATAGTTTGAAATATAAATAAAAAAAAACATGAAATGAAATTTTCGAATACACTTAAATCAGGCGCAGTGCATTTATCTTATTCTTTATTGCTAAAAAGAGGAGGGTGGGATGTTTTTTTTCCCTCAGGGTCCTAGAGTTCAACTGGACAAAATGATTTTGAATTGCGTTTTTGTTGAACGGGAATGGGTGGAGCAGGGGAAGAGAAAGTGAGGGGAGTGGGAGGGGAGCGGGAGGAGAGAGGGAGAAGAAAGGGAGAGGGGAAGGGAATGGAGCAGGAAAGGAGTGGGAGGTGAGCGGGTAGGCGGTGGAAGGGGAGATAGAGGGGAGTAGGGACTTGGTGAGTATGTCTTGCATAGTGTCCTAATCTTAAGAGTAATTATGAGTCCTAAACTTAAGACCAATAAAACAAAGATCACTGTCTACATGAGATTTCGAAAAACCACCCCCATCCTCCTTTCCCTCCCCTTAAAGTATAACTTTGCTACAACTTGATGAAATTTTGCACACTAGACGTTCCAAATAAAATTAAAATTAATATCTACCTGAGATTCGAGAAAACTACCTCCATCCCTCTAATTGAAGTCTCTTCACTCAGAGTTAATCTTGGGCAACGCTGAGTACTTCAGCTAGTAGAATATAAGTAACTAAAATATTTTTTTGATCATGTCTTTTTTGCCTGTTTATTGCGGATCACAGGTTTTTTTTACAATAATCTTGTCAATGGTAATTTTCTACTCCCGGTTAACATGTGTCATCATCTTCTTTCCCTTAACTCGCCACATTTAAACTATATAATAGCAAATTTCTTCAACATCAATGGTATTATCTTGTAACGCAATATTCCCTATTCTATAATATTGTTGTATTGCTTTCTATGAAATAATGTTTTAACTTGTTTAATGGCACAAATCACTCTTGAAGGGTGGATTGCCTGTTTAAAAGAAGAAAATATTTTTTTGATAAATAGATATTTTTTGTATACATTTCTAGTTGATTGATTAATTTATAATAAAAATACCATAGAACTATGTTCTGATAGTTGATGATAATGATGAATGCAACAAAAATGTGTCAAATTATGTACTTATTTAAATAAAATAAAATAGGAAATTAAATGTGGAGTACATCGGTGAATAATGCTCAAATGTTGGAACAACGACGTACTTCACATCTGTACAAAGAGCCCAGATCTCAATACACACAAAAATGGTCCAACTGAGATGGACGGGATGCTAGCAGCAGATACACGATGCATGTATACCAAAATTATACTTGAAGGATCTGCTGAGGAGACAAGGTGAAGATGGGAGCTAAGGACCTGCCGTTGGTGAATAATTGAAAATGGACAGTAGAAAACCGAGTATCGTGAAGGCGGAAGATTGAAGAGGTCAAGAATCGATTTGGGCTGCCGTTGTTACAACCGACAATACCCCCTCCTAAATTCCTACAGCTCACTATCACTATAAAACAAATAACTCTTGTACAAAGCAATCATCCGTCATATTCTCACATAAGCGATCCCCATCTGGGGTTCAAGTAACACTAACATTTTAGAATCCAAACACAACTACATCCTTAGGAAAATCACAAACTCACCCTGGTTTGTCAGAAATACAATTATTCAGAGACTCAAACATACCCTCACTCAAACGACTCATACATCGATTTATCGTCTAAATTTTAATCTAAATTACCCTTCCATAAACCCCCTCGGCCTGTATGATCCCTCATCCGATCCCCATCATCTTCGTCCCATTTCACTTCTTTACCCCGTTCTTGACCCTATTGAACAAAATTCATAAAAATATTCTATAAAAACTTTCACTATAAATATAAAATACTTTTAAAATCAGCAATGTTATCTTTGTGGTTAAGATTCATATTTTTATTTTTTATCTTTGTTTTATTAACCACTAAAATGAGTTTAAATACATCTACCGGTTTCGAAAAATACCATTTTCTTCTTCAGGATGTCATAACTAACTAAAACAAATATTGTTTCTTGTTGAATTTGTCTTGAAGAAGAAAATGGTATTTTTCGAAACCGGTAGATGTATTTAAACTCATTTTAGTGGTTAATAAAACAAAGATAAAAAATAAAAATATAAATATAAAAATTTGTAAAAAAATAAAACAAAAAAAGAATTAATAAAATGTTTAAAAAAAAAAGTATTTCCGCTTTTGCTAAAAGCTTACCCATTTTTGCTACTATTTTATACAATTATATGCAATATTAAAATTACCTGATATTAAAAAAAAATTTCACCATGTTCCCCGAATAGGCTGCTCTAAAAAATGTTACGCCATTGTTGTTACCTCATATGTCGGAGACAAGAGGGCTCAGCCCTTATCCCTCCCCCCTTTAACAATCGAATCAGAGATGGCTACCGTTGTAGAAGAAAAAATCAAAAACATTTTAAAATCTATAATGATTAAAACATTGGATGCGATTACTATTAGAACAATACATATTTTTTTCAATTATATCATTGTATATTTCTCTCCTTTGTGGATGTAAATATTTTAAATATATATTATTAATTTTGCATAATAAGGAATACTTAACCTTTTTAAGCTATAATCCTGAACACGTAAAATCTCTCTTTAAGAACTAGATATTAGTCTCTAAAAACTAAAAAATGTTATGTAGACGACAAAAATTATAAAATATATAATACTCTTAAATAGAAAGGACACAATAAAGAGGATTCCCAGATGCCATCAAAAGAGTGCTGTTATTTGTTCAATTACTTTCATTAATGTGGATACTGCATCTTTATCGTCTCGTGCACATGGAAGGAAGCGAACGTTGCTCTTTTATTCCAAAATTTATCTGACTAAACTTTTATTAGTTATCGGATTTATACGCCCTAAACATTTTTTGAAACATCACTTCAACCATGATTCACAATGCTGTCCTTATATTCGAAAACTTTTAAATACTCAATTACATAAATTACTTATATATTATATAAAGGTATAAATCAATTTTACTAAGTCACCTAATTAACAGTAAGCCATTTAGGAATATTTTCAAAATTAGGATTTGTCTCGCAAAGCGTAATTTATTGATCAATGTGGGGACAATAAATTTCAGTGGCCTAGCTCAATGTTTAAAAGTCCGTGTACTGTAGGAATAGATAATTTTGAATTAGCGGTGAGGCGTGTACTGATCACATATTTTAATGATTTAATATACCCGGTGCGCCGTTAGAATCCGGACAAAAAAACGTTATTGCAAAAAGGTGTTTATTTAAACCAATATACAAAGATACCAAAAATGATGTTATATCTCATTTGAAGGATCCTTGCTGGCAACTTTAATTCTATATACCTGTGCCTACCCTGCGCCTCTATCACCTCCTCGATCCTAGCCCAAAAGCGCGAGCACGCTATTTTCAACTGATCGCGGTTCATGGCCGTAAACTCTGCCTCGATAGCGGCCCGGAGGGAGTTGATGTTAGGGTGCCTAGACTTGTTGGTTTGCCTTTCGACTACGCCCCACACTTAGTAGTCCAGAAGGTTTAGGTCGGGATTGTTAGGGGGCTAAAAGTCCTTCGACCAAAACATGTCAACGTTGTCAGAGAGCCAATTTTGCACTAAATGGCTAATATTTAGCTAACTTTAGCGCCAACTAGCGCCTAACTATGAATTCAAATATAGCGGAAACTTCAAATACAATTTTGTCTGGATTCTAACGGCACACCCTGTATATTATAGTTATTTATTATTGAAAGTTTGATCACAGCAAAATGATCTATGAGTTTAATTTCATTATTAAAGTGATTTATGATAGGTTATGATAATTAACAATATTTTACACTATACATATATCATACTTATGCTCCTCTGTATTGTAATAACGAGATAAATATATAAAGATAGTATCATCAATAAATCAGTGGTTGAGAGAGAAAAAAATCATCTTGCCATTATTACATATTAAACTTAGCCCGACGAAGCAATATTGATAAAGGTTTTAAACACTGATGGTTCATCCTTTAAGTATTTGCTGACAAAATTTTCTGAATAAAAGTTTTTACAATAAGTTTTTTATGTGATTATATGTCAGTATGTGTGTTCAAAATAAACCGATATATTTGTTTTGTAGTTATTTTGATATAAAATAAGATTACTTTATTATATGTGAACAGAGGAGGGCCGATGATGTATCTTAGCATACATAAATATATAAATAGATGCAAACAAATACTTTTTTAACATAACATTTATCCATAAACACAATTTGTATGGATTGTTAAGCTTCTAATAATTTATTAAAGAGAACACGTGAAGTTGTGAAGTTGCAGTTTTTCAGAACATAGTTTTGTGATATTTAAATATATCAACAAGAAAGATACACGGATAAAAATACAGTAAGAAAAAAGTCCAAGATTGGCGAATAAGGTGGATGAATAGCAATTCGAAGTGCAGTTCATGAGTTTTAACCACTGCAAACAACGTTGTTTTGATGAAACAATATTTTATTTTCAGTCGACGGAGTCATTTCACCTTAATTTCTTCGCTTATCCCTTCCCAAACCATGCAGTAACACAGGTCTACCATCATAATTAAGCCTGTAATATTTCGGTAAATACATGCAACATAAAATTCATAATTAAGATAATCCTAAAGAAAACATTAGCGCTCAAGAATGACTAGTGAAAAACCAATTATGAATAAAAAAACAATTATTTTTCTATTCAATCCGTTGTAAAATTAATACGTTGGTAAAAATACAATTTGTGATATGAAAGACAGAGATCACACACAGTGAAAAGAACAACAAACATACAAATATAATTTTCTCTTTCTCACTAATTAAATTAAGAGAGATAAGAAGTAAGGACACATTGTATACGACTTAATGAATGCTCTAAATTATGTTATTAATCATTTAAAAAAAAATTGAATGCTCAATATTTAGAGAAAATTCATGCCATTTAAGCTAATAAAAACAATTTTTATAACTGTTAATTACGGTAACACGAATTGACAGCATGGCTGCGTTCGGGTATGTTTTATCATGGTATGGTAAAGGTTAAATTATGTAATAAATCCATATACTATTCTCCAATTCTTCTTCCCTTTTCAAGGTAATCAACGAAAATTACTCCTCGAGCATCCCAAAAACAGTCGCTATCACTTTGCCAGCCGACAATTTCGCTTTCGTTTTTTCGGTGCGGGTATACTACTTTCTGTCCACTGTGGACTACTTTTTTAGTCTCTGGTGTGTAATGACGGATCCGTGTCTCATCAACCGTGATGCGACTCGCAAAAACTTGCTGGAATTATGCGAAGACCTCCAAAACTCATTTGAAACATCCACTCGGCGATGTTTTTGATCGACTGAGAGCATACGCGGTACCCATAGCTTTTTCATACTTAAATGCTCAACAAAATAAAGATGAATGCATCAGAATGCTATATTCCGTAATTCTAAACGATGATCGTCCAATATGATTTTATTGATCTTCCTTTTCACAACGTAAAACTTCCCTTTTCAACACTTTCACAAAAAAAAAGACGGGTGTACTTCAAGAAGCTTTCACGTAAAAAGTAATAGTTGGAATGGGCTAATATTTGGCGTGTATTCTAGTGAAAAATAATAGGTAACAATGTGAACTTTGTTTTATTAAAAAACTTTTTAAATTTGTTATTTCGAATTCATATCAATCAGCCTAAGTATAGAGTTTTCTTGCGATAATGCCTATACTATATTATGCTATACATACGGGGCGTGTTTTTTAAGTAAGTACCGTTGCCGGATATTCGCAGTGTAGCGCTGCGGTTGCAATGTTATACATGCGCAATGATTTCTTTCATATGTTGACTCACCACATGCAACGTTAGAGACATTCACATAATGTGGCCATCTTGTAGTGAGTGGTTGAAATATTCAAGGCAATAGATCAGCCCGCCGACTGCGAGATACGGTCCGTGATTCGTTTCTTGAATGCACGAAACATGAAACAGGCTGACATTCATCGCCAAGTGTGTCTAGTTTGGACCTCATTTGGAGTTAAGTGATTTTAATATTTTTCCTTATCTGAAGCAGTTCCTTCGTGACCAGCGTTTTGGTGATGATGATGAACTCAAATATGGGGTACAGACATGGTTTTCATCCTAGGCGGTATTGTTCTATGATTCTATGATGAAGGTATACCAAAATTGGTGCTTCGTTTATAACAAGTGACTTAATAATTATTTCGACTATGTTGAGAAGTATATATATAGTATATTGTATATAGCATCCGAAGAAAGTATGTGTATGGTGTGTTTCAATAAAAAAAAAATCCCCTACTTACTTAAAAAACACATCTCATATATTAAATAGAGTTCAGAACTTTCTTGCTCTGATTGATGTACTCAGTTTCACGCTGATGTAAGTAAGTAGATGGAGTAGATTGTTGAATTTCGTGGTTCTTAATTGAATGTGTAATGGTTCTTATCTGTAGTAGCTTTGGTGATAGAAATAAACGTGCGGTTTGTGTCAGAGATAGGAAAAATAGAGTACAGAAGATAACGGAGCGTGAAGTATTGAAGTATGAAGAATGATGGGAGCGAGTTGGCAGTCTTAATTTCTAGGGTGCAAGACCCGTCGGGATGTACGGTGAAGCGAAAGTCTGCACCCTGTATGTAGGAGTCGTTCGCGTCGTTGGTCGGCTGGGAGCGGCGAACTGGCGGCGGATATGAATCGTTGCTCCCCCCCCCTCCAATGTTACACGTAGATATTCGTGCCCGGGATTTAATTTAAGTTATTTGAAATTTTTAAAAAGGAAAAATTAGAAATATAATTATTTTAAATATACATATAAAATCAATTTTAATGAAAAATATTGTTATTTCGCCACCGGGGTTCAAACCTGGATCTCTTTCCAAACCGGAGAAGGTGCATTATCGTACTATGCTACAGCGACAATATTTTTAGCGACAAATTTTCTAACCTATATGTTACCTTTTTTTGATATTTTTAATACATTTAATAGTTCAATTTTTTGAAAGAGCCATCTACCTTATTTTATAATTATTTCCTTAGTAGGTATATTATGAACTTCTCCGTCATAGTTCGTATAGGCATTTGGTTTTAAGAAATCTATTATATATTTTAGTATATATGGCAATATCTATTAATTGTCAGTAATTTCGCTGACAGTTTGTCACAATTTAAATGTATTTTTCAATATAATACATTGCTTTAAAATTTACCCCAAGTCTTCTGATTTTGTAATATGGATCTCATGTCGGAGGCTTAGTTATGCTACATGTGGAATGCTATGCTCAATTTTCAGAGTTAAGGGCGATTTTCATGCTAGAGATTTATTATCTACTGTGTATTTTTAACTTTTATTATATGTACTTATTATATTTATTTATAGTTTCTATTTATTTAGCTTGATAAACTTATAATTATTTTTAAGTAGCATATCTTTGTATATGCTAATTTATAATGCTTATTTAGATCTGATAATTTGTAAATATAATTTTAATTAAATTATACAGAAAAAAATACACGGCTTTAGAAACAAAAGCTATTAGAAATTATGAGGTAATTTAATGAAAGGGTACCAATTTAATTTGCTTGAAGTTTGCTGAGAACTAAGATAAAATTTTCACATGAATAGATTCTACATATCAATAAATTTTAAATACAATGAAAGCACTTTCGCCAAACTGGAGAAGTTCATTGAATCTCGCTTTGCGGAAATGTACCATACATACCAAGTTGAGTGTAATGAGAGCCTCTTCCAACCCATCGGGCCTCCATCGGCCTAGATGCTTCTTCGCCGAATCAAGGGAAGATAAAGTGACAGGATATGACGGTTGAATCCAATGTTGCCAATCCACCGCTGTGGTGAATTACCGTAACATTTAGCCAATTGTTCAATTTTTTTATTATATAACACACAAAAATAATTTATGTATTTTTATTAATAAGGGATGATCATCTATTATAGGATCGTAATTTTATTCGACTTTTGTCTATTGCTACCTGACTATAAATTTATATAAGTAATATCATTAATTAATATGACGGTTACTTTGAGGTGTGACATGCGTTTAAGTTTATTTAAGGCTCAGTGCATTATAAAGGATTAATAATGAACAATTTAGAAACAGTTGAAAAACAAAAGAATTTAAATTCGGAGAAATCAACTTTAATGTTCATATTCCCGTTAACGACCGAAATCTCCCTCTTGTTTCCAACCCCGAATATTTATATATCACCTGATGATGAGAGGGACAGCACCTCTCGACACTATAGTAGTGACAATAACCTAATGTGTGTGTAGTACAAATGTGAAAATTAAAATAATTGTGTGCAAGTAATTTTATTTTAATAACTTTATTACTTTTTATAAAATAAATTTTACCTTAATTGACTAAAAATTCAATAAAAAAGGCGTATTTGATTTCTACGTTCCGAGTGACAGATTATATTCGCCAGTCTTTAGTTTATTACAACTGTTATATGATATAAATGTGGAATGTTTTAATAAATATAAATACGTCCTCACGAACTTGAGATAAGCGAAACCGGTTGACGTATAATAAATTTCGTGGTTTCATACAAGGTGATTGTATTTTATTTAATCTAATATGTCAAACCACAAAGTGATTGACTTCTTCGAAAATATAGTATTTATTTCAATGTTAAGTTAATTTTTTTATGTTTAGTTAGAATAAATAACTTTTATTTTCTTCTTTCTCTTCTTATGGTCATCAGTCCGATCGTTGAAGCTGTTTCTCTAGGATTGTGGGAACCTTCCAAGAGGTCGATTGCCAAGGAGTCTTTCATGCACGTGAAATAACCTCAAATACTCCATTCCTTCCACATGTGTATGCCATTTTTGCCTTAGTTGGCTTCCTTAGCTAACAACGGAAGTTATCTTAGCCTTCAATATCCTCCCGGTTATGGATCAAAGGGTTCTCATTTCTAAGCTTTTTAGGTTTTTATCTAGGCGGTGTCAGCTCTGCTTTCATACGTCATTATTGGCCTTATGCATATCTTATGTATTTGTATTTTCCTACACATTATCATACTTTAATTGATCCATATGTTTCACTGATCTCCAGCAACAGCTTAATCTCTCTTACCTCATTTGAAAGATTATAGTCACTAAGCTGGTCAGATCCCAGGTATTTAAATTGAATGAATTGTATTACTGGTTAGTTGTTCATTATAATAATTTGATAAATATGAAACAATATATTTGACACTTTCAGAATATGTGATAAAAGTTTTGAGATATAATAAAATCATTACCTATAAATACTTTACGATTTCCAATTTCATTTAGGATTATTTTATTAAAGTTTTACTAGTTTGATTACATAAAAGGCGATGCCTCCCAAGAGCAGTTATTTTTTTGGGTAGACTACATATTACGGGTAATAACAATTTGACGAGTTAAAGTTAACAGTTTTGGTATTAATACACATTTAATATATTTTGATTAATTATTGAAATTTACAAATGTTGTTATATTTATTTTTGTCGGTTTTGATGCCAGTGTCGACTATGGTAATACCGATGTTGGCTGTTTGTATTATACCTGACGTTAATATAAATTACTATTCGCTGTTTCTCGCAAAGGGGACTATAGAATGAAAATCTCGTCATTTACATCGGTTGATGAGATGAGAGGGGTTGCAACTCTCGAAACGATAATTGGGGGAAAAAAAACTCAATTTTATTTATAGCTTAGTTATAAATAATCATTTTAACAAAGTAAATGCCATATAAAGTGATTAAAAACATCCATATATCAATTTTATAAATTTATTCTTTTTAGATTTGCCGCAACACATATGAATCTATAAGAAAGACATACAGAAAAAAATCTTGAAAGGATAATTTTAAATACTAATTAAATGTATTAATTCGAAAGATATACATATAAAATTAACCTTCACTTTCCCCAGATTGGAAAGAGATGCATGTTCGAATCCCGGCAATAACAACAATATTTTTCGATAAAATTGATTTTATATGTATATCTTTCTAATTAATACATTTAATTAGTATTTAATATAATACATTAATCAAAATGTGCATTATCAGCTAGGCTGCTGAAATAAGTATTGCAAGCTGCACGGCAATTTATGCATTCAATTCCGCTGCGTTGCATTATGCAAATGGTATGCAAACAGTAGGCTTAGTGGATGGACAAATAAATCAAGTCTAGGGCTGAGTGAAGGGAGGCTGCCGTTGGTTGAAATAAATACACGGATTGTGGCTTGGTTTATTCTATTCGAATACACGTTAAGTTGTCAACAAAACAAAACATTATCGTAATGCGTAGCCAATCGTATTGTTAAGATGCATTGTTTAAAAAAATATATCTAACTAAATATTTGTATCAAAATGAGAAAAAAATAGATTTCTAATAAATGACTAAAATCACAGACCAGTATATGAATAGATAATAAATAAAGTATACATGTAGGAAAAAGGTTTGAAACATTGGTAATGGGACTAGGGGTATTCTGCACACATTCTTAGTGGATACATAAATTCGATATTTATGCAACAGTAAAAGTATTTACTCTTTGAAAATGAAATGTTTGTGTAAACAAAACGTATTTTTTACATTGATGCATTTAAATTGCATTGTCAGCGTTTATATTTTCGTTCCATTCTAGTCATATTTTTAAAAAAAGTTGCAAAACTACTTGATTGCGACGACTCGATTACTTGACAACTTGATTAAGTGATACCAAAATGAAAATATTTACACAAGAAATTTGCGTTAGTTCATGTCTATGTATTTGGTGGTCTGTTACTAAAATTAATTTGAGCCCCCCCCTATCGACTAAAATATATCTGTCGGATGATGTTCATCACAATCACTATAGCGAGTTATTTCACCATTTATGGATAAACTGCCAAATACCGTCACATTAATTCAGTCGATGGTGAGTGGTCGAGCTATCAACATACGCTCCGTCTTATTGTCCACGACACGTGATCATCTATCAACACATGTGAAAATGCTAATCCATACTAATACATAATGTGGCAAAGTTTATATAGTAAATACATTCACGCATCATGCACCACACAATATCACATTAAAATTACAGATCATTCCTAGTTACTTACCAAAAAAGTGTGTGTGAATATGTTTGAGTGAATATTGTGTACGTGAAGTGTATGAGAAATGAAACTTACTGAAGTGGGAAATTAACTGTATAAAATTTTCTTTTTAAACTGTATAAAAATTATCGTAAAAATTTCTAGATCTAAGTTTATTTTCGTATTTTAGAAAACTTTTTATCACACGATTTATAGGCGAAATCATAGCAGCATTACATTTATAGTTTTATAACTGCTCCAAAATGAGAAAATAAATTAAAATTTTTAAAATTTTACGCAGCTTCATGAATATTACATTATTAAAAATGGTAAACAATTCACTTTGTCAGTGTCTCATCAGATACGCAATATGTGGATGGGGTGGTGCAGTTCTTACTTCAATGGATTCTCTAATTAAGGCTCAGATATGGATCATCAGAGTGATAAAAAAGAGGCCTTTTAGATATAACCCTGAAGAACTTTTTTAATTCTTTTAAGTTTTGGATATAAGACAACTGTTTACCAGATCATTCATAAAACTATTAAAAAAAACTTAACTTCACATTTACGGTCCGATTAAAAAAAAATAGGAACAAAACTTTAGAATACATTTTAGTGCCAAAAATGGATACCAAATTTGGTTAAAGAACTTTCTTGTTATGCGCATCGCGTATATTTAATAAATTGCTACTATACCTTTAAGTGGTTGATTGATGTGGGTAGAAAGAAAAATGAAACTAATTGTCATTTGTGCTAACTTAAGTACCTAAACATTTTGTCTCCAACTATATTATAGACATTTTTTTTATAACTTCTGATTGTACCTTAATAATATACAACTTATAAAAACTGTACGTGTAATTGCTATAGAACAGACCACGTTTAGTAAAGTAATTACCATTATTTCAAATGTACTATTTTATGATAAAAAAAATATATATTTATATCTAAAGATAATTGTATGCCTCTAACGACGAACATGAGTATTAAAAATAATTGCTAATAGTAATTCAAGACAGTCGATATTATTATGCGGTGTATGATATTGTTGTACCAACGATACAGTTTATTCTTATTGCTCTACAAACAGTTGACGTAAGTACTGCTGGGTCCAAATAGGTGAGGTATTCAGTATTTTAAGTAGTAAGTAATGTAATGAAAAACACAGTATTTTAATATAAAATTTTGAAAAGTTTACCAATTCTAAAGATAAAGGTAATCATTTTGTATGATTTGGTTATAATAATTTAGTTTCTAACTTAGGTATTATATATTAGGTTTAACGTTGAAACGTAGGTACTCTGATTTGAACCAGGTGCGATAATAGATTATAAAATTGAGTTATATTCACCAATTTACATAATTATTATATTTTGTGAATGTATTCGATTCACTTTTGATGTTGTCATGTTTTTTAAATTGTAGTTAAATTCCCCGATAGACTAAATTATAGTATTAGCGGGGGTAGATGGTAGGATTTTTGAAGTGCAATTATGACGGCGATTAATTTTATTGCGGACTGTTTGTGAGGTGAGTTACGCCAATGTTCTGGAAACGAAAGAATCGTATTCGCTATGGAAACAGCAAAACCGTATAAGCCAGCGATGGCTAACCATTTAACTTAGAATACTTTTTTATTTAAATCGTATGTCAGATAAATATAATTATATATGATTAATTGATAGGTACGATAAGAAGTACTGCACCTCTCGAAACTAGTAGTGAAAATAATCCAATATGAATATATTATAAAGTTTTATTGTTACACCATAAAGCAGTTACTTTATCGTATAATATTAATAATTAATAAATAAGGTAGATGGCTCTGTCAAATGATGGAACGATTAAATGTATTAATATCAAAAAGGTAACATATAGGGTCGAAAATTGTCGCTAAAAATATTTTCGCTGTAGCTTAGTTGGATAAAGCACCTTCCCCGGTTAGGAAAGAGATCCAGGTTCGAATCCCGGTGGCGTAACAATAATATTTTTCGATTAAATTGATTTTATATGTATACTTTCTTATCTTTCTAATTAATATAATTAATTCATATTTTAACCTTAAATGTACTTACTACATTTAAAAAAATTATAATGTATTTAATAATGATTCTTCTCATTGCTGTTTATATTTTTGATTCACATGTATTTTGAAAAATTGATTCACAACGACTTGTGGAGGTCTTGCATAACGTCACGGTACCTGGCTGCTAGCCCAGACTCGCAACGACAGTATAATTTCTACTAGTACCGACCGCAAAACGACTACAATACATCGCAGCGTAACAACCACTCCGAGAGCCAGCCTGAAGTAACCACTTTTCTCTCGATCGCCTTCTCGAACGCATCTTCAGTGAACATGTTATAACCTTTATCTGTATTTTAACCTCAACTTATATGCTGTAAATTTTGAATCAATTTTCAATAAACGCCATCAATTTTATTTCATCCACCTGCTCTAGCCATAGTCACATCCTCACTCGCACACCCTGCGACTTCATATATACGTAGTGAGTCTTGGGAAAAATTGGGTGTCCCAGCCTCACCTTTAAATAGATCCTTTTGATGCATCTTAATAACCTATAAAACCAAACCATTCTACACCAAACTGGTAACCCACGACAAATAACAAACATACTTCTCCAAACACGATTCGAAGTTTAAGTTTTGCGTATTGATTTCACATCGTATTTACGCAATATCAGGCAAATAGAAGACCTCGATCCTCTGGCTATGAGTAGAATACAGAAAGTAAAATCATATTTATATTTAATTTGTATGGTTATAAATAAGATCTGCAATCCATATCGAGCCTTGGCTTCTTGAATCTTTTGCCTCCGTACCTATACTCCGATTCTCTTCCAGTTCGGTATTTGTAGGTCAATTGCGTCCTTCACACCATCCTTCCAGCAATGTTGAGGCTTTCCCACTCTTCTTCTATTAAAGATTTTTATGGGGTCAGTACTTCTTGCATCCTTTGAACAAATAATTCTACTCAATATGTTTAGCTAGCGAAAATGCAATATTGCCCGAGTGTCGCTTCATGACACGCGTGTTATTGGTTCGCTATTTCTGGTGCACGCCCTGGAAGCGATAGATTTGTCTATCGCCCGGCAAAACAGACGTAAAGCTTCTCTGTTGGCAAAATTTCATCCGTATTATTGGGAATTTAACTTTGGCCAAGTGAAAACACCGCCCCGACCAGGTCCGTAACAGGGAGGGCTTTGTGTACTGCCACATTTACCCTGTTTGGCAAATTTGCATTTCGCTTAGCCTGACGGCACTCGCAAAGTAGATTCGAACGAATCATGTAGCGCGTGTGCGGCGCGCGTGTACACATAATGATTTGGATCAATCGATGTATCGGAATTTACGCAAATCGTGTTATCTGAAGCGTCATTTTACATTCAACGGTGTTGAATAAACTCAATGTTAAATTATTATACGCACATATTACATACGCCCGCAGGCCAATATTTGCATTTTAGAAACACATATTATATTATTAGGAGAACGCATTCTTATTGTGAAGTTGTAATTATTCAGAACATTGATTTGTGATATTTTAAATACTAATTAAATATATCAGTTAGAAAGATATACATATAAAAACAAAGTTGATGGCTTTCAAATAATGGAAATATAGATTAATTTGAAAAAGCATAACATATAGGTTAGAAAATTTGTCGTCAAAAATAATGTTGCTGTAGCATAGTTAGATAATGCACCATCCCCGGTTTGGAAAGAGATCCAGGTTTGAATCCCGGTGGTGCAACAACAATATTTTTCGATAAAATTGATTTTATATGTATATCTTTCTAATTAATACATTTAATTAGTATTTAAACATATTATATTATTACTTAATGTAACACGTCAAAAATGACACTTAATTAATTTATATCCCCGTTACTACGAAACGTAATATAATCAACATAAATATTTAAATGCATCATCGTCCAGTTAGATATGTAAATCGTGAATATTCTATCACATTTAAAATATGTGAGTAGCAGGTGTAACATTATTGGACCGAGTGAAAAGTATCGAGATAAGGGAGACCCTCGGCATGGATTCTCTACTTCTATATGTAGAAATATCTCATTTGGGTTGGCTTGGACACGCCATGAATGCCAGAATAACGACTACCAAGATCTTTTTTATAATTCCGGAGGGAAGGCGGTCGGTGACTAAGTTGGAAAAAATAACAAAAATAGTGTGAACGGCAAAGATATGATATTTTTAATTAGTTAATAGGTACCTACCGAAGCGACGCTAGGCAATGGAAGACGAATGAGACTTTTTGATGCGATAAGCGTGATGATGATGATATTTAAAAAATATAATCCAACACTTTTAACCACGTATATAATCCAAAAATCTAGTAAAGCGACCTACATTAAACGTTTTATAGTATTGGATTTCGATGTGTTAGTTACGTAGTCAAAATGTCTGAAACGAGACAACCAAAATAAATTATGTATTTCCCATTTTTCCAGGGTAAATATTCACAATAATACTAAATATCGCTTCTATGAACTGTGAAAGCAAACTTTTAAAAGGACAACATTGGAGGCGATCACTAAGAATACACTGGGAATAATATAGGCCTAGGACAACTATATATCGATGCAGAGTGGCGAAGAATACTATAAACAGAAGAAAAATAATACGATACGAGAATAAGATACAATTTAGAGTAAAGAAGACGCAGAAGTTAGCCCGCAGCCATTATCTTCGCGTACCCAAGTTAATTCATAAAGTTTTCATCCAAGATTGGACTCTTCCACACAAGGACCCACAATCGTCAATGACAGTCTTTCTCGGGTCCAGGAAAGACAGTCGATGTTGATGGTAATGCTATTTATTTTATTTTTCTAGAAAGCAATCACTTTGTGATTTGGTATATTAGATTAAATAAAACACAAAATTATTTTAGCTTTGTCAGGGCGTATTTAAAACTAACAATAAATACAAAAAGACTGCACGTATATAAACATAAAGGGGAAGGTAGAATATAAAATTACTTGTAAAAGAGATAGACAGAATACATATACAGTTAGACGGAACATTAAGGGAGGGGAAAGTACAGTGTTGATGGATATTAAATTGATTTTAAAGGAAACATACCTAATATGGGGCTAATAGATAAATTAATTTGATTATTATGAATAGTGGTATAAGCAATCTAAATGAATTATTTTAATGAATTTTTGTGAAAAAGTCTTTGCGTTATATTAGTCATTTATATTCATTAAATATTTATTTACAGATAAAAAACAATATATTATTTTTATTGATTTACTCAACGATGTAAACATTTGATACCACTGACGACGATTGTAGAAGTGAAACAAATAAATAATAAATTCAAAATGCATAATTCATAAAAAGCTGATATTTATCATATTTTAAAATGAATTAAAAATAAAAATATATGATATTCACAACCCATACAAAAGACGTCATGCTGTGCCAAGGTGATATATTTTTAATATGTATTAAATGCCGTGAAATAAGGGACGATAGAAGTATACAGAAGTGTGAAAAAAGGCGTGCTCACCGGCAATTCAGATCTAGTCACTAAACATTTATCAAGCGACGTTTAGATATGATTTGATGAGGGTCTTACATTGGGTAATATATAAGAATTCTCTTCTCAGTACAAAATATTGATTAATATATGATGTACGGGCGGCCGGTCGCACGTAACGACCGATAATGCTTATCTTCGAATAAAGTATAGCGCGCGCGTACAGCAAGCAGTTAACAAAAAGTAACAAATGTTCGGGAAAAAGCTAAATTGGCGTTGTGAATTTGAGGAACTATTACTATTAAATATAGATTATGATTATTAAGATTATGTCAGATATGTGTTAGTTTAGGTTAGAAATAAGATAATTTTTCTAGATTATACATGGATGGATGAATGTCACACAGGTGTACAGACATTCTTACTGTATTTAAATTACGCCACGCGATTATGCTGTAGTTAATATTATATTATATTTTTAAGATTTGCAATGGAGTCCTGGTACCGACACTGATGTATGGAAGTGAAGCCTGCAGCTGGCAGAAGAGGAACAAAAGTAGACTGAATGCAGTGGAAATTAAATCACTTAGGCATATATATGGCAGATCTATTTTCCATTTATGACAGTTAAAAATAAAGAAATAAGAAAATATAATATAATGAGTAAGATTAAGAAAGGATCACTTTGGTGATTTGGTCATATGGAACGGATGAATGAAGAGAGAATGGTGAGAAAGATATATGACGCAAGTGTGACGGCAGTAAAAGTAGAGGACGTCCGCGGAAGACTTGGCACGACCAGGTAAACCGGATACTGGAGGATGGTCCTGTTAGAAGCCTCAATAATCGTCGAGCTTGTATGAGAAGATGTATGAATGTGGATGAGGCGAGAATTGTGTGTGAAAAGAAGAGTGTAGCGATCTATCTTATCTGCTTACTCTCGCGGGGAAACGGTGTGATGGTAAGTTAGTAAGTAAGATTTACCAAATCAACTTTGTGGTTAAAATCCATTTTTTAGATTGTTAACTTTGTTTCATTAACCACTCAATACATCTACCGGTTTCGAAAAATATATTTTTTCTTCTTCAAGACGTTATCAACTAATCAAAAACATATGTTATATTGTTTCTTTAATATAATCTATTTAAAAAAAAATATATTTTGAAATGTTTTAAATAAACAATAATTATTGAAAATAAATGTAGTACCTAACTTAATTGTTACTCGATGATCAAAATTATTAGAATAATTTTTAGGAAATAAATTTAGAGTGGGACTTGTGGTTAAATTGAGTTGGTTGTTATAATATTTTGGTTAGTTTTACATTTTATTTTATTTGTAACTATATAATACAATGTAAAAACATGTTTGGACTATGCCCGTCTCACTAGAGAAATTATGTGTCGAGACGGGCACGCTTTATTTATTTCAAATGATTTTAAATTATTCAATTTAAGACCAACATTGTTCATATGTAAAATGGACAATCCCAAATTTTTATCAAAAGTATGATCGTTATCTAAGAAATTATTGCAAAATTTTAAAAATCCATTATTATCCAAACATCTCAAATGCTCCATTACTCTTATGTTAAATTTTTTACCTGTTTTACCAATATAGAAAGCAGTACAATCTTACGTAAAAAAAAAAATATATATTACATCAACTTGCTGGTCTTTCCAAATAATACAAATGAAGAATTGTATCCTGAATTATCGCGCTATGAACAATAACTGGGTTCGTGTAATAATTATCGCGTTATTAACAATAACTGCGTTCGTGTAATAATTATCGCGTTATGAACAATAGCTGCATTCGTGTAATAATTATCGCGTTATTAACAATAACTGCGTTCGTGTAATAATTATCGCGTTATGAACAATAGCTGCATTCGTGTAATAATTACGCACTGCGAAAAATAACTGAGTTCTGTAATATTAATCGCGTTATGAGCAATTCTTCATTCGAGAAAATATTGCATTATGAACAATAATTTAGAAAAATCTAATTGGAACAATACAAAACTAATATAAGTGTAACAATGGTTATGGTAGTATTGAGAGTATTAAATAAAAAAACATAAAGTATTCATTCATACTATTACAGTGTTATAACTTATAACAAAACTTGGGTAAATAAAATATATCTAATATCGTTTAAAATATAATTTATTTTTTAAATTCTAGGGCATCGTAAATGAATATTTTGAATGCATTCTGTCATTTGGCTTACTCAAACGCCAGACCGGATTCCCAAAATCCAACATCACTCACAGCGGCAGTGTAAGCCGTAATGATTGATGTCTCTGCTTACTTCGCTGTCTGACTCGTGGTACCTACATATATACGCACGTAGGTACTGGTGGAGCAAGCGAAAAAAGCGGATTAGCTCCCCGTAAAAATAGTGGATACTATATAAAGATTGTTATTTTACATCACCGGATTATTAGCCTGTCAAAAATACTAAACTGTATCTTTTTGAAATTATAATAGAGTGTACTACAGGCCAGCAAATGAATAGACATAAAATAAAGTGTTCGTATAGGAGAGGGGGACGAAGGGCATTCTACACACATTCTTGGTGGAAACAGAAATCCGATAGTTTAGGACACATTTATGTAATAGTAAAAGTATTTTTTCTTTGAAAATTAAATCTTTGTGTAAACAAGACGTATTTTTTACATTAATGCATCTAAATTGCATTGTCATCGTTTAAATTTAGCTATATTTAAAAAAAATGTCGCGGAGTTATTATTGGTACCAAAGTGATCATCAGGAATGACATCAACATGAAAACATTGGGACAATAAATTTGCGTCAGTTTATGTCTACATTAAATAAAAAATATTAATTAATTTATTAAATGGAATAAATATATTTATTTTTTGGAATTTCTGGCGTTCATACGAAACTGCATACGGTTGCGTACCTTAAAATAGTACTTATTTTACACGGTTTTTTATATTTTTAGAAGATATTTACTAAAATTGATGCCATTTTGGCGTATCTGTGCAGTATTATAAGCCAACTTCCAGAAATATCACTATACTTTCACAAATCTTAAACCTTTTCATTCCTAGATAACCCTCTCCACCGAAATCTCGGCTCGCGCTAACACGATATCAGTTTTAAGTATCGATTGCACAGGCAAAACAACGCGCTTGATCTTTCGGATTCAGTAGAATAGCGGACAGTGTCAATCGGAAGCTCTCAAAGTTATACGAGGGCCAAGTAAAAAATAAGGTTCCTTACGCTGTACACTCGCCACGCGAGATGCTAGGCGAAATCCGGCAACACCGCCTTGATTGTTGGTCCCTTAACTACATCCCCACTACCGGGAGCAAACGCTGCGACGCTCAGTAAAGGCCTGACAGCCATCCGCTATGGAACCCGCCATCGCCGTTACCGCCAGGTGTGAAATCCGTTCGGTGATTCGATTTTTAAACGCGAAGAAGCTTAAACCTGTTGAAATTCATCGACAGTTGGAAGAAGTTTATGGCACAGCTTGCATCAGCGTCCAACACGTCCGAAAATGGTGCAGGGAGTTCTCCGAAGGACGCACAGACGTCCACGACGAGCAAAGGAGTGGGAGGCCATCGGTGTCGGACGAAGTCGTGGCGAAGATTGAGCGCATTCTCCTCGAAGATCGGAGAGTAACGCTTCGGGAGCTTGCTGTCCAGGTTCCTGAGGTTTGTGAAAAAACCATCGACAACATTTTGACCGATAAACTTGGTTATCGCAAGGTGTGCGCGCGGTGGGTCCCACACATGCTTTCAGAAACCCACAAAGACAATCGTGTCAAGTGTGCCGAGGGGTTCCTTCGAGAATGCGCCGAGAATACCGAAGAATTCTTGGACTCCACTATTACGGGACTCCATTATTACTCCATTATCCAGCGACTTCCACTTGTTTCCGAAATTGAAGCAACACTTGGGTGGACAACGCTTCAATACAGATGAAGAGGTGAAAGAAGCGGTCACCAAGTTTATCGGCGGCCTAGCGGCGGAATTCTTCGAAGCGGGTTTTCAGAAGTGGATAACTCGTCAGGAAAAATGCATAGAAAAATCAGGAGACTATGTAGAAAAATAGAATAAAGTACAAGCTTTCAGATGGTTTACTTATTTATTGCAATAAAAAATACCTTATACCTGAAAAAAATGTAGGAACCTTATTTTTTACTTGCCCCTCGTATATATATATATATGCAACTAGCGTCTCTTCTGGGTTAGATCGCGCTATTTGTGCATGGTTTCCTTGCCCGACGCTTCAGCATGATAACACGTGCCATTATCGAGGCGTTGCAATAATTACGGTACAACCGTAATTTTTCGCAGGAGATATAAATCTCTCACAGTTGAGTTAATTTTAATTCGAATAAGTTGGGTTAATTTTCCAGAAGTGACAGTACCAGTTGCATATATTAGTGCTCGTGGAATCCTCAAATTAAATATTTATATAGGTATATTTTAGTAACTTATCAGTTCAGACTCTAGTCTAGTCTAATATTACCAATATAATAATTTATATAAGTCTAATATCTCTTTTGAAGTAGCAGTAAAATATTTAAAAAAATATTTACTCTCCCAATTATGTATTAAAATTAAATAAGTACTAAAGATGTTATTATATAGAAATTAGTGAAAGCATCAAAGCGGACATCGCTGAAATTTAATATCGTAGACTTAAAGGAATTAGAAAAGACATTCGATCTAAAAGAAAACTGCCGGTATTGTATGGGCGGGTGGAAGGAGATGATGAAATGGTTAACGTGAGTCATTCAACAATCTGCATTAAGAAGGGAAAAATGAAAATAGGCGACAAATTACACGGCATGAATAATTCGGAGAAACGGTTCATTTGCATGCGAGTAAATAAATTGTAAAAATTGTACGTCACGCCTTCCTCGCGATACCTCGTCATATCAGATCGGAAAGTGATATATGAACTTTAAAGCAGTTTTCGTTGAAATACGTGTATTATACTTATTTAAGCATATATACTAACACTTAACAGATAATATTTTAGGGGTAGATATTTATTAAAGTTCAAACTGCACGTGTCTATTAAAATATGAACCATATCAGAGGTGTGAGCATTTAAAATTGTCGTAGTTATCGATTAATTCAACTATTTTATTGATTTAAAATATAATATATTGAAATAAATATCAGATATCTATCTCAAAGAGACAAAACTATGTTTTATTATATTTAATGGAAAATATATAGAAGTATGTGGTAATTACAGGGCATATGACCTATTTTCAGCTGGCTTAAGTGATCACTTTATATATATATATATATATATTTATGAATTGGAGAAAAACGTTCACCAATTTTCACCCTTCAAACTCCACATTTATCAAACTTTTTGAAAGTTGTATATATGTTAGTATGTGGACTCGCAAAAAAATAGTGACAACATACGTGCTATTTATAAAAATAGGGAAAAATGAATTATCAAATTTGGTCCATAGATGGCAACGGTGTAGTGGTACTCGAAGCGAGTCCACTATACTAGTAATCCAGTTATTGTGTGTTCTTGGACATATTAAAATATTGCAAGTATCAGATAATTTTTATATATTAGGTTTTTTGTAAGCTAAATATGTTTTTAGTATTCCTTCGGTATCCGTCACTAGTGGTCGTGTCGGTGGTTCTATTTAGTAACGGAATATATATTTTTTTATATTTTCGACCCTAAAACAACAATGGTAGTAGACATGAAAGAAATTCCGTTATGCTATATTATGGTTCATGAGTTTCAACTTAAACATAATGCGACAATAGCAGTAAAAACATTTTCAATGCAATAGGCAGGGATGCATTAAAACTAAGAAAGTGTCAAATGTGGTTAAAAAAATTTGACATTGAAGATAGGATAGGTCAGGTAGGCCTAAAATGATTGAAAGTGAAAATATTAGAGTAGCTGTCGAAGCAGATCAGAAATTAACGACACGGGAGCTAGCACAGGTACTCAATATGCCTGCTACATCAGTTCACAGGCATTTAAAAGAATTGGGAAAGGTGTCAACTTGCAGAAAATGGGTACCTAATAAATTGTCAAAAGTAAACCTCGCGCAGCGTATTTCAATATACCAATCAATAATGATTAGAGAATAGAATGAATAATTTTTGAGTCGTGTTATAACTGGAGACGAGAAGTGGATTCATTACGTTAACACAAAGCGTTAGAGGCAGTGGATGAGCGCTAATCAATCCCCAACTCCTACTCCAAGAACATGATTACACCCTAAGAAGATAATATTCTGCATCTGGTAGGACATAAAGGGCCTGATTCATTACGAACTATTGGATTATGGGCAGACAATTGCAATATACACATATTCTGTTCAGCTAGGTCGTTTGAAAGAGGCTCTGACTCTAAAACAACCAGCCCTTGTAAATCGAGGAAGGGCTTACACCAGGACAACGCTTGCCCACACATTTCGAAAAAGACGATAGAAAAATCAATGGATTTTCTTGGGAACTTCTTCTTCACCCACCTTATTCAACGGACATTGCCTCAAGCGATTATAATCTTTTTAGATCCTTGCAACATTCTCTTAGCGGAAAACAATTTCAAGCAGAAACGGATATAAAAAAACGACGTTGAATTATTTATTGCTACAAAAGTAAATTATTATTTTAATAAGGTATCAAAAAATTAATTGACAGATAGAGAATGACTGTAGAATATATAATAGATTACAATTATAATGCATTCTATTTTATGATATTTTCAACCTGAACAAAAAAAACACGAAGACTTATGGAACGACCTAATATATACAAGTTTTTCAAGTATTTCAAGTTCGTAGACTTGAAGTTAGATATGATTTTGTAAAAATTTCATACAATAATATTTTCTGTAACAGTACAAAATTTGTACATACTCTGAACATATTCGCCCGTAACATTTTGTGGACAAGTTTTCTTATACTTTGTATATATATATTAACTGAGAGGATCCTCCATTAATGAAGTGAAGATACAGAAAAATAGGTATAAAATATTTTAAAAAGATAAAATAATATTTATAAAAAGTAGAAATTACAGAAAAGTTTTGTTTCACTTTTTTCATTATTAAGGTTAAGGTGTAAACAATTTTTAATAAGTCTGTATCAAATTTTTAATTAATTTACTGTTTTTTTAATTTAGAATAATTTGTTAAAACAAATTAGATAAATAACCTAGAAAAACTCCAACGTCACATCTAATAGAATCAAATACATGTTAAAGCCAGCATAAACCATTTTACATGGTCGTTATAGCTTAATTGGTCAAGTTGTCTTCTGGTAATAGGAAGTTCCATGTTTGTGTTTCGGTGGTGACTACATATGTGTAAATAAAAAATATTATTTTAATAAATGTGCGAATTAAAATATATTTTTATATTTATACATTTATTTGACTAAAGATTTTATTGAAATGTATGCATGTTTGTTAAGAGTTATACAAAATAACTATATTAAAAGATACATTCATGGAACGATGTTACAAAACTGGAATGGTACGTTTTCAATTTGTGGTTCAAACAATCAGTTGTAGAATGGTCTGGCATGTTGGAAGTATTGATAATCATAGTAATGGATTTGAATTTAGATGCAACGTAATAAAAGTTGATAGTTTACCTAAATCGCAATGTAAAAATAATTTATATTGATGCCAATCCAATTATTATCCAATATATATGTCAAGGGTTAACAAAAGTTCTTATATTATTTGTAATCTTTTATAAATAAAATAATAATTATTAGGAAGACACATTCTCATTGTGAAGTTATAATTCTTCAGAACATAGGTCTGTAATATTTTAAATATCATCTTTCAAATAATGAAACGATTAAATGTATTAATATTAAAAAGGTAACATATAGATTCGAAAATTTGTCGCTAAAAATATCGTCGCTGTAGCATAGTTGGATAATGCACCTTCCCCGGTTTGGAAAGAGATCCAGGTTCGAATCCCGGTGGCGCAACAAAAGTATTTTTCGATAAATTGATTTTATATGTATATCTTTCTAATTAATATATTTAATTCATATTTAAAATAAGAATTACTACATTTTACATCTTACATTACATTTTACAAGGCAATACAGAAACATATTTAGGTACATAACTGTACCAAAAACTATAAAAAATTAAAATAATATTCTCAAATATCTTAAAATTGTCTGTAATGGGAAGATAAACAGAAACAAAATATAATATTGTACATAAATTGATGAATAGTGACTCAAAAAAACATTAATCCAACCGGCAAAATGATAAACCATAAAAATATTTTCAAAGAAATCTAAAAGATTTGCCAAATTTACGGTTGAAATGTTGGCTAGAATATCGGCATAGACAAAAAGAAAGAACAAAGCAAAAAATGGAACATCCGAGCAAGTAGATTTATGTTCTTCTTTGCCCTCCTTGAAAGCCTTTATTTTCCTTCGGCATCCCCCTGTCGACCCGTCTATGCGTGACCAAAACGTTCTTTCACTGGAATATTTTTATTTAAACGTCCTCCCCCCCCTTTTGGAGTATTTTGTACATGTATCACGTGTCTGCTGGTGTTGCTAGCTTCTGAAATAATGTTTTCCACTACGTGCGGCGATATTTTTTCCGAAAAAGCTGCGCGCTGATGTCAACACTAAAATAAACAATGGCTAAAAACGTTCTACGTGTTTTAATAAATTAATATGTACTTTAGTTTTAATGTGGAAAAAATATCATATAATTCACGTTGCTGTTGATTTAAGAATTATCTAATAATTATACGTGTTTAAAATAAAAT
Source organism: Eubasilissa splendida (assembly GCA_031772225.1). Taxonomy (NCBI): domain Eukaryota; kingdom Metazoa; phylum Arthropoda; class Insecta; order Trichoptera; family Phryganeidae; genus Eubasilissa; species Eubasilissa splendida. The sequence goes on along the minus strand of CM062858.1, from coordinate 25,937,781 downwards.
AATAAAATAGATGAATGTGTTTATTGAAATTCACAATATCGTGAAATGGAAAATCATCCAACTTTAAAAGTATTTGTAAATTCCCTGTAAAAAATATAAATAAACAAAGCAAGACTTTAATTCATTCAGCAATGACTCTTTTACGTGAAAAGATGTGAATTAGAGTTTTCATTACATTTTAAAGAGTAGGTACTTACAAGTAGAATATGTAATTGATTGAAATGAGAAAACATGAATAATTAAAACAAATTAAATGCATTAATTAGAAAGATATATATATAAAATCAATTTTATCGAAAAATATTGTTGTTGCTATCGGAATTCCAACTTGTATTATTAATAATTAATTCTGGCGTCTTCTATCGGATTACTCAAAGGTATTTGAGATTCCGTTAAAATAAAGAAGGTGGCTTTCAAATAATGGAACGATAGATGTATTAATTTAAAATTTTTAACATACAGGTTCGAAAAATTATCGTCAAAGCACTGTTTTGGTATAGCATAATCGGTTAATGCACGTTTTATGAATTGGAAGAGATCCAGGTTCGAATCCCAGTATTTTTTATTTTTCACATACAATATTTTTCGATAAAATTGATTTTATATGTATATCTTTCTAATTAATGCATTTAATTTGTATTAAAAATATCACAGACCTACGTTCTGAATAATTACAACTTTACAATAAGAATGTGTTCTCCATAATAATATTAATAATTAATAAAAACATATTTTATTGTAAAGTTGTAATTTTAGAACATAGTTCTTTGATAATTAAAATAAATAAGATGAATCACTTCGAAAAAAAGAAATAGATGTCTGACTAAATAATAAATGAAAATTTATATAATTTAATTTGACGTGAATGTATAAAGATCCGTGTCTACGGAAGTAGATAATCTCAGAGATATAGTTGAGAAACATATCAATACCGTGTACTCATGATGAGATTTTGTTCTGGAGATAAATTCAGGGATCAGTTTGAGATTGTTAGAAAGTGACAAAAACTCAAACCATTGTACACGGTGTTCATTCTGACAGCGAAATTTGATACGTACACACAAACGTCTTCTAAAACTAGTATAGATCCATAAAACTATCTTTTTCTGAATGTTATGTCATTAAACATCAATATAACGCCTTACGTTACGTTGATGTATATAGTGTTAACTTAACGCTCATACCAAGACTACGCCTGCACTCAGTAATCAGTCCTGAAGAAGATACATCAGTATCGAAAAAGGTTGACGTAAAAACAACATAGTGGTTTAAACAAAATTATATATAAATACAATTTAAAAAAATAAGACGTTAAATTAGAAACTTTTATTTAGTTCCAACTGCTACTGGGGAGATTCAAAATCACCCAAATGATGAGCATGACGAGTATGACATTTGACGTTTAATGTACTAGCATGAAGTAAGGCGCGAGACGACAAATCTTTGAGACACGGTGAATACGTAAGCCGAGATTTGTCTCCAAAGTGGTAACTGTTATTTTTATGGATAGATAGATTTTTTCTGTGGTACTTTCTGACAACAAATAAGATAAAAATGACATCTAATTCGTTTCTAAGAAAACGTGCTGAAAGCTCACTTATTATTTAAAAAATATATATTTTATCATATAACAAATAAATTATAAGGAATTTGAGTCGAAAAGTAGATTCGATGAGAAATAAAATGGGGAGTTTATTCGGGAGAAATAGTCAAATCGGACGTTGAGGATAGTGAGAAAAGCTATCAAAAATAAAAACAGGTGGATTCGGTTTGTGGGTAGGGTGACTGAAAAGCAAATCGCTAACAAATAAACAACATATTTTCGTATATTATGAAAACAAAGATACCCCCAGGATAGATGTATATTAATATATTACTGAAAATCGTACTAGATTTAAATTTGCATTTTCATGCTTTAAAATCAATACCTCATTTGCACAACACTCTAACAGCTTACCTGAAAACATAAGTGATTCTAAAGAACTATCAAATGCTATTAAAAATACTTCAAAGTGAGGTCAAAAAGAAATGTGCACCCTTAAAGCTTATTTATATCGCGAATGCTATCATTTTTATTGTAAATAATATTTTTTATTTATATAGACTTCACTTCTCTACACAAACTTAGGCTTTCAAGAGAAGCGCAGTATGAAAAAAAGTTGTACCTGCCATGAGTATTGCATCATAATTTGAAAAAAAAGTTATGTATTGTGGATAAAGAACTGATGTAGCTCAGCTGTGAGATCATTTTAACGGTAATAGGAAAATCTTAAGCTTTATGATATATTGAATTTAGTTTAATTATTAATAAACCATATATTTTTAAGAATTACAAATCATCATAACAATAAAGCGTATTTTATTTATTACCTGTATAAACAATTCAAACATTAATTATAGTTATTAAAAATAATCCTTCTATATCTCAAGATAGAACTGTTATTAGACAGATTACAGACAGAATTATACAGATATTAAATGTTTGAGTGTTAATTAAATTAATCAAAAATACACCTTACTGTCAACACATAAAATATATTATAACTAAAATATATAGCTGTTTTAGAAATAGAGATTATTCGGGAAAATTATGATATCTAAACTCAACACAGCATAGCCTTGTATTTTTTCAGCTATCAAAGAGTTACATTTTTTAATGCCCTTTCCAAATATTTTAAGATGATGGTAAATTATTTAAATAAATTTTAAAACTAAAATGAAACAAATATTATTAAAGAAATCACCACAAATATAAGATATTAAAGTTGTCCATGTATAAAACTATCAAGAGAAGCTAAATTGTGTATACATTAAATATGTAATTTGTTAATTATCACCAAAATTTTCTATTTTACGTAATTAATTTTATTAGTTTTAGCGTTAAGTGGGTTCAAAATTATACACTGTCTCAAATAATATAGTTTTGATATATATTAGCATACATTAATACTGTTTCAGCACTCGACATTTTATTTTAGTGAAGTTATAAAAAATCTAGACCACAATGAATCTTAGTACCAAAATTAAATATTAAATATGAATTAAATATATTAATTATAAAGATATACATATAAAATTGATTTTATGATATTTAATTCATATTTAAAATATCACAGACCTATGTTCTGAATAATTACAACTTCACAATAAGAATGTGTTCTCCTAAAAAAAAAAAAAAATTTAATATCACTATTAAAAAGTATGAGATGGGAATGGGAAATCTTTTAGAAAGGAAGTTTATTCAAATATTTTTTTGTCACTTTTTTGTTATCTCACGATAAATTGAAAACATTTTATGTATTTATTAAATTAACATTATCTGTGGAGTATCTTGGTAGTAAATATTTTGTAGTAATAATATAAAAACTGGTCGTTAAATACGGTCCATAATTTTTGTAAGCATAACTCTGATCGTATACGATTATTACAGTGTCTATAGATACTGTCACAATGGAAAGTTTGGATTAAACACACTGTTGTACCATTAATTTGTAATAAGCGACTCAAAATAGATATTGTAAGAGACAACATCAAAGATACGCATTCTGTCGAACTATTATTGTAAGAACCAATTTTCGGTAACTTGCGATAATAAATTAATAGGGTTTGGCAACTACGACAAAATGTTTATTAAACATTTTTTATCGCCCCTCAAAAATATTTAAAATGCCAATAACAACGATAATTCAACTTTCACCCCTAAATATTACTTTGTCATAAGTTGTCACGTGGAAGTAAAACATATTATAATCTACAGCGTAATTTTAGTTAAGTTTGAAAAATGAACTCCTAAAATTACTAAAAAGGTTAAACATTAATTTGAATAATGTAATAGACCTTCCCTGATGAATTCAGCAGCGAAATAATTTCATAACGATTAACGAAGGTTTATTAGGGGATGCTGCGTAAATTCAATTAGTGGTCAAAATGGCGCACGCAACCTTCTTTGGGTCAAAGTTTGAGATTTAAATTCGCCATATTCGGACACGGACAAATGAGGTTAGCCGAAACGACTGCGCCGCTGGGCAAAACTACACAACTTTGCGAGTTCCGTCATGAAACTAAAGTCAAATTAATAAAACAGTATATATATGTTTATACCTGTATAATATAATATACAGGGTGAGAAAATAAAGCATGTCAGTTTGCGAATCTCGTGAATTATTTAATTTATCTCTCTCTAGTCAATGAGCTCATGTCTAAGCATCGTGGTCTTCTAATTACCTAGCTAACTATTTTGTCCTGCCATACCACGCTTGCCATGTTCACTTTCATACACCTAATACACGCTCGCATTACAACCTCGCTGAAACCGATCAGAAACGCCACAAGTGTTGTCATAATTATCCTTTACACATAATGTTCAACCGATTGCCTACAAACAGGAATAGACAAGTTGATGTAACAAGTGATAGGTGTCAGATATCATACCATAATTGACTAAATTTATGCATTATAGAGCATATATCTCCCGGCGGCGGTGCTGCATCTGGGAACCTACGAGTACTATATTGAGGTCTGTACAAAGTCCTGGGCATAGACTGAAAAATACTGCAAAGAAACGGAGATCTCCAGTCGTCTCGGACTAAACTTGCCACTGGACCAAGCCCTCCATTATTCCAAGAGTATTTGTTGGTGATACTGTACAATACCATCTACGTCACTAGCCTGCGCCATGGTTAACCCAGTCAGCTTAGCGACAATGTATTCAGTAGGATCATTCGTATGCGTTTACAAAAATGTTGGAGGAAGATCCGTCACCCAGAACCGCACGTGCATGTGCACTATACGTTGTTCGAGAATAGGACTCTTCAGCCACACTCGGACTCACAATCGTGAACCATGGCAGACGTCATCCTCATAACGAGAGACCGCCGAAGAAGAATGCACGCTCACCGATTGTTTGTAATATGTTAATTCTCCATCCGGTCGAACTGATCATTCACAGATACTACACTCATTTTTTTTCCTAGAGCTAGGTTGGTTCAACTTATTAATATCACTTTTTGTGCTTCCAGATTCGTAGAGATCACTGGTTTTTCCAGGTTTTCTTCATTTAATCTGAAATATCGCTGAAATTAATAAAATAAAAATAGTAGTATCAATAGTTTTTCAAATTTAAATAGAAGTTCATTCATGTGCAACATTATTATCAATTTATATATAAATATATCTGTCACAGACCACCAAATAATTCCAAAATGTTCATTTTAGTAGCACCCACGATAAATAAATATGACTCGATTAGAACGAAAATTTAAACGCTGACAATATAATATGCATTAATGTAAAAAATACATCTTGTTTACATAAATATTTAATTTTCGAAGAGTAAATTACTGTTGCATACATGAGTTATAATCTATTGGATTTATGTTTCGTTAGATATATGTATGCAAAATGCCCTTCGTCCCGCAAATAATGTTCCGAATCCCTCTCCTATATATATACATTTCATATCATCTCTATTCATTTACTATTCTGTGTATACATGTAATAGATATAACGTCGTAAACATATAATAAATATATTTTAGGAGAACACATTCTTATTGTGAAGTTGTAATTATTCAGAACAGACGGTCTGTGATATTTAATTCATATTTATAATAAATATATATTTTTTTAAAAATATTATTGTAAAATAATTATAAAATTGCGAGCTGGTACTGTTCAAAATCCCAAATAAGATCGTATAATATTATAAAACTTGTAATTATATAATAAATAAATGATGTATATGAGCCAGCCTGTATATATACAGCCAGTTGATATTTCAGGGGTGTAGTGAGATTGAGAACAAAGGTAGTTCACTTGATCGGACAGGTGCTCGTATTATGTTTGTGAACTTTGTTTATGAGCAAACGTGTTCGTTTTGTATCCTCACGACAGTCCGCATGGTAATTAGATTATTCTATATGTTTTTGTCAGCAGGTGCGATGTTTGGTAATAAAATATGAATGTAACCAAACGATTAATAAATGCATCTGAATATTTTCTGAGGACTCCTCTACTGAAAAAAGATATTAAATAAAATTTATTGTAATCCGATATTTTTAAATTGTATAAATTATGGTGACACAAAATATTTTAGAAAAGAGATTGTAATATTTTTTAAAAAGTATAAAAGATAATACCACTAACAAATAAGATATGTGTACGTAAATAATTTTTTCGTTAGCGCTCATATTGGCAAACATAAATGAATTATTTATTTTGTTTAGTATATACTGAGTGAATGTTATGTTTCAGGCCGATATTGTTTTTAAATAACTAGAAAATGAAAAACAATCTTTTAATTTAATTTTTATGTATCAAATGTATTGCAAAATGGTTGCTGGTCTTCGATTAATATTTGTTTGATTATATATGATACTCATTTGATATATTTATGACATATCTACATATTATTCACGATCGAGCCAACGAGCATCAGTTGTCAAATAAATATGGAAAGATTAATTTGGTGAACGGTACTTTAAATTGATTAATATCTTAATTTAAATTAAACAATTTATCTAAAAGATATATAGAATAAAAATCTGTTTATCAACATTATTTTGTTGCTACTAGCAGCAACTAAATATTTTGTTGATAAATAGATTTTTTCCGTACATTATTGTAGTAAATTCATTTAATTAATATATTTGATATCCTGATGAAGGAAATGATATTCTCCGAAACCTGTTGGTATATAAAATTGAACTCATAAAATGGTCAAATACAAAGTTAAAATAATTTGTAATAAACACCACAAAACTCTGTTCTGAAAATGCAACTTCATAACAAAAATGTGTTCGTTCTCCTTAGGAATAATATCTAATCGGAACTTGCCAACCGAGGTAAGATTAGCGGTATACAATGGAGTTCTGGTACAGTCACTGATATATGGAAGTGAGGCTTGGAGCTGGCAGAAGAGAAACGAAAGCAGACTGAATGCAGTAGAAATGAGATCACTTAGGCATATATGTGGCAAATTCATTTATGACAGAGTAAAAAATGAAGAAATTATGAGAGAATATTAAGCTGATCTTAGCGCAGTGAATAGAATTTAAAAATGATCGCTTAAGTGGTTTAGTCATATGGAATAGATGAGTGAGGAGAGAATAGTAAGAAAAATATATGAAGCAAGTGTTATTTGCATCAGAAATAGGGGAAGTTCTTGAAAGACTTAGCATAACCAGGTAAACCAGATAATTGAAAATGTAAGCCTCAATAATCGACAAGCTTGCATGAAAAGATGTATGTATGTGAATCAGGCGAAAATCGTGTGTCAGGATATAAAAGTGTGGCGCTATATATTCTCTGCCTACCGCCGTGAAGAAACGGCGTGATGGTAAGTTAGTTAGTTTAGATTAAATTAGTAAACAAAAAATTAGACGTAAATTTGTTAAATTAAGTAAAATGAATAAATAAAAAATACTCTACGAATGTAATAACGTGGAAGAACTGAACATAATAAATGTTATCATTGATAATTTTATGAATTAATTTGCCAAATTCTTTTCTCATTCTCTTTCCAAACATATTTAGATACATAAAATAATTAATGCAAAATGCCGCAAAATAATTCAACTAAAAAGCCAGAAACATACCCTTCAGACTATCAAAATAATACCCTTATTATACCAGGATTCCTTGCAGAGTGCAGCATTTTGTGAGTGCGACGGTAAATGCTGAATACTATAGTAGGGGGAATTAAAACTTTTGACTGCAGCATTGTGAGACCGTGCAGTCGGCAGTCGGCAGCCGGCAGTCGGCAGTCGGCAGTCGGTAGACATTCAGCAGGATAAATCCTGGCAGTGTAAACAGTGTACTGCGAGGAATTTAGCCAGAGAAGAGAACACAAATATTGTAAACCCAGCTTAAACTATCTCCCAGTTTACAGAGATGATAAAATTATATACAAACGAACCTAGGTTGCAAATTTATTTAATACGTTAAGAATTTACTTAAATGTAGATATTACCACTTTTTAAAACTATGTTTATACATCTGAACCATTTTAATGTTATTAATTGTAATATAAGACCCGGTTGTGTAATCAGTGGTAATTTTTACTATGGTAAAAAAAGTTACTTTAGTTATTTTTTTGTAAAAGCGGGTTGTTCGATCGTTGGTTGAAAATATTTATGAAATATTTTAATATTTAAATCAATATCGGATGGTGAAAACCGTAAATCATTAGTTGAAAATGGCGGACTCTTCACAGCTGTTTCTAAAGTCATCTAGCACATTGATATTTTGATTAATTCGTTAAGTATAATTCGTTAAGTATAATTCGTTAAGTATAATTCGTTAAGTATAATTCGTTAAGTATAATTCGTTAAGTATAATTCGTTAAGTTCGTTCGATGATGATCGCGCTGTTTAATTTATAGTGGCGAAGATTTTTCGCCAGCAAAGTGACAGATTTCGAATGCAGGGGTGAATAAAGCCATAGATAAATCATCAAATTGTATGTATTGCCAATGGTGAATATTTAAAACAAATAAATTTTGGTAAAATTTGCAGATAGTTTATGATTATTCGCCTTTCCGCACTGTTAGGCAGGATTGATTTTGATAAAAGTAAATTTTACGTACGAAACAATTTTATGTTTTTTTTTACCACGGGCGATAGTAAAAAGTTATTATAGTAAAAAAAATCTATTGTCAAATTTTACTACTGATCACATAACCGGCCCTAAGGCAACTATTATAAATTTACTTTTTTATTATATACCATTTTGAGAATACTGTAGTAAAATGATCAAAGACAAAAATACTTATTTAATTAAATGAAGAAAAACTTGTTATTATATTTTTACTAAAATAAAAATGAATTTTAATGAATATCGTTAAGGTACTTGGAGGAATTAAACCATACATAAAAATATTAAGTAGGCTCCTACAAAATAATAAAAAAAATCTTATAGATATCCAAAGAATCATAATAATGCATATTTAAGTCTTTGTAAAAAAGTTAATAGAAAAAGATTTTGCTTCGTATTAATTATTTTGTAATATGAACATTGATGAATTAAATATATTAATTAGAAAGATAAACATATAAAATCAATTTTATCGAAAAATATTGTTGTTGCGCCACCGGGATTCGAACCTGGATCTCTTTCCTAACCGAGGAAGGTGCATTATCCAACTACGCTACAGCGACAATATTTTTAGCGACAATTTTCGAACCTATATGTTACTTTTTTGATATCAACAACAATATTTTTCGATAAAATTGATTTTATATGTATATCTTTCTAATTAATATATTTAATTCATATTTAAAATATCACAGACCTATGTTGTGAATAATTACAACTTCATAATAAGAATGTGTTCTCCTAATAATTATTTTGTATTTGAGATCTTTTGATCTAAATATGGTCGATACCTAGGTATGTTTTTGTTAATTTTTTTCTTATCTTTTTCATATTTTTGCTACTCCACACATGAGACGTTATATTATATTTAGATGGGGATGAGATTTTTATTTTATATGCTGCATGGTAAAAGATGAAAGGGTACAAGAGTGTAGGAAAAGAAGAATTTTCATTTTGATGACTGATATCTGAATGACAAATTAACAATTTAAGACAAATCAATGATCAAATAAGATGATGAAGGCCATCACGTTTCAAGATAATATTTGTTTTATTAAGAGATTTTTCGAGTGTTTTATTATTTAAATGTAATTTACAAGTAATTTAGCATGTTTAATACCAGTCTCACTAAGTTTTGTTGGTGCTGAGACAATGACCGTTGTGGCGCGTGATTTCTCTCGGAGATTTATCTCAAGTGCGCTTAAAGAACAATACTGTGCAGGAAACGAGCTATAAATCATTACTACGTACATGATGTACTTTATGTCATTACTCGTGGGTATAGTAGAATGCCATAACCAGAATACACCTTAACCGATAATAGGTACCTTAAATTTTATGTTTCAACGAACATACCTTAAGTTTTTATGGACATGCACCATTGTTAGGTTTTTAATATATTATGTTTATATCAGAATTTACGAGTTTATATTTAGAAATATCATCAAAATTCACAGACATATTTAGAAATATCATCAAAATTCATACACCATTCGACTATCTTTTAATCCACTATACGTTTCTGCCTAACTCAAATTAGTAGTACATGTGTATTATATATGAAATATTCCAAATTATATCTTCATTTCTTAAAGTAAGTCACCTCGTATCGACTGTCTAATAATGTAGTTCCGATGTATAATAATCGATAAGTGATTAATTGAAAAGAATTAAAGATGACGATTAAATCGACCGATATCGCCAACATGAGCCAATACTTTCTGTGTGACACGCGACCTTATTTAATATTTCATATGTTTGCTGTTACTGAGTAAGTCATAGTAGAATAACTTTAAAAATGTGTTATTATGTACGCTATGGAATGTTAAATTCTTTAAGGATTTGTATTATTTTTTTCATTAGATTTTTTCTGATAATAAATACAGGTAAACTTTTAAATAAGTACATGAAAAATCACAAGAATTTCTACACATGAAGAATTTATAAATACACCATACAACATTTTCTCACATAATAATATGCCTTTCAGGCCTTTTTCGGTGTTGTTTCAGTACTGTCGGAAGTTTCCAGAAAGCCTTACAACATAAAACGCTATGAAAAATAAACCAACGCATACTCGAACAATACCAAAAGCTTTTTGACAACGTTAGAGAATTCTCTTTTCTTTGCACATGCTCCTCTCTGTGTAGAAGGTGTACCAACAGTACCAAAAATGTGGAAGTGTTTGGGGCTTGTTTTGATTTTGATACTGAAATAATTTTATTAAAATATTTAAAGAGATATGTATTGATTCCCTCAATTTCGGGGAAAATAACGAGATATTGTAGTTTATTTTTGGGATGTAGAATTGATTTTAATTTAACACGTCGGTATATTTTCAGTAGGCATTCATATTTATAATAGATATATTTATATTGACAACTGACACGAGTAAATATTACATATCGCAGATTCTGTGGAAAAAAATCGTAATAACTGAATTGTGGAAGTCTATCGCCTCTAATCTTGTCATCACCGCCCGGCGTTACTAAACGCACCCTGCAGACACTGGTGCATGAAATCAAACTAACAGCTGTAAATACACCTAGTACCGACACCAGATGGCAATACTAATGTGGCCGGAAATCGTCTGTCGTCTCTCAAATCTCGCTCTTCTCGCGCCGCCTTCTCAACAACAGCTAATAAAATCACCTCCATACACTACTTGCGCTTAGTAGTAACTTTATTGTACAATCAAACTTCTTTATATATGTAATCTGTGCTCAATAATAAATCGAGTGACAAATATAAGTTGTTTATCCTTTTCATACTCTGTTCTGGCCACGCATAATACATCCAGCGACTATCAAATGAACATGTAAGTGATGGATGCATAATCTTACTGATTCTCATCATAACCCTCACACTTCTACATCATTCATTCAATATCGCTAATATTTTTATTGTAATCGACGCAAGTCGCCGATCACAAGTGGTGGGTGATGATGAAATCGGACGGGACGGAATGGGAAGAGGAAACGGGTGAATGGGTAGTTGGAATAAGTTGGCGAATAGAATAGAGAATTGGGAATGAGAGAAAATTGAGATGATGGTAAGGGAATCCTTCAATAGCGGACCAGGATGACTTACGGGATAAAGGGACAGCTCGACCTGATGATGACGCTCCCTGACAAAACTTGAACAGCTCGAACCGGCGATTCTGCTGAATCCACCGCACACTGTTCACTGGATTCCACAAATACAAATCATCTGTTATTTCACTGGATCCAACAAATGATTCAGCAAAAACACCAATTTCTTTCCAAAATCTCGACAAATTTCACACATATAAAAATGAACTAGTCAAGCTATTCCCCCAGGTAGACTGGTTGGGAATGGGTTAAGAGGTAGGATTAAAACTAAAACTGGTGACAATAATACTATATTTATCAATAATAATTTTGATTCACGTCATTGCCTCTCGCAGTTGTTTCTCGCAAAAGCTACTTAAATCCATTGATATTGCATATTCAAAATTAGAGTTCGTTCCAAAATACCCCAAAATAGACAGAATATAAATAGCTATTCCAGAGTATAAGTTTTATTTGAACAACTCAACATTAACTCAAAAATACAAAGTCATTTTAGGGGGTTTTGGAGTTGGCGCTATATATGTAAAAATTATGTGTTCACCTATCAAAAAAATATTTAAGAATATCATCATTGTGCCATTCTAACATTACACATGAACTATTTTTAATGTTCAATTTATATTATTTTTATTTGCAGTAGGACCTTAATTTTTTTGTTAGTAAATACTGAATTGATACACTACTGAATGGAATTCTAGTGTTTACTGCGTGGGGTAATGAGCACGTGATTCTTTTGAAAAGAGACACTTTGTGAAATAACTTTAATACAGTTTTCATGGGACGTTAAGAATCGTATCGACTTCCTTATTCTGAAATAAAACGTATATCATAGAATTTTGACGTACAACATTTTTGCATGGGATGTACGATATGATATAAAGGAGCGTGTCCTTGGCGCGTGAAAGTGAACCCTACGGTAAAGATCAAAATCTCGACATCCACTTAAAATATTTTTTTTAATGTATTTTATGTAGAAATAACGTTAAAAAAACTGTTATATAATAGATTGATCATGATCGTTACTGTTACGAGGTGTAGATTTTATTATACAATCATTGATTGTTGTTACATGTTACATGAAATTGTTGTTACATGTTACAAATTAATGTTGGGCATTTATGTAATTAATTAGAGGGAATTTAACAGTATAAATAATCATAATACAAATAACGTAATATATATAGCATATGAAACTAATTATAAAAATCGTAAATGTAATATAGCAGTTTACAATATAATATTTGTAAAATAAGATAAAAACAAGTGGGAGAAAGGGTGGGGAGGTTGAAAATATTGTTGCGGTAAATGGAGAGCAAGATGTGTTTGTAGATATAATGATTGGTTAAATTGAAAATGTAGTGGTTCATAAGAAAAACTCTTAAGGGCTGATGTTAAAAAAGTAAATTTCTTTTATCTTTTCGTTATGATATTTGCATGAACGGTGAATTTTGTGTGTAAGATGTTCTACTTCTAGGAATGTGAAAAAAAAACATTTTCAAATATGTTAGAACTTTATAATGGAGGCATTTTACATACAATAATACATATATTAGAAAAAATATTTCACATATTAGATTAGATAGATATATGCACATGTGTATGTAATATTGTTAATTATTTTTTCTTATTGAATACATTGTAATATTAACAATAATTAATTATGAATAGATTTGGAATGTTGTGAATTCATTTGGATATACAAAAAACAAAACATAAAGAAACAATTTTGTATATTGTTTCAGATATTATTTTTGAATACATTAATCCATTATAACAATTAAAACGTGCGAATTTATGAAAAAAGGAATTCTTTGATATTCTTTCTCTGAATAAAAATCTGAATGCCGTTTGAAAAATTCTTTAAAATTTAGATTCTTTGATTTTCCCGCTTCTTTTCAAACCATGAAAACATTTCGGCAGCCATTTTCGCTACTCAAAGGTGTTTTGTTAGTTGTGAAAGGATATTTTCTTCGAATTTTATTTACGCAAGAAGTTTTTCAATGGATGAAATGGATTGAAAACTGCTTTTTCAACAAATTGATTTCCGTAACACAGATATACTTGATGTTTGCAAATTGGAAAACGCGGTTCCAAAGCTAGCTCGTTATTTATTTATTCAAATTCGTTCAGTTCTGCAAAAATAAAAAAATTACTGTCAAACATTTTCTATTTCTCACACCCTTTCACATTTCCAATAGAGAAACTACCGCCACAAATGGATACATTATTTTTTATGTCAGTATATATTTTTCCTTTAACTGTCATTGAAGTCGTTGGAAGCATTTTAATGTGACCATTAGCAGTACTGTTTATAAAAATAACTACAAAATTGTCGTTTCCATCGAATCCATGAAATTCCCGACAACTATGTAATATATTATGTCTGTCATTCGTTTCATGCATACAGGGTGACTCGGTGCATATTAAATAGGGTTAAATAGGGTTATCTGAAATTCAACGGTTTTCAAGTTATTTTCAAGTTTTTAAGTTAAAATAATGTTTTTTTTTAATTAGCTGCAAACAAAAATTTGGCAGCTACATTATCACAGCATACGTGCACAAAATTTTATCACAATAGGTTGAATATTTATAGCACAACGCATTCATTCGGGTTAGAAAATTTCTCGAAAATAACAACAGTTTCAATAACTTCTAAACCGATGAGTTTTCTTACTTGACGCTCAATAGATGCTATTCATGTATTTTAATTGTAAGCTTAATTTTGACGACTATCTTTTAGATACTCTGTACAATATATTTATTTAAAGTTGAAATAGTGGAGATGTACATGACATTAACATATTTCAAATCAACCCTATTTAACATTACAGCAAACATTCCAGTTTTTTAAAAACTATATCTCTGTTGGTGTAATTCTAAATAGTTACATGTCATCATCAAAGCCACCTTGGACCATGGCCGCCTTAAGAAAATCCCTAAATTATTATCTTTTCTGGTTCTTCAGTCATCAATCCTAAGAACACGTAGGTTTCTTTGGATCACATCAGCCAATGGTCGTGGTCTACCGATACTCCTGCTTCTCCATGGCTTATGAAATGTTTAATGCACACGCTGTGAAGACACTTCTATCCGGGGTAGATACCCTGACAAAGTTGTTTGATTTAAAAAAATGTCAGGTTAAATAATTATCAACCCCAGGTTCATCGTAGAGTTTGTAAACTTCGAGGTTGTAACGATGACTTCAAATATTATCTTTATAACTTGGATTATATATCTTTTCAGGATTTTGCACAGAGTCAACAGAAATCAGAATTCAAGTTTCTGCTTCTTTTATCAACGCTGGTCTAATAAAGATGTATTGTATATGTTGTTATGTATTGCTTCAATGATAGTGTGAGAGAATTCAGAAACATTATTATTTTTCAGATAGCGTCGATGTTCTTTAATTCGCGTAATTAATTTTCTCGTGGTTTGGGCAATGTATTTTTTATTATAATCTCCGTTAATCAATCAATCAAGTTATTTGATATATTCCGCTTTTATCTAAAATACCTATTTTTGTTTTAGTATTAAGAAGAATATTTCCAATATTATTATTTGTAAATATGAATTAAATATATTAATTATAAAGATATGCATATAAAATCAATTTTATCGAAAAATATTGTTGTTGCGCTACCGGGATTCGAACCTGGATCTCTTTCCTAACCGGGGAAGGTGCTTTATCCAACTAAGCTACAGCGGCATTATTTTTAGCGACAATTTTTCGACCCTATATGTTACCTTTTTGAAATCAATACATTTAATCGTTCCATCATTTGACAGAGCCATCTACCTTATTTTTACAGAATCTCAAAATACCTTTAAGTAAATCTGATAGTAGACGCCAGAATTATCAATTCATTTTTATTAAATTTTGGACACATTGATACAACTTTATTATTTTTTAGGAGAACACATTCTTATTGTGAAGTTGTAATTATTCAGAACATAGGTCTGTAATATTTTAAATATGAATTAAATATATTAATTATAAAGATATACATATAAAATCAATTTTATCGAAAAATATTGTTGTTGCGCTACCGGGATTCGAACCTGGATCTCTTCCCTAACCGGGGGAGGTGCTTTATCCAACTAAGCTACAGCGGCATTATTTTTAGCGACGATTTTTTGACCCTATATGTTGTTACCTTTTTGAAATCAATACATTTAATCGTTCCATCATTTGACAGAGCCATCTACCTTATTTAAAAAAAATATATATATATATTATTTGTGTAAAATGTGGGACTAATATTGGTAGGTATAATTGTAATTTATGTGTAATTTAATAGAAATCTGACACATGTATAGAATTTTTAGCCAAAGAGTATTATCAGTGGTATTAATATTATGGTCTGAGTGTAAATATGTTTCTATAAGTATATTAATTGTTTTCGAATGAACTGTTATTTAAATTTAATTCTGTCGACCTAACGTTTTAACGAGTTGAATTCCTTGAAATGAAACAAAAAAACACTAAGCTTAATCGCCCAATTAATCCAACATTTTAATCCATCCCGCAAAAATCTCCACAAAAAAGGCAAAACATACCCGAGCTTAGCAAAGTTCTGAAGCGGGAATAAAAATAAACCCGATGCGGTCTTTGCGCGCCTTCTGTGGCTTTTGTTGCCGTACCAGAAAATATTTTTCGCGTCCGTATTCTTGCTTTTCGTTTTTGGAGAGCTGTCCACACGGGATGGCGGCGCGACATGGTCAAATGCCGGAATTAAAAATATTATGGCGAAGGTTTCGTTCGACTCTTTTGTCTTCCGACAATTAGTGCAGGCCCGTGGCCGAGTGCATTGTTCCAGCCGAAACGCCTGAAGGGCGATGCTTTTAACCTTTTCCATACAACAATAAACTCACGAAGTGGCTAGATATTTCTAAAGAGAAATCAGTCCGTAAAGAATAAAATTCTGGATTAAAGTTCGATGGAATGACAGCTATACAATGAAACTTAAATGTGAAAATAGCTATTGATCTATTTCATGACGTATATAAGAACGCGTTACCTATATGTGTATTCTAAAGACATATTTATTTCCTTTATTAATACTGGTTTTTACATATATACATTATTATTTAAATATAATATATGTATCTACATATATAATCAATGGCATACAGTAGGTATAGATTTAGGTTATGCTGTTACCAATGGCATTATACAATAATATATAATATATGTAATACAATATATGTATATTCGTTTAGCCAACGTCTTTAGACTAAATAAATCCGTCGCTTATACGACCCTACCATGTATTTATTTGTAATTTTAGAGTACTATTAATAGTGTTTTTAAAGTTTAAGTTTTAACGTAAAATAACACCTTCTTACCCATAGAAAAATGTATGGACATTTTTAAGAACAGTTTCTATGACTGAACTTGATTAATTTATTGTTTAAAAATCTTTCACTTAATAAATATAGGACACAATTATTTATATTAATGGTAAAACGAAGGAAATAGTTCTGCCAATTGCTTTTGTTTTTACCGAATAAAAACCAATCCATGCACCAAATTTAAAAAACAATTATGAAATCAACACGTTAAAAACAGTAAGATAGTAAAATTCGCGCATTATTAAAAAAGTAAGTAGACACTTCAATGATTTGCATGCATTTATAACCCTTTTTAATGTTCTTTTGTTAAAAAAAAACAGCATAGGTTATGACATATATATGTATACAAAGTAAGAACTACTATGAAAACAAATTTAAAATATGACTATTTGCAAAAAGGATTTGTTTATTTATAATATTTTGCTTGCTATTAACACTTAGTCTTATTTAAAAAAATTAAAATATATATAATTGTAAACCCCTAGTGAAAAGAAAACGTAGATCCCGCGCCCATAGGATCTACCGTAACGAAATTGCGCGATCTTCGAGTCGCGCATCCCGCGGATTGGATTACGACGATTTCGGTCGTAAATTGGAATCGCCGAAGGGGGGGCGGTAAAGGAACTTGGATCAACGGGGATAAGAATCGATGATAGGATAGGGAGTCCAATCGAAGGACCAGTCGGGGAATCGGGAATCTGAAGGACTGCTCGCCTTACCCCGTATATGATGCCTCCGTTACTCCCGCAGTCGCAGTCAAGATTACACAAACAGCATGCAGTACTGATGCACCAGAGTTGAACGAATCCACACCACTAATGCAATCGCGGTGTCGCAACTGAACAAGTATCGCATCGCGTTAACGTCTGCTGACGTCAAAGTCACTATTCACACTAAAAAAAGCAGTAGAGAAAAAATATGGGTGGGAATTTGAACGTGGAAAGGTGTCAATAATATAGGTCGCGACCGATTTTCAAGAAGCGCCAAAAATGTGTTCGATGAATACGGAACACCTAGTATTTGTATGTATAATTTCTAAACCCTCGTCAATGTCAAAAGAATGGTTTATTTTCAAAAGGTGATTGACGAAAATAAATAGCAACAACTATTCTGAATTTGCGAATTTGCTTAGGATATTTCTTGTTGCTAACTTAGCGAACTGATAAGCAAGTATTTTTCTGGTTAAGTTAAAATGCAATTTGGAGGCCATTTTTATGTATTCTAATAATGCTATTTTCTCTGTATCACAAAATACTTTCCAATGTGAATAATTAGTTTTGTATTAAACAATCTCAAAACCCAAATTTTTAAATTTTATAATTTATTGAGAAAGCATTGATTTTGCTACATTTTAATGTTTTGCGATACCTCTGATACTTTTTTTCTTATATAATATTTCATTTACTGCTATTTTAACAATGTCCTTAGACAGATCTTGTCTCTTAAATTTTTTTTTTAGTTCTATAACTTCTCTAAAAAGCATGTGCTTGTGCGGTGAAGGAGATTACATATTAATAATTATTGCTTACAGTAACTGACTTAGATTAAAATAAAATACTTAATATAAAATAAAATACAATAAATTACTAGCAACGCGATAAAAATATTATACATTTCGGGGTACATGGTTATCTTTGAAGTATTTTTTGATAGCATTTATTATTTCTTTGTTATCATTTATCTTCCCGATGTTTTTGGGTAAGCTTTTAAAATTATGTTTTCCTATGTGCGTATAGTGGTATTGTGCAAATGATGTGTTAATTTTTGAGTATGAAAATACAAATTTAAATCTAGTACGATTTTTATTAATAAATTGATATTTTTCTTTTTCTTTTAATATTTGAATAATAGAATTTCTTTATTAAGAACACATTCTTATTGTGAAGTTATAATTATTCAGAACATAGATCTGTGATGTTTTAAATACTTATTTAATGTATTAATTATAAATATATACATATAATTAATACATTAAATTAGAATTTTTTTGTTTGTTGCGAGACATAATGCTAAATCTGCAAAAAAGGAAGCAAAGATAATTAAAATGAAGTGTTGCATCTAGGAATATATTATTAATGTCCCCAGGTACAACTATGTGTGTTAAAAATTAATATTGACACCAGTAAAATTGAGGTTAGGATTTCATGCATAATAGAGATGTGAAAATATTACCAACAAACAGAGTTAATCATGCAATGAATTAAATTATTTGATAATATATAATTTAATACATAAGGAAGGTATTAAAAAAACAAAATCATATGAAAATACTTACTTTTGAGGTACAAAAATATAATTTTCACCGTAACTTATTGACACTTTACACTAAGACGAGAATTATTACCTATATGTCTCGATGATAAGTAAACAAATACCTATTGCCAATGATAAAAAATATGTTTTCGTATATGCATTTAAAAAAATTATTAGGTGTCCCTAGTTTGAACACCTTTCCCTATACCAGGACAGAAGAATGGGGATTTCTATCCCCTCTGCCTACCCTAGCGAATATATGGCGTGAAGGTAAGTGGGTACAAAAATAGAGATGCACACACGTGTTATATCAATATTCTTACTATTTTCAAACTATGCTAAATGCTTGTACTGTGAAATACACTTAATTGCTAGTCTCTTGAAATGAAGCTTGAAATCCCGACCACTGGATCACTAGGCGTCCGTCTTAACTACAGGACTAACAAGCACGATAATAATGGTTTCAGGCTAATGAAATAATGGAAAAATAATGCCCAAAGATAAAAAAAAAATGAATAAAGGGCATTACAAAATCTGAGTCCTCACCTAATATAATGTACGATTTGAAAAATAATGGCCTTGTCAACTCACGGCGGTTAAGCCTTTTCGGGCTTTCAAAATCCCCATTAGGAGCCGGACGCAGGATTACACCAGTGTGAAGGGGACCGACCGCTTGACCGTTCATAGAAATACAGATTCCAGCGACTTAATAAGGGAAAAACAATGTTCGTATTTAAAATAAAAATGTTCCTGAAAATAAAAAACACATCCATTAGGAACGTATTTTTGAAATAAAAATTTATGTTCAGTTGTACAGACAAAAGATAATTATTTTATCATTAATTGACAAGGGTAGTCACTTTGTTGTGAACACAATTATATATATATATTAAATTCAATAAATACCACAAAATCCTAATTCCCGATGCCAGAATAGGTTGTTACCCAACCGTATTTAATTGACTTGTTATTTACACCAGTTGATAAGAGGGATTGCACATTTAAAAACTATAGTCGTTATAAAAATAATACACAGATGTGTGTGTAGTGAACGGCTTATTTAAAAATAAGTGTATTATTTTATGTAAAAACTAAGTAAAACACTTTGTTTAAAACCACTATTTATTGATACATCAACGTATACTATACTAAAATTTAAAATGCATGCATAGATAAAAATAAAACTATAAAATTATAAGTGGTGGGTTCACTTATAATTCGGAACTATTGTGAACTTTTTTTGAAAGGTGATTATTTTCAATTTTTTTTTGGTTATTTATATTATTTAATTTGCTATTATCACTTTTTCTTATTTCTAAAATTTTAAATTTATCTAATTGTAAACCCCTAGTATTTGTATGTAAAATTTCTAAAACCTTGTTAATGTCAAAAGAATGGTTTGTTTCCAAAAGTTGATTGGCCAATTCAGAATAGTTGCTATTTAGACATCTAAAGTGCTCTTTAATTTTAATATCAAAACAAAGTGTTTTTCTTATTATTTATCTAACATGTTGCCGCAAAGTTGTTTTGCAAATATTGAAGATGTTGTGTTATTTTAGATTGTTGATGCTCTCGATAAACACCAACAAAAATACGAATTGATCTAAATTAGTGCTAAATTGTAATCCAAACGCACGTTTCGCATTATTACGGGGATGGGCATGAGAAAATGTGTGATTCCTTTAATATATTATTATTTATTCAAAACATCCATTAGCAAAAATATGATAAAACATCAATTAATTTAACAAAAAATAAGCCAATTAAATAGTATAAATTATTTATACGATTGTATAATATATAATTATTACTTGTCTAATGATCTGCGGTCTAACCATCGTGTTTTTTTTCGGTCTCTTCTAGTAATTTATAAATTATCTTCTAGTATAGATTTTTGAAAAATGTATGCTGGGTCATAAAACGATCTAGGTCATAAGACGCCCATAATCTTGTTCGGTAGACGAAATTATCGGAACAGTGAAGTTGACAGGGTAAATATTGGCAAAAATCTGAAGAATGCAGTGTATTCAAGGAGAATTCTTTATTCAGCTGTGCATTGATATTGGCTTATGATACATAAATATACATTTTAATGTAAGTTAATAAAATTTTAAAAATTGTGACGTACATATATATATATATCTAACTTACCATTGCGCCGTTTCACATCAGAACGTTTTCAGGGACATCTTCCCA
Organism: Eubasilissa splendida; assembly: GCA_031772225.1. Taxonomy (NCBI): domain Eukaryota; kingdom Metazoa; phylum Arthropoda; class Insecta; order Trichoptera; family Phryganeidae; genus Eubasilissa; species Eubasilissa splendida. The sequence continues at coordinate 25,916,297 of CM062858.1, read as the reverse complement.
TTATCAATAAAATAATTCAACTAAAATTAAAAACACTTTCAGACAGTAATATATGGTATGTTTGGAGTTAACGGAGGTGGGGGTGGGGGTGGAGTTCAAATGAATAAGAGAGAGGATGTAATGGGCGGTGTTTGAATATTTATTATGTTTTATCTGTTTTTATTATTAAGTATTTCAAAATTTTCTGAAATGTCTAACTTTCGTCCTTTAGCGCAGCTATGTATAAGTTGTAAATAACTATTATCAAATGAATAGTCCTCCATTCTTGCATGCTCAGCCATGTCGGAGTTCAGACTGAAGTTTTTTATAGCTTTCTTATGTTCTTTCAATCTTTTTCTTGTACTTCTTCAGCTCTGCAAAAGTGTTTTTAATTTTAGTTGAATTATATTATTGATGATGGAAAGATGTTACCGAAAACGCTCTAATGTTTAACACAATAAAATATATGCAGTGAATAAAATAGTGTTTTAACTCAAAATATTAAACAAAGGTACAATAATGATTTTTATGGTTCTCAAAATTTAACCTAAACATTATGAACGTCTATAAACTTCTCGTAATTCTCTCTTTATAATATTATAGTCATGGATGACTCTGATTCAGAATTTGCATTTGGTGTTGAATTATTAACGAAGTTATTGAAACGTGCCTGTCTGTCTGTCTCACCGATGGCGGTGTAGTCAATTTCGGATCTCAAATCTCAAATCTCAAAGAGGAGGTAATCACGACCACTTCGTAGTTGAATTATTTATTTTATAAAATATGGGCGTCGAACAGATTGAAACTGCATGTAAAATAATTCAATTATATTAAGAGGTATATAAATATAAAATTTTGCATAAAACACGAGAAATATAAATTCATCGTAACATATAGGTGTAATTTTATTTATATTTTCATTTTTAGGCTTTACCAAGTTTACACTGCCTCTTTTAAGGTACATGTATCACAGATTGTGCCAACCTTATTTTAAGCATTCACCATTCATCTAAGTAGCGAATGATCAATTTATCACGATTCACTGCAAGACGAAAGGGATGTTGTTCCACAAGCTTCTATCCTTTGCGCCAAGCCGATTCGGAATAGTGTTTAATGTTGAAAAACGTTAAGCCTCCATAACTGATCTGCCTTGTGGTTTTTTTCTATTCGAGGGTACCACTGGGGTATATACTTGATTCCTGTAATGACCTCCGTCCGCCCATTTGCATTTAATTCCATTCTTTGGTAATCTTGATCAACTTCAACTTTCCTTGCGTTTCGAGTTTTTTCTAGTTTAACTCAGCATACAACTTCTCATCGTTATATCTTACACTTTATAAGCATCCGCAAATTATTGTGTATAAGTGCTAAAAATGAAAAAAAATATCAGGAACGATAGCATAAAGACGCACAAAACTCGGTCAACGTATGACGACATCCGGCTCTCCGCGCCCCGCGCCCCGTGCACTGCGCAGCCTTTCGCACCACTCCACATGTACACATACACGTATTGACAAATTCACCTTAGGTTCTTCGAGAAAATATTTTTTATTGTTGTGTATGGTAAATACTTACATATTGTACTTTTAAAATTAGCAATTTTAACTTTGTGGTTAAAATTCATATTTTTTTATTTATTATCTTTGTTTTAATTTAATTTAGTAGCTAATAAAACAAAGATAATAAATTTAAAAAAATACTTATATATTGAAATTATTTTATATAATACATGCATATATTATGGGAGAATACCAAAATATGAAATCTTTATTTAATATATTTACAAAGATATTTAAATAATTAGAGGCAATGTCAACTCAGATCATAATCGAAGAAGAAAGGTTATAGATGTAATTTAGTTGGTTGAAGAAACTAAATGTCAGCTTTTTTCTTCCGTGAAACTTCTACACTGTTTGAAATTACATACACCACGAATAACATATAAAATAATAGTACCAATCTAAAGTTTTACGCCACATTTTAAAGGTCCACAAAATACCAATACTAGTCGCAAAATTTAAAAGCCCATCGAATATATATCCCGAATACTGAGATTTTTATTTTTTTCATCATATTTTATTACAAATACACCAGTCGTTAAAATAAAAGTATTCCTCCCTAAAGAGCGATCGTGGCACTTTGCGGACAGGGTTGAAATGTTTTCTTGATATTGAAGTACCACCTGAAAGTACGTCCGTCCAACTCTCGAAGCCTCTTCAAGCGCTTCCTCTGATTGTCTCTACTTATGACGCTTTCTCGACAGTTTCGCAACCGCTCAAGGGCATTTGTTTTCGTTGTTAAGATCTGAACATCCAACAACCATAAATATTTATTTTTCGAAATAGTTATTCTTCAGCTGCAATATTTTATTTCATGTTATTGGTAAAAACGGTTACATAAAGCTTAAAAATCGGCTTAAATTAGATTTGGTAAGAAATTTAAATAAAAATAAAAATTTAACTAAGTTAGATTTATGATAACGAATGGCTTTCGAGTTTCTGAAGAGCATCTATTTTATCAGCCTTTGCCTCTTTTATTTATATAAACTATGTGTGGAGACTTATTAGATCTTTCTGAATGAATTCTGACGTACCTAGCACTTTTTAAATTATAAATCTGAGTGATCTGTATAAAAAAAGATACATAGACATGTATGCTTTTATTACATTAAATTTTTTAGGCATTTTAATTAAGTTTTTTCCATTAATTTTTTATTTATCGCGTCAATAAAAGGCACGAAAATAATCACACAAAATTTATACTATATTTTTTAATAAGATCAACTTAACAATTCATTTATTTTTATTCATTTTTAGAAACAATAAAAACACACATTTACAGAAAACCTGTTTATAAAAGGATAAAAAAAATTAACACGTCAGTTTTTACGGTCTACAGTCACTGTATAGCTCGGTAATAAGGAAAGCAGAGCTCAACAATAAGATACAATAAGCATCCACTTTGGATACTGACGGAGAGGAATCGGTCGAAAATCCAGGCTGCAGAGATGACACACCTAAGAGCAGTAGCAGGAGTGACGTTAAGATATCAAATCAGGAAGAATATCATCCGAGAGGATCTTGTGTGATCTCATTTCCACTGCATTCAGTCTACTTTCGTTCCTCTTCTGCCAGTTTCAGTGTCGGTACCAGGACTCCATTGAGCACCGCTAGTCTTAATATAAAATAAAATTTTAATATAATAGTTTAAATATAACATAAAAAACTAAGTACACGTACTAATTCAATTCAGGTATGCTCTTGCAACGAAATTCAACTTGTTACCAAGCTGAAATAGACTTAAATATACGTAATTTATATTTTCTATCGGAATATGCAATTAAAAATTGATAAATCTTAGAAATTTTACAGTTACAGATGTATATAAAGTTGTTAGAGAGCAGAGCGAGTTAAAGTTTTTGACTGTTCTTAATACAAATAATTCTAAGGATTTCATCGCTTTGTTGCAAATTTCGTTGTAATGTTGAATAAATGTCAATTTTTCGTCGAAGAGTACACCTAAATCTCGCATGACTGCGACTCTACTTAGATCAATATTGTTAATGCTGTATTGAAAAAGGAGTTGAATTTTACTTCTATTGAAATTTATTTCTTTACATTTTTCTACATGAAGGTATAGTTCGTTAGCACATCACCACATATAAAGCAGATTTAGATTATTTTGCAAAGTAATACGACTGTAAAATGACTATTTATGTTAGAAATTGCTTTATATATTTTAACAACAACAGAACATGAACTCCATTAAAAATGTCAACAATGTGGTTTATGAATAGTAAAAATAAAACAGGTCCAAGGTGAGACCCTTGTGGAACCCCATTGGACGATTCAAATTGAAAAGATTTATAATTATGTATTTTAACGTAAATTTTTCTAAAAGTTAGGTAAGTTTCGATTCATTTAAAGGTGTTATTGCTTATTCCCAGAGCTTTTAATTATTTTAATAGTTGTTTATGTGAAACCTATGCTTATTTGATCTCATTATGCTGATCTTGTTTAGTTCAAAGAAAATAAATGCGTGTGGTTTTTCAAAATCGTATTCTAATCTCGAGATACAATAATGAAGATAGTATAGCGTCACGCATTGCAGTCTACAGCTGGTGTAAAAGTAGAAACGAATTTATGGATGTGATCAGAGAAGTTTCACTTAAGAAAGATCATAAGTAATTATCAATGGCGTATTGTAGGCACAAACCTAGATTATGCTATTACCGACGATGGTAACTAGGTATGTATATAGGTATACTAGGTTTTAAAAAAATAAATATATATTTTGAAAACAATTATATCAATATATATTTATTGTAGAAGATAATTGTTAATTTTATTGCTCGGTACCAAACACTGCTTTTGATTAAGATAAAAATATTATTTACGATTTATTCTTCTTTTAATTTATATTTAAATATATAACTAGCTTTATAAAATACCATAACTGAAACTCACATAACAGAAAGAAATATAGAAATATTATTGCTAATAATCTATCTCTAAAATGGAAATTTTCTTGCTTGACAGATTATTGACGAACATTAAATGTCTTATTTTGGCGAATACCGCACGAAATATGAACGTTCGAATATACTATGAATACAAAAGGTTTAGTAAAGGGTACCATTGCAAGCAATTTTCAGTTAAGATAATACATTAAAAAAAGAGAAATTTGCTTAAAAACTACTAAAAATTGGCAGACATAAAGATACCCCTAACATCACTCAGCTCTAATAGGGATATATTAGTTTACTAAGAATATTATGATAATTGAAAAATATTGGATGCATGTAAACAAGCAAATTATCTCGCAGTATCTTGATGTTACATGAGGATTGTCGGAATTAAAATTATAGCCGTTGGTTCCGCTAATCCGCGTAATAGCGGCTAGAATTTAATAAACTTTTCTAAAGAAGATAAGGAATATATAATTCATATTAATTTCTTTAATAATGCACAGCTGTTTTGCTTATATACAGTGTACGCCCCTGGTAAATAGCGGAAATAAGTAAATATAAATTATTATTTTATACTAATAAAAGCAGCACAACCATAGCCGACTTCATTAAATAATAATCTTTAATATACATTATTTGAATCGGTTGTGCTCATATACATTTCCAAACTCACAATGCTCAGTTCTGTAAGGGTTTTACGAGCAAACTTTTCAAGTGGAGAAACGTCTCTATCGCGGCATTAGTGTTATATCATAAGCTGCTTCGAACCCACCCTCTCCGCAGAATGCTTTTTCAATTAATTAAGCTTCCACCATCAAGTTTTCAAAGTGTATTTCAAACCACCCTAGAAGACGGGGTGAAGGTGCCGCGCTGCGAAATGAAATGAAAATATTTAACTGGCAAAGTGGTGTTATGCATCCTAAACAAACCCTGGTTACATCAGACGGGCTTTTGTTGGATAAACTTGACCGTAAAAGTGGACACAATGTAAATAGGATCCGCATATTAAACGGACCTTTTAGATTTACTTGTTATGGTTAAATCATGTGAGCTATGCAACCCGAAACAAGGCTTGAAGGGATTCAAATATTAAAGCTAAATATTAATACGTGAATTTTTTAATGAACTTATTGTATTGGTAACATCAATTAAAAAGATTGAAGAATTGCATGTGTTTGATTTATTGGTTGTAACCAATTGTGTACATTGCATACTTTGATTTTACAAAACGAGATAATTACGGTATGGTGACATCACCAAGTCTTTTATGTTTGTGGTTACATATTGCAATTTTTTATAGGAATAATATATATGTTGATCAAATAGCGATTATAATCACTGTCTGGATAAAAAGTGTTGGGAAAATATGGAATGTAAGAAAAATGGAAGTAAATTAGGAGAGGGACAGGAACAGTGAAGCGGGGAAGGGTAAAGTACCACTCAGAACCAGAAAACACGACCCACCTGTGAAATGCTCCATTAGATATCTGTATTCTCCACTAGATCCACAAATCTTCTGGCTCCATGACACGTACTACGTTGTTCTGTACGACGTACTCTTGGGTACGTGTATTATCGAGTTAAGATGAAACCGAGTTAAGACGGCAAAGCAGATACGATTGAAAATCTGAAAATTAAAAATTTACCACTGGGGTTCGATACCGGAGCTTCTCCTTACTGGTTTTACCAATTACACTATGCTAACAAATTACTTTATTATATTATTAACTTTTAATATTTTTTTCATATATAGACTTCTGTGATTCATCCCTTTCTTTCTAAGTGATTCATCGAATTTGTTTTAATTATCAATAAAATATGTCCAAAAATTGTAATTTCACTAAAATATAATATATGAATAATATGGTTGAGCAGTAGAATATGTTAGACAGAAAAAGATGGAGTAAGAAATATTTATCGCCGGACTAAGTTAAACGATTTAAAAATGTTTTAATACATGTTCTACCATAGTTAAGCGGTTAAGAGCATTCACGAATATTCTGTATAGAATATAAAAATATTAATAATTGACGATACCTTTAATTAATAATTCCAGAGGGACTTTGTAGGTTCAGGAGAGACCACTCCAATTCCATCGCTTCCAGAAGCCTCTGAAACACTAAAAAATAACTTTAATTAAAAACCTACCCAATTTATTAAATAATTCACCACACAATCTCCGCTTGAAAATCGTGTACTTTAAAATTAAAATATCACCTTAAAAATATAAATATTCTTGTAGACTTTGTTTAGGATCAACTCCCGCCACAAAAGTTTAATTAAACCATTTTCTGGCGCTTGGTGTCCCAGATAGGAGTACACCATGTCAAAATTATTTCAAAGTGTAATACTTCTGAGAACATGTTGACACATGTTGACAAAACGCGCCCCCTAACCCCATCTAGCGTTTGTTCTGAAGTTTATGTAGAATATTATTTGTAGGACTTGACTTTGAAGCTTACGTAGATATATGGATTTAACTAAATCCTGTTGCATTATGTGTATCTATAAATTATATAAGGGATATAATACAGCCTAAAAATAATTAATTAAATCCTGATTTGATTTGAAAAAATCATAATTCGTTAAATATAAATATGTGGCGCTATTTTTAATGTTTTATTTTATTTATTATAATCTTTTAACTGGTGAAATGATATAATAATGTTGGTAATATTTAGTCCTGCGTATGTTTAATTGGAAAAGCGGCGTATATTTATTATTATTTTCATAATAAAATCATCATTTTGACTTGTTTTATGTCATCAATGTATAGATTTATGGTAGTCTTTTATTTGTTTGGTTAGGTTCGCGTGTTTGTTCTTTCTTCTGATCTAAATATTATTATGTATTGTATTATACATATAGCATTTTATTCAATTAAAATAATTTGAAAACTTGGAAGAAAGGTGTCGATGATTAAACATAAGTTTATAAATTTGGTACCGTTGGTACAAATAGTTTTCTGTATGTGTTCCATATTCGTGAAAATGTACTTTTAGCGCGCGTGAATATCAGCCGTGAATAATTTTATTGACATATATTCCGCGTCCAAATTCCTACTTTTTAAGCATACCACTGTTCGTCTATAGTGTGAGTTGTGATATTGATGCCACCAGACATTAATTTGATCAATATTTGTATTATTTTTTTTTATTTGTTAACTTTGTTTTATTAACAAGTTATTGAGATAAAATACCGGTTTCGAAAAATATCATTTTCTTCTTCAGGATGTTAATAACTAATCGAAAACATATGTTATTGTTTCTTTAATAGAATCTATTTTTAAAAAACAATAATTATTTTCTTTAGTCGGGAGCGGAAATCGATCATTCCCATGCAACCATTGTGTGATTTCGGCGGCGACGGTAGGGGTTGCGAAGGCGTCATACTCAAGTCCTTCTAAATCCCCGAGATCGCTGGTCCTTCGATTAAATTTCCTTCCCCTCACCAACCTTACCCTATACCATGCCTCCCGATTCCTCCCCCACCTTTCGGTGATTCTGACTTATAACCGGAATTATCGTAATACATTTCACGGGACGTGTGACCCGGAGATTGTACAGTATGAATTTAGACAAAAATATATTGGAATAATATCTCTTTCCAAGCACAAGAGCTAGTCTCTTTTTTGGAGAGGTACGGCGATTCATAAAAATATGTAACTTTAGTTTTGTAACAGATTCAAGTAACTCATATATAATATTATATAAAATTGAAAAAATTTCAAAATAATAAAATAAATATATATATATATTAAGTATTATTTAGTAGAGTAGTACCTTCAGACTGGAATGTAGAATCAGGTGAGGTTTTCGTGTGGAAGAATTTTCAAGTGTGTCGAATTCTTCTATTTATTTTGAAACATCTGATTAAAAAACATCGCTACGTCTAACATAATCAAAATGATAAATGAAAATGAAAGTCTCCGGAGTAACGCAAAAACCGATACAGAATTTATAGGCCTATAAAATATTCGAAGGCTTTTTGCAGACAATGCTGTTACCCGCGACAGCCATCAGGGAAGGGGAGCAAAGGGTGTAAGACGGGGGGGTTGTTTACAAGCCCAACCGGCAGCTGTCACCCTTGCTGAACTTTGAATATTTAACAAACTTGTTGCTGTCTGAATATTGGGTTTCCTTGAAACAACATGGCTCGCTGTTTGGGAAGGCATCCATGGTTGTTTGTGAGTGGCAGTCAACAAATCAGCGTTGATTAAGGCTGCAGATTCAGATACAAAAGTATCTTGATATTTAGATCAGTTTGACTACAGTTTGATACAGATATGATTTTGATACGGATGACATGGATACAGACAGATTTGATGCAGGTAGTTTGTTACAGATATGACTTGAGGATGCTTAGGTCAAGTATATTTTTTCTTCCTTTTCAGCCTGGCAAAGGCCTCCTTCGTGGTATTCCACGATTCTAGGTCCTGCGCGGCTCTCCTTCAACACGTGCAACCTATACTTTTAATGTTGTCTGTCTAGGCTTCTAATTATCTTGTCTTGAATTTGAATTTGTTTAGAAATTTGAAGTATATAATATAAAAGGTGTTCCATGATAAATTCGGCTCTTCATTTCTGACTACTTCGTCTATGATGATGCATGCGTGTGAAATTTACAGTTACTTATGTGTAATAAAACACAGGTTTTTATAATTAATCTAAACTTTTTTGATTAATCTAAATTTATAACTAATCTTTATTAAATATTTTTTCTTTAAATGATACGAAATATATTTATTGATTTTCGTACGTGGCAATAATACATATCTCGTAATGTACAAAGATGTTTAAATATATGTTTAGATATATCAAAAATGTTACATTTTACATAGATGTATTGCAGTCTTTACATTCCTTCTCTTTAATTTTAAATTAAGATATTCCGGAAAACAACTAGATATCGTAATTATCCTATTCTTCTGAGCGCATCGTTTCTTAATTATTACACCAAAGTATAGAAACCATTGAAAAAATTAAAAGAACAAATCTATCTGTCAAAAAAAAAACTGTTCCCGGTCTTGAACCTGGAACCTTTTCATTGCCGGTAGGGTGCTCTTCCAGCTAGCCTGTAGTGGAGGATTTCAACATTCCAATGTTCATTTGTTAGTCTCGCCACGTATTTGGTATAGTCCCACTTCAGTTTCACGACAGTTTGCATAACGTCAGCAACCTTGGTTTTTCTTCTCATCTACTTGGGAGTTCTTTTATTTCTCAGAACATGCCCAGTATTGCTCTTGTGTGCACCATTATGCTTTGTTTAGTAGCCAGTTTTGAAATATACTGCTAATTTTTTTGATATAATTAAAACTACGATGTATGAAATAATAATAACATTTAACATAAATGCCTAGTAGTAGGTACAATGGTCGTTCCTCAAACTTTAGTTTCACTCAATACAAAATAAGTATTGTATTAATAATATAATTTACATATCTTCCTTTTAATCTAGTATATTCACATTTGAATTAATAATTTAAATAAAATCTCTGAACAAGTTGAATAGTTTAAAACATTATTTTGTTAAATAATATTTCACAATACAAATACTAAACAATGAGTTACAAATAAAAAAGTGGCAAACTTATATTGTAATTAAACAAAGTGACAATATGTCTTTTTTTAATGCTTTGGGCTATTGCTTTTGTTTGTCTTTGGTTGAAGTAATGATTTTAAGGGCTCATGAAACTATTGAATTATATTTAAGTAGTTAATTTTTTCAGACAATATTTGCATTTGATCATTGTTAACAATTCGATGGAAAAATGTGGTATTTACTAATGTTTCCAACACTATGTGGGTATTTAGTATTTTGTTTTTGAATTATTGACCAAGTTGTACTTATCCAAAAAACCACGTGGTTTACAATTAAACAGCATTAATTGATAACTTCAGCTAATATATGTACATACAGATTTTGGAAAAAACTCCACTAGAAAAGTCAAATAATCAAATAAAATTTTATTTAGAAAAAAAGTTAAATTTACGTAGGTATGTACTAATTAGTTTTAATATTTAATGGCGATATATTAAATATTAAAATATTTGGATTAATGAAATGAAATAAAATTGTTATTTAAAAATACGCGTTAATATGTATTTTTACATTATGCTCATTTACTGCTAGTGATATTTCTGATGGCTTCAGTTACATTCTTTCATTAGTGAAACAATAACAGTACACAGGTCACCTAACATCAATACATGGTTTAATTTTATTTTATTTAATAGTTTTAAGAATAAATTATGTTTTGAAATAACTAAAATGATGTAATGCAACCTAGCGATTGATAAATAAGTTTGAATTTAAAAAATATGTGAATCATTACTTTCTTTTGCTGGTTTTCTGCTCTTATATATATCAGCCTAGTTAATCTAAAAAAAAATGTTTTTTCTCAAATAAAACATTGAGAGAAAATATTAACAAAGCTTTATCTCAGCTGGGAGAGCATTCTACAGGTAATGAAAAGGTCCCAAGTTCATGTCCCGGTGACGTTTTTTTTTTTTTTAGAAAGATTTGTCTTTTTAATTTTTTCAAATACATCTTATACTCTGGTTTAATAAATTAAGAAACGATACGCTCAGAAGAATAGCAAAATTACGATATCTAATCGGAAAAAAGTATTGTTTTCCGGAATATCTTGACAATTAAAGAGAATACATGAATTTATGTAATATGTAAAATTTTTGACATATCTAAAAAAAAAGATATTTTTTTTAGTAATTTCGTAGATTATATTTTAACGAAATATTATTAAAAAAACTTTCTGATTATTATACAAATAATAATCCAATGCGTAACCAATATAATATAATAAGCTTCATTTAACGAGCCAAGTTTCTACCCGTTTGAATAATATAAGTAAATAGCTAAAAATTATGTTTTTTTTATTTATTCATTATTAGTAATGAAACCGTGATCAGTTACAGTTTTTAATCATTAATATTATCGAATATCAATTACAATCATACCAGTGAGCTAAGAGTAGCATTTTTTCCCATCACTAGTTTCGAACCCGACATACTAGCGGGGAACTAGTTTATACATCAAAACTGTTGTCACGCGTTTTCGTAATACTCATAAGAATAGCATTATTATAATAAAATTAATCTATATTAACGCTCGCAAAACTACCAATACTCGCTAAATTAACGATGCAAAACGTATTTCTAACGTGGGCCCTAGTGCACCGCATGTCTGCATTTACGTAATTTCACCACTGACCATGAATTTTCTGTGCCTCATCAACAGCAATCAATCTACTGTTGGATAATCGGCTCTATCTGATAGTGTCTCTTTGTCCCCTGCCAATTTTTTTCATGTTACCTCTCAATGCTCTGATAATTTCATCTATTATGTACCTAAATTATCAAAAATAATGTGTTTCTGATTTTAGTGCTGGGAAGATTCACATTCACCCAACTGAAAATCGAAACATCGATACGGATAGTGTACCTACATTACTTGACGTTTGACGTGCAACAAGTGTGCAGTAAGGCGTGAAACGGCGAATCTCTGAGACTTGGCGTATACACGACGGAATACGAAAGCCAAGAATTGTAACCAAAAATTTTTCTCTATCTTAGATATTATCTTGAGATATTCTTCAGTCGATCTTATACAAATTTCATCAAATTTATTTATTTTTCTCAATACACCAACAAATTTGTTCACAATTTGCATGATAACGCCTTAAATTACGTCAATTACTTAAAGGGACTCATTAGAAATTTATGTAATCGATAGAGTACAACAATCTGTCAAAAGTGTCCTACCAGTACTTATATAGGTCATGCCGTTGACTGACATGTATCGTAGATTAAATAAAATAAAAATCACACACGATATTTGGTAATTTTTTCCAGCCTTGTTGACGAGTTGATTACGTTAGGAAGATTCCCAAAGATTTTATTTATTCTTTGGCTCAATTCTTTCGCCTTTGACTGCCAGAGAATCTTTGTTGACTTTGGACAATGTTTATTTGTCTACTATTTTGTTGAAAAACCAATCTTTAAGATAAAGAAACGAAACAGAAAGGAATCGAGCAGAAGCGTATTTCCCATTTGATGAAAAAATTCAAAGCGACTTAGCGGCAACAAGGCACGCCCGACCCGTTTGCTTTGTCGGGTATTCTTTTCTGTGTCACAAATAATATTATCGTTGAGTATTGTGTTAAGGTTTTCAAAGTAGAAAGGAAATCAAATCAAAAGACTTGTTTATTGTAACATTTTAAGTACATTTTTAAGAAAATTAAGGAAAAGATAATATAAACATATAATTTTTTTGTATTTGAAGTTATAGTATATTTTAAATATAAATAAGGGAATTAATATGTTTTACTGGATTGATGTGTCAATTTTTTGTTTTATAAAAAATAGAGATCGTACACGAAGTACATGTCACATCAATATTCTCACTATTTTAAAACTGAGCTTGTGCTACGAAAATAGGACTAACCTGTTGGTCTCCTGGAACGAGGCTCGATCCTCCGACCACTAGATTACTAGGCCAGCGTCTTAACCACCAGATCACTAGAAGTTACTCATATTAAGCTTTAAATTATATACAAATCAAACGAATCAACTAGAAAGATATACAGAAAAAATGTATTTATCGAAAAAATATTTAGTTGCTATCGGGATTCGAACCTTATTCGGGGAAGCGTGTTCACCATTGCGCTGTAGCAATCGAATACATTATGGAAAAATTTTGAACTTATATTCTGTATATGATATAATAATCATTTAATTTGTATTCAAATACTACAGAACTATGTTCTAAAAATGCATCTTTGCAACAAAAATGTGTTCTCTTAAGAAACTTTATTTCGTTAAAAATTGAAATCGTTCAGTAATATGATTTTTTCAGAAATGTTTTAATATTCAACACGATCGTTTGTCAAAATTGCAACATCAAACTATTTTTCTTAACATAAGACAATGATTATTAAAAAGTGTTTGTGGTATTGAATTTTAATATACATCGGCTTCACCGAAACCATCTAATTACCCATGGAGAAACAGGTATCTAAAACCACTTGAATAAGTCGATTTTACGTGGTTTATCCGCAGTTCGAAAATGGTTTTAACAGCCGAAACAGCTGTAACATTTAAATAATACTTTCTGAAAACTAGCAGAACTCAATAATAATATTAATTAAAATTAGATTTATTAAATTTCGTAAAAAAATAAAAATAATTGAACGATATCCTAGGATGGGTTTTGAACATAACTTTATAATTAAGATTGAACGTTTTTTAACATTTTTTTTCTTCATATCGTCTTGGAATTAGATCCATAACCGCAGTCGTAACAGCATCAAACATTTCTTGACGTCGCTTCCGTGATTCAGACTTTTTTATTTGCGGAGATTAAAACAAAAGATGCACTGCGGTGTGGTAACTTTAGATTAATATTAAAATGTACTATATTAAAAACATTCATTAATAATTATTGTTACGTTAACATAAACAAAGTAGCAAGAAAAAGGCGGAATGATTATCAGAGGTGATACATATACAAAAAACGCGTTACATGATTTAGACACATGTATAATACCAGACTTAAAGAAATAGGATGTTGATCGAATTTTTTAACTTTATTTTTAGCTGGATTTTTGAGATCGGATGTAGTCGGGAGAAAAATAAAAAAAATAATTTTTAACTCTATTATTATTATTTAATTATTTTTTCTTATTGTTTAAAATTTGGTTGTATAGAGAACAATATATAACTGCTGCTATATATGAAGTGTTTAGTATTATGTTTGGACAAGTGGACACTGATTGATTCATTAAGGGACCCGGAAGATGGTTGTACCATCGGCCATGGACCTTTAGAACAAGAGCTATATATACATATACACACACACACATATATATATATATATATATTTTAAATTTACTAATCTGATATAATTACAATGATACAATAAAATAAGTTTTTTTAGTTCTACAACTTCTCTAAAAAGCATGTACTTGTGCAGAGAAGGGGATTACATATATTGTATATTGTTTTATTGTAGTTCGGTCTAAGGGCCTTTTAGGTCCGTTTCCAACCGCATAACCATCTTCCAGTCCTATATACAGGGTGTAATAGACCTAGTCCATAATAAAATGTTACAACATTACAAGTCGAAAATGTTCAAGAAATATGTGCAAAAATCGTGTTAAGCTCCGAACTTTGAAATTAATATTAATCTATATTTTCGCTTCAGGCTCTAAATCATTTAGGAAAAAATAGTCTGGCTACTCGATAATTGGTGACCTTTAATTTTTTGTATTCAATATATAATTTGGAATCAATAAAATATTTCAATTAATTGAAATAATCGCATAATTACATTTTTTTTTGAAATGTGTATATCACTGACACGTTGAGATTATGTACATCCCTTGAACATTTTCGATTCGTAATTTAGTCAGGTACTCATCCATAAATCATTGTGGACTAAGTTTGTTACACCCGTCTAATATACGAATATGGGCTCTAAAAAATCGGTTTTTGAGTGAAAAATCCTGAAAAAATCTTTGGTCCAATTTCCGATAATAATATTTAGCGTCGTTGTTACAACTCGAAATTAGTGACTCTTGTATTGTTAAGATTATCAAGGTAATAAAATAAATAAAATTTTCACAAAAATAAAATATGAAAAATATGTAGAAATATTAGTATGATGAATTTTTAAATTAAATGAATATACCTTTTAATTATTAATATTTAAATAATAGCCGCTTCAAAAATGTCATACCAGAAGACATCAAAAGGCGGTTGTAGCGTTCCTGCTTGCCAAAATGACACGCGATGGAGCGTGTCGCCCGTGCATGGCACCGCCTTACACAGGGTGGTTGTAAAGTCATGTTGCTATTTTACTACCCAATATTTTCTCTTCTCCTTGCAGACTAATTTATTCATAAAACTTATAGGATTACTATAACGTGTAGTTGCTGTATATATAAAATAAACAACAAATTTAATAAATATAATAATAATTTGTTTTTAGTTTCATATTTTAGAACTTTATTATATTACATTATTACAGAAATAAGAAGCAACATTACTAAGGATTTTGGCAGTAAAGTAAAAAAGACACTTTATTTAGTGCCCCACTACTATATTAGTATTGACTGTATTATAGTAGACAGTGCTTTTTTGGTATAGTAGTTCGTGTATTGAAAATAATGAAAAATATAAGTGCAATAATAAAAAAAGTAAAACAAGATTCAGTTGACAATGTTATATACAAATTAAAATGTAATGTTCAATCTATAAACATTTTTGTACACACACATTGGTAAATTGATCAAAATTTGGTTATAAAAAACGCGTTATATGTCTCAGACATATGTATAAAACCACCCCTGCATGGAATATATTTTTTACAATATATTTATTTCTTGCTTGTGTCTACAGAGATACTAAATATTCGTAACAATATTCTTATATATTACAATCGTGAACCTCTTATTAACGTTCTGAATCTGTCTACGGTAAATGTTAAAATAAAAACATGTTTTTATTTTTACGTAATTAATAAAATTAATTTAACAATTCACAAATGAAAAAATCAGCGTTATATTTTTAGTAATTTTTACTTCACTTAGGTGTCATTATCAGCATTATATTATATACGATAATTTGGAACAATAGTCCACTGGGGGAGTAGCTCAGACGGTAAAGTACTCGCTAATCATTTGAGAGGTACTGGGATCGATACCCGGTGCCCCAAAAATCTTTTTAAAATAAAGGTAAAAATTAAACACCGGATAAAAGTGAAAATGTAACGAAATTTTCTAACGCAGTTTTCGTGACAAATTTTGCTAGGAGAGCTCCTGAAATAACGTATTATGTGACAAAATATACGAACCATGTTTTTGTATCTTGAATGACTGTATTGAGGCAGGCACATATCTATAATTTACTAACGTTCGTAATCATATTCAGATTTTTAATGTTTGCTTATCAGTGGTGTACAGTATAAGACAAGAAAAATAAATTATTATGTTTAAGCAAAATTAAAAAAGGAAGGATATTGTAATAGATCACATGTTTTGTACTCATTAAATTGTAATGCTATTATTATATTTGAAAAAAAAACAAAGTACATATACCCACATTTAAAAAAAATACATGATCTCTTAGATAAGACAAATCTTCTTTCAAAAGATAGTTGTCACTGGGACTGAAACTCGAACATTTTATAACCGGTAGAGTGCTTTAACTAATTTAATTAATTATATTTAAAGCACTCTACTGGCAATATAATGTTTTAGATTCGAGTCCAGGTATATTTTTTTGTGATAGATTTATTTGTTATTATTTTTAAAGTGCTAAATAAACATCATTACATATTTATTTATATTATTGTGGAACTATGTACTCAATAAACATTTCACAAACAAATGTGTGATTTAATTAAAAATGTACATTATATTTTAACTAATTAACGTTGAACAATGCCCCAGTACACAATACAACAACTTTAAAGAAGGGGAACCGAGACGTTGAAAGGCAGACAATGTTACGACGGACCTGCAAGAAGCAAGCGAGTACCCTGTGCAGTAGTGTACAGTAGTCAAAAGATAATTGGCGTTCTGTGGTGACTGCGGTAATGACTGAATCCATGAAAACAAAATAATAAGAAATATAATGTTAACATATTATTAGATGCAACTTTGTTCGGTATTTATAACAGGACCAGATCGCTGGTCACCGTGCGCATGTGGATGTTCCTTTAGGTTTACTATACCTATTTGCCACCCACCCCCTCCCTTTACCCTTACCGACATCTTATATAGGCACAATTACTGCCAACGTGCCATTTACTATATGGCGGACGTAATATACATATAAGTACGTGTTTTTACATGCGAAATAACGTGAGAATTAGTCGCATGTATGGCTCGCAGGTGTCCTTTTTTTTCGGTTAAATTCGGCACACAGAAAACTTCGTACACGGGGCTTTATGAATTTGTTAGTTTTGTAAGTAGATGGACGTACATAAATTCTCGGTTATCCACCTTCGTGACATGCGTCCTTGTCTTACCCGAATATGTCCAGTGTGAAGCCAGCAATATATCTGTTTTCTTCTTTACTTTCCTCGAAGATCTTTCTTTCTTGAGATCTCGCTTATTATAACGTACCCATTTCAGTATCCTCGATATCACAAATGTTACTGTATTTAAATAAGCTATTGTATTTTTGTAAAGAATAATAGATAGTGATAAAGATGGTAAATAAAATTCTGAATTTAAAATTAAGTAATTTTTATTTATTAGTAACATCGTAAACATGGTATACTTTCATGCGACAAAACCATTTCCCTTCTAAACGATAACTTTTGTTTCTGAGCTTTTCCGATTGCCCACGTCTCCAGCTTCAACGTACACTTCATGGGGCCCAGACAGCAGTACAGTACTACGGTACACCGTGCGACAAAATAAAGTACACTGAAATTGAACTAAAATAGAAATTACAATAATTATGTTTTTTTTTATATATAATTTCATAGCAGTATAATTGTGTAGGTGTAAAATATTAAAGTCGTATAATTGTATTTTTGTTTTTATATGTGTAGTTATGATCTATATAATATAAAAATAACATTTAATATTATTTTTACCGTGTAACTTTTACATGTTTCATTAATCTTTATCGCGTAACTCAGACCCTTATAGATAGTCCCACAAAGATATATTAAAGTACTGTGTAAAGGTAAAATAAGCAAGAAAATAATATAAATGTCAATTCAAGATCGAAGTGGAGGAACAGTAAAATAACTGAAATATTACAATTGAGAAGAAAAAACAAATGAAATATTTTAAATATAATTATTGCAATGAAAAGCGCATAGTTTCCAAGATCAATGCAATTGATACGTGTGACACACGACAATGGGCGTCATTCGCATCAGCATATGATTTCACATTAGTGCGAACCTGAATGGATTTTTAAACATATATATATATATATATATATATATATCATAATTATGAAATTACACGTTAGGACGGCTATGATTCTAGCACAATACCATAATTGTGCAAGATTTAATGATTGCTATATATATATATATGAGTAGTACATATTTAAAAAATGGCTTTTTCATATTTTTTGGCTCACCTATTGTAGAACAACTCACGTAGCGCCACGCTCGGGCGCTCTGTGAGGAAGAATTCCCGACAAAGACAAGTTTTTTCAAAGAATTTTCCTTTAAAAATAAGATAAATAAAAATAACTGATCCCATTCCGCGAGTTAATTAAGTTTAATGGCAACAAATTGTTTTGGATTACAACAATACTGTTTAAGAAATAATGTCTAGGAAAGGCCACTCATTGTAAATAAAAGTACATTAAAAATCTAACGGTTTTATTGCCATATTTCAATATGTGGTTTCGCTCGGGTATCCAGGGATGAAAGGTTCTTTTAGTACTATTGTGTGAATACAATTTAGACTAACACTTGATCTTTAATTTATAAGATAATAAATATATTAAATTTTGAATACTAATACTGCTCTAAGTTAGGTTAATATAGATTCATTAACCAAAAATTTCTGTGTGATTTAATAAAAAAAAATATTATTAAAAATAACAAAGCATGTAAGTCAGAAATTTATTCCATATACAAGGCATTTATAAAAATCACGCTATGGATTAGACTCAGTCTGATCTCAATGAATTCTTGATTCTTTAGCTGGTTCGAGATCGAAATATGACGTCCGCGGAATTTTTGGCACTACGAGGTAAACCAGATACTGGAAAATGGTCCTTTTAGAAGCCTCAATAATTGTTGAGCATGCGAAGATGAATGAATGTGGATGAGGCGAGAATTGTGTGTCAAGAAAGAAGAGTGTGGTGCTCTATCCTCTCTACCTACCGACGAGGATGGTACGTTAGTTAGTTAAATATTATAGTCCAAAATTTAATAAAAATGAATTAATAACTCTAGCGTCTATTATCAGATTCACTCAAAGGTATTTGAGATTCTGTAAAAATAAGGTAGATGGCTCTGTCAAATGATGGAACGATTAAATGTATTGATATCAAAAAGGTAACATATAAGGTCGAAAAATTGTCGATAAAAATAGTGCCGCTGTAGCTTAGTTGGATAAAGCACCTCCCCCGGTCAGGGAAGAGATCCAGGTTCGAATCCCGGTAGCGCAACAACAATGTTTTTATTTTTCGATAATATTGATTTTGTATGTATATCTTTATAATTAATACATTTAATTCATATTTAAAATATTATAATGTTGTATTCCGCAGAACTTTGTGGTAATTCATTATAAATGTAATTAAAAACAATATTGCTAACACTAACTGATTTTGGAATCATAGTTTCTTTTTCAAGGTGTACAACATACTCTTAGGTGTACAAGAGTATTGTGGTTACTCTGAAGAAGGAACGGTAGTTCCGAAGCCGGTTGGTGTTAGTAAAAATAAAGTGGCGGTTAAACAAAGTGAATTGTTTTTAATTAGGTATAATTAAATATTACATTACAATATATATTTACGAGATATTTCTGATTATTACCACAGTACCTTAAATAAAAAAAAATATAGGTTATTTTCAGAATTGTATACGGACCGTATTTACATGAAAATTTAGCGGTCCCAAATGTACCAAGTCTCGACGACCCATAATTTCTGAACGCCCAAGAGACAACCATTTCAACTATATTCTTCTCTAGTGAGTCTTAAACCCTACCATTAATAAGCAAAGTCCTCATCTTCGGTTGGTAGTTAAAATGTAAGGACTGGAATTACATCTCCTTAGTGTCCTTGTTAGGGTTCGAGCAGTATCTTCCAGCAGGACGGTACTCGCGGTTAATGGCTATCGCACCGATCAAGAGTGTAGTAAAACGTTGCCGAGATCTTAAAGGACTGAACTTGTAACTTTCTAGAAAGACTTCCGAGTAGTTTTTCTGAGAGAACTAACGGTCTGCGAAAAGGGGGATGATCACATTATTTTAAATTCAAACAAAAAAAAATACGAATTAAAAATATTTTGTTGGACTGTTAGGAAGTTAATTTAATAAAAAAAATATTCAATTACCACATTGTATTATGTATAATATATTACGTATTAAATTTTTTTTATTATAATCATTTCAGAGATTTTTTTGATAATTAACGGCGAAAAATAATGCTAATTGTACTTTGAACACAGTTATCACGAATTTTAATATTTCACAATAACGATTTATTTTACAAGGAGTTTTAATACTAGAATAATTTCTCTGAATTTCCCAAGCACCTTTTAGAGACAGGTCATAATTTTTCAAACATAAAGGCCTTAGATTGGATAATTTAGAAATTAAAAATTCCCTTATCACTAAGTCTAATATAATTAATAACCAATTGAATATAACAACCAAGCCGCTATTTAACATATTTTCTATTTCAATGTCTCCCTGTCAATCACCTCCCAACTCCTACCGAGATTCCGCGCCCGCCCTGTAATTTATGTCGTTTTAATATTTTATTTTTATGGAATAGATCAGTTGTACACCAGTCCTAACGAACAAGCGTTTGTATCGAAACCGGTTGATTGAAAAATAACTCACATTACTTTATACGAAGTTTAAATATAGATACAATTTTTAATTATGTCTAATCACAAAGTTAACGCTACAGACATCAAAAATATTGAATATTTTATTTAAGCAAGCTCAGCGGTACAGAGTAGAGTTCTGGAGCTAATAGTTACACGTGTACGTAAAGGGTGAAAATAGAAAAAAAGAATGAACGTAGACGAACGCGGTGCAAAATGCGGTAACATCTGTAAGCGATGGAGAAGGAAGAGGAAAATTAACAATTGAGAATTGTTTGTAGAAGGGGTTGGGGAAATGCGGGATATAAGAAGGGTGAGAGAAATTTGGGAGAAAGGCAGGAATAGAGAACAGGGTGGTTGAAGGACCAACCAGAACTAGGAAGAAACATGACCCATCTGCGAGCTGCTCCTGTAGGTATTTAGATTTTTATCACCACAAGTCTTCTGGCATCAGAACATGTACTCTATTGTTCCGCATGAAGTACTCTTGAACATACACTTCGGTGATGGCGAGAAGTGTGACACAACAAGCACAACATGAAAGGACTAATCGGTATGCATGGTAGCGAGAAACCAATTATACACAGTAGAACGATACTTTACAAGTCAACAATTTGTTCCTACACGGCAGGACGAACTTGGCGGCAGTCAACGCACCCAATGGTAAACGCTTACTGTCAAACTTCAACTTCAACATTCAACTGGTCCAAAACTATAGATAACATCATAAAAAAAGGTAGTAGCAGGCAAGTAATAGAAAGGAACTATTCTATATGTCGCGTTTACATTTGCGCAAGATGACGATCGGCGATCCATAGAATATTGTTATGAAGATCGAACAAGAATAAATATATATCTGATGGATGCGAATTTTAAAAGTTTTTTTAAAAGAATTTTAAATTTAAAAATGAATGCACTGGAAGTCGCTCAGGCGCATGTACGAAAAATCAATGTACTATTGAATACTGAAGATTGAGTAATGAAGAATTAACAAAAAAAGAGCAAATATAGATTTGTTTGTAGCATAGTTGATAGAATTAAGGAGTCGGTCCTACCAGCGGCTACTACTGACATTTGTTCAGTGATTAAGTTAACTGAAGGATTGGCCCTATTTAACGCAATAAAGATTGAGTATGTGTGCAAGTGGATATACTGGGATATAAGAGTTCGTCATTCTATTCTCTCTGTGTACCATGTCGAAGAAATAGAGTGACAGTAAATTATTTAATTAACTTTATTTATAATGCATCTACATATTTTTTTATTATTCAAGGAACTCACTACAGCGACAGCTGATGTAAGGACGTGCAAGATTTATCACTACGAAATAAGTAATTTGTACCCTTTAAAAATCGAATCCATGACCTTAATACCTGATTTTTATTCTTGTTCAAATAAATTCAGTTGTGTTAGTATTATATATCAAAAGTAATACTGACGAAATTTGTTTTATGTGAGAAAGAATTGGAATGTATGAATGTAGGAGCAAAAATGGGCGATTTGATTGTATGCTGTTTATTGTACGCCGATGATGCAGTACTAATGGTGAATAATGAAGAAGAATTACAGTCTTGTGAGTAGAATGTACGATGTATGCAAGGAAAGCGACCTTATTATGAATGTTAACAAGTCGAAAGTGATGGTATTCGAGAAGAAGGAAAGCATGACACCGTGCTAATTACTTGTAGGTAACGAATGTTTGGAACAAGTAGATGAGATTGTGTATTTGGGAAGTATGTTTGATAGAAACGGAAAGGCTAAGAAAGATATCGAAAGGAGGGTGACTGCAGGGAATAAAATGAACGGCGCTTTGAATGGAATTATATCTAACGGGAATTTGTCAACCGAGGCAAGACTAGCGATACACAATGGAATCCTAGTACCAACATTGATGTATGGAAGTAAAGTTTAGAGCTGGCAAAAGAGGAACGAAAGTGGACTGAATGCAGTGGAAATGAGATCATTTAGTCGTGTATGTGGCAAATCTATTTATGACAGAGTAAAGCATGAAGAAAACAGGAAAAAATGTAAAGCTGATGTTAGTATAATTAATAGATCAAGAATGGATCACTTTGGTGGTTTGGTCATATGGAACGGATGAATGAGAAGAAAATGGTAAGAAAGATATATGACGCAAGTGTTGATGGCACCAGAAATAGAGGACGTCCGCGGAAGACTTGAAAGATGTATGAATGTGGATGAGGCGAGAATTGTGTGTCAGGGCAAAATAATATGGCGTTCTATCCTCTTTGTCTACCCCCGCGGGGAATCGGCGTGATGGTAAGTTTAGTTAGTTAAGATGATTTATTTGTATCTGTATGTTTGTATATTTCTCGTCAATCCACTGTTAAATGTAAAAATTAAATGTATGGCATAATTAGATAATGCACGTGCCCCGGATTGGAAGAGATCAAGGTTCGAATCCCGGTAGCAACACCAATATTTATCGATAAAATTTATTTTATATGTATATCTTTCTGATGAATACATTTAATTTGTGTTTGACATTAATTTGCTTTATATTTGTATATACTTAACTCAAAAACCATAAAACCTGGTCTGATTTTGATTCTATACCTCACATATCTAATATCTTTATAATGATATTGAATAACACTATTCATAATCACGTATAGTATAGCATAGTATAGTGTAGTGTAGCGTAGCGTAGTGTAGCGTAATGTAGCGTAGTGTAGTATAAACATAATATTTTAAAAAACAATAAGACTTAGAAATAATATTAGTGATGATTTTTATGATTCTTATCGGCGTAGTTGTCTTATCAAGCACATATTATTCTAATACAAATTGAATGTATGAATTAGAAAGATAAACAGATAAAATTAATTTATCGAAAGAACAATTCGGTTGCCACCGGGAAAATATGTTTAATAATAATGCGTTTTTCTTAAAAACATGTATTATTCGACTAACAAAGCCATTCTTACTAGATATTCACAGTAGATGACTACGGATGTGGAGAAAGGCTGCGATTTCTATTAAAATAAGTACATAAAAGGGTGCAATGGCCCGAGCGAATTCACTTGCTAGCTGGTAGTACCTACCACGCCATACATAATTCATGAGCAAGGAACGATTGTCGGGACCATCCCTTTTGGCTCTGGGCTGATTTTGGTGTATGTTTAGTTCCTTTTAAAGTTTGCCAGGCTTATTTGAATTTATTTGCTCGAAATTTTGTCTTAATTATACGTAGACCTTTGTATTTTCGGTGAACACATTTTCTTAACTAAATTCCTGTAGTTAATCAAGTTGATTTAAAATGTTTTATTTGTACTGTATAAATAGGCATTTTCTCGTATACCTAGAAATGCGTTTTATAGCGGTATCCGAACTTTCGTACGTACTCCCCCCACAAAATTATGTTAGAAATTATCGTACCCCATTATTCCAGAATTCAATCTAAAGGGGAAACTTTAATGTAAGTGGGTTAGAACTTGAAACAATATACAGAATCATGAATGAGAATATGATAATAGAAATTATTCTAAAAAAAAAAACTTTCCAAGTATACAACTGTTCACAGATTTTAAAGTACCAAAAATAGTAGACATATACAAAAAAAAAACAATTTTTCAAAATTAAAAATCAATTAAATTTTAGAAGCGAATTCCGATCTACAAGATATAGAGATCAAATTGATATCCCAAAACTAAAATAAACCGCAACTCAAAATCAATATATTTATCAAGGCATCAAATTTTTTAACAATCTCTCCATCACAATTAGAAAAATTACGGACTATCATAAATTTGTAACTGAAGTAAAAAAATATGTACATAGACTAACTGAAACATTAATTAACTCGTATATACTCCTTCTCAATACACGAGTCTTACTCTCATAGAGAAGAAACAAATGTTAAAATATATATATATCCACTGATTATTCAAATTGTATTATATTTAAAAAAAATCTGAATTAATAAAATGTATATAACATATATGATAAAAAAAATCCCAATTGACGTTTTTTCTTTATTTGTTATTATGATGGCAAGATTAAATATTGTTTTTTTAAGTTTAAAAGTAACAGGGGGGTAACTTCGAAAATATCAATATCGGCTACACACATTAGGATGATAATTGGCACAATTTTCACAGCCTACCGTACCACACTGGTAAACGATAACTCTCTGGTCAAAGTTTTATCTCTAACTGGCCCAAAAAACCATAGAGAACACAACCACAGAATAAGATCGTACTCTGGGTATAGGAAGAGGGGGTAATGGATAGGTAATATACAAGAGCTAAGAGCTATAGCTCGTTTATATTGCGCGCACACGGCGACAATTGGCGATTGTTGGATAGTCATAAAGATCGAACATATTTAAAAAACAAAATTATGAATAATTTATATTAAAATGAATAAAAACCACAATGTAAATTTTGCAATAAATATTAAAAATAATATATATATTTTAGGATGCCCCTTATCTATTTGTATATATGAACGTGATATATTGCGAGATAAAAGGTTCTAAGGATACACTAAGGGCTTACTAGGGGTGTCATTCTTTGAAACAAAACAATTAAAAATTACCGGGTAGGAAGACCGTTTGGGCACGTCATATAAATTACTATCCTGGGATATTTTTATGCCTAATCTGGTTTCTCCACGTCTTTCTGGGGAATCGTTTTTGTACTCGTTGTGTAAGTCACGTGGCCGGTCTCTCGCGTTGAAAGTGTTAAAAATATTGGAAACATCACTGCTTTGTAACGCATCGACTCATATTTATCTTATTCACTCGCCCACGCAGTAAATAGATGTAAAATAATATATAATGTCATATTCCAAAATTCCATTGTAATTATATTTAAAAAAATGAAAAATTATCTAATTAGTATTACACAAAACGTTGTTTAATTGCATTTTTAAATTAAATCGTTTTTGATGCTTACTGAATCATCGAACACCATTACATTTTGTTCTCTTGATATGATCCGTATCGAGTAATCTTTTACGTGTCATTCGAACCTTGAATATCGAAACCAGTTTATTTGATACCGTTCGATAAATAGCAGCAGGGGTTGTATTAAGAACGTCCCGCAAATATTCGGTCCTCAGTCGATTCAAACAGGCGAAATGCGATACTCGAGGGGTAGCTTGAGTGACACTTACACCGAGTGTCCGAGTGAGGGGACTTTTCTCAGTAGGTATATCGAATTTCATTGGCAGTACTGTGACAGTAACAGCCCCATTGGAGATGAATTGATTAATTAATAATTACCATACTAACGTAGATCTAAGAATTTGGGTCGTGGTCCCGACAGTCAAAATACTAATAAACCAAAATTATCTATATATCTGTCTCCTTTAGATTTCAGTGCAGTTAAGGAGACAGAGGAGCCTTCTTCTTCTAGTGCTATCCGTTAATGGATGTTTGCGATTATATCGATCGTTTAAACATTGTTTACTGCCGAGAAATTCAAGTGTCAGGCCGTACCATTTTTTAATGTTTTTAAACCATAAATTTCGTAATTTAGTTTTTCCTTTTATAACTAGCTGCAATATTTAATACTATACTACAAATATTTAATAGATGTTAGGTAATTGATTATTCATAATTCTTTAAGAAATCACCGATAGATTTGAAACTAAGCCACTAAGGGCCGGTTATCTGATCAGTGGTAAATTTTTACTATGGTAACTTTTTACTAACGCCCATAGTTAAAATCATCTGCGGATTCGATCGTCAAATATACTATTGTCAAAGCATAGATAATCTTAAAATATGCTTTGTCTATGGATTTTTCGCTTCTGCGTTCAAAATCTGTCACTTTGGTGGTGATATTATTCGCTAATATATATTAAATAGCGAAATCATCATCGGACGAACTCTCATCACTAAAATAGCGGAATATTGAATGATTAATTGTCGTATACTGCAACTTTCAAAATATCAATGTGTCAGATGACTTTTGGAACGGTTGTGAAGAGTCCGCCATATTTCACTGTCGATTCTCGTTTTTACTATCGGATATCGGAGAATAAAATAAGTTTACTGCGAGATGTACTTTCGAGAAGTAAATATATTTTTATCAACGATCAAACATTCCGTTTTAGCAAAAATTTTTTACTTTACAACCGGTCCTAACATTTAAATCTCAGTTACCAATTATCGTTTCAATCGAACACAATACAACACAGTACAAATATATTTTATTTTAATTAATATAGCCCTTGGTATTTTTATATTACACTTGATACCCTTAGGGTGGTTCCAACTCTCATTTTCACTTCATTTCATTCAAGTCATTTTATTTGTATACCTTTTTTTAAATTTATTAATTATTTAATATATTTGGTTTTTGTTTATTATCGGGAATTTTATTTTGTTTATACTTAATTATAATTCATATATACTGCATGCTATTATAATCCATCAAAATTTTCAGTTAGTCAGTTCTGTTGGAATTTTATTAAAATAAAGTCATGTTGGTTATATTATTTAATAATTTGTTTTTACAAAAGAATATTGTGACAGAAGCTGGTCTCAATTTTAGGCTATCAGAATTTTAACGACACTCAGAATAATACATACTTAAATTTATTGTCAAAATAGATGGATATAAATAAAACAATGTTATAACTCTACTTGAGTTTATTTTCACTATTCAAGTTTTGAGAGAAACAGTAACTCCCATCGATAGGTGAAGTATTGAAGTTTAATACCTCACCTGTTTCTCTTAAAACTCGAGTAGTGCAAATAAATTCAAGTAGAGTTATAACATTATTTTATTTACATACATCCATTTTGATGATGAAACTACAAAATTAACGTCAATTCTGTCAATTATATAAAACTATGTTTTTTTTTGCCAACCACTACACATAAATAAATAATTTTGAAAAATATATTAAATGTTTAAAGTATAAATATGTTAGAATATTCTACAATTTAAAAATACTCAATTGTTATTTATAATTCCAGCAATCAGTCTTTTTTCGAATACATATTGACTCTTTGAAAATGAATGCTAATTCAAATCCAATCACAAAATTTAGCTTCCTCTTAATTTTGATTGACTTACCCAAATTCAAATAGTACCAAATCAATTCATTTTCCCGATAAATATTCATCAAATACCAAATTAGAATACAGAATACATCAAAGGCGGCGTTGCCATTAAAATTATGGATCTTTGTGTAAGCGAGAAAGGGCAAATTTTAATTAATTTCAATAAAATATTCACCGATTTTGATTTTGAATTCTCAGCAGCCTTAAGCCCCAGAGGTAAAAACTGCTTATTTAGTTGAATACGAAAATTTCCAAAAAAACATAACTTAGTATTTTAATAAACGTTAAGGATTAAACAGTAACAATTAAGATTTAAAAAAAATATAGTAGATAACAGAATGTAGTGCTTGTATAAAGATGATTATTATAAATTATTTACAATATGCAAAATCTTACCAGTAGACAAAAAAGTAACAAATAATATAATATAAAAAGAGTTGATAAATAATGTAAATAAAAATACTGACCCTCACCATAGCTATTCTATCAGATCGTCTTGTCGAGAGTAGTGATGAGAAAAAATGCTACTCTTGCCTCGCTGGTGTGATTGTGATTGATATTTGATAATATTAGTGATTGAAAACTGCGACTGTGACCACAGTTTTAATACTAATTCGATATCATAACATACAAAATAAATTTAAAAAACTTAATTTTTTAGCGTCTTTACTTATGTTATTCAAACTTCATTTACGTAAAAAACATATTCTAGCATGTATAATTTAATATCATCATAAAAAAAAATGAAAACCCTTTAAATAATGTGAGATTATTTATCGGGTCAAATTCTCAGTATTCTCGGGTCAAATGCATAAAACGTTTTTGGCATAATCTACTAGATGGCGCTTATCTTAAATTATAACGTCATTCCTTCGTGGATATTTTCATTTCATATGCACATGCCCCGAATAACGGTTCACAACAAAATATAAATAAAATAACAAAAATAATCACGAATCACGTTATTCCCAGATATTCAATCACTGATAGTGAATAAAGACTTATTAAACATTATAAAAAATAACTACGTTCTGAAAAACTGCAACTTCACAATGATAATGTGTTCTTTTAATAAAAAATAGTGTTTCATACAGTTTAAGAATTTATTTGATAATGACAATAGACCGATGTGAAAATGCGAGACTCGATATAAATGATTATTTAATGAAGATTAATATTGTTTCGTATTTATTAAATGACGAAATAACTTTTTTAGAATGGAAAAACTTAATGATCTATGCATTGGGAAAAAAACATAAAATAATGTAATTGCCGCCCAAAGAATGAGTTCGAATGAATATCTTTTTATATTTTTCCACTTTATTCATTTCAAAAACAGCAGTGAATCAAATGATGCTTTTTTTATTTGAAGAAGATAAAGTTGTTTTCAGGAGTGAGATGATGGAGGAGGGTGTGATCGAGGGGTGGGAATCTCGCGCTAGGGAGCAAAGTGGAGGGGGGACGAGACTCTCTCGAGACAGATGGCGTGTGCAGGTCTGAAGTGTGACTTCAGCGATCCAGACAAAACCGAGATGTTTTCTTATCCGCGTTAACAATAATGGCGGTTCTTTGAAGAAAATACCTAACCTTTAAAAATCACATTAAGTTTAGATCTACATTTTAGAATAATTAGTCGAACGAAAAAAATATTTAGTACCTACAAAATACATGTTTTTGATTAATTTAAATATTAAAAACAATAGTTGTTCAGTATTAATGATGTATGTGAACGCATATATATATATAATTCCTATCCAGTATCTATTCACTACCCCCTCCTCCTATACCAGAATACGACCTATTTCTACGGTGTGTTCTCTATCGTTGTACAGTTCAGTTGAAGTTGTACCTTCGAAATGTTAAGTAAGCGTTTACTATTGGGTGCATTTATTGCCGCCAAGTTCGTCCTGCTGTGGGAACGAATCGTTGACTGCTGTGAGTTATCGTCTTGCTGTGTGGAGCTGTTATTTGTTTGTTTGAAATCGGTTTCTGGTTTCAGTGCTGTAAATCATTCTAATATGTAAGGTATTATTTGACACTTTCGCGCGATCACCGAAAGTGTATGTTCAAGTATAATTCACGCTGAACAGCGTTGTACATATCCTGGAGCCGAAAGACCTCTGGATTTAGTGGAAGAAGATACCGAAAGGAGCATTTCATAGGTGGGTCGTGTTTTCTGGTTCTGGTGGTCCTTCAGCCAGCTTCTGTTCTCTATTCCTGTTTATTTACCGAATTCCAACAATCCTTCCTGCATCCCGTTTCACCACTCCTCATGTAAACAATACTCATCAAAAAGCAGATGTCATCTATTTTATCTGTTAAAAATCTGTAAGCGAATCGGAAATGGAATGATTTAGGAAGATGAGAAAAGATACGTCACGAAGGTATTCATGATATAATTTTTATATAGAATGGTGGTTTATTGCCAAGGTGATACTAAGTATCTTCAATTATGGACAACGAATTGCATACAGTATAAGTTAGGATCCAGTCACATTGGATACTGACTACGTTCAATAATGTAAGAAATTTTCTATATGAGATGTAATCTGCACAGGATTTCAGCGAATGATCACATATCAACAAAACATAAGACTAGCTGTTTAGTATCGCAAGTCACCAATTATAAAAATCTCTTCTCTATAGACGAAAAGCATCGCCGGGTAAGAAGGCATTTTCAGAAGCTTTAAAATGGGAGATGTACATGTACGAGTATGGATGTAGATTAAGCTACGTTATGTGATATTAGTATATCTTTACCTTCATCACACCACTCATATAACAACAATTATAACATACACAATGTATATTTATTATCAGGACTAAACAATTTATGTGTAAAGCGTGCTAAAGGTGATTTTTTTAGGTAAATGGCTATATATGGTATATGTATAGCCTAGTTCCAAAACCCCTTAAAACTACTTTGTGTTTTTAAGTTATGAATGAAAACGTATATTTTGAAAGAAAATGAACTTACATCAATACTTGCTTGAAATTGCATCAGCATTTTTTAAAGAGACAATTCTGTAATGTAATTTTTTTTTGTATATATCGTTCTGGCAGCCATACTGGATTTTAGATCACGTGGTCATCAACAAGCGTTGCGACTAGCTGATTTCATTTTAGGGAGAATAGCATATTATACTGCTTTGGGGTATTTTGGAAATAACCCTAATTTTGAACATGCAATATTAATGGATTTATGGATTAGTGGCTTTTGTGAGAAATAATGTGTTCTGCATGTAGCTGAAAAGAAAATGTACAAAAGTGCATTTTTTTTTTAAAATTTTAAAACCGTTTTAGGGAGTTTTGGAATTAGGCGCTATATATGATTTCCAATTTTACAATTATTGTTTTTAAAGATGTCTGTATAAATAAAACACTTAATTGTTTTTGGATAAACGTATCTCAATTACATTTTCATTAAAATAAATTAGATACCTTGAAATATATACCTTGAGATATATCTTCAATGGAAAAACTACTTTTGTCTGGTATTTATTTCCTTTAGGTTTACGAATCCCCATTTCAATTTAAAGCGTCAGCAGGAAGCAAAAGTGCTCATTTTACATTTAATATACCTCTCCTTGAATGTAACTTCAACATGCAATTTAAAGTTGGGCACAAAGGACATTAAGGCACTTATAATCAGAACTGATATTGCAGGACGAAGCAGTAATGACTCACGTTTACGACTATTAAGTAGTTATTAGACAACTGCGTGACTTGACAAGAAGATAACAAGACAAGAAAAGACGCGTCTTTTAGAGAGAAGATTATACAGTGTGTCTCAAAAGTCTTTTTCATTTTGGTTCATTCGCTATACCCACGCAACGAGCAAAAGAGGAGCGGGGGGTATGCCGATCGCTAGCCGCGTTCTTGGAAAGTCAGTCGCTATGGCTATATTTATGATATCCCGACGAGGTGACATAAACTCCACGTAGCTCCGACTCGACACCAATGAACTTTTTTCTATGAGGCTACCTTAAATCAAAGGTATACAGTAACAATCCTCCCTCTCTGGACCAATTAAAAGAAAATATCCGAGAAGAAATGGCAACGATCACGGAGAATACGTGCCGAGCAGTTCTCAGAAATTTTGCCTCTCGTTTAGAAGAGAGCCAGCAAAATAGCGGATCAAATTTAAAAAACATATTTTTTAAGAAACAAATTCTCAAGGACTGTACTTAAATGCAAAGTAAATATTTTTTTATTAAACCCATCCATTATTTTATTACAGAATTTTTATTACGAAAATACTTTTGGGACACCTTGTATTAATAGCCGGAGAATTTAGGCAGGTCTCACCGATGATATTTCATGGCTCGAGATCTTTAAAGTGGCCTGCGTCTAGGGTAATGTTCCCTGTAAGGTGTGTGGGTGTGCGCGCGCACACTATCTGGCATCATAGCGCGTACACAATTTTTAACTAGACTTTTTCTTCATGTGCCGCCTTCCAACGAATTTTGGTGACCATGTTGCAGTATGTTGATTTATCCTGTGTAAGATCACCAACATTTGATACATTAAACCACTTTATGAGGTTACATAGCCAACAACTGTTTCCACCTATGCCTATGCTACCTTCTATCTATCGCTACATAATGAGTTGTAAAATATCATATTTATTAATACGCAGAATATGTCTTATATATGTTAGTTACGTATGCATATTAATACATCCTTATTAGTAATGTGGTTAAGCCAGGCCCTACCAGTAGCCTTATTCTGTTGTGGTAATGATTTTCTTATTTTCCCCAGTGCATAAATAACAGCATTGGTACTGAAAATGATACAAAATATTTTTTACGCGCACATGATCCAAACTTGAGAGAAATTATTGATCTAGAGATGAGATTTCTTTCGGAGATTCGACTCGAGGTTGCTTAAATGACAGTATGTAGCCCAGCTCGAAACGGTTTATGAATCATCATCCTATACGTTTTGAACGCGGATTAGAATAACGCATCTAGTTTACTGACTTTGATCTCAGAAAGATTCATTGAGAGATTATCGTAGACACGGGTCTTATATCCATGCTAATGCCAAATGTATCGACAAACAGTCTACGGACTCAATTGTATCTACTAAAACTTACATATCATATGAAAAAAAACAGCAAGCAAAGAGGGATTTTAAAATTGTAAATTAGAAGTTGGCAGTGGTGCAAATTTTCTTTCAACCTATTTTACACTGTACACAAAATTTATGATGATATTAATGGCGACATAACTTTAACAGCTTAACAGATTATTTTGAACTTAGTAACAAAGCGTAAGACCAAGGAAAAGAGATTGTTTATAAAACTGTAAATAATGTAGCAAGCGATAAACAAATTTACCATGTGGCAAACCCCGGAGAATACCTCCACATGAGGTAAAACTGAAAATAGGTGATGTAATTAGGATAATGCGAAATCTTAGACCATCAAAAGATTGATCAACTCTGGAAAGGATTGATCATCATGACGCGTCTACAAAGCGACATCTTAGAGGATCCATTTGAATTAGATGTAATTGGTTTATGTTTATAATTTTTAATTATTATCAAAAAGTCATAAGAACTGACTTTTGCAAGAATATACGTATACCCATATCCATATTTTTTGAAACCTGCATTTGTTCACTAGCATATTCATTAGCATATATTCAAATAATAAGAGCTAGATCAAAAGTCTCATTAAGTGTTGTACCTTGGAAGAATGAAAAATTTAACTTTATACTGAAGTTTATAAATGAATAATTAAATTAATAACAAATATGAATTAATAAGAAAGATATACATATAAAATAAATTTTATCCAAAAAAATATTGTTGTTGCGTCACCGGGATTCGAACTTGGATCTCTTTCCTAACCAGGGAAGGTGCATTATCCAACTATGCTACAGCGACAATATTTTTAGCGACAAATTTTCGAACCTATATATTAATACATTTAATCGTTCCATTATTTGAAAGAGCCATCTACCTTATTTTTACAGAATCTCAAATACCTTTGAGTAAACTGATAGCAGACGCCAGAATTATCAATTCATTTTTATTAAATTTTGGACACATTGATACAACTTTATTATTAGGAGAACACATTCTTATTGTGAAGTTGTATTTATTCTAATTAATATATTTAATTCATATTTAAAATATTACAGACCTATGTTCTGAATAATTACATCTTCACAATAAGAATGTGTTCTACTAATAAAATTAATAACAAGTATTTAATATTTTTTATTTAATAACCTTTAAGGTATGATGCGCTAAATGCGTATGTAAGCAAACTTATTTATTTTTTAGTGATAACACATTTGTGTTGAGAAGTTGCAATTTCAGAATAAGTTTTGTGATATTTTCAATGCAAATTAAATTAATCACTTAGAAAGATATATAGAAAGAATATTTGGTTACTACCAGAATTTGAACTATGACTTTTTGTCTTGGATATGTTCCACTACATTGCACAAAATCAACCGATTACATTTATGACAAATTTGAAATTTATATTCTCTATATTTTTATAATAAATATATGTATTACTCTATTTTGAAAGCAATCAACTTAATATTGCGATGAATATCAAATACTTTTGAGTAATACCATATTAGGAGAAAAAAAAAAATCGATTGATTATTATATTTATAATTAATACATTAAATTAGTATTTAAAAACAATTGATTTAATTCTGGCGTTTCCTAGAAAATCTCATCTATAAAGTAGTAAAAATATTACAAGATTTTTACATTATGTGTATTTTACAGTATTACAAAATATTCTTCATCAAATTTCAAACATCTTCTTGTGAAATTTGTGAACATCTAAAGAAATTGTATACATATTTAAAGAGTGCATTCAATTTCACAAGTTATCTGCACTGAAAGTTGGGGTGATTTTGGAGGGGTCAAAGTTAAAAAAGAGCGAAAAGTTTCATGGAGGGTGGATCATTGATTTTGTGCTAAGCGAGGGAAAGATGGGTAAGATTGATGGCTGGCGGACCTCCTTCAGAGTAAAAAAGTACCTATTTCAAACATTTTTGCCTTGATTTATAACAGCAGTGCAGCGGTGTGTATGATTTTATCTAAAGTTTCCAAGAGTTCGTGATTAATTTCCGATTCGTTTTTTGTCTTGTTTTAATTATACTTTTTTCTGCGACGCTGTCAGATGAAGGAAATTGATCGAGTCGAAAAAGAATTTCATTAATGAGAATCTCATTGATTTTAAACGATATTAAAAAGGAATTCAATTAAAATTTGATAATAATTAAAAATTAATTCAATTCAATACTTTCGAAACTTTTCCAGCTGGAGATTAGTGGATTTTTAAATCCTTTCAATTCTACTGAAATAAATTCAAGTATATTGGATGCTGAAACACACAAATGTGGCGTTCAATGTTTTACACTAAAATAAATGATAAAAAATATTAAAATACTCTTTCACATTTATTTAATTAATCATTACGTATTAAGCCTCAGCGTGCTTATTAACTGAACTATTGAGATATTCATGTAATGATCCCGCGGTCGAGGGTTCGAGCCTCTTTCCAGAAGATCAGCAAGTTAGTCCTACTTTCATTGCACAAGCATTCAGATTAATTTGAAAATAGTAAGAATAAATATGAATTAAATATATTAATTACAAAGATATACATATAAAATCAATTTTTATCGAAAAATATTGTTGTTGCGTTATGCTTTGGATAAAGCACCTCCCCCGGTTAGGGAAGAGATCCAGGTTCGAATCCCGGTAGCGCAACAACAATATTTTTCGATAAAAATTGATTTTATATGTATATCTTTGAAATTAATATATTTAATTTATATTTAAAATATCACAGACCTATGTTCTGAATAATTACAACTTCACAATAAGAATGTGTTTTCCTAAAAAAAAAAAAATAGTGAAATCAGTTAACGCATTTCCTCGGATAGGAAAGGATCCAGGTTCAAATCCCGGTAGCAACAAAAATATTTTTTCGATAAATTGAATTTATTGCATACCTTTCTAATTGATAAATTTAATTTGTATTAATAAAGTATTTACGGGTATTACATTAAAAAAGAAGAATTATTATAATATAGATAAGTAATTAATAATTATTTTAAGTTCACCTGTATTGTTGCTTCATCTCTTAAAATAAATAATATAATAATGAAATAAATACAATAGAAGATGACTGCTACATGAAATATTGTTACTAAATTTGCAAGAATACGTCTGCAAAGCTCACAGTTTCTCCTGACATATATGACTAACGCATCTAGAATTTTCCATGGCCACTCGACACATAACATTCAGAGTTTTTCTATGGACTGAAGTTTCTGAGCGTCAGGTTCCAAGGACCAACTTGCGGTACCTGTTTAGAATCCTCAATACTCCTTTCCATAGAAAATTGAACTGCGCTTTGAGAATATGTGGTGGGGGATGGGATGAGAGAAGTTAGCTCTTGATAATGCAAAAGTTTCACGTTGTATCTATAACGTAAAGAATAAGATATTAAACTTCCCATCGTTCTGCAGTTTTATGATTTGAATACTCAATATAAAATGCTGAGTAGGGAAGAGTGTGAAACGGGCGAAGATCTTAATAATTTATTCCAGAGAGGCCAACTTTTTTTAAGATGACTCACCATAGTGGATATGTGTTCAGCCGAACTAATACAACGTGATAAGATACAAAATAAGATATGGATAACACTAAATTAAAGTGGTTTTTACGTACAAACATTTATTCATACGATACGATACGATACGATACAAAAACTATTAAATATTTTATTTATGCCATTCAAAAGGAACTAGCAGTTAATAAGTATTCGGGTTTAGATATATAGTTCAGATATTATACTTAATATGATAAATAGGCTAGTTTTTATTTTATTTATATTATTTAGGTATGCCACGAAAATGGGTTCGAACAAAGATAGTATACAAATCAGGTGAATATATATAATGCATATATAAATTATTGTATTTAGAGCAATATAATAATAATTATATAATGCTTCTGGATGTACTTAAACACTGTACAAAAACCCACATGTATATATGTTTTAAAACATTCTCTATTAAAAGGGGTGTACGTTAATATGTAGGTGTATTATTAATATTAAATAAAAAATATTTGACTATGAAAATAAATGAATAATACCTATATAATTTTTTAATGTAAGTTCTAATTTGTGGCCAATTTAAGGTTAACCAAGGAAGAAAATATTATTCACTGAATAAGAAAGTGAAAGGGGCAGGGCATCTTAGGCGAAGGAACAACAACTGGAATCTAAAGTGCAAGTCATTTATCAGGTAGCTAAACCGTCTTCCTAGCAATTGAATGCGGATGGCAGAGGATGTAAAGAAGTAGTAAAGGGAGGGCTTTAAGTAACAGTACTGAGAAAATGTATGGCCAGAATATTCATGAGTATACTGAAAATTAATCTATAGATTAATATAGGTTCATAAATTTATAATATATGTGACAAAAATGTCGCACTGTTTGTGGGACCGGTTACAGTCCAGCAGCCAATGAGAAGCCCGTTGTTCGGCCAATGAGGGAGAGCGCAAAGCATAGATGCCGTAGCTGTCACTTTCTATTTCTAGAAGCGGATCGAGACTGAAGAGCTCGAAGGAAGAAAGCTGGCCAAGATGAAAAAGAAAAGGCGCAAGATGGAAGTCGAGGCTGATAAGAGAGACGATCGGAGAGGCCGGGCGTTCTTGGCGATGTTATCGGTGATATGACGGTGAAGATCTGAGACCCTTGTTTCATCTCTTACAATATATGTAGAATATAACTGCTATATTCGCTTATAGCTTCAGAAGACGATACAAAATTACATGTAAAATAAAACAACATTTTTACACTATTGGATTGTCTCCCGGAAAGAATCATATATCCTCGATAACTTGTATATTTGATACAATCTTACGTAAGCATTTTAATTACACATACGTGTATTTTTTTTTATTAAATTAAATAATAATTTTATTAAAATAAAATACATTTATATTTGATGAATTCATTTTTATTTCTTGTATAAACCACATTAAGATATATAAAAAAAGTGAATGTGTAATTACGCTATGTTAACCAATAGTGGGACATGACGATAACAATCTAGGTGCAAGATTAGGCGTGAGGCTGGAGATAAAACATTATATTTATCTGAAAATATTATTAACACATTAACTGTTGTATTGCTATCATTCCAATATATAGAAATATCCTATCTATATCCGTATAATAACATTTTAATTTATTTTCGAGAATATTATTTTTAATATTTTATACATTGATTTATCACAATATCTCCCTTAAGGCAGATGATTTTCACCAAATGAAAATCTTATAAGCAATTTTGCCTTTAGATGTAATCAATATTCAAATATCTCTTTCTGTTTGTATGTCGGTCACATTTTTAATAACGTAAGATATGCACCCATATTCACGCACATTTAAAAAAAATCTTTTATGATCTTTCTTTTAAAAAAAGAACACATTATTATTGTCAAGTTGCAGTTTTTAGAATATTGTTCTTTGGTATTATTAAAACAAATTAAATAGTAACATATTATACATAAAGTAATTGTATAATCCCCTGGCAGTTTGTCATTTGACTGGATATGAAAAGATATCATTCTCTGAGCGCTCCATTTGTTCAAAACAATTTTGTTTACCTGTGATAACTGGTGTTTACCTAGTTATTTAAGGATTGGTGGAGTCTGGACATAGTTCATATGTATATTTTTTGAAATATCAATGATATTTTGAATTTTAATAATATAAAAATAATCATTATTAAGGAGAACATATTCGAACCTGGATCTCTTCCAATCCGGGGAACGTGCATTAATTACAACTTCACAATAAGAATGTGTTCTCCTTAATAATATAGAAGTTGTATCAATTGTGTCCAAAATTTAATAAAAATGTATTGTTAATTCTGGCGTCTCTTATTGGATTACTCAAAGGTATTTGTGATTCCGTAAAAATAAGGAAGATGGCTTTCAAATAATGGAACGATAGATGTATCAATTTGAAAAGTGTAACATATGGATTCGAAAATTTGTCGTCAATGCACTGTGGTGGTATAATCGGTTAATGCACGTTCCCCGGATTGGAAGAGATCCAGGTTCGAATCCCGGTAGCAACAACAATATTTTTCGATAAAACTGACTTTATATGTATATCTTTCTAATTAATACATTTGATTTGTAATAAAAATAACCCACAAAAATATTTGCCTGCATTCAGACTTTATGCAAACTCCTTGTATTTATATTAATCCTACTTTTGCCTGTAAAATATGCATTAAATTGGGAATGGGAGGCGTGCAGTGTTTTGGCCGGAAATCAAGTCACAGCAAATGACAATTTTGCAGTGACTTAAAAGAGCCATGAATCGCGAATTACCCTGTACTTGTGTCACAAAAATATCTTTGCGTTGTCTACTTACCATAAAGGAAAAACAAAGGAAATATCACGCGAAATGGCGGGAACAGCAGAGCAAGATGGCGGAAGATTTATCGGCCCGGCCTGTCGCCAAATGTTGTCTCCAGCTTATATAAAAATATCCAGGAATAAAGTATTTGTCTTATGGTATGTGACAATCTGGCTCCGGACGCGCAGTACGTGATTGACAAATATATTGGCCAAATAAGAATTTCAATGTCTGCCCGGTGTGGCTCATTTCATATCGGGGTGTAAAAATGTATATCGGTGGATGGGTCATATTTTGTTTTTACCCAGATAAAAGGAAACTCGCGCAATCAGAAATATTTGTCAGACAGCCTAGAGAAATTCGTGGTACTTTCAACTATGTTAAAAAATGGGAATGCTTAGGTACTATTTTGCTGTAAGAAACCTGTTTGGATCCAAGGAAAACGAAATAATAACGTATTCCCATTAACTATTACTTAACTATTATGACCCGTGTCTACGGATGAGATAAATGTGAGATTTTCATCTCGAGACAATCTCTGAGACAGGGATTGTGCTTTGGATTATTTGGATCCAACAGTCTCAAAAATTCGAGCATTGTCGCTCGTCTCGCATGTCATTTTATACTTGTTATAGTTCAAATGTCCGTCCATTGACCATTGCTTGAATTTAAATCTTCCCTGTAGTAAGTTTGTTATATGTCGCCTTTTGTTTGTCTAACTTTACAGAATAAACAGTTGTAGGTATGTATGGTTCTATGAGATGTTTGTGCGCACATGTCGAGTCTCACTGTGATATAAAATTCAGTATACACGGGTTGGTTCTACTCATCTCTCCGAGTTTATCTTCAGATCAAAATCTCAATACTTGTACACGGTAATGAGATTTATCTCTTTCGTGGACAAGAGCCAACAAACAAGTTTTTTGGTTTTTTGATAGAGAAATATATTTATTGGACGTCTTTTTAAAAATATTAGATCCAAGTTTTTAAAATTGCAATGATATTTGTATAGAAATATCAGTAATTATTATCCGAAGGGTACACGGACGAGAAATTAAGGATGGATGAGAAATATAAATTATAACCATCTATCGTAATTAAAATTCTTGATTTACGTCATCACATAGTGCAATGTAACAGCCAATCATGTTAAGTTAGTGATGTACAAAAGTAAAACATTGATTTTTTATAAATAACACGGCTAGTCGCAACGGCTGCTATTTTAAATTGTTAATTAAATTAAATTGTTTATCAATTCCAAAAACAGTGTCTGTGGCTACGTAGCAGCCAGTGCGGCAATCTATAGGGCCTAGCAATAATAAATCACTGATATACAATAACTGCTTTTTGATAGTATATAAAATGATATTAATTAAAAAGTAAAGAAAAAACTAATTTAACGTTGACCGGTTTTGATTCTACTAGTTTTGTTAAATTATTTAACATCGTAAATATAAAAAAGTGCACTCAACATATTAAAGTAATAATCCAGTTTACGAATTAATTAGGCTTTTACTTTGTTGAGTAATTCCTGAAAAGTTTTGTTTGAGGGATTGTACCAAATTGCTTTCAACGAATAAAAAATGCATAATTACTCAAGCACACGTGGACTAAATCCTCATAAAATGCACTCTAAGCTTCCTACTGATTCCAATTTGGTCGGGTGTGCAGTGTAAATCCTGCAGTGCTCAGTTGTTTCACGGCGTGTGCATTCACATAGTACAATGCCTCTAATGGGTGATGCAGGACGATTTTGCTTTGATCAATAATCATTTACATTTACGCCATAGGATTCTCATCTCATTTGAATGAGGTTTTGTTTGCAACGAGGATTACGTTGTTCTTTTGAATACATACTATGTTGTTTTAATTATTAATTTTTAATTTAATACTTGTTAAAATGTTCTCAAGTTTTTACAGCCATTCAGAACCTTATATGTACAGTTATTTAAGTTATTTTGCCATGTATCAACGGTGTACAAAGCTGGTGTCTCTTCATAGGCCTTTTTGACATCATAGAAGAACTAAGTTAAGTCTAAAAATATTTTATTTTAATAGAAATATAAAAATATGATAGAAAATAAAATTAATGTAATATTAAGAACATATATTTTAAGATATAATCGCATAAAA
Organism: Eubasilissa splendida; assembly: GCA_031772225.1. Taxonomy (NCBI): domain Eukaryota; kingdom Metazoa; phylum Arthropoda; class Insecta; order Trichoptera; family Phryganeidae; genus Eubasilissa; species Eubasilissa splendida. Next base: position 25,874,691 of record CM062858.1, on the reverse strand, counting down.
ATTACCCACCATCCACTTAAATATTCCCATAACTTTGAAAATACATAACGAGTTCGCAAATTAATTATGTTACCTCATACAGAAAATATTTTTTTAACCTCTCCGGTGATGTAATCTGAGTTGACATTGCACCTAATTGTATAAATATCTCAGTAAATATACTAACTAAAGAGTTCATATTTTAGGCATTCCTTTGTAATATATTTATAAATAGGATAAAATAATTACAATATATAAGTATTTACCATACGTAACAAAAAAAAAACGTTTTCTCGAAGAACCTAACGTGAATTTGTCAATACATACATGTATGTATACGTGGGGAGATATGCGCAAGGGGCAGTGTACGGGGCGCGGGGTACCGGATACGTATCGTCACTTCAGATAGTGGCAGAGCGTACGCTGGCCGAGTTAGACGTGTTTAATGCATCTTTGTGTTGTCGTTCCATATGGCCAATGTTAAGTAGGTAATAAATGTAAAATATTCATATTTATCCGACTTAAAAATCGCAAAAGTCTTCATGTAAACTGAGTTTACAGCATCGGAGAGCGCGTTATTATTTTAGCACCGTAAGAGAAAGGTTAAATACATTATTACAAATACCTAAAAAAAATATATATATATAATTATCATTTACGCCATAGGATTCTCATCTCGTTTGACATCTAGTTTTGGTAAAGCATCTAAAGAGTTGACATATAATTGGTAAAAATAAATTAAACGTATACAGTTAGGTTACTGAAGTGCAGTGATAGGATTTTTAAAAGATGACAAACTCAGTGAGAAAATATAAATATCCTTAAAACAATTTTCATTAAAGCTACGACATATCCTAGACGGAGGATTATAAAATGTTTGTGTAAAGACCGGTAAGTTGAAAGCGAGATTTTTATAATATAATACATTTCTTCCGAAACAAAAGATATGGTATTCGAAAAATCATATCAAATTTTATTTGTTACAAAATATGACGTTAGGTACTGTGGTATTCATGTTATAGCCGAATAAATCTGATTCATTATAACCAGAAGTATATGTTAAGGAAAGTATTTGTAAAAATTGATAAAATAATTTATTCGCCAAATATACAAAAATGGTTCCTCCAAGCAATGCTAATTAACTTCCAATTTAAATATATCTGTTAAATTTATCCAACATGATTAATGGAAAACTTGATGATAAATTTCACATCTTGATATTATTAATTAATTACATAAAAGCATTTGACATGCTCAGCGATGCAAAGTGAATTATACCATTACAAATAACGGTATAAGTGGATACACGATGACCAGTTTAAAGCTTATTTTACGACCTCATAAAAAAAAGGGACTAGAAAAGAAATAGTTTGTTGAAATAAAATAACAACTCGGCAATTGCCGAATTCTGGAGAATGGACTATATTCAAAGATTAGTGAACATCTCTTTAAATAATTATGAATGTAATTAAAATTTTACTGCCAACCGCATACTAAAGCTTAATATAAACTGAGAATAGAACCTACTCGAATATGTATATATGTTTACTTTAAAATTTTCAACTACTTTAGTACATACTAAAATTAGTATGTCGATCTTTAGCGGAATCTATAAAATTATGTGGAATTGTTTAAACTTTACATAGGCCAAATAGAATCTCTTTAATAGAAATTAAATTCATCAATTAGAAAGACAAATTGGTCTGCCACATATACGCCTAAGTGATCTCATTTTCACTGCATTCAGTTTACCTTCGTTCCTCTTCTGCCAGCTCTAGGCCTCACTTCCATACATCAGTGTCGATACCAGGACTTCATTGTGAACCGCTAGTCTTGCCTCAGTTAACAAGTTTTCATTAGCTATAATCCATTCAAAGCCTCGTTCACTTTATTTCCTGCAGTCACCCTCCTTTAGATATCTTTCTAAGCCTTTTCGTTTCTATCGAACATACTTCCCAAATACACAAACTCATCTACTTGTTCCAAACATTCATTACCTACAAGTATTTTGCACGTTGTCTTGCTTTCCTCCTTCTCGAATATCATCACTTAGTTTAATTTAATTAAAATTAATTAAAAAATGTATTTATGATAGAGATTAAAAATGTATTAATTAAGATATAAGGAAAAGATTATAATCCTGATTTTACCATAGTGAGTAAGATTAAGAAAGGATTACTTAGGTTGTTTGGTCATATGGAACGTGTGAATGAGGAGAGAATGGTAAGAAAGATATATGACGCATATATAATTGATGCATTTAATTTGTATTAAAATATCACAAAACTACGTTCTGAAAAAATTACAACTTCACAAATAATAATCTGTTTGTTCTCTTTAAAAGAATCTCTTTAAATTAGAATTCTAAAATTAATAGCACAAAAATTTAAAAGAAATTGATTTTGTTTAAATTTTTAAATGTGTTTATTACCTGCTAAGAATATAATTAGATGTAGATTTATACTAAATAATTACTTCGCGGGCATGTATAAATTATTTATTTCTAATACCTATAAATTACGACAAATGATTTTGGCCAATCTCACTTCTATAGTGATAGAACACCAATAGTTACTATTCTAAAAAACCTTAATGTCTAAAATGAAAAACCTTGATAAAATTTCAGAAGTAAAAAATAATTATAAATACTATATAATAACTGTTAAATTGGAGCTGGTATTCACTGAATTCTGAATATTTATGAAAAAAAAATCGTACTGATAACTAGATTTATAGTTGTGAGATATTTTTAAATCTTTCGTATGTACTGAAATAAATAGTACAATATAATTTAAAAGTTACTTTAAATATATTAATATTTCATTTAAACTTCTGCCACGATTACCAGGACAGCAGATGGTTGAGGAGGTGAGGTCTGCCGTCCGGGAGATATTTTGTGTGTTAAGACGAATAAATAATGATCATTTAAAAATTCACAGAACAACGCGGCTCGCTACTTATGTAATCTGGGTATGAGCTACGGCGTCAGAGAATACTTTTTTCGAGTTTTAATAATTTTATGTCAGAACATTTTATGGGTCCTAGGGGTATTTTGATAAACTTTCCAAGAATATTTGGAATTGGAAAACAAACGTTATTTTTTTTGATCAACTTGCTTGAAACATTGTGCGGTTGAGTGTAAAAAAATATAAATCGGGAAAATAACAGTTGAATATATAACCATATTAATTTAAAAAAAATAATATTTCAGTGGAATTATTGATATTTTATTCATGTAAATCTCAAAATATCTAAATTTTGTTTTAATATTGTTTAATTTTTAAAATTATGTTAAATTAACAATATATTTATATGAAGAAGTAAATGTAATAAATAGAAATCGAAGAGTGAAGCCAGAAAGCCAATCAATAAATCGTCGGATTACATGTCTTTTAGAAAAAAATAACTTAAAGGATAGAAATAGGACAGATCAGGAAAGATACAAACTATAGATTTATCAAATAGATTTATCTCGAAGATTTTGTCATTGCCAAGATTCATAAATCAATATATATTTATTTATTTTTAAATAGAGATGCGTATACGGAAAACATATTATATCAATATTCTTAATATTTTCAAACTAAGTTAAACACTTTGCTACGAAAATAGGTCTAACTTACTGGTCTCCTGGAACGAGGTTCGGACCTCTGACCACTAGATCAGTAGACCGGCGTCTTGATCACTAAACCAACAAGCTACTCTACTACTACAATATTACTTAGGTTATATTTAGGTATTAGGTACATCGTTTGATGTATGTGCCCATTATTATGAAAGTGGTTTAAGTTAAGAAATCGAAAAAAATGAGTTTATCAATTATTTCGTGTCACATTGTTTTAAATTAATATAATATGATGCAAATTGTAATAATTGTTAAAAATTTGAAGCGGTACATGTGGTGTATTGTTACGACGTTCAAAGGTATTCCATAAGTGTCTATTTTGATAATAGAGTAAGTCATTTGAACCTTTTTTGATTTTCTTATAACCTATATGCAAAATTTATATGTCGAAATCAGAAGTTATTCACTAAATTTGACTTTTTTAATACTATTACTTAGATTGAACATTTACACTATTGTGAAACTAATAAACTGAATGTTATTTGCCATAATTAAGAAAATACAAGCATTATAAGAAAGACCGCGATCATTAAATTATTTTCCGTGTGCCACAAAATTTCTTTAAGATGGAAAATTCTTGGATATACGAAATATATATTTTAAATGTATTAATTTGAAAGATATACATATAAAATCAATTTTATCGAAAAATATTGTTGTTGCGCCACCGGGATTCGAACCTGGATCTCTTTCCAAACCGGGGAAGGTGCATTATTCAACTATGCTATAGCGACAATATTGTTTTCCTAATAATAAAGTTGTATCAATGTGTCCAAAATTTAATAAAAATGAATTGATAATTCTGGCGTCTGCTATCAGTTTACTCAAAGGTATTTGAGATTCTGTAAAAATAGGGTAGTAGGCTCTTTCAAATAATGGAACGATTAAATGTATTAATATCAAAAAGGTAACATATAGGTTCGAACATTGTCGCTAAAAATATTGTCGCTGTAGCATAGTTGGATAATGCACCTTCCTCAGTTAGGAAAGAAATCCAGGTTCGAATCTCGGTGGCGCAACAACAATATTTTTTGATAAAATTGATTTTATATGTATATCTTTCTAATTAATATATTTAATTCATATTTAATAATAGCTTATATTATCAATGTTAAAAATATGTATTACGGAAATATTGGCCGTGGCTGCGCAGCAGCCACCATTTTACACAAAGCGGCCATTGTCGTGAAAATAGTGATTTGAACGATACAAATACCTACAACTAGCTGAATATTAAATTTGAAAGATTCCCAACACGCTTTTTATTAAATTTTCGGTCATCCGCATCTCGAACTTTTGTCGGGATGGAACTATTTGTTTAACACTTTATTTTTCTCCAGCTACCAAACAAACTTGGCGATAAATCAAACCGACTGTCTTCTGCTTGCCAAGTTTCTTTTACTTCGGCATGGAAAGTGAAATTTTCATGAAACTTTTTTGTCGAAAGCAAGCAGCTTCTGTCATTTTCCGACCTAAGCAACCTTCGGTATAGTTTATTCTACATTTCTATACCAACGCAACAAACCGCAGGCCAGATAATTATTTTATTTATATTAAAACGTTTACTTCTCATTAATTTTAGATTAAAATATATATTTTGGTTTATTTTGCATTAAAACGAAATAGTTAAAGACTCACGGATGGCTAATGATAAAATAGGTAGTGTCATGGAGAGGCATTCATCCACCAGTGCTGGAAAATAGCTGATAATGACGATGATGATTTTGATTATAAAGTTGATAATGATACAAATGTTTTTCAGTACATGATAGATATATTGACTTTATTGACGTACATTTTTGTGAATATAAAATATTATAATTTAATATACTACTCGCAGTTTATTGCATGGAATACACTAGGTATATAAACATCATTGTCCTGGCTACTTTGCTAAACTACTGTCTGTGTTAAAGCAGCCAGTTTTTTTCAAGCTGTTATTTAATTAAAACGTAAATCAGTAAGGTACAATAAAAATGTAGTGAAGGTATTGCAAATCTAAAGTGAATTATTAGTGTATTGCATTATGATTAAGTTGGAATATTGCACAGCGTTGCTTCTGACTGATCTCTAACCAATTGGATTATATTTGCGTTATTTTTTTGTAAGTAAACGATTTCCAGTTAGTGTTAAGTGTGTTGTATAGTTTTGTAGCTAAACATGTAGAAACGTTGAAAGAATGTTGATGTTGCTCTCGGAACTGGTGTTTATTTGTTGTCTTGTGTTGTGACCATGATTTATTACTGGGTGAGAGTTATTATTTGAATGGAAATATTGTACAAGTCTCAGTACATAAATTTGTTTTACTTCTAGAACTCTGAACTCTTTAAATAGAAGATCTGATAGATATCTAAAAGGAAAATCATTTATATTAAATGTTCTTAGGTTTTCACGGCCGTTCAGAATCTTCTATGTACAGTTTTTTGGGCTAGTCTGCCGTGTATATTTGACCTTTCTAGCCAAAGTTTTGGATCCCATTGCAGGGTCCAACTGTACACAGAAGATGATGATGATGATGACGAGGACGCGCAAGAATAACGAAATTTCTGTATTATATTCCAATTATTATTCAAATATTATAAGTCAATATTTGTGCAATTAACGTTAATTTATTTCCAGTGCGCCATGCTTGTGTCGCTTCTTTCTACGAAACTTATATCGATCTGGTTTACAAAAGACATCAGCCACGTATATTTTTATTGCAAGTGGATTGTTGTGTAAATGCTGACTCAAATCTTGATCTGACGGGGTGGCTTTTAAATGGGTCTGTATTTGTATAGATATGTATGCATTATGTATTCGTATGGGGTGAAATAAGGTCTCATACCTTCACCGGCAGCTTCAATCAGTGAACATGAGAATGTGGATTACTTGGAGTCGGAATCACTTACTTACCTTTATACGAAAAATTTACTTTCATCACTTGTGGAAAGGTAAAATAACTAATTAAATGGTATGGAAAAATATTCATAAAATAAATAAATATGAATAATTGAAAGATATCGAGTTTTTGGATAAATTAGTGAAATACAAAATGTAAGAAAGCATCTAAATATAAAAGTTACATGATCCAAAATAAGACAGTTCAACATGTAAAGTAATGAAATTACTTCAAATACAAATTATATAAAGATGTCAGTATAGATTTTCTCATAGAACAATTCTATTAATTAAAGAGATAATATACAAAAATAAAATAATTTTAAATTAAAACAAGAGAAATTATTCCTTAGTGAATGTAAAAGATCTTATATAATAATCTAAATTAAAAAGTGATCACGCTGATGAAAAATATATGTTTATTTCAACAGTTAAGTTGGTGAAATAACGAGAACTTCACCATTTTGTATTTAAAACAAAAATGAACTATAAAATAATTACCAATATTTGAATGTCTAAGAACACACAATTACTGGATTTTCACCTACGAAGCCACTGTTTAATTATCAGGGCTTATGACCTGTCTTCATATAATTTCATTAAATATAATAAAAAATAGCTTTGTCTCTATGAGATATCTATTATTTGTTTTATAAAATAATTAATTACAACATAAGAAATCATACTGGAGCTCAACCAATTATACTATTTGATGGTTTCAAGATAAATTTTCTCGACAACAATAACTTAAATAAAATAAAAAATATCATAAGATTGAAATTGATTGATTATTGAAATACCATCCTCTTAGCTCGCTGAAATATAATAATTACACACGCGTCGCATAGCAAAATAAAGGTAGAAAAAAACAATAGATCATCTCTCAAACTCTGGAGATTGCATCATCCCATAATTGTGTCATATAGCACGCGACCTTAGCGCAAATTAGTTGGACAATTCGTTATTGTACAAACTTTATTAACAACGCCATTTTAAATATGCCGTTTACAAGGTAGCCCTTCTCCAAGCAGGAAAATATTATTTCTATAACAAAAGAAAATTTACAATGCAAATTACGGATCTATATATTTTTATATAAGTGCAATAGTATTTCAAGTATTAATTATTTGCAATATTTGAATATGTCCAAGAAAAAACAATTACTGGATTTTCATTTACAAAGGCACTGTTATTAAACAAATAATAGATATTTCATAGAGATGAAGCTATTTTTTATTAATGGAAAAATATGTCAGTATGGGTAATTACAGAGTTTACGACCTGTCTTTGACTGACTTAAGTGATCACTCTACACAATGTAACTCAATGTAATTCGATTTTCATATAATTATATGTAATCTATGTAATTAGATATGATGTTTCAGGGAAAATGGATATAAAATTTAGTCCATAGATGGCGATAGTTTAGTGGTATTCGAAGTGATTCCACATATAAACATATATACAAATTTCAAAAATTTGATAGATATGGAGATTGATTAATAGGTGAGAAAGGTGAACGTTATATGTGTATAAAGTGATCAATTTAGCTAGCCGAAGATAGGTTGTAAGTCCGGTAATTACCCATACTTCCATATTTTTCCATTAATAAAAAATAGCTTCGTCTCTATGAGATATCTATTATTTGTTTATGAATTATTTATTCCTAAGATAAATTCATCAGGTCCGCCGGCCTGACAGTCTCTCGCCACGCGTCGTCTACCGAGAATTTGTTCAGCATGATGGTGCCAGATCACGCAAGTGCGAATTAAGGGTTAACAGTCGTCAAATGTGGCCACTATGAAATAATAATTATTATTAGGAGAACACATTCTTATTGTGAAGTTGTAATTATTCAGAACAGACGGTCCGTGAAAGATACACATATAAAATCAATTTTTTCTAAAAATATTGTTGTTGCGCCACCGGGATTCGAAACTGGATCTCTTTTCAAACCGTATATTTATATGTATATCTTTCTAATTAATATATTTAATTTATATTTAAAATATCACAGACCTATGTTCAGAATAATTTCAACTTCGCAATAAGAATGTGTTCTCCTATTAATAAAGTTGTATCAATGTGTCCAAAATTTAACAAAAATGAATTGATAAGTCTGCTAACAGATTATTCAAAGATATTTGAGTTTTCATAAAAATAAGGTAGATAGCTCTTTCAAATAATGGAATGATTAAATGTATTTATCAAAAAGGTAACATATAGGTTCGAAAATTTGTCGCTAAAAATATCGTCGCTATAGCATAGTTGAATAATGCATCTTCTTCGGTTTGGAAAGAGATCCAGGTTCGAATCCCGGTGGCGTAACAACAATATTTTTCGATAAAATTGATTTTATACGTATATCTTTCCAATTAATATATTTAATTCATATTTATAATAATTATTAGTGACTAAATTGTAACGTCACAATATATACGTCTTATTTATTGGATGGACCATTGTTGTCCCAACATTGCGGGTAAATCTCGTTACCCATCTTCAGGCGACGCCTTACCGGTGAAGTATCGTTCTGAAATGATCGTGAAACACCTACAATATTTCAATAACAATAATATTTCACATCACACACTTACTAGAAGCCAAACATCCTAATTATACAAAGTAAGTATTAGTGATTTCACTTAGCGCTGAACTGCTGGACAAAAATTTGCAATTTTTATATGTACGTATATATTTTTTGAGATTATAAAATTAAACATTTTCACTTTAAAGACGCGTGTAAGCCTTGCGTAAACCAAAACATTTTGAATATACTTTAATGGAAGTTGGCTGTGGAAAGGCGTCGGACTTGTTTCATAAGTAAGATGATTTATTTAATCTGTTTCGCATTTGTTGCTCTTAAAATAACGAGATAACTTTTATTCCATTTGCAATTCTCGCTTTCCGAAAAACGGTTATTTACAATTCGGACAAGATTTGGGTCCCAAGAAAAGTCGTTATTTTGCGATGACTCCATTAAAATAACACCCTCCTCCAGTTAGCAGTCTACGTAATAAATGTTTGTATACAATTTCATAACTTTCAGAATCGTGTCCAGGTTTTGAAATGCAAAAATATTATTTTCGTTCCGATGCTTTGTGGTCCAGTATTTTTTGGTCTAAAACATTTCATTATGATTCAATGATACGGTCAATGCAACGTAAAAAATGCTGTATTTTATAATTTATAAAAATATTTTTATTGCTTAGGTAGCTCTATTTCAGCGTATTATTTAATGTTATATTCTTTATTCTTCTTCTTTATTCTCTTTACCTTAACGCTTGGACAGAACTCTTCCACCGCTCTTTGTTCTGTGCTGTGTTGATTATTTGGGGCCATTGATAGTTCCATTTTTCTTCGCAGTGTCTCTCTATTTCTTCCAGTCTTCTTCATCTTTCTCCATCTTCTTCCCTCTGTCACTGATGAAAAAATTTGTTTAGGCAGTATTTCGTTTTTCGTGCGAATGATATATCCAATACAACTTAGCTCAGATCTACCTGGAGCAGCGGCAGGTTCGTGATTTGATCTCTTAACATCACACCTGCTATTTATTTTACGATTTTTAAGTTAGTTTACGCCTCCACTCTTTGCCATCAACTTTGAAAACTGGCAGCAGAGATGAGAGAGTATATATGTTCTCTTTTACAATTATATTAGACACTCTGGTAGGTTATTTATTCTTTCTGTCTCGGCTTCATGTTCAGGGGGGAGGCATCTAGCCTAACTGGTTATGAAATGAAATAATATTTTGTATAAGAAAATTTATTACCTATATTCTATGATACTTGCATGTGTTAAAAGTGGAAAATGAGCATTTTACTTTAATATTTATTGTTCAAAAATTATTACAATTAAATTTACATTAAATATTTGTGTTCATCATGCCAGCATTAAGTTCTCTGCCAAATTGTCTATGTTGACGCTTGTCTGATGTAGATTATTCAGGTCCCTTACGTAAGGAATTACCTCTTAGGATGGTCCTGGATCCTGGACGTGAAGTGCGGTCAACTGCTTGTGGTGCCAGCATAGGATGACAAGAGTTCAGACTTGTAGTTGATTGACTACAAGACGATGCTCAATTATCCAGGAAAACTGGGACTCTGGATGCGATGTTCTTATGCAATAGCGACAGTCTACACCAAATTATATCGATCAACTTTTTATAGATCTACCGGGACCCTTTTTGATACTTTCACATCAGCGATTAAATACAGAGTATATCATAGTCTGATCTTAAACTCGAGGCGTACAGTTTAAACTTTCCCCGAAATCACAATCTATAAAGCGCTTGCTTGATATTTCAGAGACGACATTGATGCGAATTCTCACGGTCGAAATTTTGTGAAGACTGTCCCACCTAAGGTGATGCATCCCTTATGGTGCATTTGCCGACGTGACTTTAGTCACGTACGCCGCATTCCTTATGGCTGTACCCACGCTGTGTCGGTGCACCTGCGTCTAACAATGCTTGGTTTTATTACCCTCCGTCACTTACTTCGACTAAGTGTTTTTGTATCCTTGAACAAAATATTATTTTGGGTAATTTCGCATTCTAACAACCCTTTGTAGTGGAAAAATAAATATTTACAATAAATAGTCACATATTGATTATGACACAAAAATTCTGTATCTAAAATAAAATATACAAACAAATAAAAATATCGCACTGAATACGCTCTACGATAGAGTTTATTAAAAAATTGTACGAACTTGTTATGTCAGTAGAAAAAATAGAACTTCATTGTATTTATAGTAGAATATAGAATATTTATTACACTGATTACTTTCACGCGGGCCGATTTTGATACCACTGTATCTTCGTCAGGACGGATGTACATCAATTGTCCATCTAAAAAAATACACAGTGAAGGATTTTTACCAGGGCCATATTTTTACGGCGGATAGCATATGTTTATCAGGTATGGTGGTAGGGGTGTAGTGGATGGTTTGGTTGATGCAAGGGGTGGATAGTGGGGCGGTGCGCCGATGAGTGAGGACATGCCCCGTGCGCCAGCCAAAATACAATACTGTCACATTCGTGAAAATTCCAGACCCAATCGATCTGTCAAGATATCAAATTTTCGTCCAATGATATAGTATCTTGTTTGATAGCGATGCTTTAAGGATAAATCAAACTTCATTTATCTAATTTTTTACTATTGCAGAAAACTTAAATATACATTCAGATATAAATAAATATACCAAATTTTCTGTGCGAAAAATTAGTACCTACATTTTAATTTTATTTCGCATAATAATGAAATAATACAACAATATAGTGTAATTATTTAATTTATCTACTAAAATATATTTTAAAAAATGATGTGGATATTTATAAGAATTTTGCAAGATATTTTAATTTTGTAAATTTTATACCAAATTGTATTTTACCATCTCATAAATTAAAATTGTCCAAGGTTGTAGAAATACCTGTATAGGTTTCTATAAATTAATATTTGTTTTTCATAGTCAGTACTACATATAGTACACATTTAAAAATTACAAATTTTAAAAAATCAGTAAAATGTACATATGTATTTTACTTTAATTAAAATCTTTTTACAACTACAATTTTAATTATTTCAAAAATATTATATTTTTTCTCGCAAACTTAGATTAGAAATGTCATTTAAAAAATCTGTTAACAGATATGGTATATATTATACAATTAAGAAAAATAAAGTAGATAAAACAATAATTTTAATGAAGGATTATAATTGTTTCAAAGTTAAGTTTTATTCTAAGCTAACTTAACCATCAAGATGAGGTCTCATTCGATGATATGGGAGAAATTTGGTTTGTTATGATGCAATGGTTTAAAAATAAACCTTACTGATCCCATTGTTTACTATCAAAGGGAACCATAATATATTTCGTTATAAAGCTTTTTACAACTTCGATAAAGGATTAGCATTGTTTGAAAGTGAAGTATGCCTGTTTTATATGGGACATGTTTTTATAACGAGCATAAACCCTAAATAAAGCGCTGAGAAAGGGTTTCTTTTACGGCCAAATATCAAAAGCCTTACATTTTGCGAAGGATTTTATTTCAAGTTTATGCTTAATTTTAACCGCGAAATTTCATTTACTTTGGCAGACTTTACGCAACCTTTATTTGTAACCGTGAAAGTTGTACGTTTAAATTATAGTATTATTATATATTATGAATTCATTTTAATGAAATAATACAATCAAAATTGAATACCTTTTCTGAATAAATTGTTAATTAAATTATGTTTTTAATATATGGGAGTACATTTAAGCGAACGTTAGGATTAGTTTTGATATAATTTTTATAGATATTATGTAGATTTAAGATAACATTTTGATTAATGTATTTAATTAATTATGGGATCTTAATAGTGTAAATAAACACAATAGAAATAACATATGATACTAATTATAAAAATTCACAGAAATGTTCAGGCACATAATATAGCAGTTTAAGAATATAAAAAAAATGTGGAAGAAAGGGTGGGGAGGTTGAAACTATTGTTGTGGTAAAAAGAGTGATATATGTGTTATAGGTAGAATGATTGGTTAAAATTGAAATTGTAGTGGTTCATAAAAATAGTTCTTTAAGCGTAGTAAGGCTAATATTTATAAAGTTCATTTCTCATTATGGTATTTGCATGAACGGTGAATAGATGAGTTTTGTGTGTAAGATGTTCTACTTCTAGGAATATGGAAGAGTATGAATTGCTGAGTCGATCTATATGGTATGTGGAAGGATATTAGTTATAATTGGCTGGGACAGTCCATATGGCCTTGTAGTAGTTTAAAGATAAGTATTTGGTCGGCACGTGTTTTCTTATTGTGGAAGTTTACTGCATTTAAATAGGAGTTGATTGATAAATTAGATCAAACATTAAGATGCCGAAGAAACCTATTTAGAAAATAATAATCTGAATTATATGTACCTATATAGATAACAGGGACCATCCACGATATTCAGCAATGATGAACCTATCTACTACAAAAATGTCTAGACTCATTATGCAATTTAGTATTAAAGTTGTAAATATCCACTAAATTTGAGATATCTTTTAAAGCACGACATTTAATAATTATCTTTGCTACTTCTAACAAATGACGAAAAAAATAATAACTATAATAATAATAATAGAAATTGTCATAACCTCTACATTTACGGATCAGAGACTGAACAGGATATATATATATAGGAGCGCCTAACTAACCTTGTCTCCAGACCGATCCCCAATAGATCCATCTCGATCAGGTCTCATAATGTATCGAGTATACATTAAACTCGAAAACAAAGTTTAATTAATAGTCGAACCAAATATGCACTTTTTACCATCTCAAACATCGAACTATTACTACCGAACCTGAATGGTCGACACTTTCGAAAATCTCACTTAATGATACAGTTGGCTGTATACAAGGTGGGTAGAAACATAATTGCAACAATAATCAAAAGGTAGCAGAAAAGTGCAGGTCTAATTAACCTAAAAAATACAAATTTAAAGAAAACACATTATGGCACAATAATATTCAGGCAAATAAGAATATGTATCCATATAAAAATGAATATATACATGTCGAATTATTTTATCGTTTAGTTTCGAGAGATTTTGTACAAAGTTTAGTTAGTGAAAAATTAAAATAATTATATGCCATATCAATTAATGTTATTAGTAAAAAAAAAAAATTCTTAAATTTTTTTATGTACATTTTATAATTATAATTAATATCATTTGTTAAATTACAACTTCACAATAAAAATGAGTTTAAATATATATTTAAGTTATATCAAAAATTAACAAATTTAATTAAATTGACACTTCCTAGAGTTTTTGAGATTTAAAACAATATAATTGCTTTTAAAAATGGAATAATAGATGTATCATTTATAAAGACTACAGAACATAAGTTCCAAATACGTCAAAACATAAATGGTTGACGTGGCGGAATGGTAACGCATTTCCACGGATAGGAAATGTTCCGGGTGCAAATCCCGGTGGCAACCAGATATTTTTTTCGATAGATATATCTTTCTATTTGATTAATTGAAGTTCTTTTACAAATATCACAGAATTACATTCCGAAAATGCTATTTCTCAAAAAAATGTTTTTTAAAAACTATTATTATTTTTCAAATGCAATAAATATTATAATAGATATTTAGTGATATCACGAGTATTCACTAGGTTATTTTAATTAAAAATTCTGACTCGAAAATCGACGACTGAAAGTCTTAAAAATGTTGAACCAAATGGATGCGTCATCCATATTTCTAGAAGCAAAAAAATATTCTACATTGGTTTAATTTAACAGAGCTTCAACTCAAACCGAAAGTGGAGTCAGCAATTCGTTCGTTTTATTGCCATTCTTGGAGTAGTCTCTGCGACAATCTTATGCTCTCATGACTGATTTGCAAATGGAAATTTTAAAGGAAATCCAGACACACTCGTAAAAAAACCGAGTCATTTAATACATTTTTCAAAGTATAATTATGTAATGTTTTCGTTTTTAAATTATATTACCGGAATTTAAGATATCGCCTTGCATCGCGTAGTCGGGGTTGTTCTTCCCTACCCAGGAAACTCAGAAAAAAGTTTATATTGTTCTTTGGTCGCAAATACTTGGGAGTTTATGAAGAAGTTTGACTTTGTCGAGTTGAGTGTGTCTTTAGTACATGGATGGATGTTGAAAAGATACACCCTCTAATACGATTATCAGCCGAAGAAGAATAAAGATTGACTGACGGTTATAAAGTTTTATTAAATTTTGCAAACATCATTTTAACGCAATTAATTATATTTCTTTAAATTTAAATGATACTTTTGTCTCTCTGGTTAATCGTCTAGATTTCATTTCCGTATTAAGGCATGGTTATCTCTCAATGAGACTGATAGTCAGTAATGATCCGTGTCTACGGAAGAGATTTTTGGGAGATTTTCGACTCTGAGTGCATAGGTACCGTGTTTCAGAGATTCGACGTCTCGTGTCTTAATTCACGCTCATATATTAAACGTTAAATGTCATTTTCGTCAGGTTCGTCATTTGGTCAATCGCAATCATCAAAGGAGCAGATTATAGTTCATATAAATCAATACATAACTAATAATCAGGCTACTAGGCAGAGGGTAGAACGCACAGCAGTTTTACGGCAAGGGTTGCCCTTTAATTAAAGTAATTATCATAGGAAATTAAAGGTAAAGTACGTACAAAAAAACATAAATATTTAAGTAACATAGTAAAAGTGAACTAAAATTTATCAGGAATTTTTTTTTTTAATGTAATATAATAGAGAAATTAAATAATTAGATAATAGCGTGTTTGACTTTATATATGAGCGTGTTCACTGATGTCTCTATATTTTCCATAATGTTTAATAAATCTTTACTATTTTTACTAAAAATTCTTGGCACAGGACATTTTCTCGTTCTCTCACTGTACAAATTGTTCGCGATCGGTACTCTCGTGGTTCGACCTGAGGCTCCAGTAGAATAGCTATGGTGAGCATCAGTATTCATATTTACATTGTTTATCATCTTTTCTAAAATCATATTACATGTAATTTTTTTGTCAAGTCTTTTGGAGCTTTGAACACGACCATTCTCCAATACCTAGATCATTCTTCAATACCTTGATCATTCTCCAATACCTGGATCATTATCCAATACCTGGATCATTCTACAATACCTGGATCATTCTTTAATACCTAGATCATTCAACAATATCCGGACCATTCTCCAATACCTGAATCATTCTCCAATACCTGGACCATTCTCCAATACCAAGACCGTTCTCCAATACCTGGATCATTCTCATTCTACAATATTCGGACCATTCTCCAATACCTAGATCATTCTCCAATACTTGAACCATTCTCCAATACCTGGATCTTTCTCCAATACCTGGATCATTCTTCAGTATCTGGCCATGCCAGGTGTTACAAATGCAAATTACAATATTATCCTAAAATTTATGTGCCTGGTACATCTACCTACAAACAAACTAATACATGGTGCATCATCTACAAACTATATTACGTGACGGATTTAATCAACTAAAAGAACACGTTCATGCTGTAGTACTATATACTCGGGACCAAATTCGTACGTATTCGCTCGTTCTTAGGTACTGTATAACGACCTATTTATGTCACATTCACCACAAGAGTAAATAACACGTAAGATATGGTATATAAGGATAGGATGAATATTTTAGTACCAGTTCTCTAACGTGTATCAACCTACTGAGTTTCTATTGACAGAGTACATCCTGATATCTTAATTTATAATCTTAGCGCATCCCTCTACAATTATTATCGGTCAAATCATATGAAGATTCAAAAAACCAGCATCTGAAAAGATAACGACAATAATCTTTAATTATAATGTATGAAATCTGAAAAAAGTATTGGGTAAGGAAGAATCCTATATACTGGTATGTATAATATTTTGGATGTTCGTTGACTGTATATTTATACATATATAAGCCAGTTGAGAAAAATATTCTAAGGAAACAGTAAAGGGCTTACTGGGGGTGTCTTTTCACGTCGCATGACATTGGCTTATCGGGGGAAGTGCGGGGGTACTGTCGGTGCAGAGAATCCGGGAGGGAGAAGGGGGTGCCGAGGGATGCAGGGTATTACTAGTATGTATCATATTACGTATGTATCAACTGGTAGTGGGTTTTCAGAATTTTCTAATCATTTGATAGAAAATGGTCATGGTTTTGATTAAAAATTGGGATTGTTAATTTTGCATATAAACGGTGTTGTTCACAAATTAAATAATTTGGAATCGTTGGAGATAAATAAAGCGTATAAAACTAATCAAAAAATTCCATCTAAATCCCGTTCTAAAATTTTTTCCTTAAAATTATTCGAGTAAATTAAGTAACAATTTGATTTAGGTACTAAATTTATTTTTTAAATAATTGTTGTTTTTTTTTTTAAATAGATTCTGGTAAAGAAACAATAATATATGTTTTTAGTTAGTATTGACATCCTGGCGAAGAAAATGGTATTTTTCTAAACCGGTAGATGTATTTAAACTCAATAAGTGGTTAATAAAACAAAGTTAACAATTTAAAAAAAATAGATAAGTATTATATTTGCGTTTGCATTTTATTGCGAAAAATTATTCAAAAAACATGCACAGCTTTATTTGTGGCTTCTAAGTTTTTCCTCTAGATTATTAAAATTAATACATTAACATGCGATTTTTGGATTTTTGGCATTGGATTTGACGTACGTAATAAATATATAAAATAAAATAAATATGTAATTTTGATATACTTAGCAGAAATTTTAGTGTACTTTTTTTAATTGTATGGATGCACGTCCCTGCTATCTAGTGTTGTCGTTTGTGAATAGCGTAATTGTACTTATTATTAGAAAAAGATATGAATATTAGGCGAAGGTCTTTCAAATAAGAGGACAGAAAATTAACATTATAAATTGTAATAGTGCATGCAAGCGGTAAAAGTCATTATACAATAGTTAATTCAATATTTTTTCCACCTAAAATATAATTGACAATTTATATATACATTATTTAACGTATTACGTACTGATGTTACATAATATAAGTTTAGCTACCTGACCTGTTCGGAGCCCCAAACTTTACAAATACTAAAAAAAAAAAAAAATAATAATCAAAAAATTTACCGCGGCGTCAAAGTTAGCCTTTAATTTATTTCTAATTAGCTGCAAAATACTGAGCCATAGTTTAACTGCTGGTCGGTAAAACTTAATTCAATCCCATTGCAGTTTTATTGCAACGGCTAGTTTCCCTACCCGGGGTGGTAGCGGGTGGTTATGGGTGGCGCAGAGGGCGCGGGGTGGATGGGTGAAGTGGGTAGTGGAACGTTTAAAACTATCGCCTCGTAAAAACTTCTTGACAAGAAAATTCCAAGGGGGTATGCAGACTCAAACAGAAGCATAAAATGTTAAGCCCGGGATTAAGGTGCGCCGGTGCTGTAGTTTTGGTCAATGAATAAAAAAAGTGCATTTTAACAGTGGTAAAGAATTTTTGGTCGTAGGACCAAAAATAATAATATGGATAAGGAAGACGGATGATTAAAGATAAAAAATGTGATGAATGGTTGTATAAAGAGAGCACGGATTCTAAGCCTCATTTGCCAGCAGATCGCGTTGAAACCATTCCTTTGCGATGCGTTTCGTTTTGTTCCTAGATGCAAGGATCATTTCTTATGCCCGATACAACTTTCGGCACTGCGTAAAAACATCTTCTTTCTTAAAAGGCCTGCAGCACACAAATTTCTCACAGAGCCGCTCGCAAGGTTCCACGTATATATTTTTTTGATGTTTAAATAACCCATATATAATTTATTAGTGACTAATTAATGACTCCAGGCTATATTACAACTTCACAATAAGAATATATTCTCCTAATAATAATGTTGTATTAATGTGTCCAAAATTTAATAAAAATGAATTGATAATTCTGGCGTCTGCTATCAATTTATAAAAGGTATTTGAGATTCCGTAAAAATAAGGTAGATGGCTCTTTCAGATAATGGAACGATTAAATGTATTAATATCAAAAAGGTAACATATAGGTTTGAAAATTTGTCGCTAAAAATATCGTCGCTGTAGCATTGTTGGATAATGCACCTTTCCCGGTTTGATAAGAGATCTAGGTTCAAATCCCGGTGGCGCAACAACAATATTTTAATTTTATATGTGTATCTTTCTAATTAATATATTTATTTTATACTTAATTGATAAATTTTTAATAAAAATTAAATGTATCAATTAGAAAGATGTACCTACAGATAAAATCAGGAACCAGGAACCGAATAGAACCAGGTAATGCAAATTTATAAAGGCTTATTCTAGCGTTTGTGGATTTCCGTGTCGTTCATTCATGAGTCAACTGAATCCACAGATGTTGAACATTCGGCTGACTCGTGGAGGTTAGTTTTACTACAATGTGCTACAATGCCCGAGACTATTGTTGTAAAAGTGTTCACGTTTTCAATTGAATAGTTAATAATTAATCAATTATAGTACTTAAAACCGGATTTTAAAATTTAGCAAAAAAGGAGTTCTTAATCCCGGATTTGAAAAAGTGATAAACCGCTTAAATAAACATTCAGGAAGAAGGACAAATTTCAGAAATTAATGATGAATAGTACGATGAACATTTTCAATGAAATATCAGATGATATAAGAAAGGAGGAAAAATATTATATAAATTAAAAATTAAACTAAATAAACGTGTCCAAGATATGTTATAGTTTGGTTTTAAAAAGGGAAACATCGATATTCAAATATATCGCGAGATTGGATTCCCTTAATATTGTGTACACTTTCCCATATTTGTGTATATTATACTTTTTTTATTTTATCACCATCAATGCCCTTGTGGGCTTTCACATAAACAATAATATATTTTTCCTTATTTGCCCATTATTATGAAAGTGGTCAAGTCGAGAAGTTGAAAAAAAAAAGTTTATCAATTATCTCGCATCGCGTTGTTTAAATTTAATATAATATGATGTAAATTGTAACAATTGTATTCAGTGTATTGTTACGACGTTCGACGATATTTCGCTAGTGTTTATTTTGATAATAGAGTAAGTCATTTCAGCATATTTTTTTTTCCTTATAAGCTACATGCAATATTTATATGTCGAAATAAATCATAAATCTAGTAAATTAAATAATTTTTGAAACATTGCATTATGTAATGTAAAAATATTTTTTAATCAATTCAAACGCAAACCTCTATATATCTTATATATCTCGAACGAAAGAAACGTGACTTAGACCACTTTCATAATAATAGGCATATATATGGAACTGGCATCTCTTCGTAACAAGTGTCATTTTCAAGGCGTTGCCTCAAAAAAGTTATGTACAACCGTACTTTTAGGCAGGAAATATTCATCTGTCACAGTAAGTTTTAGCCAATCTATTATTATTAACACTCAACGTCAGCCTACAAACTAGTACGCGAACCTTAAATTGATCATATATATATATACTAAGATTCAATTACTGATATTATAGATTGCATAAAACTGTATTTTTATTGTCTCATGTTAAAATATGTATTTATCAAGGTCATAAACTATTATTACTGTTTCATAAACCTTTGATTGGCTAATAGTGATAATATACTCGGATTCAGACTGTTTCAAACATGTCTTTTCAAGTTATGTCTTTATCGAGTTTAAGGTGGATGATTTCATGGATCCCGCAACTCCATAACTGAGACCTGTTAAGTACGGCCCCCCGGGACCAAAGCCTCAAGGCGGCCGCCCGGGGGCCCCGGTGAACTGGTGAAACATGTTCAGAAGTATTTAGTATGCTGCAAATGATAAGGAATAAGTTTTCGCGATGCACGCTCGAAGTTTCTCGAGGATCATAGTTACAAAACCTTCTGAAATTTGGTATCTGTTGTGTGCTACTTTACAGACACCAAGCACACTTAGCAAAGTTATTGACAATAGTGCAATAGTATTCATAATCAGAGTCAGGGATGCTAGAAGAGGACTAAGTGAACGTGATAGAATAGGGTAGCGCAGGCCATATTTAGCTATGTTTTGAATCTATGTTGATTTATAAAATACCTTAATCTTAAGAGTAACTGAATAACAATCGCAACACGTGTTGTACATGATGGGTAAATACACGAATTAAAAGCGCAGTCACGAGTTGAAAATAGTTGTATTTAGTATTGTCACATTTATTAATTCAGAAATAATTAGATTTATATTTAGAAGTGAATCTTCTTTGCCGGAACCCAAAAAAAAATCACAATGCTAAAATAAAACGAAACAAAAATGATTCGCTTATCAAATCTATGTCAAGTGCTTGCACCGGTTGGTATCGACAAGAGCACGTGACGCGTTATCATCTCTAGTGATCTCGAGATCTCGTGAATCACGTAGAAAAAATTTTTCATTCTTTCTTAATTCTTTTATTCAATGTTATAGGAATCAAAATTCGATTTAAAATGTAAATAAACGCAAAAAAATCACATAGATTATACGCATTCAGCACATACTCAGTTTTTTTTAAAAATATAACGTATGTAAATAATTAAATCATTTATAATTATTTTTAAATCGAAAGTGATTAGTAATTTGTAATGAAATGTTTCGCGATTTTCGAAAAGTTTATGGTTATAAACATAATAAACTTGTGACCGGCGCAAGTGGTGAGTGATGATGGAATCGAACGAGACGGAATGGGAAGAGGAAATGGGTGGATGGGTAGATGGATGAAGTAAAGAATGAAATAGGGAATTGGAAATGAGGGAAAAATGGGTAAAGGAATTCTTCAATAACGGACCAGGTTGGCTTACGAGATAAGAGGGCAGCTCGACTCACCTGAAGCTCACCCCAAAAACTTAAACGGCTCGAACCGGCGATTCTG
The DNA here is from genome assembly GCA_031772225.1 of Eubasilissa splendida. Classification (NCBI taxonomy): domain Eukaryota; kingdom Metazoa; phylum Arthropoda; class Insecta; order Trichoptera; family Phryganeidae; genus Eubasilissa; species Eubasilissa splendida. Next base: position 25,852,819 of record CM062858.1, on the reverse strand, counting down.
ATCAATCCACCGCGCCTGTTCACTGGATTCCACAAATCTTCTGTTATTCCAGTGGATCCAACAAATGATCCAGCGAGAACATTACTTCCTTTCCAAAATTTCGATGAATTTCACACATACAAAAACGGACTAGTCGATTAAGGAACATGTGTAGACTGAATTGGAAATGGGCTAAGGGGTAGGAACAAAACTAAAAACTGGTAACAATATACAATATAATAATAAGTATGGAAGTACGTATTCACTTATAAAAAAAAATTACAAATACGGAAGGAATATACTCAATACTAAATCTTTTAAAAAATATACAGTTACCATCAGAACTCGAATCCGAATTCTATTAATTCGAAATTTTGTAATCGATAACGCATTCTACCGGCAATAGAAAATTCTGGGATCGAGTTTTAATGCAAAGTTTATTGAAATATAATTTTGTTGTGAAGGTTTTTGTGATTCTTCTAAACTCTCATTAAAATGAATTAATCTGATTTATTGTCCAAGTATTCAAGCTTTACGAGTGTTAAAATAATATTCATTTGATGAAAAATAGTTTAAAAAACAGCCATATAGGTTTTGATTTCGTAATGTATTAATATTTGTTAGCTGTAATATAATTAATTCAACCAATATGATACTTAAATATTAATTAATTTAAATTCCATCCCAGAACCAAACTAATCTTCTAAGTCACAAGCCATCAGGGAAATTCTGTATATATATAAAATATACAGCATGTTTTATTTTCTTCTACGCTCTAGAAATAAATTATGTATTTAAATTTTTTAAATTAACCCTACCACTTTATTAGATTTTAGTTTACTAATATTAAAGAAACGATGACGAAGAAGTTCAAGTGCTTACACTGGTGTATGAAAGTTAAGCCTGGAATTGGCAAAATAAGAACGAGGGTATTGTAGTGAAAAAGTGGTCACTCAGGCGCATGTGTGAAAGTATCTTAACTATGAAATGACAAAAGAATGAGTAAGAGAGAATGTGGATCCGTTTATAACATAGTTGATAGAGTTAAAAACGAGCCACTTAAATGATTTGGGAATGTGGAACCTATAAGTGGAAAGATGTGGTAAATAAAATATCTGTATGAGGTGAGTAAAGAAGATATTAGAAATTTACATATTAGCATTTTATCTTTACAAAAATCACTTCAAATCTAGGACGACCCTGTTAGAAGCTTCGACAATTGACGAGTGTGCATGAAAATGTACGACGCAAGAGTGGTATACCAGGATTGATGAGTATGGCGTTTTATCCACTATGTCTATGCGAGGAAACGGTGCGATGAATAGTTAGTTAGTTAATTATGATTAAAAATATGCGAGTCGTATATTTCATTTTATGTAGCTTGGGTAATTTAATCTGAAATATAATTTGGAGTCGAGACTATGTATGGGCGAGGGTTTGTAAGTTACCGTCGGGGGCTCTAGGTTGCTTATTAGGGGAATATATTAAACGTCCTATTTAATGGAAATAATTTATGGCCTGTGTTTACCGCAGGCTGTAGTGCGTCTAGACCGCGAAAAGATTAAGGGTCGTGTTATCTTGCTAACATGCAATAGGGGTAAGTGTTAAGGTTTAAGCGTTCGTAATTCCCGTGGATATGAGGAAAATTTATCATTTGATTTAGTTTAATGCAAGAAGGGAGATAACGTAGGATTACAAACGTAAAAAGAAAGGCCGGCTTGGTAATTGCTGGTCGGAATAACCCCCCGGGGACCTTTGATTACTAACGGTGGAAGTTTAAATTCCACTATGGTTAAAAAATAGTTTAATTTTTACTGTATAAGCGCTTGGCTTAATTCTAATTAAATGGAAATATGTTTTCGAGTACTTCGTTCAAATGGTAGCCTAATTTTAAAATTAATATGAATATTGAAGTGTCTTTCGCAAAGATGAAACACTATTCAAGAAAAATAAAATTGATCTCAACTTTCTCGATGGAATCTTGTACGATGAAAATTGCTTTAAGGTAATTTCATTCGAACGGCAGATTGTTCGGACACGTAGAAATGTTAAAAATAAACTTTTGTATATGCGTAGTGGAGATTGAACCTGACAATTTGAATAACGGTAATTTGTACGTTGTACGTTGCTAATCCCAAATTTCGTGGTCGAAACAAAGAATTACTGAGCTTCTATTACCCCATGGCTTCATGGCTCATTGAAGGCCTTTGCCTGTTGTACAAGTCTGTGCCAAGTATCTCTGTTCTTGGCCAAAATACTCCTCTCGGAGACAGAAACATGGAGCATCTCTGGAGATCTCTCCCCACGCTCTACCCTAATCTGGACTTGTCAAGATTCGCCGTCCATTCGGGATCCCTCCATGAAAATAATTCAAGACACATTCTGTATTCCTAATAAAAATCCAACGAGATATAAATATTTGGCTTATATGAAATGATATGGTATACTTGTAAATATTCAATTGAATGTTGAGATTAAGATACTAAATAAGTTTTTGTTTCGTTCGTTTAAAATATTGTGCATTTGAAACATGTATTGTCATATATATTTTTTGATTTAATGTAAATTAATTGAAAAATATGCACCTGCGACAAGAATCTGGGATGCTTTGTGGGTCCAGTTTTAAAAATTATTTAAAAAAATTGAGAATGAAATAAATAAAAAAAATTAAGTTAATTACTTAAACCACTAAAAATCAATGAATAAATTAGATTTTTTTAAAAATATTTGTTGCAAATTTTACATGATGATTTATATTCATATTAGTATAGATTATTTAAAATTTTATTTTTAACCACTTAATGTGTTATATTTAATGTGCCAACAGGTTTCATAAAATACTGAATTTTCTAATTTTGACATCCTGGAATGAACCGAAACCGGTTGGTGTATTAAATATAAGTCATTAAGTGGTTAAATCAAAGGTTTCAATAATCTATATTATAATTATATAATAAAACAGCAACTCTATACTACGCATTTTTTCTTAACTTAAAATCAACGTCGTAGATAAATTCGGCTCTATTTGCAGCGTAACCTTTCGTACTTTTAAATATTTGATGTAATTTATTATTTTTATACTTATTTTTATAACATGGAGTACTTTATAATACGACGTCCTTTTTTATAACATGACGTCCCTTTTTATGACATAGCGTACGTATGGAGTAATTCAGGTCTTTTGTGCATTTTCTTATACATTATTGATTAAATTGTGAATCTACCTATAATATGTATGAACGAGAGCACATCATAAAAAATAAACTTATTAATAATATAACTAATATGTAATAATACGTAGCATCCTTTACTTTTTAATATTTATTTAAGTGCCCATTAAAGACAACGAAACGAATTTTCCCCAGTGGATGACATCTACGTAAGTGCGGCGGCCAAATATGTAAGTAAATTCCATGTTTGTTAATTTCCCAAGAGTTTAAAAATATTCCTAGCATATTGAGCACTTTTGCAAAGTGACGTGAAGGTTATGCATTTAATTTATTAACACACGTCTTTATACACATACAGCAATGTCAATGCAACAGTTAGTTACTTATAGTGTAACATATTAACATTAGAAACTTATAATGTAACATATGGCATAGAAACTTAATCTCTTTATAAATTTTATTATGAGTAGCTACAGAGATGTGCTCAAGAGTGATTTTGTACCTCTGTAAAAGAAATCTATATCGGAGAACAGGTTTAATGGTTTAACTGTTCTGCATTTGTACAGAAACATGACTCCAACCGTCAAATCTATTTTAAATATTAAAATATGAATTAGAAAGATATACATATAAAATCAATTTTATCGAAAAATATTGTTGTTGCACCACCGGGATTGTGTATTATATTGTCGCTAAAAATATCGTCGCTGTAACATAGTTGCATATTCCCTTAATAATATGACTCATTCACACTGAAATCCTACTCAAATGGTTTGTCTCCTTCACAGATCGATTCGGAGTCACTTAACATGATTCTAAATTACACTGATCCAATACTTTACTCCTCTATTGCCGTGGTGGTGTAGGCTGTCCTCCCTGCGACACGCATCTGGGCAGAAATTCCGTCTCTCGCCCCTAATTATGTGGTGGGGATGCCATCTTGTACCAAATTCGACACGGGGTCCTGACTGGTGACTGGTGTATATTGCTAATGCCGAGAATCACCCTCCCATCCAGCCAGGCGATATCTCTACCATGCATGTGAATCGAGACCCAAAAATCTACCAATACACCGCGTCCAAGGTGCATTAAAGAGATTCTTTTAGTCCGCCATTTGTTCTTGGAAGTCTGTTGTCAGCTTTACCGCTAGGGGACTAATCCTCGCGCTCCGATTGGCGCAAAGGATTCTGAAGCAGCATTCACACGGCTACCGTGCGCTTCAATCCACAGCGACAATTCTGACACGTGACATATATACATATATATTGTGACGTACATGACCTATGTCAGTACATCCACTGGATATACCTCAGGGTAGTGCATGAGTTAAGGTGGGTACTATGAACAGAATTGACTACTTCTTCTCATCATCTGCCATGAACAGCTATTCTCAGGAAAAATAAATAGTAAAAGAGAAATTGGTTTGAAGTAATATAATTTTTCTGGTGGACAAACGTCCCTTTTCGATCGCTTGGAACAACATTTTTCTGATTTTTATGGAACTATCCCAAATAGCGTGTCCCATCCACAACACCACAGGGATAAAATGTAACCGCCAGTGTTATCGGCCGGGAGAGTTTCTATCATAGATGTCGCGTTGAAGTAGGTACCATAACGTCATATTATTATATATCTATTAATTATATAACTCATTATAAATCCTTTGACTGATCTAGATCTAGAAAGAAGTTTAGAATTTAAGTACCTAAGTTTGTAAAGAGAATTATAAAAATGGCGGAATAAGGAGATTGTGACTCAACACTTACAAGTCTTACAGGTCCGTATTATTATAAAGTCACGTCATTGTCTATGTTATTTTCACAAAATTGTATCTAAAAATATTTAAAATACATTTGTGTACATTGTCTTTTTATTTAAGTATGATAATGTGGTCAAATGTATTTTAGTAAAATGAAACATTCTGATTTTGAACGAAACGATCGGGCGCGATAGTATTCAATTTAAATTCTATTATTATTCCAAGTTGTTTCAATAAATAGCTATGCAATTTCGGTAGCAAGAGTTTATTATAAAAATATTGTGCTCTAAATTGGAAGGAAATGTGCTAAGTATTTTTATTTTTAAAGTAATATAATATTATTATTATCTATTATTTTAGATTGTTAACTTTGTTTTACTAACCGCTTAATGAAATAAATACATCTACCGGTTTCGAAGAGTACCATTTTATTCTTTAGGATATCATTAACTAATCAAAAACATATGTTATATTGTTTCTTTAACAGAATCTATTTTTAAAAAACAATAATTATTTCAAAAATAAATTTAGTACCTAACATAAATTGTCACAGACATCCTGTAGAAGAAAATGATATTTTTCGAATTCAGCGGATGTATTTAATTCATCAAGTGGTTAATAAAACAAATATAAATATTTAAAAAAAATTTCTTCCTTTGTTTTCCTTTTAGTTAACAAAAATAATAATGACTGTCAGCAAATTAATACTATATACAAACAACTTCCAATAAGGCAATTTATGACAGTTTATTAAAATACAATTAATTTATGAAATTTAAGTAAATTAATAAATCAAAATAGGTCAACGTGAAAAATAATATTATAAATATTATATGAAAGCACAACGATAAGAGAGAGTGTAGAAGAAAGAAAAAAAGATATGTAGATAGGTGATTGCTATCCAGTATCTACCCACTACCCCCTCCTCCTATACCAGAACATGACCTATTTCTCTTGTGTATTCTCTATGGTTCTATAGTTGAAGTAGAATCTTTTAACTGTCAGGAAAGCATTTACCATTTGGGTGTATTGATTGCTGTGAATTAGTGTGTGTGTATTATTATGTGTGTATCTTATGTACATCTTGCTATTATGTAAGATGTTTGGCACTTTCGCGCGATCACAAAAGTGTATGTTCAAGTGCACTTCGTGCTGGACCAGCATTGTACGTGTCCTGGAGCCAGAAGACCTGTGAATCCAGTGGAAGAAGATACCGAAAGGAGTATTTCATAGGTGGCTTGTGTTTTCTGGTTCTGGGTAGTCTGTCCGCTATTCCTCTCCTTCTGCCAATTTTTAGATGTATTAGTTGTGTATGTGTATCGATGTGTATGAAACACCTGTATGCGTGTATAGCTAACTTCGATTGCCAGACAGTATTGTTGCGCTGGAATTCGTTAAAATATATATATGTATAAAATGTATATTAAAATGGTCCGTAATTAAAAGGTATACAATTTAAAATTATACTGACATTTGTTTAAAAATCATTTTTGTCTTGTAAGTATCTACACCAGAATAATTATTAAATATTAAAATATACACCAGTATTATTATTAAATGACAGATATTAATAAAAATCTTATTATTGTAAGAACTGATATTGTAGATATCTATATTATAATTAATATTTACAAGTGTCGTATATACGTAACTAGCAACGTACATTTTGTAGATTTCAAATCATTGATTGCAGCCGAGTTCTCATTAACTTTGGTATCGTAGTAAATTATCAAATATGAAATAACTTTAAAGCGTGTGAAGGAAATTACATTAGTTGGTCCTATAGTAATATGTACATTTATCAAATAAATAATATCGCAAAATGGTCGTTTAACATAAATGAGATCGCCCTGGCATGCATGGGGTAAATTATATTTTTAATATATTTTAAATGGAGGGATATAAAAAGTAACATATTCATTACATAGTACAATTTAAAAAATATTAAATACGTTTTTTAATTCATTTGTGTCTGTTGGGGATGTGCAAGTCTTAGTAGGGTAAACCTGGGACATACGGTCATAGGGGCAAACGGACACCCACTTCAAATTTCACTCTGGCCAAACCTATTGTTCGTGTTTATGACAGGTCCAGGGATCGTCGATCGCCGCGCGCGTGTCTGGATGCTTCATTATGCTCACTATCCTATCTGTCCCTCCCTCCTCTTTTACATCAGAGCACGACATTCTGTGTGTGTGTTGACTATGAACTTGTGAATGTGTGAATGTCCCTGCTACAAGCTTGTCATATTGACGTGAATTACTATTGTGTATTCGGTTTCTTGCGGTACGTGCCGAAGATTACAAGTACTAATGCTGAAGTTGTTTATGACTTTCAAGAGACTTGTGGCTACAGCGAAGAAAATCCAGGTAAGTTGCTCCTTGAGTCTTTACTGTCATGTCTCTATACCAAATTCTTTCCAACCTTCCTACATCCCGTTTCCCACCCCCTTGCAAAAATATATGTTGGCCGTTATTGCGAGTTTTTGTCTCGACGTTAGTTGTATTGTGTTCCGTATAAAAACAATTACCTGCTAAAACCTCAATAATCTTTATTTTTGTGATAAATGTCTTCACAATGGCGAGCACCAACAATTTTTCTTTGAATGCGAGAAAAAAATTTAGCTTACCTTTACATTATCGTGCTTAGCAATTTTGTTGTAAGTTCACAGTACGTAATCGGAAAAGGACATCTGATCAAAGTAGTTGGAGTGAAGAATCAATGTCTCTGACAGTAAAAGCTATCAAAACTGACAAAATGCGACTTCTAACATCCGATAAAACATTCAATACTTCAAGAAATACATCTCCATGTATTAACCTAATATAAATAAATATTCTTCGGAGAATTCGCATCGCAAAGTTCAGAATTTTATCAAATAATGAATACTAGAAATATAACAACCGACACACCGTTAATGGCTTCAAGTACGATCTAACAAATCAGTTTATTACCAAGTCACTAAAACTTTAAGAAGAGCGTGTAGAGACACTGAGTTCAGAATCTTGACCACAAGCTAATTTGCTTGTGGTCAAGATTCTTTAAAAGCTACTTTAGAAATAAAAAACTTACAAGGAAAAAAATAAGTAATGCCAAATCTCAAAAGAAAACCGAAGATTGTGGTTCTTGTGTACTTACATACTTAGTTTATTTTTGTTTGATGTATTTGTAAAAACCTTTTTTAAAGAAATACATTTATATACCTATTTAATCTGACATATATTTTAGATCGTTTTAGATGATAATTAATATTTTTACAATTTGTACCTTTTCTCATTTTATGTCAGGGTGTCTGATTGCCCCACGATTACCATATGTTTGTCACTTTAAAAAAAAATATCAAGTCAATGTTTTAGTGTCTTGGGTGTTGCGGTAAGTCGTTACATAATTTTAATCCACAGCAAATGTGTCGCGATTGCTTTATTTTTATTCTAGTCAGATTTAGAGTTTCGAATTGTACTGATTTTTATACCATTAGCAATTTTACATATTATATAAGTCTATCAAACTTTGTTACGTTATTGATACTAAGTCTGCGTGTTTTTTGTAGACTATTTTAGAGTCAGTTAAGGCAAGTTGTAAACCTTTATCAATATTATGCTGTTGTCTTTTTGTCTATCTAAGTGATTAATCTAATCATGTTTTTTTTAATACGGATATCGTAACTTCATAAATCAATGTGATTTTATTAAAATTAACGCTATGTTATGACGCGACGTTGATTGCACAACAAATAGAGAATATTCGCGAAAGATCTGTCGTGATCAGATAAATCAGATACTAGAAAATGATTATGTTAGAAGCCTTCATACTCTGCCTATACTGGTGGAGAGACGGCATGATGGTAAATTAGTTAATTTTAAATGCTTTTACGCTATCGAATTGACTTTCAGAGTTAATATATTTAGTTTAATTAGTTTCCTTAAACATGGCGGCTACCGAGAATTCTCCCGCCGTAAGGGTACTGTTCAGCCCTAATTACCACGTATACGGCGACATCTGAATTCAGATTCAGGAACCTTCAATGGAACAAGTTTGGGCAAGTCCATCGACAGGTCGTTAATTCGCGGAGCGGAACATATTCATTAACGGGGCTCTTGTCGTCCGCTTTCGGCGACGGCTTAATTCAATAGGGATTATTAGACATCGAAGCGGAACTTACAACGAGGGCGAATTTTTAATTTATTGATTTAATACGTTATAAATAATACATACTACAATCAAATTTATAAAGTTTTTTATTTTAATATTATATTCGGCGTACGTGTACACACTTTGAAAGGTCATAAACTCAACGTTTATTGGGATAAATTAAAAATTTAATACTTACTTACTTACCATCACGCCGTTTCTCCGCGGGGGTAGGCAGAGAGGGTAGAGCGCCACACTTTTCTGTCCTGACATACAATTCTCGCCTCATCCACATTCATACATCTTCTCATACAAGCTCGTCGATTGTTGAGGCTTCTAACAGAACCATCCTCCATTAACTGGTTTACCTGGTCATGCCAAGTCTTCCGCGGACGTCCTCTATTTCTGATGCCATCAACACTTGCGTCATATATTTGTCTTACTCATTCATCCGTTCCATATGACCAAACCACCTAAGTGATTCTTCTTAATCTTACTCACTATACTAACATCAGCTTTACATTATTTCCTTATTTCTTAATTCTTTACTCTGTCATAAATAGATTTGCCACATATACGCCTAAGTGATCTCATTTCCACTGCATTCAGTCTACTTTCGTTCCTTTTCTGCCAGCTCCAGGCCTCACTTCCATACATCAGTGTCGGTACCAGGATTCCATTGTGCACCGCTAGTCTTGCCTCAGTTGACAAATTCCCGTTAGATATAATTCCATTCAAATCGCCGTTCACTTTATTTCCTGCAGTCACCCTCCTTTCGATATCATACACAAACTCATCTACTTGTTCCAAACATTCATTACCTAAAAGTATTTAGCACGGTGTCTTGCTTTTCTCCTTCTCGAATACCATCACTTTCAACTTGTTAACATTCATCATGAGGTCGCTTTCCTTGCATACATCGTACAGTCTACTCACCAGATTCTGTAGTTCTTGTTCATTATTCACCATTAGTACTGCATCATCGGCGTACAATATACAGCATACAATAAAATCACCCATTTTTGCTCCTATATTCATATATTCCAGTTCTTTCACACATTTATCCATATAAAGTTTTAATGATTCAAATAAAAGAATTAAGTATGTTTTTTTTCGTTTTATCGCAATTGTTTGAACTGATGGCCGGCCTCTGTTGACAACGCAAATCAATGATTTTGCAAACGTTACGAATTATTTCATGATGTGTTTGGGCGTATTATACCTCAACTGGCAGAAAGCAATCGTCCAACTTTTTTCTAGTATAGTATAATGTAGTAAAGTATATTCTATTTGTAGATAGTGGGTGCGTTACGGAAATAATAACCAACAAAGAATTATAATAACAAAATATATTGTTCTTAAGAAATTTACAATATAAGAAATATACAGGATGTAACAAACCTAATCCACAACATTTTACAAGTGGATAGCTGTCTAAATTAGGAAAATAAAATATTAATGGTGTATGTGAAAATTTCTTACTTCTTTAGAGAAAATGGAAATTCAATTTAGTAAAATTAAAACTGTGAATTAGAGGCTTTAAATTATTTTATTTTATTTTATTTGATATTTGTTTGACATTAATTTTTTATACATCTGAAGTGAACGTTACCATCACGCCGTTTCCCTGCGGGGATAAGCATAGAGGATAGAGCCCCATAGAATACACTTATTAATTTACTGTGTGGGATGTAGTAGGTATCCACCTCTGATATATAAGCATTGTCCTGGTTACTTTGCTAGACTACCGTCTGTGTTAAAGTAGACAGATTTTCCCGTGTTATTGCGGTGTTATTTAATTAAAAATAAAAGGAATGAAAAAGATTCGATAGAGATATATAAAAAAAATAAAAAATAGAGCTAATAAAAATGTGTTGTTGATGTAAAGTGAATTATTAGTGTATTGTATTGTGATTAAGCTAGGATGTTAAACAGTGATGATTCTGACTGATCTCTACCCAATTGAATCATGTATTGAGTCCATATTTGCGTTATTTTTTTGTGAGTGAGCGATTCTAATCAGTGTTAAGTGTGTTGTACAGTTTCGGAGCTAAACATATATATAAACGTTGAAAGAATGTCGTTGTTGCTCTCGGAACAGATGTATAGATGTTTATTCATTATCTTATGTTGTGACCATGATTTATTACTAAGGGTAAGTTATTGTTTCAATGGAAATATTGTACGAGTCTCATTATATAAATTAGTCTTACGTCTAGATTGTACTCCTTAAATAGAAAATCGCATGGATGTCTAAAAGGACAGCTATTTATTATACTGAGATTTTTTTTGTGCTCTTTTAACCGACTCTTATATTATTTCGAAACATGAGCTAGAATTATGCTTCGGTATTGTCATTTTCACAGATGTTTAGTTTATATAAGAAAAACATTGTAAACTTTTTTAGTTGAGTTATAATAGTACCTACACGGTAGCAATAACACTACTTCGTTACTTTGGTGTTCCTTTTACTGGCAATAAAGACAATGTGTAGTCTATATAATTCAATAATTGTTCCCGCTTTTGTAACATAAATCTTATTTTGACGTGCTCCCATGAAAGTATGTCACGTGGCTCTAGGTTTGGAGAATACGGGGGGTATCCAATGCTACCCCGTTATCTATTTTTTTATAAAAATTAGCCCCCACATCATGAAGGTAGTGGGGAGGTGCTAAAAATAAAACCCCTTCTCATCATCAAATATAATGTCCGCTTTGGAATTCTGTATAACCAGTCACTTGCCGCATAACTTGTTGAGAATCAGCGGTAAGTTAAGTTTTCAGCGGCTTTTCTTTCCTAAGATGTTAAGAATCACAATCTCGGTAGTTAAAATAAATAGAGGTACTTACAAAGTAATTTAGCTAATCACTTACAGAAACGGGAAAATTTGTAATTAAGCTTAACACAAAATTTTATAACAATAAATCCATTAGCAAACATAGATATTATACGCATAAACGGGGAATTTTTCGTGATAAGTGCAGTGCTTATGAGAAAAAGAATATTAATATACATCGGTTTCAACGAAACCACCAATTACGTATAGAGGAAGGGGTAACTAAAATCATTTAAATAAGTCGATTGTTTATCCATTGTTTTGTTTGTTTTGTTTTGTCCATTTATCCATTGTTTGAAAATGGTCTTATCTGCCGAAACAGCCATAAAATTTAAATAATGCTTTACGCAATCTAGCAGAACTCAATAATATCGGGTACCGTCTTCCTCTTTCGACTAAATTATTTTTTACATAGTTTTTACCCAAAATTTTTAAATGAACTTTACCATTCAGAATTAGAAGTGGCGTGCACTAGGCATGGACTTAGGTAATGCTGCTAATATCGATGCTGTAACAGTAATGAATATTATGATTAGAAGTTGTATTCATCATTCAATCTTTCAGGAGCATGTTTTAATGTCAGTATACATGGAGGAGTGTGTACTATTACAATTATTCTTGGGAAGTTTTTCATGTTATTAACCAAAGGAAATACTACGTTTATAATGTATTGGAATGCATATAGTTAAGTCTGCTTCAATGTAACATTAGCGGCGTTTTGCAACACGTCTGTTAAAGTGAAGACGTGTATTTAGAACACCGCGCAGTGCGATAGTTGTATTTAGTTTGTATACGTCTAGGACAGATTTTGCAAAAATACTCATGCGCAGCTTTATTTTAAATTCTTCTGCTAGTTATACGGTTCAAGTTAACACGAGAACTGAGTTATTTTCGTATAGATCTACATACTTAATACATAATACAAAATATTTACATTTATTTCGCAAATATTATACTTATGCACAGCTTTTTTGATTGCATAGAGTGCACGCCCCCGAGAATTACCCCCTGATTTATGAATCACCCTGTATTCCTCGAATTGTGTAACGATAAGTGAGTTAATTACCGCTTAACCGTCTGCGAAGAAACTTCAGCTGCGATGTTAAGGAGCCCGGATCGAGAAGACCCCCGGTTCGATTCCCCACAGAGAGACTTATCTCAATTAAAAGTTCGGGCATTCATTATTAGGGGAAGATAAATGTTACCTTAGACAGTCCCCATCGGTTTAAAACTTAGCGAGTTTCTCGCAGTGATTTACGAATTTATATTTAATAATAATATTATGATATGGTTATATGTACTCGTCCATACGAGAGGCGTTCAAAAACGACTCACATTGCTGCTCAAAAAAATAAAAATAAAGATAATACTCAACATGGAGCCGTAGTAATAGTGCAATTGAAGTAGCTTGGACACGCCTTGTGAATGCCTACCAAGAGGTATTTTGTCTTTTAAATTTTTAAATTTATTTTTTTACATATTAAATACATTATTATAGATCGCGCCAAGCCGTTATGGCTTGTCGGCACGTTTCTTAATCAATTTTTACGTATTAGTACATCATAACAGTATTCCTGTCAATTATTCCAGCTATCATTTTCATCGTTGTTTAGGGTTCATCACTGGAGTAATCATAATTATTTCATCTATATTTTTCCTTTTTTTCCCCAATACATCGTATATTTTAGAAGGTGGATATAAAATTTAGTCAGTTAATTTTATTATTTATATATTTAGTGGTGCCAGAATCGATATGGATATCGTTATATGTTTAATCGATGGCCATGAAATTGGCTTTATTGGAAAGATAATTTTATGCCATTAGTGTTTAAATATGATTTAGCGCATATGGGCGCTGCGGCTGGCTTGAATAAAGCGCAATCTGGAAGTCCAATTTTCGACCACTTTTTGGAGCCACTGGAGACGTATATCGGCAATAACGAGACGAATATTGGCTTCCAAGTCATCTATCGTCTCTGGTTTATCGGCGTAGACTAGCGAATTCATATATTTCTAAAGAAAATAATCTAAAGTGTTACATCATACGATATTCATAGGTCTATTACGCGAAATTATGCGTTCATCGAATGTTTCCTTCAATAAATTGATTGTTGCGCTCGTTATGTGGCATGGTTGCGCCGTCTTGTTGAAACCACAGCTCTTCCGCATTAATGCCATTCGATTAGAGAACGAACGAAAAGGTCAGTCATCATGGATCTATAGCACTCTTCATTGACTGTAACGTTCTGGCCGGCATCATTTTGGAAGAAATATAGACCAATGATTCCACCAGCCCATAAACTATACCATACAGTGACGACTTTTTGATGATATAACGGCATTTCAATAATGGTTTGTAGTTTTGCTTTACTTCAAATGTGGCAATTTTGCTTGTTGACGTAGCCATTCAACCAAAAATGAGCATCATCGCTGAACAAAATTTTGTGTTGAAAATGAGGATCAAGAGAAATCTCGTTTTCGGTCCATTCACTGAACGTACGACGCGCACGATAGTCAAGCAGCTTCAATTCTTACACAAATTGCATCTTGTAAGTTTGTAAATCAAGATTTTATCCCAAAATCTTCCATAAAGTGGATGGACACAGTTGCAATTGCTGTGCACGATGGCGAATCGACTCATTCAGATCCTCCTCAATACTACGCTCCACTGCAGGAACAGCTTCTTCGGTGCGCACTGTACGACGTCTATGTGAATGCGTATTATCAATTAAGAGTATGCGAGGTATGAAAACGATTCATGGTTATTAGAAATACTTGCTCGGATAGATGATTATGTCGACCGTAAAATGGACATAGCGCATGGTAAGTTTCGCGAAGTAAAACCACGATTTTTTAAAATAAATTAGCACAATTTGCAAGCGTTGTTCTGGCGTAAGTCTATTTATGGTGAAATGGCAAACCAAACTGAGTACAAATCAGCTGTCAGTTATAAAATTTGTTGTTGCTGGAAAAAGTGTTGCCAATTCGAAGAACAAACCTCTTAAAATACCCGCTTAATATACAGTTCTTGCAAAGAGTTGGAAGTAGTGAATATATATAAATACCTTGGAGTAACGCTGGACAAAAATTTTAATTTTGAAGCACACGTACATAATATATTATATGTGTTAAACTCTGAGTTTATACAGTTAAACTACACCAACTCAAAAACACGTTACCATTCAAACTCCTCAGATAACCTACATAAGCTTAGCCGAAGTAATTATATCATACGTAATACGGTCTTGGGGAGGAACACACAAAACATACGCGATGTTCTTCCTGTCAAACAATTATATTACTATAAAACAATTATGTTGTATTATGAAAACGATAAGATAATTGTAAAACACAGCCATAGAACTCATCAGATCACAAATAGGCAACTCAAAGTGTACACGACAAAGATATCTCATATCTAAACACTTTTTTCAAATTTCATGTCGTTTTCTAGTCTTAGATTGGTTGGACGCTTATTGTTTCAACATCATTTGAATTTCAGGTATCTCTGTTCTTTGTTGTTTTGGTAATTGCATACCAAGTCTCTTCTCGCACAGGGTTTTCATCAGTTATTTCCGGCTTTGCCTATGGCAACGCATCGGGTGTTTTTTTCCTGGGATAGCTGAGAAAATCCGTTGGGGCAATCTTTTCACTGGCTTTTTGATTAAACGTCCAAGTCAGCTCATCTAGATGAAAAGAATCAGGGGTTCCACACCGAAGTTCTCTCTAATTAGGGAGTCTCTCACTCGGTCCCGTAACGTCACCCCCGGCACTATCCACAGAGATTTCATCCCGCCCGCGTGGATCCTTGAACGAACTGTCTCGACAAAAACCCACGATTGACGCCTATAGCTTTGCGTATTTTTTTTGTTATATTTTAAATTTTAATTAAAGATTATACGTAGCTACAATGCAACCTAATTAATGTAACTATAAACTTACATTAGATTAATAATCGTATTAAAAAGAAATATATGATAAAAAAAAAATTTGTACTGCTTTCTTTCTATATTGGTAAATAAAGTCGAAATTTTAACATGAGTCAAAGAACAATTAAGAAGATTAAATAGTAATGGTTTTTTCTGAATTTGACCAATCATTTATTAGAAAATGATCATAATTTTGATAAAAATTTGGAAATTGTGTTTTACATTTAAATAATGTTGGTCAAAAATGGAATAATTTAGAATTATTAGAAATAAATAAATCATGTTAAGTCATATAAATTACATATAAAAAATGATTTTATATGTATGTATTTCTAATTAATACATTTAATTAGTATTTAAAATATCACAGACCTATGTTCTGAATAATTACGACTTCACAATAATAATGTGTTTTCCTAATAACATTTTATTTTCGTATAGTGATCTAGATCCAGCAGGACTCGAAGATCTTTTGGATTGTTTCATAATTTTCACAACATGGCCAGTCGATAAGTCTCCTCCATCACAAAACTGTCATTCTTTTGGGTCGTTTGAAGATCTCGTGTCTTACCCTTTCAATGGACGTTGGCTATCATTACATGTCCGAGATATTAGTCTTCAGATTATTATAATATAAATATTTAAAATTAACGGCTGTAATAGAGCCTTTAACACTACACAGTACAATGATACATAAGGCATAATAAAAACGAAAAATATTAGTTAAAAAACAATAAGTACATGTAAAAACTTAAGTCATTAAATATACACTGTAAAAATAATACACAGTAAAAAAAATGTAAGAAATAAAAATTATATGAAGTTTTCAAAGTAGGTTTAGACATTTTGTCAAGCACCATCAGTAACAAGTCTATTCCTCTGTATTTCGATAGTGCTATGTTTCATATATTAGCAACATCCGCATACTCGCTACCTAAGTTTTGATTTCTGTGTGATGAAAAATTAAATTGAGCAACCGTCCCAGTATTGTTGCAGTAATAGCGTCAAATAATTTTAGTATTTTTGGCAGGAATATGAATGTTGATTAGCCACAATAAATCGGGGCTATCAATTATATGATGCAAAATTTTACACAGACATACTAGATCAAAAATAATTATTTTTTCGCTCAACTCTAATAAGTTTTAAATTTTCTAATCAAATATCTAAACACCTACCACGAAACATTAGACCGGCATTTTATACAAATAATAGTATAGGAAATTTACTCATAAATTCTAAAGACAAAGATGATAAATTTAACAATTCTGGTGTCTATAAACTTAGTTGCAAGGATTGTGCTGCATTTTATATTGGTAAAACGGGTAGAAATTTTAATATAAAAGTAAGGGAGCATTTGAGATGTTTGAACAATAGTGGGTTTTCAGAATTTTCTAATCATTTGATAGAAACTAATCAAAAAATTATAAACAACCAACTAAATTTAACTACGAGTCCCATTCTAAAATTTTTTCCAAAAAATTATTCGAGTAAATTTGTATTAAGTAATGATTTGAGTTAGGTACTAAAGATAAATAGATTTTTTAAAAATATATTCTGTCAAAGAAACAATATATGTTTTAGTTAGTTATGATATGCTGAAGAAGAAAATGATATTCTTCGAAACCGGTAGATGTATTTAAACTCATTTTAGTGGTTAATAAAACAAAGATAATAAATAAAAATATGAATCTTAACCACAAAGATAACATTGCTGATTTTAAAAGTCTAATAAGTTCATTGAACTAAGAGAAAATCGTAATTTAAGTCAGTTTATGATTGACAACTGTCATAAATTTATTTTGTACTCTTGTACTCAATGCGCATTGTAAAAATATGACCGTACAGTCGAGTTATACTCAACCCGACTTCTCACTAATGATGTAGGTACATATATATAAGTTTTAATGTGTTAGTGTTTTTTTGCCACTCTCAATACATATTCTAATATTTTAGGAGCCTTAGAAATTTAAAAAAAAAGAGTTTTTAAACTATGTTTAGTGTCAAAAGTTACGCCTATTACGGAAACTGATACTTGACTCATTGAGTAATTAAAGTAAATTGTATTCTTTATTTGGCACTTATTTAAATTAATGTCAAGATGTTTTTAGTGCGCCATTTCAGCAATTTACACATACATTATAAATACTTTTATTTTTATTCATCCAAACCCTAATATCTTCATTCGTAACTCTATCCATTCAAATTATTTTGAGTATTCATTTGTAAATCGACATAATGCTTTGAAATACTGAAAAAACACAATAATTGAATGATCATAAGTGGGCCAAGTATTGAAAAGCAACGTTCGATAAAATGTTTCGTTAGGTAGATGTACATATTGATGATAAATTAAGAATCACGAGAACCTCACTCAGCGTCCTGAAAATCCATAGATAGAGATGACACAAAATTTGCAAAGATGGCGTTATAGACCCTAGCGCAGAAACAATGAGTTAAAGACCTATCAATATTTTATGGTTGAGGGTTGGTACTATTCGTAAACAATACCTTTTTAGTAAAAGCTTCATCCGGCCGCAGAGCCAGTTTGTGGAACCAGTCTCTTGTTGTGTCGCTGGTGTTTGCCTGGTGATAAACCGCGAAAGTGGTTCGTAAAGTTTAACGTCAGGTGAATTTTATTATTCAAAACTTTATGAGTCTACATCCCATGTCGACGTATAAACATGTACTTTTTGTATTGTTTACTGGCAGTTGATTTGTATATTGAATCTGGTTTCGTTTTTACATATTTTTATCAATCTCGCGTGTGTGACGTATACAGATTTTGGTTTGATTTATATAATTGTATACAAATCGAGCTGAAATTCATTATATAGTTTTAATAAATTGAGGTTTTCTTTGACTAAAATGTTAACTGAGTACGAGTATATTTAAAACATGATTTTAAATACATATTAAATGTATTAATTAGAAATAAATAAACATAAAATCAATTTTATGTTTTATTAAATATTACTATTATTAAAAAATAAATAATGAAGATGGCTTTCAAATAATGGAATGATAGATGTATTAATTTGAAAAGTGTAACATATAAGTTCGAAAATTTGTCGTTAATGCACTGTGTGGGTATAGCATAATCGGTTAATACACGTTCCCCAGATTGGAAGAGATCTAGGTTCGAATCCCGGTAACAACAACAATATTTTTCGATAAAATTGATTTTACATGTATATCTTTCTAATTAATACATTTAATTAGTATTTAAAATATCACAGACCAATGTTCTGAATAATTACAACTTCACAATAAGAATGTGTTCTTAATAATGAAAACATTATTGTTTAGTTCTAAATTTCTTACTTCTAATATCATAATAATGTCTAATGTTGAAATCTGTCAATTATTTAAAATTAATAACTCACAGGATAATTTATTTTATTATTATTTTTTATATTTTATATTTAAAAAAAAAGAAATATGGAAAAATTTAAGAATGATATATATTTACGTCTGATACTTATCAGAATGATGATTATGTACTCTGGTTATACAAAATACCATTAAATTAAATCAATAATTAGTTTTTTATGATATATACCTTGCACTTAAGTATTTTCATATATTATATATAAAATCCAATACTAAATAAGCGATTTGCTCATTCGCTAGAACAGTATAAAATAACTGAATACAGAAACAACATTAGTTACCTCAAGTTTATGTACTGTTTCCGATGTAAGTTTGTAGAACTACAATCCGAAGAGTTCATATGAATAATGTTGTTCCTTTCTTATCATGCAAATACAATTATATAACTATCCTCTACCATAGATGTAAATACGAGTTGTTGAGTTAAATTGTAAGATTGATAATGCCCTTATAAGGCGAAACGCGTTTCTAGTAAATTAATCAAGTAGAATAAAAAAATAAGTGTTTTATTTTCACACATTTATTAGGTATTATAATTAAATATCACTGCTTCATGCATTCATAATATTAAAAAAAAATCGTTTTCATATTACTATTTTATTTATTATTCATTTCTACTACCTTTAGATGTATTTATAAATAAATGCATAAATATAACATAAATGTAACATCAAGATATCATATTTTTATTTATTATCTTTGTTTTATTAACCACTAAATTGAGTTTAAATACATCTACCGGTTTCGAAAAATACCATTTTCTTCTTCAGGATGTCATAACTAAATAAAACATATATTATTGTTTCATTTTAACCCGATTATATAAACGTTTTACTTTTTGTTCCACTTATTTTATTGTTTAATATTAATGTATGTATATAGGCAAGTCGATTATCTGTATGTAAGCCGATTATCCTAAGATAAGCACTGCTCAGAGAGCACTTGGATAATCATTTATGTAATCCCTCTAATTATGTTAATAAAATACTGTAAAAATCGTTTTCTTTTCTAGCTGACCTTCTGCCTTGAGGGATGGGTGGGCGGGTGGTGGTGGCTGTTGGTGGATTTTTAGGGTTCTTATCTAACTCTGCTTGCCTCCATTCAAAATAATCACAAAGGACGTATGATACATTGCAGTAATTTTTATACTCGTTTCAGACTTTATAAAAAAAATAACATCACTTATTCTTAATAAACTACCCTAAAAGCCCTGGATATGACGGGTTTTTAAATTACGTATATTTGTGACTTTCGAAAATGCTCACGTTATAATTATTCATATAAATTTATTTCAGACAATACGTAGGGAACGTATAATGTAATGATATCAATGTTCACACACATATATATTTGAAATTTTAGGGATAGGTTATGTGAATGTGATTAAAATTAAATGTTATGAATCAGAAGGATATGTATGTGAGCGCTTGGTGTCTCCATAAATTACAACAGCGCTCACATATTCTTTTGAATATGTTCGCGGAGTATGTGTGTAAGTATGTGCATGTGTGTGGCCAAAGCAGGTTGAATAAGAAAGTCTACTCACAATTGACAGACGTTTATTAATGATCATTGCACAGTTTCATCTAGTGATAGTGTCGGGAAGGCGGCCGTGAGAGAAGTGGCGCATTGTCCGATTTCACAAACGGCTGCCGGCGCATATTATCTTATCGTTGTCGGTACCGGGCATGTTTTTGAGGTTGATGAGAGGCCAATTTTACCCCTAAGTATCTGCGAGGTGCATTGATGATTATGGATGCGTTACACCTTCACGAAATAAAGTTACATTATTTTTTCACGGTCATTCAGATTCTGATGATAGACCCCGAAGTTCTGAGACCCGAAATATCGGCACACGACAGAATAGGCCAGAAAAGTCAACATAAAATACTTTAAAACTCTCATCACACAGCGAGAAAATTCAATTTATATTATTTGCCGTCCTAAAGGGTTTCTTTACGTAATTCGTTAAAAAAGTTGACAACGTAATTCGTCCATATTATGTCGGTGCTTCATTGTTTTTCTCCATTTTTATTATTATCTTTCGGCGGGAATTTTCGCATTTCTCTCGGCGCGGGCCCAACATTCAAAGAGAATAAGGAACGGGAAATTATTATGAAAAATAACCGTCTTGAAAATATATATATATAATATGTTACAAGCAATGCGAAGACGACTGGAAATGTTTGAAATTCTTAGGCATTCTACAAAATTTCTACAATATATTTTTATATTTAGCGGATTTAGTTTAATGGTTTGTCTCATTATTAAATTATATTCACGCCTGGATAGGAGGTCAGAAGGAATATCATAAATGTGCAAAAATTCAAATAAAATAAAATTGTTTAATTTTTACTTGATGATTTTACTGTTTATGAGGTAAGTTTGTAAAATTCTATAATCACATATGTAAAAATATAACACAAATTTGTTGAATTTACTAATTTAATGCTAACTAACTGCTGCAATACTTCAAAAATATCATTGATGTTACAAAACATCATTCACGTTGAACAAATATATATATATATATATATTAAAAATAGAGATGCGTACACGGAATAGACGTCACATCAATATTCTTATAATTTAAAAACTAAGCTAAACGCTTGAGTTAAAATAATAATAATAATAATATGTTTATTCCAGTGAGATCGTTTTTTTTTACGAAGACCCAATTCGCTATAAATATAATACATAATATATATATTAGGAGAACATATTCTTATTGTGAAGTTGTAATTATTCAGAACAGATGGTTAGTGATATTTTAAATATGAATTAAATGTATCAATTAGAAAGATATACATATAAAATCAATTTTATCGAAAAAATAATGTAACGATTAAATGTATTGATATCAAAAAGGTAACATATAGGTTCGAAAATTTGTCGCTAAAAATATCGTCGCTGTGGCATAGTAATTGATAATGCACCTTCTCCGGTTTGGAAAGAGATCCAGGTTCGAATCTCGGTGGCGCAACAACAATATTTTTCAATAAAATTGATTTTATATGTATATCTTTCTGATTAATATATTTAAGTTACGAAACATTATTACAATTTTAGATGTATTAATTTGAAAAAATGTGTTTGAAAATAGGTTCGAAAATTTGTCGTCAATACTATATATACACCTTTCCCGGATTGGAAAAGAGATTCAGGTTCGAATTCCGGTAGCGCAACAACAATATTTTTCGATAGAATTGATTTTATATTTATATCTTTATAATTAACACATTTAATTAGTATTTATTTTGATTGCTTCGAATAGTTATTCAATGTAAAATATAAGCCTTTTCTTAGTTTTATAATATAGTCCAATGTCAGGTATTGGTTAATTAATATACTGTCAGTGTTTTGCGCTTTGCCTGTAACGCATACAATAATAACTGGGAAGAGGAAAGGGGCTGAGTCAAAGTTTTCTCAACGTTGGCAATTTTGAGATGGAAATTTCAAATTCTCGGTACGCAAGTGTCATTCTTAATGTTGTTTCCTCGCTGTCACTCTTCGGAACATTTTCCATTTTCATTAATACGTGAGGCGGCGCGCCTGGTGCTGTCTTACTGTCATTTCGCGATGCCCACAGAGAAGTTCATTTTTTGTGTATTTATGATGTTTATGGCAATATAAATAAAGTTACTCTCAAAAAACAGTAAAGAATATTAATAATGATATATATATATATATATATTGTAAATTGGTTTAAATCTTTTATTTTGGTTGTCTTTAAAATTAGTGTTGATTTATCTTACTCACGGTTTCTCATAAAGATATATCAATTAAATCTTAATTTATAATTATGATGCCTATTCATCAGTGGCATGCAGTAGGTATAGATTTAGTTTATGCTGTTACCAATGATAAAAAATCATATATACTATATGTAATACAGTATATGTACTTTCGGTTAACCAACGTCTTTGGACAAAATAAATCCGTCGTTTATACGACATGTATTTATTTCTAATTTTAGAGAACTGTTAATAGTCTTTTTAAAATTTAAGTTTTAAGGTAAAATTATACTTTCTCACCCATATAAAAAATGTATGGACGTTTTTAAGAACACCTTTTATGACTGAACATGATTCATTTATTGTTTGAAAATACTTCACGTAATAACTAAACGAAATAATTACTTTTATTAAAGGTTAACGTAGGAAATAGTTATGCCAATTGATTTTTGTTTTTCTCAAATCAAAAAACAAACCATACACCAAATTTAAAGAACAATCATGAAATCAACAGGTTAAAAACAGAAAGATAGTAAAATTCGCGAATTTGTAAAAGAGGAAGTAGATACTTCAATGATTTGCACCCTTTCTAATGTTATTTTGTTAATAAACAGCATATGTAACGACTCCATATAGAACAGATCAACCGAAAGGAATTTTCAATTCAGTAAATAGCCATTTATATGATTTGAGTAATTCACCAGCTTAAAGACAGAACTGAGTAATGTAAATAGCACGATACGGCGAAAAAAAAAGAGCGCCATTAGTACAGCGGTGAGTTGCGGTGAGATTTTGAACTAAGCAATTAAAGTCTCTACTGCTACACAGATGGCACTAATAACAAAATAATGTTTTCGTTTATGTTAATTCAATTTCTTAATTTATATTCGTTTTCCAGAATTTTTAGTTATGCACAGATTTTTAGCTTGTATGGACTGCACGACCCTGCTATTCATATACGTTTGCGGATACTCGATACACTTCGATATTAAAAATTAATATCGATCTCTTCATTATACTTATTTTAAAAAAAAACGTTTAAATGAATGAATGAGTATACAAATGTACACCAATTGTATCTGGTGTGCTTTTCACGGCGGGTTCATTCTGTTGATGTACAATTTTAGGTTTTGAATTATGGTTTGAGCAAGTCAGTCAACAAGTTAATTATTTTGTCAGTTTATATCGTTCTCTTGATCGTTAATCTTTTCAATATTTGAATATGTCCAAGAACACACAATTCCTATATTTTCACCTACAAAGGCACTGTTATTAAACAAATAATAGATATCGCATAGAAAACAGGTCGTAAGCCCTGTAATTACCCATACTTTTAAATATTTTCTATTAAATATAATAAAAAATAAGTTTGTCTCTGAGATATCTATCTATTCTTTGTTTAGTAATTGTTTCTGCTATTTTATCATTCTCATAAATTTTTCCGTGATTATCTTCATATAATATTGATTTTCTACAAATGTATGTATGTGATATAATGGATCTAGTAAAATAATAATATACCCAGTATTGATCCTTGCAGTAAATCATTCATACTTCACATTCATATATCCACTTGAATCTTGATGAGAGAAAAGCATGTTGCAGTATTCCTTGTATCTAACTGACATATATTGTATACAATTGTCAGTAATGTTTCTTTACCTGATGGATTGAATTAGTAGGTACTTATTTGCATTGTGTATTTTATTTCTAGGAGTTTAAGAGAAATTTCGGAGAAGTCTACTTCAACTTACAAGAATTAGGTTTGAAAGAGAAGTCGAAAAGAGACAAGAGCAATACAGATAGACAGTGAAGAGATATATTATATATATTTTTTTACTTTTAACTTGCCGACGTTGCTTGGCTGAATTTTCTACTTGCATATCTCTCTCTTATTGTATTTATAAATTTGATACATTATAATACATTGACATATGCATTTATTTCCTTAATTTAAATAAATAAAGTAAGGTGCCACCTGTTATATTTATTTTTCAATTTTTCAATGGTACGTGTATACTTTAAGAATTTTATTTTGTGTCTTCGAGTTTTGTGCAGTATAGTTCACTATTAAAGATTCTATATCGAGACAACCCGGGAATAAATTCCCAGAAATTTCATGGTTTTTTGCAGACTCGAGACCCGAGAATTAAAAAAAAATAATCCGAGACTCGAGACTAAATTTCTCTTGGTATTGATACCTTTATATAAGTTGAGTTAATATTATTATCAATTGTTATGGAGCAGGTAGTGACCCAGCGACGAATGGTACATGGTGTAAGTACATTAAAAAAAATTGAAAGTTTCCATATGGTCAACCATAAAGATTTGCATTAAGGATAAATTAGTTCACAGATATTTATTACATTTTTTTTTCTGAAGTAAATGGTTTTGTCGGTTTGTTCAAACGGAGGATTATGTTTCATTGTAAAATGTGATCTTTTATCTTTATAATAAATTCATTTTATTTTTTAAAAAAAAATTTGTATGGGATGTAACTATTTGAAATTTTTTATTATCGGACTTCAGTTGCTTTGGTCAAATACATACCTACGTTATTGTCTTCCGGTGTTTCTTAATTAATTTTTCTTTTTTTGAATGTTTTTTATATTATTTTTTAAATTATTTGTGTTTTGTGATTTGTATAGATAAATGTGTGTTTGTATTAAATAAACATAATTAACGTAAACATATGAAATAATAAATATTTAATCAAACAGTTTTTTTTGTTCATAAAATGAATATTAACATTTATGTTTTTTTACAAAATATCCTTAATAGCTGCTGTACATTATATATTTGAATATTTATAAAAATATATTTTCATTTTAATAAAATAAAATTCATTGTATGGATTCCCGAGAATTCCTGGGACATGAAAATGTTAACTCTTGAGTCCCGGGTATTGAAAATAGTCGAAACTTCAGAATCCTTAGTCTGCGCATCAGTTTTTAATCTGCACTGCTTACAAAATACAAATTCAACTAGGTATTGTCCTTTATGCATGTTTAGAAACGATTTTCGGGAGATGCTCATCCGTATACACGCACCATAAGAGCAAATTATGAGATAATTGTTGTCAAATATTTTTTTAGAGATGTACCTGCTTAATAAATTATACAAAATTTATCGATTTTTATTAGTGTGTTTAGTGAACTATGCGGTATTGTACGGGCAGTGGCGTGCACTAGGCATTGACTTAGGTTATGCTGCTAATATCGATGAGTATAATCATCATAGGTTGTATTTATCATAAACTTTTTCAGAAGCATGTTTCTGTGTAAGTATGCTGTGTTAGTTTATTATTCATTATTAAAAATATTATTATTATTCTTGGGAAATTTATCATGTTATTAAATAAAGGAGCTAAAATATTTTATAATATAAAATAATGCCATATTTAAAGTATATTGGAATGCATATAGTCAAGTATGCTTCAAATATACACTTGCAGCGTTTTGCAATACGTCTGTTTAAGCGAAGACGTGTATTCAGTACACCGCGCGGTGCGAGATTTCCGCTTAATTCACATACGTTTAGGACAGATTTTGCGAAAACACACATGCGCAGCTTTATTTGTTAATTCTAAATTCTTCCGCTAGCTATACCTAGGTATGCGATTTAACACGAGAACTGAATTATTTTCGCGTGGATCTATAAACTTATGTAATATATTAAATAAATATTTATTTCGAAAAGATTATAGTCATGCACAGCTTTTTTTGATTGTATAAAGTGCACGCCCCTGCGTACGGTACGTGAACATAGAATAATAGAAATAGGTTTAATTCGTTATTTTCTTCACCTTAGCGTAGTTTTACAACTCGGATTAATACTTAATTCATCAACCAACCTCTTACATAATAACACTCACCCTTACGTAAGAAATTGTAGAAGCTTGTACTAACAAGAGTATTTTATTTTAAATTTCATACGCTGTTTAAGTTTATTTTAATAGAAAAAAAAGTAAAATGTATAAGGTCAAAATCAGACCATAATCTATAGCAGGCGTCGGCAACCTTTTTTAGCTGCGGGTCCAAATCAACCATAATGTGATTATTAACCTTTCCCTTACGGTGCTAAAAGAAAAATGCGTGTTCAAATGCTGTAAAATCAGTGTACATGTAGAATTTTTCTATTTTTAAGTCGCATAAATATTAATATTTCACATGTAATAATCATTAAAATAATAGTTGGTATATATAAGTGAATATATTAGAAAAACATTGGTCATTACGAACGACAGCATAAAGACGCATAAGACACGTCTAATTTGGCCAGCGCACTCTCTGCTACTAACTAAAGTGACTATCAGCATCCGGCAGTCCCCGCACATTGCCCCTTCCGCACCACTCCGCACGTACATATACATGAATGTTTTGAAAAATTCATTTCAGATTCTTCGAGAAAACATTTTTTATTATTGCGTATGGTAAATACTTATATATTGTAATTATTTTATCTAATATACAAATATATTACGGAGGTGTATCTAAAATATGAACTCTGTATTTACTGAAATATTCACATAATTAGAGGCAACGTCAACTCGGTTTAAATCATCGGAGAGGAAATGTTAAGAAGACGGTTCGGGTCAATGGCATTTTCATTATAAAACAGTCCGTTAGTGAATAATAAGATTAATTTTATTGAGAAAACTATTACAACACATTTTTAAACTAAACATAAAAAACAAAATTCTAATTATAAAACCAAATATAATTGTCAAGTTTTAGTCAAGATTTATGAACTTTATTTATAAACGTTATCCTGAGTCACAGGTTCTTTCTCATTGGCCCACGCCTGATTCAGACCATCTCTCCATCGCCCACGCTATACATGTATATGTTTTATAATTTATTGTTATATATTATACTTTATTCACGGAACTCAAGTGGGTCGCTTAAAATTATCAAATGGGTCACCCGCGGGTCATAGGTTGCCGATGTCTGATCTATAGGGCACAATTTATATATGTAATAGTCTACTGAAAAAAAAAAAAATCTGTATGAAAACTATGCTTTTTAATAGATAGCTTTCTGTACGCTAATTATGTCTAAAAATATTTTTTGAAACAACAGTCTTACATTCATAAATAATTTTATAAATGTGAACAAATATTTTTTTAAACAACAATCTCTCACACATTTTAGAACCAAATAATTTATTCGATTATTTGTAATTTGACCGAGTACACGGTAACTTCCCCTCTATTTTCTCTCCGATTTTATAATTTCTTGATACCTAGGTATCCTTTAAAAACCTTTATTTAGATTATTCGTAAAACTTTTTCAATAAATGTTCCCAAGATTTTTTAAACAAGACTCAGCTTACTCGCGAAACTTTTTAATTGCGCTTTTTGGTTTTGATAAATTTATAACGTAAAAGATTGCTGGCGGAATACAAGTTGACTTTTCAACGGAAAATTAGAACGTTATAATATTGTGTAAAGCTATTAAAGGGAGGTTTCACTTTTAATAAAATTACATTTTTAATTTGTTAAAAAGACTTTTATATTTGCTTACGATATTTCTTAAAACTATTTTCAAAGAACAAGTAGAGATATAAAACGGTATAATTTTTTTTTTTAACTATGCACACTTATATACATTTATCTGTATTTGAATATTTTTTTACTTAAATAATTATTAGTATGTAAATAATAAACATAGATATACACAACATGCTTGGTAGCAATGCCACAATAAATAAACCATGCGACAATAACCATACCATCTCCAAGATACGCTCCTTCGTGTACTCATTTTATTGTATTTGAATATTTCTAATCTGTAACTGTGCCTAACCATAAACTTGCGTCAACCATAAGAAGAGTTCACGTTTTCTATAGCATGCTCCGGAGACATTGACTCACATTAATACAACAAATACCCACATACGTACAATAATCTATATCAGTGATGGCGAACCTATGACCCGCGGGTCAAACATTGACCCACGCAGCCTTTTTAAATGACCCACGCGTTGATTTTTATAAACTTATTTTTTATATCATAAATGAGAGAACAGACAATTAAAAGTATTAAATAATAAAGTATATATATAAATCTAATGTAGAATTTATAAAAAAATATTTCCAAGTGGACATTGGCTAGCTAATTTTCTATCGTATTACTGCACCGAAGCGTGTATGACTAGTAATTTTGACACGCCGAGCCCAAAAGGTTCGCCATCACTAGTCTATGTGAACCAAAATACTTGCTTCACAGCATTGATAGATACATAAATGATGATTTTAAATGTATAAACCACATATAGAAACTTAAAATTTAAAATATAAATGCGGAATATTGTCATCTATATATATAATATTAAATGAAGTATTTTCATGTTTGGTCCACTAAATATTAAAATTAATCGTTAAAAAAAAGAAAGCGTATATTTGAATTGAATAATAATACAATAAGAACAATACAACCATAAACATTACGTGGATGCCAACCAAATACAATGGATGCCTCAAGTGGAGGGAAAAATTGAAAAAACATTTTCGTCTCAAAGTAACTTTGAATTTTCATAGTAACTTTTGTAGGACAGAAATTCTCGAGAGAGGCTTTCATTCCAATATCACCCGAGTGGATCGCGTTTCGTTTTCAAAAAATAAGGCATTTTATTCCGCAAGGGATGATAAACTTAATGTTCCGAAACATAAAACGTTGCTACAAGAGAGACCGTTGAATCATCCTGTTCATGTTAGAAATTAATGAGAATTTTTTCATGAATATTCTTAATGATTAGAATTATTAATCACTTTTTTTAATTCTTCAATTTCATTCGATTTTTTTTCAATTCCTTAGAGAAAACAATTCGTTTTAGATCTTACTAAAATATTTTGTACAAATCACAATTTTTTTTTTTAACATCTAATATAATTCTAATCTAATGTAAATATTTATATATCTTTTCGTTTTTTTCTCGGTCTCTATTATTATTTTTTTTACTGTTCAGTTAAGGCTGTTATTTTTTAAATAATATATTATTATTAATAATATCCGCTACTTATATGATTCAAGTAGTATGGGCGCAATTTAAAAAAAAAAATTTTAATTACATGAGGTTGCGATGCATTCGTCCGTGATAAATACAAATTAAAGACGGAATTGTTAATTACGTTATGAATATATATATTTTCATATCTGATTTAACTTCTCTTTATTAATTTTTAATTAGATTTATTTGCAATGTTTATTTGATTTCATTTTTTAATTGTTTCATATTATTATAATTTGTATCGAAGAGTTTAAAGTAAAAGATAAATAAATACATTTAAGTGTCACACTCTCCATTTGAGAAATATAATATGATTCTTACTTTATCGAGAAAAGAGTACGAAAACTCACAAAATACTCTTCCACGTTTATCTTGGATGTAAATTACACGCAACATGTCAATTATCTATTTCTATAATCGTGTATGTATCATGCACAAACGTTCTAAAATTAATTTTTATTTATTAACCGGACTTCGACAAATCTTAATAGATAGTTTTATAAATAAAATTCATGCAAAAGATATAACAAATCTTATTTTTAGGTGTGTAAAGTACGAGGATGTTCAAGTAATATATATGTATATTGTGGGGTAAAATACCTATGTCATTCCTTTTCACCGGCTAGACAGTATAGAATATGAGATCCGCGGGTTCTTTTACCTCAAGCACACATACCATCTCATTTTTGTCACATTCTGCCTTTATCCTAAACTGGGAAAAATTTATAATAATACCTGGAGGTGATAAATAAAAGATGTTAGTCATTAGTAAAAGTAAGACATCTAATCAAGAAAAACACAAGACTACAAGAAATAAAACAAAATCCAGACGAGAAATTCTCATCTCGTCGGGATAAGCGCGAGTTCGATGTCCTTCTTGTATGGGACACTGGATGTCTTGGCATCACATTACGTTTTGGCCCTCAGCATCCAGGCCAACGCGATCAGATTCGTAGACGTTATTTGTTGTAGATCATCATGATTAAAATTGTCGCCTACAGTGAGGCGACTAACTCTAGGGTAAATCCAAAGTAGAAATTAAAGTTAAACCCGAGGTATGCACCAGAGGCATAAACCAGAGTCAAAGCCAGAGAAAAAAACCAGAGGGAAACATCTTGTTTCCTGTAAAGATTATTTACCATGTGATTAAATTAACAAGTTAATATTAAATTATGTACTAGTGGTTGAACAATAAAAAATACTTACCCTCTGGATGTAGTGAATTACACACAGCTACATTTTAGCCTGACAGGTTTGGCGATGCTTTGAAAATTAACCATAGATTGCAACCGTTGTTTTATGCTGAGACACCGAATGTGATACCAACTTGAGGGTAACTATTTGTGAAATGTCAAGGTGCTTAACAAAAATAAGTGACGAGGCAATTTTGTATGTGACCTTCATTTATACCGTCACAATATATATATATATATTTGTATTATAATATATACCCAAATATTTATTTATTATTAGTATTAATAATGTTGACTAGGTCAATAGTGATACATCTTTGAAAAATCGTTTTAATTAGAAAGAGATGAATTACTATTATGGAATGACGTCCCCAAGGATACACCCGTAGAGATGTGTATAAACAAAATACGATACGCACATAAACAAAGGATTGAAGGCAGATATGGTTTAAATTCAAAGGAAGAAAGATAGGATTTTGTTGTCCAGCAAACATACTTTTAGAGCATCGTAAATCTTTGATGTTTATTATAAGGAATAAAAAATCTTCGTGGAAAAACGTTTTGAAGACATACATTTATTAATATTAAACATTTTTTTGCAGCTGGTTATATACACTATATGTGAAAATTTTGTAATATTTTTTATCACTCTTTGTAGGTGATATTTTCAACATTTATATAATCAAACACAAAGATAATAAATACTTATTTAATGTATTAATTATAAATATATACAGATAAAATCAATTTTGTCGAAAAATATTGTTTTTACGCTACCGGGATCTGCAGTCGGTTTACTCAAAGGTATTTAAGATTCCGTAAAAACAATGTAGATGGCTTTCAAATAATGGAACGACATATGTATTAATTTGAAATTTTTTAAATATAGGTTCGAAAATTTGTCATGAAAAATACTGGCGCTATAACACAATTGGTAGTGTACTTCCCCGGATTGGAAATAGAGATCTAGGTTCGTATCCCGGTAGCGCAAAAACAATATTTTTCGACTAAATTGATTTTATATATATATCTTTCTAATTAATACATTAAATTAGTATTTAAAACATCACAAACCTATGTTCTGAATAATTACAACTTCACAATAAGAATGTGTTCTCGTTAACAAAGATATTCTTGTGGAATTTATAAAGTGGAGCAGTATGGAACGATAAATAAGGGAAAATTAAATTAACGAAATTTTTAAAAAAGCAATTTGTCAACACATTACAAAAAAATATAAATTATATCTCCTTTCGTAACGATTTAAAAAAAACATGCACTAAAGAGATGACACATTAACGACTTTCGTGCTTTAAACTAGATTCAATTTGACATGTTGGTAATTATGTCGGATTCAATTTGATGTATTGGGTTTTAAGCAATATTCAAGTTTATACGTTGGTAAATATGTCAAATTGAATTTTATGTATCGGTATTAAAGCTTGATTTGAGGCGTTGGACTTTAAGTTAAATTTGATATATTGGTAATTGTGCCGGATTTAATTTACGCATTGGAATTTAAGAAAAAGTTAAATTGATACGTTGGTAATTAATTGTGCTGAAATCAATTTGATGCGATAGTCTTAGGCAGTTGAAATACGTTTATTAAGGAGATGTAGAATAATCATGTGGGAAACAAACATATACGAGGCGAGAGTATTAAAAGGAGTTAAGAAATGTTATGACTATGGTCCAGCCATTCCCAGACAGACGACCAGATGAAATATCTAACCATAACAAAATTTGTAGATACGGAAGATATCAATATATTGCGTTATATCCTTTCTGCATCCCGTATGAGAATAAAGACTAAAGATGTTTATACACGTTTTCTCTTCTTCAAAATACTTTAAAATTTATTATTATATTTTGGTAGAGTTTTTCTTCTTCTTCTTTTTCTTGTGCTATATTCGTTGAATCGATATAGGTTCAACGGACGTTGGCTATCATCACTTTGTCTACTGCGGTTCTTAAGTCATGATGTTCTCCTTTTTTCAAGACCCAGACATCTAGAAATATTTCCATGCATGCTCCCTGTTGAGGTGCAAGCTCTCGTACTTCTCCGGATGTCTCATTACATGTCCGAGATATTGAAGTGTTGCGATTTTTATTATTTTAAATACTTATTTTTCTTTATTCATCTGAACCATAATATCTTTATTTGTAACTTTTTTCATTCAGCTTATTTAAAACATTCTTCTGTAGATCCACATCTCAAATGCTTCAAGTTGTCTTGTCATTTCTTCACTAAGTATCTATGCTTCTATTCCATAAAATAAAATTGAGAACACATAGCATCTGACCATTTTCATTCGTATCCAAGGTTGAGATCACGATTGCACGAGCTTGCTCAAGGCGACATTTGATTTCAACATAAGGATCCCATCTTTATTTTATATTGCAACCCATGTATATAATAGTTTGTATCTTTTCCATTTTATTTCCAGAAATATTTAAACTTTCATTGTCAGCTGCGTTATGTTTGCTAATGTTGTGCCATCTATGTAAATTTTTTAAAATAAAACATGATAAGACTAAGAAATTATTTAATATATTCACAGAGGAAAATTTTAGGATTATTTTTTTGTCAATTTTGCATATTTTTTTTACTTTCCCTTCATATGTATATGTACTTAATTTATTATTATTATTTACTTATACTATTTTTTTTGTTAATTGAATATTCATGATGTAGATTGTCAAATCAACGCAAAGGTGTGAAATTTGGGTAACGACGTGTTAAAACTATAATAGTTACTGGTTGAACTAGATTAACTGGAGTTACGGCTTAGAATTTTGCTTCATTCTGAGTTGCTCTGTTTGTAATGTGGAATTCTATCATCTGAACATCCGAACTCGGGGCTGTAAAGTATGGAAAGTGTTCGCCTGGAAAACAGATGTTCCAATATTACACTTGTCAGTAAAATTTAATATTTAATATAATAAAACAAGTATCTGTAAGTGAGAGGATATTAATCAGAATAATAAATAATATAAATATGAATTAAATATATTAATTAGAAAGATATACATATAAAATCAATTTTATCGAAAAATATTGTTATTGCGCCACCGAGATTCGAACCTGGATTTCTTTCCTAACCGGGGAAGGTGCATTATCCAACTGTGCTACAGCGACAATTTTCAATATCAAAAAGGTAACATATATTGGTTCGAAAATTGTCGCTGTAGCATAGTTCGATAATGCACCTTCTCCGGTTAGGAAAGAGATCCAGGTTCAAATCCCGCAACAACAATATTTTATGATAAAATAGATTTTATATGTATATCTTTCTAATTAATATATTTAATTCATATTTAAAAAGTCACAGACCTATGTTCTGAATAATTACAACTTCACAATAAGAATGTGTTCTCCAAAGAAATAATATAGTTATAATAATACATAAAATATTTAAAAATATACGCAACACTCTTTCAATTTAATATCTGCACCTTTGATAAAGTTGGGACCATATAGATCTTACTTTTTTTTTAAATGTGTTGAGAAATTGTCCACAGATTAAATTTAGTCCTTAAAGCAATGGAAGATGTAGATTTACATTAAATGGTTTAGTTTCATTTTCAGACAAAAAGCAATTATAATTATTTACAACAACAACAAAGTTTGTTTTTAGAAATGTTTTTTTTTTTGCGGGTTCGTAAATGTCCATATAAAAAATATATCTATGTAAATAATAAATTTTAACAATGAAACATTTTATCAGTATGTTAAGAAATTTAATTCAGCTCTTCAAATTGCGATCTCAATAAATATATACCTATTTATTTTATATATTACAAAAATAATAATTCGACATTTGATTCGCACGTGGCTAAAAACATTGATAATTTATTAATCAATCTGGGAACAAGCATATAATTACTTGACTCGAAATGATCCGTCAACAATGATGAGAAATTGGTTGAGAACTAATAATTTTTATAACAATAATAAAATACAACAGCGAAATAATTTACTTTATTTACCCACGCTTTCATGTGGTTGAATTGACAGCAGATTTGGCAG
Organism: Eubasilissa splendida; assembly: GCA_031772225.1. Lineage (NCBI taxonomy): Eukaryota > Metazoa > Arthropoda > Insecta > Trichoptera > Phryganeidae > Eubasilissa > Eubasilissa splendida. The sequence continues at coordinate 25,817,654 of CM062858.1, read as the reverse complement.
CTGTCAATAAATGTTTGTTTTATGGTGCTACGTGATATATCATATTTGTATCTATAAAATTGGAAACAGAACAAATACTATTAAATAATATTACAATTTTTTAATTAATTGGGTTTTATTATTATATCACTTTTTTAAAAATATTAAACAGTAAATACATTTCAGGAGACTGGCTTTATATTTATTAGTGATTTTTAGAACGAAGAGTTTTGTTTCGAGTGTCAAATTTTTTGATTTATTCTCGATTTAGTCTCGCACCGCCCTATCTGACGTGTCGAATCCATATTGTAAGCAGTATTATGGACCCTATTGATAGATGTAATATGATCCAAAACATTAGTCAAAGAGGGTTATTACAATTATTACAAGGACATTCGAAACATAATTAATTATGTGGCTATATACAATAAATTATTTAATTTATTTAAAATTGTTTACACAAGATGGTGGAAAGGATGATTGGAATTTGGTATAGGGACCAACCAGGAAGAACACGACTTACCTAGATTTTCTTGCTGTATTCACAACTCTCCTGAACTTCAGAATACTTATTTGATGATTAGAACGAAGCACTGTGATACGCAATAGCAGTTTCGGAACGCATTGCTAGAAAACCGAAACACAATAGCACCAGTAAGTTTACAAATCAGTGACGAGCAAGACGTTCACAAGTCATAAATCACACACAAAAAAAGTCGTGCTCTGTGATAAGAGTAAAGGAAGGGGGGATAGATAGATAGGAATAGTAAACCCAATGGAGCATCTACATGTGTACGGCGATCTGGTCCTGTCATAAATACTGAACAAAAATATTAACGTGTTTTTAAAAATTAAAATTGTAATTAAGTTAAGAAATGTCGCTAGGAAATACTCAAATATACATCGTAAGATTATGCTTAATTAATATTCCATGTTGTATTAAAATAATGTTGTATTTTAGATTTACACAAAAGGAATTAATTATCGTGTTTTGTTTTGCCTTTAGGTTTAATCTAATGATTAACATACAAACGGAGAAAAGACCGTAAGCGAGCTGGAATACAGCGGCCATGGTAACTTTAAACCGCAAGTTCCTTCGCTAGATGGCAGTTTATTCCCGTCACGTTTCGTGGCAAGCCAACTTTGCCAACGGCCAAAGAGGGTGATGATAATAATTGCGGAGTCTTTGTATGCTTCGTGTATTCGGCTAGAGCTTTTGTATCGAGTTTTCCAATTTAAAATAGATATTTAGATTGCTTTTCAAGATGCAAGGAATAAATAAATATCCAGCGAAATTAACATTCCAGACCTATTTTCTTTAAAATCGATGTTTATGCTTAATATTGAGGGAATGTTATTTATGTATTTTAAGCGTTGTTTGTACATACTTTAATATCTTCATCACCGGGTTTTGACCGTGCTGATGGCAAACATTTTACGTGGGTAATCAATAATCATATTTTACATATATTAGTTGGTTCTGGAAATCAGCAAATATAAATAAATATATACAAGTAGCTTGTTGGTCTAGTGGTTAAGATGCTAGCCTAGTGATCTGGTGGTCAGGGGTTTGCACCTCGTTCCAGGAGACCAGCGAGTTAGTCATATTTTCATAGCACAAGCGTTTAGCTTAGTTTGAAAATAGCAATAATATTTATGTAACGTGTATTACGTGTACGCATTTTTATTTTTATATAAAAAAATGATAATAATTAAAGAAAAAAGGAAATGATGGAATATTTGAACACGAAAAATATATAAAACAATACCTGAAACTTGTTAATATAGTAATTATTTTACTATTTAAGTTTTGTATCAAATCAGGATTGACATTTATAAAGATAATATACCTAATATAATTATAATATTAATATTGGTATATTTGTAGCGGAATCGGGTTCTATGGTTCGATTCTTCATCCCTTACTTATCAATGACTTGACTTCCGTAGGTATCATTTATACCACAAGATTTATTTGGAATTGTCATTTTTTGGGATGCACATTTTTGCGGCTCATACGATATTATAACTAGATTAATCCTTAAGATGCACGGTTTAAAAATTCTAATATATTTATGTTTACAGCAAGGTCATTTCAATAACAAAAATATTTTCTAATAATGTCGGAAATGGTTATTTTAAATTATCACCGACTCAACTACCACAAATGTAAAACCTGAACCCTTTTAAAGGATTATTTTTAAGACAGTCGTAAACTAAAAGGGTTTGCGAAACTTGTTTGCATAATTTATTATTATATTTCCCTATAAATGCCAGTATCGCGTATGCTTAAATGGTGGTGTAAACTCTGTATTACCAATCTATTGTCAAGCATCGCGGTTAGCCATTGGAAGATAGCGTACGTGTATCAACTAAATGGTAGATTTCGTGTTTAAATTGTTTTAAGAATTTTTCTGATTGGGTATTCGTTTGCATTAATTATTAATGTGGCTCTGTGGTGAATCACTTCCATTTATCAAGATTAAATAATAGGTTTTGCGGAAACACGGCAGCGAAGCGACCACTACTGCTTTCTACTAGAGTTTTGTGTTATCCCTGTATACAAAAAATATTCTCAAAATATTTAGTCTGTTTGCGCCACTATTTTTTTGGGTGTTAAGGAAACTGACATTATTATTTTTTTAATTAAAAAATAACAATATTCTTGTTTCAATGGTATGCTATGTTAGCACAGATAGTTATAGTTTCAATGCTATCTTAGGACATATAGTTATAATTTCAATGCTATCTTAGGACATATAGTTATAATTTCGTGATTTTATCTCAAGGTAAGAACCCTGTAAAATAGACATTCATATAATATAACGTTTTTATAAGACCGAAGAATAAATGTATGTTGGTATATACGAGTACGTTTGTGTGTATGTATGTTTGAACCAAATGGTAGCTAAGGCTTTCCTAGAGAACTTGAAGCCATAGGTTAACTACGAGGCTTTTAGTCTGGGGAAATGTCACGACATTCGTGTACTTAAATTGCGCTATTCATAACTGTAATGCATTGCAGATCACAATGCGGTAAAACACGACGACGCAACAATATTTTAAAGAAAATTGAGTGACTCTATTTCAAATTATTCATGCATTGACATATTATAATTGTATTATAAAGGTGTAATCATACACATAATACAATACTAATGGACCGAGCGTCAGGACTGACGAAGCGATCCAACATGAAAGACAGCTGATCTGGGGCAAAAACCAAATAAACGCTAGTGAAATACTATTGAATATTGTTGAGAATCTTATTTTATTTTACATATTTTGCGAATTAAAGGTATGTTGCATGTCTACTGTAACATACCTAAATATATTAGTGCTTAAAGCATAATTTATGAGAATATTATTATTATTGAGGAAAACACATTCTTATTGTGAAGTTGTAATTATTCAGAACATACGCCTGTGATATATTTTTTTAAATACAAATAAAGGGTATCCAGCGAAAAATTTAATATTAAATTAAAAAAAAACTACAATGTTATTCTCATATTTTATTTATACAAAATGGAGTTAACGATGCAAATTTTACGTTTTATAAACAATATCGTCTAAATGCCGTCCATTTTTCTCAAGACACTCTTGCCATCGGACTCTTAAATTAGCAAACACGCGAAAGCAAAGCGTTGGTTCACACTGTCATTTTTGGACAAAACTGTGTGCGGAGTGGTCCCGTCTTGCTGAAATTGTGTTTTGTTGTTGAACCCGAAAAACAGCTGCAGTTGCGGTACCAAAAACTAGTCGATCATTCGGCAATACACGTCAGCAGTGACTGTTTCTCGCTGGTTAAAAAAATAAGGGCCAATTATCCCTCGGGCAGAAATTGCACACCACAATGTCGTTTTTAGACAATGCAAACGTTATTGATGGAGTTTCCTTAGATTGTCGGGGCATCTCATGTTCTGTTTATCAATGTAGCCATCGATATGAAAATGTGCTTCGTTAGTAAACAATATGTTTTCAAGAGTTCGTTCTGTTCCAAAACGTTCCAGCACCGTTCTCGCTAAGGTTTTACATAAATAATAGTCATTTTCGTTGAGAAACTGCACGATTTGTAGTTTGTATGGGTGAAACTGTAGTTTTTTTTTAAAAAATAACGTGCACTGTTGATTCTTTTATTTCAGTAAAGGCTGCAATCTTTCATATCAGTTTACGCGGATTGCGCATAATTTCACGTCGAACTTGAGCCATATGTTCTGGTGTCGCTGCTGACGTTGATAATCCCGGAAGAGTTTGGTTAACCATTTTCCCTTAGCAGAGCTCTTGATCTGTCTTCGGCTCCCTTAAGTGATCACTTTACACAATGTAACGTTCACCATTCTCACTCATAGATCAATCTCCATATCTATAAATTTTTTGGAAGTTGCATATATGCGAATATGTGGAAACATTTCGAGTACAACTACACTTTCGCCATCAGTGACCGATGCAAGTCTCTGGTCACCAAAAAATGATGGTGGTGGATGGAATCAGAAGGATGGATTAGATAGGAAGTAGGATGAGGGAGAGGATGATGGGAGAAAGGATACCTTCGATACCTGGTTGGCGACACCATCACGTTGCACTTCTAGAAGTTCACCCAATGTAATAAATTTACAATATACTACAATTAACAATATTATGACCGAATAAATAAGAATGAAAGTATATGTGTCCACCTACAAAATAATAATGAATTTAATTCATTACGACGAGTACGGAACACCATTTATGGACTAAATTTGATATTCAATTTTCTTGAAACAGCATAGATGTTACAGTGAGAATCAATTTTTTTTTAAATTATTTAAAGCAGTATTCTTTATTTGTAAAATGTTTACATTATACTAGAATACGTTTGAAAAATCAATTTTTATATATTTTCTTATTTTTACTAGTATATTATTAGCAATATTTGAACATGTTCCAAGAACACACAATTACTGGATTTTCACCTACAAAGGCACTGTTATTAATCTAAAATCCAGTAATTGTGTGTTCTTGGACATATTCAAGTATTTAAACTACTTTACTTTACCATTGCTCGGGAAAATACCACCTGACTGTTTTAACTCTTTTCCAACATCTTTCAATTGGTTATTTAGTATGCACACGATTTTTCACATCTGTACGTTTTATAGTTTTGGGTTATTGAAGAAGAAGACACATACTGTCTTTTATAAGGCACTAACGTGGGCTTATACGTAAATATATTATCAACTGTAGAGCAATCCAACCGTGAAATTGAGCGAACGCTTCGCATCCACGCACGCTTGCCCCTGTTAAAATTGGATGCCCGGCTCAGAAGAACGCAAATGTAATTAACCCTAGTGTTTTAATTTATATTGCATTTAAAATTTAGGTTTATGTTAGTGACCTAACATATGAACAGCAATTTAGAAAATTAGGTAGATTTCGGTAGAGATACTGAAAATAAAAACTAGGATTCGTAATATTATTGGCAAAAATTTACTAAAAATAATAATAATAATACAAATTAAAATGTATTTATTAGAAAGATATAGAAATAAATTAATTTTATCAAAAAATATTGTTGTTGCTACCGAGATTTGAACCTGGATCTCTTCCAATCCGGGGAATGTATATTTCGAACTATTACATTTTTCAAATAAATACACCTATCGTTCCATTATTATTCCGGATTGAAAGAGATTCAGGTTTGAATCTCAGTAGCAACAATAATATTTTTGATAAAATTTCAAATACATTCAATTTGTATTAAAAACAGACCTATGTTCTGAATAATTACAACATCACAATAACGAATGTGTTCTCCTTAATAAAAATGATATATTGAAAGTTCACTTTCTAATTGCTTTTTATACATACATTATATGTATGATATATAAAATGTACGTATAAGAGGTAAATGATACTTGTAAAATAATTTATTTGTACAATTGCTCGTAAACTATGCCCGTTTCAACACAAAATTTTCTAGTGAGAATGGCACAATCTAAACATATTCTACATATGTATTATATAGTTTCTAATAATAAATAAACTAAACGAGACGGCTCCTTCAAATAATGGAACGATTAAATGTATTAATATTAAATAGGTAACATATAGGTTCGAAAGTTGTCGCTGTAACATAGTTGGATAATGCACCTTCCCCGATTAGGAAAGAGATCCAGGTTCGAATTCCGGTGGCGCAACAACAATATTTTTCGATAAAATTGATTTTATATGTATATCTTTCTAATTAATATATTTAATTCATATTTATTATAGACTCGATCGAAAAAATTGCCAGGTCGCTTTGAGGATTTGCTGTGAAGAGTGCGTTAAGTGTCGTGTTGGTGAGCACTTGTCTCTCAGACGTTCCGTCTGAACAGTCTCTCGGTTGACATTTAGTTCAATTCATTACACTATTCTCGGATGTCCTTAATACATTTGACAATTTACTTCAAGTAGCAGATGTTCCCGTCACAAGCCGAGTCGCTCCCGTCTTGTTTACGACATGTTTTGGTGGAATTATTTACTTTGGGCTTTTAATGCGAAGTTATGCCCCGGAGAGGGACCTTCGCTCCAGCGGAACACCTGTAGTCTCAGACTCGAGCAAACCTTAAGAAAATATTTCCTTAATGTTCATAATACCAACTTGGTTTATACAATAATAATATTCCACTTGATTTTTGTGAATACTGTCTATGTTATGGGTACAATCTTCTTGATTGTTAAACATTTTAAAGATAATTAATCATTAATTGGCAACGCAGTTAGTTACTTTGTTCTGTAACATTATTATTTTAATTTTTCACTAAGTTAATTAACGTTGTACTGCATACACATTGGATTATTTTGTCACTACTATAAGTTCATAATTTATACTTCTAAAATTTATAATACTTCATCCCTATTGTTCATATTTCCATTATTGACCGAAACAAACCCTCCCACTTTTCACGCTCAGTTCCATTATTTGAATAAGTCAACACTAAAGTTAAGTTAAGTTAAAGTTATAGGTACTACCCAGTGAAAAATTTAATTTAACTAATAAATCATTTGAATTCAAAATATTTTAAGCCTTTAATAATTAAATTAATTATATTATTAATTAAAGTTAATCAACAGATGTTTGGTAATATTTTTAATAGATATACACTAATATATTCGTTCATATTTTATAATAGAACATACTTGGCGTTGCCTGTACTCGGCGAGATGGCAAGGGGATAGGGAAGGTTTTGTTTTACGCATGACCTAAAGCGTGACATTTTGTTCCAGGTAGAAGGTGGGTGAGATGTTCAGGGAGGGTAAAATAGGATGTATTTTATTTTTCTCAGGGTCCTAGAGTGAAACTGAGCAAAATTTGAAACAGATGATATTCAATATAGAATATATTACATTGGTAGTAGGGGGTGGGTAACACTATTACTGCCTCGAATCTTCCACTTGTTTTTCGATCTTCCTCCATCTCGACTTCCAATCTTTCAGTCTTTTGATTTTTCATCCAAGTTGAACGATTATCTCTTTTTTTTTACATTTTTTGCTTTTTCGTTTACTGTGGTGAGAATTCGAATGCAAAGTACTCTTTTTTCTTCTGCACTCTGTTATATTTACATTATAATATAACTTTCATATAAGACGACCCCGATTATAAGATGAGTTTCATTTTTTAGCGAAAAAATAAATACATTTTTTGAAGACCCCGATGACAAGACGGCATGCAATTTCTCTAAAACAAAAACAACAAAAAGTTGTACAAAATTCACTGTATACGTCAAACAACTGAAAAATAACTAAATATATACAGACTAGAGAGATTATTATTTATGTCTAGCCAAGCTTCATGCATGACTTCAGTAAAGGAACATTTGACCGTGTGATTTGTCAGCAATAGCGCCCTCATGCGACACATTTTAAAAGTTGTTCCTCGCAAAAACATCATGAAAATACCCGAAAATCGAAAGGTCCAAATATAAGATGACTCTTGTTTTAATGATATTTCGGAAAAAAAAACTCATCTTATATTCGGGTCAATACATTTTGATAGATATATTTAAATAAATATCAGATATCTTATAGAGACGAAGCTACATAGAATATATGGAAAATATATAGAAATATGGGGTAATTACAGGGCTTACGACCGGTCTTCGGCTGGCTTTAGTGATCATTTTATATATATCTATATAACGTTCACCATTAATCTCCACATCTATCAAATTTTTAAAAGTTGTGTATATGTTAGTATGTGTACTCGCTTCGAGTACCACTACACCATCGCCATCTATGGACCAAATTTGATAATTCATTTTTTCTTGAAACAGCATATATGTCAAGGTCGTAAGCCCTGAAATTACCCCATATTCCTATAAATTTTCCATTAAATATAATAAAAATAGCTTCGTCTCTATGTTATATCTGATATTTATTTAATAACAGTACCTTTGTAGATAAATTTTGTTTATCTTTAAAAAACATTTTATTTTAATACAACTTTTGGCTAGGGGGAGAGGATAGGATATATTTACCTTGCACAGGTTCTTAAAACTATGAAAAATTTAGTTTATATATGCACATTCAATTTTTTATATATATCAATTAAGTAGTTCACCCTTTACCGTACATAGGCGGCGTTTTATGTATATATGTTTAATTTATGGTTTCCGCGAGCACCAGTGTATAGAACTGGTGTCACTTCTAGGTAAGATCACGTTTTTTGTCTGTATTTTCCACGAGGAATTAAACTGTGGGAGAGTTCACTTTTACCGTGAGTAGGTGGCGTCATATATACATTTAATTGAAGATTTCCGCGAGAACTGTATATGTAACTGGTGTCACTTCTAGGTAAAATCTCGTTTTTTGTCGGTGGTTTTCTTGAGAAATTAAGCTGTGGGAGAGTTATCGTTATCAAGTTATCGAGTCCTGAGAACAAATACAGTTGTACAGTAACTTGTTGAGGCAAATCCTCCGCAATGGCACGTGTTACCATATTGAAACCTCGGGCTAGGTTTTTTTAAACCATCTACAAAAAACGCAATCTATCCTAGAAAACAGCAGTTCCATGTGTATAAATAATATGTATATCTTTAAAAACTGTTAAACAATTTTTCTCGGTTATTTATTTTAGGCGCAACCAGTTTATTTATTTATTTATTTATTTACCATTGAGGTTCCTATAATAACACCGACTGAGTAAATGAACCTCCATATCAATATACATTTAGGAATAATATGGGTCAAAGTCGTGGAAATTGGACGGTTTCAGTACTTATTAACAGCATTTCAGAAGGAAAAACTTTCCTCCCAGCACAATGGGGATCCATAGCAAAAGGTAATTTAGTCAAATGATTATTTAGAAAATTGATTATTGTTATGCTCATTACAAAATAACTAACAAAGTCAATAAGCATATAGTTATGTTGTCAAAAGCACGAATTCTAAACCAAAATACAGTGGTCCTCAAAATTCAGTTGCATTTATGCAAAACTGTAACCAATTTTCAAGAATTTGGAAAGTACATTATGTTGTACTGGAAAACATTTAATCATCAAATTAATTTAGATATATTGTTAGAGTAAATAAACTATTAATTAATTAGAGAGCTATTTAATTATAGAATAAAATTCAGGTAGATTAGAGTCTTTGCTGCTCCTCTATTATTGATTTTGTTCCCGTAAATAAATAACGAGGTACTTGAAAAGTCGAAAGATATCGTGAAATAAAATAGGTTCTCTTTGATTAATCAGTGCTGGTTGTTTATTGCTAGTTTTTTCTACTAAAGGTTTCAATTTGTCGTTTTAAACAGCAGCAAGACGTTCTCGACTCTTTTCATCTTTAAATCGTAGATATACATGTCTGTTTCTAAACTTATGGAAACAAATTCAGAAGTGGTTTCACTGCCCTGTACTTGGTTTGATAATAATACCCAAGTCTAATTTGTGTCACGTATTTTTTTTTGTAATTGTTATTCTTGTTTTAGTACCTAAGTGATTATTTTGTGTCATGTGTTGCAAATTAAATGTCTGTCTTAATAAATAAATATAGCAGATCGCTAAGTGTCAAATTAAAACAAATGAACAAATATTTACTAATTCAAAATGATACGATTTTTAAATCAGCAATTTTTTTAAATAACTTAATACCGTTTCATCATCATCAGAGAGAGCAATTTGCTTAAAGATGGACTAAGTAGGTCACGTGACATGATGTGAAGATAGTCACTGAATGTGCAAGCGTGAGTTCTTGGACGAGATGCTCAGATGAGAATATATGCAGTGCGAGAACTCAATGATGAGTGGAGAAGGAAAAAGAAGAGGTCTTAGTCTAACTAAAGAATATTGAAGGCTGATGATAATGACGATGATATAGTCATGTTGTGAATGACTTAAATAATTATATTTATAATGTTAATATTTAAATTTAAAAAAATTGGGTTAGTAGGCAAGAGAGGACCGAAGTGCGTGGGGTTTCATCATCTCTACCTACAGATACCTACCTTATATTAAGTAAGCAAGTAAAACAACTAAGATCAGACGTGTGTGTAAGATGAATGTATGCGAAAACGTATCAAATATATGTATGAGGCATTTATTATATTATTATTAATGTAGTATTTTATTTCTTCTTTTGTGACACCTTTTTTGTAACTATAAATTTATAAAAATAAAATGTCATTAAGTTTCATTTTGTTCTCACATTTTATTTTAAGCATTCTTTTTGTTATGCGTATTCAGTTCAAGTACTAAATAATGATCATTACTGAATTCGTTGAATTCTTTTATTAAAAATATTGAAAGCCCCTTATATTATTCTCCGTGTAATATCTATGCAGGTTCTCTGAAATTTCAGTTAGTAAGCTTTTGTGAATATATATGTATATTACAGGAGCGTTTCAGTTATGGGCAATAACACTTAGAAAATCTAGAATGCTAAGCACCCTATAAAATGTTCTCGTTCATATAAAACAATATAATAAATAAACCATTTAACACAGCGTTAGGAAGTTAAGTAAAAAACATAATTTTATTATTATAATTAATAAACTTTTTCAACTTTTTTTTTGTTGAGTTGCCTTTATTTTTTCCTTGCTTTAACGTACAAGGACAGTTTTAAGTGTAGGGATGGAGAGCGAACAGATAATGATTTGATGGAGCAAGATCAGGAGAAAGGGGCACATGTGGAATTATTTCCCAATCGAGGTCTTAAATAGTCACATTTGTAATGTTAGTTTACGGACAGGTAGTGTGTATCGTGATAAAAAATCACTTAATGCCGTCTTTCTAGTTGTTTTCTGGAAACGCAGCCTTAAGACAACGGAGCTATTGGCAGTAAAACTCAGAGGTAATTATTATATTCCTCGAAAGAAACTCAGAAGTAGTATTTAATGAATGTCTAAACATAAACTACTTGGTTAAATTCGGAAATTGTCTGTTTTTGTATTATTGGATGTTTATAATTGTTTATTTACTTTTATTTTGATAGGATGCTTTCGGGTATTTTTTACATATTAAGCTCAATTTTTCACCTGATTTAGTTTCCTGTGACTTCTTTCAATTTTCCGAATATCAAAAGAACATTGATAGAACAACGTTTTGACACTATAGATGTGATATTTGGAATATTAGAAGCAATTTCCGATCTACAAGATTTAGTGACCAAATTGATATTTCAAAATTTAAATATACCGCAACCCAAAACCACTATATTTATCAAGGCATAAAATTCTTTAATAATCTCTCCATCACAATTAGAAAAATGACGACTATTATTAATTTGTATCTGAAATCAAAAACTATGTATACAGACTAGCAGACACATAAATTGTATAATCTCATATATACTCTTCTATACACGAGTCTCGACTCTCATAGAGAAGAAAATAATGTAAATAGGAATATATATATAGTTACTGATTATATTTACAAATGTATATCTTTTAATAAAAATAAAAAAGTTTGCGAGGTGTTTTAAATAAAGGAAAATACGGTAGCATAAGTGAATTATATCCGACGGGAACTACTTTGAGTAAATTGATCAAAAAATAAATATATATTTTAATAAACAACAATTGTTGTCTCGTACATTCGAGATTCGACCAGTGATGAAAAAATATTTCATACAATATTGCTAAAAACCTATATATTATACTGAGAAACAAGTTCTTGAATATCTACTCAAATAATTTTCATAAATCTTTCAAATGATTGAATAGATATTATCAAATCCACATACAAGTTTCATACGGTCACATCGAATTGATTTTAAGTTAGAAAAATATTCATGTATTCAGTATTCGGAGAGTATTCCGCCCACTAACTAAAGAGATCGTGTTAGTAGAATAAGGCCGGCGGAATTTACTGCGCTCCGATTTCAAGTGGAAAATTGATTACGTGTTATTCGATCCCGAGACTTTTTGTCATAATTATCACAAGAGTTGTAATGAAATTGTTCGTAGCAAAAAACTCTCTAATTTATAATTCCCATTGAAAACATTAGAATTTTTTTGAGTAGATAATGTTTAATTTATTTACAAACCTAATGTGATCACAATTTTAAAAAATGTGGAATATTCTTCTTGTCTTCAATGATAAAAAAAAGTGAATCGAATAAACAAAATTAATTAATTTAAAACTCAATTACACATCCTTGGATCATAGCATAGAAAATAGTTTTAGCGATTAATTTAGATACTTCAGAGTTAGTTTTTTTAGGAAACAGCCACGGAAATAATCCACGAAAACCTCTTTTGATCTATCGATGCAATTGTGCGTATGACGTGCTTTTTTAATATAAAATAAAGCTAATATATTAATTCCTCTAGTGATCGGCAATTTGAATCACATGTCAGGAAATCGGAAAGATATTACTGTAAAATAGTAAGAATACTGATGTGACAAGTAAGTACTCCATAGACTTATTAAAAAAGATTTTAAGTAATCTTTTCTAAAATCAAAACCGTTATATTTTGGATCAGTAAACCGTTATTTTATCTCTGGACTACAGGGCCTCATAAATTAATTAAGCCTAATTTAAATTAGTTCAAAAGGGTTGCCTTGATAACAATATGCCCCTCAAAATCGTATTATATGTAATATAATGCCTCGATTAAGAGTAAAATCGAAAATCATTTTAAGAAAAGGGTTAGAGTGTAAATACATAATTCTTATTTATTGATTTGTAGTATTATTTTGTAGTACTTCAATTTTATAATGTAATTTAAATATAGTAATATTTTTATAATATAGTACTTACGTGCAGTTAATGAATCAATATTTATAATTATTTTACATTATCAATAATTTATAATAAGTATTGAATTTATTGTGAGAAATATTAATACGTACATTAAAATAAATACCTACTATGTTGTTACGAATTATTTGTGCACTAAAATAATAAAAATTTAGCAAAGTTAGGTTAGATTAGGTATTTCTATTGAACAAATATATATTTATTTAATATTACTTTTTTATTATTGTAATGCATAAATAATTCGTTTTATGAAACAAAGTATTTATTTTAATGCACTGTTAAATTGTACCTATATATTACGATCATTTATGATATAATCAGGTTTATTAAATATTTTGTGGAAACTAAAATTTTGGTCTGATTTTAACTTCATATATTTTATATTTTTAATCGTAATATATTATTTATTTATTTAGGTATATACAAATATACGATGAAAAGTACCATTTATTATCAAAAAGAAAATAAAACAGTAATATAGATTATGTAAAATATAAGAGAAGAAAAATTATTTTATTTTAAGTACAACATGGTATACATATTTTGAAAATAAAAAATACACTTAATTATAAATTAAAACTGATATATATTTGTAATTTTTTTAACAGACAACTGAAAATAAATCATATTTTTTTAGGTTCTTGACATTCATAATAAGAATTGTTTCCACAAAATGTGTCCATTGTTGAAAAAAAAAGAGTTTATCAATTATTTCGCGTCATATTGTTTTAAATTAATATCACATGATGCAAATTATAACAATTGTGTATGACAATTTATTCAGTGCATTGTTACGACGTTCAACGGTATTCTGTTAATGTTTATTTTGATAACAGAGTAAGTCATTTCAACCTTAATTGTTTTATTTCATTATAAGCTACATGCAACATTTATATGCCGAAATAAATTATAAATCTAGTAGACTAAATAAATTTTGTAACATTGTGTTGTGTAATATAAATATATTTTTTAATCAATTCAAACGCAAACCTTTAAATATCTTGAGACGAAAGAACGACGTGACTTAGACCACTTTCATAATAATGGGCACATATTATAGTTGGACAAATTGACTGCATACTTTACCCAACAAATGCAATCCGAGTGAAGATAAGTGCAGTTTGAAAAGTGAAAATTTCATAATAAAATATTGTTATTTTATTTAATGAATACAGTATATAAAAGCATTATTTAATATTTATTATAAAATTTATAAATATGAACAGCACGACAAATCACTTTGTTTAAACCACTATTTATTGATACATTAATATTCAATATGTTTCGATTCCTATATTTTCTTCAGAAAACAATATATACTAAAATTTAAAATACAAGCATAGATAAAAACAAAACTATAAAAGTATAAGTCGTGGGTAACTAAGTAGGAACTACCATGAAAACCATTTTAGAATGTGAAAAGGATTTGGTTATTTATAAACACTATTTCTTATTTCAAAAATTTCAAATTTATGTTGATTTATAAATAAATAGTGGTTTAAACAAAATGTTTTGTCTTATTTATATATAATAATATATGGCCACAAAGTAATTTTGCTAATATTGAAGAAGTATACAATATTTACTTACTATTAAAAAATCGTGGTTAGCAACTTCAATCAATTTTTTTTTTAGTTCGTTAACTTTGTTTTATTAATCACTTAATGAATGAAATAAATATTCCGGATGTCTTTAATAAGTTGATGTATTTAATTCATTCATTAATAAAACAAAGTTTACAATCTTAAAAATAGATTTTAACCACAAAGTTGATTTTGTAAATATTAAAAACATCAAACGAAATTATTTAAAAAAATAAAGTGAATTTTTTATAGATGAACATGAATAAAATACAGCAACATTTTATTTTGAGTATTTTATATAATCCAAGCGGTTTTGCAAACGTCGTTATTCTTAAGACATAAAGGTGACGAAGAATAAGGTTTATAGATATAACTCACGTACTTTAATATAAAGTTTTTTATATAATTTAATTAAAAAATATATATTTTGTAAACAGGTAGATACATCCAAAGAAAAATGTAGCATCGAAAATATTTAATATATAAAGAACTATTAGAAAACCTAGATGTAGGTAAATCATTTATATTAAATTGCAATTAACTTGATATAAGATATCGTATAACGATTAAACCCTATTACGCTGTTCGTACATCTTATAACTTTTACACTGTTCGTACATCTTATAACTTTTACACTGTTCGTACATCTTATAACTTTTACACTATTCGTACATCTTATAACTTTTACGCTGTTCGTACATCTTATAACTTTTACACTGTTCGTATATCTTATAACTTTTACGCTGTTCGTACATCTTATAACTTTTACGCTGTTCGTACATCTTATAACTTTTACGGTGTTCGTACATCTTATAACTTTTACACTGTTCGTACATCTTATAACTTTTACGCTGTTCGTACATCTTATAACTTTTACGCTGTTCGTATATCTTATAACTTTTACGCTGTTCGTACATCTTATAACTTTTACGCTGTTCGTAAATCTTATAACTTTTACACTGTTCGTACATCTTATAACTTTTACACTGTTCGTACATCTTATAACTTTTACACTGTTCGTACAGCTTATAACTTTTAATTAATTTTTTTAACCCCCGTATAGAGTTTTATGTTACCGCAAGCATGATTTACGCAATACACATTTTTACTACTCAGTTTACTGTACCGTACTATGATCTGTACGTATGTTACCTATGTATACCGTGATAATATATAGCTTAATTAATACATTTTTAATGTTGAAAGAATAACAATTCAGAAGAAAATAAAGTTATCGAATTTTTAAGGTAACTAATACGCAGACTTTGCCTGTTATATATGTAGAGATGTGAAAAAATAATAAGTTTTTATTGGATTAACGTCACAAAAAATAACATGAAGAATAGTTTCTAACTAACTTACCATCAGCCATTTCAAGCTCGTCGATTATTGAGGCTTCTAACAGGACTGATTCCGGTTTCTGATTAACCTGGTCATGCCAAGTCTTCCGCGAACGTTCATTATTTACGGTGCCATCAACATTCGTGTCATATATCTTTCTTACCATTCTATCTTCATTCATTCGTTTCATATGACCAAAAGATCTAAGTGATTCTTCATTAATCTTACTCACTATACTAAGATTAGCTTTATATTCTTTCCTTATTTCTTCATTCTTTACTCTGTCATAAATGGATCTGCCGCACATACGCCTAAGTGATCTCATTTCCACTGCATTCAGTCTACTTTCATTCCTCTTTTGCCAGCTCAGATCAGCTTTGCATTATCTCCTTATTTTTTCATTCTTAACTCTGTCATAAAAGGATCTGCCACTCATCTCATTTTCACTGCATTCAGTGTACTTTCGTTCTTATTCTGCCAGCTCCAGGCCTCACTTTTATACATTACTGTCGGTACCAGGACTCCATTGTGTACCGCTCGTGTAGTCGTGCCTCGTTTGATAAGATCCCAAGAATCATTTGGATAATTAAATAATCGATTTTAATATAAAAATTAACGCAAAACGCCACTTTAAAAAAATCATAAATTAAACAATATGATATGGTTTTTACATCAAATATTACAATCAATTTATGTGGAAAATTGGTCCACCCCAACTTACAGTCCAGTCTCTGCCTATAATAGGCACCCAATCGTATACTCTGCGGCCTTTCTCTTATTGATTTTATATGTAAGGGGTGGGGGATCCACTTATACATGCGTACATGTACTAGGTGTTCAGAGACTAACTACCGGGTAGACGAAGACCGTGGTGTGTTTTACACATCGCGTGCACTGGATTTGTAATACCCCTAATAACTGCATCCCTCTCGCTTTACGAATTTTGGTCGAAAGTTTATATATTTATACTAAATTATATTTAGAGGGAGCCGAAACCAAAGATTAGATTTATATTATATTTGATCATATGAAATCACCCCCGCAATAACACTATACATATGTCAGTTTTGTGCAGATTATGAGCGTTGTATATCTTCTTGGGTATCGAATGGTATATTAAACAATACAAATTAAATTAATAAACTAGTAGCAATCTAAAAAATATTTTTTAATCCGTGTATCTTTTTAGTTGATTGAAATAATTTGTATTAAACTACTACTGAACTATGTTTTAAAAATGCAACTTTACAACAAAAATGTGTTATTAAAAATAAAGTGGTATATTAAACAACCATATAATATAAATAATAATACTATAATACATAGTTTCTACGTGCTACCTGCAATAATTCTGTATATCATCCGAGATGGCTGACGCTTTGTTTATCTATTAACATTTGTAAAAACCGATATGTAGTGGGAGGGGGGGAGGGGGGGGGGGGTTCTCATACACACATAATTAACTAAATAAGTACTAATTAAGTAAATAAGTAATAACAAAAGTTGAGTCAAATTTATTTCAAATATCAATGATGTTCTAATCTGATCAATTTTTAATATTTTGTTAATTATAGATGTATTGAATATATATTTATATGCATTTCTTTTATTAGTTGTAAACAATTTCTTACATCTAGTAGATCTGGATCGTGTTTTATATAAATGTTGATAGCCACTTTCATCATTCAAGGTCTGGGGGTGCACAACCCTAAATTAAAAAAAAAAGAAAATCTTTATTAAGTTGAAGATAGTTGCGCTTCTCATTTTTGCAAGTGTTGTAGTCTCAAGTTGGTATCCATGATTCGCTAGTCTCGCTGTCAAATCGAACATCGTGTACACGGGTTTGAGTTTTTGTCTCTAATTATCAATCTTAACCTGTTTTCTGAGCTCATCTCCAGATCAAAATATCAACACACGTACATGTTACTGGGATTGATATCAAGTAAATATCTAAGATATCTAAGATGTGTGTCATCGTTTCATTTCTCATCATCAGTATTTTTCGTTGCGGAGAATACGTCAGAGGTATGCAGCTCTCTTTCATATAATAGTGGTGATTAATTCTTTTGATTCATTTATGTATCATAGTAGCTTTTTATTGGTTGTGTGGTCAACCCAGGAGAACTTTGATGTATGCCGATACAGTCACGTCTTGAATACTTTCAACCTTTTAATGGTGACTTTTTTAATCTCGACGCCATAAAGCAGCATGGGTGAGTCATAATATTTTATTACCTTTCAACGGGTGCTGCAACAGGTGCAGAAGACATTCTTATCAAAAGTGTTTTTGCCATCTCAATTATTATTTTAATTTTAACATCTTGATTTTAGTCCTACGTAAGTCAGCAGCTAAATTAATATGTATAGAATAATTACTGTATTTCCACTTTTTTGAATTCTTTCTTAGGTGCTGGTTTTTTAACTGACTGATAATAATTTTTTAGAGAGGTGCGTGAAGGTTATTTTTTAAGATTTCAGGATGCACTCTGTCAATAAAAATTCAAGTTGTTTCACGTTGAATTTATTCAAGAGAACTGGTCACAAAATATTTACCGGCGTCTTATATATAATAGATAAATTTCTTGCCTACGTGCTATTTACTCACGTACTTTATGTGGCGGACGTGCCATAAATAAGCCGTTATAATAGATCTAAGACCACATGTTCCTATGCAAAGGAAGATAGCTTATAGAAGTTTGTTATGGTGGGCTACTTCGAAGGACGAATAGGAAGAAGAAGATCTATCATCCGTTGGACCAACCAAGTAGAAAAGGCAATAGGAACTTCTCTGATATTTTATAAGAAAAGAGAAAAGTATAGATAAGAAGGCGAGAGTTTATAGAGATCGTAATCTTCAGTCACGAGGGACAGACATGGATGATGTACAATATAACGTGAGATTTCAATCTCAAGAAAAGCTTGCAAGTGTTCTTTTGGCTGTTGAAATCCGTTACATGATATATTATTTTGTAGGTAGATACACCATTCTCAAATAATTGTTATTTAAGTTCATAACACTCAATTTATTTAAAAGAATAAGTTTTAAAAATATTGGCATAAGGCTTTTTAAGGTGCTTCAGCAACAATTAACGACAACGTATGAGAAAACGTAAAAAAGTGAAAAGGGCTATAGTGGTACGACATGATTGAAGAGTGTGGCGTTTTGTTCTCTTATCCGCTCAGCATAAAAATGACGTGATGATAAGAAGTGAAAAATACTATAAATATCATTGTATGAAAATTAAAATAAATTACCAATGTTTGCAATGAAATCTGATATCGTCAAAGTTTATTAAAATGGAATTTGATATAATCATCAAAAGTATGAATTGTTTGTGTTTCAATGAAATAAAATTCCTCCGTTAGATATTGCGCTTACCTCCATCCATTATAATAAAAAAATTCCGACACTAAACTGAAACATACACAATGGTGTCGTGTCATTGTATCCTTTGAAAGGTTAAAATAATAAATGAAAAAAATAAAGGAGCTTTGTTTTAGGTTGAAAACATTCCTGATTTACTGCGAGATAAGAGAACTTTGTAAAAAAAACCCCTAAGTGAAAAATGGCAAACCTCCTTAACGAGATGAAATTGCGAAACAATTGCTTGATAAATGGTGTTTCCCATCACTTTGTTTGTGCTTTTTAAGGTTTATCTACGTGAAAAAGGGTTCCGAATTAAATTTTTTTACGCTTTAGTAGGCGCATTTAAATTTAAATTTGCATTGTACCGAGCGCGGCACTGCTATACTTTAAGGAATAATAAATTAATATCCGACCGAACCCGCTGTCAAATTTTAAATACGAGTACCGGGATAAAACGAAAATCGTAGCATTTTTGTTTTACACTTTTATTACAAATCTGTTTTCAGGTTATTACTATGAAATTGATTGATAATAAATTAAACGATCAAAAGTTCGAATATTAGTTGACCTCCATAACTCTACACAGAGATGAAATATGAACCCGAAGAAATAAATAAAAAAACAGTGCTTTATACCTTCGAGGTGTGGTGATTCCACAACATGCAGGAAAATAATCTCGCTAGACTTCGCACTACACAAGACCCAGAATCGTGAAGAGAGAGGGAGAGAGTGAGTAGTTTTAAAATTATAATGTCACGTGGGTGACAAAGAAACAGAGGCTGGAAAGAAGAAACCCGAACATTATATATAAATATATTTATATAATTCAAGAGTTGCTACTAATTTTTTTTCATTTATTCATTAAGGAAATTTTAAATATGAATTAAATATATTAATTATAAAGATATACATATAAAATCAATTTTATCGAAAAATATTGTTGTTGCGCCACCGGGATTCGAACCAGGATCTCTTTCCTAACCGGGGAAGGTGTTTTATCCAACTAAGCTACAGCGACACTATTTTTAGCGACAATTTTCGACCCTATATGTTACCTTTTTGATATTAATACATTTAATCGTTCCATCATTTGACAGAGCCATCTACCTTATTTTTCAGAATCTCAAATACCTTTGAGTAATTAATTCATATTTAAAATATCACAGACCTATGTTCCGAATAATTACAACTTCACAATAAGAATGTGTTCTCCTACAAAAAAAAATTAAGGAAATTGTAAAAAATTATCATTTTAAAATATCATAACATGGTGAACGTGGTAAATTAACGCGATATAAAACCATGATAATAATACATAAGGATTTCGCCCTCATCATTGTGGTCAGGATAGTTGGCTCTCAAATTATTATTGTAACCGATGCAAATCGCCGATTACACAATGGTGGTGTAGGAATCGGACGAGATTCTTCAATAATAGTATGTGATCCTTCGATAAGAGGTCGGCAGAGTGTTGACTATGGGAATGATGATGATGATGCTGCCTTTTGCTTGTCCACCAAAGTTGAACGGCACGATAAGCGACTCTGGTGAATTCACCGCCCAATATTCAATAACTTGTACACGCATAAATATTTTGTTGAGTACGTCCCACTGATCATTCAATTAGACTGATCACAATAAAATTTCACTCCAAATATTGGCGCCACGACGAATTTCACAAAACTAATTCAACCGGTCGAGCTGCCAGATGTAAGGTACTGAATTGGGACTAGGCTAGGTGATGGAATAAACGAAAAAATGTAATAATAATACTACATTTAACAATAATAATTTTGTTTCAAACGCATGGAATATATGTATAAAATATGTATTTAAAAAAAAAGTTAACTTTATTACATATTATGACCGTGATCTTATTCCAGTGACATCTTCGTCCTCCGGTTCGCTCAAGGGAAACCTTGAAACGCAAGGTCCTGATGCACAGAATTCACCGTACCGTCTCCCATCCACATCAGTAATCATTCTCAAGGAAAAAATAATAGAATAAATTTGAGATTTACAACATTATAATCAATTAGCTTTTGCATACAAAATTTGAGCATGATATAATAAGAAAATGTTAAGGTAATATAGCACAAGATAATATCACGTCAGTGTAATTTCAGTAAAAGGTTTGCAACAAACGTCTTCAACAAAATAGATCTTTAACAAAATTAGCAACAAGCCTAAAAATTAGAGGTGAAGATCTGAGAATAATTATTATAATTTACTACCTCTTCAAAATTTTACAATTAAGAATTTCCTTCACAACAATTAGACATAATAACCTTTGTAATCCATAATTTGAATTCAGTTTTTGATGTTGCGAGTCACTCCGTAGTATACTTGGTGTCTTTTCGCATCACCAACGTCATAAAGGCTAGGTTACCTGCTTCCTGGCGTGGTTCCTGAAGTAGCGCAGAAACCCTTGCATCCTCATGTTCACAAAGAAATTAGTATTGTCATCCAAATTACGCCTCACAGACGACGTAACAGGAAGAGATGTTTTACATTCTGCAAATACACAAACAAAATAACAAAAACTCTAGACTAACATGGTACAGGGTAACACAGATGCCTAATATTTTATATTATTTTCACCCTTCCTTTTCTAAAAATGAAATCACATTTTTTGATATTAATTCCATGAGCACGCTCTCGAGCCGTCCACGGCAAGTGCCATAGAGAAATTTCTTCTCACGGTACAATGTTGCCATTTGCGAAATGTCAACTCCAAATAATACCTCATGGCTGGTAGGTACCATAATATAACGTTATAATATATATATATAAATTATAATTTTATTATTTACCAAACTGCATAACAGTTTTACGGCAAGAATTGTCTTTTACATATAAATGATTTAGTTTTTATCAACTACATTTTTTTTTATAAATGAAATATAACGATGGAAACTAAAAATTAAATAAGAATGTGCTCTTTCACTTTATACTTTAGGGTGGTTTCATTATTTTCTTAAATGTTTAATAAGTCTTTATTGATTTTAATAAATATTCTTGGCACAACACTCGTCCTCTCGTTCTCTCACCGTACACACTGTTCGCGATCGGTACTCTCACGGTTTGACCCGACGATCTGGTAGAATAGACATGGTGAGGGTCAGTATTTATATTTACAGTATAAATCAACTGTTAAAATATTATAGTACGTGTTACTTTTTTGCCAACTGGTAAGATTTTGCATTTTGTACATAATTTACTATAATAATCTTTATACAAACACTTAACTGTTTAATTTTATCAGAATATGTTTTATATGTTAGTCCATAGCTACTCACTCCATAACTGATAACCGAGTCGACCATCGCAAAGTACAGTTATTACAGTGTGGCCCGAGACCGTGAGATATAAAATGCACTTAAGATGGTTCTTAGTTTCTTACATATATTATCAATATGCGGTGTGTTCATCGATTAAAAATATAATTGTGAATACAGAATAATTATTATTATTATTATTATTTATAGTGTTGAAAAGAAGGAAAGAAAATGGAAAAGGGTCTATAACGAGGTTTAGGTATGTTGATATTATTTTATTACCTTTGTTTAACTGGACTTATGTATGATGGATGAGTTTTATTTTTGGAATAAGTCTGATTCATGTCTTCTATTTCATCTTCGTTCTATTATATCATTTTAAACCAATTTCATAAGTTGGTTGGAAAGCGAGACGCCAAATCATTGAGTATTTATATCAACATACATAGATACAAAATAATTAATTATTGAATTTCCTAAGAAAGGCACAAATCTAATATGTACGAGTACGAACAAATGTTTAATCAATTTATTCTTTATAGCCATAGCAAAAAATATTTCGATGAAAAGCTTTCATTATTTATAAAAGCTAAATATCTCATTAAATAAAATAATCAAGAGTGGGTATACTTCATCTCAAAGGAGGTTAAGAACTTTAATATAACCTTCAACATCGACCTTGACATATATCGAAATGCTTAATATCATGAAAGTCGTAAAAAATGCGCTATGTTGCTAATAGAGAAATTAGTTACATTTATTGTTGTTATGTTAATTTAATTAGGAATCTGCAACATTTGATTTGGGTGAAAGGGTATATATGTATGAGAAGGAATGATCGTTTCGAACTCGGAAGCAAATAAAGATCAAAATAATTGTTTATGTAAATGCCTTCGATAGCTGGTTCCCAGGTTTCTGATTAACAATAAGCACACATATGATATATGAAATGCACTAACCTTTTTATTTTTGCTGTCTTTCTGGTCAGATGTTGTTCTTTTTGCTGATTTTTAAAGATTTCGACCGACCGAAGCGCGCACTGGTGGTTTATTAGAACCGCTAGACTGGTCGAAGCACGGGATCTAATTGAATAACGTCGGTTACCGTCTTCTTAGCTTTCCAAAAAAAGAACGGCAATACTCACACACACATGCACATTATTATAAACCAAGAAACGCAATGGTGCTAATCAAAGTAACAAGGCGCGTAAATAGTAGTGTACGTTAAAATATTACTTTAACATTAACTCTCTTTTACCGAAATATTGACGTTGGATATTTCAACAGCTCTAAGAAACAAACAATTTTTTTTAAAGAACACTTTCAACTTTCACTTTAAGATCACTTTTGATATATTGGTCGGAACCTTACCATATATTGTTGAATATTAAAGTTGTATATATTATGGAGATTGAAAAAAAAGGATACTAAATACTTCACACAAAAAGTTTATGTTCATAATACCAATGGTAAATGAACTTTTTAGTTCATAACATAAACAATTTAAACAGTATGTTAAAATAGATAAAAAATAATAAAGGAATACATTTTTTCGTGTTAGTACAAAATTAAAACCCGTCCTCAGACGGACGGGAAACATGTACTTAAAACGGTCTTGTAATATTTTTATTTTATTTATTAGTATATACAAAACCTTTAATGATTCGATGATGACGATATGTAAACCTTTTCGTTGATATGATCACCGTATTTAATATATACTATATAGTGTATGCATTGCTTCTAACTTTAGTCATGGTCTTGAAACGTTAAGAAAAATAGTTTGAAGTTTTATTTTAGGTAACGATCGTTAAGAACAGAAAGACATGAACGTAATTATTAAATAAAATATCCCACTTTCGTATATTTATATAATATTCGTATTATAAATGTTATTATTTTACTTTAAATGTAATAAAATTGTAATTTAAAAATAAAATATGCTCAGAATTACGAACCGTGAGTCAATCACTGATGTCTTTGAGTCACACTCACTATCAGTGATTGAATATCTGGGAATATCGTGATTCGTGATTCATTTTTTTTATTTTATTGATTTTTGGTTGTGACCGTGATTCGGCGCATGTGCATATGAAACGAAAATATCCATAAAGGAATGACGTTATAAATCGTGATAAGTGCCATCTAGTAGATGCTGACAAATAAACTCACATTTTTTAAGGGTTTTCATTATTTTTGTGATGATATTAAATTTAGATATATATTAATTATATATATTAGAATGTGTTTTTTACAGATATGAAGTTTGGATAATATAAGTAAATACGCTCAAAAATAAGTTTTATTTTATTTCTTGTATTATGATATCATGCAGGGCATGCGTATTAGTAATGCAACTGTGATCACAGTCACAGTTTTCAATCACTGATGTTATCGAATATCAATTAAAATCACACCAGTGAGTCAAGAGTAGCATTTTTTCTCATCACTATTCAAAAGTCAATGACCGCCGTCACAACACAGTGACATCTGGCGGGCACCCGTCTACCTCTTGGAGGTTTGTCGTGAAATTATTCACCCATTTACGTCTTACTCTTTCCCTCAATCTCAATATTGGATGTGTTTTCATCTAAAAAATAAATAGACGTATTATAGTTTTTAACGCACAAATTTTTTACATAACAGGTGAAAATTTTTACGATCCCTAAATGTTTAATTTTTTCGAGCATCATAGCCAGAGGGGACATGCATTTTGGTTAGGTTAGGTTAGCTAATATCATGTAAAATAAAGAGTAATAAAGAGTAAATAAACATTAAATTCTCATGTTTATATATTAGTATAGTTTTAATTTTGTTATATTTTTGTATTCATTCTTTAACTTTATACTGTTCTATATTTATTATAATAGGGTAAATATGCAGTTTGTGCCTTTTAAAATATTACTACAAAAAATATATATTTTGTAGTAATATATTTGAGTTGTAAACAAAAATATTTAAATATGAGCGCTTAGTTTGGCTGGATTCACCCTTCTCCATGGAGGAATTATTGATAACCCTAAAAACTGTATCTGACTCCGCTCCAGGTATTGCTTGTTGCAAGTATGAGTGTGGTGTCGAGGAGGAAACCCATGACCATGTCTTTTTTGCCTGTCCATTGCGTATCACACGTTTTTTTACAGTGGTCTCGTCAATGGTAATTTTCAACTCCCGGTTAACTTGTGTCATCTTTTTTCCCTTAACTCGCCACGTTTAATCTATGTAATAGCAAGTTTTTTGAACGACTATGGTATTGACTTGTAATATAGTATTTCGTATTCTATAATATTGCTGTACTCTTTTCTATAAAATAAAGTTTATAACTTGAATAACGGCACAAATCACTCTTGAATGGTGGATTGCCTATTTAAAAGAAGAAGAAGTGGTTAGTCATTTTTATTCATACAATAACATTAAAATAAAAGTTGATTGTTTATTTTTAAATAAAAAAACCTTTTTTTGAAAATATGAATTATTACAAAAATAATTATTACCGATGTATGGTCACAATTTATTTTCTAATACGTTACATTTCTTTTATGTTTGCCTATTTCAGAAGAATGATTGCCGCTTCGTCAAGTGATGCGTACTACTGACAATTTGAAAAATTTATGACCAAAGGGGAGCGGCGACTGTCGGACCCAACCATTCTATAAAGAATAAAACTCACAAATGTATCAATTGGACATAATTGAAATATTTGTGACCGTGAAACTTCTTTGCAAATTCAAAATGCATTTTATAATTTTTGAGAGAATAATTTCATTTTTTCCTTTAATGTTTTATGTTTTTGAAAGCAGGTAAAAATGTTCCGCATGAGTTATTTTCCCTTCATTTGTTAATTAATGCATACCAGCTGAAGAACCCGGCATTGCTCGGGCTTTACGCGAAGTGAAGTAGCTTCATTTAGGGGGATGGGGGTAGTTTTTTTTCGAAATCAGATGTAGACAGTAATTTTCCATTTATTTTGGACGTCAAGTGTGCAAAATTTCATCAAGAAGTACCCAAAATTCTGCTTTAAAGGGTGGGAATGGAGGATGGTGGTGGTTTTTTGAAATCTCACGAAGACAGTGACCTTCTTGTTTTGATGGTTATGTATGCAAAATTCAATAAAAACTGTAGATTTGGATAAAGAACAAACCCACAGATACTCCTTTATATATATAGACTATTATAGCTACCTACTGTGTGTTTATAAACACTCGTTGGATCATTGATATATTTGTATTCTATTGATTAAAAACGATGTAGTATATATAATAAGTGAAATTTTTTTGCAATATACTATTTAATTCGAGATTCTGTTTAAATGAAAAAAAACTTTTTTATTGCCTTTTATTTAAGATCGACGAAAAAAAAGAACCGAGTTTGACAAACAAAATACGGTAATGAAGATATGCGTCACACACGATAGTCAAAAGTTACAAGGAATGTGTACCTAGCACAGACTTTCATTAATAAATAATTAATTTTAGTCGAATGAGAATTTTACGTCAGTGTCAGAAATAAGTATTACATAAAATGTGACATGAATTATAAAAAAATACGCTTTTCATTGGATTGTAACGATTTTCGCGTACATGTTTTTTTAGAGAAACGCTCGTCAATTTATCTAGAATCGCACAGCGACAAGAAAGTAATACCAAATATTGGAAAAAATAAATCACCCATTTTTCGATGCGCGAAAACTGGTTCTGATTCAATAATGAGACGTCAGAGGAAGCTCCGGAGCTTCAGATTTTCGTCACTGGATGGCGGCTGTGTATTTGTGAGAAATATTTGACACGCCGGAAAAAATATTGAAGGAGATAAAAACAACGCAGTGAAAGTTTTAAAAAATACATCTGGCTAATTTATGGGGGTTTCAATTGATAACTAAATGGTTATATAGTCGTAATAAATATATTAAAATTTGGCGGTGTCTTTGTCTCGTTAGCGACGAAACAACGCGTTAGCGATAAAAAATAGTTATTCATGTTTTATGAAATTGCTTTATTTCTAAATATTTGTATTTTTGTATCTTGTGAAGTTTGGGTGAACAAACTAAATGCAGTTTATTTTATTCAAATCGGACCACAATCCACCAAGTTATTGGCGATGAAACGTTACGCTCGTAATAAATCTGTCGGATAAACATTCGATCGGCGTAAGTAACAAATGTATACTGCTGTATCGTTGATGCTGTGTATAGATACTGTTTAGAGCTATCGGTGACGAGTGTGATATTTTATTTCAATATTAGAAAAAGAAAATAAATCACACACATACTTAGAAATATAATAGAGAAGAATGCTGAAACAGAAATATATTATTTTTAATATTTACAAAATCAACTTTGATTAAAATCCATTTTTAGATTCTTAAAGTTGTTTTATTAATACTCTTCTTTATATATATATATATAGATTATTATTATTATTCTAGTAATTATTTAAGTAAGGCACTAAATTTATTTATAAATAATTAGCAATATTTGAATATGTCCAAGAACACAATCACTTAAGCCAGCCGAAGACAGGTCGTAGGCTTTGTAATTACCCCATATATCCATATATTTTCCATTAAATAATATAAAAGAATAGCATTGTCTCTATGAGATATCTGATATTTGTTTAATAACAGTGCCT
The DNA here is from genome assembly GCA_031772225.1 of Eubasilissa splendida. NCBI lineage: Eukaryota > Metazoa > Arthropoda > Insecta > Trichoptera > Phryganeidae > Eubasilissa > Eubasilissa splendida. The sequence goes on along the minus strand of CM062858.1, from coordinate 25,789,256 downwards.
TTATAGGTAAAAATCCAGTAATTGTGTGTTCTTGGACATATTCAAATATTGCTAATATAATATACAGGTAAAAATAAGAAAATATATAAATAATTGAAAAATATTGATTTTTCAGGTGTATTCTAGTATGACACATTAAAAAAACATTTTACAGATAAAGAATATTGCTTAAAAATAATTTCAAAAATTCAGATTCTCACAGTGACGACATATATTCTGTATAAAAAAAAAAAGAAAAGGGAAAAATGAATTATTAAATTTGGTCCACATATTAACATATATGCAACTTTCAAAAAATTCAGAAATGTGGAGATAGAGGGGTGAGAATTGGTGAATGTTATATTTATATAAAGCGATCGCTTAAACTTGCCAAGCTCTGTAATTACCCCATACTTCCATATATTTTCCATTAAACATAATAAAAAATGTCTTTGTCTCTATGAGATGATAAGAAGAAAATAATATTTTTCGAAACCGGTGGATGTATTTAATTTAATTTAAATGGTTATTAAAACAAAGTCTAAGAATCTAAGAAATATAGTCATTAAATAATGAAAAAAGAATAAATAGTTAGAGCTACACCAGCAGGAACATCATATTTAAATAAGAGAGAATTTATATAATAGGTTAATGCAAATGATGCTTATTTTTTAAAGTTTGTGAAGATGTGAGAGATCGTCTTATCAAATGAGAAAATATAATATCATTATTATATTAAAAACATAAAAAAAAAAAACATTTTTTTTCCCAATTCATTGGACTACGACACTCCAAATATTCTGGATCCGCGCGGCTTCAACACCTAATATTATTTCTTCTAAATTAATTATATTCGTATAACACATTTATCTGGTTACTTATTGACAAGAAAATAAAAAATTCTAACAAAATCCATTGAATAATATTTATTTGAATTTTTTTTACTCTTAACTCGTAGGGTGAGGATGCTTCTATATTAAGGAATGTTTATTATTGTCTGCGTTTTGAGGTAACTAAAATAAATATACAATACAGTTATTTACACATGGGGTAGGGAAATGGGATGTAGTAAGGATGATAGGAATTTGGTATAGGGACAGAACAATACAGGTTCGAGGACCAACCAGGAAGCACGACTTATCTGGATTTTCTCTGCTGTAGTCACAGCTCTCCTGATCTTCAGGAACAATTTCGCCGATTCACACGAAGCACTCTGAACACAATAGTAGTTTCGGCACGCGCCGCGAGAAAACCGAAACACGCAGTAGCAACAGTAGCTGTACAATCAAACCAGTGGAACGTTCACTTCTTGACTGTTCAAAACGTAACATACAGAAAAAGTCGTGCTAGGGGGGGCGGGGCAGATGGGTATAGTAAACCTAAAGGAGCATCCATACACGCTCACAGCGATCTGGTCCTGTCATAAATACCTAACAACAGTTATTTATTATATATAAATTTTTTAATAATTGAATAATTTTTGATTTCCTATGCGTAATATTTTTTGTTGCGAATCTCAGTCAAGGCATAATATTTTTGTAGTATAAGCTTTTAAGTAAACTTCTGAATTATAATAAAAGTTCAATTCAATCTTCTTTCGTATCAGTAAAACTTGTACAGTTTTTTTTATAAAAAATGTAAAGTTGGATATGAAAATAAAATTTTCTAGTATGTTTCGAGTATGTGGGCAGTTCAGAACTAAAGTAAATTTATCATTCAGAAATCTATTACATGTAGCCTATATATTATATAAAAAAATATGTTTTTTTACGTGAATCTTTAAGTTAATTAGCAGCTTTGAACAAAACAATGATGTCCAAGTTGATATAGGAATATATTGTGTGTTTTAATTTAACGTAAAAGCATTGTGGTTAGTCATAGTAATAAATTTTTAATTACCCAAATTCTATAAAATTTTTATTCACTCAAAATATTACCGAAAATAAAATGTCAGTAATGTATAGATTTATCCACCAGGTGGCATACAATTTCATGTTACAACAGTTGAAATTCTACTTTTATTTTTTCTAATAATTTAAACATTTTATTTCACCGGGATCCCGTGATTTAAATTTACCAGCACCGTTATCTCAGTTCTGAAAAAAATCCCCGGGATTGAAAGCCCTAATTGCATTCAATTATGGTACAAGTTCTAATATTTTCTAGTTATGGGTCTGACAATATGGTCAAAATATTGCATTTTCTTGGATTTTTTTTCCTTTCACATCAAAATCAATACATCAAAACGTATCACGTCAATTTTCTTTCTATTTTCAAACTAAACTAAACGCTTGTGGTGTGAAAATAAGATAAACTTGTAAGTTTCCTAAAATCAGGCTCACACCCCTAACTACTGGATCATTAGGCGAGTTTCTAAATTAAATAATAATAATGTATTTGATTTATAGTACAGTGTGTAAAATTATAATCGGATAAATATTTAAAATATAATACGGACGTATATTTGGGTACCCTGCCTGCTACACTAGTATTTTACTGTATTATAGCAGACAATTACTAGACTAACAAGCACAGCAAGGACTTTAGTGATTATATGAATCCAGCATTTTTTTAGTGTTCGTCTATATTTCAAGTAGCTTTGTCAACGTTTCAGTGAATGGTCACGTGTCCATTCCATAAAAGGGGACGGAAAAACGTAGCATCGTATCGTTCTCATTTGCAAATATAAATTTAGGTCATCAATGCACAATAATTTATTGTATAAATTATAAATAGTCCATATTTTTATACTTCCTTGTGGTTACATAAATAATTGTTATAAATGTATTAATAATGTAAGCGTTGAACAACTGGAATATTATTTTCAAGACATAAGAGATAAATTTGACGTTGCAGTTGATCAGCCTCGCTGTACCGCGCCCATGATGCATCTTGCAAACAGAAACTCGAAAAGAAAATAAATGCATGGGCAAAGAAGTAAAATGCGAACTGCACTTTTCTTTTCATAAGATCCCGTCGCATACAGAACTTTTCCACTGCAAGAGAAAATCTTCCATTAATCGAAGCAATCTTTTTAGTGCAAAGAAATATATATTTTCATATTTTCTTTAAAAGACTTGAGAAATGCAAAGGATTATTAAAAAAAAACTGAACTGTTACCAGGACTTGAATATGGTATTTCTTCTATTGCTGGTTCCTGGTTCCTGGTCTTTACATGTCATATTTATATTTTGAGATGCATTTGTCTTTTCCCAGTAGAAAGTTTATTGAATATATTTCCCAGATTTAACTTTAAACGAAATTTGCTAGGTGGCGCATAATGTTAAATTTGCTAGGTGGCGCATTAAGTTCATTTTTGTAATATTGTGGACAAATAATGATACTAAAATCAATCATTTAATTAACTGAATTGATAATTTAACAACATAAACAATTTTTTCGACAATAAATAACAGATATGTCCCGGACTCAAGTAGGTACCGGTAGATTCTCAGTTTAATTTCGAAAAAGAGCAATAACAATTTTTAAATGATATCTGATTAATTTAATATTTTTATTTTATAGGAGAACACATTCTTATTGTGAAGTTGTAATTATTCAGAACATAGGTCTGTGATATTTAATTTATATTTTTATATTTTTATTAATAAATTCGATTATTTGAAATTAATTTACGTCATAGTTAATTTCTGGTTTGATTCAGTGCGAAGGAAATTAATTAATGTTTTTCATTGTCATTGACACATAATGTAATAATTTATACAACACAGATTTTTCATGACTTTGGAACAACAAAGAATCATTAAGCACTTTCTTCAACTAAACTCTCCTGAAGATATCGAAAAATTAACATATTTTTAATAATTGAAAGATTAACTTTGCGGTTTATTATGTTCATTATTTTATAGATTATTTAACATTGTTTATGATAACCACTTAATGAGTTATTTTTAAACATCAACTGGTTTCGAAAAACACAATTTTAGAACATTAGAATAACCTGACATATATATTTTTGGTTAGTTGATTTTACATCCTGAAGAAGAAATTTTCGTTATACAACGGATTTTTGTGTCTTTGTTGAAGATGTTTCTGTGTGTTATTTAATGCTGTTTATTAAATACACATACCGCAGTGTTAATTACGGAGAACATTGGATGCGATTTCTTACAGAGTTTGGTATGTTGAATATGCGACGTATTCAAAAAATGTTAATTAAAATTAACGTTGATTGTTAAAGGGGCTGATGTTTGAAAATGGGAAATGCAAGACAACATGAAAAATAATGGTAGAGGATGAATAGGTGCATATAAATATACGGGGAGATTTATCGGTCAAATGTGAACAATATATCCCTTATTTACCAAATTTTACAGATATATCTGGAGATTAATGTTTTTATTAAAACTGAAAGATCAAACTATATTATAGTGAGAGATAAATTTGTCCAAATTATGTATTGTGAAGACACAAAAAATAAAGTTACATTCATATTATGTTTAATTAAATAATCTTATAAAACAGACAAATATATGTTATTATCTGTGACCGACACAAGTCGCCGACCACAGTAGTGGGTGACAGAATCGGAAGGGATAGGTGGATGGAAAATAAGGAATCGGAAATGAGGAAAGGATGGGATGAGGGTAAGGGAAATCCTTCGATAGCGGATCAAGATGGACTCACGGAATTACAAGGACAGCTCGACTCACCGGTTTGATGACGCCGTCTCTATAATCTTTAGGTAGTTCACCCAATGTAAAAAACTGCCATGGCACAAAAAACTTTGATTAATTTCAACGTTCAGAATACACCAAAATCACAGCGGTATATGAACTGATGATCCAACACAAAAAATCAAGAACAACAACAACAAAAACACTTCCTCTCCTCGAATTCAAAAACAGCCAGTCGAGCTAAAGGAATAATGTGTACTAATTGAGAGTGGGCTAAGGGGTAGGAACAAAACTAATACTGATGACAATAATAATAAATTTTACAATAATATTTGTTTCAAGTAATGGAAGTTATGGATGTGTTCACCTATTAAAATAAATAAATTACGAATACGGAATATATTTAATACATTATATGAATAAGTATTACTAAGCCTTTCCTTTTGTTAACATAATTTTTTGCCACCCACTTGGCACGATTTTTAGTCCTTCGTCGTTTTATTATGTTGTAATCCATAATTCCAAGGAAAAGCACAATTCGAACACCGCCTTCGTTCATCGCAAAAACACAGAACCAAAATAGCTATTTGTTTTTCTTTGTAATTTGTTAAATTTTTGAAATTCCGACATATCAACGAGTACTGATAAATCTTTTCAATTCCAAGAATAAAACGTTGTCACAGTACATATGTATCGAATAAACTGAAATAAATATTTGTTACAACAAATTTCTTAAATATAACTACATACTTGTTATATTTAAGGCTCGATTTATCTTAACGATATTTTATATAAATTTATCTAGCAATTTTTTAGTTCAATTTATATCCACATGTATATGCAGCTAATGATTGGAACAAGGAAAAGAGTTTATTTTGTTAGAGGAAAGTATGTTTGAGAGGTGTCATTAATTATTAATGCGCGGATTAAAATGACACACGCAGTAGACCCGTATCTTTAGCGGCTCTCAGAGATCAAAGTCTCACTGTGTACATGGGCCATTGAAGTTTGTAGTATTTTATTCTCTCTGTCTATTTCTGTGGAGAAATAGCGTGGTGGTAAGTTCGTTAACTCTCAACATACCGTAACAGAGAATACCCGTATGCAGTCATAATGTCAACTTGTGTTACCGTAAGAAATGTGTATTTTTGAAAGCATTTTAAATGAGAAAAAAATGCTTTTACTAGTTATTCGATCTTTATCTTACCATATTTTTTATCTTTATTTTATATTTATCTTTCGACTATCCAATGATCGCCGGAAGCCGTGTGCGCGCAATATGAACGTGATATATAGAATGGTTCCTGTGTATTACCTATCCACTACCCCCTTCCCCTTATACCAGAACACAATATTTTTCTGTGGTGTGTTCTTTATGGTTTGACTCAATTGAAGTTGAACCTTTTATCTGACAGATATCGTTTTACCATTGGGTGCATTGACTGCTGTCAAGTTCGTCCTGCAGTATGGGAACAAATTGTTGGCTTGTGAAGTATCGTCCTGTGGCTTGCGGGGCAGATACTATTTGTGTGTAATCGATTTCTCGCTACCGTGCGAACCGATAGTGCTTTCATCTTGCTATTGTGCACGGTGCTTGGTGACACTTCGTGCTATCACCGAAATGTATATTCAGGAGTGATTCATGCGGAATAACGGGGTACGTATCTTGGAGCCAGAAGACCTGTAAAAAAGATCTAAACACCGAGAGAAGTATTTCACAGGTGGGTCGTGTTTTCTGGTTCTGGGTGGTCCTTAAGCCACCCCATATCCACTATTCCTGTTCTTCTCTCGAATTCATTCCACCCTTACTATATCCCTTATGTTCCCACTAATTTTATAAAATACATACCTTTAACTTAAATTTTGAGAATTTAAAGTGAAATATTAATAAATATATAACGGAGAATTTACGCAGGCATCATCTTCAGCGGCAAGTAACGATCTATACCGAGCGATAGACCTGTGTTACTGCATGGTTAAGGAAGGGTTTAATTACAAGTTACCAGCTGTTTCAATGGGTCTGATCTTTCTTCTACCCTAGTTTACTCCTAGATTTTGGAAACCTATTTCACCATTCATTATTAATATTTATCACACACCGTCTTAGAGGTTAATAAAGTTATGTATACGGCAGGACATAAATTCAGTATTGCCGAGCAGGACAATCTATAATTCTGTGTCTAAAGGCCGCATAATACTAAAGTTGTAACTGGATATGAATATGTAACTATTTTAAAGGTGTATTACTGTTTATTCGTTTTACATATTGTGGGTATCATTTCTATTTTACCCATTTAATATTTCTTTTTATAATATTCATTTTCAGTAATAAAATGTTTATTCAAAAGTCGTACTTATACTCTTACTTTATGCTACGAAATAAATATCAAATTTAATACAAATTAAATGAATCAACTAGAACGATACGCAGATAAAAATTTATCTATCGATAAAATATTTAGTTGTTACCGGGATAGTTGTATAGGGTGAATATTATGTTCCAGGCCGATTTTGTTTTGGCAGACATTTGACAGTTCGCATTTGGTAGTCGTAGAGAGTAATTGATTACAATTTATTATGGAGTATCTAACGCCTCAATAGGGTGTTAAAGTCATTAAAATATTTTATCTAAACAATAATGGCAATTTGTAACCATGAATGGTGAACGCTATCGTCACATGTTGGAAAACTTCTTGGTAGTCGAATTGTGAAAATTGGATTTGTAACACATGTGGTTTAAACAGGAAGATGCCACCTCACACACAGCCCGAGCAACGCTAGAAATTTTGCGCGAAATTTTACCCGGCAGCATAATGTCAAAAAGTCGTGATATCGACTAACCTCCCTGATCACCTGATTTGATAGCTTTCGACTATTTTCTGTGAATATACTTAAAAAAAAAGTCTATGCTAATAAGCCTAGGACAATTCCGATGCAACAAGACAATATTCAAAATGAAATTGCTGAAATAACACGTGAAGTGTGCGAAATTTTTATGAAAAATATGGTTATAATAGCACGCATTTGTATCACCGTTAGAAGCAATAACTTGGCCAATATCATACTTTTTAAATAATTATAATAAATTATATACTCGAAAAATAAGAACCAAATTAAAAAAATATGTTTAATTTTTTTGTTATTTAAAAACAACATCGGTCTTGAACATAATATTCACCTGTATTAAATACCACAAAACTATGTTTTGAAAATGCAACTACACAACAAAAATGTATTTTGCCGTAAATAATATTTAGGCCGTGTACTGCAGAAATTTATTATTAATTTAAAAAATATATATTTTTGGCGTGAAACGTGGGTAGACCAGGCAGAGTGCATCATCGAAAACAGGCAAATGAAACGAAATGTTCCTACATTCCTGCAACACAACACTGTATATCGCAGTTATTAGTTATCAATGCCACCACGTTGTATATCTTCTTAGGCAACGAATGCTGTATTAAACAGCCATATAAAAGCTACCCGCAACCACATTGAATATAATCCAAGATGGCAGACGCTCCGATATACAGTATTGTTACAAGAGGGGTCTCGACTGTTAACATACCTCTCATCAATCTCGCTGCACAGATCACACAGATAACCACGAAGCAGCGCTACATGAAAATACGCATTTATCACTTGCATTGATCGCACATTCGTCCGACGGTAAAATTCTCACAATTTTTTCTTCCTAAAATTGTCTGAATAAACCATGAGAAACAAAAAGTTCTCCTTTTTACCGTCGTTAACGAGTCAATGATGCCGTTTTAATTTCTCATTATAATTCACAGCCACTCAAACCTCGACAACGGCGAGTTCACCACTGGCTACACATTTTCCTCTTTCATATTCATAGACGGCATTGTTATGTACCTTCTGCATTACATATCCATCAGCGCGATGTTTCACATCAATTTATCAGAGAAACGAAATATTTTGTGACATTTTCTTTTAAAGTATTTTTCGGGTCAATATTTTTGAATTTAGAAATTTAATATACTAAATTTAACTTACTTACCATCACGCCGTTTACCTTTGAGGGTAATAAAGAACAGCTGGAGAGGGGGGAAGGGCACCCTTTCCCGGGACCGGTTTAGAAGCTAGGGCTTCCTTGTCGGTCTCACTCATCAAAGCTAATAAAAAATTTTAACAATTACAAAATTAAAAAGGAGAAGAAATTCAAGATGGTTATTATCAATTAAGATTTAATTTTTTTTAACCCCCAGCGTCCTATAAGTGCTGTCTTTATTCATAAAAAATCATATTACATAAATCCATAAAAAACGTCGTATTACATACAGATGGAAAATTAAGGTGCAGTTGTTCAAGGCGGACAATTAGGGATCAATTCATCAAAAACACTCCAACAGAAGGACAGTGACCTTTGAGGATAGAATAAAGCGCCACACTCTTCTGTCTTGGCACAATTCTCGCCTCATCCACATTCATACATCTTCTCATACAAGCTCGCCGGTTATTGTGGCTTCCAACAGGACCATCTTCCAGCATCTGGTTTTCCTGATTACGCCAAGTCTTCCGCAGACGTCCTCTATTTCTGATGCCAACTATATTTAATCAAATAAATTTAATCAACTAAATTTAATCAATATCAATTTCAAGTCAATTATAGTACTAGACGTTTATTCTGCACGATTGACTTAGTGTAAAAAAATACTTCAACTCAATGAAAGTTTGATTTTAGGGTATTTTTATCTAATCAATTTGTCCTATAGTCCAGTTATCCGTCGCCCGGTTGCCATCGAACCTTTTTGGAGGTTGTTAAGTTGGTAAAAAACGTTAACTACCCTTCTTTTATTTTTCTGTAATTTCCATTAGGTAGTGTTATAGGCATGGTCGCTTTTAAAACAAAAAAAAACACACATATTGTTGATATTTCACGTCACAGCTTACTCTGTTTTGATATATAGCATTTAAAAATAATAAAAGCTATATGAAATGTGATTACTTTAAATGAAAATCTTTAGATTAAATAAAACAATCATTTTGTATAAAATTCGTGGTTTGATACAATGTAATTGTGTTTTATTTTATCTAATATGTCAAACCACAAAGTGATTGCTTTCTACGAAAATATGAAAATATTTAGTTTAGTTACATTTCAATAATTTTTATATATTTTTTTTGGACATGACTTGTGAAGTAGTAGTACGATATTTTTATAAAATCTTCAATCCGGACTGGACAATTTTTGGTTGAAATTTAACATCATACTCGGTAAAATAGCTATCGTAGTATAAAATGCTTCGTTGTTAAATGAGGGCTGAATCTTACTGAGGCGAGGTGAGCACATTATTCATCAATCAAATATAAACATTTTATCTGAACTAAAATACATTTTTTAATTTTTAATTATTTATTTGGACATATATAACAGCTGCAAAAAAAGATAGTTTGTAACATATATTTTACAAACATTTTAAATGCATTGCCCAACTAGACAAGCCTGTTTTAGGGCAAATAGGCAAACAAATACATTTCGAAGGCGAAACACAACAAGATCGAATACATATAGCAAGTAAACGTGAAAACATTAAAAAATATATAAAAAAGAGAGAGAAAAGATAAATAAAATTTAAAAAATTGTTATGCTGGCAACCGTCGTCTCCAGTTTTCGTGGTGGGGCAAGCTCAACCATTGCCATTGTCAAAATCATTATTTGATCCTAGCAGGCTATCTCTGTTCTGGCAGTCTTATGCCTCAACATGGCAGCGAAGAAGTGACTCAAAATGGATGGATATAAACAAAACAATGTTATTTGATTACTCGAGTCTCTTGACTTTCATCGACAGGTGAAGTATTAAACTAAATACACACAAATATAGGAAATAAGGCTTAGGTAGTATACATACAAGTAATTAGGTACTGACAGAAGAAGAGGAAGAGGGTGAGGTTACTGGTGGAAGATGAAGGGGTGGTTGTAATGTGAATATTGAGAGGAAAGGGATGAGTTGGAAAATGTAATTATGTTTTACAAATTAATATCCGTTCAAATTCATTTTTATTTCTTAACATTTAAAATTATTAATTTTATTACCTTTAAGCGTCACGGCATGGAGACGTTTAATGGTTCAATAGTAGAAACTCGAGTAGTGCAAATAAATTCAAGAAAACTTATAACATTGTTTTATTTATATTCATCCATTTTGATGATGAAACTATACAAAGTTAACTCCGATTCTATCAATAATATGATCATAATTCGCTGTGGACAGCATTCCATTCATGCTCAATGCTATAAATTACATGTTGCATGATATATTAGTTAAGAGATTCATTACTACTCTTGACTCCCTAGACACTATCAAATGATAAGTGATTAAAATCTTTGATATGACTACGTATATTCATCATTGAGACTTTAATATTAGTCTTAAAGGCTAGTTACTAAGCGGAAATAAAATCGTAAGCCAAGTCCAGTCCACAGTTTAATTTATTATGCATGTGCAAGAACATGTTACAAGTATATTCAGATCAAGCGCTCTCGTTGTGTAATTAATAAAAATAAAAACAACATAAAACTATAAAATGCCAAGAAAAAATGAAACGACTTTCCAGGATTTATAAATATTTTGGTAGATTCCATCTATTCAACTTGACAATATTTTCAAACGAGAATCAAGAAGCGCGATTTTTTAAAGATTCAGTCTTACAAATATCAGTGATATAATACTGATATTTTGTGCTCATCACTAAGAGGTATGAACAAATTTAAAGATTTTTGTGAAATGACACAATTAATTGTAGCAAGAAATTAATTGCAATTTGTATCGATACATAAAATAGAATCCATCAAAAAACTAGTTCAGTTTAATCATTTGTAAACATAACAACGTATTTTTATTCCACGTATTCATATATTTTAAGATCACAATTCGATGTGAATTAGCCTGTTGCTGAACAGATCATCCCTACTGTACTATGCAAAATTTATATTCCTCATGAGTGCAGATCGTATTCAAATCTCTAGCGATTTCTGTGAAGTGTAGAGTGTATGTATTTACAGAATCCCGAAGTGAATTGATACCCTAACTCTCCTGCACTGGATACAAATAATTTCATCCCTCTAGTATGCGGATCTATACAAATCGTTAAGCACACATAATGTTTGTCACCCCTTCCCACGATTAACTAAGGATTAGTTAAAGTTTAACCTAACCGCGGTATGGAATTTAAAGATAAGCCCGTGAACCACCGTTACTGTACAAAATATTGATTACATTTAAGGTACGGTAATAATGAAAATATTAATTTTATTTAATAGATTTTCAGCACTTTTATTCTTTAATCAATGAATGTACTAGCTATTCTTAAACACTTATCAGTATATATTAATAGTTTATATCAATAATTATACTAATACTTTAGGAATGCATCCAGTACAAATAGTGTACATTGTCTTTATTTCCAGTAAGAGAAAACACTAATGTAGCGTTTCTTCCTATCAAATATTTTGCTACTGTTCACTCACTACTACAGTATAGATGTTGGGTGGGGAGAAGCATATAATAACACAATGAACTGAGTAAAATTAATACAGAGAACAACTATTAAAGTTTTTTTTTTAAATATCAACTTTTTCAACACAAACACATTTTTTCAAAATTCCCAGTCACTTAAATAGAAAATATTTAAAAAAAAATCTTAACTATTCAACTAATCAAAAAAAATAACATTGTAAAACTTAAAACAAGTACATCCTTAAGGTTTCAAAATAATTTTAAAATCCCAAAATGTAACCTCCAACTACCAACAAAATTTCATACATTTAAGCATAAAAAAATTTAATTAGCCTGCCTACAGAAATTAAGAAAATAACGGATATAAAACAACTAAAAAAGAAATTAAACGAACACTTCAAAAATACACAATTAGACAATAAATATTATTATACATTGCAATTATGAAACTTCTGACTCTTTTAAATATTACTACAATGTAAGTCCATCTCCAAGCACAGGAGCTAATCTATTTTTTAGAGAGGTACAGCGATATATACAAAATATGTAACTTTAGTTTGTAATAAAATCAAGTAATTCATATACTTATAAATTGAAAAAATTAAAAAAAAAATCAATAGGCAGTTTTTTTGTTGCCATGTACATAATTACATTTCATGTATTCTAATGTTGTTAGTACTTACTTGAATTGCTATTACTTATATTGAAATTTTGTCGGAAAAATATGTTACAACAAAATGGCTAAATAAACACGTCATTCCCGCTACCGTGGTGATACGTATTTTATTCAGTACTCAAAAACATCATGACACTTTTTAGAAATTCACATATTGGAAAATTAAAATTTCCTTTCACAGTTTTTGGTCGGTAGGAAAAAATTTATTTACAAAGTCAGTAGCTAAATGGTACCTACCTAAAAATTGATTATAAAATCTAATACAAACTGAGTACCTACCTATACAAAGTACAGTGCGAAGCAACCGTTTTCATATAAACTAAATTTTAAAACGTCATAAATAAATGCAATAAAATTGTATTCCTTCTTTTCTTCCCAATGAAGATGCATACATACGTATAACATATAACACGATTTTTACACATTAATTTGAAAGTAAATTGCACTCACTCAATTTTTACATAATGACTACCAAATATACAGACTTGAACTAACGCAAATTTCTCATCCCAATATTTTCATTTTGGTGTTACCTAAGTGATTACTTTGGTACCACTTACGCAATCAAATAGCTCCGCGACTTTTTATAAAGAAAAAATGATTCGATTGGAACGAAAATTTAAACGGTGATAGTATAATATGCATTCAATGGTAAGTACTTTTACTGTTGCATAAATGTGTCATAAATTATCGGATTTAGGTTTCACCAAGAATGTGTGTAGAATGCCCTTCGTCTCGCAACTAATGTTCCAAATGCCTCTCTACTATTTACTGGTCTATGATAATGTAAGATGATATTTCTCTCGAGGATGATACTTCACTAAGAAGAGGAAAAAAAAGGCGAAAACATAAAAAAGTTATTTTTATTTATTTAATACCAAATGTCTAAAAAAATGAGTCAAGAAGCATCTCGAGACAGCTGAAACATTTTGAAATATTACAGCCAGCTTTTAAATAATTTCAAGAAGATATATAATAGCGTTAGTTAACTATTTTTAATATTATAAATAAGAATAGAAGAGTTTGGTTGCACGTTGTAAGCAATTGAGGTTTTTATTTATTTTTTGTTTCAAAAAATGTAGTTGTATTAATTATTCAATTTTATTATTGGGTTCTTTTAATAGTATCTTGAAAGTTTACAATACCAACTAAGAGGTATTGACGTTGATAAGAAGCCTGCGTATGTCACTTTAATAGCCTCACCTCCATGTAAAAAAAGCACAGATTTCCGAGATAATGGCCATTTAAAAAATAAAAAATTCTATTGATGGCTAATAATTGTGGAATTCTCCCTAAGTAAAATTTATTTAGTATATATAGAATGGAGATTCAAAATTTATCATTAAAAAAAATTTACTAATATTTGAGAAATGTGGTATATTAAATATGGTAACTGCGGGTAATAAGGCATAGCTAATAGAGATATAAAATAAAATATAGAATACTGTAGATAATCTATAGTTTTTATTGTTAACTAGTCTTACAGTAACATGGAACAAATTATAAACTTAAATGTCAACTTCGAACATATGCAAGAACAACATTTTTAATTTTTTTAAAAACAGTGCACATTGGCATTATTATGCTTTGGTAGAGTAATAAGGCCTATGGCTGTAACATACATAAAAGTTCAAATTAAAAACAATATTTTGTACTTAAGATAAAAAATAAAATTATTATTGTTATTTCACAATTAAATTTTTCAAAACCACGACAATTTGTCTAGCTCCATCAGGGCATTCATTCACCATCTTCTACAGATAAACCAACGCACTCCTCGTGATACCATTTGCTGCATCTGGTGCATATGTCTCATATCAGTAATCTTATCCTTCTCACAACTATGACGATACCATGCCATTCTCATATGTGAAGAATCATCATCCTTTTTTTTTTAGTATCAGATGTTGTACATTTTTATATTTTATTATTCATAAGGCCTTAATGTCCGCAGGCACAAAAATTAAAAAATGTCTTAAAAGATAAAAAATTTGACTGTAATATCTAAGAAATTCAACTAGAATCCTAAAATGCATGAATTATAGAAGAAATAGAGTACAAGTTTACATAGTTAACTGTAATATTGTCTAAATTACTAACTGGCGCGCGTTCTTCTCATAAATACTTTACATTGACTTTACATTAGACATTGGCGAAGGGCAGCGGGATACCGGAAGACCGCAATCAGGAATTAACTTGCTTATTTATTATTATTTTATTTAGACATTTATAACATTTGTACAGCTGCAATAAAAAAAGATAGTTTGTTACATATATTTTACACACATTTTAAAATACATCGCTCAACTAGACAAGCCCGTTTTAGGAAAAATTGGTAAACAAATACATTTTACAAAACCAAAACTCATTGAAGGCAAAATAGAGTAAAATCGAATACGTAAGTTTACTCTCAGTATCTGCTCTTCCTATATTCAACAACAATAATTTACGCCTAATGTAAGTGTGCGTGTGTGTGTGTGTGTGTGTGTGTGTGTGTGTGTGTGTGTGTGTGTGTGTGCGTGCGTGCGTGCGTGCGTGCGTGCGTGCGTGCGTGCGTGCGTGCGTGCGTGCGTGCGTGCGTGCGTGCGTGCGTGTGTGAGTGTGTGTGCCCTCTTACTCAGTAGCTTGTCTACGTGAATAGGTGTATATTATTGTACCATAACAGTATCACCTGACGAGCTTCATTACTGGATTACCAAGAATCTCCTGTGAGGTACACAACTTTGGGAAGTGCTGACATCTCAAATACGTAATAGTTAAATAGTTTGAAGTACCTTCTTTTTAGTGTGATTTAGATCAATGATGTTCCACATTTAAAGTTATTGAATAGACTGATCCGTAATCAGCTTTTGTAGGAAATATACCATGTTTCTATGTTTTTAATATTTGATTTATAATTACATTGGGTCTTTTGAAAAATGTCGATGTAAAAATGACAGCTGTTGTATATTTTATATTTGTATGCGAATCGGATGGGATGTCGGGTCGACGGATATAAATAAATTATAAATGTAGGGTTGGTGCTGAACTCTTCTGTCCAATGGCGTATCTACTACCTGGGTAGCCTATGCAGTCGATCGGGAACTCGGGCTCCATGTTGACAAAATTATAAAAGATGAATTGAGATATTACAGATCAACTAGAACCACAACTTTTGATCTCTAAAAGTTGGAAAAGTAATATTTCTGAAACGAATATTGTGTAGGTGGGTAATTATTTTGTAGTAATTACAAGATAATATATATTTTTAATTCACATACCCGCTTAGACATTAACTCTCATTCAGAAAGTAAGTGTTTCCATAAAATACCCTCTCCTCTTATATAAAAGAAATATTAGGGTTACCCACATGTATTGACGCATTCTCAAAAATAATGGTTTTAGGTTAGTTGCATTCAGTTCTTTGATTAAGAAAGACGTATCTGAATATTTGATGTGTTGTCTTTATCTTCATTTTGCGGAGAAAAATTTTTTTTACGTGTCCTCTTTAATAATGACAGAGATATGTCCTTCTGAAGAACATTTGCGAAGCTGCATGCTGTTTCAGTTTCACGCAAAAAAAACGCATCGGAGGCAACAAGAAACATTTGCGAGGTTTACGAAGGCGCATTAACCATCCGGAAATGCCAAAGATGGTTTAATAAATTTAAATCTGGAAATTTTGATTTAAAAAATGAGGCGAAAAGTGGACGACCCCGTGAAGTGGATGAAGCAGCCCTAAGAGAAGAAATTCAGAAAAGTTCGAGTCTCACCATCGAAGAATTATCGAGTCAAGTCCGTACTTCATGGTCGACAACTCAAAGGTGCTTGAAAAAAATGGGGAAGATTCGAAGACCAGCTTTAGTGAACAGAAACGAAAAACTAATCCTTCTGCATGACAACGCTCGCCCGCACGTAGCTAATTTGACCAAAAAAATATGGATGAATTGAATTTGATGGCATTATTGCATCCGACCTATTCTCCAGATCTTCCAACTGATTACTATCTTTTTCGTTCAGTGCAACATTTCTCAAAAGAAAAAAAATTCAAAACACAAGACGAGATAAAATCGGCCCTTTCGTCCCTTTTCGACTCTAAACCTACAGAATTTTATAAGAATGGAATTTTTGATTTACCAAATAGATGGCGCAAAGTCATCGAAAATCATGGAAATTATTTAGATTAAATAAATAAATTAGAGTTTCATTAAAAAATGCGTCAATACATATGGGTATCCCCCCTAAGATCCTATCTCTATAAATTTTTTAATAACTTAGTTGGCTTGTTCTATTCATTAGAACAAATAACTTGTAAATAAATTAATGGCTCTTTCAAATAATGGAACGATTAAATGTATTAATATCAAAAAGGAAACATATAGGTTAGAAAATTGTCGCTAAAAATATTGTCGCTGTAGCATAGTTGGATAATGCACCTTCCCCGGTTAGCAAAGAGATCCAGGTTCAAATCCCAGTGGCGCAACAACAATGTTTTTCGATAAAATTGAATTTATATGTATATCTTTCTAATTAATATATTTAATTCACATTTAATATACTCTTTTTTAGTTTATTATGTTGATTTTAATGTAAAAGTCTTTTTGTTCATATGTTTGTTTGAGTGTACTATTTTTTAGTTTATTATGTACTATTTATTTAATTCCAAAGAAACTTCAGTGGTGTTATTTATATTGTATTAAGGAGAACACGTTCTTATTGTGAAGTTGTAGTTATTCAGAACATAGGTTTGTGATGTTTTAAATACTAATTTAATGTATATATTTATAATTAATACATTAAGTTATTATTTAAAACATTACAAACCTATTATTCGAATAATTACAATTTCACAATAAGTATATGTTCTCCTTAATAATATAAGTTGTATCAATGTATCCAAAATTTAATAAAAATGAATTGATAATTCTGGCGTCTGCAGTCGGTTTACTCAAAGGTATTTGAGATTCCGTAAAAACAATGTAGATAGATGGCTTTCAATTAATGGAACGACAGATGTATTAATTTGAAAAAGTGTAACATATAAAATGTGAAAATTAAAATAATCATGTTACACTGCAAAGTAACCGCTATGTCAATTAATGAC
Organism: Eubasilissa splendida; assembly: GCA_031772225.1. NCBI lineage: Eukaryota > Metazoa > Arthropoda > Insecta > Trichoptera > Phryganeidae > Eubasilissa > Eubasilissa splendida. The sequence continues at coordinate 25,771,400 of CM062858.1, read as the reverse complement.
GCTGATGGTGGCTACGCCCCTGAATGATAATTGTATATCATATGTTTTGGGTTTGTTTTCGTTTTTGGTTACGTTACAATATAATAATACGATATAATTTAAGTTACAATATATATATTTTTTATTGGTGGATAATTATGCATCAACCTAATATTAGACCACAGAGTAAAATAAATATTATATTATTTTACAAGAAGTTAAGTCTGAATAAATTACTTATTAAAATAAATGTTTTTAATAAGAAATAATAAAAAACATCCATTGAGTGTCCTCAACAATACATTTCGTTACAAATCTCTCTACAGCATCCTCGAGCAGAGATCAGCTCGCGGTTTTCTCCACTTCTCCGCTCGTATTGTGCCCGGACTTTAGAACCGATTTGAAAGCTTTCCCCGAAGCTTTTCCCGACCATGTGAACGTAAGTGAGACCACTTGCTCGTCTGAGTGTGAATAATCCTCGAGTGGAAATTCAGAGGGAAGTTGTCAGGTTTTCCGTCGGGGCTGCAGGACTCGCCGGCTGTCCTGGCCGATAGCTTGGAGGCTTATGAAGAAAATTCTTAACGAGAGAAGTTCTTATTGTAGTATTTCGAGTATTATTATATCGTTGTCGGTCGTACAATGCCGCGAACGTTCAGAAGGTTTGTCATTTTTATTACAGGTAAACATAAAAAGTTAGTAACAATATGAACACACGCAGTCAATGTGTGTTTTACAAGAAATGTATGTGTGAGAGTGATCACGACAAGACTTCAGCCCTAACATCAGTGAGTGAGCCTGTGCGTGTGCGTGTGTGTGTATTTCACAAACCTGGTGCATTTGTTATTAACTAAATACTAATGTATAATTTAAACTCGTTGACAATTAACGTGTATCGTCTTTACAAATTTCAGGTATTGTCTAATATTTTTCATTTCCCTTTAATTATTCTAAATTTATATATGCTGAACCAGTTTGTGTAATATGATTAGTGGATTAAAAATGTCAAATGTTTTCCTCAGCACATGTTTTCCAGTGAGGCAGATATTAAAATACTAAATTTACACACGACATATGATATGATATGAAATAAAATATTTTTTTAAGTAAAAAGAATAAAATAATGTACTAATTTGTGATTTTCATTCTTATTTTTAACATTGATAGGTACATGTTAATATGCGTTTTTTGAGGTGATGAAAAAACAAACACTATTCTTAAAATAATATGCAATTTGATTTTATTGGGTTGTCTAATAGGTTTTTGCGGTTTTGTTCAATTGTTTATTATAAAATTAAATTATTAAATAAAAATAACAACATTGCGATCAATGATGTATTCTCCATTATTGTTCAGGACTTCATCCTAGCTTTCAACCAATTTGTCGATGAATTTTCTACAAAAATCATCTGGCCCGGTATCGAAATAGTTATCGAGCTAATTTCTGAAGTCATCGTCGTTGATGAACGTAACGCGACGCGTTTGATTGAAGAACGACCGAAAAAAATGATAATCTGATGGAGTGAAGTCAAAACTGTAGGGTGAATGCGTCAGAATTTCAAATTTGAGATCCTGGATGTTTATTTTATCCATGATTAAAGGCAAAAAGAAGCATGTGTGGAAAATGTTCGTTTTTCTTAACTTGATATTCCCATATTTAAGCCCATAAAATAGGAAAAAAAATAAGATACAGGAAAACGGTTACAGACTTTTTAGAGCAGAAAAATGTTTTCGAACAGTATTAAATTTTTTGTAACAAAAAAACAAAATATCGGTTTATTAGTATTTAAAAAAAACGCAAAATCTTATTAGACGACCATTATACTTTAAAATCCTATAAAATTTTTTTTGTATTTTACAAATTATAGTTTTAATTTTAATAAGACAAATTATTAACAGGTCATTATTTACCGTAATAGATGACCATACAAAGCCAATTAACATGATGTAGATTTTTGTGATTACAAATACAAAATATATTAACAGTTAAAAATTTTTTTTTTTTTGTGGTTACAAATTAAAAGAAGATATATTAAAATTGAATGATTGATTAAGAGGTTGAATTTTATAACTTATTTTATATCAGTTGATTCAACTCAGAATTTGAGCAGGAAAATTAAGTAAATAGTTATTTACTAATGTCTTCTGGTGTTTATTCATAAAAGTGTACAAACTAAATTACTATTCTGCAATATTGAGCGAAACTGTCTAAAATCGCGCGGTTGGTTATCACACACCGTTTAACCTTTCCAAAACCATGCAGTAACATAGGTCTACAGCCCCAATTAATACTATAATATTTCGGTTAATATACGCAACAAAAAAATCATATTTTAGTTAATTATAAGAAAAATGTTTATGCTTAGATCTGACTAGTGAAAAACCAGTCGTGCAAAGCGAATCCTATAAAAATAATTATTTTTCAATTCAGTCAGTTGTAAAATTAATATGCTGGGAAAAATACCATTTGTGGTAAGATAAATAGAGATGGTACATTAATTTCACAATAAAAATAATAACAAACACACGAATATATGATCTCTCTTTCTCACTAATTTAATAAAGAGAGATATGAAATAACGTAGCATTGTATAGGACTTGATCAATGCTACGAATTATATTAGGATTTTGATACCATTTTCGTAATTAATACTCAATATTTTGAGTAAGTTTATAGGATTAATAATTTTAACTAATAAAAGCATTCTTCCCATTTAAAATGTTAAAAATTTCTTACGGTAACACGAGTTACGACAGCATGGCCGCATATGGGTATTTTATATCACGGTATGCTAAAGGTTAATAGTGCATGGCCGTCGTCCACTTAAGGATAGCCTTTGAAATCCAGTGGTGTTGCTAGCTAATGGATTCCGCCATAAATACATTACATTGGAGTGAAGTGTCAATTTCCTTTAAAATATACAAATTATTTTGATATAAGACCTTTATTATTACAGAGTAAACAGACAAGTCCAATTCTTTGTCTGAAATTTAAAAATTGATAAACATTTATTTTGCTGTGCTGTAGGTAGGTAATTCTTCTTCTTTTTCTCCTTATCCCCTTTATGCTAATCATGTCGGGGATCTAATTCTTGGACAGTACTATTCCACTAGTTTGTCCTGCGCTGCGTATATTACTTGAGGCCACTGATAGTTTCATCCATATTCTCCTGAATCTTTTTTCTTTTGGCCCTGATAAGTGGTAATTATTTTAATAATGTCATATGTACGTATTTTACGTCCATCATAGAATAGGTATTAAGTATTACTGTATTGTACTTATAATGGTGAATTCTTTTATACGAGCTGCACACGTTTTTAAAAATAATTTTGTAAAAGCCCGTAAGGTAAATACAAAATAAATAAATACATTTTATGATGAACCATACCGATCGATTTTTCAATAAAAATCCGTTTATTGTCAAGCAGCAAAGAAAATCAAGTGGAAAATTCCGTCCATTTATATTTTCCTCAATTTGGCGTCACGTTGTGTTACATCGGTCATAATAAAATCACTTCTATCACTATCTGTCACAACCCCTAACCGCAAAGGTCTTCACCTGTTGATTGATGTTTTCATTTCTTATTTATCGGATATAAAGGGTTTCCGACTTTGTTAACCTTCTTAAGGGTAGATTGTGTTAAACCAATTATCTACAGTATCAATCATTGATATTATTTGTTTAAATCTTTATTTCGGTCTCAATGACTGGAGAAGAAATATTTATTTTTTAAAGGAAGAAAATTGACTTAATAAATAAGTTTTTTTTTTACACAATTCTTTTGCTCGTTAACTGAAATAGTCAAGAGTTAATTAGGAATCCTTTCTCGGATTCACGTCGTTATATATATATTTATCTGTCTATTCTAATGCAGCCTCATCCAAGGTCTCTGACTTTCCTTAGAGTGCGTGTAAACGCGAAAGGAAAAATAACTTGATTAAATGTGTCAATAAGAAAGATATGCAGATAAAATTAATATATCGAAAATATATTTTTGTTGCCCCCCGGACTCAAACCAGGAATCCTTCCTATCAAGGAGAGTGCGCTGACCTATTACACCACGTCAGCATTGTAAATTAGCGATAAATTTTCAAACTTATATGTTGCACATTTAAATTGATACATCTATTATTTCATTATTTGAAAACATTCAACTTTATATTTACGGAAAAGCTTAAGCACCTTTGAGTAAAATCCGATAGGAGACGCCAAAAAATGAATAACAGATGTATCAATTTAAAAGTGCAAAGAACAGTGCAGAGTTCAGTTAGAAGCTACCTGTGACTCTTCACCGCATGTGTTTTGCTAGAGGATTAGAATGATGCATTCAGTACACACGTACCTTTACGCACTTTTATAAATCAAAGTGCCATTGCACTGACTAGTAAATAAATAGACATAAAATAAAGCGTACATATAGGAGAGGGGTTTGGAACATTAGTTGCGGGAAGAGGGGCATTCTACAAACATTCTTGGTGGAAACATAAATCCGATAGTTTATGACACATTTATGCAAAAGTAAAAGTATTTATTATCTCTTCGAAAATTAAATCTTCGTGTAAACAAGACGTATTTTTTACATGAATGCATATTATATTGTCAGCGTTTAAATTTTCGTTCCAATCGAATCATAAAAAAAACAAATCCCAGAGTTATTTGATTGCGTAGGTGGTACCAATGTGATCACGTGGGTGATACCAAAATGAAAATATTGTGACAAGAAATTTGCGTTAGTACATGTCTATATATTTGGTGGTTTGTGTGCCATTGAGAAATTATTTATTGTCAACACGTGCCATAATTTACACGGGGGACGAAAAATTCAAATTCATAAACTTATTTTGATATATTTATACGTAAAGTAAGTAACTATACACTTTATAATTATTATATTAAATTATAAACAAACTTTACGAATCATAAAATATCTCAGAAAAACAGGATTTATAAATATTTCCATTTTTACCATGTCACTCCCACTACTCCAATATTTTTATTTATTCATCCAGACTATTTATTCTCTAGGTCATTTTTGTCTGGCTGATGTTCATTGAATATCTTTGCATCTTGAAATATGGCCCACTCATTGCATTTTACACGTTTTAGCAGTGCTCATCGTCATCGCCAAAAGTATATTTTTACTTCCTCATTAGTTGATTTTACTTTATGGTATTATTAGTCTATATCTTGGTTGTTCTCCTGTTATTGGACTATTAACGGCCAGCAGTGGTGCTCTGATGACAAGTCAGATTGTCTTTAATTTTGTTTTGTCCTTTTCCCTTTTACGGGGGCGTGTTGTTCTTTTTTCGGCTCCCCGACTAAAGCAACATACCCGCATATTTGTTTTTCTTGTTTCCGTTTCACTGTGTTTCGTTAAGAAAATATAACTTAATGCAGTTTCTGAACTGTTATGATTTGATTTTCAGATGTTTATTTTTATTATTTAGTATGATAGTTTTATTGGACTGTTTACATACTGTTATATTATTATAAATGTTTTTGTTAAAATTTCAATAAGTTGAGATCGGGACCAATGAGGGTTTATGGTGGCAGTCGAGCGGCTACGTCTTGTCACTATGTGCGAGACGTAGTTACACGGCTGCCTATTAGCATTAAAAAAAAACGATTTAATAGGACCTTACAGGAACTTTTACTTATAAACGATCCTGGGTAAACGGCGGGTCTACACAAATAGTGGCAATCAGACTCTTCACCTTTGTCTGAGCTCTATTTTGAGTATTTATTTTTCTGCCTCGCAGTATACATATTTTTATAGTAATCTGTATCGTCTTCATATCGAAGCACTGCAAGTGATATGGCAAAGACTACCGGAGAACCAAAGGATTTACAATTTCATAAAAACTGTAACTTTTTTACCATATACGAGTGTCTCAGTGAGACAATGATTTAAATCTAAATAATGTTTTTTTTTTTAAATATAAATAATTTGCAACACGACTATATTTTTTTATAATACCTTAAAGTATTTGTATGACAACACACCGCATTATTATAAAGGCATATGGTAAAATAAGCCTTGTTTTAATAAATTCACGAATTTTCAGTTGTGAAACTTTGAAAATGTTTCCATAACTTTAGCAATATTTCCACCCTGTCTCATAAACATTGACAGGCAACCCCCTGAGAGTGTAGAATGTGACATTATCGACCCGCGCGCCACTTAGTCGGCACTAAGGGATGGAACGAACAGACATTATAGAACATTGATTTAAAAATGCAAGAGAGGGGGGTGACTGTATTTTTAATCAGTGCTGACTCATCTTTGACGTGAACCATTATTCTGTTTTATTCGGATGGCATAAAATAAAATATTATCTCAGAGTTTATCATGCCTATATTGAAATCATTACTTATAATTGGTGCAATATTTAAAATGTATTATTTAATTACGTAAAAATAATGCTATTTCATTAATAATTATTTACATATAATGGTGTAACAGATCTAGTTCACAAAACTTTATGGGTGGATACCTGACTAAATTATGAGTCTAAAGTGTCCAATGGATATATGATTAATCTCAATCATATCAAAGATGTTAGCATTTAAAAAAAATGTAATTATGCGATCATTTTGATTAATTAAATTATTTTTATTTATTAATTTAATATAAAATCTGATATTTTTGATCAAAGTACAATATTACAATACAATAAAAAAAAATCATGTTATACTTATCTTGAAAGCAATTGAAATATTTTATGGATTCCAAATTATTTATTGAATATAAAAAAATTATGATCATCGAAATTCGAGCGGCTGGAATATTTTTTGTTAAATGATTTAGGGACTGAAGCAAAGATATATATTATTAATTGAACAATTTCGCTTATATTTATTTCAAAGTATGTAGTCTTCAAGCTTAAAATGATTTTGTAAAAAAATTCAACAATAATATTGTCCGTAACGGTATAGAATTTGCACATATTCCTTGACCATTTTTGACTCATAATATTGTGGACTAGGTCTGTTATACCTTAAATACCTTTACTCAATTTTTCGGCGGGATAGGCAGAGAGGATAGAACGTTACAGACTTTATTATCTTGATATACATATGTATACATACGTACTCTTCTCTTACACATTCAAGCATTTTTTTATGCATATGATTGTCAATTAATGATTTTCTAATATTTTATCAAACGTGATCTTTTGCAAACGTCTTCGTCTAGTGCAATCAACGCTCGCTTCATAAATTTTTTCTTTCATAGTTTTACATAATGAAACCAAACAAATGTCTCTTTCTTAATGCTGTATCATATGTTTAGCACGTATCTTCATTTGAACTTTTTAATTCTAGGTATATAATATACAAATATTCTTATTGCTACAAATATTATTTTGAGTCAAAAATCTCATAAAAATTTAATCCATGGGCCATACAGTTTTTTTATTATTAAAATAATATACAGTAAATATATGGTATGGGCGTGCTTCGTTAAATACCAACTTTTATTTTGCATCATTTAGCCATTTCCAGTGGGGGAAAAAAAACAATAAATGGACATGGGCCATTAAAGTATTTTTATTATTATAAAAATATATGATATTGGTGTGCTTCGTTAAGGACCAACTTTTATTTTGCGTCATTTTGCTGTTTCCAGTCGGCAAAAAAACCTAGTAAAAATATTATTTTGTATTAAACCGAAAAAAATATTATTTTGTAAGAAATTATTATATTTTTGATATAAAACTTAATTTAAATAATAATTGAAGCCCTAGAACAAGTGAGTAATTGCAATATATGAATACAAAGCGTTGAAATAATGTCATGCAAATTTATAACTCCATTAATTTTAATATTTTGATTATTTTGTAAGTCCAGATATATCTTCGAATTCTTGACTTTGGACCCATAAAAAAACCTTTTGTACATTTATTTGTAAATTTTTTTGGCACAACGAAAACAAATTTAATGGTGACGGTATTTTTTATAATGCGTGTATTATCTTTATGGTAAATGATATTCAGATTATTAGTTTCATATTAGTGTAAAGGTCTATCTAAGTAATAGTTATAATAAAAGTATAATCTAATGTATAAATAATAAAAACCCACATTTTCGTAAAAAATGAGAATGAATGTATTCGTTTTGAAAAGGGATCATTAAAAATTAGGGAAATAAATCGTGATATAGAAGAGTTTATAATTTAATAAAGAAAACAAATATATGACATGTGACATCAAGGATTTACAATTACAGTTCAACCATGTCACTGTTTAGCATGCTATTCACGAGTAAACCGGTTTATGTCATGATCGCGTGATGTACGCGACAATACTGACTTATTTTGGCAGGGAGTCGAAATATGTCAATGCTTTTTGCTTCCCTTACTTTTCCAACAAAACTCCCGGATCCAAGTTCATAAGAACGTTGTTTACTCAAAATTATATTTCTTATGAGTACTGCACCTTATAAAAAGGTGTTCATTAACATTTGGTGTACAATATTAATTACAGATAATGATAGTAAATGTTCGTGATCCAACTCGCTGGGAGAATAATTGTTTTGATTTTGAAAACTTATTTTATTTATTTAACCACTGGACCAATTTAAAGAATGACAATTTAGTCTGCTTTGGATCAGTAGAGATATATTCTCACAACCATCGTGATTTATTTGACAATTATGTATACTTTTTACTGACGAGTACTAGGAAATTGATTGAAGCAAATTAAAAAAAATGTCAACATTTTATGTTTAGATTTAGTTTTTAACTCTCCTTATGCAGAAATAATTAAAAATTCAACTTATTTTTAAGTGATAAAACTCCTGTAGATATTTACAAAGTTATTTTGTATTAATTCATACATAATAGTTAAAAGTGATAGATATAACAGTTATAATAAATAATAATATAACTAATACACATTAAATGTATCAATTACAAATATATACAGATAAAATCAATTTAATGAAATCGAAAAAATATTTTTGTTGCTACAGAGATGTGTGCTGAGGACATTGGTGTACTGCAGTACTATCAAAAGTATTATTAATACTATCAAATATTTAAAAAAAAATATTTTATTAAGGAAAACACATTATAAGTCGTAATTATTCAGAACACAGGTCTGTAATATTTTAAATACTAATTAAATGTATTAATTATAAAGATATACAAATAAAATCAATTTTATCGAAAAATACTGTTGTTATTGCTGCCGGGATTCAAATGGATCTCTTCCAATCCGTGGAACGTGCATTAACCGATTATGCTATAGCACACAATGCATTGACGACAAATTTTTGAACCCATACATTACAGTTTTCAAATTGATACATCTTTCATTACGTTGTATTGTTCACAAAGAAACGGCCTGATTTTAAATACAATTGTGATATGATAAAGTCAAATGACCGAAGAATATTATTTATAAATGATCACAAATTAATCAATACATATATAAAAAATAAGTTTCTAATAATAAGTGAGGTTGAAAATATATTTTATTTTGAATAATTGACACAGTTGTATTAGATTTTGCCATTAAAACTTTACAAAATCGGTGAATATTATCAATCACTGTTATCGTAAACCAAAATACCGCCTAAAAATAGCTCTAGGGAATAGGCGAGGATTTTGAGGGCTACGTTTTCCATTTTCTCTTTTAGCTCGTACCTATGTGAAGTAATTTTAACAAGGTATAAATAATATTGTGGTTTTGGTTCAATAAAACGGGTTCGATGTCTTATGGGGAGAAGTTTTACGATTTCAGTTTTACATTTAGCCTAAACGTCAATTCAGAATATTAAAAATCGTTAACAACTTCACAATTTAAAATAATTATTCTATTACACACACACGTCTAGGAATAACCCTGGGCCAAAAATCAAGAGAAACGCTGAATAGATTAGTTGCATCTGGTTTGAGAGACCTTAGAGTCAGCTGTGACGGTGACTCAGGATCAGGACTTGTGGAAGTGCATTACGAACTGAATCTCATCTGATTTAGGTCACCATGTGTCAATAATGATGATAATTTTATTACATAAGAACTTGGGTGTACTTTGGAATTTGGTAAAGTAGCAAAAAGAATGTGGCGAGCGCCATAATACAATTCTAAAAGCTGTCATTTTGCCATGACCAGTCGCTTGGCGATTTGAACCGGAACACCATAACTTTGATCACACCCAAATCAACCAGACGTACCGAGATGCAGTAGCAGCAGTACACTTGCAACTGAGAGGACGTACTATGCTGTTATGTTATATAAATACCAGAAGGCAATGGTAAGTAACTAACTAACTTACCATCAAGCCGTTTCCACGCGTCGGTAGGCAGAGAAGATAGAGCGCCACACTCTTCTGTCCTGACACACAATTTTCACCTTATCTACATTCATACATCTTCTCATACAAGCTCGCCAATTGTTGAGGCTTCTAACAGAACCATCCTCCATTACCTGGGTTGCTATCAACTCTTGCGTCATACAACTTTCTTACCATTCTCTTCTCATTTATCTGTTCCATATGATCAAACCACCTAAGTGATCCTTTCTTAATATTATACTAACGTCAGCTTTGTTTCCTCACTTATACACCAGACTATGTAGTTCTTGTTAATTATTCGCCATTAATACTGCATCATCGGCGTACAATAAACAGCATACGGTAAGTAACTCTTTTTTTAACCGTACAGAGGTTTTTTGTGAAACTTTGTTTCCAAATTGAGTTGAAATACTGTATTATATTATATTAAACGTAAGAACGTGTTCCAGTACATCTTTCTATTATCAATAATACAGTTCAACTAAAATTTAAAACATTTTCAGAGTGTAATTAAAAGAGTGTCTGGAGTTATGAGAGGTGGTGGTGGAGGTGCAGTTAAAATGGAAGAGAGAAAGGAAGTAATGGGCGGTATTTGAATGTTTATTATTTTACTATTGTTATTCTTATTATTAAAATTTTCTAAGTTCTCTAAGATGTCTAACTTTCATCCTTTGGCGCAACTATGTAAAAGTTCTAAATTATTATTGTCAAATGAATGGCCCTACATTCTTGCATGTTCAGCCATTTCAGAATTAAACGTTAAATATAATAAAATATAGAGGAATAAAACAAAGTATTTCAACTCTTTGTTTAACTTGCTTGCCTTAATCCCGAATTCTGTATTAAACCGAACGAATTATAAAGATCGAAGAATCGATGATGATAAAGTAATACACAACAGTAAGAGCTTTCAGCAAGCATTTAACATGATTAAGAATACAATAATAATATCATTGAATAAAAAGTAAGTATTTTTCGTTACTCGTTACATATAAAGTAGTATGTACCGCATAACGGATGGAAGTTGAGAAATTAAAAATCAATGATTAATTTAGTACATTTTTTTAAACCGATCGGATTTTATGTGTTCACTTTTTTCTGAAATAATTACTCCTGAAGCCTTAGCTAAAATCGGACATAAACAGTAAAGTGCAACACAGAAAAAAATGTTTAGTTTGAAAACACTTCAAGTGCACTGAACTATTCACCTTTGGTTCAGACACCCGAAGAATTCAGCTGGAAGAATTTTCCTCTGTGGAATTTTAAAATATCCCTCTTTTCCTAGCAACAGAGAACTGCTCAGAAAATATTTAACATGACGAAGTTGTATGCAAGAATTTCTTATTTAGTAGTTAGTAGATAGATGTATAATATATACAACTTATGTTCTTCTGTGAATAAAGGTTTTTCGTAATGTTTAACCTACATACTATGGCATTTACGATTTTTTTGTTAAAAATTATTATTATAAACTGTAAATCGCCTAATTTATCGATTCAAAAAATGAATAAAGCTACACATCTCCAAAATAATTTAATAAAGTAAATCATAATAATTTTTAAATAATCTGTTTTAACACTGTACAAAAGTTTACATATCAGAATTTTTTTCTGTGAACTTTGATAGTTTGGATAGCAACAAAATTAACAATTTCACCACATTTAAACATTTTTTAATATCTCATTTAAAAATATTATAGGTATAATATTTTATTCCTTAATTCCCGGCTAACATGTCTTACCTTCTTTCTCTAAACATCAAAATTTCGAAACGAAAATGTTAACTTTTGAATTAATCTGTTCGCTTTTTTATTAAAATAGTTCGTATATATCAATATAGGTTGTCTTAATAATTGAATAATATAGAATATTTTGAAATAAAATTTTAATTAATTATTTATAAATTGTAATTTACGACACAATTGCACAACAATTTGTGATGTCAGCGTGTATACATACATATTTAATGATGATATAATTTAATGACGTGTGTATTTGGTCTAGCGGTAAGACACTCACCTAGTAATTAAATAAGTGGTCGGATGTTCGAACCTTCACCGGAAGATTACTAGGTTAGACCTATTTTCATAGAACAAGTGCATTATTTAAAAATACTAAGAATGTTGATGTGACATATTTTCCGCTGTATCTCTATCTTAAAAAATAAATTAAGGATATCTTTTGTGTAAAAATTAATTTTTATCATTTTCAGTAAACAATGGATCGAAAACCTTTAGATTATAGGACTTTGAAATGAGAGAAATCATTAAAATTAAATTAAAAGGATTTGCGAAGGAAATGCGAATATACGAGTACTTTTAAATTGTTAATTAATTATTTTGACAGCAACAGCAAAAGTTTAAAAAACATATGGTTTTAATCCCTTGTTATTAATTACATTTAGACAAATCTACTATTCTATCTAAAACAAATCACAAACAAGCAAAATCATTTTTTTGACATTAATAAGGGTTTAGAAATTTTACATACCGTACGTTTACAGTCAGATAAATTAAAAATTTTAGAAATAAGAAAAAGTGATGTTAATGGTGAATTAAACATAATAAATAACCAATTTCCTTTTGTATATAGGTACCTTTTAAATTTGTTTTCACAGTACTTCCAAATTAGTTAACCATCACATATATTTATACCATTGGTCTTGAAATATGTTGATAAATCGATAAATAGTGGTTTAAAGAAAGTGTATTTTCTTATTTATTTATGTTGCCACAAAGTTATTTTGAAAATATTGAAGAAAAAATGTAATTTAATTTATGAAACTATGACAACTATTCTGAGTAAGGAAAACTAGAGACAAGTCCAGTAATATACACGCTGATGAATCAGCGATATTAGATTCTACAAAGGGTTACTAAACGTTAGCCAGAGGTCGGAAATACACGGCAAAACTTTTAGTAAATAAATAAAAATTCAACCGTGAAAACAAGAGAACAAAAAATCTCAATTTGTAAAACTCAATAAATATATAATTGAAAAACTAGCTGTAAAATGTACCTACACGCATTACAATAACTAACTATTTATTCCAACCCTATCAATACTACGTTTTGTTTGTTGATGAAGTAAAATATTGTTTATTTATTTATTTACGAAGACCATCAAATCAATAGAAATGAACTAACGCAAATTCCTTGTCCCAAATTTTTCATTTTGGTGGCACCCGCGTAATCAGTTTGGTGCCACTTACGCAATCAAAGAGCTCCGTGACTTTTTTTAAGAATATGACTCGATTGGAACGAAAATTTAAACGCTGACTAATGCTGCATTAATGTAAAAAATACGTCATGTTTACATAAAGATTAATTTTTCGAAGAGTAAATACTTTACTGTTGCTTAAATGTATCATAATCTATTTTTTTATAGGATTATTTATTTTATTGTTTTATAGGTTATATATAGAATGCCCCTCGCTCCGCAAATAATGTTCCAAACCCTTTTCCTATATATATGGTACACTTCATATACTGTCTATTAATTTACTATTCTGTGATTACAACCATTGTTCAAGGTTGTATCGTTAAGTATTAAATTGAGATTTTTATATAATTTAATGTATGTTCTGGTGATTTATAGATATTTAACGTGGTTTGAATTCACCAAACTCGTGCTCTGTTATTATTTTCAATTCCTCAAACTAAGACAGTTTAGGGGTTGTTAATCGTTTGGTGAGAAGGTACAATAATATGTTTTCATATATTTTAATCACATAGCGGAAAATCTGTTAGTGCAAAGCAGAAAAAAAAACATTCGAAAGGTGCGCTCTGGTATCGTGAAATTTGCACAGCGTATTTTGTATGGAATTTCTACATCAAAGTAACTATTTTCAGCTCACTCTGTCATTTTTGTCACCAGCAATGATGCTTTCAAATTTCTATTTTACTATAAAAAATAAGATAAGACACCTTATTGTATGTTTCACACTTTTCAACTATTTACATAATATATATGTATATGTGTAAATATGTTGTAAAGTTTATATAATTAATTTAAATAATTAATTACGTAATAAGCCAATGCTAATACCTAAATATAATTGAATTATTTTAAATAAACGTAATGCAAGATCTTCTATAATCATCTCAAATGTATTAAAATTATAATTTCAAATATAAAACTAAGAAAATAAATTCGTCTGTTTAATTATTATTAACAATATTCCATATTTAGAATGACTTTTGGCAAACAATCCGGTAAGTCATTTTAGAGGAAAAGAATATTTATGAAAATCTTTATGTTCTAATAAAATAGACCACCCATTTTTCCATAATACAAAAATAAACTAAACTAAAAAAGTGAAAAAAATTACTGCATGCATTTTACGAATTTTAAATTATGATTTTACCATTAATATTCAAAATTAACACTGACTCTTATGTTATTATCTTAAGACTTAAGATATGTTGTTAATGCTATTGAAACTGCATTTTTTTTTACTAATAGCCTGACCTGCTCATGATATTTAATGAATAAATTAATATATATTTATTTTGTCATCTTAGTAAAAGTGACCTAGAAATAATATTACGAGGGCAAGATTAATTATTCTCGGTGGGGTCTGGACCGTCAGGAGTCGCTGGGAAATCACGCTGCTGCCGGTCCAGGAAACTCATTGATTGGGCAGTTTGTAATACTGACAGGTGATTGATAGCCGTAGGGGTTGTATATTTCACAAGACTTTGCGATCGCAGCGCCGGAGTTAACTACTTGGTTGTCGGCTGAAAAATGACAAAATCGATACTGGCAAGAGCTCTAAGCAAAGAGCACACAAAAAAACCAATAGTCTCGGAGCACCTTTTGTGAAATGTTATTCCTAAGATAATACTGCGAGCTTTGTGACGACAAGGAAGTCATCCTAGCCATTGTAAAGTATCTATCTCTTGGTCAAACTGAACAAAGAAATTGGAAATGGGAAAATTCCACGATAGTGTATTTAATACAGTGAAACTTTATCGCCGCATTTGAAAGATCTTAAATTGACATAGAATACGTTGAAAAGTCACTTTTTTTCCATTTTAATGTCATGAATTCTAATATTTATTATAAAATAAATTATTTGTAGTAAAAAAAAAGTTTTGAACACAAAATATTACAAATCCGTCATTTTAAATTTTATGAATTCAAAGCAAAGTTTATTAAAAAAACATGCATATGTTTACGTACTCGTATACTGGGTAGATTTTTCAGATAATGATATAATTTTCGAGGCATTAGTGTTTCTGTTTTTGAAAGAAACTCTTTTTTGTTGATAAATCTTGATGATAGCTCAAAGATCAGTTGTTTTTGAAGTGATAGTTAGTACACACACAGTATTATAAAATTTATAAAAAATATCTGCTAATTTACACTAGTACCTTTCTATTGACACATACAGGGTGAATATTATGTTCTAGGCCGTTAATGTTTTTAAATAACTAAGAAATAAAATATAATTTTTTAATTTAGTTTTTATTCAGCAATTATGTGGCTTATTACAATTATGTATCCATCTCTGACAGAAACACAAATGCGTACTGTTTTAACCATATTTTTCATAACATTCTCGCATACTTCGCGTCTTATTTCAGCAATTTAATTTCAAATATTTTTCTGTAGCATCAGAATTGTTGTTAGCTTATTAGCGTAGACCTTTTTTTTCAAATACCTCACAGAAAATAGTCGGGAGCCGTTAAATCAGGTGATCGAAGTGGACAGTCCGATATCAACACTTTTTGACATTATTCGGCCGGGAAAAATTTCAAGCGTAGCCTGGCCGTGTGTAAGGTGGCACTGTCCTATTGAAACCACATCTGTTGTAGACTCAATTGACCCAACTCGGCCAACAAGAGTTTTCCAATATGTGATGATTGCAATTATCATTAATGGTTACAGAATTGCCTCTTGCATCCTGAAAGAAATAGGCATATACGCCACATGGCGCACCATACACTGTGAGGGGGCCCGCTACTTACCGAGGATCGTTTATAAGCAAAAGTTTATATATGGTCGTATTCATTCGTCGCCTTGTTGGCATTTTTTAAATGCTAATAGGCAGCTGTGCAGTTGCGTTTCGCACACAGTGACAGGACGGAGCCGAACAGCTGCCATCTCAAAAACCCTCACAGTCCCCGACTCTTCTTTATTCAGCGAATTTTATTTTACTATACTATTTTACCACACCATACAGTAACTCTCTGTGAGTATAAACGTCGTTGGTGTATCAAATGAAAATTTTTAGTGCTCCAATAATGGCTGTTTTGTTTACAAAACCCGCCTAGTCGAAATGAGCTTTGTCGATGATGATTTTTTATCAAAAGTCGAAGTCATCAATATTGAGTTGCAAAACATGTGCTGTTGCATGTTGTTGAGGCGTTAGATGCCCATAATAAATAGTAATCAACACTCTCTACGATTATAAAATTCAAATAGACAAATCAAAAAAAAAATCATAATGTCTGCCTGACCAAAATGGTGGCCAAACAAAATCGGCCTGGAACATAATATTCACCCTGTATTATTTGACATTGATATTTTTTTAATTTTCGTCATATATGTAGAGGTGACAGAGTGAAAGGCTGAAAACCGAGACGAAAGAAGATCGAAGAGTGCGATAGATAGATATGAAGAGGTGACTAATAAAGGATATTAATTTAAATTTATTATAAAACTGAATGTACGTACGTCGGTGTGTCTTACACCTTTTGATTGTTCCAAACTTTGCTCTTGAGAAAATATAGTCATCTCACTCCACCCGCCCAGACATCAAACCCTCTCCTTCCCTTGACCAAATTATGCATATATTATTATAATATTATTATACTCTTTAGGGCGTCTATAAAACAAAGGAACCTTCGTTTTACTACCTCTAACGTCCTACCTAACGACCGGGCAACGCCGGTCTCTGTTCTTCATTATTATAAGTAATAACGTTATTAAAAATAAAAATAAATTCCCTTTTATAACTCCTTCATCCCTTCGTTTATCTCAAATATTGTAAGGCTTATGTCATGAAAATGTTGTATTGTACATTCAAATAATTGATGGGGCTTAGTGTACTGCCACAGAACTATGTTCTCAAAAAATACAACTTCACAAATAATAATGTGTTTTCTTTAAAATACTTTGTTTTAATTAATACGTTTAGAAACGATTGATACGATGTTGTTGGATTATTCAGGTAGTTTTTTGTTTACAAAATTAATAACTTTTTACATTCCCACTTACTTACTCACCATCACGCCGTTTCTCCGCGGAGGTAGGCAGAGAGGATAGAGCGCTGCACTCTTCTGTCCTGACACACAATTCTCGCCTAATCTACATTCATACATCTTCTCATACAAGTTCGCCGGTTATTGTGGCTTCTAACGGGACAATTTTCCAGCATCTGGCTTACCTGATAGTGCTAAGTCTTTTGCAGACATCCTGTATTTATGGTGCCATCAATAATTGAGTCATATATCTTTCTTAGCATTCTCTTCTCATTCATCGGTTCCATATGATCAAATCATCTAAGTGATCATTTTTTAATCTTACTCATATTAAGATCAGCTTTACCTTTCCTTATTTCTTAATTCCTTACTCTGTCATAAAGGGATTATGGATAACGACATTAGTACAAAATGAAGATGATGATTTTGTATAAAATTTAGCTATTATAAAAGTTATTTACACTTTTGTCAACTGTTATCATTTTTCACATTCTTATTGTGAAGTTGTAATTATTCAGAACATAGGTCTGTGATATTATAAATATAATTATAATTATAATTAATATATTTAATTCATATTTGTTATCATTTACTTCAAAGAACATAACATCATTATAATTAAATGATTACAACCATAAATTAATTGTTACACTTGTAATGAATTAAGAAAAAAGTACTAAGCAACATGTATAATAATTATCCCAAATGACCTTTCGTTATTCGCGAAGAATAGTAGTACATATTGATAAAAATCAGTAGGTTCAGTATACTTTCCATAGAAAATGCATTAATAACGTTTAAATGAGATCTATGTTGACCTTTATCTGCTATTCATTAAACATTCATCACCAAATGATTTGGCGCCAAGTGATTTCCATATTTTCTTTCATCTGAAGCGAGCAAGCGTTGGTGGCAAGCGTTTTGATGACGATGATGAGCTCAAAGATGAAGTACAGATTTTTATATACAGTATCGTTCTATGACGAAGGTATACAAAAATTGGTGCCCCGTTATGATATGTATCTTAATAATGGTGGCGACTACGTTGAGAGTAGTTCAAAGTGTGTAGCATCCGAAGAAAGTAAAGTGTTGTAAAAATGATGTTGTTATTCTTTAAAAAAAATTCCTCGTATCATTTGTGGACATACTCGTATACCATTATCAATATCACGGCTGCTACAAACACTACCAAACCGTATTATTTATATAGACTCAAAAGGATTTACTTTGGATTGTAAAATATTCATAACTGCATTATAATAATTAAAGTTTGCGAAGACAGAGAAGACGAACAGCAGAAGAGAGAAGCAAATAAACGGGAGAGAGTTGACAATCATAAACCAGATAACAAGTAAACTCCTTTGTTCTAGTTTGAAAAGAGCTTTGTGCGCTTAAACGGGCGTAGTCAGTGAGTAAATAGTGATTAAACTTAATTAATGGTGGGCTTTTTGTTGCTTGCGCGGCTTTTACGATGAAATAGTCATTAAGGGATGTAATGGCGAAGAATGATGGAGGCTTGAAACGCTGTTGAAAGTTTTTAATTGCACTCTCTATACGAGCACCTCAAAATAGAATTTGAGGTGCTCATGAACGAACGTCATTATTGTCAAATGGAATATCATAAATGGACAATTACGAGAGCATCAAAATGATACATACGGTATATTTTACAAAACTGGATGAATAAGGGATCATTTAGATAGAGATGCCGCTCTTATCATTACACGCATAAACAATAATATGTGCCCATTATTATGAAAGTGGTCTAGTCAAGAAATTGAAAAAAATGAGTTTATCAATTATTTCGCGTCACATTGTTTTAAATTAATATAATATGATGCAAATTGTTACAATTGTAGTACATTTGAAGCGTTATATTAGTATATTGTTGTTCATTTTGATAATAGAGTAAGTTATTTCAGCCATAAATTTTTTATTTCCTTATAAGTTACGTGCAACATTTATATGTTGAAATAAATTATAAATCTAGTAGACTAACATTAAACGCTGTGTTGTGTAATATAAAAATATTTATTAATCAATTCAAACGTAAACTTTTTAATACCTCGAAACGAAAGAAAAATGATTAACCAGTTTCATAATAATGATTAACATTGAATAAATCTTTCAACCATGCTTTTATTGGATACTAGTGTTCTTTTCCCAGGATTTAAGGAGGTGGTTTGGGAATAGGCTGCCTTTGTTTTGTATAGGACCCGTATGTATAATTTATTTCAGGTAGAAGGACGGTGGGTGGGGTGACTTTATTTTACCTAGGGTCCTAGAGTGCAACTAAGCAAATTTGAAATGGATGGCATTTAATATAATACATATCGCTAAGAGGATATTTAAATCGGCCAAAGGGTTGTAGGATTGTAAAGAGAACAAACAGACAAGCAAACATTAAATCTTATATATGTAGAAAACATAGTTTTTATTATTAATGAGACACACGCTTATTGTGAAGTTGTTATTATTCAGAGCGTAGGTCTGTGATATTTTTTTAAATACAAATTAAATGTATTAATTGGAAAGATATACATATAAAATCAATTTAATTGTTGTTACTACCGGTATTCGAACCGGGATCTCTTCCTATCCGGGGGAAATGCATTAACCGATTATGCTACACCAACACAGTGCATTGATGACAATCAAATAAAGAAGATGGTTTTTAAATAATGGAACGATAGATGTATCAATTTGAAAAGTGTATCATATAGGTTCGAAAATAAAAAATATTCACATGCTAAGATTTACGTTTTAACAATATCATAATTCCTCACAAATATTCTACCATATAACAATAATGAATTATTAGTTAGTTGTGATAATTTCAATCAAAAACTCTCATTCGTTTCAACTTTCACAACTACACCGAATCGCCAAATTCAATAAGTTAATCCTGGAAGATCTCTGAGCGAAACTCTCGACAGAATGCGTACAACTATGCTATCATTCTTTTGTTTGCAGCAAGCGATTCTGATCTCTCGCCCAGGAGTTTTGCGGAGGCGCTTTCATACGGAGTTAATCCTGTGGTGATGGTGAAAATTCACCATTATTTTCCTTCTCCGGATTACTTCGGTACCGAGGCATTGGCTCGTTTCCTCCGCACAGTTCTTACTAAGGCTACAATTTATGAGAAATTTTAAGATTCAATATATTAACTATTATATGATATATTCATTCGGACTTTATTACTATTGGAGAGTCAATTTAGTGTAAAGTTTTCGAATCTTTTTGGAAAAACTACAGCCATATGTGCTTTTAATAATTTTTATTATGAAAGGTCTATTCAATTTTAAAGCATTTCGTTAAAAAAAATGTCTAAATATATTGTAATTATCATTATAAAATATAATGGTGGAACTCTATTTAATCTTTTCGCAATATAATCTTTGGTACACCAAATTTCGAAATATTTCCATATTTCTATACATATTATACTAATTAAATGTATTAATTAGAAATATATACATATAAAATCAATTTTGCGACAACGAAATTTTTCTGTAAAATTTATTTTATATGTAAATCTTTCTAATTAATATATTTAATTAGTATTTAAAATATCACAGACCTATGTTCTGAATAATTACAACTTCACAATAAGAATGTGTTCTTCTTAATAATAGAAAATTATTCACATATTTTACAAATGAATATTTTTGCATTGGTTATTAAATATATCGTTTTCGAAAAAGCCAGAATTCACGTTCGGTCTCTTATATTGCAATATCCAAAAAAGTATTAAAACGTTGTATTATTTAATTAATATTTGTTAGATTACGTAGCTAGAGAATTTTATATGATTTAAAATTTGCTGTTGCATATTTTATATATCTTTCGATTCCCACAATTTTATGATAAAATAATATGATAATAAAATGTTACCTTTCAACAAATAAATTTGAAAGACAATGACCGCCATGTCACAACTCTAAACTACTGCCTAAGATGACAACGCCTATCGTTGCATTATTAGGTTGAATGTGTTGATATGTTTGTTATCACCGTAGGAAATGTTTTGTAATATGTTATTCCACTAATTTTACTAAAATATTTTTATATTGTACCTCATGTCATACTAGATCCTTAACCTTCAAGCAGACGCGCGATCTTTTGAAACGGCAGCCGTCGCGCGTAGTATTTTTTTCATTTTTAGATATTATAAAACATAAAATGAGACATTGTCTTTGGATTAGAAAACGTTTTGGCTATAAAAATCTTACACAAAAAAACACTTTTTCAAAAATTATTAATCATAAACTCAAAATTCTAAAATGAACATTTAGTGAAGTCAAATAATAAGTTAAATGATAATTTTCATATCCTTTAGAGTCTCTAAATTTTACATATGAATAAATTCTAGGCTTATACAAAAGTAGTTACCCTCACGGCGTTTCTACGAAAGGCAGCCTCTTCTGTAAGAATATTTTGTGTTTGACGTTTCACCCTGACGTTATTAGATTTTTGCCACTTAATCACGTCCCGTAAAAGATACAACTCTAACTGATAGGGTTACATCATCAATATCTGAGCTGCTTGCTTCATTTACAGATTGAATTTCTTCGGTTTCTTCCATATTTGATAGGCGATCTGAAGCCTCTGAACCTTTGTCACTTAGCGTTGGTTCACTTTCTTTCTGTCTTATTCAAGAAGTATTCAGTAATCAGATGCCAGAATCATCAATTTATTTTTATTAAATTTTGAACACATTGATGCAACTTTATTATTAACTATCAGATTACTCAAAGGTATTTGAGATTGCGTAAAAATAAGGTAGATGGCTTATTCAAATAATGGAACGATTAAATGTATTAATATCAAAAAGGTAAGATGTAGGTTCGAAAATTTGTCGCTAAAAATATCGTCGCTGTAGCATAGTTGGATAGTTGGACCTTCCCCGGTTTGAAAAGAGATCGAGGTTCGAATCTCGGTGGCGCAACAATAGTATTTTTTGATAAAATTGATTTTATATGTATATTCTTCTAATTAATATATTTAATTCATATTTAAAATAATAAAGTTATTAATTATAAATTTTAACAACCATATTACCGACAAATGAGTACATTAATTTTAGACGTTCTGTAGAACTCCTTGAAATATTTTGCAAAGTATTAAAAACTTTATTCTACAGCTTTTTATTAAAACGCTCCAGAAATAGAGATGTCTTTTTTCTTAGTATTTGTAGTTACAAAACGAGACGCCCTAAAATTTCTAAAAGCTTAATGATAATTTATGAGAGTATACTATTCGCAATTCAAGTTTAGCTTGGGTAGATACATTATTGATAATACCTAATAACACAGTTGTAGAAAATTCATTACCCATAACACGTCACTCACCATTATGCAGATCACAAAATTGAAAACAGGGTGAATATTATGTTCCAGGCCGATTTTATTTATCTGCCATTTTTGTTTGGTTAATATTTGTAAGTTCAAATTTGGTACTCAACATATACCTAAGTTAGAAAATTTGTTGTCAATTTACTGTGTTGGTATAGCATAATCGGTTTGAATCCCGGTAGTAACAACGATATTTTTCGATAAAATCGTTTTTATTTGTATATCTTTCTAATTAATATTTGTAAAGATTGGGTCTTCTGGGTCACAAAATATTGTGTAAAGACTGGGTCGTAGAAATAAACCCATCCAACAACGCCATCATTTTCTTCACACGCAGATGTAAACGCGTAATGCATTGTATGCAATGTGTTGCGTATAATCATAGATGCGGAAGAAGTCAGGTATACAGAAGGAGTTTGGCACTCACCACAATTCGGTTTTGCTGGCACCTCCAAATGTGGACTGTGTTTTTAATCACTAATTTCGTCTTACGTTCCTTTATACGATATTGTATAGACATAGTCTCAATTGTAAAATATTTTAATTATTTCGATTCACGTATAACCGTGCGTTCAGAGTCGCCGATCGACTGACCTGCGGCGTGCCGGGAAGGGACAGGAACGGGGGTAATGCACAGTGCATTATTTTCGTTCAAAATAAATATTTATGTAACACGTATGCAAATAAATATATGTCCCAGACACAATGTATTCTAAGATAGGCAAAAATAGCAAAATGTCCATAGACAACAAGCTCCTCATACACAGTGCTGTGAGATTCATAAATAAAAATACTGTAAAACAATGCCATCGGGGTCGCCCTTAATGCGCCGAAATGGATCAGAATCACACAACTTCGTTACGACTCGGGAGTTCCAACCATAAAGGAATTCATAAAACGTCTGTTCGAACATTTTTACGTGGGATTCTGGCCATGAAAGTCCCTTCGTCAATATTTTAGCAAGCTACGACTTTGACTTGCATTCTAAATATAAACAACCAAAAATTGTTTTCCGTACGAAGTTATTTCACAACTTCATCTTCGCGTGAATTTTTATTTAACAAATACCAACTAAATGTTTGATAGAAACGGAAAGGCTGAGAATGATATCGAAAGGAAGATGACTGCAGGGAATATAGTGAACAGCGCTTTGAATAGAATTATATCTAAAGGGAATTTGTCAATCGAGGCAAGACTAGCCGTGCACAATGGAGTCCTGGTACCGATACTGATGTATGGAAGTAAGGCCTGGAGTTAGCAGAAAATGAATGAAAGTAGACTGAATGCATTGGAAATGAGATCACTTAGGCGTATATGTGGCAAATCTATTTATGAGAGAATGAAATAAATATAAAGAATATAAAGCTGATGTTAGTGTGAGTGAGATTCAGAAAAGATCACTTAGGCGGTTTGGTCATATGGAACGGATGAATGAGGAGAGAATGGTAAGAAAGATACATGACGCAAGTGTTGAATGCACCAGAAGTAGAGGACGTCCGCGGAAGACTTGGTATAACTAGGTAAACCAGATAATGGAGGATGGCTATGTTAGAAGCCTCAACAATCGGCGAGCTTGTATGAGAATATGTATAAATGTGGATGAGTCGAGAATTGTGTGTCAGGACAGAGGAGTGTGGCGCTCTATCCTCTCTGCCTATCCCAGCCGAAATACAGCGTGTTGGTAAGTAAGTAAGTGAGTTCTGCTAGTTTGCTCAAAGTATTATTAAAATGTTACAGCTGTTTCGGCGGTTAAGGCCATTTTCAAACTGTCATAGCCATACGAACTAATCAAATCTTAATAATTATTTCTGACCATTGTGGAGTGAGGTTTCCATTGATCAGATTCTCTAATATCCATGAGTTCAATATAAATATTTTACTATTAATGATATTTTCATCACTGATGAAGTTGCAATTCTTCTATACGTACAGTACTATTTTAATTTTGAGAAATACATAATACTATAAATAAGCTAAATACTGCGAAAAATAAATAACCTATCTTAACTTAACCGACATTCATTTACTAGTCGCTTTTATATAATACGTCGTTCATGCGATAAATTTTAAATGTATCGAATTACGGGATTTGCTTTGTGATATTTTAGAGATTAAAATATTGAAAAGTTAGAACGACATTTCAGTAAGAATACCGTGTACCTACGTTTAAGTACAGTGCTATCAGGATCGAGACTATGGCAGTCAATATGCACCGAGAAAACGAGCAATGATTCTGAAGTGTTCATTAATTCAGAAGTTAGTTTATCCTTTGTTGCAGCTCAATTAGACTTCGATGCTACACCACAATCAATCAGACTCCATTCTTTGTTCTTACTAGAGGCTCACAGAGCAAATTAAGTGACTTATCGTTATCAATAATTTCATATATTTGTAGCGCCTAATTCCAAAACCCCCTAAAACGAATTTTGGATAATATGAGTTAAATATGCAGTTTTATAGATTTTTTTTTTATTTTCATTCAGAACACATTGTTTCTCCATACAAATCCATTAATATTGCATGTTAAAAATCAGAGTTACTTCCAAAATACCCCAAAGCAGACAGAGTATAAGTTGCTTTTCCCTCTAAAAACCGCCACACTTTAATGTTAGGCATTATTACGTTTTTAGAACATTTATTAATTAATTTCATTTAAATTTTTTTTTTATTATATTTACATTAATTATTGTATTAATTTGTGAAATAAAACATGGCAGATTTTGAAAGTCATTTTGCGTTACACCGGGTTTTGCTCACCCTAACATTATACTTGATATTGCTAGCTAACAAAGCGTATTTAGCAACATATAGTATTAATAAAAAAATCCGAATTCAATGATATATATATAATTCAAACTTGTAAAAGAAGTATCATAGCGCTTTTTAAAATTCACATTTTATTAATTTGTCATCTAATAAAAAAAAAATTATTCCCGCTGATTGACAGTACAAACATTAATTATATTGGCGTTCTTGTGGTTACAATACTCGCCTAGTGATCTAGTGGTCGGAGGTTAGAGCCTCGTTCCAGGAGGCCATCAAGTTAGTCCTATTTTTACAGCACAAGAGTTTAGGTTAGTTTGAAAATACGAATATTGATTTGATACGTATGACGGACACTATTTAAATTAAAACTATCTAATAATAAATAATTTATCGAGCTTATCACTTTTAAAATGTCTTGGTTTTTAATGCAATTTTCTAGAATTTACTTCCTAAGAGTATTTAATCCTGTTTTATTGGCGTTTTTGGTTAAGTTTTTAGGAATAAAATGTATTATAATCTTCAAGTTTGAAATATTAAAAAAACGTTACTTGGTTTATTTTTCTTATTATTCTTCCTAATATACGGAGAGTAAAAAAAAACAAACTATTATAAAGAACACATTATTATTGTGAAGTTGTAATTATTCAGAACATAGGTCTGTGAATTTTTAAAAATAATAATTAAATGTATTCATTAGAAAGATATACATATGAAATCAATTTCATCGAAAAATATTGTTGCTACCGGGATTCGAACCTGAAATTTCCCCGGATAGGAAGAGATCCGGGTTCAAATTCCGGTAGCAACAACAATATTTATCGATAAATTGATTTTATGTGTATATCTTTCTAATTAATACATTTAATTTGTATTTAAAAAAAAAATAAGACTTGTATTTGTATGATTTCATAGAATTTGAATATAATTTCTAGCAATCCATAATAGGTATTTAATATAATCACAACTCATCTTGCAGGATTACACAATTTGGGTACGCTGCATGCGGCATTTCACCGATAATTTCTTCCCTTATCTAAGCTCATTAGTCAGTAATAGATGTATCGATGTGTGGTGAATTTTCACGCCAGTTGTATGTACCTTACATAAATACATAATTTATGTAAATTAATGATTACCAAGACATCATGCATCTACTGAAATGTGGTATCCAACATAATCGCTCCAATAATTAGACTGTTGCCGCAATTGTAAACTGGCTTTAGTTAATACATACGTTAAGGTATTGTTTACTAATATTTGTAACACAAATTATTCTGCAGGAGGTATGCTTAGAATGGAACCTATTTGTTTTAAATACCCTTTTTGATTACAAAGAAATCCATTAGTACACATGGGAGAGAGGGGATGAAAGGTCGATGATCGATTTTGTGGTGGTTGACTCTAGACTAAGATCCGCTACTGTTGATACTCGAGTGTTTTGGGGCGTCGAGGTGGAAACTGACTATTTCCTTGTCGTCTCAAGAATACATTTGTTTCAAGGATGGTGGTCCATGACAATAACAGTAAAATTAAAAGGAAAGTGTGTGAAAGACTGAGGGAGAAAAGAGCAAATGACGATGCATGGGAACATATTAAGGTTACTCTATGCAAATCAGCGAAGGAAATCTGTGGCATAGTTACCCAAGGAAGGAAGAAAGGCGACACATAGTGGGATGATGGCATGAAGAAACTTATGAAAGAAAAGAAAAATGCGTGGCTGTATCTTTTGACAGTAAATGGGGATAAATGTTCGAGTCGAAAAGTCGAAAGTGATGGTATTCGAGAAAGAGGAAAGCACCGCGCAAAATACTTGTAGGTAATGAATGTTTGGAACAAATAGACGCGTTTGTGGATTTTAGAAGTATGTTCATAGAAACGGAAATATTGAAAGGACTGCAGGGAACAAAGTGAACGGTGCATTGAATGGAATTATAGCTAATGAAAACTTGTCAACTGAGGCAAGACTATCAATTCACAATAAAGTCCTGGTACCGACACTGATGTATGGAAGTGAGGCCTGGAGTTGAAAGAAGAGGAACGAAAGTAGACTGAATGCAGTGGAAATGAGATCACTATATGTGGCAGATCCATTTATGACAAAGTAAAGAATGAAGAAATAAGGAAATAATGTAATGCTGATCTTAGTATAGTGAATATGATTAAGAATGGATAACTTAGGTGGTTTGGTCATATGGAACGGATAAATGAGGAGAAAATGGTAAGAAAGATATATGACGCAAGTGTTGATAGCAGTAGTAGTAGAGGATGTTCGCAGAAGACGTGGCCAGGATAAACCAGATACTGGAAAATGATCCTGTTAGAAGCTTCAATAATCGTCGAGCTTGTATAAGAAGATGTGTGAATGTGGGTGCGGCGAGAATTGTGTGTCAGGACAGAAGAGTGTGGCGCTCTATCCTCTATGTCTACCCCCGTGAGGAAACGGCATGATGGTAAGTAAGTAAGTAACATAAATTCTATTTAAAAATATATTAAGAACCTATGTCAACGTAAAAACAAATGGGATTCGCGAATAACTAATATTTTTTTAAATAAAGAAAAAATATTTAAGTGCCCTTTAATTTTTTTAATGAGAATTATTCGCTTTATATTATTTAACCATTTATAGGGAAAATTCTTTTTTTCTTAAATTCAAACATTTAACAATCTTTCTTAAATTTGTGTATTATTTGAATAATTAATTTAAAATTAAAATTATAAAATATTACTCGGTTATCTGAAAAAACATGATTTTCAGGTGGCTGAGCTATCGACCACAAATTTATGTATTTAGTTTTATTATTACTCGATAATAAGAGGGACTGCACCTCTCGAAACTAGTAGTGAAAATAACCGAACGTGTGTGTATTACAAACATTGTGAAAATTATAAAAAAATACAGTTTGACTTTGCAAATAAATACGTGAATAGTCTGTCATTTTCGACATGAAATTTGTATTTTAAATCATATTTCTGTCTGTTTTGCGTTAAAAAGTTAGATAAAAATTAGTCTCGTTTCTTTTATAATATTAATGAAAACCATTTAAACAATAGTATGGTTTCTAATCCTACATATTCTCGATGTAAATAATAGCAGTATATATCCATAGTATTTCAACGCGTTTTCGTAATAGATATTCGTGATTTTTTAAATTGTATAATTTAATTTTTTGCTGTGTTGGATTTTAAACACTATTAATCCATTTTAACCCTAAAAAAGATATCGATACTTGCAAAAACATCGATGCTAAATAAACAACGCGAATGTTTGAGGCTTATATTTAATATGAGCCCTAATGCATTGGCACGCTACTACGCATGCATTGAAAAGCGAAACGATTTGCCAACATTGTTAACTACGCAAAATTTAAAAAAAAAGTATATTGCCCACAAATCAGTAAATGAATAGACAAGAAATAAAGTGTACATATATGAGAGGGGTTTGGAACATTTGTTGCGGGACGAGGGGCATTCTACAAACATGCTTTGTTAAAACATAAATCTGATATATTTATGCAACAGTAAAAGTATTTAGTAAATAAGATGTATTTTTTACATAAATACATATTATATTGTCAGAGTTAAAATTTTCGTTCCAATCGAGTCATATATTTAAAAAAGTCACGGAGCTATTTAATTGCGTAAGTGGTGCCAAAATGATCACATGAGTGATACCAAAATGAAAATATTGAAACAAGAAATTTGCGTTAGTTCATGTCTATATATTTGGTAGTCTGTGATGTTGCCATTACATGCCGCTTAACGTTCAGTTACTTTAATTAGTAAATTGTTACATAGGTGGCGTTTATGGCCCACAAAGGGTCAGAGCAGTCGTGAGTTACAGTTCTCGAACTGTGGATAACTCAGTGACGCCAAAAAGGCAGAGAGCAAAGACAATAATAAAATTAAACGCGCGTGATTTCGGACCGACCATCTATATTCCCTTAAGGGATATTTATTTTAATAGAAGGGCAATTTCTTAATTAAATTTTCTAGCGCCCGGCCACGGCTAGGCAAGGGGGAGGCGTCCCTTATTGGATTCAACGCAGCAGGCAATTATTCAAGTTTCCTTAAGGTTTCCCGGGAAAATACTCCGGAACAGGAATACGTTTCAGCTTATATTCGAACAAGTTTAGGAAGAAAATAATACGTAAATCCGCCAAATGGCTGAATTGATTTTCATGAATAACTTTTAGGTAAAAATATGATTTTTCAATAACACTTGAATTATTCTTGATTTATTTTTATCACATTAATGTTTATGAAATTACTCATGTCACTGACAGTACTCCAGAAACCGATAGTTGGTGCTGGTGTCAATGAAGCACAGTGCTAACATACAAAATAAATAAGACTAGTGGTCGCTTATGGTTGCAAAACAAAGAAAATACTAAGAAAAATATATGGACTTAACTAAAAAAAATATTTACATAATAAAATAAACCATGTGCTCGAAAATTTAATTGAGCAAAGGCTGTGATAGACTAGCCTTATTGAAAGGATGCCAGATGATAGACACCGAAGATCATGATCCAGTGGAAGACGATTAAAAAACTGGAGAAATGGACAAATAGGAGACAATTGTGGAGGAGACCAAGTCCTATCATGAAATAGAAGAAGAAAAATAACAATCGCTATACTACCGCATTATCATTGATTAAGTCCGCCTTAACATTTATCTACTTCTAATAGTATGCTTGTTGGTATAGTGATAAAGAAACTCGTCTAGTGATCCAGTCGTAGGGGGATCGAGCCTCATTCTAGGAGGCCAACAAGTTAGTCATATTTTCATAGTAAACGTTAAGTTTATTTTAAAAATAGTAAGAATAATAATATGACATGTACTCCGTGTACGGACATATATTTAAAAAAAAACATTAAATCATCTTATCAGCCCATGTAAAATTAAAATTAAATTTAATAAAACGATTCATATATTTTTAATACTTGAAGGTCAAATATTATCAGAATTCAGAAGCAATGTCTAGCAATTTCTATTCATAAACCAATGTCTTTATGAAATATTTCCCTAAGGTCTAAAAAGATATTTCGTGACACTATTTATCTAAAGCGAAATGAGGTTCCCATCCAAAATGACGAGATTAAGACATTCACCTTTATTGGGAGCTGATTTATTGATGAAGTATTAATTTACCTTGTTTCATAAATTAAATATTAGTTCAACGTGTATATTAACGACCTCTTTAATCAACTTAGACGTAATAAATCAATTTACCTCAATAAATCGGATAACATGTTAATTAACATATTAGAGTTAACAACATTCGTGTAAGCGCCTATTTTTCTTGTTTTCAGTATATTTTCTAAATTTATTTTATTTAGGTGATTGTACTGAAACTCCATTGTGTACTGCTAATCTCACATCAAATGACTTGTTTCATTCGGAAATGCCATTTTATTTTATTCCCTGTAGTCATCCTCTTTTCAGTTAGGTACTTACTTTCCGCTCCTTGAAAACGTTTCCTCTTAAATATACAATCTTTTTAATGCTAGTTATTAATGTATGCATTCAAATAGAGGAAGGAAGTACTGCATGTGTAAGAATTAATGAGTTATTCACATTATGGTTTTACATTTTACATTATCAAACAGAGCTGCGTAATTTTATCATACTTTTAATTTAAACATAAACAATATATTGTGTTAAAGAGAAAAATAATGGAGCCATTATATATCTAAGGGAGTAATTGTTATCCGATTATATGCTGTTTACTGTTTGCAGATGACTTAATGTTAATGGCTTAATGTGATTTATAGTGCCTAATGATTTGAAAGTGTGTGTATGAATGGAAAGAGAACTTTTGATAAATGTTAGCAAGTTATAAATAATGGTACTAGAGAAAGATGAAACTATGACTAGGTGCGATGTAATGGTGAATAATGAACACTTTGAATAAGTGAAATAGTTTTTAATTTAGAAAGTGAGCTATCTAGAGATGGTAGAGCCAAGAAAAATATTGAAAAAATAATGTAAAATGAATGGAAAAGCGAACGGAAGTTTGTTTCCTGGGATAAGATTATTGGAATTGGATTATATCGTAAGTGCACCAAATAAATTATCGACATAGACTGACAAAATATATATGAATAAAATTAAAGAGTCCTCACCATAGGCTATTCAACCAGATCGTCAGGTCGAACCATGAGAGTACCGATCGCGAATGATGTGTACGGCGATAGAACGAGCGAATGTGCTGTGCCAAGAATAATTAACAAAATCAATAAAGACTTATTAAACATTTAAAAAAATGATGAGATCCCACTGATCACCTTAAAATACAAAATAAAAGAACATATTCTTATCTAATTTTTTATTCCCTTGTTATATTATATTATATTAAGGTACCCACCCACCCATAAAATACTGTGGACTTGGTCTGATACACTCTGTAAAAATTATATATTTTTTCGAAAGACTGATTTTTTTCTTTTAATTAATCTAACATCTTCTTATCTGTTTTTTTTTCCCTTGTTATATTTTATTTTTAAAAAAACGTTGTTTAACTATGAAAAAGGCAATCCTTGCCGTAAAACTGCCATGTAGCTTGGCAAAAAATATAATTATAATGAATATTTTAAAAAAATATATCAATTTTGAACTGTTCTCAAACTTCATAAGATTGTGCTATGACTTTGAAACTTTGATAGGATCATTAACCATTTACTAAATTTAAGTCTTTAAAAATCGGAATGAAACTTTTTAGGGTAGCGGATATTGAAAGCATTTTATGGAAATTGGACGAGTAGATGCACTTACCCCAAATTTTGGGGTAAGAACGTCTAGTTGTATTTCTGACAAATTATTAAAATAATGAAAATATATGTACTGATCTGTTTAATGACAATATGAATTAGTTAGTTACATGAAGTTCTGATAGCTCCTACCATCATTGTAGGAATGTGGAGCATAGACAGGAAAAGAAGGATGAAAGTAAACGAAAAATTTAATTCAATCGAAAAAAAGTAAGCATATGGTATACATGGTTATATGGTGTATCGAATGTATGAAATAATAGCAATAACATAGAATGTCCGTTAAAAAATAAGGCATTTTTATAAAACTAGTATTTACTCGTCTCAATTGTTTATGTGAAAAATTTAAGAATTTAAACAAATTTTTTTTACCCGACCACTAGGCGAGTATCGTAACCACTAGACCGCAAGGATTCATATTCACAGTATTTCAATGTTCAAATTTTTAAGAATAGAAATGATTTTTTTATCAATTTGAATTTAAATTTACCTTCAGAACAAAAAGGTTATAGATCCGATTTCAATGTAATGTATCAGTTTCCTTTCATATTTTCTTATACATGAAGAACATTGGAATATTACATATTTATTGGGTCATCCCATAAATAATGAAGTTTTTTATATTATCAAAATTAAGATAAACAAAAATCTTTTTTAAAAAATCCTCGTTTATTTTCTACATCATTCTGCTCTTCCATCATTTTGATAGACTCGCAAGGCCCCTCTTACAAAATTCACTTGTCCATGACGAAAAATACTCCTCCAGTACTATTCTGACCTCGTATATAGAATTCATATTTATTCCCTCTAAATGATTCTGAAGACTGCGAAATAAATGATAATCAGATGGGATAATCAGCAGGACGTCCTCGTCGAACTTTACAGATCTTCCATGACGAGGCTCGTCTTCTAGGCTGTAGTATTCAGTTCGGAATTTCTGGAAC
This sequence comes from Eubasilissa splendida, assembly GCA_031772225.1. Classification (NCBI taxonomy): domain Eukaryota; kingdom Metazoa; phylum Arthropoda; class Insecta; order Trichoptera; family Phryganeidae; genus Eubasilissa; species Eubasilissa splendida. The sequence goes on along the minus strand of CM062858.1, from coordinate 25,738,085 downwards.
CACTGTTGACACTGACTTAGGCTTATTGTCCGATCCCTACATACTGTATTAATACACTTTCCATTGCGTTATTGCCTTTATTGAATTCATATAGCAAAACATGCTGAATATGCTTTTTTGTCACTTACATTACAGATTTGAAAATATAATTGTTAAAATCGAACAGCACTCTTCAAAACTTGCACTAAGAATAAGTTACTACCTGCTTTTATAGCAGGTAGTTTATCCCTCCTCCCTCCAACTTTAAGTTCATATAGATTAAAAATCCGCGTTATTTATGGGATGTCTTAATATATTGTAATTGATGAGAGTAGAAAGACGTAGGAATGTAAACCAGACAAAAGTAATACACAAAGTACATCATTCTAAACTTTTATTATACCCCCCGCGGAAAAATAGCGTGATGGTATGCTTGTTAGTTAGTTATATTGCTTAATTAATGTTTGAAAATGGCTAATACTTTAATCTTGTCCTACCCTTTAGTCGGTTCGGCCTGATGAAGTAAGAAAGTTTGTATCGTAAAGGAATACCTACGTTTCTATTTAGCCGGCTGACTACAATTGTTTTGTCTTACAATGGACTTCCTCAGGCACGCAGACAAACAATAGCGCTGGAAACAAAGATTTATTCGGTTACCATTTATATTCAATGCACCAGTAAAGATTTGAATGATACAAGTGATTTATATTCCGGGGGTGGATATATCAGCTGACCTATTCGATACGGGTGAACTCTAATTTTGATTTTTAGCATACAGTAGACTCTCTATAATCCGGTTTGCGATTTTATTAACCGAAGCAATAAGAGATTCAGAATTTTTAAATATCATTTATTTAACTACTTGCATCATATGAAACAAAAAATAAAATTGGCGTTCTACGACGTAAACAGAAAACATATTTGCCTAAATTGAGAACCGCTGATTTTGACCGAAATCGCAACCAAGATTTATAGTCAATGACGTATTCGAAAATAATTATTTGGGCACGTTTAGATTCAGTGTTTATTTTTTATAAAAGCGGGTGAGTGCATCCAGTTAAATTGTCGTTTTAGTTTAAAAAGATACATGTCAGTTAAAAAGAAAAAGCATATTATATTAAAAATAAAAATATATTACCTTACTAACAAGTCTAGCAGATGACTAAAGAGCCTATGGATATGCATTGTGGACTTCGAGATATTGGACTTTAAGTGCATACTTCATTAATAGGATTCATTGCCGTTACTGCACAATGAAGAATACCATCCGCATGTTCATCATAAAGAAATAGCCTGTACATATGAGCACACATGATGCAGTCAAGTAAAGTAGAGGTTCACAATAAGGTGAGAATAGGCCAATCTCTTTTCTTCTTGGGTATTCTTCATCTGTAATAGATTTTATCTTTCATCGTTGTTCTTCAACGATTCAACAACAATAGATAATTCAACAATATAATTCCATCAAAATATACTGCTGGGGTAGTATTTTAATGTCTCAATCCTAATTCAATCCCAGAAAATTGTAGTGGATAAAATAATCTACCAATTTTTTGGCCTAATTACGCGTCAATACGACAGCATAAAAAAATTATTCTTCCGGACGAAGAAAACCCCACCAGTGATGAATACGTCGTATAAATACAGTACCTACTTAGTGTTGTATCCAGTATAGTTATACACAAAATATTTTACTATCGCATCGTATCTATACATTACTTTCTTGTACTTATTTCAAAGTTCATATGTACCGTTTGAAATTTGAATAAATCTTTATTGTAAATTATAAATTTAAAGATTAAACTCTAGGTAAACTACTGTAAAGCTCATTTTAGCGCAAGAAAGCAAGTTGCAGAGAAGAAAAGAGGAGATTAAATAATTAAATACTTCGTAAACGATAGTATGACGCCCCAGATATCCTGAGAAAGATGAAAGCAAGGTGTGAATAAGACATAACGCAAGAGTTGGAGATTCCCGTAACATGCACAAAGGCATCATACACAAGCATTAAAAGTAAGCGAAGTAGATGTGTAGGTAATGTGCAAGAGGTAGATGAGTGCTCAATAGACTGAACCACAACAAGATAGATGGCGTTATATAGTCTCGTTACTCCGCTAAAGAATAATTGGTGGTATCGATTTAAATTACTGTTTAGTTGACGCTATCCGAATTGGAACAAGAAATGAACAATTGCAGATGGATCTGGCCTTCCTTGATCTCGGTCCTGAGTTGGACGGTAATTTACACCTCCAGTTGACTTGCACTTTTGTGGTAAAGAACGAAGATATCACTGCACTTCAGGATGCTGTAGAAAACCACTTCTTGTCGTCCGGACTTTATGCACGGCGACACTTTCGATCTACAAAAAAAGCCTGTTGGTATGTCCGCGTCAAAAGGCAATTTGTCCCACGTAGGCAAAAATATCTAAGTATTAGTTGGTCAGAATGGGACAGCTATATTTAGGTTTATTGGAACGACGAAACGCACATAGAGACTTGCGTCAACAAGAATTATTAACAACAAGGTCAATTGTAGAAAACAAAGCCCTAAGGTTTTTAAAACAATCGTACAACATTTTAAAGCACAATCAAATATAGGCACTGTTTCAATTTATTTATTCGAATTGAGATATTTAAATAATATTATTTTGTATTTAGGCGTCTTCATTAATAACTCACCTCAAGCAATAAATCATGGACACAACACAAGGCAAACATCAAACATCTACACACCAGTTCCTAGTACAACAATGACATTTTATCAAAGATTCTACATGTTCTTAGCTCCGAAACTATACAACACACTCAGTACCAACTGGAAATCGCTTAATTCCAATAAGATTACAAAAATATGGACCCAATATATGATCCAATCAGGTAGAGATGAATCAGAAGCATGGCTATCCAACATTCTAATATGATTTTTATAATACCTACACTAATAATTCACTAGTCCTACAACACTCCCACTACATATATTTTTCTTTTATTTTATTTTTACTTTTTTATACATATTTTTATTCTCTTTTTATTCCATTTTTATTCCACAATAGCACGAAAAAAAAAACTGGCTACTTTAACACATAATTCAGTCTAGCAAAGTAGCCAGAACAACACTGTATATATCGGAGGTGAAGTCTACTCCATCCCACACAATAATATGTCTTATGTTTATTATGTATAATATATTCACCTCTATTAGAAAAAAAAAATGTATGTCATCTAATAAATAAATAAAATTGGTTCATCTCAAACATAGCATATTAGTAGAATTAAGTTACTTGACAGAATACCGTAAATTTATTGCGATACGGCGTCAGGCCTTCCTCGAATGTCAATATAATTAAAACTTGTGCGAATACATTCTTAAAGTTAACCCAAATCCTTTTGAAATCGTCAAAACAAAAGAGACGTCATTCTTCCGAGATGTTAATTTATATCGCACAACATTTTGACGATACAAAGTGTGAATGTAACGGATGTACATAAACCCCTAGGTTTCCTGGTACCGAGAAACCATTATAGAACCTGACAGAGCCGAGAATAGATAATATTGCTGTTAACTGCGGTTGTTAACAGGAAATGACTGCGTCGCAACCCTGCTTCCGGTTTAAATAGCTTATCCCTTTTAGTGCCGTTAGCCTGGTATAGTTATGTCAGAATAGAAACGGATTGAATACAGAAACAAAAGCGTCTTCCCGTGTATTTGCGACAATGTGCGTCATTATTAGGGATTACGAGAGTTAGGCGTCAGGCGGCGAGGGGGAATTTGAATATTCCAGATAGTCAAATGACAAAACAAAACGAGAAAGAGGCTTTCATATGTTAAGACTCTGGAATTTGAAGACAAACTCTGATATCTCACAATATTATGGCTAACTGAATATAAGGCATGTCATGAATATGTGAATAATTTTATTGTTACTAAACTTACAAATTAAATTAATCAAGTAGAAAAATATACATAAAAATTTATTGATCCCGGTAGCAACTAAATATCTTTCGATATATAGATTTTTCTGTATATTTTTCTAGTTACTTACCATCACGCCGTTGCCCTGCAGGGGTAGGTAGAGATGATAGAGTGCCACACTCATCTGTCCTGATACACAATTCTCACCTCATCCACATTCAGACATCTTCTCATACAAGCTCGCTGATTGTTGAGGCTTCTAACAAAACCATCCTCCATTATCTGGTTTACCTGGTCGCGCCAAGTCTTCCGCGGATGTCCTCTATTTCGGGTGCCATCAACACTTGCGTCATATATCTTTCATACCATTCTCTCCTCATTTATCCGTTCCATATGACCAAACCACCTGAGTGATCCTTTCTTAATCTTACTCACTATACTAACATCAGCTTTACATTATTTCCTTATTTTTTAATTATTTACTCTGTCATAAATAAATTTGAATTTTCATTTTCACTGCATTCAGTCTATTTTCGTTTCTCTTCTGCCAGCTTCAGACTTCACTTCCACACATGTGTCGTACCAAAACTTCATTGAGCATCGCTAGTCTTGCCTTGGTTAACAAATTACCATTAGATATAATTCCATTCAAAGCATCGTTCACTTTATTTCCTGCTGTCACCCTCCTTTCGATATCATTCTCAGCCTTTTCTGTTTCTATCAAACATACTTCCCAAATACACAAACTCATCTACTTGGTCCAAAAATTCATTACCTACAAGTACATTTTGCATGGTGTCTTGCTTTCCTCCTTCTCGAATATCATCACTTTCGACTTGTTAACATTCATCATGAGGTCGCTTTCTTTGTATATATCGTAAATTCTACTTACTAGACTCTGCAGTTCTTGTTCATTATTAGTACTGCATCATCGGCGTACAATAAACAGCATATAATCAAATCGCTTGTTTTTGCTCCTACATTCATACATTCCAATTCTTTCACACATTTATCCATATACAAGTTGTTCAACTTGTATATGATCTCCATGGCTGTTTACACATACAACTACACACATGGCACATTACACATCTTTCTAGTTGATTAATTTAATTTGTATTTAATATTAAATACTATAGAGATATGTTCTGAAAATGTAACTTTACAATAAAAATGTGTTTTCCTCAATTAGTAAACTTCATTTAATCACCTTTGTTTTCATTTAATCACCTTTGTTTTCATTTAATCACCTTTGTTTTCATTTAAGAATGAGATATTTTCTTAAATTTCAATTCCAAAATTCTTCTAGTAACTTTCAGTTCTTACATAATGTAACAATGGACGAAAGACAAAAAAAAAGTTTTATTTTGTTTTTATTAATATGATTTCATAGAGATCGTAGCGCTTATTCTGATCATAATGTCAAAAAAGAATAGAAAAATGCGATTTTGGGTGCATCCTATAGTAAAAGGCAAACTTTATACATTCTATGAAAGCCTTCGAGAAAGTTTTTTTTGTCTTTATAACTGCTCAATTTTAAAAATCACAAATAAAATCAAATATCTTTGAGTAATCTTCGATAAAAATCTTAAATGGAAGAATAAAATTTGTCAAGTTGTTAAAAAGATTAGATAATTGATATACATACTTAATATACTACGCATTAATTCAATCCACATTACAATATGCCATCAGCATATGGATCTATCTAATATAGAATTTCAAGTACCAACATTTTATGGTACTTGGAATTCTAGAAAAAAAAATATTTTTCAAATATTAAAAGAAAAATAAAAATATCAATTTATTACTGAAAATCGTACTTGATTTGAATTTGTATTTTAATGCTCTAAAATCAATACATCATTTGCACAACAGGTAAAAAAATAGTTAATGGCTTACCTGAAAACACTAGGAAAATTAGTGATAGTAAAGAACTATCAAATGCATTTAAAGACTTATTGTAAACAATATTTTTTATTTATATACAGTCCACTTCCCTACACAAGCATAGGCTTTCAAGAAAAGCGTAGTACAAAAAATATAATTTATAATACCTACCATAAATATTGTATCATTATTTGAATTTTTTTTAAATGAATATTATTACGTTTATTAAGGCCGGCTATATTCTACGAAAACTATTATTTAATCATTGTAAATGGATGGCCGCTTTTTCACCAAATCTATCAAAATATCTACGTCATGAAGATGCAACATTTTAGTGACCTTGTACCGCAGAAAAATAACACAATACGTTGTCTTCACTACTGATCACGTGATCAGATTGTGTCGGTGTCGGCGTATGACACTTCAGTCGTTGGTGTGCGCGCGCTGTATGTTTATTGAGGCGACCGACAGATTTGTTCTAAGCATTTCACTTCAGCAACAAATTTTATTCGGTGGAAAGTTACTATCCTTTAACATAGAGCAGTAAATGGAATGTCCACGATTTGACAGATCTGATATTCCACCGAATACCTACTCTATATTGATCCAGGTCGATTGAGCAGGGTATTAAAGCGGTTCATTGTTTTCATTTTTGTATTTATAGTTGATGTTTGAATAAACATTATGTGTAATCATTTTTATCGTGTAATTGTCATATTATATTCTTCTTATGGTTGTAAAAACAATTGTATCTATGCAAATGTACTTAAAAATAAATTTAGTATTTGTGTATAATCCCATATTGGCGTTGACCAACAAAATAAACAAATAAATAAAATAAACGCAAAGCTGATCAGATTAAACATTTTAAAAAATCTGCCAGGTGACATCAGCACTTCAAGTACCTATTTTTTTAAAACACAAATGATTTTAGATTAACATTTTCTTTATGAAGTTTTCTTTACACCCATCTTGTGTTCAATTTAATTATAAATATGAATTAAATATATTAATTATAAAGATATACATATAAAATCAATTTTATCGAAAAATATTGTTGTTACGCCACCGGGATTCGAACCTGGATCTCTTTCCTAACCGGGGAAGGTGCTTTATCCAACTAAGCTACAGCGACATTATTTTTAGCGACAATTTTCGACCCTATATGTTACCTTTTTGATATTAATACATTTAATCGTTCCATCATTTGATGGCGTCTGCTATCAGTTTACTCAAAGGTATTTGAGATTCTGTAAAAATAAGGTAGATGGCTCTGTCAAATGATGGAACGATTAAATGTATTAATATCAAAAAGGTAACATATAGGGTCGAAAATTGTCGCTAAAAATAATGTCGCTGTAGCTTAGTTGGATAAAGCACCTTCCTCGGTTAGGAAAGAGATCCAGGTTCGAATCTCGGTGGCGCAACAACAATATTTTTCGATAAAATTGATTTTATATGTATATCTTTATAATTAATATATTTAATTCATATTTAAAATATCACAGACCTATGTTCTGAATAATTATAACTTCACAATAAGAGTGTGATCTCCTAAATAATTTAATTATATCCTAATACTGCATTTTTTATGTACAGGAAACAAGACATGTAGACAAGGGTGATGATGAACACAAATGATGTTCAATCTATGTACACTATAGCGACAGAATTGAGAATGGCATTCCCGCCTGCAGAATACATCCTTTTATTTCACTTACAAACAGTACATTTATTCATTTATATTTTCGCACCATATTAGCAAGTTGATAGCGACGGACGCCAGTCTCACGTTTTCATTGTTTCGCGAAATCTATCTCACGGATTTTTATATATTATTATATATTTAAATTATTGCCTCCTAATCAAAACATCCATTAACTTCGACGACTATATCTGTGCAATACAGCATTAATTTTGCGAAAAATGTCAGTTCGGAGTATTAATTAAATACGTATGATTAAATTTTTCGTGTAATCAGATGTTGCAAATTAACGTCATGCAGGCCGTACGACAGAATCCCCCTTCTATGCGGAATGGTACCGGATATTTCACAGTAATATGTACACATGTACAAATATACACACATCTACACGGCGCCGGTGGTAGCGGCGGTGCGATGGTCAAACAATATGGAACCGTGGATTTCGTGGAATGTGGACTCCAAATAATATTGGGACAAAGGATTTGCGGTAGACTATTCGAAGGTGAATAATCGTGATATATGCAGTCGTTTCCAGGAACCAATATTTCGTACTTCATAATAGAATTAGGGTGGATTTCTTTTGTGGAATACATTTTTGATAGGAATATAAATATCATTAATTTGTATGGGATTAGTTTTAATTATTTTTCGGCCACATTATACGTTAAAATGCGTTTCTATATAAAATGAGTTATATGTTCAATTTTTGGTGTATATATTTATATATAATTAATTTAAAAAAAATAAACAATTATGTATTCGACATGTTTCTTATTTCCATCTGATTAAATTCTTAACATTAAAAAATATATATTTAGTTTATTGTTTCACATTGTATTATTATAGATTTTGATTTTGTTTTATATAAATGTCGATAGCCACCCCCATAATTCAAGATCTTTCTTATTTAGGGGTGCACAGCTCTATTGTTGTATTATGTTGTTGAATTTATATTTGTATTCATATAAACAGTTGTTCTAAGTAAATAAATAAAAAAAATATGTATATAAATATATGCAGTACTTTTTTGTTACGTAACGCGGTGGAACGGCGTTCTTGACATCTTATATTACGTATATTAATGTTTCAAAAGCAATTCGATGAAATATGGATGGATTCGAAATTGACGCTCTCATGGTTTGAGTTCCGGCACCTTTTTTTTTTTTTAAAAAAAAGCACCTTATATGTGTATGTACATATATTTTAAGCTAAGATGTGAAAAAAAAAGTATGTGCAAAAAATCTTTCAATTGGACGATGTTAAAGAATTTTAGGAATTAAAAGGTGTAAAATTTGAGTCAGTTGAAGTTGAGACACTAAATTGCTTTTGGTACGAAAAATATTTTTTTTGTTTTCACATAAATGTAAATCTACTAACAGTTGTAAAAAAATAAAACAAGCAAGGTAATAATAAGCTACAAAGTAAATTGAATGTGCATTGATGACAGAATAGGTCGAATTTTCAGGTAACAATTTCTAAAACATCCGACCCAAGCTCAAACAATGGAACATATATGTTTACATAAAACCCGAGCACGACGTCGGTAATACGGTTACGAAGCACGTTTATTCATATTATTGATATACCGGGATGACGTATTGAGTTAACCCTATTACCAAACTATCGTACACAATCCATATCAATTTAATCGCCTACACCACCAAGCGCCATTTTGCTAAATGTATCATTTTCTGGGCCGTGTCGGAGAATCATTCGCGAAGTTGGGCCGCTCCATTGGTTCGTGACTAAATTGTCTTGTTATAAATTGTCTGATTTAATTTATACAGTTCCGCTACGGAGCGAAAATCTTTACCCTGATCTCAGTATCTTCGAGACGACCAACGTTAAGATACAATGTTCGGCAATGTGGAGATGTATCATACAAATGCTGTCTGCGTCGCGATCACTTTGAATTTTTGTGCTACAGTTGGTTACGCCTTTCTGGTGAAGGTGCCTTAGTATTAGAGAAGGATTAGACTGTGTTTGTAGAGGTTTTTGATATAGATCGCCGGATGACGTTTCGTGTAAGTTAGTCGAAGGAAGAGCTTTTGCAGATTATGAGAACGTGCGGTAAGGTCGAAGTTAAGCTAAGTTACCTATTGGTTATCGATTTCTCGATTATTTTGCTACTTTAGTATGTCTTAGATATTTGATAATATTTGTCGACTAAACATAACCCAAGATATAGGGATTATAATGCAAATAAGAATCAACAATATATTATTTTTAAAATAAATCAACATTTTATTGGAGATGTTGTAATTATTAGAATGGTTAAAACATTTGCTTAAATTTTAAAATCCAATAAGTACCGTATCTCGCACCAACATGAGCATGTAGCTTTCTAGGAATCAGATTTAATTACGTATCTTAGCAGGAATATTTTAGTTTATCACTTGTGCCAATAATCAAATAAATGGAGTTTAAATATGATAATGAGAAATACATTTTCTGAGCATTGAAATAGGTTTTTTAGTTAATAAAGTCGTATATTCAAAAATAGAAACATAAATATATTTAGTTGTACCGTAATACAAATATTACATAATCTAAAATAAAATGTAAATAGAAAGATTTAAAATGTGAAGAAGCAACGTTAATCTAATTAAAGAGGACGCTAAGAATAAGTAAAAAAGCTAGTTTTGTGCAACATGGAAAATAATAATAACAATAATAACAAAATAATAAATAAACAATGTTATATTATAATATTAGTTAATATGACGTTGTTGTATCGTATAATGGATCGTGTAACTACGAAACATTATGATTTTAAAGGATTAGTTAAATTTAAATAAGCAAAAATTGCTCCTTAAAAAAATAATTAAATGTATTAATTAGAAATATATACATATATAATCAATTTTATCTAAAAATATATTGTATACTAGCGGGATTCGAACCTGGATCTCTTTCCAATCAGGGGGTAGTGCATTATTCAACTATTCTACAGCAGGCAGTACCTTTGTCGAGAAATTTTCGAACCCATATGTTAAATTTTTCAAATGATTACATCTACCGTTCCATTATTCGAAAGCCATCTACTTTGTTTTTACGGAATCTCAAATACCTTTGAGTAAACCGATAGCAGACGCGAGAATTAACAATTCATTTTTATTATATTTTTGACATATTGATAAAATTTAAATATTATTAAGGAGAACACATTCTTCTTGTGAAGTTGTAATTATTCATAACATAGGTCTGTGATATTTAAAAAAATACTAATTAAATGTATTAATTAGAAAGATTTTATCAGCAAAAATTTTTTTTATAAATGGAATACAATAGAGAAATCAAATAATTAGATAAGAATGTGAGAGAATGTGCAAGAGCCCGTCGCCCACAGCAAAACTGTCTGGCATGCGCGAATTAAGTGATTAAAATGTGGCCATGCTGACAAATTAATTGAATGAATTGATTCATTTGTCACGTTACAATATAAATAGATAAACTTATCCATGGAGAGATGTATTGGGGTCTCTTGGTCATGATCGAATAATGTGCATCAACATTTTACTGGAAGTTGCGTCATAATACCTTCTGTACTAGGTATTATTTCTATCGAAATCTACCTAAAACATAATTATACCTGTATTGGATAATAATTTATGACGTTTAATACTTAAAAAAAACACCTTCTGTTAAGGGTTGATTCATGTCACCCGCGAGTGGGGTGTAATGTGAAAGCAAGAGAAGGATCAATCTACGTTCGAGAGACGCACACATTAACGAATCGGAAGAACGACGCACTCGTAAATAAAAGCAATTATTATAACAGAATAGAATAATAATAATATTATTTACTATAATTATTCTATAATTAAATTTTATGAACATAATGTAAGTAATAGGTACTTTGAATGTTTTTTATCTCTCAAATTGCATTATATCGTTTTCTCGTTTGTGATGGATGACCGAAAAAAAGTGAACCGGGGTAAGTGCATCTATGGAAGAAGTGCATCTAAGTCTCTTAATTACGTTTGAAATTGGATTTCAGTACCGCAATCTATTAAGAAATATTATAATCCAATATTTGAAAAGACTGTTCAGAGATGGTACAAATCCAAACATTAGTTTGCTTGTAATACCATTTCAAATTATGACGGTTGTTTGATATCAACTTGTGAATTGTGTATGCCTTTTCAATCCTTCGTATATCTCGATAATCTTTTGTGCCAGGACACTGATATTAGGTAAGTACCTTTATTTTGAGTAGTAGTTTGTTACTAGTTTTTATTTCAATTTAATATTTTACACATGTGTATATTTTAAATATAAGTTATTAATATTTACATTTATAAATAAAAAAATTGTCGAATTATTATGTATGTATTCAATAAATAAATTATTGAAGGTAGTGTTTAGACAAAATTTCTATATTTTGTAAACTTTATATAATTTTAATTACCTTAATTTTTTACTATGTATTTAATGACTTTAACTTTTATCATGTACTTATTGTTTTTATCCTATATTTTTCGTTTTTATTTTGCTTAATGTATTACTGTAATATATTATATCTAGTGTAAAAGGTTAAAAAAACGATATTGATTTAAGAATACTAAACACATATAATTATTAGGAGAACACATTCTTATTGTGAAATTGTAATTATTCAGAAAATAGGTCTGTGTACATTTTAAATATGAATTAAATATATTAATTAGAAAGATATACATATAAAATCAATTTTATCGAAAAATATTGTTGTAGCGCCACCGGGATTCGAACCTGGATCTCTTTCCTATTGTCGCTGTAGCATAGTTGGATAATGCACCTTCCCCGGTTAGGTTAGGTTAGAAAGCTTAGAAAGAAGGCTTAAAAAACGCGCATCGTATTTTCATTTCAAATTTTACTTTGCCGCAAAATTATTGATTCATATGTTAGGTTTATCCTATCAGTTAGGTATTCTTGAATTTTGTCGCAAGATTAATGACTCATATGATAATAAATTAATGACTCACATGATAATAAATTAATGACTCATATGATAATAAATTTTTCGCTAAGAAATATATTTAATACATATAAAACGTCAATCCAAAGATCTGTCGTAAACAAAACACAACTTCCCAATACTCCTTTTTACTTGCAGCGGTCTGTTTGACATTTAATAACCGAGTTTTGCGCCTGACAGGTGATCAATAATAATTCTGCAACGGGCAGTTCCCAATTCCGCTGACTGTATTTGGCAGTTTCATATTGTTTCAATCTGTTAAAAGTGCGCATTGCCATTTGATAGAACTTTGAAATAAAACATTTGCCTAACTCTGCACTTGTACACGTTTTTACGAATTTTAACGTTTAAAGCCAATAGGCTAACCCGTGGATCGTGGAAGTATCCATAAATTGAATTATTTTGGAATATATCTTCGTAAGCAATAAACAATTCATCACCGTTATTAAAACAAAGTACGCGGATGTATGAACAATATAAAAACCATTAAGACTTGTTTATGGTTTAGTGGTTACGATATTCGCCTAGTGATCTAGTGGTCGAGGGTTCAAGCCTCGTTGCAGGAGAACCATCAAGTCCTATTTTCATAGCACAAGCGATTAGCTTAGTTTGAAAATAGTAAGAATATTGATGTGACACGTATTTCATGTACGCATCTACAAATATATATTTTTATAGCGTTATTTTTGGCGTTAGGCATTAATTTATATTCTTACATGATCTAAAAATCAAGGAGACAGTTAAATTTTTTAATTATCTTTTATTATAAGCTTGACAAATATACTTTTAAAGAAAACGAATTTTTTGTTGTAAAGTTGCAATTTAAGAACAGATTCGAATCCCGGTATATATTTTTCTAATTGATTAATTTAATTTGTATTATTTTATTGTTTATGTATGGCCTGTGCCTATCATTACCTATTAATTTGCTATATGTAAAACACTTGTGTTAGTGTTTGTTTTTACTAATACTTATTATTCGGAACGCATATAGTTAATACATATATAATTTTTGTATTGCTATACTATAGATTAGGTAGCCAGGCAGATCCACCATAAGAGTAAATGAACATACCTAATCATTAGTTAATTGTTCTGTATGGTTTTACGCAATTGTGAATAAAAATAACGATCTTAAAAATATATGTATATGTCACGAAATTATTAGATACACAGTAATAGGAAATTATGTAACAGCCAAGAAGTTGCAGAAGGCATATTTCCACAGTTTACCAAATATATACACATGGACGATCGAAAATTTCTTGTTTCAATATTTTTAATTTGGTGTCACCCACGTGATCAATTTGGTAGCACTCACACAATCAAATAGCTCCGCGACTTTTTTTTAAATATGACTCGATCGAAACGAAAGTTTAAGCGCTGACTATGTAATATGCATTAATGTAAAAAATACATCTTGTTTACACAAATACTTAATTTTCGAAGAGTGAATACTTTACTTCTGCATAAATATGTTATAAAATATCGGATGTATATTTCCAATATTCAAATTAAAAATATGTATTTGAATATAATTTATGAAAATATTCAAGTACCTACCTGACTGCATAAAATATTAATCAATACTATAATGAAATATAAGGTAACATTATTGATCCGAAATTATTGGAAATAATTTTAGAATTACGATAGTAACTTTTTTTCCAAAACTTGTAGGTATTTAATATAAAGTTTGTTGGATATATTTTATTAAAAATGTCTAACCACAGTGTTTTGCAGTAAATATTAACAATAAATTAATATTATAAAAATTAAATCAAATTGATAAGAACATATTCAAGAATATGCAGATGAAATTGACATTTAAATTGATAAATATTTTAAACTTTTCTGAATTTTACGTCTCTATTGCTTGGCCATCACAGTGCAAGTCAATAAATATTTTATAGAGAATTTTTTATTTTATTAGGTTTATTGCGTATTCAAAGACAGTAATAAGCTTTTTTAATGCCATCTTTATATGGGTTAATTATTGGTAAATGCTGAATAGTTAGAAAATATTTTATGTATACTACTATTACGTGAAAATAAACATATATAAGGAAAAATATGAATAATTTAACATTTTAAGATCTTTCATTGTATAATTATAATTGGTTAGATGTATCACACAATGGATTCAATAAGAAAAACATGGTAATTAGAGAAAAATAAACCATTCTTGCTAAAATAACAATGAAAACATTCAACAAGTACGACATTTTAATTATTTTGGCAAAATATTAACAGACGCGTCATTAACAAGTTATAGGAACTGTAAGAAAGTAAGAGGGAAAGGAATATGTTAGATGCCTTCAAGATGTGATACTGGACGATCAGGCGAACAAATGTCTCCATATTCCAGGAGTTAAGGATCACAGAAAGGTGCAGGAGAATAATTCTTACAAATGTTGGAAGAAACTCATTATCATACAGTTGGGAGAAAGTAAACAAAATGACGATCTTAAGCAAAATGGATAGATTAAATAAAGGAATCAACAGGGTCATCCTCAAACACTGTTATCAACATGGTTTAATACCGAGAGGATTGAAAATGTATTGTGGACCAAGTTTCAGAGACGTCAAGAGATCATAATGCCCAGCATTAACAAAAATATTTTTTCAACGTATGAGTCATAGATAAAGTGACCATTTATTTTTTTCCTCAAAACGGGACATTTACTTCATGGACTACGCTAAATTCTGTACGACACTTTTCACATCTGACGTCCGATGGGAGTATTTATTTGCTGTATAAATGGGTACTAACATTAAAAATGCACCTTCGTTTAAGCATTGTTAAAATGAAGGGTACACGTACAAGAAATTTAATTTGATTACAATAACACACGTCGATAAAAAAACAATAATTAATCGTCAAGAAAGATGCGCAAGCTGTCTACGCGTACTTGTAACCAAGGAGCAAGCGAGTTATCGGCGGTTTATAGTTAAAGTTAAAAGTAAGCGACAGAAATGAGATGACGCAACGCGTTTTCGGATAAACTAAGTTTAAAAGTAAAGTTTATGGTAACCGAAGATGACGCAACCGGTCCTTAGCAGGCTTCTGATTGACTTACATATGTATGCGACGTATTGCGCAAGCCGTCATCGCCGCGCAACTTGGCGCTACCGTCGGATTTTTTGATTTTTCGAGCATTTTTGGAAATTGTCACCGTGGATTGCTCTCTTTATGAAAATGAGACATTTTGGAGTCCCGAAGCTAGGCTTGGGGATAACGAGATAGGCTACCTAAAAAAGCATGGTCACGTTAGTGATTGTTTTCGTGAATCACCACTAACCTTGATTGATAGTAGCTGTTTCTCTGCCATAGTGGGTTGGTACGATGTTTTATTCTTCTCATCTCTGTGTATTATTCCGACCGATCAAAATGCGTACTCCCGGAGCTACTTAGTAGGAGATGTTTTCCTGATGAGGTACTAACCGCAGTTGAGCTCCGACCGTAGATTGACAGCAATCCTTCAGTCTCCCAAAGCAGCAATATTCATACTACATAAATGACTCATATTAATTAATAAGAAAAACCAGGAGTGCTAGTAGAAGGAACAAAAGATGCGTAAATAGTCATAAATTATAGTTTTACGTTTTCATCCATTCTTGACATGAGCTCTTAAGGCCAAGCAGCCGTCTACACATGCGAGGTTTGTAAGATCTGAATTTTGAAGACAAAATTCCTCAAGCGAGTAAACATGTAGAAAAATACTGATAAACTTTTGGAAGAAAAATTTAAAAGACCAGCGGGTATTCACTTTGAAATATTGGGTTCGAGTGACCATCGATCGATGTGAGAGCACTTTTAGCAGTTCCAATGTGCATTTCGCGCCAAACAATCCATCATCCGCCATCTTGCAATGTGTATCAGATATCCATTAGCCGCTGCAGTCGCAAATTGGTACGCGGAGTGCACAGCAAATCTGTAGCGGGTAGCGGGGGTGGCGGAGGTGGTGGGGGTGCCGCGAGCTCTCGCGACCAGATACAGAGAAATATGGCTAATACTTCAAAAGGCACAGTGGAACCAATACGAAATTGGTAGGACATACTCAAAAATATTTTACTATACATATTGTTTGAACGAGGGATTGGAGAAATATGAGATGTAGGAAAGGTGGAAGAAATTTAGGAGGGACAGGAGTAGGGAACAGGGTGGATCACCAAGAATCAGAAAATACGATCTGACTGTGAAATGGTCCTTTCGATATCTGGACTGTCTTCCATTGAATTCAGAGGTCTTCTGGCTCCAGGATATGTACTTCGCTCTTCTGCACGAAATACTCTTGGACATATACTTCGGTACAATAGCAAGATGCACAGTTTTGGCAAGCACGGTAGTGAGAAACCGAAACATATATAAACAATACAGTATCAGCCCCACATAGAAAGACGATAATCAACAATTTCACAGCCTATCACACCACCGGTAAACAATAACTCTCAATTCAAAGTTTCAATTTTAATTGGTTCAAAAAACCATAGAGAACACAACCACTGAAAAGGTTGTGTTCTGGATATAGGGTGAAAGGTTAGTGTATAGGTAATAGACATGAGTTATTGTATATTACGTCGCGTTCATAATGCGCACACGCGGCGAACGGCGATCGTTGTATAGTCATAAAAATCGAATATATATTATATTTTTATTAAGGAGAACACATTCTTATTGTGAAGTTGTAATTATTCAGAACATAACTCTGTAATATATATCCCGGTAGCAATAACAAAATTTTTCGATAAAGTTAATTTTAAATGTATAACTTTCTAATTGATACATTTAATTTGGATTAAAAAAAAACCTATTATATTATCTATATCACATTTGTTTAAATATGACTAAATGTGTTATATGACCGTGGATAAAGTATGAAGTGATTTCGCTTTTATGAAGCTTGGCGATCGAATATTTTAATTCAATAGAATTTTAAAATAGTTTTCTGTCTTTCTCTCTCAGCCGATGTACTAAAAATTAAGCGTCGTGGATTTTTAATTTGTTCCTACAGCGCGAACTGCTTGCGTCTACACGAGATGAGAATGTGATTATAACAAAAATAAATAGATTATATATTAA
Organism: Eubasilissa splendida; assembly: GCA_031772225.1. Classification (NCBI taxonomy): domain Eukaryota; kingdom Metazoa; phylum Arthropoda; class Insecta; order Trichoptera; family Phryganeidae; genus Eubasilissa; species Eubasilissa splendida. Next base: position 25,720,556 of record CM062858.1, on the reverse strand, counting down.
ATACATTCTTGTTTTATACTTATTTCAATATTTCTTATAATGCAGTCATATATATAAACTACAAGCGTTTTTAAATACTATTACTAAGATACTTTGTATCGTCCTATATTATTTTATCTTTGCGTTATTGCGTTTATTCTTTTAACTCACACCCAATATCTTAACAGATAAAATTAGATGCTTTTTAATATAATATTGAGACAAAAATATGTAATATTTTCAGTTCATTTAAAATAATGATACGAAAATCGCTATATATGGAAAATCTTTTGATTATTTTGCATCATGCTGCGTAATAAACAATACCTAGTTAACCTTTACCGTACCATGCTAAAAATAACTTACGCAACTATGCTATCAACTCGTGTTACTGCAAGAAATTAGATTTTTTTAAGCACTTCAAATGGGAAAAAAATGATTTTACTAGCTTAAATGACTTTAAGTTTAAGTTAATGTCATAGTTACTATAAATATAATAAGAAATACTAAACATAATAATTTAATACGTTCATTTATATTCAAACGTTATTCTTATAACGCATTTGTCAAAAGACCTATCTAACATGATCTTCATCTTTATCTCTTTTCATTTAAATTAATGTGTGATCTTCTTCACGTGATACAAGTAGTATTTTTAACGTATTTTATAGCATGCAACGCATCAATTTTATAGAGCATTGAATCCAAAAATTATTATTTTTATTATAATTCGCTTTACATCATTGGTTTTCCACTACTCATTTCTAAGAGAAAATTATTTTTTTAGGACTAGGTAAAATGTAAGTTTTACTTTGTGTATATTTATAGAAATACGATTTAATTGGCTCGGTAGACCTATGTTACTGCGTTGCTAGGGAAGAGTTAATACCGAGAAAATAAATAGCACTGTGTTTATATAAATAAAACATAAAAACAATACTGGAAAATCAACTGGAAAATAAAAAATACAAATTTCAGTGTTCATTTAACTTAAATACGATTAAAAATGGTCTATTATTGTTTCTTTTTCATACCGCAGTGCAGCCCAACATAGGTACCCAGTGAGAGCAGTTTGCGATGCATTTTGTCACTCGGCCAAGTATCGGATACGGAGTAATGCAACACTGATAAGTTCCATAAAAATGTAAAATAATGATTACTTGCAATATAAGTTACAAAAATACGTAGCACCTGTACGTACATTAAATTGGAAAATCCAAAATGTAAAATAAAATATCATGTTCTATTTTGAATATTTTTTATTCAAACGAATAATGTTTTTAGAGAAAATTGTCATGAACAAATAAAACTGTTTCGAATGAATTATCTTAGGACAAATAATTACTCATACTGCATATTGTATATTTTGTATATTTAGATTTTCATTAGAAATACTACCTATTGCGGAAGGTTTCATGACGCAACTTCCTGAAAATTAAAATACACTTTCTTCAATGATAATCAAGATATCATAAAACCACCCCCCTTTAAAAAGTTTCTCTAAATATTTGACAAAATGCCATTATAGAAAGTAAGCATAAGAGGTGATTATATATCATGGAATGAAATAAACAAAAAATACTGTTGCAAATTTAATGTTGTGGTTTATATTCATATTAATATAGATTTTTTAAAACTTTGTTTATATTTAATACACCAACCAATCATCAGCTTCTCTTTTGAGTGCGTATCCAAGTGAACAGTACCAACTGGTGCCTCTGCTTGGAAGCTGTCGAAGAAGCTTTCCCCTGAGGATTTGTTGACGAAGTTCTCTAAACGTTTCTTAAATGGAAATTAGTTTTATTTTGCTAACAGTACCCACGTGTGAATAATGTAATATATTGTTTTTTAATTATGTATTAGACATAAGCCCTATATACCAATGAGATTGCTCGTGATTCAATATGAACATCAGAAGCAGTCTCAGAATACACACGGAGTGCCTTACATGTCAAGTATTAACCCCATCGCCTCAGAGATCACAGTCCGAGAGACTCCAGGGAGAGAGTTGCACAGCCGTAACACAATTCAATTAATTGCTTTTGATGATGAGACAAATAGAGCCATGCATTTAGAAGATCACTCCAAGTGATTGGATGCTGGATGCAATATACATTATAGAATGATTAATCCAAATTAATTAATCCACTTGTTGGAACTCTGTATCAAAGGACAAATTTATGGGGTAGGTTAGGACAAATTTATAGGGTACACACTAATTAAAATAATTGTTTTTAAGTAAAATACATTTTTGTTGTAAAGTTGCATTTTCAGAAAATATTAAATGAATCAACTAGAAATATATACTTACAGAGAAAAAAAAATTAGTTACTATCTCAGTGGCAACTAAAATGTTGTTTCGATAAATAATTTTTTTATGCATATCTTTATAGTTGATTAATTTAATTTGTAATAAAAATACCACAGAACTATGTTCTAAAAAATTGAAATTTCACAATAAAAATGTGTTCTCCTTTATATTTCGAAGGTGGAGTTTTTATAAACCACAATGAACACCGCAACATAGCCTTGATAAAAAAATAATTAATTGATATGACTATTACATTATGGAACACCATATTTATTTTAATTGCATAATAATTTTGTTGCACACACACAACTGACTTTTATTTCTGGTACAACTATAGTTCCGAGAAGTGCCGTCCCTCTCATCAAGATGTGTAAATGACAACTTATTAATGAAACTATAGAGACAAAAATAAAAATATGTGATATGACGTTAAGTTTGTTTATTTAAAAAAAAACTGAATTATTTGGTTACTTACTTTACTACCTCTTCCTATCCAGGGAAACGTATTAACCATTCTACTACAGCAACCGATTACGATTACGATAAATTTAGAACGTATATTTTTACATGTATTATTCCATTTTTAAAAGCTATCAACTTTATATTGTGTATAATCTCAAATACCTTTGAGTAAATCAAGCTAAGAGACGCGAAAATTAAAATAATTAATCCATTTTATTCAATTTGGATAAACTTTGATACAACTTATGTATTTATAAGGAGAACACATGAATTAAATTTTTAATTATTAATTTGATTAAATTATTAAATAAAGTAGCCCTCCAATGTATAATATTATAATTGAAAAATTGAAGATAAATACCATAAATATAATATACTATCAATACGTGAACACGTGATGCGGATACAATTGGAAGTTTGTTTGTTCGAAGATTGAATCATTTTCTAGATTTTTATCGACAGTCAACAATCTCTCCATGTCTAAAGTCAATATAAAATGTATTATTGGATCCCATCTTGACACAGGAATTCTCTCAGTTATTTATTTCTTACATTATCTTCTCTGATTTCTGAGGACGCTCACCAATCTTCACTTCTCTTATATTTTCCCGTCGTTCTACTCTTTCCATCTTTTTTCTCCATTCACAGCATCAACAGGGGGGGCAGATAACATTTTTGTGTGCTTACGAAGAATTTGGTAGAAAATAAATGTAGTTGTATATTTTCTTTAGATACATATAAGTTAATTCACAAATGGTGGTATTTGTTTAGAATTTTTCAACGTTGGCAAATAAGAGCAACGAAATTTTTTTACGGAAATAATCCAAGTCAAAATATATAAAGTGAATCTTTTGTGTAACTCGGAATAATAGTTTAGAATTAGGCATTGTGATGTTGTGTACAAAAGACAAATAAAATGTTTAAAGTTAGCTGGCAATAGTACCTAACTAACCATAACTTCCATACATTTATCCCGTAAGGTAAGGTAGAGATAATAAAATGCCATATTCTTTTGTCCTGGGATACCATTATTGTCTTGTTCATTTTCATTCATCTTTGGATGCACGCTCGAGAATTGTTGAAGCTCCGTCCTTCAATATTTAACTGGTCTTACGTTTCTGATATCTTTAACGCTCATCTTACATATTTTCTCTATCAATTTCTCCTTTCTCTGCTACAAACAGCATCATCTTCTTCTTTTTGTGCCCTATTCGTTCATTGGACGTTGCCTATCATTACTTTATTTATTGCGGCTCGCAAAATCTCTACAGTAGACTTGCCAAACAATTGCCCAGGTTCTTCAGCCATGATGTTTTCCTTCTTCCAGAGCCCCGACTTCCAGCAATCTTTTCCTGCATTATGAGATGCAAGATCTCATACTTTTTCGGACGTCTCATTACATTACCCGTCTCGACACAGAATTTCTCTAGTGAGACGGGCACAGTCCAAATAGATTTTTACATTGTATTATATAGTTACAAATATAATAAATAAATACATGTCCGACATATTGAAGTATTTTGGATTTTTATTGTTTTAATTACTTATTTTTATTTATTCATTCGAACTATAATATCTTCATTCATAACTCTATTCATCCAGCTTATTTTAAGCATTCTACTGTAGATCCCCATCTCGAATAATTCAAGTCGCCTTATCGTTTCTTCGGTAAGTGTTCATGCTTCCATTCCATAAAATAAAATCGAAAACACATTGCATCTTACCATTCTCATTCGTAATCTAAGGTTGAGATCACGATTGTCCAACATCTTTTTCATGCGCATAACGTTGTACAAACAGTATATCAAACATTTACTGCCAATTTATTACTAATTCACTTATTTCCTGACAAACTTACCATAACACCGTTTCTCCGTGGAGATAGACAGAAATTATTAAGAGTCACACTCTTCTGTCTTGACACACAATTCTCGTCCTCATTCACATTCATATAAGATCGTTGATTATTGAGGATTCTATCAGGACTATCATCCAGTATTTGGTTTACCTGGTTATGCCAAGTCTTCCGCGGACGTCCTCTATTTCTGGTGCCATCAACACTTGCGTCATAAATCTTTCTTACCATTATCTCCTCACTCATCCGCTCTAAATGATTTAATCTTACTCACTATACTACGATCAGTTTAACAATCTTTTCTTTATTCCTAAAGTAATAATATAAATTAAGTAAGAAATATAAATTATGTATACATCAGTGTATGGTATATTCCGGTCACCCAACTATGAAATTCACAATAAGATAATAGGAAACTTACGAATAAGGTTTTAACGAATTTTGTTATGTTGCTGGGTTATCCGAAGATCTTACAAATTATGAACCTAGACTGGCTTTATTCAATCTATCGAATTTTTCTAAAAAACCCGATGAAGACAAACACAAAACCTCTTTTTTTTCCTTCATAAAATTGTCAATGGGAAAATAAATTCCTCCGATATAGTATCTGCGATAAGAATTTTATATCCAACCTCCCGTCCCGTTTTTAATACTTATACGAATCTGGAACTCCTTTTTGAAAAACTAAGATTCAATCCAATTGATTCAAATAAATACGCAGTTAGACACATTTTCAATAAAAAAGTAATAATTCTACAATTTTATAAAAAGGCCGACCTTTTTATAGATATTTTCAATTAGTTATATTTAATACAAATCAAATGTATCACTAAGAAAGATATACAGATAAAATCAATTTATCGAAAAAGTATTTTTGTTGTCACCCTGACTCGATCCTAGAACCCTTTCTATTCGGGGAAATGCGCTGACCTAATACACCACGTCAACATTGTAAATTAACGACAAACTATGTTCTGAAAAACTGCTACTTCACAATATTAATGTGCTCTCCTTAACCTTTCCCTTATGGTGCTAAAATAAAAACGCGCATTACGGTGCTGTAAACTCAGTGTACATGCATACTTTTGGGATTTTTAAATCGGCTAAATATAAATATTTTAGATTAAAATAATAGTTGACATATATATAAGTGAATATTTATATCAATTATTGTATAAAAGTGCATAAATAAGAATAAACATCGATCATCATGAACGACAGCATAAGACGCGTCTAACTCGGCCAGCGCACGTTCTGCCCGGCACCCCGCGCCCCGCAAACTGCGCCGTCAGCACCAATCTGCAGGAATATCAGGTTTTTCGAGTATACACTTTTTATTGTTGCGTATGGTAAATACTAATATATTGTTATTCTTTTATACAATACATAAATATATAATAGAGGAATATCTAAAATATGATCTGTATATTTAGTATATTTACAGAGATATTCACATAATGTTAATAAATTTAATTAAAATTCTTCCTTAAATTAAATACAAAAAATGCTATGTACATTTCATACATTTTGTTAAATATATAAATAATTGCTTCTAATTCTCCTGGATTGCTTTTCATGACGACTATCTAAAACAGTCTTCAAGCATTGAATAATGTGGATTTTCCTTTGCCTTTTTTTAGAAATACCACATATGATGAAAGAAGAAATACTATCCAAGGAGATGTAATATTACCAAAATTGTTCACAAATGCTTTAGCAGACGTATTAAAACTTTTTAGCTGGTAGTCATGCGGACTGAATATAAATGAAGAACGAATAATACATCTCAGATTTGTAGATGATTTTGTGATTATTGTAAGTACAAAAATGAATAAAAAACTCAATAATGAGTCAAAATTTATTGGCCTAAAACGGGTTTTGATAAGACCAAAATTATGACAAATGAATAATGAAAGTATGAATCAATAGATAACTAATAAAGGCATCAAAATAGGTAATGCGCTCGCAAATTTATCGTTCTTCCTTATACATACAAAACAAAGTTTAAAAAAAACATTATTACGAATACTCAGTTGAATAATTAAAATATATGTGTGCAGTGCATCATGTCCAGCTTCGGTAAAGTGTCTAAGAATAGATTAACATACGAAACCACCCCTGCAACAACACTGTATATCATTTTTGGGCAGATCTGAGTAGGTAATGTATATGCGTTTGTATATTTTCTTGAGCATCGAATGTTATATCAAACTACCATATAAAATTAATAAAAATACTATTACATACCATTTTTGAAAGATCTTACATGAAACATCACTTTGTCTATCTATTGACATTTGTAAAACCGATATATAGTGTTGTTGTAGAGGGTTACTATAATGTAATGATAGCTTTTTTAAAAGTCAGTGAGTAAATATTAATATCTTTATAATAATGTCCATTAAAGTAACGGCACGTTGTTATATATATTAATATAAAGTTTATATTATTTTGTACGCCCGGAAAAAACATATTTGAGAACTGATCAGAGAAAAAAATTAGAACAATATTTTTACACATAGATGAAATAGTGCAAAAAAATGATTTTTTATACTGTAAATCTTTTAACTAACTACTTATATTTAACCCTTCCCAAATCATGTAGTAACACAGGTCTACCATTATAATTAAATTTGTAATATTTCGGTAAATACATGCAACATAAAATTAATATTTTAGATAAAAAAAATATTAGCGCTTAGGAATGACTAGTGAAAAACCAATTATGAAAAGGGAATTGTACAAAAACAATTATTTTTTCCATTCAATCTGTTGTAAAATTATTACTTTGATTAGGCAGAGATCACACTCTATTTTCACAGTGAAAAGAACAACAAACATACAAATATAATTATCTCTTTCTCACTAGTTAAATAAAGAGAGATAAGAAGGAAGGACACATTGTATACGACTTAATGAATGCTCTAAATTATGTTATTAATCTTTTTTTTAAAATTGAATATTCAATATTTAGAGTAAATTCGTAAGCTATTTAAGCTAATAAAAACATTTTTTTTAACCGTTATTTACGGTAATACGAGTTGACAGCATAGCTGCATTTGGATATTTTATATCATGGTATGGTAAAGGTTAACCAAATTACAGCAGAATATTGACAAAGCCGTTACTAATTGTTGTCTCTCGGTGCAGAATGCACAAGCTGATAGCTGAGATAACGATCCGTGTCGCTGATGACCGGGTTACACCGTGTCCACCTTTGTGTACGATAAGACATAAATCGACAACGGCCTACTAGTTGCGGGCGGCACAAGATTATACTCCCGTTGCAGTTTGCATTTCACAAGGTAAACTGTCGCAAACGTTCAATAAAGCAATCAAAGGACATCCTAAACGATCAATAATTGACAACCACTTTATGGGACACAGCATCGATTAACGCCGAAAGGAAGGTTCGGAATGAAATATAATATATTCAAATATTATTATCCTTAGATTGATTATATTATACGGTAGAGAAACGTGAGCATTAACTCTAGTAGAAGAAAATATGGTGAATTCTGGGAGAAAAAGATACATGGTAAAATTGGCAGTGAAGTAACAGATATAACTTTGGAGAACGAAGTGATGTTAGAAAGGAAATACAGATTATGAGATACATATGTACCTGAGATACGAGGCGCGTTTTTTAAGTACCGATGAAGGAAAATATGGAAATCACTTAACGCCAAATCAGGACAAACTTAGCGATGAATGTCAGCGGGTTTCATGTTTCGTGCATTCAAGAAACGAATCATAGATCGTATCGCACAGTCGGCGGGCTGATCGAACATTTCAACCATTTACTACAATAATGTCTCTAACGTTGCATGTGGTGAGTTAACAAATTCAGGAAACCATTGCGCATGCGCAACATCGCAACCGCAGGGCAACACCGGGAATATCTAGCAACGGTACTTACTTAAAAAATGTACCTCGTGTATGCCGGTACTCTGGTTTATATGAGTTATGAATCAGAAGGATAAGTATACGAGTACCCGGATGCTCTCAAATAAATATTCTCTGCTCACAGCTTCTTTTGATTGCTTTCTTTGTGTGTGGCCAGAGTAGGTGGGACAAAAAAGATTACTTACAGTTGTCACAGTTGAAAGATTATGCATTAAGAAGTCTACAGTAACGAGCGTTTGTTAGTGAACTTGTCGGGAAGACGTAAGAGAAGTGGCGCGCGCGGGCCGGCTTCGCGGATGGTTGCATGCGCGTTGTATTGCCACCTATTAAAGTCGGTATCAGGCATGTTTTTGAGAATCGATAGACCTACATAGAACTATGAATTGCAAATTTTGTGTGATGAACCAAATATCTTAAATACACTAATATAATGAAGATAGTTCAATTACGGGGAGTACATTTGGCACTGCTTCAGCAATTCAACGCTATCTGACAATATTGAGAAAGATGCAAAAAAATTTGACGTTCACCACTGGAGGACTCCTAAGAAGATAGATGGCAGTGGCAAAAATTATTATCGCGATAAAGATGATAAGAATAATAATAATTTTTTGTTTCAGAGTGTGTTACATTATTAGAAAAAGAACGACGTTGCTGAGGATTTCGCTAGTAAATTTGGTGCCCTGCCTGCTAATGGGAACTTTCACCCGAGGCAAGACTAGCAGTCTACAATGGAGTTCTAGTACCGACGCTGTTGTATGGAAGTCAAGCTTGGAGCTGACATAAGAGGAACAAAAATAGACTGAATAGAGTGGAAATGAGAACACTTAGGCGTATATGTGGCAAATCTATTTATGACAGACTTAGTATAGTGAGTAAGGTTAAGAAATGATCACTTAGGTGGTTTAGTGATATGGAACAGATGAATGAGGAGAGAATGATAATAAAAATATATGACTAAAGTGTTAATGGCACCAGAAATAGAGGACGTCTGCGGAGAGCTTGGCACGACTCGGTAAATCAGGTATTGGAAGATGGTTCTGTTAGAAGTCACAATAACCGGCGAGCTTGTAGGAGAATATGTATGAATGTGGATAAAGCGAGAATTGTGTGTCAGGAAAGATGCGTGTGGCGCTCTATCCTCACTGCCTACCCCAGCGGAAAAACGACATGATTGTTAGTAAGTAAGTTAGCAAGTAAGCTTTTTACATTAGTATTTTACTGCATATAGCAGATAATGTCAAAGTGAAAGTAAAAATTAAATGTTCAATGAATAGATACTGTTGTAGCAATTTTAATGTTATGATTGGACTTTTAAAACGGAGAGTTTTATCAGAAAACAAATGCTACTTCGGCCTACAAAACCAACAAATGTAAGAAATTACCTATTACTTTATTGTAAATTTATGGAAATACTATTTAGAAATGTCAGTAGCTTGATTGTTTCAGTTATCTGCATATTGTGCCTTATGGTCAGTTTATAGAGTACATTTTTTGGTTTCAAACACTGCAGTGGAGGTTACTTTTTTAAAATATGAAAAATAAAACGCGCTTTTGACTTGTTTCAAATACATCTAGGTCTATTTTGACTGCACTTTTGGAAATAATTTTCTAAAAAGTTTTAAAGTTCAAAATTTTTCTGAATAATATTACTCACATTGTGTGATAATTTAATAAGATATTCATCTAATAAGATAATTTTGACGTATCTGATATAAACATTTGTTTTTTAATATAAATATTTGCATAACGAGTACCTACAATAAATATATAAAAATATTTGCGTATCGTCTTAAACAAAAATATTATATTTTATGTTAAAAAAAATAACAATAAGTTCTTATGAGAAATAAAATAATTTCACTAGCTAAAGTTTATCTCTATTTTATTTACTTGCGTTTTTATTGACAGTTCGATATATCAGTCTAGAAATATTTATTTAATTAATTTTGCTATTGATTGAAGTCACACTAGGAATCTATTCACATTAAATAATTCAGTATATTATCTTACGATGGAAATTTTACCATTTCTCATAATCATACCATATTGCTGGAAGATTTTTAAAATCATCGTATTCCACTTAAGTAAATCAAAACAGTATAATAGAATGTCTGTTGAATGATAATACATAAATAAATAAAAATTCTAACTATTTTACGTTGAAACGATTTTTTTGAAATAAATAAATTTAAAAAAAAAAGTATGTCGTTCTATCCTCTTTGCTCACTCCTATGGGAAACGACGTTAAAAGTATTGTAAATACATTTAATCTAATATATAATACACAGTCATCATGAAAAGTTTTTATTAACCGCCAATTTGTGGTAATTAAAATGACAATAAAAATTATTCTAATAGACAAAATCAAGTTACGTCTAAATTTTAAAGATAATTCGATCACTTGATCTATCACAGTAAATTAGTCGGGTATGGTTGCATCAACAAAATGTTATTCAATAAACTCGCTTCTGAAAAATGTAATATTTCGGATACAGCAATTTAGCTTTCATCCCTCGTATTAATGTTCATATTTAATCAATTATTTAACAATTTTATCATTGTTTTTCTGTTAAAGAAATATATTTTTATATATATTAATACTTATTGAGAAACGTTAAATTTGAATGTCCCTATTCCAAAAACAGAATGCATCGAAGTTCCATCTTAATGATGCAAGAGACGGATGAACTGGAAGCTGTAAACACTTTACAGAACATCTGACTTTGCACTATTCATCTGCGCAGATCAATGCTGGCGCAACTAACAGCATCACTAATGGATGGACGGTCAGGGGAACGGAAGATGTACAGAGGGTACTTTAATATAATCTTGATTAACTCAGCTCTTTACCGACATTAATTAAATAAGAACAAGAATATTTGAATATTAAAATAAACTACGAAGATTAGGTTTTAACTAAGTCATGATCCCATCTAATAAGATAATTTACAATCACACCGTTTTTTCGAGGCAGCTAGAGAGGATAGAGCGCCACAATCATATACTCTGGAAACACAACTCTTGTCTTATCTATATTCATTTAGAGGGTGAATTATATATTCCAGGCCAATTTTGTTTGGTCACCATTTATCCAGTTCACATTTTGTAGTCGTAGAGAGCATTGATTATAATTATGGAGCATATAATGCACATTTTATCTAAATAATAATGGCAATGCTGTAACCATTAATGGTGATCGCTATCGTCTAATATTGTAAAACTTCTTGGTGATCGAATTGACTCGATTGGGCATGCAACACATGTGATTTCAATACGACAGTGGTACCTCGAACACAGTCTGAGCTACGCTCGAAATTTTGCAAGAAATTTTACCCGGTCGCATAATGTCAAAAAGTGGTGGTATCGAATGGCCTTCTCGATCACCTGATTTGACGACCCCTAACTATTTTTTGTAAGGATACTGGTTAGTAAAGATTTTCGCTAAAAAGCCAAGAACAATTCCGATGCTTCAGGACAATATTCGAAATGAAATTGCTGAAATAACACGCGTAGTCTGCGAGAATGTTACGAAAAATATTGTTAAAAGAGCACGCATTTCTGCCGCTGCCAGAGGCGGTCATTTGGCCAATATCATGTTTTATCCATAATTGATATAAACTATATAATCGATAAATAAAAATGAAATTAAAAAATTGTACTTTATTTCTTAGTTATTCAAAAATATATGTATCTTATCAAGACTAGGTTTTTGAGACTTGATAGTCAATAAGACTGTATCTTGGTTATTTTACTAAATATTTTTATTTTTCTCATAATATTTTGTTTTTGGAACACTTTACTAGACATCAATGATTTTTAAAAGATTCTAAATATCATTACAGCTAAATATATAACAACGCATGAGAAAAATTTAATTGAACTTCTATTTCAAAAATAGTTTTGTATTTTTTATACGACTGTATGCTGAAAATGTTTTCTTTGACGAACAAGATTACTTCGTAGTATGTATATCTGAAAAAACTTGCTGTCACTCAAAGAATTCCGAGCTTTTCTTTGACCTGGAAGGGGAGCGAATTGTACTTTAACCTCATCAAAGGCATTTCTAGAGGAAGTGATTCTTTATCTTCAGAATTCTTTGACTTTCAAAGATGAATATAAATTGGTACAAGAATACTTGTGTTAATGTTGTAAATGAACGCATTTAAAAAAAAAAAAATCACACATTTAATTAAAAATATATGTGGCTAATTTACAGTATAGGTTCATAGTTTCCATATTTTTATTTATTTTTAAAAGTAAAGGGTTATTTTATAGCAGTTGGAATATAAATTTTTTCTCAAAAACATATTGCAAAAATATTTGAAAACATTTTCAAATTTAAAAAATAATTTCAAAGTGACATTCTGTTGTAAAGTTTACACCTCTAGACTAATCATCAATATTATGTTCCAGGCCGATGTTGTTGTTGAATAACTAGAAAAAAAAACACAATTTTATAATTTCGTTTTTATTTATCGATTATTTGATTTATTACAATTATGTATAGAATATGATATTGGCCAAGTAGCTGCGTCTGGTAGCGGCACAAATGCATGCTCTTTTAACCATATTTTTCATTACATTCTCGCACGGGAGCCGTCAAATCAGGTGAACGAAGAGGACAGTAGACATCACCACTTTTTGACATTATGCGGCCGAGTAAAATTTCTTGCAAAATTTCTAGCGTATTTTAAACTATGGCATCGTACTATCAAAACCACATTTTTTGCAGGCTGAATCGACCCAATTTGGTTACCAAAAAGTTTTCTAACATGAGACGATAGCGATAACAATTAATGATTATAGCATTGCCATTATTATTTAGATAAAATATTTTAATCACTTCAATACGTTGTTGAGGCGTTAGATACTCCATAATAAATTTTAATCAACTACTATCTACGACTACCATATGTGAATTGACTAACATTTGCCAAACCAAATTGGCGGTCAAAAAAATACGCCTGGAACATAATATTCACCCTGTATTTGGCGCTACGGGTTGTCCAGGTTCTTGGCTGATTAAAAAATGTTCAAAAGGCACCATTGTCTTGAGTAAAATGTCTCCCGTTCGAAGTCTGAAATCTATCTGCATTTAATTCTTCGAGAGACTAGTATTCCGTTACTACTGGAAGTATAATTATTCTTGTTCCTTTCAACATAACGTTCTCAGTCTCGCTGATTTCACGTCAGTCACTATTTAAAGATATTTGACGATCTCGTTAAATGTTACAAAATTGGGGCGTTGTAAACACTTGCCTCCAGTACCACATTTTAAAGGCGTCAAAATTATTTATCTCACTCACTTTCACATTCCATGTTTCTACTCCGTAAATGTAGAGAGCAAGACGGGAGATTTGCTAAACACACAATTGTCCTTATGGTTGCGAATGAATTTTTCCAAATAGTATCCAGCTTTGGTATCGCATTTTTTGCTAACTTGATTTGTCTTCTAATTACGCCCCCGCTGCCACTAACAGTTATATAAGATCCGAGATATATGAAATAATTTTCGATCTCTAAACATTGCTATGTTCCTATGTCTTGTGGTCTAAATCCTCAACCTCTTACGTGTTCATAGTAAATTCATATTTTTGTCAATAAGCTATTTGAATTAGAATCTGAAAATATTTTCATATCACCCACCTTACGTACGGAAGAATAATGATTTATGAAGTACGATGTCGGTATCTTTTATCTGAGCAGATTTATCTATGACCCAATCGCTGCAATGACATTTTTTGTTTATCAAATTTAAATTTTTTCATAAAATACGAACAACTTTTAAAACGTGACAAATCAGTGGAAAATTATTACGTTCGTCATGCTTAAGGTAGGTTTTGTAATAAAATAAAAAGGGTATATTTTTGTACAAAACTATATATATATAATATAAAGAAGATTGTCTATCTTTGTTTGTTTTTTATTAAAATCTATAGTATTATTCCGAGCTTGATAGAATTTTGCACACTTGACCTTCAAAACAAAACGAAGGTCACTATTTATATATTTCGAAAAATCTACCACATCCCTCTTTTCCATTCCTTAAAGCAATATTTTGGTATTTCTTGATAGAATTTTTCACACTTGACGGACGTTCAAAATAATATGAAAATTACTGTCTACATGAGATTTCGAAAAAAAAACCCCTTCCCATTCCTCCCCTAAATAAAGTCTAAGTCTCTTTACTCTATATGCGTAAAGCCCGAGCAACGCCGGGTAGTTCTGATAGTCTAATATAAAGAAACATAGAATGTATATGAAGATACGCATTGAATTACAAATAGGCACATTCAAAATCATTTTAAGGTATTCTCAATACATTTTTTCTATTTCGCATTTTGAAGTCATAATTTTATTAAATTAAAAACAATTTGATTCCAAAATAATAATATTAAATTTTCAAAATATTATGAAACTCTTAAAACTGAGGAAATTGATACTATAGCGTAAATGTCCATATCCAGTCTTCTAAAGGCCATCCGAATTTCTTTTCAAACTAGTTGTAATTGATTTTTTAAGGCTATTTCATCATTAACATTTCATATCTATGATAACAGAACCCTAACCACAGAAAAAAAACAAAGGACTTCCGTTTTATTAAGCAGAGAGGGGAGAGACCGGATATAATGTATACGCTACCGGAAAACAAATGGACGCTTACAATGGCGCCCATCTAGATTGCAGACTGGCACGAATTAGAGCACTGACGTAGATACTCTATTGTTCGAACGTTGTATTATTTGAAGAACTGTCATTTTTGCGTTTTAATAACAAATATTATAAAGCTTGAATAGTAAAAATATTTAAAGAATTGAGTGATAAATGCTTATTCATTTTATGAAAATTATGTCAAGAGATGAATATTTAATTCTTGTAAAATATAATATCAATTTTTAACTAAAGGGAATAAATGATTATTGCAATATTTGTTTTTTTAGAGTTTTTTTTTTCGAATTAGCAACACTTTTTCCAGCGGCAGCCAATTTGACAGTTGACAGCTGATCTGTACTCAGTTTGGTTTGCCATTTCATCATGAATAGACTTACGCCTGAACAACGCTTGCAAATTGGGAAAATTTATTTCGAAAATCGTGGTTCAGTTCGCGAAACTTACCGTGCGCTACGTCCATTTTACGGTTGACATAATCATCCATCCGAGCAAGTAATTCGAATAACCATGGATCGTTTTCGCATCATGCATACTCTAATTGATAATACGCATCAGCAGACATGTCGTACAGTGCGCACCGAAGAATCTGTTGTTTCTTCAAAAATGATGCCGGTCAGAATGTTAATCAATGGAGAGCGCTTTAGATCCACGATTACTGATTTTTTTATTTCCCAATTGAATGGCAATAATGTAGGAAAGCTGTGGTTTTAACAAGACGACGCAATATGCCATGTGCCGTGAGCGCACCATAATCAATTTAAATAAGGAAACATTGAATGAGCGTATAATTTCGCGTAATGGACCTGTGAATTTATCGTAATTAGCCTCCAATGTCGTATGATTTAACTCCGGACTTTGGATTATTTTCTACACCGACAAACCAGAGATGATCGACGAGTTGGGCCAACATTCGTCGCATTATTGCCGATATACGTCTTATCTTATCTTATTTAAACACTAATGGCATAAAATTATCTTTCCAATAAAGCTAATATCGTGGCCATTACAACGATTTTTATGTATTTTATTTTACCGTGTGAATATGTAAAGTCGCTAGTCTACGTCAATAAACCAGATATAATAGACGACCTGGAAGCCAACATTTGTCGCGTTATTGCCGATATACGGCCCCCAGCTGCTCAAAATCTGACTTCCAGATTGCGCTTTATTCGAGCCGGCCGCGGCGCCCATATGCGCAAAATCACATTTAAACACTAATGAATAAAACTATCTTTCTAATAGTGTCAATACCATGGCTATTATACCATGATTTATATGTGTTTTATTTCATTTTAAAGTTCTATATCTCAAAAAAAAACACCCTTTAGTACTGGTAGTATGTCTCATCCAACAATTTTTACTGTCAATTTTTAATTAGATACGCCAACATTTATTGATAAATGTGTTTAGTATTTTAGGAAAGATGAATTAAACAGACACTAATATAATCAAATTTAAAAAATTGTTATTATACATTAAACTTTTTTCGTGTGGGATTTATCTAGTGATTATTGTCAGTAATAATTGCCGGTGCCATAACAGGATTTCGTTTCATTTGTCGGTTTTTAAAGGTTTACTGGTTTACTTGCCCGATGCGTCTTGGGGTATTTCACATCAAAAATAAAAAGAACATTCCATTGAAGAATAAATAATGTTATTTTTTGTCTCAATTCGCAAGACCATAAATGAAGGAATCAAAATGGCCACACTATTTCCCGCCATCCCTTAGGCTTAGCGGGGATGTAGTCGTCACGTGGAAATCCCTTCAGTTAGAGGTCTTTTTCAATTACTGAATCTTTTGTCTTGGGAAACAAAAGCTGAGGTAGTGAGACAGAAACAGCGCTAAATAATTTCGTCTCAAAATATCAAGTAAATGCGACCCATCGAACACAAGGATCAGGGCATTCGTTGAATCAATATTTTGGGGTAGGTGTCGGGAGATTTGATTATTATTAAAGTGCCGCGTTGCTTGTTGCATTTGTCACCGATATGTAGACGGATCTGAAGCGCAGTGGGACGTCACAGAACGAAATCGCTTCGTATTTTCCCCGGCAGGTGTCGCCGGGGTCGAGAAAAGGAATTTGGCGCCAAATTAATTCTTTGCTCTTCGCCCCCTGTGGGTCCTAACACGAACTTCACACGTCGTAATTAAATCAGCGAAAGCGAAAATAATGTAAGGTAGGATTTTGATGAAAATTCGGCGCATGTGCTTCACATTATATACACTTGTATATGTATACATATACGATATATGTATATGTTACTGTCAACGTACATGAAACTGAATGGATAAAAATAAGACAATGTTATAATTCTACTTACGTTTATTTATACTAGTCGAGTTTCGAGAGAAACAGTAACTCTCATCGACAGGTGAAATATTAACTAGATACACACAAATATTTGAAACAACATACATTATATTATAAATATTTAACATATTATACACATCATTGTTTCATTTATATTCATTCATTTTGATGATGAAACTCTACAAAGTTAACGCTGATTCTATCAATCAGTAAAAAAAGTATCATTTGATGTTTACTTCAAACTGAGATATTGAGCTTTCAAGTTTTGAATATGTGGCAATATGCTCTGGCAGATAGATAACTTACTAGTACAGCCAGTAGGGTGGTTAATGCATACTGTGTTCCCAGAAACAACAACAACCTAACTTATCATACTTAATTTCGCGTAATGCGATAATATGCTTTAACTTAATGTAAGCTTATATCTTACATACATGCTTTAAGCAGCAGGCAAACAACTATTGTAAGTGAGTCGACATTGATTTCAACAAACCTTTGGGGGCCAAACCGTACAGAGATTTATAGCCGAGATCTTTGTTTAATGAACACACGGACTAGATGCCATGGGAATAACCTTTGGGATTATTGAAGGTTTGAAACATAATGAAATGCCAGAAATTGCCCCCATATATTTTTTTGATATTAACTATTAATTCTTAAATACTTGACATTAAAATAATTCTCGCCATTTGTATGTCTAGAGCACTTTGTATATAATTTTTTTTTGCTATTTAGAAATTAAACTTTTTCAATTTAAAAATATGTTTTTTCCCCTGTCATTATTGTCGGACTTTTACTTAATTATAATTATTAATAGTAATTAGACAATCTGAAAACAACGACAAGGACACCAATATTTTCTAAATTGTTATTTTGATTATTATTATTATTATTGAATTTTCTCTTCAAAAAATTATATCGCAAATAAACTTTATGCGTAGGGTGTCTAGGTGGGGGGTGAATCCCTTTTCTCCATCTTTACCACGATTCATTCGTAATCTTTTTGTACCTTTCCCAGCATTTTCAGGAATTTCTCAAAATATCAAGGTATTTTAGACATCGCCAGGCTTCTATACTTTGTCGGTAACACACCTATAAACACCGTATTTTACTATTGTCGCACAAAGCTAGAAGGAAATGTTTTATTTGCAAGAGAAACGAAAGATTTGATTAAGCTTTGAAACCGACGTTCTTTTAGCATTGTTCTTTTTAGCAAATAGCGTTTGATAACGATTTTTAACTTGTTGGCTTGATTATGACGACAAATTAAAAGCAAATAGGATAATACTCGTATTTTATTTTAAATATCTGATTAGTGTGAAAATATATGGGAATATAACGAAGGTGTTTGTACAAAGAAGAGTATATATTCTCATAGAGAAGAAATAAATGTTAAAAGATATATCTGATTATTTTAATAAAAATTTAATAAATTATTATTTTAAAATAAAAAAAATAAAAAGAGGAAAAATACGCGGGATATAAAAGTGTAGCATTATATTTTAAGTGATACATTTAAATTATACAACATCAAAAAGAAGTCGCATCTGATTTAATACATTTGTTTATAATGTTGTATATTGAAATATCTGGACTCTGAATACTTGGCTATTTTAGAAGTTTCAGACTATACAGCATAGTGTGAAAAGAAGAATGTTAAGAATCATTAGAAGACAGAAAAAAACACGTGGGTTAGACTGGGGTTAAGATTGTCAATGAAGAATTATTTTTTGATTAACAATATTTAAGTATGTCCAAGAACACACTAAAGTTGACTTTTCAGGCGTATTCTAGTATAATACGTTAATCATTCGTCATATATACAAATAAATAATATAACTTTCATATTTCTAAAAAATATGATTCTCATTAGTGACATCTATGCTGTTTCAGTAGAATAAATATCAAATCTCAAATCGTAGATGGTGACAGCGAAGTTGTATTAAATTATTTGAAAGGTTTCTACATGGTAACATATATATAACTTCCAAAAAATTTATAGATGTGGATGTTGATTGTGGGTAGAATTGGTGAACGTTACATTGTGTGTGTCAGTATTCAACGGGCGGGTCATATTTCAAGACGCGGAGATAACCGTTGTTAAAAATATTCCTGCATAGTAGCCATGGATCGTTAATAGCTAATAATGATGAAAATTGTAATAAATAAAGGGTTGCGTAATGTCTCCATGGCTGTACATTGTACATTGATAATTGTATGAAAAAACTGGAATGTATGAATGTAGGAGCAAAAATGGACTATTTGATTATATGCTGTTTATTGTACGCCGATGATGCAGTATTAATGGTGAATAATGAACAAAAATTACAGAGTCTAGTGAGTTGAATACACGGTGTATGGAAGGAAAGCGACCTTATTATGAACGTCAACAAGTCGAAAGTGATGGTATTCGAGAAGAATAAAAACAAGACAACGTGCTAAATACTTGAATGTTTGGAACAAGTAGATGAGTTTATGTGTTGTGGGAAGTATGTTTGATAGAAACGGAAAGACTGAGAAAGATATCGAAAAGATGGTGAGTGCAGGGAACAAAGTGAACGGCGCTTTGAATGTAATTATAGCTAATGGGAACTTGTAAACCGAGGCAAGACTAGCGGTTCACAATGGAGTCCTGATACCGTCCCTGATGTATGCAAGTGAGGCCTACCTGAATACAGTGGAAATGTAGTAAAACTAGATCATTTATGACAGAGTTAAGAATACGGAAAAAATGTTAAGCTGATGTTAGTATAGTGAGTAAGATAAAAAAATGATTACTTGGGTGGTTTGATCATAAAAAACGGATGAATAAGAAAAAAATGTTAAGAAAGATGTATGACGCAAGTGTTGATGGTACTAGAAATAGAAGACATCCGCGGAAGGCACGACCAGGTAGAGACTGGAAAATGGCCACAATAATCGGCAAACTTGTAAGAGAAGATGTATGAATGTGGATTGTGGATGAGGCGAGAATTGTGTGTCAGGACAGAAGAGTGTGGCGCTCTATTCGCTCTGCCTACCCCCACAACAAAATGGCGTGATGGTGAGTAAATAAGTAATAATGGTAATGATGATATTAAAATACAACCGAATCTTAAGACTATAAACCCACGATATTCGCACTTGTACAAACAAATATCGCCTATTTCATGTAAATGTTGTTATGTCAGCCTTCTTTGACGTATTTCGAATGTTGAAGAGTTAATGGTATGACGTAACGGCAAGCCTAACAACTTGACGCAACTATGCGGAACACTGACAACGATTCGGTTTCCTTTGTCTGTATCCTATTCTGTTACCGTTCAAAGCAAAAAGCTAAAGTGGCCCTCTCCATAGCACACACACAAGAGACGCTACTAATCAGGTACTCGAGTGACTCTCGCATATCGCTGATCATCTTCACGATCACCAGATCTCTGGAATCTCCAAGGGTTTGCATTGAAGCTTTGTAAAGCTTCATCCCTCGACATTTCGGGATGGTGTTAAGAATTTAAACAATAAAATATTTATTGACCACTTTAAGTTTAAATTTGAATTGAACCGAATACCGTATTTTTACGGGTATAAGTCGAAACATAAATACGTGGTCAAATTTTTTTGAAAAATTGGTTTTTATTGAAAAATATTACTACTGAACAATAGCATTATTACTAAACATTGTCAATGTCTGAATCGGCACTTTCTTCATAAATTGCGTCATTCTAGTCTCATCCAGCATGTTTGAAGTTCCTACCTTTTTGAACGACTTCACAGTGACTTCTGTTTTGATACTCTTCCAAGCAGGTGTCTAGTGTCATGTCCGTCCATAGTCGTTTATCATAGATATGACAGAATATGAAAAAGCAAATATGTTTTACAAGTACCTAAACAATGTGTGAATATTTTATATCTTACAAATTTGACTTCAGGTTTATTTTTTACAAAAAATATTGGGAAAAAAGTCGACTTATACTCGTAAAAATACGGTACGTAAGCATGGTAGGTTTTTATTTTTACTATATTTATACTCTAAATTACAATAAATAATCAGAAGTTTTATGTATTTATGTTTAGCATGTAAAGATTTTTTTGTTACTATTTCTGATTCCATCTCAATTGCATACGAGACAGGTGCACACATAAACTACAGCACACGGTGAAAAATGCACAAATAAATATTTTATACAGTCTGATTATTACTTCGCTGATGTGACTTTGTATTAAATAATCTAACTTGACCTAATTTAACTAGTCAATCTTAAAGGAATGTAACTTAAATGAGGCAACTTATATTAATCAACTTAACTTTGTGTGCTCCTGTCTATGTGCACCTGTAATTATGTAGCTGTCTTGTGTCTGACTCAATATAAATAACTGTTTATTTAACATTTTTCTCAGAAATGCTTGTTTTGAAAATCGTGAAAATTATGAAAACCATTTAATACTTGATTATAAAAATATGTTGATTAAGCCAAAGGCAGGATTAAAGTGTGAAAATATTAAAAATATTCGTTACAATACATAATAAAGATCATATAACATTATAAATATGTCTATATTTATATACAGAATGAGTATTATGTTCCATTATGGAGTATCTATAACCTCAACAACGTGTTGAAATCATTAAAATAAACACAAACCGGAGTTTTATAAAAATATCATTATGAGCTACGAAACTCATTTCGACTTAAAAAAAATAGTCATTATTGGGGTACTAAAAATTCTCGATTGATACGCCTACGCAGAGTTGTATGGAGAGAATATTTGGTGTGCCATATGGGCCAGCGGAATCATTGGGCATTTATTTATTGGTGGTCGAATTGGGCTGATTGGGTCTGCGACACACGTGGTTTCAACATGAACATCTCACACATAGCCTGACCTACGTTTGAAATTTTGATGAATGAAACAACATCGGCCTGTAACATAATATTCACCCTGTATATATATGGGTATATATGTCGAGATCTGGATTTTATAAAAATTCATCATTAAAATTTTTAAATACATTTATTTTAAATAATTGCCCAACTAGGCAAGCCTGTTTTAGGGCAAATTGATAAACATATATATTTTATAAAACCAAAACTCATCGAAGGAAAAACATAGTAAGAACGAATACATACATAGCATATAATGTGAAAATATTTATAAAAAAAATATATATAAAAAAGTGAATAAAAAAGAAAGAAAAAAAAATAAAATAATACCAATAATGTAAGCAGATATAATGTAGATGGAAATATATAAGACCAAAACGCACAAAAGTAGTTATACAAATTATTTTATTATATAAAAGATAATACTAGAGGCATTTGAGTTATGGCTGAATTGACGTAAAAAAGTTGATGTAATTTATATTAATTATCAAACGAAGGAAAGCTGCATACTTCTGCAATAGAAAATATGATCTCTTATAACTCATTATGCAGAGTAAGATAAAAGGCAGCAGAGACGTAAGTAGAAAAAGGTTATCTCGATTGCGTATTCAAATATGGTTCAATGTCAAAAATGCTGGAATTTATCTTGCAAGATCCGATCCATTTGGAGATCCTTTATATTAGGATAAATCAGCATACTGCAACTTAGTCAATCTTCGATAGGAGATGATATGTGAAGAGGAAGTTGGTATACAAAATAATTGTTAATATCTGGTCACTCATGTATAATATATAGTTACATGTAATATTTGTTTGGATTTTATTTTGGAAAGATAACTAACATTAATAAAAACGTGAAACATTAATATTTTAAAATAATTTTGTGTTAAACATTTTATAAGATAGGCCCAATAATAGGTTGGGCAAGGTATATTTTTAAATTACCCCAATTCCTTTTATCGCCGCGTTCAGGCACTTTTAATTATAAAATATCGCTACTTTAACTCGAAACAAACGAATATTATGAAAAAAGTTAACCAAACTTCCTTTCGCTGAAAAACTTAAAGCTTTCAAGGGCGTAATGGCGAGAGCTTTTACGATACACCATGATATAAGGGGAGGAAAACCAGGAACTAGTGGGTAGTTCCACAATAAAAAGACGCATAAAACATTTCGTAAATTTTATATGGTTATAAATTTTAGTTTGGAAGATGTTTTTGAGTTTCAAACTGTACTTTTATATTTTTACTGGTTTCTTACAATGTGGTGCAAAATGGTAATTGGAATATGTATGTAGTTATACTTAAAATTCTCTAAAATAACAATAAGAAAAATGTATTTACACAAATATATAGGAATACATTTTCTCACCACATTTGGCTATTTAAAATTAGATCAATATTGCATCCAATGCTGGAGCCCTCACAAAAATAATCCTCTCTGAACTGGTCATAGGAATCATATACAACTCATTTATAAGTGTGCTTGGGGAAAACGAGATATAGGAAGGATGGAAGGAATTAGGTAGAGGGATTGGAATAGAAAACAGGGAGAACTAAAGGGACCAACTAGATACCAGAAAGAAACACAACCCACTTGAGATTTGCTCCTTTAGGTATCTGGATTTAATTCTTCCACATGATCCACAGATCTTTTGGCGGCTTCAAAATACATACCCTGTTGGTCCGAACGAAGTACTCTTGATGACACACTTTATTGATGACGCAAAGTGTGACAAAACGAGCACAATAGTGAGATGTACAAGTTTCGGAATACACAACGAGAAACTGAATACATAAACAGTACACTATCAATTCCACATAGCAAAACGATAATTTACAAGCCAACAATTCGTTCCCACACGGCAGGAAGAACTTGAGGGCAGTCAACGCACTTCAATCAATTCCGAAGGTCAAACGTTACCTTTTCGTCAATTTATAATTTCAACACGGCAGGAAAATAACTCACAAGTCTTTACAATCTAACGCACCGATGGTAAGCGCTATCTGTCAACTGTTCTTAAACCATAGAGAACACCACAGAAAAAGATCGTGTTCTTGGTATAGGGGATAGCGAAACAGGAAGGTAACGCAAAGGAACCATTTATATGTCGCGTTCACGTGCGCGCAAGATGGCGATCGGTGATCCGTAGAATCTTGTTATAAAGATCGAACAGAGCCCAGTTTTTAACACCACAAAAATTTGAACAGCCGCCATTTTCAAACAGGATGGCAGATTCTGTTGGTTAATGAACTTACTAGGTCAACTTATTGTATCAATTTTTCAGAAAAGTTTGATCGAAATCTGATAAAAACTACGAGAGATACCGATTTCTTTCCATATGATTTCTTTTTTATCTACCAGCCAACCCATTTGAAGGCGATGTTTTTTTTTTTTGGACATTCATTTTTGCGTGAACCTTTTTTATCTTAAATTATTTTACATCCTTTAGAGCTCTAGTGCTATTCCTAGAAAAATTATTAATATTTTTCATAACGTGTAAGGAAACCTTAAGAATAATTAATAATTATGAAAATATGTATTAAGTACGTTTAAACACAGCTAATAAATTATTACCAAGCATCCATATGTATTCCATGTCAATTATTATGGATATGGAATTAGTGGTTAAATCAATTTATTTAATAATAAAACTAAAAGACATACGGATATTGTGCCCCGTTTAATTTAAACTTATATGTGTATATTTTGTACAATATTACATATGATTATAAACCAACATTTCAGCCGTCCTAAGACATGATGGTTAGGCAAGTTGTTGGATACGAAGAGGAACAAAAAGTAGAAAAGGATGCGTCGAACATTACTATTACTAAATTTTTTAAATAATAGAAAAAGTACCTTATCTCTCAGAGAAAAGCATAAAAAAACAGGAAATGTTTCATATATGTATCGCAATATACCTCTTGATATTTACCCAGGTTATAATAATAATTAAGTACAAGCAAACTTAAAATAATACATTAAAACTAAGATCAATTGATTGACTGATTTTACAAATGGAATAATTATAAAAATATGCAGAATAGAAGTTCAAAATTTGTCGTAAACGTAATCGACTGATGTAGCGGAATGGTAACACGTTTCTCCGGATAGGGAGTGGTTCAGGTTTGAATTCCGGTAGTAACCAAATATTTTTCGATAAATAATTTTTTTCTGCATATCTTTCTAGTTGATTAATTTAATTTGTATTCATAATACCATAGAACTATAAAAATTTGTTTCATTAAAAAATATAAAATACTGTTTGCTTTCCTTACTAATTATTTTATATTATATATGATATTACTGAAGCATTTAAAATTGCTATTGCTTTTATAGTAACCTTGCCCGAAGGAATACGTTATCTTTACCAAAGCCAATATCCGAAGAACAGCTTGTTTAGATTTTCGTAATGATTTCACTTATGTTACATTATTTTTTATCGAAATATATTATCGTTATATTCTTGAAGAAATAAGTTAACATTATTTCTGCCCGATTCGGCTGAAAGAGATCACGATAAGACACGCACCTTTTTCTGTTTAATACATTTCTTATATTACCGAGATGTGCCTGGGGACTTTATATTTTATTTTATGATTACTTTTAATGTGATAAATATATCAGTTGTTAATTTTTTTTTATCATATGTAACTGAGAATTATTTACAACTTTTATGAATTAGTGGTTTAAACATAACCTATATATATAATATTTCTAATCTTACAAATGTTTGTACCTTATAACGTCTAAATAATATATATTTGGGAATGACAAAATTAGTCTAAAAATGTTAAACTAGTGTTTAAATTGAATAAAATAAAAAGTTAATTCGCATACTTTAGTTTCTTCAGTATAATGAATGTCTATATAAAGATTTGATAACATATATATTTAATAAAATCACATTTTTATTGTGAAGTTGTTATTAAAAACATAGTTCTTGGATAATTAAAACAGAACGTTCCGGATTGGAGTCCCGGTGGTAACTATTTATTTTATTAATTCATCTGCAGTCGGTTTACTCAAAGGTATTTGAGATTCCGTAAAAACAATGTAGATGGGTTTCAAATAATGGAACGACAGATGTATTAATTTTAAAAAAGTGTAACATATAGGTTCGAAAAATTGTCATGAAAAATACTGGCGCTATAACAAAATTGGTAGTGTACTTCCCCGAATTGGAAATAGAGATACAGGTTCGAATCCGTGTAGCGCAAAAAAGCAATATTTTTTGGCAAAATTTATTTTATATGTATGTTTATAATTAATACATTAAATTAATAGTTAAAACTATTTATTTTATCTAATGATAGAATTTTTCTGTGCGCCTTTCTAAGTGATTCATCAAATTTTGATTTAATGCCTATTCAAATCAAGAAAACATAACGATTTGTGAAGTACCGTTCTTGTGTTTTTAACTACATATGATAAGAGTATCCATATACATTTCTAAGATAAATAAAATGTTTCAATGAAAATCGAATAAAAATATGGAAAAAATAAAACCCATGATTACTAAAAATGTGAAGCTACTTGATTTAATTAGCACTATTATGTAATTAGCACTGTTATGTAATTAGCACTTATTTGAAAAGTACTTGATAATATTTACTTTTAAGTCAGTCACAAAACTATTTTTCATACGGCTTAGGATATATTTCAAAGCATGAAAACTCGCATTGTTTATTAGAGGATTATTTACAAAAAAATTATTGTACACGGTATTGATGATGAATTTATTTTTCCCCCCTGGGGTTCGAATTAGTATACGGTATGAATATTTGAATGCGTACTGTTTGGAACATATATTTACGCTTGAACGAAGATAATGTAATGTGCCTTCCACCTCCCTTCCCTTCCTCGCCTGCCACCGTGTCAGTCGATCGGCGACCCTGAAGCGGTGCGGTAACGAGTAAATTTCGCAGTATAACAAACGAGTGAGACGTGTGTCTAAGTATCTGTCCTGTGCAATTTGAAGGACTCAAGACTCTGAACGGAGATAGTGATACAAGACCTAAAGTTACAGTCCACCTTGGAGGTGCCAGAAGAACGGGACTGTGGTGAGTGAAACTTCCTTCCGAATATCCTGTTTCTTCTGGCATCTATGCTTTTACGCAACACGTATATATAAATAGATTTATTCAACAATTGTTTTATTGAAGAATATGTAAAATATATATGTGATATTTTTTAAAATTATATATTAGATATTTAGACCTGAAATCACTACGTGGCCCGTGGCTAAACATATTAAAAATATGAATGTACATACATATTAATATGCAGGGGCGTACACTGCATACAAACAAAAAAACTGTGTATTATAAAAATTCTAAGAAACAAATATAAATTAAATAATTCATGATATAATTTCGCTAGTGCCCACTGTGTATCAGTAGAATCATTAGTTGCCTAGTTCTGGATGTTACCGTGCAACGCCATCGGAGCGCTGTAAGTAGTCCTCTACTGGGTAATTGTTCATTTATTGCTAGTATAATTGTTAGCCATTATTTTTATCTATTGTTATATTCATGCCATACAACTGCTACCTGCTGAATTTAAAATTTCACTCGATAGAGTCAGATATGGACCAGCTGATCTATATTGTACGGTCTTTACTATTGCTGTTTCCTAACATAATGACATTTGAAAGGTTTTGAACTTGGCTTTGAGTTGATCGAAGAATTTACCTTCCTCATTTACTAGTTCGCAAATCTTACTACTTTACTTAACGTATTGTTTTTATAATTATTCTTCTCGTTCGAGAATAATGCATTTTTATTATAATGGATTCATTTTGCTTAAAAACGTCGGTTAAATGAATGTTCATAAACCTATGTACAATGTGGCATATAGCATAATTATATGGTATTATATAATATCATGGTAACAGCATAATCTAAGTCTATACCTACTACACGCCACTGTTAATTTGGTACAAGGGAAACATTTTTATCAAAGGAGCAGAATGGGTAAATGAAAAGTTGTTCCAAAGGATGCTCCTTACGAAGACCCGAGCTTTTGTCCTTAAGCCTCCAAAGTTTTATCGCTAGTCTGGGCATTATAGTGAAACTTTTGTATCAACAGTCCTCTTTGCAATTCCAGGAATTTTATTTATATATTCTCGTACAGTGTGGCCCCAAATGATACGGACACTTTCTGCTTCTTGAGCTAGATACCAGATCATTTGAGAAAAATTTCGATTTCCGTTTACGCACACATAAATATGAGATCTCCCTACTACAACATATACAGTGTTGTTGCAGGTAATTTTACTAGGAAATTATGTGTATTAGTATTTTCATTTACTTTATATGATTGCTTAACACACAATTTGATATCCAAAAAGATATATAACGCGTATGTATTCATAACTTAGATCTGCCCATAATGATGTTGTATTTTATTACTATAAAATAAAATACTGTGGTGTCTGTAAAACCCTGTAAAAATTTTCGAAAGATTGTTTTTTTCTTTATATATAGTTATTATATATATATTGTTCTTTATATCTTTCTACGTAATGCATCTAACATTACCTTATTTAATTTTTTCCCCTTATTATATTTTATTTATAAAAAAAAATGTTTAACTATGTAAAAGGTAATCCTTGCCGTAAAACTGCCATGCAGTTTGGCAAAAAATAAAATTAAAATGAATATATATGTAATAAAGAAGAAATAAAAATAATATATACAGCGTTGATGCAGAAGTGTTATCTAGTATGTTTAATGAAATCATATTTTTATTGTGAAGATGTAATTTTAGAATATAGTTCTTTGATAATTAAAACAAATTAAGAAAGATGCACAGGAAAAACGTACTGATCGAAAAAAAAAAATTAATACCACCGAGACTTGAATCTGGAACTATCTCTTGCTGCACACGTAAAATTATTACAAATGAAACGATGTTAGTTCTTAATAGGATGTAGTAGATGTGACACTAAAATAGAAGCCAAAAATTTGATGAGAAAGTAATTGATTAGCATAGTATAATTGGTTACTAATTATACAAGCAAGTGAAAGATCAGGTTTCGAGTCTCAGTGGTAACTATTTTTTTTTTTGTGTATCTTCCAAAGCAATACAACTAAGTTGTTTCATATTATGGGAAAAATACAAACTTAAAAAGGTAAACGTATATACGTATTAGAACATTACTTAACATCAAAATATAGAAGATACAAAATACAATACTTAAGGCGATTTTGAAAAAAAGAGGCTTAGACCCTGAACAATGGGAAGGCGCGGTCCATGATCGAGTGCAATGGGGCCAACAAGGTCATGATGCCAGAGAAACTAATGAGAACGAAAGAGGGTTGCCGCACTAACCGATAAAAGGAGGAAAATAAAATAAAAGATGGAAGACCCATCTCTAAAAATCATCCCCCATATCCAGCGAATGTACCTGCACAAAATATGTGAAGATGGATATGCGGTTCGAAGATAAGGGTCACAGCCGTATAAAGGCATAACTTATATGTAATAATATAATCAAACCGTTTATATTTTAAATAATAAGAAAATCAGTGTTTCAAGACCAATGGTGCTTTCATTAGGATACAATGTATACTAAAATTAAAAATACAGGCATAGACAAAAAATATATTATATATAAGTGATGGGTACTAAGTAGGAACTACTGTGAAAACAAATTTAAAAGGTAACTATTTGCAAAAAGAATTTAGTTAGTTATATTGTTTAATTCACTATTATTTCTAAAAATTTTAATTTATCTAACTGTAAATACATGGTGTTTATATGTAAAATTTCTAAACCCTTATTAATGTCAAAAAAATGGTTTGTTTCTATAAGATGATTGGAAAATTCATAATAGTTATTGCTATTCAGACATCTCAAATGCCTCTTAATTTAATAAATAGTGGTTTTAATATAGTTGTTTTTATTATTATTTATAAATATGTTGCCACCAAGTGATTTTAAAAATATTGAAGAAAATTATTAATAATTAAAATTGCATTTTAATTATCTTGTACGTTTTTATAACATCCAATATTTTTCTGTACAAGTATTGTCAAACGAGGTGTAAGCTATTTATTATCTGTCGATTTTTGAAAATAAATTAAATGCGGTTGGTGGTGTGGGGATTAAACTATTGATACCTTAATATATGAAGGGTCACTGCAAGACCGTTGAATGTCACAAGATTTGTTAAGAATACCATTCGGAAGCTTAGTTTGTAGAGCAACTTTGTTCATTTCTACAATATTCAATATCACTCAATATCAATGTACTGAGAAAAATTACCTTTTCTAAAAGCGATAAACAGCTAGAATGCATGACAATATATATATATCCTTTATAAAAAAATACTTCATTAACTTTTCAACACCTGTATTTTTTTCAACCCTTTTAAACCTTTAAATGCAGATATTTCAAAATCACTTTACATGGACATTCAATGGTCTTGCTATGGACTCTTCATATTATTGGACCTTAATTCACCCAATACTATTGCACGTTATCTTAATTTTAAGTAATATTTAATATATTTTATTAACAGCTGTAATATCATGCACTTATTAGTCATTTTGAACTCATTTTTTAGTGTAAATTCTCAAACTTGGCATTGGTTTCCGTTTTGTACAGTTTTCATCCAAGGGCAGCATTTATAATACCTTTAGGTCATCAGCCCATCGCATCGCGACCGTTCTCTGCTTCGACTACCCGGCCACGAATGTTACTGAAAAACCCTCCAGATCCATATCTAGGGTGTAACTCTATGTAGGTACCACCGAGGTAACTAAATAGGTAAACAATAAATATACATCATGATTATTTTTATTGTTGGTTTCACCATTTATTCTAGTATACTATTGATTGAATTATTTATGAATTCAATCTAGTATTGGTCTCACCTAATGAATCGTAAAAATTCAAACACTAGTTTACAAGTTGGCTATCTACGTGACCAACACACCCTACACCTCTTTCTCAAAAATAATTTTGAATGTAGGTACCTATGTATTTTAATGAAACATATTTGCGAAACTACATTAAAACATATATTGACTAGCTATAACCTGTCTATGATGACAGGAAATTAATTGTATAAATAATAGCAAAATGATTTAAATATTATATTTAAGCTACACAACATAATTGTTTATTATTTTTTATAAAAATCTCACATTTTGTCTTTCGTCTATGAATTTTGATAGCTAAAATATATACAAGTACCTAACTGCTTATGTATTGTGTCGAACAGTGATATTTCATAATAAAAATGATTAAAATTGATTCGAACTTTTTAAAATTATTTATTGAAATATAATTATTGTTGTATAATTTTTGCATTACTGTGCGACACAAATGCGAATGGATGCTATTATGTAAACAATATATTACTAGATTACCCGCAGCTCCCGCATAGAAGCAAACATATTCCGCAGACACGCAGTACTCTGTTGTCAATCTTCAGATTAAAAAAATTAAAAAATTCGTTAATACACTTTGATAAAACCATAAAAAGTGTTTTGATAAGAAAATAAGAAGAATAAGAAGAGAGAAAGATATAAATCTACATGCGTTACACGTTTATCTATAACTAGAACTTTTAAATTTAAATTAGAAAGTCATAATGTGTCCACGAGATATCTCTTTAATTCAAATAATAAGCAATGCGCCTTAAATAATACAATATTTATGATATCAAATTGTGTTAAATTTTTCATAGTAAATTAAAATGATTTTTTAACAAATACTTTAATCTCCTAAACGTTTATTTGTTTTTTATTCGTAGCCGTTCTATCTACCTATACTATTTAAATTTATTTTATTCCTAATTTAGTGTTTAATTAAATGAATTTAATACTTCTGTAACGACCTGTAGCTGGTTCGGATCACGATTCTTTTTTCATGTTTATTTCTTTCAGTCTTTAAGGTTTTACGTTTTTATCTTCCGGTATTTATTTACGCGGGGCGAGATCTGATCTCCTTCTCCTGAATGTAATTAATTTAGACGGGATTTCTGCTGGGTGAACTTTTATGCCGTATTAAATTTTGGCAAATTATTTTTAATTAATTTTTTGTTGAAAAAAGTTTGATTAAAAACAATTTTTATTGCTTATATATATTATAAATACAATTGAGAAAATAATTATTCTAGGAATTTTTATGCGCTAACATTTAAAAAGTAGAAACATATACAATTAATTAACATGGAAGTTACTTTATGGCACGGTAAAATAATTATTTTATTTTTTAAATCAAGTAAACTTTGTTCTAATATAATATATTACGCAATACGAACAATACCAGCAAATCGCAATAAACGTGTAATATAATTTATATTGAAATCACATAATGCATCATTACTTGGGGGCAATATCGATGATTAAGGTCCGTATCCACGGGAGGAGACAAAGATTTAGTTGAGATTCATTTCAATACTGTATACACGAGATGAGATTTTGTTCTAGAACTTAGAGATCAGCTTAAGATTATTAGAAAGAGCCAAAAACTCAAATAATTGTACACGGCGATCGTTCTGACAGCGAGATTTGATACGTGCACATAAACGTCACCTAGAACTACCATAATTGAAAGTTAGATATGTCATTAAAAATTAACATAATACATTAAATTACAAATTAAATTGCATTTTATCTGGCACTGGAGAGATTCAAAATCACAGAAATGACGATCATGACGATAATGACATTTGACGTCAGACGTCTGAGCGTGAAGTGAGGCGTAAGATACAATACAAAAGCCGAGTTGTCTCCAAAGCATCTCATGTGAGCA
This sequence comes from Eubasilissa splendida, assembly GCA_031772225.1. Lineage (NCBI taxonomy): Eukaryota > Metazoa > Arthropoda > Insecta > Trichoptera > Phryganeidae > Eubasilissa > Eubasilissa splendida. The sequence continues at coordinate 25,687,421 of CM062858.1, read as the reverse complement.
AATCTGAATCTCGAAGATTCTCTTAAAAATCTCTTCTTTACGTGGATTCGGGCCATTTCAAAATTGTATGTTTTTAAGATACGGTATTGATATAGATATGTATATTTTTAAGACGCGTTATTGGTTTGCAATTAGGGATTTTGTATCGAGATAACTCGAGAATAAATTCTCGGGAATTCCATGGTTTTTTGACGTCTCGAGTTCCGGGACTTTTAAAAAAAGTAACTCATAATTTTTCTTGATATTATTCATTTCAAATAAGTTGAGTTAATTCTAGTGTTCATTGACATACAGCAGATAGTGACCGAGCAACAAGCGGTGTATGTAAGAATATTAAAAAAAACAAAATGGAAAGATTCCATAGTTTACATGGTCAACCATAAGGATGTGCATTAATGAGAAATTAGTCCGAAGATAAAAACAATTAATCAATATTTTGTGTTTTTATTTTATTTTTCAATTGTTTGTGTTTTGTATTTTAAAAAATGAAGTTGTTTTTGTATTCAATATATACGTAAACTAGATTTAATTTTAAAAAACTACTACCATATTATGAAATAATAAATATTTCATCAAAACAGTTTTTAATTGTTTATAAAATTAATATTAACGTATGTTTATTTACACATATAATAGCTACTGTACATCATACATATGATAATTATTAAAATGTATTTTCTCTTTAATTAATTAAAATTCATGGTCGCGGGACATGAAAATTTTGACTCTCGGGTCCCGGGAATTGAAAAAAGCCAAGAATATTGAATCCCTATTCGCAATAGGTGGGCTACATGATAGCTTATTATGGGCCGTATCCACAAATGAGATTTCTTTTCGAGATTCGACTCGAAACGAGCTAAAGGATAATATAGAGTTCAGCACATACGTTTTGTCTGTGGATGAAAAATAACGCATACAGTACACTCGAGCCTATTGATTTACTATATTTATTGTTCATTGTTTGTCTATTGTTGTCGCATTTTACAGATAAAAATACAAAACTGAAAAAATATTATTAATTATTAGGAGAACACATTCTTATTGTGAAGTTGTAATTATTCAGAACACAGGTCTGTGATATTTTAAATATGAATTAAATATATTAATTAGAAAGATATTCATATAAAATCAATTTTATCGAAAAATATTGTTGTTGCGCCACCGGAATTCGAACCTGGATCTCTTTCCTAACCCATGTCCTGAATAATTACAACTTCACAATAAGAATGTTCTCTTAATAATAAAGTTGTATCAGTGTGTCCAAAATTTAATAAAAATGAATTGATAATTCTGGCGTCTGCTGTCAGATTACTCAAAGGTATTTGAGATTCGGTAAAAATAAGGTAGAGGGCTCTTTCAAATAATGGAACGATTAAATTTATTATTATCAAAAACGTAACATATAGGTTCGAAAATTTGTCGCTAAAAATATTGTCGCTGTAGTATAGTAGGATAATGCACCTTCCCCGGTTTGGAAAGAGATCCAGGTTCGAACCCGGGTGGCGCAACAACAATATTTTTAGATAAAATTTATTTTATATGTATATATTTCTAATTAATATATTTAATTCATATTTAAAATATTATTAATGTTTTATATAAGTCGCCGAATAAGAATTGACGAGAAACCTGAAACTGATCAATTAATTTATTTTATTAGAAAATATAATGAGATATAATACATTTTTAAAAATAATATCAGTAATTATATATATATATATATACATATTTATTTTTAATTTTTTTTCTTCTGTATAAGAATCGAGACTCGTGTATAGAGAAAGAGTATATAGAAGTATATAATTTATGTGTCTGATAGTCTGCATATTTATTTTTTGATTTTAGATATAAATTTATAATACATTTAGTCTGTAATTTTTCTAATCATGAGGGGGAGATTATTTAAGAATTTGATGCCTTGATAAATATAGTGGTTTTGGGTTGTGGTATAAGTTTTGGAATATCAATTTTGTCTCTAAATCTTGAAGATCGGAAATTACTTCTAATATTTCATTTAAAAAATTTGGATTATTGATTTTTTTTGTATATGTCTAAGTTGAACACATTATTTTAAGATTTGTAAATGATAAGATGTTTCGGAGTCTTAAAAATATGTATGCAGTTTTTCTTATTTCGTTTGTATGATTAATAACGTAACTGATTTCGTATATTCTATCATTAAAATATCAATCTGTCCCGATCACTTTTTTCACACATATTCCGTTATATAATATGTCGCAGTTAGCTGTAAATAAATAAATAATTATTGCAACCATTTTATGTAAGGTATGGAGAAATTCATAAACAAATATAATTTTATGATTTAATAATTAGTTTCACTAGGACAAGAATATCATAAAATTTAATATATTTTTAAAATCCCCCTTCAAAGCAGCGTAAAAAGATAAAATTCTTTGTAACCTGTAACATCCAATAAACCTGTCAAATATTTAATTTAAAGATCTCGCGAAAATAAAATATCAGATGAAAATGTGTGACAGATGAAAAGCTTAAATTTTTGAAGGTCATTAAGTTATTTTTATTTTTGTAATAGTCACATATATATAATAATTATATTAATGTGGGTATGGGTAATAATCGCAAAAATTCGCGAATATATATTTTTTAATAACTAAGAGCATTGTAGGAGTAGTAGTAGATTGTGGTTAGATATATTTTAATAAAATATTTCTTATATAATTTCTGTCAAATTACGTAAGAACATTTTATCGTACCTGCTACATCGATTTTTATATTTTAGGGTCAGGTACTAGATATATGTTCTATGAATTAGATTTTTTATAACATAACATAATAATTTGATATTTAGGTTTAGTTTTTATTATACTGATGAAGATGTTTTTTTCCAAACATTCCATTTTTTTAAAATAAAATATGTGGTTAAAATACAAAACAAATTCTACATTTTTATTAAAATATACGAGTATATATTTTTTTTAATGAGAACAAAAAAAAAATATCAAGATATTATTCTTGATTTAAAGACTTCGAAGAATATGTAGACAATATAATAAAACTAAACTATTTCTTGGAGCTTTTAGGGAAAATTATTCAGCAAACATCCTCCTGCTTTATTTGTTTAACTTGTTTGTGGGTAAATATGAATATTTTTTTGTATTATAAAATTATTTAAGTAACTGAAGGGTAGAAATTATTGGCTAGCATTTGAGTCGAAATTCCAAATAAATGGTTTTATTAGCTGATTGAAGTTATGTACAACAAATACTTATACTAGCTACTAGCTATTATTTAGTAAAATATTGAAAGCATTTGAAATTAAATATTACCGAAGGATAATATAAAAATTATTGTATTGATTAGGTATTAAAAATCCAAGTGCTGAATACCTGCAGAAGTGATCGAGTGCAGGTGAGTGAGTGAGTGTTGAAATTATGAAACTAAAGTATTTTGGTCAGACCATAAGATAAAAATACTTGTTTCTGAAGCTTACTATGCAGGGGAATAATACGGGTAGGATAAGCGATGGATGAAAACAGATGTGGTAGAAAAATCTTAAGACAATGAGAGCGGACTCACTACATTACCAGGACCAATTTATTAAGCTCAAGACTCCTATTTCGGTCCTACTTTTACGCCGCCTAAATTGGCATTTTTTTAAGCTACAAAGGAGTCTGTCCTGTCCTATAGCGCCCTGCACACAGTGATAAGGCAATACCGCGCAACCTCCAATACAAAAATTTGCTCTCATTGTACCTGACCTTTGTTTTATTTTTATTATAATAATATATACAACATATACGTAATATTATATAAATAAGATCAGAAAAAAAAATTGTAGTAACTTTCAAACCATAAGGGCGGGAAGCATGAGAGACGTTAAGAGACACTCCCTTCCGGGGAAAAAGATGGCACAAAAATAAATACAAGTAAGGAAAGGGAACTCACCCCACGCACTACTATCGGCAGATTTAACCCTTTTAAGCAGTACACTGTGTATCACAATTAAGATTAGTTAGACTATATAAGTTAATAGAATACAGTTAGATTACTGACATAGAAGAAACGTTATAGCAAAAATAAAAAATCTTACGACAGTGGTATAACAAAAATACAAATGACGTCTCTATTCTGAATAACAGCTGATAAATAATAATAATAACAATTGTCATAACCAATGTTCTCCGACCTCCAATAGGAGATAGAACTTCAAAAAGAAGACTACAATTATATAACAAGGTATTTAAATTGTGGACATCATTGTCCGAGTCCATCTTTACCAATTTTGAAGATCTGTTCATTAAAATATATACATACATCAGATTTGTAATAGTAGTTGTTAATGATTGTAATGTTTTTAATACATTATTTTGAAATTGAATTGGCTGATTGGAATTTCTTTCAATTGCGAAGTACATTAAGAAAATGGGAAAATTATTGTGTTTTTTATTATTGTTATACGTACCGATTCCGTTTCTATTATTTAGTGGATTCAATCAGTAGGCATATTATTAGAATAACGTGTGGACAAACCAAATAGTTTTGTTTACGCACATTATTATTCTTTCGGTTGGCACCCCTCAGTTTTGCGTGTTGGTACCTATGATTGTTCGTGCGAGTGTAAGGTAGCCTCTGTTTCTGCGAGTATCAATTGCAGTCGGCTTCCCGACATAAGAACATACAAATCCGCCACGGTAGTTAATTATTTCCACCGATCGAAACAATACATGGAGTCAGCAGTCGGCGCATCCGGACCAGATTATAGCACAAGGAAGTGCAATACAACCCAAGACGAGCAAGGAAACAAGAATTTTTAATATCAGATTAGGGGTTACATTTATGCCTGTATTGACTTTCATATTATCAATAGGAAACCTGGGGAACAATAAGCTATCAAAGGAATTCTCTAGTACAAGTTTAATCGGTTTCTTCTTAACTTTTCTCATTAATAATAGCATTAGGTAATTTATTTAGTGCAATTTTCTTAAAAATTGTCTCAAGAGCCCTTAATATATACGATCATACATACAGTTATCTGTTCCCTTCAGCGTATTTTCTAATTAAATTGTGACACACAATAATGTAGGTAGATCAAAATGCCTGACATATTATTTTTCACTTTAGTTATCACACTTGCAGTATGGGTATTTTTTTATTACGTTAAGGATTAATTATTATTATGTGAAATAAAAATATTTTTATAAATATATTTATAATGTTGAATAATAAATATACAGTAATTAAATGATCAATTCCGATATCCTACCCTCCACTACTACTAAAATCTCCACAGCTAATGTTTTTCTAAATCAATTTTAGTAAGGGATCAACCCCATTATCCCTTAGATCTGTAACACTTCAATGAATTCAATAAAGTCCTCTAATGGATAATATACTTTAGCCAGGAATCAAACCCTATCTGTATATTTTCCGCTCCCGTAATAATTGAAGAGTTTAAAAGCATTCCCGTGTAATCCATCAATCATTTAATTTGTGTTGTAATCCCGGCGTTTGCTAACTCTATTGCTAGAAAATGGAAGCTTAAATATTTTTCACTTAAATTATTTAAGCAGATACTAAATTTTTATTTTAGTACCTATAAATAGCCGATTAACTCGCATTGCGATACCCATAAATAAAAAGGCTATAAACATAAATAACGCGAAGTAATAACGTAATAATGCAATATTGTAACCAAGGAAAGCAAAATAATTTAAAATAAAAACTTTTTAATATCAAATTAGCATTTTATGTCCATTATCACAACGATACTACAGCCCAGAATTAACAAAATTATAAATGTAAAAAAAAAACAATTTTTAATTCCCGTATAATAACACTTTTTTCTTCTTGTGCTCTATATATTCATCTTGGTTATCGTAAATTTGTTTACTGCGGCTTGGAATAGCTCCAAACTAGCGATGTCTTCAGCAATTATGTTCCTTCCTTCTTCCAGGGCCCCGACTTCCTGCAATATTTCCCTGCATTATGAGGTACAAGATCTCGTATTTCTTCGAATGTCTCATTACATGTCGGAGATATTGAAGTTTTCGGATTTTTATTGCTTTAAATACTTATTTTTCTTTATTCATAACATCTTCATTCGTATTTTGAGCATTCTTTTGTAGATCCACATCTCAAATGCTTCAAGTCACCTTATCTTTTCTTTGGTAAGTGTCTCTGCTTCCATTTTAAAAAAAATACTAATAATTCGCATTCGTAATCCAAGGTTGAAATCATGACTACATAACATCTTTTTCATGCGAATAAAGGTTACACGAGTTTGCTCAATTCGGCATTTAATTTCAACAGAAGGATCCCATCATTCATTTATATTGCAACCCGAGTATATAATACTTGGTATCTTCTCCAATTTTTTTCCAGCAATATAGTGAGTTTAATTGTCAGCTGCGTTATTTTTGATACTGACCATATATTTTGTTATAATTGTATTAAAAGTCACGAAGTGTTCACTATTTGGTTCAGCAGATGTTGTAAATGCTCAGATATTACAAGAAGGACTCTATCATCTGCATAATGCAGGTTGTTCATAATATTGTTTTCATAAAAAAAAAACTATCCAATATTTCCATTTCAAAATCATATTCAGTTACCTTTGGACTATTTCTATCTCGCTTCTTGGACATTAGTCTCATTTGCCAGATCGCCCAGCCACTACTCGTGATATTTTCCTAACATAGATTCTCGTATCGCGACAAATATCATCTGTAGCTCTGTAGGTACCGCACCTCCACGCAAGCTTCGAGCTGCACTTTATTGCTGTTAGTATTTCATGTTTATCTCGATGGGTGCCGTTTCCTCTCCGGATAACCGCCATTTTATTGGAGCAATGTTTCAAGCTTTCCATCGCAACGGTTTCTTGATTAACTTTAGGATTCCCCATTTTATCGTTTCGTTCGATTCAATAAATTTGATTTATTTCAAAAGATTACTTTTTGTAATGACAATGTTTCATTGCAGCTCTTTATAAAAAGCAATATTCATCGATATTTTTAGACAAAATACAAAATGAATGTTTAAAACATGTCGAAGATTTTATATACTTGAAAGATACGCGTATTTGACAGGAACGAAATTAAAGGATGATAATATGGAAATAAATGAATGGTGTATTAATTACTGTTAATGTTATTTGTAACTTAATTAATGGTATACAGCTGTAGTACCAAAAGAGATGTATGCGATTTAAGCCTAAAGATGTACAATTAAAATTAAAATATACCGAAAAGCCATAGTAAACGTTATTAAAAAATTCAGTTCAAGGGTTCAAATTCGATTCACGCAGAACGAATGATTGAGGAGACGATGGGAAAGAAAAAATGTAACTTGTATGTTGATGGTACTAACCTGGCCACAGAAAACTTGACTCGAACAAATATTTGTAACTTCTATTGGAAGACTCAACAATTGGTGAGCATCCATGAGAATACATATATATATGATTGTGTATAAAAGTGATGTGTTGAGACAAGAATTAAACAAGGGAGAGATAAGGGTATTACTATTTCTAAACAAAACTCACCTTAATACGGATGCATTAAATAATTATTTTAAAATACATGGGTTTTAAGAAGAATTTGAGAGTGTGTTTGCTTTTTTGCCGAAAAAGTGTCCTTTCATCAAGGAAGAATATTATAACTTCAAGAAATTAATTCACAAGGGACCCAAGAGGTTTACAAATGTTGAATGGAAATGATATATGGAATACGAAATACAAAAATACGATTTCTATACTAAATATAGCAATTATTGCGCCAGGATAGAAAATAAATTTCACATACTTTTGATTGTGGTAACTTAAGATTGTATTGCACTTTATTTATTGATATCGGTGTGAGAATCAAAACTCATTGACATCGGGGTGAGAATCAAAATTTATTGATAAACTTAAATTATTTTGTAGTAACCGATTATGAACAGCGCCATTACTATCAATCAAATATTACGGGTTTAAGTATAGCAATTAATATCAATTTATATCTGTGATCTTTGTTAATTATCAATAATTATTCATGGATGATCTTTTAGTATCAGGGTGAGAGCGGGTGATTAATAGCTGAAAACCTATTCAATGACAGGGTCAAGAGTATAACAACATATGGACAGAATACTATATGTTGGTACATAGTGGTGTATAATGGGAGAGGGATGTTTTCAAGTACATAATGTCCAATGAAATAAAATTGCTGTTTTATACTCATTTATCACTTTGATTTTTATGGGTAGGTAATATGCGTAATGATTTAATGCATTAATTCATTTTATTTATTTATGTATTGATAAGTATATAATATAAATGTAACAATTTTATTCCGACCTTAATGAATCTTTGCATACTTGACCTTCAAAACAAGATGAAGATTACTGTTTACATGAGATTTTGATAAACCAGCCCCATCCCTTAAAGTAGAATTTTGGTACTTTTGGATGAAATTTTGCACATTTGACGTTCAAAATAAGAAGAAAATTACTGTCTACATCTGATATCGAAAAAATAAACTATCCCCATCCCCCTAAATTAAGTCTGTTCACTTTGCGTAAAGCCCAAGCAACGTAGGGTACTTCAGGTAGTATTATTATAAAAGGCACAGCACTGAAACGTTGACCAGAATGCTATTTACGCCCATACATAAGCTTTAGTAGGTTCGGATAAAATTCTTACTGGTACCTTATTCCAAGTCCTTGAGTCACCTTTATGTTATACAGTGGTATATAGATGATCCTGCTTAATCTAAATAATTTAAAGCGTACCCAATATTATGAAATACAAATTAAATTAATCAACTAGAAACATTATATATACAAAAAAAAAACTATTTATCGAAATCAAAACCTTTACCGCTATTTTTTTCTGTATGTCTTTCTAGTTGATTAATTTAATATATAATAAAATACTACAAAACTACGAGGGTGAGTGAAAAATTATCTACACTTTCGTCATAACACACCTTTAAGGTTGTCATACTGCCTTCTGCGCATGCGTGCTTAGAGTTGATACGACTGCGGTCACGTGTGTAAAATTTGATCCCAATCGCGTAATTTACCTTCCGGATATTATAGTGTAAACATGTGCGCTCCGCTAGTAGTTTGCGCCAAAGAGGAGCAACGAGCAGTGATCCGATTTATCTGGTCGTAGGGTGTGAAAGGGACTGAAATTCATCGTGGACTTTACGTGACAATACGGGGACAGTGTTTTATCACATAAAAGTGTTTTTTTTTTTTGGACCGAGAAGTTTAAAAGTGGTCAAACGAGTGTGACGCACGAAGAGGGAGTCGGACGCCCGTCAACCTCCACCACGGACGACATGGTTCAGAAAGCTCGAGAGATGGTTCTAGTGAATAGACGAGTTACCATCGGTGAGGTAGCGTCTTCTTTGAACATCAGTCATTTTTCTGCCCAGCAAATAATCCACGACGAGCTCGGCTTCCGTAAACTCTGTGTAAATAAACTGTAGAACGAAAAATGTAGATAACAACAAAAAAGTATTTTCGTTAAAAATAACATTAATCACATATATATGAACTGAGTAATGTATTAATTCAGTTTTTTTCTAGGCAAAATAAACGCGACAAAAAAAAAGAATTTAAACTGAACGAGGGTTGTACCTTTTTAAGTATTTAATATTTGAAGTGATTTATTTATGGTTAGATATTTTTATAAGTGAGACTCCTCCTGCAACAACACTGTATATCGGTTTTGTATAGATCTATGTTATGAATGCCACAATGTTGTATATCGTCTTGGGTATCGACTGAAGTCAAAACAGCAGAAAAAGCACTGTATATGTATAAACATTTATAAAAACCGATAAACAGTGTTGTTGTAGAGTCTTATAAATAAAATATAACTTTGTATTTAAGTACTCGAGTATATATTTCCCCGACGAAGCAAAATACGTTGTTTTGAAACAGATCGTCGTCAAACAATAAAATTCAAGTGGTTATATACTTACATATTTAATTGTAATTATTATTATGTACAAATAAAATGTTTTAATTAGAAAAAAATACATATAAAATCAATTTATCGAAAAAATATTGTTGTTGCTACCTGGATTCGAACCTGGATCTCTTTCTATCCGGGGAAATACATTAACCGATTATGTTACACCAACACAGTAAGTTAACGACAAATTTTCAAACTTATATGTTGCACTTTCAAATTGATACATCTGTCGTTCCATTATTTGAAAGCCATTTTTTTTATATTTACGTAATCTCAAACATCTTTTAAGTAATCCGATAGGAGACGCCAGAATTAATTGATATTATTACATTTTGGGAATATTAATATAACTTATATATTTTTAGATTGCAATTTTACAGAACATATGTCTGTGATATTTTTAATATAAATTAACATATAAAATCAATTTATCGAAAATATATTCTTGTTACTACCACCGGAATTCGAATCTCGATCTCTTCCTATCCGGGGAAATGCATTAACCGTTTATGTACACTAAACACAGTAAGTTGACGACACATTTTTGAACTTATATATCTAAATATATACTTAAATATCACAGATATATGTTCTGTAAAATTGCAACTTCACAATAATAATGTGTTCTCCTTAAAAATAAAATATTATTATTATGTAATATTGATGATTTAAGATGATTATACAGTACTCATCAATCAATCAGCAGACAGGTTATTCCATTAAAGACATTTAATTGAGTAATGTAGTGTGAACACATTCAAGGTGTCAAATTTGCATCACTCGATATAATTAATGCCTTCGATTACTATTGGAGATGATAGTCAATCCTTCGAGACGTCAACATAATTCGATGTATGTACCGCAATAATGTAAAACATAATATCAAATTAGATTCATCTGTTTTCAATATCCTCTATTTGCGCATTATATGTAAAACCATTACATTCGGAATTTAAAGATGAGTTTGATTTGAACGATTAATAAATATATTCGTGTAAAAAGATTTTTTTTAAATTAATTTCGTTTAAATTAATTTTCAGTATTATAATAGCTGCAATATCGCACTTTATGAAAGCGAAATCTAGACTATTTTCCAAGGATAAAGAATAGGTTGGAAGCATTTGAGATATGGTGCTGCAGAATAATGCAAAAAGTTGGACCGAGACAAATGTTGAGGTTTTGAGGAGAGTGCGAGAAAAGAGGTCCTTAATATATACCATAAAATATCGAATACACCCCTGAACTTTGGATTACTGACTATGTAATATTCTGTATATAAAAAATACCTCTCTCAGTGTCTGTTTTGTCTCGAAATTGTATTATATAAATAATATTGGATAATTTGTATAGCGTAATTTTCGTAAAAACTTTCACCTCAAGGGCGGTTTAATATTGTAAAATTTTTATATATTTTAAATAATATATTTGCAGGGTGTAACAGACCTAGTTCACACTTTTTATTTGGTGAATACCTGACTAAATCACGAGTCGAAAATATTCAAGGAATATGTGCAAATTCTTCACTGTTACGGAAAATATAATTGTTTGAAATTTTTACAAAATTGTGTTAAGCTTGAAGTCTACAATTATATGACTTTAAATTTTTTGTATTCAATATATAATTTTAAATAAATTAAATGTTTAAATTAATCGCAATAATCGCATAATTACAATTTTTTTGAAATACTTGTATCTCTGACATGGTGGAGATTAGGCACATATCCCTTCAATATTTTAGACTAGTAGCTTAGTCAAGTATCCACCTATAAAATATACTGGACTAGGTCCGTTACATCCTGTATATAATTTGAAATATTATAAATATTCTATATGATTTTGATAAATATAAAATAACACGATATATTCTTAGACGTGTGTACTTCAGATGTAATTGAGATAAAAATTGAGCGAAGTACAAAGAAATAACAAATGACAAAAACTAAATAATGAGCAATGAGAATGCAGACACTTATAGTATCTAGATCAGAGATTCTTGCACCCATAAGAACAATAAAAATATTTAAAATGAAAAAAATAAATTATATCTATCAAATTTTCAATTGTACACACAAGTTTTTTTACATCATAAGATGATACCTTTATAACTACAGTTTATCTCATTTGATGAGAAGCACATAAAATAATTAATTTTAATGTATTTTGGAACATTAAATGTAAAAATAACATAACAATAAAATGACTTAGTATTTGATAATTGAATATTTAATAAATGCCTGAATTAAATTATAATTCAGTAACATTTGACGGATGAATGGCTTCAGTTTTCAATTTAGTATTTATGCAGGGAAGGGGTATTGAAATTAGACGACTAATTTATCGATACTTGAATTATGGAAGTATACTCGCGTGATATTTCATATTCTATTAATAATTTCTGCTAAAAAGCGCAATAGGTACCAGGTACTGGGGAACAAAGAAAATTTTATGAAATGTCGATAGGTGGCATATTACTTAAGTAATTATATTTTTGAATAGTACTATTACAAATTCACGTCAACTATTATGTAATGATTAATATTGGTTCGCTTATCGTGAAAAATGATTCCAGATACTTATAGTTAAAAAAATGATAATTAATTTTAAAGAGAAAAAGAGGAATGTATGAATAAATTGACTTAGGTCTAAGTTCTATCAGTTGCCATTTAGAAATAAGATAACGAATCAGACTAGTTAACGAACTTAACTGAGGGGATTAATGGAGCAAATAAAATAAAAATAATATTTTACATGTTTAAAATATTCAAATTTTTGAACGGAGAATGGTTTCGAAGTTTTCAGGTCATGATCGGAGATAATGGATTGAAATTTTCCGGACGTTGCGCCATGAAACCCTCCACAATTGGTAGAATTTCGTATCGAAATCTTTTTGAAAGTAATCGAGTGATATTAAAATAATAAGAATTCAATGACAATGTATCAGGATATAAATGTATAACATCTCGGTAAAATTGTATAGAGATAAGATGGAGTATAAAATGTAAGACATTAAAATTATATAAAAAATATTGTTTTTCTATTTAACGAATGAATTATGGATGGGGTAATTAAAACAGACTTTATTTGGCAGCGATGCCTTCAAATTATTAATTGAAAAGTTTTCTTTAATTTTATTAAATAATAATCTCATACATAAAATACGAAAGTTATAATTCACTTTGAAAACAATCATTCGGTGATTTGGAACGATGTACCTGAAATTAACTTATGCGTATTTTTGATTATGCCAAAAAATGAATGCCTGTTAAAGTTGTAGAAATGTTCATTTGGTTACGGGTCAAACTAATTGAGATTCACAATTTAATTTATATTAGGTTGATGCATAATTATACGCCGTTTTTTAAAAAAATATATTGTATCATAACCAAAAACGAAAACAAACTCAATTTTTTTTATGTACAATTATCATTTGGGGGCGTAGTAACGGTAATTGTGGACTGATCGATGTTGAAGCTCTCAGCCAGTGCCATGGTGGAGCAACTTTCGTCCTCTTTCGCAGCCGCTAGAAAGGACTGGTCATCAGATCGACCCTTTCCTGACTTGCTATCTCTGCTGGTATCACCAATTTTGAAGCATATAAACCACTCTCGGTATGCCCTTTCACTAATCGTTCCTTCGTCGAAAAGATCCTTGAGATCACGAAATGACACAGCAGCCTTCCACCCTTTCTTCAATTTAATTTTAATCTAACCTAACCTAACCTAACATAACTCTATTAAAGAATTATAGTATGACAAATCGATCCCTCATCTGACATTGACCAGTTTAGAAATATTGAGCTCAAAAGTGTTGATTGAATTTCAACATATATTAATGTATATTTTATTTTCAGTATGCAAATATGATCAGTTTTAAGGTTTTAACTTACTTTCAGTATTATCAATGACTACAATGTGATGAGGGAAATAAAAAAAATAATAAAAAAATTATAAATTAACAATAATTATCTTTATATAGTTTATCTTAAATAAAGTTGGTGTGTATAGAAGAAATAAAGAATAATGCATTTAGAACTCATTTCACGTAATAACTCAAATTAGCTCAAAATTTTAGTTGGAGTCTTGTTATTCTAAGGGGTCAAAATGTCAAATAGAAAATAGAAAACGTCGCTATAAAAACGGCGGATAATTATACATTAACCTAATATATGTAAAGTAAATAAAAATAATCATTAAAAGGTAATTAAAAACCTTACTGCTAAAATGTTCCTTATATTTTGGACTAATGGAATAGAGAACTTCCTAAGTGTCACTTTTCAACACTCCTGTTTGTTTTTTTGTAGGTTGCAAAAGTACTTCAACAATTCCAACCCTGTCAAGTGAGAGGTTACTCTTCACCCGAAAACTTTCCACAGCCCTTGGTGGCGACCATCATTATTCTCTTCGTGTGTTCCTTTTTTGCACTCGTGAAAGAGTTCCTTAGGCTTTTCGTTTTTAACGAGCAGGTCAGTAAGTAGGTATCGTTAAGGGCGTACAGCATTCGGAGCTGGCGCGCTTTGAATTGTGGAAGAAACTATCAAATAAGTGAACGTAGTTGTGTCATTTGTTTGATAATTTACTTAGATTACATCTGTACTTCATAATTAATTACCTATATTAACTCAGATAAGAAGAATTGAAAATTGGTACTCTATGCATCAAATATATTTTAGATTACGTGGAAATCATCTAATCCGGTAACCATAACAATTTTCCATATCTATCAATTTTTTTTGGAAGCTGTATATATGTTATTATGTGTAAATACTTCGAGTACAACTTCACTATTGCCTAATTTGATATTCATTTCCTTGAAATAGCATATATATTTTTTAACACATTATGCTAGAATACGCCTGAAAAATCAGTTTTTATGTTTTCTTATTTTGACCAGTATATTATTAGCAATATTTTAATATGTTCAATAACACAAAATTACTGGATTTTTACCTACAAAGGCACCGTTATTAAACAAATAATAGATATCTCATAGAGACGATTCTATTTTTAATATATTTAATGGAAAGATATGGAAGTATGGTAATCCGGTAATTATGTGTTCTTGGACATATTCAAATATTACTAATATATATTTAAATTTTAAAAAATATATAAATTTTTATTTTTACTTCGTACTACATACACACAATTTTTTTGAGTTATATCACGACTAGTTTCGGGAAGAGCAGTCCGTCCTATCAACGGGTTTTCAATGAACGATTTCATTTACAACTTAATTACAATTAAAAAAATGTGTGTGTAGTAGTATAAAGTGAAAATAAAAATTATATATTTTTTAACCTTTACCATACCATAATATAAAATACTCGTACGCAGCCATGCTGTCAACTCGTGTTACCATAAATAACAATTAAATAAAATATTTTTATTAGCTTAAATGACTTAAATGGCACGAATTCATTCTAAATACTGAGCATTCAAATTCGAAAAAAATGATTAATTACATAATTTAGAGCATTCATTAAGTCGTATACAATGTGTCCTTCCTTCTTATCTCTCTTTATTTAATTAGTGAGAAAGAGATAATTGTATTTGTATGTTTGTTATTCTTTTCACTTTGAAAATAGTGGGTGATCTCTATCTTTCATATCACAAGTGGTATTTTTACCAACGTATTCATTTTATAACGGATTGAATAGAAAAAATAATTGTTTTTGTACGATTCCCTTCTCATAATTTGTTTTTCACTAGTCATTCCTAAGCGCTAATATTTTCTTTAAGATTATCTAAAATGTGAATTTTATGTTGCATCTATTTACCGAAATATTACAGGTTTAATTATAATGGTAGACCTGTGTTACTGTATGGTTTGGGAAGGGTTAAATTAACATATTACACTGACAAATCAATCAATGATATCATATATATTTCATCCACCTCAGGAATACTCTTGCGGGTTATTAACTTTTAACTTCAAATAAGTGTGGAGGACCTGAACTCGCCTCACAGTTACCCGAGTGTCAAACCAGGCTCTCAATAGCCATAAACACACCCGGTACCGACGTCAGGCGACACGCTACAATAAGCGGCAACATCGACGTGAGTGTCATTCGCCTACCTTAGATCAGCCTTCAGTAGCTACTCGCACGCAACTTTGTAAAATACTGTTGAATAAATCTAGTGTCAACCGTAAGGAGTTTCTCTTCCTGTAACCTGTTCTAGTCCGGTATCATGCATATTTCTCATACTCACATGGAGAGTTAGGAGATATAGGTTCCCAGTTATCGCTCTTACAACATTTTGATCAACATAAATACACCGCGACATAATCCAATTTATTTCGGCACAGAGCAATTAAAACACCTAAATCTGATAACCCTATATCTGGCGACACATATAATACTTATTTGATCGTGGTTAAACATGTAAAAAGCAAGCCTCCATATATGTTTTAACGAAGGTTCCCTAAAATGTTAAAGCTGAACATTAGAAATAGCGCTATCAAATAAGCGTTAGAAAATTCCAAGATTATGTTTAGAGAAATTTATTAAGTGCTTACATTATGAATATGAGTACAATACATGACTAAATATTTTTTTTTTTAAATCAAATAAATATTTTATATTATCGATACTATATCAAAAATAGTAAAATTGAGGCAGATTAGTAGAACCAGTTAAATATCAGGAACTGTTTGGATTTACGTTTGTAAGTATTTCTGTTTCGTATTTCTTACTACAGTCCTAAATATTTAGAGTTATTCGTAATTAGTTAGCGTGTTTTATTGCCAATAATATTTTCATTTTCAAAATAAATTACTCAATATCATAATTAAACGCGCAGTGCAAAGCATTGTAATTAAATCAGGAACACACGAATCATTTTCTCGGATTGCATTTCAACCCCCGTCGAATACAATATACCAAGTATTAATTGTGTACTATGGAAGCTGTCATAAATTAGTGTCATAAAACCTACTGTCGTAATATAAATAGTATAGATTATAAATACACTTGAGCCAAATAAATTCTCAATATATGTAAACCTGACGTGTTATAATGTATCCATACATATTTTATTAAGCGCTCGTTTGTGGATCTACATACCTATATTAGTCGTGATAATGTAACTCCGCTTTCAATATCGAGCGCGAAACTTTCCGACAAAATGAAGGCATTTATTCTTGTTCGGTTTTATTAAAATAATTTGTTAAGTATTTACTTATATTGTAAACTAAACATAAATATAACACAATCACTTTGTATGAAACCACGAATTTTATTATACGCCAACCGGTTTCGCTTGGCTCAAGTTTCATCAGGGCGTAGAGATAAAGAAGGAGAGGGTATATATGCACTCTTTTTGTATTTATTGTTAGCTAAAAATACGCCCTGACTAAGCGAAACCAGTTGGCGTGAAATACAATTCGTGGTTTCATACAAAGTGATTGTGTTTTATAACAAGTTTAATATCTGAAAGCTTATTTTCCATATAATAATTATAAGATAAGATAATTATTTCATCTCAATTATTATTACTTGTCTTGCGAGGGTCGTTGGGTCATTGCCTCAACAAGGTACCCTCAGGTGTTCCATCTTCCACTGTTTCTGTACCTGCACCAGCAGCCCACTATGCAATATGAAGCCTCTCTTCACGCAGGTTTTTTATTATTGTTACCGGCATTTATAATATTGAATTTAAAAGATACATATATGTGTAATACTTATTGTTCCAAATTCGTAAACACATTTTTGATGTGTCTTTTCGAATCGGTCGCGACCCGTGTTATTGAAACATTTCCGCATCTAAATTCCCATTCATATATTTTCTAATGCTAATGCTTTAGAATTGTGACCTTGACGTCGGCAGATGTCAACTTGACCAATATTTGTTCGATTTCGATATCGTGATAGCATTCGCGATGTGAACTTTTAGCTCCAGTGCACCGGCACTGTATTTTGTGATATTGTGTATTGATCACGTATTGTTTGTTGTTTGTGTACCGTGGGTGAACTTGTGACATTGCTGTATTCAATTGGGATCGCAGATTGGCTCATCCGCGTGCCATTGTGTGATCTCGGCGGCGACTGCGGGGATTATGGAGTCGTCATATGCAAGGTAAGGTGAGCAGTCGTTTCGAATCTCGGTTCCCGAGATTACTGGTCCTTCGACTAGAACCCCTATTCTCTCACCGACCTCATCCTGTACTAATGTTTCCCTACTTCCCTCTAATATCCTGCGGTGATTGTTATTTACCACCGGAATTGTCGTATTCTTTTCCTCGGAACGTGCCACTCGGAGATCGAAGCAATTCGTTTATTTAGATCCTATAGATCCGGATTTATAGTTTAAATCAATGTATTTATCATAAGCTGACCAAATTATACTCAAACAACTTAGTAATGTACATAACTGAGTTTTATTTTTGTCAAATTGATTAAAACTAATCACTTTTTCGATGGTTACATATTTAAACATCTTCGATAGGTACTATACAAAATAATAATTATGAATGTCTTTGAAACTGCTGAAATGCAAATAGATAATATATAAAGATAATAATAATATCATTAATTAACAACATATCTTTTTCTACTATTTCACACTTATTTTACACAATCACAACAAATACCACAAAAATCTTCCCTATCCGCGTCCTGCTCCACCTGAATACATCGTTACCAAAATGTATTTAATTTAAGCACTAAAAAGGGACTGCATTTCTCGAAACCAAAGAAGGCAAAAAAAAATAAAGCGCAATTTTGTATGTAGCACTAAGTTTAGTTTATTAAAAATACATAAATGACGTCTCAAAGTAACCGCCACATCAAAATTATATTAATACAGTTCACTTTTACTTCTCTATATTTTGCCTTTATTTTCCGGAATATATATAGTTAAAACGTTTATTTTGTCAATGTTCTGTTATAATGATTTAAATGTATTTGAATTTACTGCAGTAAATCATGCATAAAAAAATCAGTTGTGATTTTTTCTAAAACTATAGGTGCAAATATGCGATGGCATGTATAATTTTTCTACATATTTGTTTTTTTTTTTAGACAGGTACGTTCCCTATATTCAAATGATGGATTACATATGTATACAAAATACGTAAATTTCATTTTAATATGGAGATGTTTTAATTGTATATTTAAAATATAATTCAATAATTGGTGCTGTATTCACAGTTGAGTATTAATATATAAACTGCTTTCTGGTACTAAGCTAACTGGTACTGTATAATCTTGGTGCGTGTTTTGAGGGATTACGATATTAAACGAGTAGGACAACAATTTTTGAAGAGTTAAAGGATATGATGTGAGGTGTGATGATTTAAAAATAGAAAAATGAAGTAGTTGAACAAAGTAAATTATGTCAGAGTGATTTGAAACTGAAGGACACTTTAGTTTCTGTTATTATGTTCCAATATTTTTATATTTACTATGTTTTTTACACTGCATAAAAAAATATAAAATGTGAGGCGGTCTCGCAAGATTAGTGGAAGGCTACCTGAGAGAGTAATTGAAATGATAAATTAAATATAATTAATTTGGTACGCCGTTTGAAATTAGATTAAACGTTACAAAGCACACCTCTGCGTTCACGGTGCTTGCTGTACGAGACGTGGCTGAATACTAAATGGAGTGGCAATGCGCGCGGCCGTCCTCTCTCGGCGGCGCTAGTGTGCGCGCCACTCGTCACATAGTGAAAGATAAATTACTTCCCCAAAGGTGTCGTTCTGTTTCCATATCATTATAAATTCATAAAATAATCTGCCTCGAAAAACGTGCCATAGGTAGGTACTCTGGATACGATGGAGTTACCGATTTTAATTGAAAAGTTACTTCAAACATTTTATTTTATCGAAAATTATTTCCATTTTTTATTTTTAACGAATTGCCTTCACGATTTACATTTCCCAGACAGGTTACATTTTTTTATGATTGGCATTTTACAGGGCATGACATATTTTCATGGACACTGGAATTTCATTATGACGTCATTTCCCGCGGGACGTTTCTTTTTCATGTTTCCTGGAAGGAAGAATTCACGGTGAATATTCGATATTCTTTAGACGATGTTACTTTACTAATCTCGCGGGAATATCGTTTGATACAAAGGTGAAGCATATTTTGGAACTCGCCCGCCATTTTGTGAATATTGAGTTTGGAATAAAAAGCCATCTCCTTTGGGATATGGAGAAAACATGATCTGTGTGAAAATATTACAATTTTATCTCGTAAAGAAAATCTTCGAGGATTTTTTGTGGGGAAAGAGAAAAGTTCGAAAAAAACACAAGGGCTGCTACAAACTTTTATTTTTCGAGTTTAGATAGGGTTCGTGATATATTTAGCTAACACGTCATTTATTTATTTTTATATTTACTATATATTTTATTATATTTTACACTAGTTCATCATAAATGAGAGATAATTAATATTTTTATACATTGTTAATTTTTGTAGCGTTAACTTTGTGGTTAGACATAATTTTAAATTGTATTTATAGCTAACTTTATTTAAACTACTGTGTTCTGTATCTTAGTCAGGACAGTTGCATGCCAATACTGACGCATATACGTTAGTATTGAAACCGGTTGATCTAAAAATAACACAATGGTATAAACAAAGTTAAATATATACACAATTAAATTTTATTTTTATTTTTTTTACGTTGTTTCATTAACCACTAATTGGGTTTAAATACATCTACCGGTTTCGAAAAATACAATTTTCTACTTCAGAAGGTCAATACTAACTAAAAACATGTGTTGTTTTTTTTTACCAGAATCTATTTTAAAAAAATAAATTCAGTACCTAACTCAAATTGTTACTTAAACAAATTTACTTAGGATATTTATTTAGGAAAATTTTTTTAGAATGGGACTCGTAGTTAAATTATGATTATGTATTTAAACTCAATAAGTGGTTAATGAAACAAAGTTAAAAATAAAAATAATTAATTTTAACCACAATGTTAATTTTGCTAATTTTAAAATATTTTTATAAACTAAATTCATTTAAAATTTAAGTAAATTTCAATAGATTTTTTTTCATTATAACCACAGATTTTTTTATTTCATGTTGATAAGCGACACGAAAAAAACGTAGGGTAATTATATTCCTAGGTCGATTATACTATATATTTCCTTAAACCTAATCTCAAACTAAATTCACTTAATAATCGGCCCTGCGATTGAGAAAAATTAGCAAATGTTTACAATGAATACAATTTATTCATAATTCCTTTTACGTTTCTTATGAATATTTAAATACTTCAAAATCTTTAAAACTTGTATAATATTTTATTTTAGTAATTAAACGCATTATTTAGATATGGTACAAAAGTAAGACTTCATTTATGAAAAAAGTTTTATTTTTATTTAGTGTTATATAAAACCTGCATTCAAGATATATTATTGAACTAAATACGCTACGCATAATATTTCTTACTTTTGTCAGTTGTAAATTTTTAGCATAGTAAAAAAAGTTACTTAAGTAAAAATGCGAAAACGGGTTGTTGTAAATTTGTAAATTGGTAAAAATTATGTACTCATCGAAAAGACATTCAATAGTAAATTAATTTTAATTAAGGATGGTAAAAACTGCAAATCGTTAGTTGAAAATGGCTCTTCACAGCAGTTTCAAAAGTCATCTGTAACATTGATTCTTTGAAAATTGCAGTATACGACAATAAATAATTAAATATCCAATATTTTAATATGTTAAAGAACACACAATTGAACCCCTCGTATTTTCTATATATCATTTTCATTAAAAATATAATAATAGCTTCGTCTCTATGAGATATCTGATATTTATTTATTCATTAAATATCCCGTTATTTTAGTTCGTTCGATGACGATCTCACTGTTATTGTTATATTAGCACATAGATCGAAGATTTTTCTCCAGTAAAGTGACAGATTTCGTATACAATTGTATGTATTACCAATGGTGATATTAGAAATAAATCAATTTTGGTAAAATTCGCAGCTATTTAATGATTATTCGCTTTGCCATACAATTAGGCGAGATTTTATTTAAAAATTGTAAATTTGACGTACGAACAACCAACAAATATTTTATACCATGGAAGATGATAAAAAGTTACTATATCAAAAATTTACTACTGATCACAAATTTCACATAATCGGCCTTAAGTGATACTTAATATAACTAATTTTTAAATTAGGTTAAACTTATATACATATAAAATCAATTTTATCGAAAAATATTTTTGTTGCTATCGGGATTCGAACCTGGATCTCTTCCAATCCGGGGAACGTGCGTGAAACGATAATGCTATACCAACACAGTAGATTGATGACAAATTTTATAACTTATATGTTACACTTTTCAAATTAATACATCTATCGTTCCATTATTTGAAAATTATTTTTTTTATTTTCACCGAACCTCAAAGGTATTTGAGATATATTTTATTTGTATTAAAAATAGCACAGACCTATGTTCTAAAATAATTATTACTTCATAATAAGAATGTGTTCTCCTTAACAAAGTATTTGTTTAGAAGTATTGTAATGACAACAATTTCAAATGTTGGGTATAATATTATCTTGGAATATGAAACAATTTTGAACTTAATTTTCGTGATTTTTCGTATTTATAGCTATTGAAATTGTTGTTTTGAATTCTCGTCTTGTTTGTTGGTTAGAAGTTGTGTACATTTTATAGTAATAACAGAGATTTAAACCGGTAGTACGCATTTCAGAGATCAAAGATTTTGGAAACTTTTTTCTGTGAATTTAAATCGAATAATTTCTTTAAATGTTATTAAATTAAGTACGTTATTTTAAGAACGTAGCAAAGAAAATAAAAAAAATAAAAAAAATTTATTGTCTCTATTTATTTATTTATTTATATCTCTATGGCGAATCTTAATTAATGGATTTTTCTTGGCTTTTTAATTTTTATTAAATAACACTACAACAATGCAGAAAAAAACTGTCAACTTTAACACAGACGGCAGCCAGGACAGTTGCTTTATATATCAGAGGTGGATAACTATTAAAAAAAAGAATTAATTACTTACACAATGTCCCGTGCCCATTGATGAGATTTTTGTGTCTTGAAATAATCTCTGAGATAGGGAGAATTCTTCCTTTAGATTCTTTAGAGACTCGACTTTCGTAGTTCACTGAGTATACACTAAATCTTAGAACACTGCTCATTTTACGCATTGACCGTTGATTATCTGTTAGTCCAATGGGTGAATTTGATTCTGCAGCAGTTAAAACAAAATAAATGTAATTTATTGCCTTCCGTTTATTTGATTATCGAGAAAAAAAAGTTATAGGTAACTATGGTTCTAGATGACGTTTATGCGCACATGTTGAGTCTCGCTGTTAAATCTAAAGCTGTGTACTTATAATCTTAAGCGGTGATCTCGGAGTTTATCTCTAGAGCAAAATCACAATACGCATACACGGTACTGAGATTCATCTCACCTAAATTTATGAGATTTTTCTCATCGTTTCTTATTCGGTGGACACGAACTATAAGTATGTATAATGTAGAGAGTATTACAGATCTGGATTACATATAACTTTTTAACATAAACTTGAAATCGCTCGATAATTCTGAAGAGTCTTATAATATTTGAAATCTTCTATAATCAGAAGTGAAAATATTTTTTAGATGTAATTAATATATAGCATGTCTGCCATGTATTTAACAACATGACCATTTTCTGCTATCGATTGAAAAGTGAAGTGCAATTTGGTAAAACTTATTAAATTCATGCTGTGATAAATTATAACATATTGATATATTAAATTGTAACACAATTGTGAGAACTGTCACTTTTGTATGTGTGTGTGTCAGATGAGTGGCGGGGTCATGGGTTATAAGAAGTCGTCATTGAAAAACGAGTCTCTTTTCCATCATCCCTTTGCAATAGTAATAATCAATAGTTATATAATTGTAAATTACTATAAATACCTGTTGTCGTAATAAACGAATATTGTTACATATATCTACTGAGTTTTACTCCAAAGCAACTCGAGAGGGCCAAGTGAGAAAAGAACCCAAAGGGAATCTGGTGGTACTTTCGAAGATAACATAATAATGATATATTAAAACATTTATTGTAATTAAATGCAATTAGTATTTATAAAATATTGTTGTGATAAAATTAGTGTTAGATCTTTATCTGTTATTTTATAGTTGATTTGGTCACTTGGTTAGTGCGACAAAGGACTAAGTTAATACAAATCTTCAATTATTATATATATACTCCTATACATGTGCACCGTGCTACTTCCTATGTATTTTAAATAAATCAGAAAAATACTTGTGTATTGCCCACGTACAAAACTCTCTTTAATATTAAACGATGTTTGTTTAGAAATTTGTTTTGATTTGAATATCCTCTTTTCATCAATCCTGCATCTATTCAACATATTTTCTCTCACACAGAACCTTTCCTGAAGAAATAAATCTTTGACTAGGAGTTGCGATATTGGTTAAATGTATAATGATGAATAATCAGCTGACTCAGGATATACTAGCCAATTAAAGAATGTGTAAGTTGCAGTCGAAACACACTATAAAGTACAGGTAGCTGTTACACTTAAACTTATTAAGAGCATCAGCCACGGAAGTAGAATGAATTTTTGTGCTTGGTGCTCTTGTCTCCAAGCCAGGTCTTGTCTCTTGGTTGCCTCACTCACTAGCGCCGCGCCCCTCTGACGGTGTCCACTGTAAGCTCGCTGTGAACCGGTATGCGCAGGGACCCGAACCGGAATCGAACCGATATTTTTTTTGGTTTTATTTACGGTTTTTTTTCGATTTACGAGAAATTTTTTCGCTGATAAAAGCTATTTTGTTGTATGTACTAATTATATAATATGTATAGTAGCCACTAGATGCGTAGTAAACAAACTGTGTGTATACAAACGTCATGACTTTGAAGAAGGGCACGTGAACGATGCAAGTTTCCTTACGTCGTTCACGTATCCTTATTTTAATAAAATATGTGTAACCACTGTTACAGATATTTTATTTTTTATGGGGCCTATAAACTATTGCCCTGCACCCAATAACCTAACCTAAATCTGCGTATAGACTCGAGGTATCGTAATGTTGAAAGGGATAAATGTTGATTTCTGGTTGAAAAGTCAATACGCAATGTGTACTCGTGATATATTGAGGCTTCTTCTTCTGTCTTCTTTTATGTTATGTATGTTTGATTGTAAAAATAAAATGCTTTCAATACAGCAACTTTATTTTTAATATTTAATTGTAATAAAAAGTATAAGAATAATTGAAAGGGTTCATTGCTCTGGTATGATTGTTGGGTTCCTATGTCCGCAACACTCAGCAATATAAATATATGTATAATAGTTGGGCGGTTTTCACTCTTCAATTTCGTACTCCATCTGGTAAACCTTTTCTAAAGAAATTTATAAATACATAGATACATTATTATCTATCATAAATAAAGTTGATTTTATATGATGAAAATATCAATGAGCACACTATAGATTGGTTATCAAAAGTTCGCGATGCAAACACTTGTGAACGAAAAGTAAGAGTAAATACACCCATACCTATACAAATAGCTTGTAGAATAAAATAAACTAGTAGATTTTTTCTATACTATTGTAGTTTTGTTCCTAAAAGCGGGGACCGGTGAATAGTTGGCAAGTCTAGAGAAAGTCAATGAAGTATGAAAAAAAAAAGTATTTTGTCTGCATTTTAGCTACATCAGAATCCGCTCTCTATTCCGCAGTGGACCGCTTACGCTACCAAATATTCTCCTTTCACATTTTCATTATGTATGTGATTACCTTAAGTTATAGCAAAAAGTCGTATAAAGAGAGGTATGGATGGTGAGGGTGTATTTACATTACCTTGCTAATATTTAAATACGAGCTGACCCAAAAACCGAAAACTAAACCGTAAACCGAAAACCGTAACTTAACCGATATATTTCTTTTACCGGACCGGAACGAAAAAAATAACGGTTCAGATCCTTGGGTATGCGTCGTGTCATAGAGCTTCTGCGAACCACCGCTGGGTGGCACTATGATTCCGCTACAGATCGAATCTGACTTAAATATCGATACCGTCTTGCGTGTGATTTAACGTAAAAAAAATTTAATAATTATTCCTATTTTTTAATTTATTTTTTGTGCAGAAGGATAAAAATGTTAGAAAGCTTTAAAAAAAATTATTCTGGAAAAATAAGTAACTATCTTGAGATATTGTGCTGTATCTGGTACCGACGTTATAATGGTGGTAACTGAGTCACTGACACAGACATCTTCCATGACGCATTTTTATCTCCAGAAAAGAGTTTAATCCGATTGAAAAATTCTTATTCAGAAGTTAAAGGTTACTCAGCGAGCTGTGGAACAGATTACTATTGGAGTATCTTCACAGAACCTAAAAAGACGTAGTCCTGAAAGTGCAAGGAGCTGGGTGACACAACCAAAAAACATTTAAAAATGAGTAAAAAATGCTAGTTTGGCCGCGTACTAGAAGCCAAATATTATGTTTCAGGCCGATGTTGTAATTGAATAACTAAGAAATAAAACATTATTTTAAAATTTGGTTTTTATTTATCGATTACTTTGTTTATTACAATTGTATATAAAATATGATATTACCTAAATAGATACGTCTGGTAGCGGCATTTTCATAACATTCTCGCACACTTGGCGTATTATTTCATCAATTTCATTTCGAATATTGTCTTGTAGCATCGGAATTATTGTTGGTTTATTGGCCTAGACTTTTTCTTTCAAGTGTACTGTCACAGAAAATAGTCGAGAGCCGTCAAATAAGGTGATGGAGGAGGCCCGTCTATATCACCACTTTTTGATATTATGTGGCCGAGAAAAAAATCTCGCAAAATTAAGGTGAGTGAGGTAGCACCGTTCCTGTTGAAACCACATATGTTGCAGGCCCAATCGACCCAATTCGGCCACCAAGAAGCTTTCCAACATGTAACGATAGCGATTACCATTTATATTTACAGCATTGCCATTATTATTTAGTGAAAATGTTTTAATGACTTCAACACGTTGTTGAGGCATTAGATACTCCATAATAAATTGTAATCAACTACTACGACTACCAAATGCGTACTGACAAACGTATGAGAAACCAAAATGGCGGCCAAAATACAATTGGCCAGGAATACAATATTCATCCTGTAGTAGATCTTGACGATTTTTGTAGCATTAACTTTGAGGTTAGACAAAATTTTAAATTGTATTTATTTTTAAATTTGTTTGAACCACTGTGTTATTTTTATATCAACCAGTTTCAATTTTAACATGTCTTCGTCAGGACTGGTAGTGGAAATAGACTGGAGTTGTACGCCAGTCCTGACGAAGATACGTCAGTATCGAAACCGGTTGAAGTAAAAATAACACAGTGGTTTAAATAAAGTTAAATATAAATACAATTTTAAATAGTAGATTCCCCAGCTCGCTAAATTGATGACATTTGAAAGATTGAAAAATGTTGCTCAATCCGAAAGATAGAGGATATGGACGAGTTCTTTGTTAAGATAGACCTTTATCCGAAAGCATACGGACGCGTGCAAAGACTAAACATTAGAATCAGTTAAATAATTTAATACAAATTAAATGAATCAATTAAAATATATCAGTTTATCGAAAAAATATTTTTGTTGCCATCGGGATTCGAACCAGGAACTTTTCTTATGCAAGGTAACGCGCTGACTGGTGTGATCACCATGTCAATCTAGTAAGTTAACGACTAATTTTCAAATCTATACGTTACAGCTCTTTTTTCAAATTTATACATCTATTTACAACTACATTCCATTTATAAGCAATCAATTTTATATTACGGAGAATCTCAAATACCTTTGAATGGAACCCGATAGGAAACGCCAGAATCAAATTCATTATTTATTTTATTAAATTATATTTAAAAAATATTTTTTCGATAAATTGATTAGTCTTTTTAATTGATACATTTAATTTGTATTTAAAGATCGTATGTATGTTCTGAAAAATTGCAACGGGTTTTCCTTAAAAATAATTCAAATTCATGGGAAAAAAATTATAAGATGATTTCCAAAAAGTAATAATAAATAACAGGATTATGTCAGTACGTTTGTTAATTTGCACAATAAAAATTAATGTTAGAACGTAACATGAAATAATTGGTACATCGATCTGTATGGTTGTGAAGTTGGTCTTTCAGTTAACGCAAAATATCAGGTTGTAGTTCTTCTAAAATGAAGTTTAGCGCAATATTTACGGCCCAATACGTGATAACCTAATCGGTTAATGAATTGATATCCAGAAAGTGAAAGAGTAGAAGCTGCAGTGGGCAATAATAGACGATTCCCGTATCATGCACGAACTCCTTGTACACAAGCCAGCACGTGGAGTACCGAGACGTAAGCGGGTTGATTATCTGCAATAGGTGGGCTCATGAGACTAAACCACAATGGCGATTAACCCTAGATTAGTATCGTTCGTAAATTTTACATGTTGTTCAAACAAAGGCATTTGTTCCGCCCACTTGCCAATTCTGCCGCCTCTCCCAGTCTAGCAGTGGTCTCCCTGACTGTTGATGCAACATCCCCGAATTGAAAAGAGAGGTTTATGGGTCCATTTTGAAAGTTATTGGTGAGCAAGATACGATACGATACGATGAGTTATAAGCAGCCCCAGGATCACAATACTGCGAATTTTGTCCATCTGTATAGAAAAAAATTACTGAAAATATGGAAAATATATCTGTGAAATGCATCAAATGAAAATTTGGTCAGATTACATTAAGTAATAATTGTTTTTTTAACAGATTTCCATAATTATTATTGATTTAATATGTATGTATTTATAATTAATACATTAAATTAGTATTTAAAACATCACAGACCTATGTTCTGAATAATTATAACTTCACAATAAGAATGTGTTCCCTTAATAATTATTATTGTTTTTTTAAATAGAAAAATGTTTTTTTAAAAATAATAAACATATTTCTCAACAAATTCTAATGTGTTTCTTATTTATGCCCAAGTACCAAATGTATTTAAATCCAGACACGTAAATTTGAAGTATCGATAGCAACCACGTCCAATTTTTTAACGATACTAATCAGGGGTTGAGGGAATTATGGCGCTCTGTAGACACTGTGGTCACGGACTTGGGTACTTAAATAATTAGGTGTTGAAATACGAACCCGCTAAAGAAGAAGAAAAAGACAAACGTGAGCTGAAAAAATTGTTTAAAAAATGTTTAATTACTTATTTTCACAACGTTTTTCTGGATTAGTTTTATTAAAGTATTTTTGTTTTTCTAGACCTCCTAGTGAATTTCATTGTGCCAATAATGTATTATTCACTCGAGAATAACTTATTTTACACAAACTCAGCACAAAATACATGCATAAACAGTCTATGTACAAATTACGACCGCAAACTTTTAGAAAAAAGATTTATTTACATTTTATTATATTATATTTATTACATAAAACCAAACATTATTGAGTTGCTAAATAATGTTGTTTTAAGAAATATACAAATATTTTATTACTTGTAGTTGTTTTTTTTACATGTGTACTCGTATATATAATTTGTATTAAATAAATGTAATGTAATAATACTTCATTGTAATTCGTTATCGTATTTGAAAGTAATTTCCTTTTTTAATTTTTATAATTAAAAAAGGAAATTACTTAAATTTGTAAATTGTAGATATAGTATGGTATTAATCGGATATATGATGCTACTGTTATTACAAATGTGTTGATGATGTAAGATAAACATTGACAACTGTCCGTGTCGTATGGCAACATAAAACAAGCAAGTCTCACAAGATGTAGTTATCGCGACAAATTTTCGATTAATTAATTTGGTACAATATTTTCGATGATTTCTTTTAGATAAATTAAGATTTTTTTTAAATGTTTCACGTTTTCACGTTATTAACTTCTTCTTTTGAATAGGTAATCCACCCTTTAAGAGTGATTTGTGCCATTAATCAAGTTAAAAACTTTGTTTTATAGAAAAAAGTACAATAATATTATAGAATAGGAAATACTACATTACAAGTCAATACCATTGTCGTTTAAAAAACTTGCTATTATATAGATTAAACGTGGCGAGTTAAGGGAAAGAAGATGACACAAGTTAACTGCGAGCTGAAAATTACCATTGACGAGACCACTATAAAAAAAACCCGTGATCCGCAATGGACATGTAAAAATACATGGTCAAGGGTTTCCTCCTCGGCATAACACTCACTCATTGAGGAATCTATCAAGCTCAATCTGAACAAATGAGAGGCCACCTGGCAATGCCCAACACTGCTTATTTCAAGACACATAATAAAGTTAAAAAAATATGTTTTCATTTAAATATTAAAATTACATCTACAATACTTAGGAAAATCTGAAACGCCACGTTTTTTGTCAACTCGTCCGACCGATGTAATTCGACTAGTACAGTGTCGTATTTGTATCAGGTATTTTTGTTTACTTATTTAATTAATGAACTTAATATATCATTTTGATAAACATGACCGGTTGGATTTTTTTAATCGTGTGTTTTAAATTTGGTTACAAAATGAAACTTATTAATTTGTTCTCAAGGTACAGACTTCTATTGCAATTATTTTTTTATAATATTTTTAGAAAATAAATATTGTTTTAATAAAACATCTCTATCGGGTGAATAAAGAAAATAAGTTAGTAAAACAATAAAAATCCAACAACTTCAATATCATTGATTGATGATAGACTACATCCATTGAATAAAAAGAGTACGAGAAGAAGAATAAATAAATCTTAAATATAAATTAATAAATGATTAATAATATAACATTTAGTTTTTATTTTGTAATAAATTACACAAAACGTTTCTATTACGACACGTAAACGCGCAAACGCAAATGAAATGGAAATAATATTGAATATTTCCTGTTCTTGAATTTGAAAATAGGTTTACTTTTCTGAAAATAATATTTGGTTACGTCTGAGGGTGTAACTCTTCTTCCTTTCAAGCCTCCAAATATTTTTCATATATTGAAAAAAATATCAGCATAACTTTGACACGGCTAAAATTTTCATGTAGACTATTTTCTGAAGGAAAACTTTCCTTGTGACGGCAATTTGTCTTCTGATATGTTGGGAAGACTGAACATTTCATTTCAGAAACAAAATCCTTTCGATATTATATGGTAACTGGATCCGGCACGGTATCGAAGATGAGTTCTGTGTTTTCGCATTGGGAATACTGAGAGAGGGAAGGGGCTATTCTCTATTTATGATATTTTGTTTGGAGATGAAATGAGAGAAGCTTTGGATGGATGATGTGAAGATTGCTAGTCGGGGATGGTTTCCTTAGATGTTAATTAAGACGGTAATTGAAATTACGAAAACAGATTGGTGTGTTTGTAATTGTTCGTCACGTAGGGTTCTGTAATAATAAATAATTTGGTAGGTTAGATTAAGTTAGGTACGAATTGGTTAGTTTGAGTGTTTTACTAAATCATGTTTAACTATTAATAGATTATATAAAAGTCTTAAAATTGATAATTACGCAATTCAGTACAAAATAGAAGGAAGATAGAAAAAATAATAACGTTCCAATGAAATGTTTATAGTATAATAAAAGGTTTGATAGTTTTGTGTACATGTATTGTATATAAGAAGAGATGTTGGTTCCATATAATAATGATATATATATATATTGTGACATTACAAACTGATATCACGTTTGAAATTGCCCCGTTAAGGGTTTTAATGCCAAGTACCTCGTAATCACGAATAATGCTCTTAGGTTGGTAACGCGAACTGTTTTAAATATTATAAAAAGGGTCAACATCTATGGTTATTTTTCAATTCATCGCTCAGAACTGTCAAAATTACGCGGTTCACTGATGTAACCAGCGAAACCAAGATGTAACCGTGAGCATTACCGAACGTTACCGTTACCGAGCAACGTTACCGAAAGGTAAATACTTTTATGTGATTCAATCACTAGTGCATAATTTACCATAATTTGTTTACATTCACTACTTCGGTTACGGTTTTATTACAACATTGGTCTACATTACATTTGATTATTCTATAATTCTGTATACAAGTCCTATTGCGTCGGCCTGGATGCTGAGAACCAACTACGATGATGGGTTATAGAGATGCGATGCAACAATGAAATGTATACGGACGAATATGGTTTGGAAGCTATGCCATCTGTTGTAACATTTTGATCTTGTTGTCACTAGCCTGCCTTGAAGAACGTTAAACTCGCGCCCAACCCGACGAAATTAGGATTTGTTAATGTGAATTGTATTTTGATTTTAATTTTATTTGTATTTTTTTTATGATAAGATTTCATTATATAACGAATAACACTTTTCATTTATCTCTTTTATATATTATTAATAAATTTTTCCAGTTTAGAATGAAGGCAGAATGTGACAAACTAAGGTGGGTATGCGTTTTTGATGCGAAAGACCCACGGTCCTTGTGTTCTTCATTGACAATATATAACATATAAAGGTTTTTTGTATTCTCATAAAATCTGTTGCACGTTATCAATATCGTAATCTGTAATATGAGAAATTGTAGGTGGTGTTAGATAAAGTTCTTAATTCCTTTATAGATTTATTTCAACCTATCCCAGATACATACTTGGTTATCTACTTGTTCGCGAACCAGCACGGCGGATTTCAGTGTTAATTTAAAACAACTAAAACTGTATTTCTTTTTCGATTATGCACTGATTCACCTACCTACCTCGAGAAATTTATGCGAAATGGCCGACGGTACTTTTCTTCAATTCGAGTGTCTCAAAAGTGAACAACTTCCAGTATCGTCGAGGGATTACATAACTGATTATGGAGAGAGAGACGGGACTTCAGTTGGTAGGTGGTTTCTTTAGTACCGTGTCATCCTACCACTTCCTTCGACATTCTTTCATACAGTCTACTGTGACTATCCCTAACAGGTGGTATAAGAAATAGAGTTGACCTGGGGGGTAAAATATGGCGTGACCAAAGACTACAAGTAGAGGGAAATATAACGAGTATTAAAAGGTCAATTTTAGATTGTGCAACTTTAGATTAAATTTAGTGGATGGTATTTGTCAGGATTTTTTGGAATAGATTTTCTTTATTTCTATGTGAATATGGATTAAGTACTTTCCGGCTTTACCCAGATGTAGATAAATTATTTATATTAAATTGCGAGATATTTATTATTAGATTAGTATTTTTATGTAGAACTACTGAACACTAAAAGTACATTTTTTCAATAAATATTTTATAATTTAGGTACCGTATCGAATTAAAGGAGTCGCAAACGCAGTTTTTTCTCGGCTAACGCAACATTTATTTACTGGCCTGCCTTGTGATGTCATATCGTATTGATATGTAGTCTAAAACTCTCTAGGGAAATATCCAATTTACTTTGATTAAAATTGAAAATTGATTCAAAATTGGTTTAGCCGTCCTAAAATTTTAAGGTAACAGACATACAAATGTAGCCTTTTATATTTGTAGAGATATTTTCTTTGCATAATGTTCGTCACTTTTATGATATTTTAAATCTTTGGTAGTCTTTATAAATATGTAAGAAGTTATATATTGATTTTATTAATATAATTAATTTAAACTTTGTTTTTAATCATTTCATGAATTTTATTTAATAAACCAACCGGTTTTGGAAAATACCATTTCCTTCATCAAGATGTCAAATAAACTAACTAAAACCGTATGTCAAAAATGTTCTATTTTTTTAAAAATAGCATTTAAAAATATTAGAACGATTTTATATATGGTTTTTAGTTAGTTTATTTTGACTGCCTGATGAAGGAAAGGTTGTTTTGCGAAACCTGTTAGTGTATTAAATTAAACTAATAAAGTGGTTAAAAACAAAGTTAAAATTATTTTAATTAAAATTATTAAAAACCACAATTTGAAGTTTATAAAAAATAAAAATTTAACTCGTTGGTAAACTTTTATAGAAGCGATGCAACATGCTAAAGCTGTTACAGGAATACCTCGAATGAAAATTGAAAAACATTAATTCTCATTCTTCATCGATATGGGAAAAGCATCCCTCTCAGCAAATACAAAGGTTTAATGCATTATACGTTCCACTATGAGATTCTATTACTTGATGGAGTTTCAGAGGAAAATATGCACAAGTCTGAATATTTTGTAAAAATAATTGAATTTTCAAATTAAAATTATTCAAAACTCAGATATTTGCGTTTGAAAAGAATCAATTGAATATATTTATCAGTTGCTCAGCAAAGTGTTATTTTTACAGACAAAAAGAATAGTACGTGTCAGTATTATACCTAACTTAGTCAAGCCTTACTATGTAGGGACTTATAGTACGTCAGACTTATAGATATGATTTTAATTTCATTATATAGTGTTGCATATATGTATATGAAGATGGATATACAGAAGTGAGATAGATAAAAAAGGAGGAATGTAAAAGTAGTTCTTTTATTTTTTTGAATACAGATAGTATTCATTTTATAAAACTCAATTTTTAATCAACACAATAAACCAAACACGATTAAATTATTTAATGGAAAAATTAAATATAGAACCAAAAAAATCTTGTTTGATTTATAGTGTTAATTAGTAAAAGTAGCTTTTTAAGAGATAATATGTTTTCATTGTATAAATATATATTTTTTTATAATGTTAACCTATTTAAAATACTTTGGAATAAATGTAACAAATAATTAAGTATTATATAAATTAATTAACAATTGATGTGTCTTCTTTCAGATTCAAAGGAAGAAATAAAAAAATATTATCATCACATTTTAAAACTAGGATTGAACAACGTGATTTAATAAAAATCCTGTGAATGTTTTGGTAGCAAAATTAAAATTAAAATTTTATGATTGATTTGTAAATTTATTAAAATTATTATATGCGTAAAGAAGTGGAAATTTAGGAGGTACTAAACTTATATAATATTTTTGAGCTTTAAAAACTATTGTAAACAGACAAGGTCAAATGGGGATAAATGGAAATTTCAATAATACACTTTGTTCATTTGTCGCGATCGATCATGTAGGTTTTAGACCCGATCCGAGAAATGTAAATAATTTATATTTAAGGAAACTACAAACATCCAAAAACACAATACATATAAATAGGTAAAAAATATATACATTAAATACATACAAATCCAATGTAAACATATTATTAAAAAATGTAGACAACAAATCTTTATTACAGTTGACTGCTCTCCCAGCCGAGCCATGATAGGATTATCCGTTCCGTCAGATTTGTTTTTATACATTATACTTTAGAGACACATCCATTGTAGCTAGAAAGCTATCATTTTCTAAAAATAGTATGTAAATGGTAGCTTGCTACCTGCAACAACAAAATGTGAATTTAATATCATTTAATTGAAAAATACAAAAAAATGATAAAATAAAATAAAAATTTAAAAAGAAACTAAATATTTTAGAAAAGGTAAAAAGGCCCGTATATTCGTTGGTGCAGATCATGGTGTAAGGATCTAAACGTCTAAAATATAGCAGAATGTTGTGATGCTGCTATGTTCCACCAATAATTTAACACCAGCTACACGATGTCTCGCAAGAGAAATCAATTCATGAATATTGTGGAAGCGCGGCCCAACGTCGCGCCACGCCGAAGAGTATAATGTACGAATAATTAAATATTACTGTTAATGTACTGTACAACGTTGCTTGTTTATATTTTGACCAGAACACTTGTATAATAATTATGTTCCGTACGGACCGGACCGGTGGTGAACAATCCACATTAATCGCGCATCACGGTAGGTGAATTATTAAATATATTAATTATAAAGATATACATATAAAATCAATTTTATAGAAAAATATTGTTGTTGCGCCACCGGGATTCGAACCTGGATCTCTTTCCTAACCGGGGAAGGCGCTTTATCCAACTAAGCTACAGCGACAATATTTTTAGCGACAATTTTCGACCCTATATGTTACCTTTTTGATATTAATACATTTAATCGTTCCATCATTTGACAGAGCCATCTACCTTATTTTTACAGAATCTCAAATACCTTTGAGTAAACTGATAGCAGACGCCAGAATTATCAATTCATTTTTATTAAATTTTGGACACATTGATACAACTTTATTCATATTTAAAATATCACAGACCTATGTTCTGAATAATTACAACTTCACAATAAGAATGTGTTATCCTGAATTATTATAACATTTTATAACGTATTTAACTGAAGAATTTATTTTATGATTATTAGCTCTGTAGTTCGAACTATACTTACTGTTCGGCAATTTTTTTTTCTAGTGAAAATATTAAAATAAATCTTGTTTATGATTTTAATGGTATGTAATATTCATACGTCATACGTGAGAAACGATTTTTCAAATTTTATAATTCGATTTCTTGTTTTGGATTACTATTAACCCCGGGAAAGGTATCGATACTCGTAAAAATAACAGTTTAGAATGGATCGTAGGGCGCTAACGTTTTGGGGCCACATCAAACGTAGTTACGCCACTGGTTGTACGGAGCTCAAGCTGATCTTCGGATCAAAATGTCAACAAGTATACATGATATCGAGATGTATTTCAACTAAATCTCATTGAGTCTCATGGGCCTTGACCTTTTAAATGCCACGAGCGCATTAACACGCCAAACTTTGTATGTTATTCCAAACTATAAACGTGCTAACATGCACGTTTGGACCTTGTAAACTTGCAGGGATTAAAGTCATATTTTAAAATCATTTTTCCACCGTGGACGTTAGGTCTCCGCTTTTGATAGATAAATCAAGACTTTAAAGCCCAGTCTTACCCTATGTGGTGTCTTCCATTTCAAATAGAGTTGGCAGTAAAAGGTTAATATAAATTATCTGAATAACGATGATTCAATTTTGATTGATTTTTCTCTCTCTAGAATGATCTGACTGTACGATATCGGCGTCAAAGGTTAGAAATATGAATATAATAATAAATTAGCATGTTCCGTGAAATTTAATTTTGAAATCGTATAAAAACAAGAGATATACAAACACCCTCCCGGGCGCGAAGGAACCCAGTGGTGTAAACAATATACGGAGGGAGCGGCAGAGGGCTCCCCTTCCCCAGGCAGGCACTCAGGCAGTCGGCGCGAGGAGCCGCACGGAGCTGACGCGTCTTGTGCTTCACCGCGCTGAAGCCCGAGAATTAAGCTCGACTCTGAGGCGACAAATTGTCTAGCGCGTGGTTTTTTGAAGCTCGACAAAAGGGACTGCCGGCGTTAGTGGAATTATTTTAATGACCTCAATCATTTCTGTGCATGCACGGTGAATTAGATTACACGATAAAAACGGAATATGAAACGTGATTTTTGTAGTATCGTATTTATTAAGAAGTACTGTAATTTGTGACTGTTATGTGCGATTTCAGTGCTTTCTTTCAATTCAATTCATAAAATTAAGTATTCTAAAAAATAAACAATATAAATGAATAAAGACAATTCTAAAAATATTTGATTATTCTCATCACATAGACATGTAAATATAAATATGTGAATAAAAAAAGTTGTAAATAAGTAATACAGCCTAATTAAAATATATATCGACCCGAATTAGTAATAGCCTTTTTTATAAATAAAATTAAACGACATTGAAATAAATAGTTTTAAAAATGATTAAAAAACATTGTACCGATTTGAAAATAAAAAAATACACAATAATAATTCCCGGAGAGTGCTAGTGTTATAAGAATAAGCTAAAATGATATGTTTCGTGTGAGTATTATTTTTTAGAACAGTACGTAACAGTTGTGCGAAAATACAGAAAAATGGCGAACTCAAGTAGTGCAAGACCTTCCCGAAAATGGGTCACCACCGTCGCAAAGTGGCTTTGGATCATTTTGGTGTTCGCTGCAATGTTATCTGTCAGCTCTAACCCGGCAAGTAAGAGAAGTAAGTTTTCATCTACGGATTTTAATAAGAGTCGATCATGTGTTTATTAAGAGCTAATTTTTAAGGGTACCATTCGGTAAGGACAGATATTTCGTCAAAGTGGAACAAAATATATGAATTTATTTATATAATATCTGATCGATAGAGTACATTTAAAATTTGAGTGATTACAATGATGTTATTTGTAAAACGATCATCAAGTCACTAGGCAGATTAGTTTGAATCTTATTAACATAGATAATTAATACAAATTAAATTAATCGATTAGAAAGATATACAGAAATAATATTTAGTTGCTACTGGGATACGAACCTGGACCTCTTTCTATCCGGGGAAAGCGCGTTACCATTTTCGTTATAGCAATCGGATATGACGTTATTCGACAAATTTTGAACTTATATTCTGTAATCTTTCCAATTGATGCATCTATTGTTCCATTTTTAAATCAGGTAGCAACTGAATATTTTTTCCGTGAATTGATTTTTTCTAGTTGAATAATTTAATTTGTATTAAAAATATCGCAGAACTATGTTCTGAAAATCCAACTTCATAACAAAAATATGTTCTTTTTAAAAACATAGATAATTTTTGTCAAAGAGACACTTAATAGATTTATTATGTATGTTAAATATCAATACTTCTAAT
Source organism: Eubasilissa splendida (assembly GCA_031772225.1). NCBI lineage: Eukaryota > Metazoa > Arthropoda > Insecta > Trichoptera > Phryganeidae > Eubasilissa > Eubasilissa splendida. The sequence continues at coordinate 25,648,931 of CM062858.1, read as the reverse complement.
TATATTAAGACCCGATTTATCACATGTGCTAAAATGGCGTTGAGAGAAGAATAGATATATAGAAGAGATATACAAAGGATAGAAGAATTCACGAATTTCTAATGCCACCTCACTTTTGTTTCAATTTTGATTGGTGGTCTTTCATCGAACAATACAATATATCTTTTACTCAGGACAATTGGTTAGTATACAGGCCGGCGACCGCACTCCGCGCCGGAGTAGGTGCGCAGCCACTAATCCAAATGCTGTGTACGTCCGATAAAGAATGGCTCCGTTTGGAGACTGATTATATATATGAACCTATTATTATTTTTATATATGAAGCAATAATTTTGTAGTTGAGCGATTCAATAATTAATATTCTTTTTTTTTTATTTCATATATAAAAAAAATCACATCAATATTTCCAAATATCAAATTATACGTTACCACTACAATTTATATGATGGAAATACGTTATGTGCTTACAATTGAAATATTTTTCCCTTTAAATTTTTTTTTAAATACTTACGTTATTTAAATATTCAGGAAAATAATATTAATATATATTTAAAAAGTATCCAAGAGTTGATAAATAATACATTAAGTGCAATGACAGCCTTTTAAAAAGGTAATATCAATATTTCTTTAATAATTATCTATTAAACTTACAATAAAACCTTTAGAGAGTTGTGTTTTATCAATACTTTAGTATATACATTCTTGAATAATTATATCATAAACCAACCGGTTTCAGAACGAATTATTCCTTCATCTGAGTAGTATTAAAAATCAAATCTTAACAAATAATATTAAATATACTAATTAAATGTATTAATTAGAAAGATATACACATAAAATCAATTTTATCGAAAAATATTGTTGTTGCGCTACAGGAATTCGAACCTGGATCTCTTTCCAAACCGGGGAAGGTGCAATATCAAACAATGCTACAGCGACAGTATTTTTGACGTCAAATTTTCGAACCTATATGTTACACTTTTTCAAATTAATACATCTATCTTTACATTATTTGAAAGCCATCTTACTTTGTTTTTGCAGAATCTCAAATACCTTTGAGTAAACCGATAGCCGATGCCAGAATTAACAATTCATTTTTATTACATTTTTGGACACATTGATACAACTTATATATTATTAAGGAGAACACATTCTTACTGTGAAGTTGTAATTATTCAGAAAATAGGTCTGTGATATTTAAAATACTAATTAAATTTATTAATTAGAAAGATATACAAATAAAATCAATTATATCGAAAAATATTGTTGTTGCACTACCGGGATTCGAACTTGGAATTCGTCATCAAAAATACTGTCGCTGTAGCATAATTGGATAATGCATCTTCTACGGTTTGGAAAGAGATCCAGATTCGAATCCCGGTAGCCCAACAACAATATTTTTCGATTAATTTGATTTTTTATGTATATCTTTCTAATTAATACATTTAATAAACATTTAAAATATCACAGACCTACGTTCTGAATAATTACAACTTCACAATATAATGTGTTCTCTTTAATAAAATACTATTATTTTTGTTTCAATTGATTATCTAAAAAAAAATATTTTTTAATATAATACCCGACATCATAGTATCAAGTATCGAAAGAAGTAGTGAGTACTAATGCTGATAATATTCCTATGATTATTTTATTTATGTTAATTGTGTATATATTTAAGATATTATAGTATTTCATTTGTATGAACTTGTAATGGGTAATTACACCCAATTGGCGAAGGCCACAATAAAGTGAAAAAAAAAACAGTTTGTTCTTAAACTGGTTGGATTATTCAATAATCATCTCATTCGGTTATATGTTAAGGTATTTATATTAAAATATCAAAAATTATTTTGTTTATTATTTATACATTTATTTTACCTAGCGTAAATATTGTATTATATTTTTATCACAGACTAGTAAATGAATAGACTTGATTTAAAATGTATATATAGGATAAAAGTTTGGAACCTTATTTGTGGGGTGAGGGGCATTCTACACACATTTATTCGGCCAAACATATATCCGTTAGATTAAGACACATTTATGCAAAAATAAAAGCAACTCTTCGAAAATTAAATCTTCGTTAAAATATTCGTTCCGATCGATTAATATTTTTTAAAAAATGCGCGGAGCTCTTTGATTGCGTGGGTGTCACCAAAATGAAAATTTTGGGACAAGGAATTTGCGTTAGTTCATGTCTATTTATTTGGTGGTCTGTAATTTTTATGCTTAAACGATTTGATCCATATACAATCATAGATAATCTCATCAAATTTATTTGATATCTTACATCATAATATTAAAATCATTATAAACTTATCTAATATTCTAACTCCCTTAAATCGTTATTGTTAAACTTAAACAAAAACAGAAATGAATAACATCATCGTATTAAGGTTGTTAAGCATTCTAGTTGAGTTATTGTTATCTCTGACGTAACATTTGGTTTACTCTATAGTGAGCATTTGGGTCAAGAGTTCAAATACGTTTTAACAGCCTTTGTGCTTGTACGTCACGTGATATATAAAATTTAATTGGATGAAGTTAACGTCAGTCCTTCAAAGTTATTGATAGAATACGGCGTATGCGTGACGATGCTTAGATATAATCTACTGACTGGCGAAAAGACTGCAGTCGAACTGTTAACTAATCCCTGTAAAAGTTTTATAAATAATAAATTATTGAGAAACGTATTTTTGAATAATGTACGCTACATATAGAATAGGTAATTCTAACTAAAAAAAATAATATTTTAAATAATATTGAAATTATACATTTACCACCAAATTTCTTATTTTTTTATTTTTTTATTTCAAACTTTTATTTTCATTCTTGTGTTATAGTGACGATGCTCTCTTATTATTACTAAAAAAAAAAAAAATTTATTCCTACAACAATTGAACTGAATTATATTACGATATATACTACAATAAGACATCATTATTTTTAATTAGAAACTACTATTAAATTACGAGTGAGGGAAATATTTCAAAAAAATATTAATGCATCCGGTTGATGTTTGAAAAACACGAGGATGGCATGTCAAGCATTCACACACAGATGATCAGTTGCAATATGTTTTAAAATTATTGACACGAAGTGACAATTATTTGCAGCATTCACAAAAGGCTATAAAGATTGTTCGAAGTTAATTTATTTGAATAATTTTATATATAAAAAAAATACTTTTCGTATATGTACCTAATTTTTATTTCTTAAAAGCTCATATCTCCACAATTACTGAGCTTCGCTATTGCAGCATAAAACTTTAGCCATATTTGAATCCAATCAATAATTAAACGCAACTTCGACATAATATATAATTTAATAGATATTCGTTTTTTATGTATATGAAATAATTAAGAATACCTAAAAAAATCTTTCCAACACGCAAGAATCAGGTAGATTTCGTATGTGTGTAATAGTATGTTTTTACATAATGTTGTTATTAAAAAAATGTACGAATAAAACACGTGGAAAAGAATAAGGAACGCTTTTATTATTACATTTTCTCTATTATAAATTTTAATTCAGAAACCATTGATGATCTTAAATTACCATCATCATTAATGAAAATTTTATTCAAAGTGCCGTCATTTGTAATAGGAGCCAATATCATTATCCATACATAATTCCTACGTGCACTAATCAAATAAACCTTAAAAAAAAAGATTTAAAAATGCAGATTTTGTTGCGCCACCCTATATTTTAACAAACATAAAAAACGTGATCTAACTGTACAAAATCCTATTGAACCTATTAGACAGTATGTCATGTTTAGTCTAGAGTCACCAAACATGGATCACGTATGTATGTGTAAATCTAAACAATTAAACAGTCTGACAGCTACTAAAGTTTCTGAAGATGATGGAAATTTACCGCATCACGACGAATTCACATTAAATATTATACATGTACGGACATGTATATTTTATTTCATGTTAGTAATATATTGTTCATCTGAAGAAGTAACTTAAACCCTTTGTTGATTATACTAAGCCCTCACCGCTAAGCTTTAGATAGATGCCAACATAAGGGGCTAGAAATAATAATTGAGAAAATTAAAATCAGAAATTAATTTCATAGCGAGGTAAAATTGAATCGTAAACCTAAAGCAGAATTGTTCATTATTATGATTGATAAGACGTCATCTTGATTAACTTTTTGTTTTTTTTAAATATTTTCACAAATCGCTGTTGCCGAAACGTGGGTAATTAATTCAGTAATTAGTCAGAATAAATTAATAAAACATCTCCTAACAAAACAATAATTCATTTTGTTTGCTATTTCTGTTCAACTTTAAAATATTTTTTAATGATGCGTATACAAGTAAATATTATAATTTTTTTTTAAGAAATTCGTATTTTTAATTAATTATTATATGTTATTATCTTAACGCTCTGGTCTATATTGTTTTAGTATAATACATATCATATTTATATATGTAGTTATATTACTTTACAGTTTTTTATCATTTTATTTGAGTTTGTGATTATAATATTTAATTTTTATAACTCGTGAAACAATGCTCGTCAATATTGAAAGGAAAAATATAATATTTTCTAAATTATACAGAATTGTTAGCAGGTATCTTCTTCATGATCCATTTATTTAAAAAAAATACATACATCGAGAAAAAAATATTTTTCGGGTCCAGTAAAGTAGGTAAGTGCCTGGCGATTATATATTTTTTTAATTCTAAAAGTGCGTGCATACGGCTTACGATCATGGGCCATTATTAAAAGTGGGAAATATAAACATCGAGAATTATATTTATCGAGATTCTCATTTTTTTTACGTATTAAAGTATAAAATATTAATATGATTAGCAAAATTTCAAATTTTAAAAAAATCTACCTACAAACAAGATTGTTTTCTACACAACCCTACACCCATTGATCGATCTATACCAAATTTTGCGTATCTACTGAATAGAAACCGGCGCAAAACGTAGGCTCACCTTCCTCTCCATGGACTTTACCATCCCTTCCTCTCGATAAAAATGTATACTTAATTGAATGCTGAGCATTCCAAATAATGCTTAGTTATTTATATTAATAATAAAAATAAAATTACTCTCCCTCCTATACACGCCATGCCATGACTAAATTTTGAATCACAGTAAAAAAAGTAATCCCAGGCAACGCCGGGTATGGATAGTTATGATTGAATAAATCACTAAACTAATGCTTCTCACATTTAGATAATTCCAGTAGAGATATTTTCAACTACATGATTTTTACCCAGCTTTATATAACGAAGCGCGTATCGTTAACGTGAGCAGTCCGAGCGCGCTATAAGTAAAACGGTAAAAGGCTGCCAAAGCCTCAAGGTCTTAAATCTTCAAGAAGTTTGACGCTAAATGGTAATTTGCTGAATTTATAAGTAAAGATAGAGTTTTGTTTCAAACTGAATATTTCATTAAAATAGTGATATTATGGAAAAATTGATAGCCAATGTTTATGTTATAAAACTTAACAATTAATGATATCTATGGAAACCTTTTAAACAATATCTTTCAACAGTCTTTTAACAGTCAATCATAATTACATATTACACCTTGAGCAAAATTTGTTTGTGACCCGCATGGTTGGATTTAATATTTTTATTATAAAATAAATGAATAAAATAAAACAATCTAGGAGAAAAAATATTTGGTTGCTACCGGGATACGAATTTTCCAAATTTAAAAAAATTGAATAATATATGAATCAATTATAAAAAAACTACAAAAAATAGGTTAATAATTTTCATAATAAGTTAGTATGGTGAATTGGTAACGCGTTTTCCCGGATAGAAAATATTCTGGGTTCGTATCTTAGTAGCAATTAAATATTTATTTATTATTATTATTTATCTTTCAAATTGATTAATTTAGTTTGTATTAAAAATTCACAAAACTGTGTTCTGAAATTACAGCTTCACAATGAAAATGTGTTAACATTAAAACAGGGTAAAATATTTATTACAATAGTTTAATGTTTGACAAACTTTAACAATCAAACTTACAAGCTTTATTTATCAAGCGATAAATAAAATTAAGGCATTTAATTATTTATTAATTTTTCAATGACAACGATGGAATAATATTTAATGGAAACTTGTCGACCGAGGTAAGACTAACGGTATACGGTGGAGTCCTGGCACTGTTACTGATTTATGGAAGTAAGGCCTGTAGCTGGCAGAAGAGGTACGAAAATAGACTGAATGCAGTGGAAATTAGATCTCTTAGGCGTGTATGTGAGTGAAGAATGAAAAAATTAGGAAATAATGTAAAGCTGATCTTAGCATAGGGAGTAAGATTAAGAAAGGATCACTTATGTGGTTTGGTCAAATAAAATTGATGCATGAGGAGAAAATGGTAAATATTATGTATGACGAAAGTGTTTTATGACATCAGAAATAGAGGACGTCCGCGGAGGACTTGGCACGACCAGGTAAACCAGATGCTGGAAGATAGTTCTGTTAGAAACCTCAATAATCGACGAGTATGTATGAGAAAATCTATGAATGTGGAGGAGGTGAGAATTGTGTGTCAGGACAGAAGAGTGTGGCGCTATATTCTCTCTGCCTACCCCCGCGGAGAAATGGCGTGATGGTAAGTTAGTTAATTTTTAATATGAATATTTTTTGTAATACTTTCTAAATATTCAATTACGTACTGTATCTACTTATTAAATTTTACAAATGGTATAACTCATTGATTAACACTACAATTAGACATATTTTTTCGTAAATTTGCAGGATTAATTTTTTTTATCAAATGACTCCAATTTGAATATTGAAACACGAAAAATATATTATTGACCATTGTGTTATTTTCAAAAGGTTCCCAAATGGAATGGCTAACTGACCTGCCCGCATGAGTTATGGACCTCGTCCACAAAATGGTACTAAATTCAGAAAACATTCAGATATTTCGTACAATAAATTTTTACCACATGAGTAAAGGAAAATGAGATAAATTGTAGCGCAATGGGGCTTTTGGCTATTTTCCTGCTATCTAGGACGTGGCGGACGTTTCGGAACCTCTCGGGACTATTCGGGACGTTTCGGGATATTTATGGAAGGTAGTCAAGCTACACTATCATACGTTCTATTTGACCGGGAGTTTATTGGTTTGGTTGATGCCAACAGTTTAAACCACTTTTAAATATAATATGTATGTACCAATATTAATATAATTTAAATTTATCAATTTTTAGGAATACCATTTCTAAAATTTTCTAAATACACGTCGTATGTCTTGTAATGATTAAAGTAAATATAACTTCAAAATAAATTTTTTAAAGGTTAACAAATTTTTACAAAAAATGATAGCGATAAAAATATAATAATGTTTTGCTTAATGTGAAAAGAGGAAAAAATATAAAGCTTTATTGAAAATACGACTGAATTATGTAATACATAAATAATAAAAATAATTATAAAAAATCAATACTGCTGTAAACGGTTCTTAAAAATGTGGTGATGACTTTTCTCCCGCAACTCGGTATGCGTCAATGCTCTTCTTTTCTTCGTACTTACTTTGATTACATTTAGATGCCTTACTATAATAGAGGAAACACATAAGTCAAAAATTGGGCGTGATGGTACATAATTAAAATAGTGTAATTGATAACTCATTCTCCCGGCGAGAGAAAGTTCCGAGATTCATTTAATTTGTTTTAATTATCGAAGAACTGGGTTTTAAAATTGAAACTTCATAACAAAAATGTGATTTAATTAAATATATATTAATAATTAATAGCGACAGTTTGGTAATACATTTTCGACATAAACGATGATTGAAATAATTGATTTCAGAGGTACAACTTATTTAAGAACAATAATTAATTAAAAACTAAATAATAATTATTAACTTCTTCAATATTAGCAAAATTACTTTGTGGCCACATATTACATAAATAATAAAATATAAAACACTTTGTTTAAACAGCTATTTATTGATAAATCAACATGTTTCGATACCCATTGTATTTTCTTCTGAAAACAATGTACACTTATACTAAAATTAAAAAACAAGCATAGATAAAAACAAAATGAGATACCTAAATAGCAATAACTATTCAGTATTCGCAAATCACATACAGATACTAGAGTTAGATATATTTGAAATGTTAGAAATAATAAAAAGTGTTAATAGCAAGCTAAATATTATAAATAACCAAATCCTTTTTGTAAATAGTCGCCTTATAAATTTGTTTTCATAGTAGCTCCTACTTAGTTACGTATCACTTATATTTTTATAGTTTTGTTTTTATCTATCTTTGTATTTTAATTTTAGTATACATTGTTTCCTGAAGAAGATACCATAGGTATCGGAACATGTTGATTTATCAATAAATAGTGGTTCAAATAAAGTGTTTTATCTTATTATTTAATAATTCTTAAATTTATTTCCAAATGAAATGAAATTATTAAATATTTTTCCCAATTTTTTTTCGCTTTCTATCATACTTTATAAAATGCTGCTATAATTTTTCTTTGCTGTAACTTTTCCGCGTCAAAGCGTACAGATCTAGAAATTCAGATCTCGACATTCAGTTTGACAGTTCAAAATGGTCTCGTCATGCGGGGCTATAAAAATCTCACCCGAGGAAGTTCAGTCGCTCTTTCCGTAACTTTCCCTATTCCCGAGCACCGTCGCTGGTTCTTCGGTAGTCTCCTCCACCTGTCGCCTAGATGGCGAACCATCCTCAATGGACTTCTACTTTACTTGGAAAGTTAATTCTAAGTTTTATGGCGGAAATTGGAGAAACAGACCCTTCATAAGCTGCTAAAATACTTTTTCGGATCGCTGATGTCTTTATATTTATTATCATCTTGGAAATAAATTTATGAGCTGCTCAAAACGGCCCTTCTATGCATCAGCTGATACAACCTTAATGGGGCATCAAAACTTAGTTAATTGTATAGAATTTTAGGTAGTATGACAAGTTATGACGTTTTTTAATGTTTTAATGTTTATACAGGGTGTAGCAGACCTACTCCACAATATTTTATGGGTGGATACCTGATTTCATTAAGAGTCAAAAATATTCAAAGAATATGTGCAAATTCTACACTGTTACGAAAAATTTTATTATTTGAAATATTTACAAAATTATTTTATGTTTTAAATCTTCATATTTCGAAATAAATATTTGCGAAATTTATCCATTATTAATCTGTATCTTTTCTTTAGGCCCTAAATCATACAACAAAAAATAGTATTCGAAATTTGATTACCTTTAATTTTTTGTATTCAACATACAATTTAAAATCAATAAAACATTTAAAATAATCGAAATAATTGCATAATTATGTTTTTTTTGAAATGCTTATTTCTCTAAGACGGTTGAATTTAGGCACATATTTCTTGAACATTTTCCACTCGTAATTTAGTCAGATCACCCATAAAATATTGTGGACTGTGACAACCTGTATTCTACCATAGGTATTTATCGTATTGTTGATACTTTTATATAAATCCTGACATTTAGACATTTGGAAAGTTGTAAAGTACTTTTCGGGCACATTCTTTGTATACCAAAAATGTTATAGAAATTCACGGTGGAGATCCTACCAAAATCTACCATCCTATCGTCGCTATGGATGTTAAATTTAACACGAACGTTAAATTTTAATTACATAATATTATATACGGCAATAAATCAATTAACCATTGTCCTCATACTAGGATAGATACCAAAGTATTTACATTAAAGTTAATGGAATTAGGACTGCAAAAACTAAAATACAAAAGGGTAGAGCTAGTATTGGTTTACTCTCCCAAATATATTGATCAAACCTAAAATATATTTTTTAACAAATTTCTTCAAAATAAAATATTTAATGTCAAAAATGAAATTCTTTTTTTTTGCATACACCTGTTTATAATGTATATGTATAAACGGTAACTGTTAATTCGATCTAATACTTGTTAACTAACTTCTTTGTACAATTGCTTGTAAACTATGTCCGTCTCAATACAGATTTTTCTAGTAAGAGTTTCTAGTAGAGCACAGTCCGACCACAATTATATACAAGTATGTATCATATAGAAAATTAAATAAAATAAATTAACGATTTTTCTGATCTCGAATATGAAATATAACATGATTCGTGGACACGATTTTTTCTCTCTAAGTTTTCATCAAATTTCGAACACTTTTAATTTTTCTGAAAAATTAACCTTGTTAATATATAATCTAGCCACTCTAATTAAAGTTTTACTTAATTAGTTCAAAATTTTAAGCTATTCTTTCACATACTCATTTTTGCTGACATTGTCGAAAGGGATTTTTGTTTTTAGAATGGCTTACGGAAAGAAGTTACTTTTTATAGGTTTTTTAAAAATTTGTCTAATGGCGAAACGGACGATGCAAAGTTTTGATATTATAACGGCGATCCAAGCTCGTGCTTTAACGATCTCCATGTAGAGGTTTTAAGATAGTCTTAAGTGTTAAGTGGTTTTGTATTATCTATATTGTTGTGGAAATATATTACCCGAATCTAAGGGTATACAGCAGGCGCGGTCGCTTCATACTTGCTTTGGATGCTCCGCATCCCTCGTATTCTAGAGTCAAAAAGAAGCACACAGATACCAGCAACAGTGGATTCTATCATTCGTTTCGTATCCATAAAGTTTTTAAGTATTCAACATTCAGTTCTGCCTGTCAAGGTCTTCGAATACGTTATTACGAAGCGAGCGGATTATTTTGAGGAATTTGTTTGTGTGACGTTTTACAGTTTGATATACATGAAGCCGAATTATTGAAACATTGAATATCCTTCAATTATGTGTTATATTTGTATATTTGATAGTACGTAGGTATAAAATTGTTATCCAGCATCCCTTCTACAAAAAGTCACCGACCGCCACTGGTATACAGTTAATCACACCATATCAGACGCGTAATGATTACCTACGAGTATTTTTACGAGACCTGTTACAGTACATTTGATTGGAATTTTTCATTCACTTTTTCTTCGTCTTGTACCTTCAAAGGATGTAACATCATTTAGTTTACTGCCAGACCATAAGAAACTCCACAGTAAACCAGTCATAATGCTCTGCTTCTTCTATGGTACAGATTCTTCAATCTTCCTTGCATTATAATATATAAGATCTGGCACTTTTCTAGGTATCTTATGATATGTTCGAGATATTAATCTTTGTTTAATAATTCTTCACTTTCAATTATACGGTTGTTTTGTAATTTTATCCATCCAGTTGATTTTAAGAATTGTTCTATAGATTCACACCTCAAATGGTTTAATTTAACTTATCATATCTTCGGTAGTATCCATGCTCCCATTCCATAAAATAATACCTAGAATACATGGCATCGTCTACATCATGCTGCAGAACATGTTTTCAAACCTAAAAATTCTTTAATTAATTAATTAAGTCTCGACAAGACGTTTTCATCTTTTCCTGTCTTGTGTTGTTTCAATACTTGCTGACCAATCAAAACCCAACCTGTCTTCATTGCTTTGTCTTTGTTGTTTAGTTTACTTTTTCTAGCTTAATTCGGGCCCATCCACCGGCTGTCTTCACTCCATTAATATTATATACCTACTTATGCTGTGTATTTTTGTGTACGAGCTGCTTAAGTAGAAGCCCGATATATAAATACATATATGCTAGATTTATAGCTCCTGCGAAAAAGTTAGATTATACCGTAAATTTTTGATGCATCGCCTTGATAATGACACGTTTTACCCTGCCAAAACGTCAGTCTAGGTTTCCCCAAGGAAATATCTACAAAAACGCAATCTTTCCTAGAAAAGACACCAGTTCCACATACGTATATAAATAAATAAAAAAAATTACAAATCCATCTTCAGCTATGGTATTGATAGTTGGGGGAGTGCATCAGGTGTACATATATATCAAGTAAGCATTTCTCAGAAGACTATACTCAGAGTAATACACCGTCGTGACTTTTCTTAACCTTCAGAGCCACTTGTTAGGGAATTTCAGGTTTTGGATATAAGACAATTATATGTGTTGAATATACTAACTAGTTTTCATAGTAAAATAAGCGCTCCATTTATGAGGATTGGAAGATATTATCCCACAAGAGCAAATAAGCTTAAAATAGTTCCAAGAATGAAAACTAGTTTTGGTCAAAGATTATTCACATTTCAAACTACTAGAATATATAATCAAATTGGAATTAAATTTAAAATTTTAACTGACATTAAGGCTTTTAGAAAGGATGTTTCAAATTGATTGTTGAAATTAGGAAGAGCAGATACTGAGAGTAAACTTTTTTATATAGTTAAATCATTTTTATTTGTGTGTTTCGATCCTGCATATTTCTCTTTACCTTATATGTGCTTACATTACACATTGCACATTGGTATATTTTTTTTCACTCTCTTTTTTATATATTTTTAATATATATGTATTTTTCTAAAAATATTCTCACGTTTACGTACCTTGTATGTTACGTATTCGATTTTATTGTATTTTGCCTTCAATGAGTTTTGGTTTTATAAAATGTATTTGCTTACCAATTCGCCCTAAAACAGGCTTGCCTAGTTGGGCAATTAATTTTAAAACGTGTGTAAAATATATGTAACCAATTGTCATATATTTTTTTTGTGTTAATTTTTTTGCAAAAAAAACTGACCGAATTGCGCAAGTTTTCACCAATTTATTATAGAATAAGTAAAATGGAAATGACTAAATTAAGATAATAATAATATAAGATTCAGTCATAAGTTACATCGCTCTTTTTTTAATATAGCGAATCTCTGCTCCGATTCGCGCCACGTGATGGATTAAGAAGTTTCAATTCTGTATAGACTGTTATATAATATTGAAACTCGAGCAGGTATATATGGTAGACTAACTTTTTGAGAACTTATATTAAACGTGATTTCCAAACGAATTTTGATTTTTCTCAGTATTCAATCTGATACTGACAGTAACTTTTGTGATAATAGAAATATATGAAATATCCAAATAACCAAACAAAATATTTATATAATAAATAATACATTATGGTTGGCTATAAAGTGTCATAAATAAATATGACGGATGATTTTTAAAATATTTTACACACTGTATTGTATTAAATAATAACATTTTTCTCTCATGAAATTACTTATTTCAGTATTATACGAACAACAAATAAAGAATATATTGTAACAGAAATGTTAATAGTTTAAGGACTGATCATATATAGATACGTTTTTGAAATCGATTTTTTTTAAGGAGGCCGGCTACTGCACCGGACATACCAATGAGCTTAGATAAAGGGCACTGTTTTAAAAATTGAAAAATTGTATCTAAGGGCAGTAAGACGAAATGAAATATGAGGAAAGAGTGAGGACGTAGTTTTGAAATTATGAAAGGAGTAGATTAGAAAACGGAGTATCTGAACACCTTATCGGTATGTGAAGTTAACTGGACTTTGGTTAAAATAGTACGTACAATACGGATAAACCTTAACGAGGACAGCGGAGCATTGGAAGATTATGGTTACTCAGATCACACTCAGTACCTAAATTCCTAGAATGTTCCAAAATCGAGCTGTCTGGACCTTAGCTACTACCTAGTCGATTTATTGAGCAAGCCATGCAGGGAGTTGGAGCAGAACATTCATCAATCTAATTTGAGTAATAACCTAAATTCCTCGGATCTTCCGAAGGTGGAAGTCGAAGACTAGGATGACCCACGGTGAAGGGTTGCCCTTGAGTTTGCTATTTACCTAATATATGAAAATGCGAATAGTGTTGATATGTGGAAAATTAGCATAAAGTAATAATAATTTATTTTTTTGAGTCATAGTACAGTGTGTTAAATGTTTTGATAGAATAAAATATTGCAGCAAAGTAAGATATATATATCGATGCCCTGCCTGCTATACTTGTATTTTACTGTATTATATATATATTATAGAAGATAACGCTTTTACAATATAGTAGTAAACAAAGTGTAATGTTCAATGTATAAATAGTAAAATAAGGTGCAATTAGATATCACATAATGTAAAATTAAAATAAATGTAATATTCAATGAATGAAGAAATATATACATATATCATATTATATATCTAAATATTCCTATATCATACTAATTATAATAAACATATACTCGTATAATAATAAAAAATTACAGTTTTGCTTCCGTAGTTTTTAAATGACTGAACATGTCATTTCTGTCGTGGGTCGCGTATTTTATTTAAAAAAAGTGTTGGTCGTTTATTTTGTGGGCGCTACCCTTGTTTGGTTAGGTGACTTAGAAAAAACATATTATGTAGGTTTAGTACAGTAACCTCCGTACTAGAGTACAACCCTTGTTATCAAGTAGGCAAGACCTTTGATTTATAACTAGCAACCCTGTCCTTGGTTAAGGGTAAGATTATAACATTAATTAAGTAAATGTGGTGATAAGAAGAGCACTCTGTTAAGTGCTGCCAAAGTCAGATGTTAATGTAAAACATGTTTTTTCTTCATTTGAATGAAAATATAATAAAACAAGTTATCAATAACACTCCTTCAATATTAGCAAAATTACTTTGTGGTAACATATTATATAAATATTAAGATAAAACACTTAGTGTAAACCACGATTTATTGTTGAGAGAACGCATTATCATTGCGAAGTTGTAATCATTCAGAACATAGGTTTGTGATATTGTCCAAAAATGAATAAAAATGAATTGATAACTCTGGCGTCTGCTATCAGATTGCTCAAAAGTATTTGAGATTCCATAAAAATAAGGTAGATGACTCTTTCAAATAATGGAACGATTTAATGTATTAATATCAAAAAGGTAACATAGGTTCGAAAATTTGTCGCTAAAAATATCGTCGCTGTAGCATAGTTAGATAATGCACCTTCCCCGGTTTGGAAAGAGATCCAGGTTCAAATCTCGGTGGCACAACAACAATATTTTTCGATAAAATTGATTTTTTATGTATATCTTTCTAATTAATATATTTAATTCATATTTACACTATTTATTGATAAATCAACATGTTTATATACTTATGATATCATATCTTCATCAGGAAACAATGTAAACTAAAATTAAAAATGCAGGCTTAGATAAAAACAAAACTGTAAAAGTATAAGTGGTGGGTAACTAATAAGGAACAACTGTGAACTAAAATTTAAAAGGTGACTATTTGCAAAAAAAATTGGTTATTTACAATATTTAATTTGTTATTAATTAACAGAAGAAGATACTATAGGTATCAAAACATGTTGATTTATTATTAAATATAGGTTTAAACAAAATGTTTTATCTTATTATTTAAAAATAATATTATTTAAAGCAAAAAATACTTAAATGAAATTAAACTCTTCGATCAAACTAAACTAACTTACCAATCTGGGCACCATTTTGGTCCCGTTGACTTCCAAAAAAAATTTGTATAGTGATTACAAAATGGAGTAAAATTTTTTGCGTGCTTTTGTAAATTTCATGTAAATATATGTATTTTTATTAAAATGTACTCTTAAAACTGTGTGGAGTTGATACGGTATTTAATTTTCATAAATAATATATTCCATAAATAATACATAATTAACCTTTCCTTTCCAATGATGTATACTGAGTTGACATTTCCTCTAATTATGAGAGTATCTCTGTAAACGTACTAAATAAAGACTTCATATTATAGGTATTCCTCTGTAATATATTTATGTATTGGATAAAATAATTTAAATATATATATATGAGTATTTACAATACGCAACAATAAAAAATGTTTTTTCGAAGAATCTGACATGAATTTATCAATACGTGTATTTGTACGTATGGAGAGGCCCAGGGAGCCGGATACCGATCGTCACTTTAGTGGCGGAGCGTGCGTCTTCATGCTGTCGTTCGCGATGACCAATGTTTTTTCTCATTTTATCACTTTTATACAATAATTTATGTATTCACACACACATATATATATATATATACAATCAACAATTATTTGAATGATTAATACATTAATAAATTTAAAATATTCATATTTATCCGACTTAAAAATCGCCAAAGTTTACATGTATACTGAGTTTACAGCACCGACACGCGCGTTTTTATTTTAGCATCGTAAGGTTAATATTGTCTGAACGTGATTATTGAGGAAACACGGGATTCAAGAAGGCTGGAAGAAATTTGGTAGAGGGACAGGAATAGGGAACAGGGAGCGGCTGAAGGACTAACCATAACCAGAAAACATCACCCACCTGTGAAACGCTCCGTTCGGTATCTGGATCTTCTTCAACTGGAACCATAGGTTTTCTAGCTCCAGGACACGTAAAACGTGATTCAGCACAAAGTACACTTGAACATACACTTCGATGGTAGCGCGAATTGTCAAATAAGCACAATAGCACGATGTATAGTACTAATCGGTTTGCACGGTAGCGAGGAACCGATTACACACAAATAGTACGATATCAGCCCCACACAGCAGGGCGATACTTTAACCCACACGGCAGGACTAATTTGGCGTTAATGGTAAACGTTACATTCAGTTCGAAGGTACAACTTCAACTTAGCAAAACCATGGAGAACACACCACAGAAAAGAACTTGTTCTGGTTATAGGGAGACGGGGTAGTGGATAGGCAATAGACAGAAACCATTCTATGTCGCTTTCATATTGCACGCCCACGGCAACCGGCGATCGTTGCATAAACATAAAGATTAAACAAATATATTATTTAATAATTTCTATAATATAATTAATAATAATCCGTAAACAAGCACAGTGCCTCGAATTAAGTAGCATAACTCAGTCTCGGTCTGACGCGTTCCCGTAACTTGTAACTTTATTGAATCAATAATGTGATTTGAACATATAAATACCTTTATTTCATTCACATGCTGTCGGTTCACCTACGAGTATTCTCTATTGTTGAGTCGTATTGACCGGATTAACTACGAACAAGGCCCAAGTGGCTATAGGGTGGTTGAAAAAGACAACAGCTTTTCTTTCAAATTTCATGTATTTAATATATTTTAATCTTCTGATTCTTCTTAGTCTTAACCTCGCTGTGAACCTTCGAGACGTCTTATAGTTGACTTTTTCAGCAATTCTTCCCCATCGTTCTCGGCATTCAGCAGAGCGAAGAGTATTTACAATTTTTATCTGGTCAGCCCATCCTCTAGGAAATCTTCCACTGCTATTTCAGACTTTATTATTTTCAGTTACCTTAAGTATG
The DNA here is from genome assembly GCA_031772225.1 of Eubasilissa splendida. Taxonomy (NCBI): domain Eukaryota; kingdom Metazoa; phylum Arthropoda; class Insecta; order Trichoptera; family Phryganeidae; genus Eubasilissa; species Eubasilissa splendida. Next base: position 25,631,759 of record CM062858.1, on the reverse strand, counting down.
TTATGAATCTTTCCAAGAAATATGGTAAAATAAGTTTAAGATGTACTAAAGAAACGCTGATGACAAGCTCTATTAAATATAAAAAATTTTAATATTGGATTGTGTGTGGAGGTCTATCACCTTTACAATCAACAACAACGTCGACGCCCTTGAATATAAATCTGGGTGTAAAATTAGGCTCCATTAGCTTCAAAAACACGCCAGTACCGACCGAAAAATATGTGTTAATACAACGCACTGTTGACAGTCTCCCAGGCAGCTAGCCCTAGTACGTCATTTCTGTTGGCCGCCTCCCCAACGAAATAACTAGCAACGCTTCTCATTATAGATCTCATACGTCATTTACTTCCTACTGTAACTGTGTTTAAGCATCAAATAAACTCATGCTAATTGTAAGTTGCCTATTTTTTTGTACCTGCTCTGGCCACTCAAACGCACACACCCACACACACATTCCGCGTTAATAAGTCAAACAAACAGGTGAGTGCCGGTTGTAATTAAGTGCGGTTGCTCGCACACATAACCTTTGGATATCTCAACCACATCTTGACACAATACAATGATAAGCATCGCCACCCTAGCGATTCTTCACAATAATACATTGGGCGCAACCGTACAAAATTTTTTATATTGACTTTGTACTACTACACACACGCAATTTTTGAGTTAATATCACAACTACTTTCGGAAAGAGCATTCCTTAACATATTATACATGTGTAAATTGAACTAAATTAAATACAGTCGGCTATGGCGGCGGTAAGGGTGGGAGTACCTTTATTGTTAACCCACCTTTACGGCCCCCATAGACAACTGTATTTAATTTAGTTCAACATACATCTATAGATGGGAACTACTGCTTTTTCTGAAACTAATAATGATATTAACTCAAAAATTGTGTGTGTAGTACAATGTCAATATAAAAATGATGTTTTTAAAATTAAAATGTTACACCACGAAGTAACTGCCAAATCAATCAATAATATATATTTGTGTATTTTAGTGTCCCGGAAATTTTCTTCAACATCAAATATTTCGAATTCATAAAACACACTTTTGGCGCGTCTTTAGATTCAGCCGCAACCGTTGTTATTGACACAATTCCGCATCCAAATTCCCATCCATAGATTTCCTCATGCTCGTTTTTTCAGTGTGAATTGTGACCTTGACGTCGGCAGACGTCAACTTGACTGATATTTGTTCGATATCGACATCACGTTAGCTTTCGTGGCGTGGACATTTCAGCTCCAGTGCACCACCACTGTATTTGGTGATATTGTGTTTTAATCACGTAGTGTTTGTTGTTTGTGTGCCGTGAGTGAACTTGTGACATCGCCTTATTCAATTGGGATCGGAGATCGGCTCATCCATGTGCAATCGTGTGATCTCGGCGGCGACTGTGGTGATTTCATATGCAAGGTAAGGTGAGCAGTCCTTCCAAATTCCGGTTTCCGAGATCACTGGTTCTTCGACTAAAACCTTTATTCCCTCACCGGCCTCATCCTGCGCAAAGGTTTTCCTACTTCTCTCTCGTAGCTTGCGGTGATTTTGATTTATGACCAAAATTGTCGTATTCCATTCCGCGGGATGTGTGCGACCCGGAGATTTGCGTAATTCGTTTATTTAGATCCCATCGATCCAGATTTACAGTTCGAATTCACAACATTTCAAAAGCATTTAATTTCTATCTATTCTCGGCCGTTATTTTTTATATTTCTACAGTACAGAAAAATATGGAAAAGATTCAAGGTCTAACACGGCGCATTGCCGTTTTACTTATCATTCCTCTGTTACTTCATATAGGTTTTAGCTTGACATTGCACATTTTACTATACCGTTGCTTTGCCTTATTTCTGTGCCGCATATATCTGAGTCTGTGATATCAGTCATACATACATCACAAAGTCATTAACCATTTCCAGATCTCGAGAAAAAATGAATTGATCAATGTATTTGATTTGTAGTTAATATTTTTTCTCCGATGACGTACGTATAGTTAACATTGCCTCTAATTATGTGAATATCTCTGTAAATATATTAATTATAGATTTCACATTTTAGGTATTTCTCAGTAATATATTTAAGTATTGGATAGAATAACTACAATATATAAGTATTTACCATACGCAACAATGAAACATGTTTTCTCGTAAAACCTGACATGAATTTGTCAATACGCGTGTACATATTTGTACGTATGGAGTGGTGTGGAAGAAGCAGTCCGCAAGTGCGTCTTTGTGCTGTCGTTTGTGATTGTTTTTTCTCATTTTTACACAATAATTGATGTACGTATTCACTTATATATATCAACTATTATTTGAATGATCTATATAAGTAATCAATGTAAAATATTTATATTTATCCGACTTAAAACTCGCATAAGTCTACATGTACACTGAGTTAACAGCACCGGAACGCGAATTATATGTGTCTCGCACCAGCGTAGTGTCGAATTTAAAGCATCCTTTGTACACTATGCAAGAGAAAATAATGAATTTATTAAATAAGAACTTCCCATGACCGATACCCAAAACATAATGATCTGCTAGCTATAGTTTCAGGCCTTTTATTATCTATAATCCTTTGTTCTTGGTTAATATAAACATTTTTTGTTTTAAGGGAAGATTTTAGTCCCAATTATATTTAATATTATTATTATAATATGTGGGTATGAATTTAACTTGTATAAATTGTATCAACTTCGATAAGCCGTAAAGTAGTAATAGTAATATTAGTAATAGTATGAAGTTAGAAGTATAAGTAGGTGGGTAGCCGGAATATAACACGCGCGTTTTTTATATTAGCATCGAAAGGTAAAGGTTAATGTGGTCAATCTTCATGACTTATATCATTATCATTTTATCATGACCAATCTAAGGATATTGTTTATTTTTTTTAAATTATTTATTAATCTGATGTAAATTCTGATATTTTTAATCAAGTACACTAATAATACAATACGATAAAAATAATAATTTCATGCTACAATTCTCTTGAAAACATATGCTTGTGTATAGAAGTGGACTGTACATTAATAAAAATTATTGTTTACAATAACTCGCATATAATAAAATAAAATAATAGCATTTACGATATGAAAATATTATATTTCTTGAAACAATTTGGCAACAAAGGTGGTATAATTTGCTATCCCTATATACGTTAAGGCGAGAATACATTCCCGATCAATACTTTTTTATGATTAATATGTAAATATTATATTTTAATATTGTATATTCGATATAATTATACAAAATTTACTACAAAATACTGCAGGTTTGAAAGAGTATGAAAAATGTTAAAATAAATAAACAGTATTTTTATGATGATAACTTTGGCGCGTATCGTGAAATTTTAATGTCTAATAAAAATGATATAAATCATAACAGAGGCTTGAGTGCCATATTAAAATTACGTTAGAAGAATAATGGCCGTTATTCCAATCGGTAAGTTCGGCACTGAATAATATAATATTTTTACGTTCTCTGTTATAGGATTAGGTATGTGCTTCGGCATAAAATGCAAATAGACCTCACGATCAACGTTCGAGTATTAAACAAAGTATCATCGAAGAAAAATTTTTTTTTTGAAATATGGTAATGTAAGGAAACCTATTAACCTTTTAACTGCCAAACTCTATTTGAAATGTAAGACACCGCATAGGATAAGACTAGGCTTTAAGGGTCTTGACTTATCTATCAAAAGCTGGGACCTGTCATCAACAGATGGAAAAATGACTTAAAAAAATAATTTTAATCTCTGCAAGTTTGCAAGGTTCAAAAATGCATGGCATTTAAAATGTTAAAAATTTCAGAACACACATATATATAATACGTGTTATAATTTGTATATGTTTTTGTAGTAAATATTAAAACTGAAAATACATTTTATGATACAGAATAACAATTTAAAATACTAATAATAATAATAAAATTTTAATAATTAAAGATATCGAAAGGGGGGTGACTGCAGGAATTATTATTTAATGGGAACTTATTATCCGAAGCAAAAAAAGCGATACACAATGGAGTCTTGGTACCGACATTGATGTATGGAAGTGAAGCCCGGAGCTGGCAGAAGAGGAACGAAAGTAGACTAAATGCAGTGTAAATGAGGTCGGTTAGGCCTATGTATGGCAGATCCATTTATGACAGAGTAAAGAATGAATAAATAAGGAAAGAATGTAAAACTGATCTAAGTATAGTGAGTAAGATTAATAAAGGATCTTTAAGGTGGTTTGGTCATATATAAGAGATGAATGAGGAGAGAATGGTAAAAAATACATATGACGTAAGTGATGATGGCATCAGAAATACAGGACGTCCGCGGAAGACTTGGCACAACCAGGTGAACCAGATACTGGTCCTATTAGAAGCCACAATAATCGGCGAGCTTCTCTGATAAGATGTATGATTGTGAACTGTGCGTCAGGACAGAAAAATGTGGCGCTCTATCCTCTCTGCCCACCCCCGTGAGGAAACGGCGTGATGGTAAGCTAGTTAGTTAGGAGTTGTATATCTGATTTTTTATCTTACATATTGTACATTTTTCCTACCTTTGTTGTCAAAAATTATAATAACATAAATAAAAATAGTTGCAAATGAGTTTTCAAGTAGTTTAGTATAATAAAAATATCAAGGAGAAAAAACATGTATTACCGACTCATAAATAAACTAATAACGCAACATATTGGAGGAATTTATGAATCGTAAAATATATAAAATAGAAATGGGCCATAGTTACTCAACGCGATTGGCTGTTAAATTACAGGTACCGAGGTCGCAAAATTACAGAGGCCTTGCGATAACTTTTTGGTTCCTTTGATATTTAATAATATCCGAGAGCTATCAGATATGGAAAAAAATCCTTCCTCGCACTGGCCACAATAATAAAGTGGATTTTGTATTTGTATGTGTGAGTGTGTTTTTACATATTTCCTTAGATTTACTTTTTTATTACACGTTTTAACGTAGTTTTAAATCAAGATGGTAAACTAAGCTGGTTAACTACCTACTAGATTAATTATTCAGAAAATTTTTCTCATAAATGCAATATACTTGGTTATATAAATATGAAACCGGAATTTTTGTAAAGAAAATACACGTTTATTGTATGAAAATGAAACAAAGTATTTTATTCGAAGCTATCCCATCGCTAGCTATATATTTTTCCCATCTCCCTGACAAATTGTGAATGCCACGCCAAAAAAACTGTTGCTTTTTTGAGGCAAATCAATCATCGAGCCATTTCGTTAGAAGTGAAGCGCTGCAAGTGCGTGTCCCATCGATGCAAATAAATAGTAATCGGATGGAGCCAAGTCTGGTGAGTAAGTCACATGCGAAAGTATTTCCCAACTAAACACTTCAATCGTTTCCTTGACCGATTTTGCTCTGTGTGGTGAATTTTGATATTCTGGTCATTTTTTACGCAAAGCTTGATTTAAATTAATCATTTGTTGTTGGTAGAGTTCAGTATTAATAGTTTCGCCAGGTTTTAGCAGCTCATAATAGATCACACCCTTCTGATCCCACCAAACACAGACATATGTGGCGCTCTGAATAATAATCTTATTTTCATGTATTATAAATAGGTAGCTTGATCATATAGTATTTATAAAATAAATACAACTATATATATATATATATATAACAATATATAGCAATAAATATAACTATATATATAAAGAAGAGTGTCTGTTGGTTTGTTTTTAATAAAAATCTACAGTTCAATTCCGAGCTTGATGTAATTTTGCACACTTGATCTTCAAAATAAAGGGAAGGTTACTGTCTACATGAGGTTTCAAAAAACTACCCTCACCCCCTTTTTTCCAACCCTTAAAATAGAACTTTGTTGCTTCTTGATGAAATTTAGTACCCTTAACGTTCAAAATAAGAGGAAAATTACTGTCTACATCTGATTTCGAAAAAAAATACCCACATTCTTCTAAAAGTAGCCACTTCAATTTGTGTAAAGCACGGGTAACGCCGGGTACTTCAGCTGATATATATATATAAAAGTGTGTTTTATTTGTTTGTTTATAAAAAATTACAGTTTTGTTCCGAGCTTGATTAAATTTTGCAACTTGACCTTCAAAACAAGAGGAAGATAACTGTCTACATGAGATTTCGAAAAACCACCCCCAACTCCCATTCCCACTTCTTAAAGCAGAATTTTCGTACTTCTAGATTAAATTTTGCACACTTGACGTTCAAAATAAGAGGAAAATTATTGTCTACATAAGAATTCGAAAAATCACCCCCATGCTCCTTTCCCACCCCTTATTGCAGAATTTTGGTACTTCTTGATACAATTTTGCATACTTGATTTTCAAAATAAGAGGAAAATTACTGTTTATGTTAGATTTAGAAAAAAAACTACCCCAAAATAAAGCCTCTTAACTTTGCATAAATCCCGGGCTACGCCGAGTACTTTAGCTAGTATATATATTTATATTATAAGGAAAAAAATATAAAATTAGACCAATAATGAAACTGAGGCAAAAACCAATGACCTTTAAGTTTAATAAAAAGTGTCTAAAACAGAAATAAAACTGAGACGCATCAAAAATAGCTCCTAGATCAGCGGTTCCAAAAATGTGCATTGCGGTGCCCTGGGGCTTGCTTCAGAGGCCGCCTAACATCTTTTGGAATTCCTCGAGATTTTAATTTTCAGAAAAAAATTACAACGACGGAAAAGTCAAATGAAGGAAAACGGTGGCAAAAACTATTTAATAATAAAGTTGACTTCTCTCTTGACCTAAAATCTGTTTTTGAACAGCATTTATCACACCATATCAACTAATTAGAAAAATACTTCCAATAAAATAATATCGACAAGTTTGCATGGATACATAGCAGTGGCGGATGGTGGCTTTTTGTAGAAGGGATGCTGGAAAACAAGTTTATACCTACTGTTAAATATTCAAATATAATATATAATCGAACGATATAAAATATTTCAATAATTCGGCAAGTATTCGAGCCAAACTGTCAAAAATGCGTCACACAAACAAATTTCCTAGAATAATCCGCTCGCTTCGTAATATGTATGCTATTCCGTGCATTATACCCATAAGCATTAATTCATATACAGTATTCGGAGACGTTGACAGGCGAAATTGAATGCATATGCTCGAAAGTCGAATACTTTCAAACTTTGTGGATACGGAACGAACGATAGAATCCACTGTTTCTGGGATGTATATGTATGCTGTTGAGAATATATATGTATTTCGACTCGCTCCGTGTCATAGTGTGTGTTATGATTGGTCTCTAAAGAACAGGACAAAAATAATTGCAGCAGTGCTGTTTTCGGCAAGAAACAAAAAGTTCAAAGCTTTTTGATTCTAGAACACAAGGGATGCGGAGCATCCAAAGCATGTATAAAGCGACCGCGCCTGATACATAAGAGGGACTGAAATATGTACATATGTACCGTTGTGAGGAACAATTGAGGCACCGTAGAAAAATCCTGGTGCACTAAAGATATATCATGAACCAAACAAGTTTGGGAACCACTGCCTTAGATTATTCATCAATTTACCCAACATATATAAATAAAATTTAAACCATTTTAAGAAGAAAACTACAAAATGGCAAAAAAACCTTCAATAAAAGCTTCTTTACTTTATTTTCTTCGATATTTTGTATTTTTTTAATAAGCATAATTTTTTTTTATTCTAGTGTTGCATCTAATGTAATAAATCTTTTATTTTTAAGTAAAGCCATTACAATAATTTATGATATTATACGACTTTTCATTATTTCTAATTGAAAAATTTATATACTTAGTAAATTATACTACCGAAAGCACGATTCTTGCTTCGTTCGGATTAAAACATCTTTCCATGAATCTTGCAGAATGTATGTAACCTTCTAACAAGACCATCTTACGGAATGACGTTTATCTAATCACGCCAGATCTTTTCTATACTTCTCATATTTCTGGTGCCATCATCACTCGCTTTGCATATAGTCTTATCATCGTTTCTTCAAATTTTTTTCAAACTCATAAATCTTCTAATTGAATTTTTAATTCTAATCACTTTTTCATTCAAAGAGTGAACGCAAAATATAAACAAAAGGGGAAATTAGTTTATTAAAAAAATTACTTCGAAAGACATTTAAAAAAAAATCTATTTATCGAAAAAATATTGTCACCACCGGGACTCGAACCTGAAAATTGCTGTTGCCGGTAGACAACATTAACCAATCAATCTATAGTGATACTTTAAAATGACCATCTGTATGTGCATGTTTGTTATCTTATTAGAGAGACAAATAATAGCTCCGGGTTCGAATTCTGGTGGTGTCTATATTTTTTCAATGGATAGATTTTTTTTCTATATATATTTCTGAGGGATTTGTTGTAATTGCTATGGAACTATGTTCTAAAAAGCACAATTGAAATATATAATAAATATTATTTAAATTTTTCAAAAGACTAAACTTTGAGTTGCAAGATTTTGAGTTATTTTCTCACTACTTTAGTTTCGAGATGTGCAGTCTCATTATCAGGTGTAAATGATTGCTGAATACAATTTGGTGTTGTCTTATTCGAGCAGCTGGGTGGGGCATGGAAGGATAGCAGAGTTTTTTCGTTATGAGTTGGAATATGGATAGTAGGGGTGAAGTATTAATGAACATGTTTTTTACTTTGCGTTTTTCAGATTTTTTTTTGTATTTCGACATTTTCTAATGTATTCATTATAAGTGAACAAGTTATAGTTTGTGACTATTAAAAAAATGGTTCGTTTCAATTACATGATTAGAAAGTTCCGAGAAGTTATTATTTTTTGCGGAATAACAATGTTCTTTTACTTTCGTATTTAGGTTTCTCGTGGTTTTGCTTATGTAGTTTAAACATCGCCTTATCACAAGATAATTTTATGTATAAATGCCGAAGTAATCTAAATTGTATCAGTATGCACATAAATTGTAAGTCAAGATAATACGTATTCATTAAATAAATGTGTATAGCATTTTAAAATAGAACAATTAATTAAATCAATTTACAACGGTCTTTAGATGTTTTTAGTGGAAAGTCAGTGATAAATGTAAATTGCTTTGTTTAAAAATTAATATAATCATGTTTGAATGAGTGCTGCGCATAGTGTTATGCTAATGAACGTAATTTTCGGAATATTTACGTTCCCGAAATCGTTTTCGCAGGCCAAAACTCTCACAAAGATTAATTCTGTGCGCAGAGTAGAATTTAATGTTTTGCTGTTGTGGAAAATTAAGGAAAACTTCATAAATCTAACGAGAATTTGATTGAGTTTTATGGCCAGATTAGGCTGTGAATAATATGGAAAATTTCGGTTATTTATGTAAATTATTGTTTTTTTTTTGTATAATAAGAAGTTCGGATAATGGATTTACAAATATATAATCACAGCGTCACGCCTTTGTCTGTGAAATTCCGTTGAAAGTTCTGTCGGTTGACTCAGCAATAATCTGCTAGCGTATATGACGCATGTTTTAAGGTGGTGCTAGGAATATTTTGAAGAAATTAACATCGTCACATTGTATATCGTTGCCATATAACTAAAACTGAATAACTAACGAACGGTGATTTAAAGATTTTGCTGTTCTTTAAACATTTTCTTTGTATTATTTTTAATATTATACCTTGTGAAAATTGTTTCATGTTTCATCATAACGTTTAACGTTTCCTTTCTAATGATGTAAACTGAGTTGACAATTGCTTCTAACTATGTGAATATCTCTGTAAATATACTAAATACAGAGTTCATATTTTAGGTATTCCTCCGTAATATATTTATGTATTGGATAAACTAATTATAATATATAAGTATTCACCATACCCAAGAATGAAATTTATTTTCTCGAAGAACCTGACATGAATTTGTCAATACGTGTATGTGTACGTGCGGAGAGGTGCGGACGACGCAATGCGCTGGGCGCGGGATGCCGAATGCCGATCGTCACTTTAGTAACAGAGCCTGAGTTGGCCAAGTTAGACGTGTCTTATTCGTCTTTATGCTGTCGTTTGTGATGATCAATGTTTATTGTCATTTTTAGTAGTTTTATTATTTTAATGATTAATATAAGTAATAAATAAATAAATACAAATATTTATATTTATTCGACGCGCGTTTTTATTTTAGCACCGTAAGGGAAAGGTTAAATAAAACGCTTTTTAGCTAGAGATTATAGTTATTTATTGAAATTTAATAAGCAGTTGTACATAAAAGTAAAATATAAAATATCTAGTTTTAGTCAGCTGATTAATATCAGATATAGATAGATATAAATAGGTTTGTAACTAAATTTTACAAAAAACATATAAGTTTTTTTGCAATTATTCAATTTTACTTGTATGGCGATGATATTGTACGTATAGGTATATATAATTACAATCTACAATTATACAGAATGTAACAGACCTAGTCCACAATATTTTATGACCTGACTAAATAACGAATCGAAAATGTTCACGGAATATGTGCAAATTCTGCACAATTAAGGAAAGAAAATATTATTGTTTAAAATTTTTACAAAGTCAAGCTTTGATGTCTGCGTACTTCGACATAAATATTTGCGAAATTGTTCTATTTTTAATGTATATACATTAAAAATAGATATCTTAAATTAAAGATTAAGATATCTTAAAGTCAGGTCCAAAATTTTTGTATTCAATATATAATTAGAAATAAATCAAATATTTCAATTTAATATGCATAATCTAATTTTTTAAATGCTTTGTGTCTGACATAGTCGAGATAAGGCACATATCCCTTGAACATTTTCGACTCGTAATTTAGTCAGGTATCCATCCATGAAATATTGTGGACTAGGTCTGTTACACGTAGTACATATACTTTTTTTTAAATATCATGCCCACCCTCCTAGGTCAACACCTATGTTAGGATATCATCACACCAATCATCATTACAATATTGTGATTTTGCTCATTATGAGCAAAAGAGTGTCAGCCAAGAAAATTGAAATCTGAGAATAAGACAATTAAGGGCGTAGAGTTTATACGATCAAATAAGCTGATCAAATAAGTTGAATTAAATTTCGAATATACTCGTAATGACTGCGGTCGATAATAATTGCGCCAGGAATAATATAAATCAACATATAATTTTGATTAATCTTTTATATTTTTTCGAATGTATTTATGCCTATGTATAATATATACATTGTAATGTTACGCAGATACTCTTCTTTGTATTTATTTATGAGTGCCACATTTTATGTATGACATCCTTAGAGCTCGCGCTTGCGCAGTCATTTTTTTTTTAAATTTTGAAATGCAAATAAGCGATGGTCACATTAGACACAGGGGCATGAGAATTTATATTGCAAAGATAGTTACCATTATTATCAAGCTGGATAGACACAGATTTAATATTATAAGTAGAGCGATAGACGCACGGCTTTCACGTCATTACTTGCTCCTGGCGGAAACATCAATAATTCACAATTTTAAAACACGCCGCTCTTCTATTGGCCAATGCCTAATATATGTGTTGCCGTAGTGCAGAAAAAATTGTGGCACGTATTTAAAATAAATAGTGACCTTATTTATAACGCCACAACATGTTACCTTAATTCTAATAGCACGCAACTCTTTTTTTTTCGGTCAAGACTATGATTGATTCGTGTAGTGCTCGTCGAAATACGTTCGTCTCACTCTTCAGGGAATATATCTAACAAGAGCAAGTCACGCTCTCGTTAGATACAGGTAACGATATATAATATACAGGGTGTAACAGACCTAGTCCATAATATTTTATGGGTAGTTAGCTGACTTAATTACAAGTCGAAAATGTTCAAAGAATGTGGGCCTAATCTCAACCGTGTTAGAGATATAAGCATTAAAAATAATCGTAATTATGCGATTATTTTGTTTAAATGAAATATTTTTTATTGATTCCAAATTATATATTGAATCCAAAAATTAAAAATCATCAAATTTTAAGCAAACAGATGATTTTTTTGTTGGATGATTTAGGGCCTGAAGCAAAAATGAAGATTAATAATGGATAAATTTCGCAAATATTTATTTAGAAGTATGTAGACTTAAAGCCTAACATGATTTTATAAAAATTTCAAAGAATTATATTTTCCGTAACAGTGCAAAATTTGCACATAATCCTTAAATATTTTCGACACATATTTTAGTCGGGTGTCCACCCATAAAATATTATTGACTAGGTCTGTTACACTCTGTATAAACGCGATGCCAAGCGAGATGGAAGATTCTAACGGCGCAAAGGGCTTACTAGGAGTATATTTTCATGGTGAACAACATAGACAGAACAGAGATATCTTTGTTGGGTGCGGGAAATACTGAACTAAAATATATACGAAGATTGCATGTTCAGATTCTTAGCGAAGATATATGATAAGATTTTGTTGATTTTGTCTGAACGTTAGTACCACATTTAAAAAAAAAAAAAAAATACTAATTTAGTGTATCAATTATAAATATATACATATAAACTCAATTTTGTCGAAAAATATTGTTTTTTGCGCTACCGGGATACGAACCTGGATCTCTATTTCCAATCCGGGGAAGTACACTACCAATTGTGTTATAACGCCAGTATTTTTCACGACAAATTTTTGAACCTTTATGTTACACTTATTTTTGATTAATACATCTATCGTTCCATTATTTTTGAAAGCCATTTATATTATTTTTACGGAATCACAAATACCTTTGAGTAAACCAACTGCAGACGCCAGAATTATCAATTCATTTTTATTAAATTTTTGGACACATTAATACAACTTATATTATTAAATAAAAATTATAGATGGACGATTTCATTTAAAGGTGCAAACAGGGTATCCTCTAACATATTTAAAAAAATGTTATCCAACCCTTTTTATGATGAACTCAAAACAAAAACATAATATGACTCTATCTATCTATTTTGTAAAATTGTAATTTTATTTTATTTATAAAAGCAAAATTCCAGATTCACTTTCATAATGAAGTCTTCTGATTTTTTTTGAACGTCAGGCTAGATTATTACAATATGTATATAAATATTATATTAAGGTATTGAAAATACTTTAAGAATTTGTAATAAAATCACGCGATAAAGATTAATATTGTGAAAAATAATCCTGATTGACAAACAATATTAAAATATAAAAGGTTTTTTCAAACTTGTTCTAAAATGAATATAATTTTTATTTCGTTGAATAGCATGCGATGTGAATTATATGTACGTACTACGAACGTAGATAATAAGACGAAAAATATGTTTTCATTCTTTTGTACACTTAATGTGTAATAAAATAAATATACATATCTTAAAAACTCGTAGGGTAATTTTATGTCAGCCAAAAATTGTAAACAACAAATACAATTTCATGGTCGTTAACTATTCTGGCAATAATTTTATATGCCCGAATTTTAAACTGTACATGCTTTCATACAAACACTTATTATAAAAAAACTATAACTATACATCGTGAATATACATAAAACGATCAATGTTTTAATATAAAACATCTTATCTTTTGTATCTAACTATAATAAATATTTTAATCTAATAAATGTATTGTTTCATTACAATATTTATACTAAATCATTGACAATTAATCCATATTCTATAGCACAAAAAACATATACATATATATAAATAAAAAATGTTAAATTATGTAAGGACCAATTTTATCAATGAATTTATTTATTTATAACCACACAATTTATACATTTAAAAAATTATATATTTTTTAGTACACAGATAATTTTCTTAAGAATATTATGAAAATTTCCTACTTAGACTAAGGAAACCGTATCTTATAATATTTTCTGCGCTTTAGAAAACTATATAAAAGTATATAAAGGCTGAAAAAAATATCGAATGGACGATGACTGCAGGAAACAAAGTGAACGACGTTTTCGAATGAAATTATAGCTGATGGGAATTTGTCAAACAAGATAAAACAAGCGGTACACGATGTATGGAAGTGAAGCCCGGAGCTGGCAGAAGAGGAACGAAAGTAGACTAAATGCAGTGGAAATGAGGTCGCTTAGGCATATGTGTGGCAGATACATTTATGACAGAGTAAAGAATGAAGAAATAAGGAATGAATGTAAAGCTGATCTTAGAATAGTGAGTAAGATTAAGAAAGGATCACTAAGGTCATATAGGATGGATGAATGAGGAGACAATGGTACGGCATACATATGACGCAAGTGTTGATGGTACCAGAAATAGAGGACTTTCGCGGAAGACTTGGCACTGCCAGGTAAACCAGATACTGGAGTCTCAATAATCGGTGAGCTCGTATGAGAAGATGTATGAATGTGGATGAGGCGAGAACTGTGTGTCGGGACAGAAGAGTGTGGCACTCTATCGTCTCTGCCTACCCCCGGAAACGGGAAACGGCGTGATGGTAAGTTTTAGGTAGTTAGTTTAGAAACAATGCTGGTATAAATTCAAATAATAACATATAGGCATTGACAGGAAAAATAAATAAATAGTAACATAAAGAAAAGCGTCTGAAGCAATTCTTCCTCATGGTTGCTCAGCCATGCAATAACATTATTTTGAAAAAACGCAGGTAATTGAATTTGCTTTGTGTTTGACTCTAAAATGTTATAATGTTTGGGTGAAGTGAAGTGTATTTGTCCAAATATAGTCTTTATATTGAGTAGTTGTATGATATGTATTGTTATTCTAGTCATGTAATGGTGTATTGACGTGATGTATTATTGTATTAACTTTTTAGTTAGAGATACCAAATGCTACTTGAAATTTAACTACGCTATGGAAATTGATTAAAAAAGTAAATTAAAATTTACTTTATAATGATTTAATTAAAACACTTTTTGATTTTTATCCACTATTGGTTGTTTTTCGACCATTACCGGTTGCAGCCTGTAAGGCCACCTTCAGACTGGTGGTATTTATATCATTACAATACAGGGGTGTTTAACAGTAAGTCTATATAATGAAACAATAAATAGTGGATAAAGGTTAAAAAGTGTTCTAATTAAATCAGTAAAATGAAATTCCACCTAGAATTAACAGTTTTATAATTATAATTAAGTCTACGCATTTAATGAACATTGACATAATTATAAAGTAGGATAAATGTGAAATATTGACAGCTTCACGTCCGGCTCAATATCACCATTCTTAACATCATCGGTCTACGTCTCTCTTTACTGCTAGATGCAAGCCTTTTCCAGTGATCGTAAATTCTCTGTCTTCAGCCCATCTGTTGCCCGCCACTCTTCTGATTCGGTATAATTTCCATTGCATTAAAGCTATTTTAATTTTTTTTATATGATATCCTGGATTGATGTTTCATAAAAAAATTTAATCGCTAAAATTGTTTTGGTTGCATTAGCTATGTCTGCGTTCAACACACTAGTACTGAGGAAATTTGTAATGCACACATATTACATTTGAAGTTTAATTTGTTTTAACGTTAAATATCACATGTATAATTATCAAATCTACAATTAAGTGTGGTGTCGTATTATGTGGAATTATGAGCGAGGAGAGGATGGTACAGAAAATATATAAGACAAAAATTGTAGAAAAGAAGGAACAGAAGGTATCCGCAAAAGACCTGTTAAGATCAGATAAAACAGATATGTGAACACGGCTCTGTTAAAACATTAAATATCCAAAGAACATGCATGATAAGATATATAAAAGTGAAAGTGAATGATATAACAGGGCAGAATAGTGTGGCGTTATATCCTTTCCCTAATGGGAAATAGCTAATGGCTAAATGTGATAGTAAGTCAGTCAGTGAAGATTGTGTGCATTAATAAAATAAAGTAAATATATATCGTTTTATTTTATTACAAAATTAAAAAGTCTATGTATCCAGCCATTAATTATGTTCTATGCGGAGGTGATTTAATACATGTGTTCGATACATACCAGGTTTTGCTGTTTTCCGTTAAATAGTAACAAAAATATTTTTAACGGCTCCCGGCTCGCAGTGGGCAGTCGGCAATCTAATTCATATAATTTAAACACAACTCACGCAGCGTAATAACGATATCACGCAACAAATAATCGAGCAGCTTTTCAACAAAATTATTTTTACACAAATTCTTAATTTTTAATGATGATCGCGTGCGTTGGTCAATCGCGGTATGTAAATGTGACTTGAGCGCTTTTGGCGTGCGGGACAATGAAATATCGAGTCCGTTGCCGAGGAAATAGACTTATTGCTCACTGAACGGCACGCCTTGCCTTACCGTGACTTACGGGTGTGGAGCGTGATAGTCCCCGTCAAAATGGGAGAAACGTTGGACAGTTTTGAGAAGTGCTGCGGAGAAATAATGAACCAGTACAAGATCGGGCAGTTTGTGTTCAAAGATTGCTAGACGCGCGAATTTAAAAAAAAAGCTTAAAGGAGGTTGTGGAAGAAGAGTGGATAGACCCCAACTCCGCTGAGAGGTTAGCATACAGGAGGACGCAGTAGACATGCTACATGCAGTCTAGGAGTAGGTACAGTAGACATGCCGAGAATCGGCGGAATGTGGAGACAAAAAATGTGGGAAACCAAGACTACAGGGTCACTGAAGAATATATTACTAGTATGACGTGAAAACATCGTTGAGGCCAGCTATTTTTTAGGCCGGATTTTCGACGAAAGTTCGAGAATATAACATAGTTTTTTCAACTACACTATTTGTATTTTTAATTTAACTTAAAAAGTCAAATTATAATAAATATTATTATATGTTACAGCTGTTTCGGCGGTTAAGGCCATTTTCAAATAGTTTGAATACAATGACAATAAACAATCAGGCCTATTCTCAAAATTGCAATATTGAAATGAAGGTGATATTGTTACACCAACCCTCAAAAATAGACAGATAGTTTTGACAGATTATGGTACGTTTATCTCCCTCACTCCCTCACTTTCTTTTCCTCTCTCTCATTCAAATATAACACTATTTTTGAGGGTTGGTGTAACAATCACCTTCATTTCAATATTTCAATTTTGAGAATAGGCCTGAATATCTGTAATTTAAATTATGATTCTGCTACTGTACCGCCGCGCTTCTCCTCAAGTATATCACTAGTGTTGATTCGATAGAGAAAGTATCGGGTATGAGTATAAAATGATTACATTGCTCATTACTTCGATTCTGGACGATCTTTAAAAATAAAGTGTTGATGTTATCTTTCATCGAATGGTAAAAATGATTTATCTAATTTCACGTCTGACTAACTATAATTGACATATATATATTGTGAGACATTTAGATCTTTTGTAATTTTAAGTTTACGTTTTCTATTTTAGCTGTTACAAACCCATTGCAAGTAATTAACTTAGTGATGAGGTATATGAGGTGAGGCAAATAGTAATTAGTAAGGTAGAAATTTTTAAATCATTCATATGAATTTTAAACCTTGTCCAAATTTGTTTTCTCAAAAAATTTTTAAACACCGTATATTATGTTAATCTTTCATACCAATAATATAATTATAATATATAATATAATAAGGAGAATACACTCTTTTTGTGAAGTTGCAATTCTTCTCAACATAGTTCTGTGTTTTTAATACAAATTAAATGTATTAATTATAAAGTTATACATTTAAAAACAATTTATCGAAAAAATGTTATTGTTGCTACCGGGGTTCGTACCTTGATCTCTTCCTATCCGGAGAAATAGAAATGCATTAACCAATTAAATTGATTTTATATGTATATTTTTCTAATTAATATATTAAATTTATATTAAAATTAATTTAATTGATTGCTTATATATCAGATAAAATATTTTTTTTACAGAAAAACCTGCCATAGTAGTCGACATTAACAAGGTTAAATATGTGATATTGTATGTGAAAAATAGCCGCAGGGCCTAATAGCAATCAGTGATAACCACTTACTTTCTGCTAGTAATGGAATAATATATGAAATAGATAAAAATATATCGTATTTAACCTTTTCCATACCATGATATAAAATACACAAATGTAGCCATGCTGCCAACTCGTGTTACCGTAAATGACAGTTGGAAAAAATGTTTTTATTAGCTTAAATGGCTTTAATGACACGAATTTACTTTAAATATTGAGCATTCAATTTTGAAAAAATGATTAATAACATCATTTAGAGCATTCCTTAAGTTCTATATAATGTGTCCTTCCTTCTAATCTCTTTTCATTTAATTAGTGAAAAAAAGATAATTATAATTGTATGTTTGTTGTTCTTTTCACTGTGAAAATAGTATGTGATTCCTGTCTTTCATATCACAAATGGTTTTTTTACCAACGTATTAATTTTACAACGGATTGAACGGAAAAAATAATTGTTTTGTATGATTCCTTTTTCACTAGTCATTTTCTTTAGGATTATCTATAATATGAATTTTATGTTGTATGCATTTACCGAAATATTACAGGTTTATTATGATAGTAGACATATGTTACTGCATGGTTTAGGAAGGGTTAATTCAGAATGTTATCAATATAAAATACGATTGAGACCAGTTTTATTAATATTTAACTATACTTATATTTTAATAAAAATCTATTGATTGAAATGAATTTATGTAGAGGAACAAAGGAAGGATTAAATTACTGATTACTGAACATAGTAAAGTCATTATAATGTAACGTTGAGATATTGAATGACACTCTTACATCGATTAAGACATATCTTGTACTCAGAATAATGAATTGATTACATGAGAGTACATAAATACATATATACACCTAAAGTAATGAATAAAATCACATTTTAAAATACTTCACCGCTATTATCGATGTTTATGAGAAACAATAAAGCGACTCCCACCCTTACGCCCCATAGCCAACTGTATTTAATTTAGTTCAATTTACAACTGTAGATGGGAAGGACTGCTCTTCCCGAAACCAGTAGTGATAACTCAAAAATTGTGTATGTAGTACAAAGTCAATATATATATATATATTTTTTTAAATACTACTCGTAGTGTGGGATGCAGTAGGAATTCTCCTCTGATACATGCAGCATTCTCCTGACTACTTCGCTAGACTGCCGTCTGTGTTTGAGTAGCTACTTTTTTGTGCTATTGTGGTATCATTTAATAAAAAAATAAGTCGACAGAGATATAATAAAATATAGGCAATAAAAAATGTAGTGAGTGTGTTGCATGTCTAAAGTGAATTAATAATGTTTTGTCCTGTGATTAAATTAGAATGTTGGACAGCATTGCTTCTGACTGATCTCTTCCCAATTGGATTATACATAAAGTTCATATTTGCGTTATTTTTTTGTAAGTGAATGATTTCCAGATAGTGTTAAATGTGTTGTACAATTTCAGAGCTAAAAACATGTAGAAAAGTTGAAAGATGGTAATTGTTGCTCTCGGAACTGGTGAATAGATTCGTTGTTCTGTGTTGTGACCGTGATTTACTGCTAGGGGTGAGTTATTGTTTGAAAGGAAATATTGTACAAGTTTCAATATATATATTTGTCTAATATTTAGAACATTATACTCTTTAAATAGAAGATCTGATATCTAAAAGGATGACGATTTATTACCCAAAGAATTGCCTTTTTTTCTCTTTTAGCACACTCTAATACTACTAATACTAATTATTTATCGAGTAACAGAGTACTAAGTACACCGACCTTAAGAGTCTAGAGTCAATTATATATCGTATTTCTGTAAAAATATAAATAAGTTTTCTTATGCGTTTACTATTAAATAATAATTATTATTTGAACTTATAGAAATTATGTTTTGAAAAGGTGCGTTATTATTCTCTTCTAAAATAAAATGTCTGATGCACTGTTTCTTATGACAGAGAGCAAAAAATTCAACGCTTTTAGACCTGCCTAATAATAATTTCTTTTTTGAGTACATTGCTATAATAAAATTACACATTGCAGCAAAGTAAGACTGCCTGCTACATCAGTATTTTAATGTATTTAGCTGACAGTGCTTTTCCGGTATAGTAGTAAACAGAATGTAATATTTAAATAATAAAATAAAAATATAAATTGTAAAACAAGATGAAATTAGATAATATATATATAAATGTAAAACTTAAAGTAAATGCAATGTTCAATTTATAAAATAAAAAGAGAATGTAAAGTAATGTTCAATGTATAAAAAAATATATATTAAGAGTAAAACAAGATACAATTAGATAGTATATAAATACAATGTAAAACGTAATATAAAGATGGCGATGGCGTGTAACTAAACTTAGACGGCTGGTCGATTATATAACCCTTCCTGCGGCTGAAGTAGAGGCAATATTTGTGTGAAATTATAACCTCTGAAGGCAAGAGAGTATGCTACTTGATGTTTTTTTGATGTGGTGAAGATAGCCGGACAACGACGTGACATTCCGCGGCGTCTATTTCTCACGCCAAATGACCATCAAATAACGCATGATATCACCAGCGTAGCGGATCGGATCTTTAACCAAATTATTATTTCCAGTAGTGATATATGGAAATCTGTTTCAACTCAAGAACACAACGAATTACGTCTGAAATCGAGTTTAAAAATCGTCATTTTCCTCCAAACAAAATTGACAGTTGGCGCTCACTTTTGCATTGCCAGACCGCAATTTCATTAAATTTGACAATTTAACACACATGTCGACGTCAAAGTGTTGATCTTTGTACAGTTATCGAATTTTCGAAAACTTTTTTGGTTTTATTTTTACTTTAGAAAATGGCAGAGGGTGACTTATTTCGTTAGTGGAGACTGACGACTTTTTAGACATTACCGATGAGAAGGAAGCAATAAGTTGGAAAGTATCTGGAACATTATAATTTGAGTAAATTGTCAGCTAGATTTTGACGTACGTTCGCGATATTTCTCGTTTTTGTTGCCAAGTAATTCAAGTGAATAAGATATTATTTTTTAGTTATTAATTAAAATTAATATACGAGCTTTTTACCATAAATGCAGTGAATGCGCCGTTAGGCAGCATTGGCCATTGCCGTGGCCGGTGGCATCATTTTATGCCTGTTGTTAGTGCTATATAAGTGTGATGTGTACGTATTTGTACTGATGTCGTCCTTCCAAAAAACAAATATAAAATAAATAATAATCCAAGTGTTATGACCTGACAACACTTATCAAATTTTTACCTCTTTTCAACTTTTTTTCATCCCAAAACCGTACAAAAAGGCGGTTGATGGACGTTTATGATGAAATAGTACTCACGTATTTTTTTTTAGTTATACCAATGTTTTCATGGTTTTTTCGTAACAATAAAATTCGAAAAAGCTAGCCTATGAATTTTAAATTTTAAGAATTTTGGCGCTAATATGGTGGCATGATGCTGTTTCACCTGCTATTTTTCTGGGCAGCAAACAGGTTAATGACATCCCTTAGATTCGAAAAATATAAAAAAAAAATGGAGGAGTATAGTCAAAAGGGCGGGAGTACATAAAGATCACGATTCTGTCTGAGGAACCGACGCGAATGATGAATTACGAAATAATTTATAGCACATATTGCAATTCAATTTGTAAAAAAAATAATAAGAACACATTTGTTATGAAGTTACAATTTCAGAACACACATAGTTCTATGGTAACATATTTTTAATTCAAATTAAATTAATCAACTAGAAAGACATACAGAAACAATCTATTTATCAAAAAAATATTTGAGTTATTACCGAGATATAACTAAAATATTTTTTTCCATAAATATTTGTTTTTGGATTCATTTAATTTGTATTAATTTAATTTCAATTTATTTTTGAGAAATTCAAGTAACTTGCGCTGAAAAGCGATATCTTAGCTAATATTAATGTCTTTATTTCTAACTTATATTTCCTTAATTATAAAACTCGTAAATAAATAAGTATCTTTTAGTAATAGCTTTGAACCAATAAATTCTCTTTTAGAAACAACTCTAAACCAATAAGTCTGTTTTAGTAACAGCTTTAAAAGATTACTTCAAATAAACGCTAACAAACCCGAGAGGGATGTTTTTCCTTTTATATACGTACATATATGTATTTACCTGAGCCAAATCATCCCATTCCCGATTAAGTCCATACCCTCACGTGCCATTTGTCGGGAAAACAATTTATGTAAATAGGGGCGGTGGGGAATACCTCTTGAAGGCAATCGAGACCCTTCCCAATACAAAGGTAAATTTTATTTTACGTTTCCGAACGGTATTCAAGGCGGGGGCGAGTTTCAACGCAAATACAGAGGAAGAGGCACTGAAAAAATGCGTTAGGTTTTACTTTTAATTTAAAAACCTTCGAAAAACTCGGCATTGAAAGGTAATTTATTGAATTTAATGAATTTATCGTTACCTTGTTTTACGGAAGAATACTACTTTCATTACAATAATAATAAAGTACGTATCTGAAAAACATTTGAGTCGTGTAAAATTAAATTCATCTGATAAAATTTTAATTTTGTACCTTCACGTTTTTATTATATTTTTTTATACATATATTTTAATCAATCAATAAACAGCCCACATTCCTTACCAATAACATATTTTAGAATATATTAAAAAGCTTTACTCCAATAATAAAACAAAGATGTAATTAACCATCATATTATTAAAATCAATCAGAAATATAAGTACTGTAAAAAAATATTTATTGAGAAAAATAGTAATTATCGGCAGTCTACAAACTTATTTGCGAATGAATCTCACAAATGTTTAAACATTTAAAATCGTTATAAATAAATAATCGATGTTTATAATAAAATATCAGCATGTAATAAAATTGTCAGTAGGTTACCTTTTACACTAATCAGCACAAAAATAGAACAATATTATAATTTTAATTAAAATATCAGACTGTAATAACAACATAATTAATATTTGTAATAAATAAAATACAACTAAGTATAATTTTATTTTTATACTGACAAAAAATTAAAACTTTACCGACGAACAACATTTTATTGCACATATAACAAAAATAATATATATAGAACTGCCAAAATTCTATTTGATACATACTGATCATTTTTAATACTAATCATAAGTATGAAACAAATTGTTTAAACTGTGACTGATTGATTAGTTGTTATATTTTGATTATATTAAATGGATATAAAAGTATCTGCAGACAGACATCTATTTTATATATTTAAAAAAAAATCACAATAGTATTATGTACTTACCGTTTTGTATACAAAATACTATGTCAAAAAACTATTTTCTTAAATAGCAAATTTAAAATAATAATGTGTTTTCACTTTATAAAATGTTTATGTTAAAAATACTGACCAAATAAACAGAAGTGCACTATATATGGTTTTTTAATAGAGTATGAATAAGCCTAGTAAAAAAAACTGGACCAAACAATTTTTTTTAAGGCAACAATACAGAATATATTTTGAGAATTCACTTTAAATTCGTATGAATATAAACAAACATTGTTTTGTTAAAGCTTTACCATGTGGATCCATAGAGATTTCACTACCTTAAATCACAGTCATGTTTATACAACTAATGTGGTATGCTTTTGAACAATCCATGATCCGTTCTAGGGGATGTGATATTCAACAAATATCAGATATCTCATAGAGACGAAGCAATTTTATTATATTTTTAATGGAATGATATATAGAAATATGGGGGGTAATTACAGGGCTTACGACCTGTCTTCGGCTGGCTTAAGTGATCACTTTATATATGTAACGTTCATCAATTCTCACCCCTCAATCTCCATATTTATCAAATTTTTGATAGATGTATATATATTTTATTACATGGCCTCATCAGTTTCAGATTTTCATTGAGTTGACATATAATATTTGCTGTTACAAAGAAAAATGAAATATAAAATTTGTTCCATAGATGTCGATGGTGTTTCGGTACTCGAATCGAGGCCATGTAATAACATATATACATTTTTCAAAAATTTGATAATTATGAAGATTGAGGGGTGAGAATTGGTGAACGTTATATATATATACATATATAAAGTGATCACTTAAGCCAGCCGACGACAGGTCGTAAGCCCAGTAATTACCCCCCATATTTATATATATCATTCCACTAAAAATATAATAAAATAGCTTCGTCTCTATGAGATATCTGATATTTATTTAATAACAGTGCATTTATAGGTAAAAATCCAGTAATTGTGTGTTCTTGAACATGTTCTAATATTGATATGATATTCACTTGGACTGCAAGAGGGTTCGCGTACATGACCCCTAAAAATAATCATTTAAACTTTGTTGTTAGAACTTTCGGGGTGGAAAGGGCGTGCAGAATGCTGATGTTATATTAATATTCCAATGGTTATCTAGGTCGATTACAACGCGGTTGTTGGTTGTGTAAAAAGCCTTTAACCATACCATGATATAAAATACCCGAACGCAGCCATGCTGTCAACTCGTGTTATCGTAAATAACAGTTGGAAAAAATGTTTTTATTAGCTTAAATGACTTTAATGGCACGAATTTACTCTAAATATTGAACATTCAATTTTGAAAAAATGATTAATAACATATTTTAGAGCATTCATTAATTCCGATACAATGTGTCCTTCCTTCTTATCTCTCTTCATTTAATTAGTGAGAAAGAGACAATTATATTTGTATGTTTGTTGTTCTTTTCACTGTGAAAATAGTGTGTGGTCTTTGTCTTTCATATCGCAAATGGTATTTTTACCAACGTATTAATTTTACAACGGATTGAATGGAAAAAATAATTGTTTTTGTATGATTGCCATTTCATAATTGGTTTTTCACTAGTCATTCCTAAGCGCTAATATTTTCTTTAGGATTATCTAAAATATGAATTTTATGTTGCATGCATTTACCGAAATATTACAGGTTTAATTATGATGGTAGACCTGTGTTACTGCATGATATGGGATGGGTCAAAAGTGATTGGAAGCAAATCTACCAAAAAAGTCCTTTCGATGATTTCCGTTTATCATAATATAATATATTATACTTGTTAATATTAATGGAATGTTTTCCAAAAAAATTTCAACATCATCCATTGAAAATCAATGTTGCATAATATTAAAAATAATACGTAGGTATATGTAAGTAATGAGATTGTTTCGGAAATGTCCTACTTAAAACATTTCTTGAAAATTCTACGACTGTTTTGTTAGAGCTGCTCGTATATTTTCAAAGTACAGTAAGACTATACAATGTGAATAAAGACTTCTGTACGAAATTAGATAAAGCTGGTAGCGAGCGATCTTCTAATATCGATACACTAAATTTCAATGGTAGTAAGGGGCAACATACATTTTAAACAGAGAGGCTAAACATGCTTAAATATCAGTGGTGTGTGAACTTAGGTTATGTTGTTATCAACGATGGGAAACTGGATACGGTTATCTTTAAATTCATTTACTTACCTGGAATGTATGATAATATAGAATTATTATTATTTTAATTAAAAATTAATGTAAGCATGCGCATTTGAAGCAAAATAAATTACTCTGTTTTCCGCCTCAGATACATTCAAACTGAATAAAATAAATGACATCTTGCTTATGAATATTCAACCTTTGATAAATATCGTTTTTATTAGTTATAACATAGCAAGTGCGATGTTATATAGCAAGGTAAATAAATGACTTGTACTCCAGTTTTAATTTTCTCATAACATCGTTATAATGAATTCTAGATCGTTTTTATTCTAGAAGCGATTCTTTTTTTTTAAATATTCAAAAAATAATAATTTAAATCTGGTGAATACATAGTAAGTTATTTTATTATTTAAAAGTGTTAAATTATTCAAATTTTAACAACAATTCTATTGCAAGTTAAGAATATGATTGAGAATTCATTAGGTACTTCAAAAAAGGAAAATTATTTTATTTGCTCCACATCGTTTTCTGATTTGGCTTAAAATATTTCACAGAACATCGTACTCACTCACTTGACAGATGATTGACGCTGTCTACATATAAACAATGAAATAATGGTTGGAATAAACTATGAAAAATAACTAATGCGTGTTAACAAATCAGAGAAGTAGAAAGAGTATCATTTATTTTATGGACGAGCGAAAAGCTTTAGAAAACAGCAAGAAAAAATATTAATATAAATATTTCGCTCAGTAAAATTTGTACGAATCGAATAACAAAATTGTTGTTTTGCGTAAACAAGCGAATTATTTGAAAAATAGGTCGCGACCAGTGTTCAGAGCGGAAATCATTAAAATAAAAAATTCTAGCTACAGGTTACATTATTGCACAATTTCTTGAGTAATTACGCATATAGTTATGTAGTGATTTAAAAATATACGGATTATTTTATATCTTTTTAAGGAGAATATATTTATGTTGTGAAGTTACAATTTCAGAACATAGTTCTGTGGTATTTTTAATACAAATTAAATGAATGAACTAGAAAGATGTACGGAAAAAAACTATTTATCGAAAAAATATTCGATTGCAACCAGGATTCGAATCTGGATCTTTTCTTTTTATCTTTCTAGTTGATTAATTTAATTTGCATTATTTAATATTTATTTATTTTTCAAAATGTACTTTTTTTTCTTGTATGTGCCGCTTATACGCCACAAAACATTATTACAAAAAAGTTATTTTGTTCTCTTGGTCGTAATACATATTCTATTTGATAAAAAAATATGTATTATGTGATTTTGTTGTCTCTCAAGGTAATAGATAAATAAACATCTTTCTAATTTTATATATTAATATAATAATATTATATTTAATATTAGTAGCCAAATTCGAAAGTAATAGAGTGAACGGTCCAGGATGCATAATTAGGAATAATAATAATAATTAGCAAAAATACTCAGACAAATATGCTAATTTTAATTACGCTAAATATATTTTTGCTAAAATTAAAAAGTATATTGTGTAAAATAAAACAAAAATATAAAATTTCATTTTATTGTTTTCACCATCATCATCAGCTGTCTGTTGTGTCCAAGAAGACTGCCCTTCACTACTCTAGGTTCTTAAATGGCTTAAGGTTCTTCTCCATAAGTTCTGGTGTATCTTGGGCTTGGTAGCGCATCGGCTGCGGGCTGACTTTCGTGCCCTATTTTCTCTTTCCTATTTTTGCGTCTTTTCCTCTTGTTTGCAGCATGCTGTTGGTGATCTGCTTCTATGCATTGTATGCCATTGGTCTCCAGTTAGATTTGTTTCTTGCAGCTACTTCGCAAGTAACGTTCTGTAACGCTCTTTAAAGCTTTTTTTGGCTCCCATGATAGCGTTTGAGCTAGCTAAGCTAAGCTCTGAATAGCTAAGAGTCCCCTGGTTTCAGGAATTTTGACCGTTATTTTAGTTTTTTCGAGCATATCAATTAGTAATGAGCTAAACCGTTATTATGACTGTGATTGTGAAATTTGTGTTCGATTGTAATGATGATAAGTATCTAATTATTTGTAATTCGGCGAGCAATCACTGACATACTGGAAACTAAACCTCCAACAGTTAAATATCAGTTACCAATCATCGTAATAAATGAAATACCAAACGTACAATCACAGACACAATAACGTTTAGCTCATCACGAATATCAATAATGATTTGTCTTGTAAGGATGAAATGGATTGTTGAACTGTGAAACTGATTAGTTTTTATGTTTGATTATATGTATATTAAATGTAATAATTGATATGAATGTACATACCTACAGACATCGTCTAGCAAGATATTTTCTGGGTCTAGTCTAATTACAAAAATATAAATTAATAAATAAAATAAAATCATTTGTACGTATATCTTTCCATTTTATTTTTAACATTCTTAAACATTGTGGCGGTACCTTACCAGAGTCTTGATGTGCCTTCTACATGGCATTCACGTTTAGGACGCGTACAAGAGTGTTGTTTTGTACACCAACAACATGCTGTTCTTATTTAGGTCGTGGTTATCAAAAATTCGCATCCAAATGCAGCATTTGCCGACTTAATAAGATGTTATGAGAGTAAAAAATGTACGATACGGTGTACAATACAAATCGTACATTCTGTTTTCTCTAACTAACATTGAGCACGTGCCGAAAACTATCGAAATGTATGTCTTTTTATACAATTCAGTACATCCAAGACTACGTATACCCAAAGTGACGATATAAATTGAATACCTAATACCCTGATGAGTGGAAAAATAGAGAATTAGGGAAAATAAATATATACTTTTGAATTACGACACACCAATCTCTCTATCCTTCAGGAGTTAAAATATTCTAACAGGGTCATAACCTTGCGCTTAATACGTATTTTTCAATACTTGGCTATCTTGCTAGTATACATGACAGAGAGATACAGAGGGAGAGGTAAATCCAAAGAACTGCGGGATACCGATAGAAATAGAGAAATACTACCAGAAGGATCGTCGAGAGACTCCACGGAGATCGCGATCCTCAGACACGAGGAAACAGCATGAAGAAGAAATGATGCGCAAAATGAACTTAAAGCTATCATGTTTTATTACATATATGAGGGCCGTCTGGAAAATAATCCGTTTTAGAATTAAAACATAAGTAACAAACACTTTTTAATGTTAACAACAAATCTTAAACTACTTCTTTACATAGTTACCATGTAATTCTAAGCATTTGTCATAACGTGTGACGAGTTTTTGTCTTTTAGATTCATAATCTTCTATTGAGAAAAGTATTCCCCTTTTTTTCAGTTTATCATGACTTGAAAATTTCTTTCTTCCAAGAAAGTTTCCAGTTTTGTAAAAATAAAAAATCTGAAGTAGCCAGGTCCGGGCTGATAGGTGGATGGTTGCAAATTGCTCACTTAAAATGTTAAATAAGTTGTGTTTTCCCAGCAGTCTGAGGTCTGGCATTGTGGTGAATGAGAATGACGCCGCTAGACAACAGACCTCCTAATTTTTTTCATGTACCACGATATAAAACAGCAGTGATAGTGGTCTCGCGGGGCATTGAATCAATGAGTAGTACACCTTGTCAATCCTAGAAAACGAGTGGTGGTATTTTCAATTTTATTAAACATTTTAAACACTCAAACAGAAACAATAAAAACAATGACAGCGCTACAAAACTTCCCACACAGTGAGCAGATAGTGAATTAAAGTCGTTTCACATAGGGCGGTAGCTATTCGCCTTACTAGCACTCCGCACGGCGCGAATAGATACAACTTTCCGAACGGTTCTCGAATATTATATAATCTTGCTTCTCCTTCTGTTACCGCTTCTCTGGGGTAGGTTCAGAGTGTCACACTCTTCTGACATACAACTCTTATCTTATCCTCATTCATAAATTGTGCATGCTCGTCGATTTTTAAGGTTTCTAACACAACTGTACGTATGTATTACCTGATCATACCAGGTTTTGTTATGGATATCTTCTCTTGCTGGTACCGCTAGCACTCATGTCATATATTTTTCTTACCATCCTTTCTTTATTCATTCGTTCCATATGACTGAGGTATGTTTTTCGAATTGGCAACACTTTTTTCAGCGACAGCCAATTTGACAGTTGACAGCTGATTTGTGTTTAGTTTGGTTTGCCATTTCACCGTGAATGGACTTACGCCAAAACAATGCATGTAAATTGTGCAAATTTATTTCGAAAATCGTGGTTCATTTCGCGAAACTTACCGTAAGCTACATCCATTTTACGGTTGACATAATCGTCCATCCGACCAAGTAATTCGAATAACCATGGATCGTTTTCGCATTACGCATACTTTAATAGATAATTCGCATCCACAGAGATGTCATACAGTTCGCACCGAAGAAGCTGTTAGAAGAGAGCTATAGATTCATGATTACAGACTTTTTCGTTCCCCAATTGAATGGCATTATTGTGGAAAAGCTATGGTTTCAACAAGATGGCGCGACATGCCACATCATAATCAATTTATTCAAGGAAACAATTTTGCGTAATGAACCTGTGAATTGAAGATCGTGTAATTTAACACCTTTGGATTATTTACTGTTTGGATATGTAAAGTCGCTAGTCTACGTCAATAAAACAGATATAATAGACGACTTGGAAGCCAATGTCCGTCGCGTTATTGCCGATATACGTCCCCAGCTGCTCAAAATCGGACTTTCAGATTGCGCTTTATTCAAGCCAGCCGCGGCGCTCATGTGCGCGAAATCACATTTAAACACTAATGACATAAATTTATCTTTCTAATAGAGCCAATATCATGGCCATTACCACGATTTGTGTGTGTTTTATTTCATTCTAAAATTCTATACCTCTAAAAAAAACAACCTTTATAACATTTCTAATACTATTCTAATTATTTTCACTGTTTTTATCTGAAGTATATAAATTATGAAAAAAATGTGAAATTGATCAAACTGAAAATTACACAAAATTATGAACGTCCTTATATTTAGGCATTTATCAAAATAAAATATTTAATTAGAAGATCAAAGAGAATATAATACAAATTCTATCCAAAATCCAAGTCCAATTAAGCATTTACGCATAATATATTAAGCATAATACAAGTATTCCACATAATTTTCAACAAATATAAATTGTCTACCTAAAAGCCAAAACGTATTTAAATTATCATTAATGTATGATATTATATTTACTTTTGTTAGCGTTGCAAAATGCGAAAACCATTTCAAAGACTTTTTGACGGTAACTCAATTTTATTTTCAATATTACAATCGTTTTGTTGTAAACATGCGATGATTCGATATTTGTAGTTGAGCAGATCGACACTTATTGCCAAGGTATATTGACATTCACTTTATTCGAAGCGAGCCAACGTGAATACTTTGTTGCTTTCTATGAAATGGTCATGTTTTCCTAGTGTTATTTTCCCATTTGACTGAGATCCTTGCAGCACGTTTCTACCGCTTGTATTGATTTTTATATTAAAAGCTCGACCGAGGGAAACATCAAACGCATGCGAATATTTATTTTTAAATTTAATAAGTTGGTAATAAAATATTAATGATATATTTTAAACGAAATCACTGAAGAAGTAACATAAAAATAACGAATTTTATAAGATCTTATAAAATATATAATTTTTATATTGACTTTGTACTTAACACACAAATTTTTGAGTTAATATCACTACTAGTTTCGGTAAGAGCAGTCTTTCCCATATACAGGTGTTTAAATTTTATATTAAATTAAATACAGTTGGCTATAGGGCGGCGGGCGACAGCCACGATCTAAAATTACTCTATTCGGTACCATATAGGAGAATAGTAATGAATATTCTTGAAACGATAGAAATCCAAAAAAACAATTGAATTCGGAGAAAACCTTAATGAATAATATTATATTTTCAAATAATACACCCCTATTATCGATCTTTCAAAGAAACAATAAAGCTACTTCCACCCTTACGTACCCCACTGCCCCATATACAACTGTATTTAATTTAGTTCAATTTAAATTTGTAGATATGAATGTCTGTTCGTCCCGAAACTAATAGTGTTATTAACTATTATGTGTTTATGTGATTTATAATTATCAAACTACTATTCGTAATTATAGAAAAGATTAAAATTATAGTAAAGATTAACTTCGAATTTCGTGTATAGCTCTAACTATAATTATGTGATACCCTCCTTGGTTTTGATCATCCTTGATCTTTGAAATTTAGGAAAGCAAAGCTCAATATTAAGACAAAACTGGCGATATTCAAGCCAGTTTACGCCCCCACCCTGACCTGTGGCTATCATCTTTGGATACTGACGGAGAGGAATCGGTCGAGAATCTAGGCTGCTGAGATAAGATACCTAAGAGGAGTAGTGGGAGTGAGATTAGGAGATCAAATCAGGAACAATATCACCCGAGAGGATTTTGGTATGATCCCGCCGCTGCCCCAAATAGAAAAATCTTAGCTAGGTTAGCTTGAACATATCTTCCACATAGGAAACGAAAGATCGCGTAAATAGATTTTCTCATCAGTTCCAGAGGGAAAAAGACCTGTATAAAATTCCAGAAGAACATGGAAAAGGTACATAGAGATAGAGAGAGAATCCGCGAAAAATATGGAATATAATGTGGCCCCAAGCTATCGACACAGTGCAGGACAGAGAACGGTGAAAGTGCTATCCTAACGTTGGCCCCCCGACCCGACAAGGATAGAGGGGATGAAGAAAATGTTAATACACAATCCAGTTATATCGAATTCACTGCTAATGTTCAATGCGTGTATTGTTTGTTAATCTTCACCTTGATCTTACTCTCGATGAGAGCAGTCGTGTTCATGGAACGATAGCATAAACAAAGTTAAATAATCTGTAAAAAATCTTATCTGTCACCATCTATACCGGGCCGTGGTATTTCTTGTACATTCCAGGAGTGAAATCAAACTTTTAACTGCATCAAAGTTTTAATTAGACCGTGTTGGTGATTTTTCACGGGATTTTGTTCCTTTCACCCTTCCTTGGATAACTAATTTTTACATGTGTCCTCGTGTCTGGTAGCGACCAAAATTTTTGAGGGTTCGGAACCACGTGGATGAGGATAGACGCTGTTTGATGTTTAATTCATCTATGATCAAAGAAATTGTTTTACGGGGTATTGTCAGTACTATATTTTCAGAGCTTCTATCTTCTTGCGCTCGTATTCGTCCACATTTCAGTACCGTAGAGTAGGATTGGAGAGATACAAATTCGGACCATTTTTGTTTTCCGAGTTATATTTTGATCTGATCTCTTTGAGATTGTCCATGACAGATGGTGTCACAACATCTTAATTGCTCCTCTTAATTTCTGCCTCTCAGTCACCTTAATAATTTGTTATTAAAGATCCTAGGTATATTACGTAACTATTTACGACCTGTTATTTTACTTTCTATAATTGTCAATTTTTTAAAGTTTATCTCAGTATATTAATATATTCATTAAATATAAAATACATATACGAGTATGTACATAAAACTGAATTCGCGTACAAAATGAACATATTTTAAAGTATTCTTGTTTACCTACTTATTTGTTTGCTTCTATTGAGAGTATATAACTTACTTACGTGAACGAATATAATCATTTTTAAAGATCCAAGTTATAAATATTAAATTTATTCCTTGACGCTGTTACTCAAATTCGCTTCTTAGAATGAAAGTTTGATTAACACTCTGAAATCATAACTAATAAGATTATCAAAATACTAAGCAAGCATATTAAAGCTTATACTATATTTAATCTTTCAAGTTATCTACTGTAGTAAAATATTATACAAAGGGGTTTAGAGGTAAGTTTCTTCAAACTGTCTACCACATTATCTATTCAAAGTCAATTTCATAAAAAAAGAAACATTTTCATTTTTAGATATTATTATTTACGGACTTCTTGATTTCAAAGGCTTCTAAGTTATTTATTAATTATTATTATTATGTTATTATTATCAACATGGAGAATATTGGCTCTCGTATTTTCAATTAAAAACAACCGATGATAATTAACAACCAAAAATATCTAACCTACAGTCCAATATTAAATATGTTCCCTTTCACCATATCATGTCTCTTTTCATTTATCCCCCCCCCTCAGTTACCCACTACCACTTTAACATCTGACACTGATATATAATTGCACACTAAGTTAGTATATTGTACATCCTGAAGAAGGAACGGTTGGTGTTGGTAAAAAAAAAGTGACATTTAAACAAAGTGAATTGTTTTTAATTATATTTATAATGAATTACCATAAGGTTATAGCGGAATACAACAGTACATATATACAACCTTTGTTTTTGGCATGTTGTATTGGTTGCATTTCTTTATTATTGTTGTTTAATGTAATTTAAATTATTTTTAAAAACTTTTTAATTTTAAACTAACATTAATTAAAATATTTTTTTTTTTTTTTACAAATAATTAAATGTATATTTGTTTTAAGACGTGGGTGTAAGTGAACAAATTAAAAATAAATTATATTAAATTATAAACCGGTTGGGAAAAAACGTTTTAAAATGCATTCAAGAAAATGGAATGTGAATTTTTCGATTACATTTTCAATATTTATGTCGTGCGTTATTCGCATTAGTAAAATAAATCAGATTTTTGGAATTTTTCATTTGTAAAAATAATCGTTGAATGTTTGAATACGCAATAACGAATAAAACATTGTTCTATCTTTTTATATAAGAAGTTTTAAATATGATATAAACATATATAAAATCTGAATTGATACCAATTAATTAATTATCGATGATCTAATCTATCTACCTTATGTCATTTATGTAATTTCTTCTTTGCTATATTTTATCATTTCTATTTCACTTCTCTTATTATATTTTTTTTTTTTGCATTCTAGTATTTTAATCTTAACTCTTTCAGGCCCTCTTACTTCTTGGCACAATCATTGAAATGCTTTCTAATTATTTTTGTTGTCAG
Source organism: Eubasilissa splendida (assembly GCA_031772225.1). NCBI lineage: Eukaryota > Metazoa > Arthropoda > Insecta > Trichoptera > Phryganeidae > Eubasilissa > Eubasilissa splendida. The sequence continues at coordinate 25,597,529 of CM062858.1, read as the reverse complement.
TTTATGGTTCACGTTTCAATTCCGTTCAGTGATATGCTTATTATTAAATACAATTTGATAATTAATTTTATGACTTTACAATTATGCTTATATATAATTTGAGTTTGAGTTAAGTTGTGTAAATGTGTCTATAAATTATTCTTATTTTTTTTCTGCATACAAAAAAAAGCAGAACGTACATTTTTTTAATATTACGAGTATGATACCTAGAAGTATTTAAATCTGGTTATAAAAAATAGGAAAACTGGTTCAAACATTGCAAGCATTTTGCGACAAAATAGTAGTCTTTCATTATCGATATGTTAAATACTTTATTCTTTTTAACAAATTTTACTAAGAAAACAAAAATGATTTACATAATGTAATATATCTTGTTACATATCTATATTCAATGTTATGATTGCAAAATCGTTCACGTGATTTTCAACAAATTTTACACGATTAAATAAAAATAAAAATTTATAAAATACATCTTAAATTATGCAAATTACAATTGTTATCCGAATTGATTTTCATTTTATTAGAACTTAATTTAATTCAATTTTTTCGATTGAAATTGAAAGTTATTTAAATTACCTGATACAAAGTTTATGTGTAGATTATTGATCTAGTGGTTTATTTACAGATCAGGGATTTGAGCTAGTGATGAGTTTAAAATCACGAACCGTGAATCAATCACTGATATATTTGAGTCACACACACTATTAGTGATTGAATATCTGGGAATATCGTGGTTTGTGATTAATTTTTTTATTTTATTTATATTTGGTGAACCGTGATTCGGGGCACGTGCATATAAAACAAAAATAATTGTGATGGAATGACGTTATAATTCGTGATAAGTTTTATGAATTATGTATCCGAAATGTTGAGAATTTCACACGAAAAATAAACTCACATTTTTTAAGATTTTTCATTCAATTTGTGATGACATGAAATTTTATATACTAGAATATGTTTTTTACACAAATGAAGTTTGAATAATATAAGTAAATGCGCTCAAATAACGTTTTTTTATTTATTTCGTGTATTATGATATCGTGCGGTGCATGCGTATTAGTAATGAAACTGTGATCACAGTCACAGTTTTCAATCACTGATATTATCGAATATCAATCACACCAGTGAGTTATGGGTAGCATTTTTTCTCATCACTAGTCTTGAGTCTCGTTCAAGGAGACCATCAAGTTAGAATCTATTGTCACAAACAAGCGTTTAGCTTAGTTTACAAATAGTGAGAACTTGTACATGTACAAATCTATATATTTTTGAGTGTACTGATTATGTACGCCTGACACGTTCAATGTGAATGAATGTTCAGCATTTTCATCACATTTATTCTAATGTTATTATTATTTGCCACATCCAGGCTTTACTTTTATTCGTGTTTCATCAGAACATTATGGTTTGGGTATGAGGAAAATATGTTTAAGGGGAGTATAGTAAAGAAAATACACGAGCGAGTGTTTAGGGTAACAGAGACAGAAGATGTCTGTAGAAGACCTGGTACGATTAAATATGCAAATCAAATATAGAAGCACGGTTAATCGACAATCGCATGCAACCTTCTAGATTTTATTTTCCTCTAGGTTAGCAAACAAAGTAGCATACCTTGCACAGATACCAAAAGAACAACATGTGACAAATACAATAACAGACAGAAGTTTGCAGCCCATGTCAAACGGTGTCACTATATATCTCACTATAACTCATATCAAACTGAGTCACTATCTATCTCACTCTAGCGCATGTCAAACGGCGTCACTATCTATCTGACGGTAACTTATATCAAATGGCGTCACTATCTATATTAGTCTATCGCACGTCGAATAGCTTCACTATAAATCACTACATTTTTTTACAGCATGAAGAGTCGTAGTTAGCTAATAAATAAATAATAACTCATGAATCGGGTAAACATGTTTTTTTTCTCAAAGGTATAGGAACTATTAGTTTAATTTTGGACTGTGATCAATAGCAAGACTATTCAAGAGTTGAGAAACAAAAATTAATATATGGAATTTTGCAGCCGTGGCAATTGAAAAACTAATCTAAGGTATTGATTTTCACGAAATTCATAAAAGTGCCAATATATAGAAAACTAACGATTTTTTACTAAGACCATATTCTGATATTCTGGTCAGTAATACGTTGACCTATTAGCCATTTAAGGGATGAAGTTAACTTTTAGGACGCCCAGTATATTGCCACGTACTTTATGCATTTTGAAAGACGTTCACAAATACCGAAATAAAACGTGACTATGAAGAGACCTATTTTGAAGTTTTTACTACGTGAACGATAAATGAACGATTGGATTCGTAGCTTAACTGAATTCAAGAATATAGAAAGCCGGGTGGCAAATACTGAAAAGGCACTAGGCTGGGCGTCTGATGAAATGAGAGGATGTCAGATGGGCTAAAAAGATAACTGAAGTGTAAAGGCCAAAGACCCGCTGATCCGATGAAATGCGAGCAGTAGCGGGTAGATTGCGATAAGGGTAGTAAAAAATCCCAAAAGAATTTGGAAAAAGCGAATGCTTTTTACTGGACGTAAAGATGCTGCTGCTGATGATGACGATAATGAAGATGATGATAATTAAAATACCTAAAATCTGCTTTCCCACGCCAAGATCTAACTTTGTATATACGCACGAAAATCGGCTGTATCAACACTTTGTATTGTTAAATTATTATTGTAACTACGCATCCCAAAATAATCCTATTACTGTGAAGATATTGCTGACCATACGCGATAAAAACTTGCTTAATGCTGGCAACACTTTAATTTCGTAAGAGCCATATAATTTGTCGCTAGCCGTGTAACATAATCCCATTTACAAAATAGATTACCAGGCTTAACTCATAACCAAAAACGCGTTTAAGCGAATACTGGATGGGACCATATAATAATGAACATTTATTGGTTGTGCTCTCGCAGAATTATCATTACTTCGTTTTATACTTACATGATATATAAAAAATATTAGTACGTTTCCAAGAAAATAATGTTATCGTATCAAATTCGTTTTCATAAGTTTTGTTCGCGCATTTTCACTTTTATGCGGGTCTATCAAAATAAATATTTACACTGTAATGTTGAAATAGTTGTCATCTAGAATAAATGTTATTCGAAGAGGTTACTTGGTATCTGTCATACTTTTTTGTCCACGTTTATCAGCGGGCTCTAATACATCAGAAATTCTATCTTATGTCTGAATGATAGTATTGTTATATAATACAAGACCGGGATACCTAGAGAGCAGTTGTGAAGTCGGTTAAGTCTGCTGTTAAACAGGCTGTTAAGTAGTTCATAGTGCTAATAGATTGAGTAAAAATCTGTTGATGCTATCGTACATTTACATAAACCTACACAATTTTTTATTAGGAATATTATATACTTAAATATCGCCAATCCATATGATACGTAAATAATAAATATTTGAGGGATTTTTAAACGATAAATGAACAATATGATTTATGCAATATAAATATATTTTTATATTTTACATTAATTGACATATAAGTGGCACGAAAAGTAAAGTAAATTAAATCTTTTTTAACTACCTCGTGGAGAAATGGCGTGATGATAAGTAAGTTAGTTAGTTTATTGTACAACCTATACATAAATTGCAGAACATTAGGAGCAGCAACTAGGGGTCACATTTCCTGTCTGTATAATATATGGATAATTAACGACCAAAGGTTGGGCTTTGTCACTTAATCATGTATGATTAAAGGTGATTATTTAATCATTTAAATGTCCACACGCCGAAATGCAACCGTATTAATTCACGGATGCCGAGCAAAGAGGAATGTGCGCGCTATGCGGCGGGCGTAGGACGGTCAACATGATTGATGGCGACTGGGGTGGGTATTTCGGATATGAATGCAAATCATTCAAAGGCTATGAAGTCAAAGGAAGGATGTTTGGAATGTATGGTCCTGAATTTGGCATTTCGCGAGCCGGAAGGGAAAGGGAAATTTCTTGCGGTGTGTGCGGAGTGTATTAGCTGCATACTTTTTAGTATTTTTGTTTTTATGGAAAATGTTTTATAGTATTTTCAAACACTTTTCAAAGAGTTCTCAGGATCGATTCATGTTATCTACTTATTTACTAACTGACATCAACACGACGTTCTGCATCTTGCATTTAGATAAAAAAAACTTTAAAGATATAAAAGAGCTTAGAAAGAAATTCAATAAACAATTCAGAAGCACACAATTAGAAAATAAATAATATAGAACACTTCAAAAGCACACAAATAGATAATAAATAATTATAGACTACAAATGTATAACTAAATATGAATTAAATATATTAATTAGAAAGATATACATATAAAATCAATTTTATCGAAAAATATTATTGTTGCGCCACCGAAATTCGAACCTGGATCTCTTTCCTAACCGGGGAAGGTGCATTATCCACCTATGCTACAGCGACAATATTTTTAGCGACAATTTTCGAACCGATATGTTACCTTTTTGATATTAATACATTTAATCGTTCCATTGTAAATTATTGTCATATATACATATATAATTCATCGTGAAATATTGTCGCTGTAGCATAGTTGGATAATGCACCTTCCCCGGTTAGGAAAGAGATCCAGGTTCGAATCCCGGTAGCGCAACAACAATATTTTTCGATAAAATTGATTTTATATGTATATATTTCTAATTTATTTATTTAATTCATATTTAAAATATCACAGACCTATGTTTTAAATAATTACAACTTCAAAATAAGAATATGTTCTCCTAAATGTATAACTATCTAAATAAAATTATTACAGTGTAACTACCTCTCCAAGCACAAGATCTAGTTTCTTTTTGGAGAGTTAAGTGAATAAAAAATATGTAATTTTAATAATGTACAATAGTTAATTAATAACTCATATTATAAAAAAATTGTAAAAATTTCCAATATATGAAAAATAAAAATAAAATTACAATAACATGCAACCACCCAGTCATGATGATCTAGTGTTATTTTGGTACGCGAGAACACAGTATTAATATATAAATATTATATAGTAAAAAATATAGAAATTCATAAAAACAGTGTATGAATGTGGATGAGACGAGAATTGTATGTCAGGACAGAATAGTGTGGCGCTCTATCCTTTCTCCCTACCCCCGTGGAGAAACGGCGGGATGATAAGAAAGTAAGTAAGCATAAAAACGATCATTATCGTTAAAAGGTTAGGGTGCCAAAATATATTTATAATATTATGTATGACCATTTAATTGAATATACACGTTTAAAGATGTGACAAATTCTAAATCGTTATTATATAATAAATATATTAGTTTCAACTTTCAAATTAGTAAAAATAATGATAATCCGGAGATGGAAGTGAGATTAATACAAACATTTAATGGCAACTAAAGTCCACTGATCAAGTTTAGTGACTATTGTGAATTACACATAACGTATACAGAAGTATTCGTCAACAATGTGATACTAGATGAATTTGGTGTGTAATAAATCTAACGTTATCTGCAAAATTTATATTTGTATTATTTTTATAACGCTTTTAACAAGACCTTTCATAAAGACAAAACCTTTCTGTCTTTTTTATTTTATTAATTCGGAAGATATTAATTTTTATTAGATTTTTGATAGTATGAATAATGTACTGCCGTAGATACTTAGAGTTTTTCTTTTACGAGTAGGACAAGTGCCCTATCTTTGGACAAAATTTTATTATTCAACTTAAGGTTTTTTTATCTGATAAATAGAAAATAATATGACCAAACTCTTTTCTCTTGCCTATTGGGGTGATATTTGTGTATATATTTTATATATTTAGTATAGTTTATTTTACACTGTTTATAAGGATTTTACTGAAAATATTTATTTTTGTCCAAAAGTACGCGTATGCGCACCCGTCTTGAACCTGCCTTTGGACACTCATATATAAATATAATATTATGTAAGAGTATGATTTGCTACAAATATACGTTGATTGTTTTTAAAAATGTTTAATATGTTTTTTGATAATCTTCTGAATAACATGGAATAAGAGTAATTAAATAGGGCTATCAAAATAACGATATAAGATGTTATCAAAAAATATAGCGAAAGAGCTTGATAAAAATATGATATAACTAAACTTCTTAGTTACATTTATTTGTTTTTTAAATAAATACTGTAAAGCCCTTCTGAATCCACATAATTATTTTTGCATTCTTGTGATAGACTAAACAATTCTGGCATAGGAAATTATCCCTGTCCTCTGCAACTGGAATATTTTCTTTGCATCCCTGGGTGAAAATTATTCTTGCATGTGTCACATGTGAGTGAATATTCTTTATTAACTAATCACTTGCATATATTACATGTTACAACTATTTCATCTATAAGGATCTTCATTTTTGTAACTTTCTTTTTTTCATTCTTTGTAAAATCTTTCCATTATCTGGATTTGGATTACCTCTTTAACGGCTTCATTCAAGACTTTAATATTTAGAAATATACAAAAGTAACAATTTAATCAAATAGGTTTATTCTTAGTTTACTAATATACAATTAACTCACATAAGACAATATGACAATATTAAAAATACTTCATCAAAATAGGTAAAAAAAATTTTTTTCGAACAATTTTTTTTCAAATTTGTAAAAGAAAACACTATTAACAAAATTACAGATTTGACACAATAGTATTGCTAGGTAACAAAAATAGAATACACGTATATTTTTAGGGAATTTTTGTCTTGAATATTGCCAGAGCTATTAATGTTGTCCAAAGGTAGGGCACCTGCCTCTACTATCCGCTTATGGATGTTTAAAACCCTTTCTACCCTGAATTATTAAATTTAAGTGATAAGCAACTATATATATTTTATAGTATTTTTCAAACATAATATAAGCAAATTGTGACAGAAAATTAAAAAAAAATCTAGTTATATAAATATTATTAATTAAAATTTCTGATTCTTTTAAGTACTGTCAGACCACACATGATGTAGACAAAAAATTAAATATATAGTATAGTAAAAAAAAGGGAAAGAAATATTATAAAACATTAAAAGAATAGTTGAAAATGTAAGAAAAAATATCAGCTCGAAATAACTATTAATGATCACAAGAAATACAAATGCGTCAAACCTAACCTTGAAACAATGCGTAACTCACGAATTTTATCTAGTGGTCTAAATAAATTTAGAATACTATTATTACGTAGTATTGCGAGAGGATTGACACCATAGTAAGATATATGACTAGATAATGTTGATGGTACTTTAAAGTACCGTCAGGGTAGAAAGGGTTAAACCCTGAGTTTTTCCTTTCTCCGGGATATCGTCATCCGTTGATTTTTCCTTGATTACAAGGTGCGGTGTCTCATAAATTTAAGTATGTCTTGTGACATGTCAAAAGGAAATTAGTTTCCTTATAATTATAGTATGAGGGATTTCCTTGTTTTTTATATTCTAATTAATACGGTGACATTTCTCACTCTATGGGTTCAGGTTAGTTTTAGTATTTTCACATTTCAAAAGCATTTCGTCAATTTTGCTTCAGTCACGGTTCAACTTTCCACGTCACATAGCAGGACTAAGAAAACACTCCTATATTCTCTCGTAATTCATTTTTGAGAGAACATGACTGCAAATAGCTCGTGAATACAACGCTGTTTTTTTCTATTATAATAATTTATATTTAAAAGTCTGAATCTGTAATGTTTTATATTGATAATGTAATTAAAATATTTATTTCTCAAATGAGAGTTATGCTTAGTTAATTACAATATATATGTATGACTAATTTGTGCATGAAATACACTGATTAAATAAATAAAAATCTCTTAACTTGAGTCACCATACCTCTCTTAATCATTTAATGATAATACATTCAGATATGTCTGCATCTAAGGGATGTTTAGAAACTTTCATTGAGAGTTGAGAGAACGTGATTCTAAACCACTACAATAATTAAAAATATATTTAATTTAATTCAGAAAAAACTGTGATTTTATTAATGTGAATTGTATTTTCTTCTTCTTCTTTTAAATAGGCAATCCACATTTCAAGTACAAAGCACAATAATATTATAGAATAGAAAATATTATATTATAAGTCAATACCATTGTCGTTCAAAAAATTTGCTATTATATAGATTAAAAGTGGTGAGTTAAGGGAAAGAAGATGACACTAGTTAACCGGGAGTTGAAAATTACCATTGACGAGATTACTGTAAAAAAACCTGTGATCCGCAATGGACAGACAAAAAGATATGGTCAGGGGTTTCCTCCTCGGCACCACACTCACACATTGGGGAATCTATTAAGTTCAATCTAAATAAATATGAGGCTACCTGGCAATGCCCAATTTTCATTCTAGATATATTTGATATTGTTCTTTTGGAGACTTTCTTTTTGGAGACCAGGGAAGACCGAGGCTTCGAATTATTTTAAGCCTATTACCCTTATGATTATTTGCATCCATCCACTGTGCAGTCCAAATATGATTCGTATGTTTTTTACCATATTAAGAGTTTTATTTTATCGTATGAATAATGTAAAAAATATTTTTTTATTGATTTGAAATTTTTTTTTCGTAACCATAACGACAAATTTTCTGGGCTTTTTATGTTCTATAATTATATTGCTATATATTATGGTTTACTCCTACAGAAATTTATCTTTTGACCTTTGAACTTAAAAATATGTAATATTTTCAGCGGAAGTGAAGAGGGACCACTGTAATAAGACTGTGGATATCTATGAAGACGTCAGTTCACCGGAAGTCACTGCAGATACCTTCGGCAGGCCGATGACCTGTTGGTATCGCTTTCGGTCCTTTCGAGGGACACCTAAGGACTGGATCCTGAGAATCCGGTTCAAGAAGTTCAAGGTTGGCACCTTGGTCAATGCCACCACATGTCATATGGGATATATGCAGGTAATTAGTACATTCTATAATTAATGACATTCAGTTAAATTGAACTTTTATTGGCATTCTTTAAATTCTTCAGAACGCATCGTTTTCAGTTAATTGAACCAAATTAAAATATTATGTTTAGAAAACAATATCATTTGCATTATATAGGTATACAACTCAAATAAATAGTATAGTATTATATAAAAAAATTAAGCAAATTAATAATTTGTATAAAAAACATAGTAAAATGTTGCATATGAAAAATTAAAACGTTAATGAAAAGTGTGACGTGCATTAAAGTAATGTATAATAAGGTAATACATATAAAATAGCCCATGTCCATGGTGAGATTTGTCTCAGAGATTCGAGTCGAAGGTCGTCTTAAAAACGGTAAGTTCAGATGAAGCGATCCGTGAATCATCACCGCATATTTTCCTTCCGGATTAGATTGACATATGCATTACTGACTCTCAAGAGATCAATCTCATTGAGAAATTATCCTGGAAAAAGACCTCATTAGGCAAAGTAAACATTAAATAAGTCAGGGGAATATGTAAAAACATTTCATTAATTTTTAGTATCACACTACAATGACCATTCCTTTTTCCTTCACCATTCTTCTCTCAATATTTTTACAATTTTCTAACTAAGCTAAACGCTTGTGTTATGAAAATAAGACTAACTTGGACGAGGTTTGAACCTCCAACTACTAGATCACTAGGCGAGTATCGTAACCACTAGACTACAAACACGTCACTCACGTAGTTAATACAATTTTATTAATTAGATATATCATTCTTTGAAACTTTCTTTATAATTCTAATCACATTCATCTATGAATATAGATGAAGCGAGAGTTGCGTGTCATGACATATGGGTGTGGCGCTCTATTCTATCTTTATAAGCCTAGGATAAATATTTCATCTTTAGCATGCTGTATCTTCTTCATCTGATCAGAGCTCTGGTCATGCCTTGAGATCTATTCATAATATAGAACGTTGGCACAATTCTTCCTAAGACGGGTTCAATTTAACATATTTTTCTCAAGAAACCCCTATTTTATGCGGCACGGATGTTATGATTAACCGTGTCTAACTTGAGAAAGGCTTACTTTAGTTAAGGAACTTAAAGAGCAACTTTTCAAAAGTCATTAAGCTGCGTTCTGAATATTTAATTTCATTTATGATGTAAGCTATTTCAAATAGAATATAAAGTTGGAGTAATGTTGCTTCGTACTTGCTTTAGTTTGTTGATAAATATATTTCTCACAATGTAACAATATATTATATGTGTATATAAAAGTGAATGTTTGTCTTCTCTATAATCCTATACCCTTTAACCGATCTTAAAAAAATGTGTACTATTTAGGGGTTTGCGCAAAATAAAGATGTCATCATCACTTCCCCTAGATCGATTCACTAGATCGTCCACACTTTGCTCACAATATAAATCTGTTTTATATTGAATGCCATCAATTCAAAATTTTGCATAGTTTCTTTTTAGGACCCTACGATTTTGCGCTCACCGCACGGACTCCTCCCACTGACCGCCCCACTCCCTCATCTCATTAAATGCCATTTAGTTGCATTCTAAGGATCAATGGATTATTCGCACCGCAGTTTGACATTACAAAGGGTATCAAGCAGGGTTGTGTAATGTCTCCATGGCTGTTCAACTTGTATATGGATACCTGAGTGAACGAACTGGAATATATGAATGTAGGAACGAAAATGGGCAATTTGATTGTATGTTGTTTATTGAACGTCGATGATGCAACATTATTGGCTAATAATGAACAACAATTATGGAATTTAGTGAAGAATGCTTGATAGAAATGGAAAGACTAAGAAATATATTGAAAGGAGAGTGACTGTAGGAAATAAAGTGAACGGCGCTTTAAATGGAAATATAGCTAATGTGAACTTGTCAACCGAGGCAAGACTAGCGGTTCACAGCGGAGTCCTGGTACCGTACCGACACTGATATATGGAAGTGAGGCCTAGAGCTGGCAGAAGAGGAACGAAAGTAAACTGAATGCAGTGGAAATGAAATCGCTTAGGCGTACCTATATGTGGCAGATCCATTTATGAAAGAGTAAAGAATCAAGAAATAAGGAATTACTGTCGAGCTGATCTTAGTATAGTGAGTAAGATTAAGAAAGGATCACATAGGTGGCTTGATTAAACGGAATATATGAATGAGAAGAAAATGGTAAGAAAGATATATGACGCAAGTGTTGATGTGACCAGAAATAAAGGACCATGTAAATCAGTTACTGGAAGATGGTCCTGTTGAAAGCCAGCAAGCTTGTATGGGAAGATGTATGAATGTGTATGAGGCGAGAATTATGTGTCAGGATAGAAGAGTGTGACGCTCTATCCTCTCTACCTACCCTTGCAGTAAAACGGCGTGATGGTAGGATACTGAAAAAAATATCGTCACCCCATCCCGTTTCCCGTTTATATATAATTATAAATTATATATAAATCTGAATCTCGAGAAACACCAGGTAGAGATCACTAGTACACATTCTTATTGTGAAGTTATAATTATTCAGAACAGACGGTCTGTGATGTTCTAAATACTAATTTAATGTATTAATTATAAATATATACATATAAAATCAATTTTGTCGAAAAATATTGTTTTTGCGCTACCGGGATTCGAACCTGGATCTCTATTTACAAAAGATTAGTATTTAAAATATCACATACCTATGTTTTGAACAATTACACATTGCTTATCACAATAAGAATGTGTTCTCCTTAATAATATAAGTTGTATCAATGTGTTCAAAATTTAATAAAAATGAATTGATAATTCTGGCGTCTGCAGTCGGTTTACTCTAAGGTATTTGTGATTCCGTAAAAATAATGTAGATGGCTTTCAAAAATAATGGAACGATAGATGTATTAATTTGAAAAAGTGTAACATATAGGTTCAAAAATTTGTCATGAAAAATACAGGCGTTATAACACAATACTTATATTTTTAGACAAAATTGATTTTATATGTATATATTTAAAATTAATATATCAAATTAGTATTTAAAACATCATATTATTAGTCAGAAAATAATACAATTGATAAATTATTGAAATAGTTTTATATAATCTAAGACATGCAAGCACCTGAGCAGCTTGAAAGGTTCCTTTGTATGGCAGCGCCTCTTTATGCCAATTCTGATATATTAAGGTCAACCGGAAATCAATTTGAGCGACCTCATCTGAAATGTAACTTCCTTGTACAGGAAATTAATGGTCTCAAGTGCGGTCCAATAAGGGTATTTCAATATTTACATAGGACACGTACTAGCAGCTTTGAGTGCTTAATAATATATGTTTTCATTTCGTTCGATCAATATCGAAATTGGTATTAAAATTATATTTGGGATATGTGAAAATAAAACGCATGTTTTTTTATTCTACTCGTTTAATTTACTTGAGATGCGTTTCGAGCTATAAGAGCAGTATCAATCTAACAATTTAACTTAACTTGTATTTATAGCAATATTTGAATATGTCCAAGAACACACTATTACTGGATTTTCACCCACAACGGCACTGTAATTAAACAAATAATAGATATCTCATAGAGTCGAAGCTATTTTGTATTAATGGAAAAATATGAAAGTAATTGTGTATTCTTGGACATATTCAAATATTGCTAATAGTATACTGGACAAAATAAGAAAATATATAAAATGGAAATAAAAAAAAAAAAATTTTCAGGCGTATTCTAGTATAATATGTAAAAACATTTTACAGATAAATAATATTACTTTAAATAATTTAAAATTTATATATATATTCTCATTGTGATATATATGCTGTTTCAAGGAAAATAAATATAAAATTTAGTCCATAGATGGCGATAGTATAGTGATATTCAAAGTGATTCCACATATTAAAATATATACAACTTTCAAAAATTTGATGGATATGGAGGTTAATTGGGTGTAATGGTGAACGTTACATTGTGTAAAGCGATCATTTAGCCAGCCGAAGACAGGTCGTGTAATTACCCATATTTCCGTATTTTTCCATTACTTGTAACACAACTTGTATTTACATCTATAGTGGAGGATATCTTTACAATTTTATTTGATTAGATGAAAAGGGACAACATTATTCATTAATCCTGGTGATTTCCATAAATATATGAATGCTTCTAATTATTCAAAGTAACCATTCTGTTTCTACACTAATGGTATTTTAATGTCGTAGGTAATATGTAGAAAAGGACAGCCATATATTTTTAGAATATAAGAAATTTTGAAAGTATTTTTATTACTTACCACAATATAATTTACGTCAAAAATCTTTGATTGATGTTAATGTAAATGGATAATAAATGTTTTTTAACATATAAAAGATAAAATATTTAATTAATCTTAACTTGGAAATGACATGCGTTTGAAAATGGAATTCTTTTCATAATTGGAAACTCATTCAAATTAAGTAAAATATTTAAAAAATATATAATTTTCTGTGATATTAAGCGTTTTCTCTGTTTTAAAAAAATATAGCAATTAAAATAATAAACTAGACTGTTACATCAATATTTTTACTATTTAAAAACTAATATAAACAATGAAAAAATACTAGATAATAAGGCAAGTGTTTTAACTATCAGTAAATCAATAAGCTATTCTGAAATTAATAAGTTCATACATGTGGTATATATAGCTATTTGACAGTGCTGTTTTCATTATTAAAGGTAAGACTGCACGTTCGAATAGTGCAACTATTATATCAAAATCTACATTGCCAAAAAATACATGTTTATATACAGGGTGTACAGACCTGGTTCACAATACTTTATGGGTAAATTACTGACTAAATTGTATCCCTGTATATAAGCGAGCTAATGAGAAGGCGCAACTTTCTGGGAGAAAAAAATAATACGTATCAGTATCACATGAAAATTTTTACTATTCCTAAACTAAGCTTAGCGCTTGTGCTATGGAAATAGGACACACTTTATAATCTGCTGAGACGAGGCTCAAACTCACAATCACTATATCACTGGTGTGTGTCTTATCACTAGAACTACAAGCGCTCCAATTAGACATTATCGTTAGACCGCTCCGATAAACTCATCCCGAGGGATGAAATGCGTGCATGATCACGTGATTTGCATTGCCATATCCATGTTTAGCTTATATATATAATGTCACACCGGGTTTCTTCCTAGTTTGCTTACTTTAATGATTTAACATATATTTTTCAGTAGACAAAAAATAAAAACATTTTTCTCCATTTTTTGTTACTAAAGTTATGAAACTAAATAACATTTTAGGTCATAAATGTATCCTAAAATGACATTATTAGAGAATTGGGAAATAGTTAGTTGCGTATGTGACAGAGTATCCGAATACAATAATAACTCAAAATTCTTGTTTTTTTGAGTTGTCTAAATTTTGATCTAAGAGTGCGATATGTAAGCTACACAATTCACCATAATGCGGCTGTTGTAATCAAATGATTGAGAGATGCGCAAGGTGTACGATCACGGGAAAAAAGATTTTCTTCTTAATGGGTAATCATCCCTTAAATTAAAAAAATATTTTTAATTAGAACTAACGAAATTCACTTATATGTACCTCCTACAAAAAATGAAAATTTGTTTGGATTTTAATTCATTTGAAAAATAATACGGGTAGTTTAGCTCGCGGTCAGATGGGCCGAAAGACCAAAGTGTCATTCGGCCCGACGGCCACAGCCAGTTGTTGACAACTTCATCCAAATTTAGTGGCGAAATATCCCCTAAGCGTATTGATTATATAAATCAATGTTTACTCTGTTAAACACCACTATTAATAATACATATTATGACACGTTTTTCTACAACCATTCCAAATAGTGAATAGTACATTCGCTGTAACAAAATGTATTTTTAATTAGTGTTGATAAACCATATCGAAATCTTCTTTAAATAAAACATCATGTTGACATAGTATAATATTATTATTATTGATTTTTTTAAACAACAAAACAATGCTCGAAAACTTGAAATTTTAAAGTAAATGTGTTACACCGTTGATGAATCAATATTATTAATTGATTAGTAATAGTTCAATAGTTGATATCGCCGATCTGTTGTAACACAAGTTTCAGTTCCAGATGAATATCAGATAATTTTCTCGTTTTAAGAAATTTCAAAAATTGTTCTAGCACCCCCCTTCTCACCCCTCTCCAAAATTCCAAGAATTGTTTTAATAAGTTAATAATTAATAGATCAAATTCGATCATGTGCGTATTTCGATAGTTGGAACTGGTTCCAAAAATAACCCACCAAATGATTCGTTGTCGTCGCTAAGAACTTTTAACGTTGCAAAGAACTAGTTCCTTATCATTTTAACCGGTGACTTTAATATTTATTATCCTACTATACTCAATCGCCTCTGCGGAACCGGTTATTACGATATCGAGTAACTGATTAAAAATCATCAGAACACAAATATCAACCGCTAATTGACATGGCAGTTACTTGTGGTGCAACACGATTATTTTAATAATTTCAATAAACTAAACTTTGTATTACACACGCGTATGTGGCGGGGAAGGGTGGGGGGGAGAGGGGGAGGATAAGGAATAAATTTAAAAAACTGAAATATATATATTAACCATGTTTACTTTTAACTTCGAAATATATCATGAGTAAAAAAAATAATGCAACGTTATTGCCTAAAAATGAGAGGATTATTTTGCAAGAAACATTAAAAACAAATCTTTCAATTGCATGTAGAAAATTTGGTAGAAAAGTACTTAACTAAAATTCTCCTTTAAAAATACGAGGAATTTTATTTTATTCAGTCACAAGTCGTATAAATAACTGCCTTTTCGATATGCTAAACAAGTATTTTAAAATGTCGTAAAAATAAACAGCAGGGCCATTTCCCTTTAGCGAAATCCTTGCTTTCAACATTAAGTGCCCTCTGCCGATGTTGTTCCGATGGTAGTTCATTCACGGGGAAGACATTTGAAAGAAAAAGAAAATGCTGCAGCCATAAAATCAGAAATAAAATCACTTTGTGAGTAATTTTATGGGAGCAATTTTACCACCGCGATCGTCCCTTTATCGAAAAATATGTACTTTCGCTTTTTCTTTGATCTTAAAATTGATTTCATTAATATATTCAAACGTTCGATTCATAGACTTCATCAATTTCATTAAAATAAAATAGGTAATCTTTTTTTATACATGAATATGTGAAAGTATTGAACTGGTAATTGATTGTGTGTATTTGGTAATAACGGTTGATCGTAAATTAATGTATAAGTACATAACTAACTATATATAACAGTAACTATATATATATATAGTTTAAATATATATAGCTTAAGGTTTCAGGGAACACTAGTGTATGGAACTGGTGACGTGCCGAAATGTCAGCCGATCTATAAAAACGCTATCTAACTTGGAAGAGACGCCAGTTCCATATACATTTGTATGCAATGGTTGATTGTCATTTAAAATGAATGATGCATCTTCTCATGCGAGCTTGACGACTATCGAGGCTACTGGCTTATTTTACTTTAGAACCATCTGGTTTACCTGGTTATGCAATCATCTGTGGACATTTTGTATTTCTGGTACCATCAACGCTCGCATCACGTGTTTTTCTTGCCATTCTCATCAAATTCATTCAATTTAAATAACCAAACTACCAAAACTACCCTTTTTTAATTCTATTCACTATGCTAAGAAAAGTTTTACATTTCCTCTGGTTTTGTTCATTATTTACTCTATCGATTTGTCATATACGCTTAAGTTGTCTCATTTCCATTCTATTCATTCCACTGCTTTCGTTCCTCTTCTGCCAGCTCCAGATCTATATATCAGTGATGGTATCAGGATTCCATTGTGTACCGCTAGTCTTGTTAAGTCAATAATAATTACTGTGCGAGTATTCAAAGCGACGATCACTTTATTTCTTGCAGTCATCGTTGTTTCTATATATTGCGCAGTTTTTCCGTTTTCTTCAAACATACTTCAATAATCCCCTCGACGAGTTCTAAAAAAGGTCGATCTTTTACATGTGTTAGTTTTCTAATATTTTAGTGTAGGAATAAATATTGTCAAATAAAGATATTGGAATATTTTCTGAAAATCCAGTTCATACTTTTTATAAGAGGAAGAGCTGTTCCATCATATCCATTCAGTTTTTTAATTTTGATTCATTCCAAAGAATTTCATATAGCTTTTGCGTAATTTTTATTTATGCTTTTTGTAACTTTTTATTAAACTTTTTTATAAAATTGCCTTTTTTATTTAGAAAATATATCAATAATTTCCGGTAGCAACAAAATATTTTTTGGATAGATTTTTTTTGTATATCTTTCAGGTTGATTAATTTAATTTGTATTAACTATCACAGAACTTCGTTCTGAAAATGCAACCTTGCAACAAAAATGTGTTTTCTTCAATTATTTTCTTTTTAAAACAGCATTACAAATATATCGAATTTCGTACTAGTTCAAGAAAAATTAAATTTGTTCTAAAAAATATTATGTATATGGAGATCAATTTTATTTTATTTTATAAAGGAAACATACAGTTTAATAGTAAAACATAAAGAAAATGCAACCCAAAATTTAAGCTAATTGTATGTATGTACTGGAATACAAAACAGTGACATAGTGTATGAAATGAATAAGAAAAAAAACAAGATAAATATTTTCAAAAGTTGATTTTTTTATAAGTATTAGGGGGGACCCGAAAGTATTCGCGTATTTTTGAGACCATATGTTTACCTCAGTTCGTGTCTGGACACGGTGACGGCAACATCTGTGTAAGTTTTTTTTTTTGTAGAACTATGGTTTAACATTATTTTCGTGCATAAATTTTTTTTTTATTGTTAAGGGTAAGATGTTTAGACCCGAAACCAGCGAAGTTCACATCCGGCATTGTATGCTGGTTTTTTTTGATTTGGGTTGGAATGCCACAAAAACTACTAAAACGCTCAAAGATCTTTATGGTGAAGTGGTTACAGCTCGCAGATGTCAATATTGGTTTCAAAAATTTAAATCGGGCAACAGAAGTTTAATTGACGAGCCGAGATGCGGAAGGCCTTCAAATTTTGACAATGAGGCGCTGAAATCTCTAATCGAGTCGGATCCACGACAAACAATCGAGGAATTGTCGCTGAGACTCAGATCCCCATGGACTACTGTACAAACACATTTAAAACTCATCGGTAAAATGTTTTATAATTTACTTGTAAATTTGAAGTTTTTAAAAAAAATACGCGAATACTTTCGGGTCCACCAATATATGGGAAAAAAGGAAAGAAAAATAATTCCAGAGGTGGCGATAGAGAGAAGGGGGGATTGATGTAATGGGAATTAAAATAATAATAATATGTAAGAGGTGTATACAAAGGGTATTTTGGTCTATAATGTAATTAGATTAGAATACGATAGCTGAGTCAGTATTAAAAAATTCTTTAAATTATGAACCAAATTACAGGGAAGCTCAGTAGAATAATAAGTTTTGATGCAATGTGGAAAGCTACACGTAACTTTGGTTCTAGTTGACCTAGATGGCACTTAAGTGAATATGCGTCTGATTAAAATCAGGCATACTACTTTAGAATTATCTATTTTGTGTTGGAAAATAGCATCGGCTATGTTTCATCGAATATATAATAGTTGAATTATAAAAATAATAGTTTAATTTATGAATTAAATATATTAATTAGAAAGATTTACTTATAAAATCAATTTTATTGAAAAATATTGTTGTTGCGTCACCGGGATTCGAACCTGGATCTTTTTCCAAACCGGAGAAGGTGCATTATCCAACTATGCTACAGCGACAAATTTTCGAACCTATATGTTACGTTTTTGATATTAATACATTTAATTTTACCATTATTTGAAAGAGCCATCTACTTTATTTTTACATAATCTCAAATACCTTTGAGTAATCTGATAACAGACGTCAGAATTATCAATTCATTTTTATTAAATTTTGGACACTTAGTTACAACTTTATTATTAGAAGAAAACATTCTTATTGTGAAGTTGTAATTATTCAAAACATAGTTAAATAATAATAATTGCTGTTTTTGCAATACTGGATACAAATCGATAACTACAAAAGCTATATTCCAAAAATTAATTCTGTATTTTTTTGATTCTATCGATATAAGTGATGTATCTTGAGTTCCAGACTTTGAAGGCGTATTCGACAATACTTGGAATAAATAAAAAGTACTATGGAGGTAACATGGTCAATGTGTTTATCGAAGAGTAATTTTGAATCCAAAAAATTTGCATATTTGAGATTTCTTGGTCAGGAGTTGATTGTTGGGGGAGTACGGGAAATTCACCAATTTCTTGTTTCCACAACACTGTATCGTAGAGCACTTGCTAGTGTTTATTTGTAGATTATGTTGAGTGCAATAGTCACCGAGAATTAAATCACTTTGTTGTTTATGACAATCATTGATGTTGTAAATTGAAATGACATTCATCCGCGAATGTGAATATATAAAAAAAAATATTTAGAGATATCTTTAACAAAGACATTGGTCCTTAAAGTGACCCCTGAGGGATACCTAACGTGACGCCAACCCAGTTATACTGACCGAAGAATTGGCTTCACCTGATTATAAAAAAATTATCAAGAATTTTGCTAATTATACGAAACTTTGAGATGATTTTGTAATGACGTAGTGGAGCATGTCAGAAATTAGCTTTTGTAGTATGTTAAAATAAAATAAGAAAAAAATCCAGATTACTATGCTTTTTGAATTTATTCAAAATGTGCAATACTACCGGCTAGTACAAACGATATTAGTACTAGAATGTCGAGTGCCGACTTGTCGACTAAGAAGATGTGACGTCACATATCTCGTGTTATATAAAAACGCATCTTTGAACATCTGTAACTCTGCCATATTTCAAAACATCAAAAAAATTCTTTCAGTTTGTAAATAAGATGTATCGAAGAATTTTTTTATAAAATGAAAAAAAATTACCTATCTACATCGTTCTCGTTTTGACAAAAAAAAAATTGATTGAATAGAAAATAAGAGGATTGACATATTCTCTTGGTTTACTAATCAATAGAATAATATGGACATGGGTAGAGATAGGCTTTTAGAACATTTATAAATAAAGTAAGGTGGTTTATCATCAGGACCCGTTCCCTTGTTAACGTAGGGTTGTTTTAAATATTTAAAAATTGCATCTCGTTTTGCTTCGATTCTATTGATATGTGAAATGCTTTCAACTGAACTTTGAAAAGAGTTGTAACAGGTTGTAATGTTAATTTCGAACACGGAGCTACACTATTTAAAGATGTTGGATATATCTATACCATAATCGGCTATCAATAATATCTTAGTTAGACGAAAACGGTACGTTGTTGTTGCAGACGACAATAATATTTAACATTCTACTGTAATATTGTATTAAATAAATATAAAATACATCGATACAAAATAAAAAAACACGCTTCCTACACAACACTAGCCGCGTCAGGACTGTGACGTCATCGGATGGACCGTATTAGTGGCGTGACACTCGTGGGACTGTAGCCCGTTTTCACGCACGGACCCTCGAACCGACCGAAACGGACGCCGCTAATTGGTTTAAATCAGGCCGCCATATAGTGTGTGTGTGTGTGTGTGTGTATGTGTTTGTGTATGTATGCCGTAGACCCCCGTGCTGGTCTGCTGTCACTTATAACATTACGCGGTCAGATCGAATGGTCCGAAATATTCCCGAAACACCCCGTTGTTATAAAACGATATTGTTCGCCTGGATTTGTTAGCGCATTCTGACGTATTGTGATAATCACCCCTTATTCGGGTCATCCTTGAATGTATTTTTTTTTTTCTGTTTTCTTCAATAATTACAAAAATAAAGGGAAAATAGCGATTTAATCGAATCTTTCTTGTTGTTTGTCCGCCGCTTGATTGGTAATATATATATATATATATATATATATAATATGACACTAGATGGCAAATATTTATGAAACTGATTAAGAAATATATGACCACAAACACTGGTGAATAGGAAATTAGAAGACGCACACAACTCGCTAAACTAATTGTAGATAATATGGGAAGACAGTGACGTCAAGCAAGTCACTAAAATTATGTTGGTTCACACTCTTGTCTTTCGAATATAGACAAGTATAAAATGAGACAAAAATAATGTTACATATCCCGTGGACAGCATGACACAGCTGACCATTTGATCACTTGGCGAGTGTCTTACCGCTAGACCAAACTTACAACACGCAATAAACTATTAAACCGGAAGAAAAATTTGTTTTTAACTACTTGTGTTTATCATTTCGTTTTATGTTCTTTGTCAGAATAGTTTTAAAGTAATCCTATATTTATAATGTTGTATTTTTTATACATGTAAATTCGTTTTTCTCAACACAAAAAAAATATTTCAATATTTTCGTGATTAACTTTATGGAAGGCCATTTCAATTAATTTTGATTTTTGAAAAACTCCTATCTTCTAGTTTTAGCTTTAGTTTATTACTGACGATGATGTAGTAAGCGTCGAAAATGTTTTAAGTAATATTTAAAGTGTTGTGTAAAGTAAACAACGTTGTGTTTTATTTGAATAATTAATTAATTTATTCAAAAAGTTAAAAAATTTGTAAACAGTTTTTTTAAGTCAATTACAGTAATAATGCCAAAAAAGGAATTATAATTTATTAAAAAAAAATATGCTGCCACTGCAAAAAAATACCAAATTTTTAATAATCCTTTAATTTTAGATAAATTCCAGCTAGCCAGCATAAATTAGATATTATAATTTGTATAAAAAATGTATAAATGTGCTTAAAATACCTTATTTTAGATGTAAAAAATGATAGCCAGCTCGCCTTTTATGAGAAAATGCTACTAATACACCAACTGGAAACAATGCTTACTAGCATGAGAAAATATTGATCAGTTCATTAGTGCATGATGATGAACGCTGGATAGGGCTCTGAATCAAAGGGAACAGAATATAATGACTGCCCATGGATATATGATGCACGGTATGGTCAATTACAATAACATTAAAAAATAAAATTAATGCATCACATTAAAAATGTCGTTTCATTTAAAGCTTTTAATAAATTACTTCATTTTTTAAATGACTCTAGATTCGTAAAAAAAAATCAAATTAAATTTAAATCTTTGATTTTATAAATTGTATATATACGCTAGATAAACCTTTTGTAAAAGCTTGGATCTGATCCAGGTGGTGTAATGTATTATACCCTTTTCCTGAGGGAAATGACTATTATACAAAATAGAAAGACCTATAAAAAAGATTTGTTCTCAATTAAGAAGTAGTAAAATGTTATTTGTGTTTGTGAATAAAATACAAAATGTGCGTGTATACGTGCGCGTCTATGTGTATTATCTCTACATCGCGTCTCTAGGCATAACATCTCGAAACAGTGAAAAATTTGTAATTAATACTTTATTTTTTAAATTTAACGCCAACTTTATGTTGTGGTTATTCATTTTAATATTGAATTATTTATTAACTTTATTCTTAACCACTTTTATGAGTTAATTATACACAATATGGTATATTTGACATATTATGGTTATTAATAAATAATTTTTTTGACATACTGATGAAGGAACCGGTATTTTCCAAAACCGGTTGGTATATAATTAGGTAACTCGTAAAAGTGTGTATTGAACTTTGTGGTTTGTTTATTTTTATATAGATTATTTAACTTTATTGTCAACTACGTAATGAGTTATTTTAATACATCAACTGATTTTGGAAAATACTGTTTCCTTCGTCAGTATGTCAAATTAACTAATTAAAACCATATATGTCAGGTTATTTAAATATTCTAAAAAATCTATGTTAAAAAAAAAATTAATATCAATTATTTAAAAATAAATCTAGTACCTAACTTAAATTGTTAAGATGATGGAAAAAGAATTTGAATAGGACTTATGATTAAATTTAGTTGGTATTATAAAATTTTTGGATAATTTAAAACGCTTTATTTATTACTAATGATTCTAAATTATTTAATATAATACCAACATTGTTCTAATGTAAAACAGACAAATCAAATTTTTTATCAAAAGTATATCATTTTATAATAAATGATTCGAAAATTCTGAATAATCATTACTATTTAAACGTTTTAAATACTCTTTGACTCTTTGAGATAAATTTTAAATCTGTTTTTCCAACATAGAAGCAGTACAATCTTTACAGCTAAGATTATACGCACCGGAATTGTTAAATTTATCATCACTGGTCTTTGGAATTTATGAGTAATTTTCCTCTATTATTATTTGTATTAAATGCCGCTCTAATCTTTTGTGGTTGGTATTGAGATATTTGATTCGAAAATTTATTTATGTATTATGAAACCAACTAAATTTAACCACAAATCATATTCTAAAAAAATATCTATTCATTTTGTATCATTAAGTCAATTTCGACAGCTTTCATTGTCGTAACAATTTAAGTTTGGTACTAGATTTATTTTTAGGAGAACACATTCTTATTGTGAAGTTATAAATATTCAGGTAACATCTAGGTTCGAAAAATTGTCACTAAAAATATTGTCGCTGTATCATAGTAGGATAATGCACCTTCTCCGGTTTGGAAAGAGATCCAGGTTCAAATTCCGGTGGCTCAAAAACAATATTTTTTGATAAAATTGATATAAATGTATATATTTCTAATTAATATATTTAATTCATATTTAGATTTATTTTGTAATAAATATTATTTTAATACAAATTAAATGCATCAATTAATTAAAAATATATACAGATAAAATCAATTTATCAAAAAAATATTTTAGATGATACCGGAATATTAAGGATTTATTTATATTCTGAAAAATACTACAACTTAACAATAATAATCTATTCTCTTTAAAAAATATATATTACACTTTTTTTTTAATAGATTTTTAAAAACATTAGAATAACGTGACATATATGTTTAAGTTAGTTAATAAGACATCCTGACAAAGGAAATTGTATTTTACGAAACCGATTTGTGTATTAAAATAACTCATTATAATCGGTTAAAAA
Organism: Eubasilissa splendida; assembly: GCA_031772225.1. Taxonomy (NCBI): domain Eukaryota; kingdom Metazoa; phylum Arthropoda; class Insecta; order Trichoptera; family Phryganeidae; genus Eubasilissa; species Eubasilissa splendida. The sequence continues at coordinate 25,573,584 of CM062858.1, read as the reverse complement.
CAAAGTTAAATAATATCATGAAAGTGGTTTAAAAATAAAGTTAATAAAGAAATATATTTTTGTTTCAAACAAGCTAAAATCATATCAAATAAGTATTGTTATAGTTATAAGACTATTAGAGGTTTAAAGTATTGCATTTTTCAATTATTCAAACATTATTCTCTAAGAGAGATGGTAAGGATGTTTGAGAGAAGAGTTAAGGAGTTAAAGAATAAGGTTTTGCATTGACGTTAATACGAGAAGTCTGAGTATTTATGTATGTGTTAAGATCGCGACGTATGGACTGCTCACGATAGTGACATGCGTCGATAGCGCGATATCTAGAATAAGACTGTTGACTATGCTCTCCTTTGTTCCAGCTTACCACTACTACTTTATAGTTTTCATACATACTCATCAATTGATGAAACATTTTATAATATTATATCTGAATTACCCAACCATCAATTTCGTGACTGTCTTCTAATATTTTCCTGCAATATCGCGTCATACTTTTTATTTACTTTTTCTCATTCATACGTTGCACATAATGAAATGAACTTGGCAACCTTAGGTGCACTTATAAGTTCATCTAGGTTGCTAAGATGGTTTCATTCATTCTAGGTCTAAAAATACTAATTTACTAAGAACGTATAGGAAAGACATACTACATGTATATACAGTAACAAATAGCATCATATTTATATGGATTCATATAAAATTAAGAAGACTCTGTCTGTCTGTTCATAACTCGAAAAGGACTGAACCGATTTTGATGGGGTGTTTTATGGTATAACGTCAGGAGTAGCACAAGGAAGAAAAAAAAAATTAAGTGCGGCGCCTAGCAACATTGGCAGATAAGTGGATCGGTCATATAAAGTTTTCCTGGCTGAGGAATCTTTGAAAGTAGTCCGAAAAATATTTTTTCTGCAGAGCCCGGAACCAAGATGCCAGGACTTTTAGCAAAATGGTGGTTATCTGGCATCGTGAAAAACACCGAAGGTATTCACACTCTGGTAATGAAATGTTTTTGATGGTATAAGGTGAGTGGTTTACCACTAGATTAACAAGCACGTTAAATTATTAGTGAAGAAAGGTTGAATCAAATTAAAAATAATGGAGTACAGCAAAAATGTTATTTGTGTCTTTAAATAGTCTCGCTACGATTAAAATAATTGTGGTTTTCTCTGAAAATCTGGACACATTAATGTTGTGTTTGATTTCTGACCATTAGATCACACGTAATTGACTATCAACACAAACACCCTCGGAAGTCGCGGAGCGTGGATGAAGGAAATCAGCTTATCAGTCTCCCCACGTTTCGGTATATTCGAGGGTTTTCCAAGAATTCGCCTAAATATTCATTGGAAACACGTATCGCCCTTTGACAAAATTGATTGGAAACAAATAATAGTATTCGCTTTAATTTTCTTCGCTACTCTTTCGACTTTCCCGAGGCATTTATTTTCACGACAATCAGCCTTGCGCAGACACACATTATTATTTTGTTATATTTAAGTTACGTCATTAATCACTGTTTATTATGTACTTGTATAAATATGAAACTATTTATGAATTTTTTAAATGTACTTTATTATTCATTGTAAATTTAAATGATAAATTTCATTAAATTATTCATTTTTTATATATCAATAAAAACCCACATCTGGATGATTTCAAATGACATTCAAATTTATGTAGGTAGGCATTATATTACAATTCTCGTCTAGTGAAATAGTGATTGCTTTTAATAATTCTACTTACATATAATTCGATCAGAGCATTTTGTTTACGTAACCAAATTTAATTTGATTTATTATTAATGTGCATTTCAATATATTTATAAAATAATACATACATATTTTATTTCAATTGGATTTGTCTGTCGGCCAATAATATTGTCAACTGACTTGCTATCGCCAAGTTGGCTATCGCCCAGCTGTCCTGTCAATTAATTGGCTATTGGCCAGTTGTCTTGTCTTATAGTTGCCTCTGAACCGATAAAGCATTTATTCTAATTATTCGTACGAAGAGTATTTTTTTTCGTTGTTTTTGAAGTGAATTTAAAATAGATAATAAAATGTTGCGGAATTATTTATCACAAAAAAAAAGTTTCCTGTATTTTTGCAATCCGGGGTCTTTGATCAGTCCCATTTTTACTTCTTCCACTATTTTCTCATCTTATCAAATGCCATGAGCATTGCTATGTCAGGTTTCTCACCAGGTATCGTGCGTTTTTGAGTTCGGTTTGACTAAGTCATGTGTTCTTCGTTTATATAATAAAATTTACTATATCATCCTTTCAAAGAGTTTAAATATTCGTTAATTTCAGATTGTGGACGGCAACGCCAAGACTGATGTCTCTAATCGAAAGGACCCTGGACTATTCTGCGGAGAAACTGAACAGCCCCAGACGTTCATATCGGAGACTAGTTTCGTCAAAGTCCTGTTTCATACAGACAACTTCACCGATCAGACATATTTCTCGTTCGACTCCAGGTAAGCAATTTATTTTTAAATTTTTTCTATCTATATTCTAATAGGTAAGATTGTAAACAATCTAAAATAAGTAATATTGGATGCGCACATCACAATTTCCCGTTTTGCTAGCTCTATATTGAGACAAGAAAGTGATTTCTTTAATAGATTGATTAATTCAATTTAGAATTGAACGTGTCATTAAATATATCTAACCTTAATCGAAGTCTTAATGTTGAAGTAAATATATTTTAAAACAAACAAATTTATTAAATATAAAAATTAAATAATGTTTTATTCTTCTATGCTTCTATTACAAATAAAAAATAGATATCTAAATATTATTGTATGCAAATAATACTGGTATTTTAAGCGTCAGTTATAAACTCTATAGCGTAGACTTTTTAAAAACATAATTTTAAATTTACGGTTTAATTTAAACAATTTGACGTCGACCTGTTTCGATGCTTCCATCTTCGTCAGGGCCAATGTACAAGTTATATGTACTAATCCATAAAATAAATATAAAAACAAATTAAAAGTTAAAATAAATTAACTATTTAATTATATTTATAAAAATAATTTATATAAAATAATTTATTTTCTAAATTTACAAGTATTTATCTCATTTATTAATGTGCATTGATATTTATAAATTTGTAGTTTACAATGTTCCTATTCGTATGTAATATTTCGTGTTCAATTCTGGTCTCAATGGGTTTTGCCTACGCTGAGGAACTATTTTACGTAGTTAATCAATAATCAGTCAATCAAAATAATAAAATTATGCTTTGTATATTTGTATACAAACAAACTTATTCAATTTAAATTATGTAAAAAGGTAGATACTCTAATATAAAGATGATAATACGTCGGTTAAGATAAAAAAAGTTTCAACAGTTATGTTGAAGTAATAAAAAATTCAAATTTTTAAAATAATGCATCTATAAATAATTCAAAAGGTAAGTGGGCGACTTACAATTGATTAATAAAAATAATGGCTTAAAGTATTCATAGTATTGGCAACGTTTTTATGACATTATTGCTTCCAAATAAGTAAAATAACAACCTAATATCTGTAGAAAAATATTATTGCCATCTCACAAAATGTATAATTTCTTTCAATATTCCATGCACTTTGTTTTTTATTATGACCTTTCATAAAATATATATAAAAATATGAACTTTAACCACAATGTTAATATTGCTAATTTTAAAAGTATATATAGTTTAGACAAGCTTTATTTGATTACCGAATGGGGTAAATATGATCTCATTAATTCAAGTCTACCAAAAAGACCTTGAGCCTGAGTGCGGGTCAAGCTAAAGGTGAGCCACATACCTACCCTAAACCTTTCCCAAAATAACCAACTTCTGTAAATCCCAAGTCATCCTCGCTGTCGATTACATAACCTCTAATACTGCCTGTACGGAGGTTATGAAATTAAATTGTTGCTTTTCCTTTCGAGGATTTTGGCTGCGGTGATATGAATGAATTCATTAATATGATAAATATACCAAGTCTTAACGCTGGTGGCTAGGCGCTGCCTATACAATGTGATGCGATTTTATGTGGACATGGAGGAAATAAGCAAATTAAATAACAAAATATGTATAATAATTAATAAAAATAAAACACTGTTTATACCACTGTTAATTGAGAAATCAACATGTTTCAAGACTAATGGTCCCTTCTTCAGATTACATATGTAAACAAAGTGTTTTTATTATTAATAATATAATACGTTAAACAAAGTTAATTTTCTTATTAAGGAGAACACATTTTTATTGTGAAGATGTAACTATTCAGAACATAGGTCTGTGATGTTTTTAATACACATTAAATGTATTAATTAGAAAAATATACATATAAAATCAATTTTTTCGAAAAATATTGTTGTTGCTACCGGGATTCGAACTTGGATCTCTTCCAATCCAGGAAACATGCATTAACATAATCGGTTAATGTACGTTCCCCGGATTGGAAGAGATCCAGGTTCGAATCCCAGTAGCAACAACAATACTTTTCGATAAAATTGATTTTATATGTATATCTTTCTAATTAATACATTAAATATGCATAAAAAAATATTTTACAATTATTGAAGAAATGAATATTTAACTACAGTCTTAAAAAAATATATTCGGCATAAATAGCAAATACGGTATGATCTAGGATTTAGATAAAAAAAAAATTCCTGTAGAATTGAGAATTGAAAATAAAAAAAAAAAACGATTATGTCGCAAGTATTTAAAAAGTCATTACACTTTAAATTTACACCATAGTAAATATTGACATTTGATGCACATTATATTTAAATACTTGCGATATGTTATTTTTTTTAAATCAGAGCACTCAACTTTACCGGAAAACATGAATCTGAGAATATTCCCAATTCGCCAGTTGAGTCAATTTATTTTAACAAGTTTTTCATATTTCGTACATCCCATGAAATAAATATTTGAGATAGTATGCAGTATTATTAGATATGATGAACATGTCAAGATTATTTAGTTATATTTTTGGTTTTGCAGAGCGGAGCAGCAGTTTGAAGTGTATCTCAGATATGGACAGCATCCAGAGCTGTATCCCAATAGAAGAGGAGAGGTGGTTGCGGGGTGAGATATTTTTTACTTACACACACAGTTCTAACTTTTCTCTTCTTTTATAAGCATCTCGTAATGTATCATCATTTATATGTGACTCATCAATAGGTTAAGCAAATTATCAACAAATATATGAATTTTTGAATGCACTGAAGTGATAGTTATTAGGAGAACACATTCTTATTGTGAAGTTGTAATTATTCAGAACATAGGTCTGTGATATTTTAAATACTAATTAAATGTAATCATTATAAAGATACACATATAAAATAAATTTTATCGAAAAATATTGTTTGTTGTTCTACCGGGATTTGAACCTGGATCTCTTTCCAAAGATGGCAAGGTGCATTATCCAACTATGCTACAGCGACATTATTTTTGATGACAAATAAAATGTTACACTTTTTCAAATTAATACATTGTTCCATTATTTGAAACCCATCTAATTTATATGTATATTTTTATAATTAATATATTTAATTAGTATTTAAAATATCACAGACCTATGACCTGATTAATTACAACTTCACAATAAGAATGTGTTCTCCTAATAATATATAAGTTGTATCAATGTATCAAAAAATTTAATAAAAATGAATTGTTAATTCTGGCGTCTGCTATCGGTTCACTCAAAAATATTTGAGATTGCGTAAAAAAAATGTAGATGGCTTTCAAATAATGGAACGATAGATGTATTCATTTAAAAAAGTGTAACATATAGGTTCGAAAATTTGTCATCAAAAATATTGTCGATGTAGCATAATTGGATAATGCACCTTCCCCGATTTGGAATAAGATTCAGGTTCTAATTCCGGTAGCGCAACAACAATATTTTTTGATAAAATTGATATAATATTTGCATCTTTATAATTAATACATTTAATCAGTATTTTGATAATTATTTGTACGCGCGTGAACTCTAGTGAGTTACGAAAAATAATGCGTTAAAGATAATGTCATCATTGGAAAAGTATCGAAAAAAAATCAAGAACATAATACGAATGATATGAATAATATGAATAAAACAATGATTTTCGCCTATAAATAATGCGATAATATTTTGTTTAGTAGAAGCAAGTTTCTTGCCTTCGAAATACACGAAAATCATTTCTATTTATTTTGGACGTTGGTTTGCATGAATTTGTAATTTAATTCTCAAATATACGCATCGAATAAGGATGTTTGTTATACTTTTTTACTAACTCTAATACTGTAAAATATGGAATTTTTAATTAATTTAAATTAAACTTTTAACTAAATATAATGCTAAGTTTGTAATATAATATAGTAATCATAAAATAATTTAAAATATTGAGTATATTAAGTATCCATTTATTCATTATTATTTTGCATATATATTGTTGTGTTTAGCGATTCGAAAATATCGAATCTAGTACATAATTTGTAATTTGTTGTTTTATTCGTAAATTTGTAATATTTTATACATTTTTCGAAAATTTTAAATTACCGCAAATGATAGAAAAAAACATTTTTCAAGTTGTTCGTTAATATAGTTCAAATCACATTATACATATTTATAAAAACGTCAAGGAACAAAATTTTCATCATAATATTTCTTACTCTGATTAAACTCAAAATTAATAATAGATAAACCCAAAAACAATATTTTGAACACTTACCGCCGCCTGTTGTGGTAGTAGGTACTTGTGGTGTAGAAATATTCCAAAAAGTCACTAAACTATAATTATATTTACATCAATTCACATAAATGTATACCGTATTTACAAGGAACACAGGAAATAATAATTCTATCATATATAATATTCAACACATTTCAAACAGATACTAATAGTATGTGTTATTGAACCAAATCAATATTTACTTTTGTTTGTTAACTGAATATATCGTTTTTTTACCAATTTAAAAAATATACTCGTTTCGTTAATGAACAACCGACCGCCGAGATGGCTATCGCCAAACTAAATTTCGTCATATTTATGGAAATGTTGCAAAGTATGATCTGTATTCAACTGCCTACCTACATAGAACAATAAGTATATTTTACCTTAAGAATCAAATAAATATAAAAGTTGTAAATTATTTAAGACTCCGTGACAGACCTTCAAAATAATATAAATTGCACGCGGAGCACAATTTAATTTTATTGGCGATCCTCGTTCATAGATTATTATTTTGAGTACTTTTGGGGTAATTGAAATTAGTTTATTTATAACGGTATTATTGTTTATCTAAATACATTTGGACTTTTTATCATTTTTACCTCTTACGTTGGACTAATCCAAGGTTCAAAATTAAGACTGAGGGTAAGTCTATATAAATATAATTTGGATAATATTTGCTTTTATCTACATCTATGAATAGTTGGGAGTAACATTATATAATTCCAATAATTTATTGCAATAGGTAAATTTATTATAGGTTATCATTTAATATTTTATAAAAAAGTTACGAATAAAATATTATTTTTTCTTGTCTTGTTTCGTATTTTATATTTATATTTATAATCAAATATAGATAGCTAATAAAAAAATATGTATTTAACAAGCTATAGACTGAGGACCAATAATTTTATATCAAGATTAGTAATATGATACAAAATATGAAGGATTCTTGAAATTTCTTTCGTCAGGTGTCTGTAATTTGTAAATGTGGCAAATTTACTTTTCTAATCAAGTTCTTGTTTACTTATGAAGATTATTTACAGATTCGATGACAAAAAGTTATACACTTTTAATGCACTATGTAATTATATAAACGACTTTGTTTCTTTTTTTTTTAAAGAGAACACATTATTGTTTGTGACGTTGAAATTTTTTCATAACGTAATGTAATTGGATACTGCACTTCTCCGGATAGGAAGAGATTCTGGTTCAAATACCGATGGTAGCTAAAGTATTTTTCGATAAATTGAGTTTCATTTTGTTTTAAATAATTATTTTCGTAGAAAACTTTTCCATATAACGTCAAAAATTTGAAGTTTTGAAAAAAAAGTAATTGACACCAATTAAAATTGATAATTAAGTGTATATAATGTGTACAACCAATATATATAATCATATATAATACATAATTCTTGACAAAAATTATATTCAATAAAAGCAAATTTTTGTCGTCTATTGTACCATAATTTAAAAAAAACGTTATATGCTGATTATTTTTAAGCTGTTTTTGTGACCAATTATCCAAAGAAATGTCGGCAGTGAAGGCAGAAGGCGGAATAAAAACGTATAATGAAGATACAGCCTGGTACAAGTACATTTTGAATACTAAAATATTAATGAACGAATTTTCTACCGGAACTTTTATTTCGAGGGTTGAACGAAACCACCAATTCGGGAATATTATTTGTGAATCGGAAAATTTATCATTCGGAAAAAATATATTTGTGTATTTTTTTCTCTAATATGAATAAGACATTTGTATGTGTATTTTGTATTTAAATAAATTTTTTTTTAATGGAATGAATAATTAATGAAAAACCTTTATACATATTCGTCTTTCCATCAACCAGGAGAAAATTAGGTTTTTATTAATTAATATAAAATACCCTTGTACGTCTCACATTTTATTAAGTCCAATACAGAGTGAATATTACGTTCCGGGCCGATGTTGTTGTATAATAACTAAAAAATAAAACACAATTTTTTAATTTAGTTTTTTATTATTAATTATTTGTTTTATTACAATTATGTGTGAAATTAAATATTGGCCAGGTGGTCGCTTTTGGTAGCGACACATGTACGTGATCTTTTAACCATATTTTTCATAACATTATCGCACACTTCACGTGTTATTTCGAATGTTGTCTTGCAGCATCAAAATTGTTGTTGGTTTAATGGTGTGTTTACTTTTTTTTTCAAGTACCTTTACAGACAGTAAATACAGTACAGTCGGGAGTCGTCAAATCAAACGATCAAGGAGGCTAGTTGAAATCACAATTTTTTGACATTATGTGGCCGGGAAAAATTTCTTACATAATTTCAAGCATAGCTCAGGTTGTTTATGAAGTGGCACCGTCCTGTTGAAAACACATATGTTGGAGGCCCAATTCAAGTTCGGCTACTAAGAAGTTTTACAACATGCGACGATAGCGATTACCATTAATAATTATTTAGATAAAATGTTTTTATGACTTCAACATGTTATTGAGGCGTTAGATGCTCCACTACACTATCGCTACACATCGACCACACATATCCACTACACTATCGCCATCTATGGAATAAATTTGGTATTCGTTTTCCCTGAAACAGCATATATGTCATAATAAGAATCTAATTATAAGTACTTAAAGTGATTCCACATATTAACATATATACAACTTTCAAAAAATTTGATGAATATGAAGGTTGATTGGGTAGAATGGTGAACGTTACATTGTGTACACTTAAGCCAGCCGAAGACAGGTCGTAATCCTTGTAATTACTCATACTTTCATATTTTTCCATTAATAGAAAATAGCTTCGTCTCTATGAGATATCTATTATTTGTTTAATAACAGTGTCTTTGTAGATTACAATCCAGTTAGTGTGTGTTATTGGACATATTTAAATGATGAAATAAAATTGTTGGATTAAAGTTAAGTTATTAGTAGTATCAAGTTGAAGATTTTAAAGACACAACCACTACGGTGCTACTTGACGTATGCATCTTTTTGAGCTAAATATAATAACAAACGATATATACGAAAGGTAATAAGTAATTTTAAATATGAATTAAATGTATTAATTATAAAGATATACATACAAAATCAATATTATCGAAAAATAAAAACATTGTTGTTGCGGCTACCGGGATTCGAACCTGGATCTCTTCCCTAACCGGGGGAGGGAAAAAAAAAAAAAAAAAAAAAAAAAAAAAAAAAAAAAAAAAAAAAAAAAAAAAAATAAGTAATTTGAAGAAAACGAAAACTCTTTGAATAAAGATTTGGATTTAATAAATTTGTTAACTAGTATGAAAATTAAACTTTTCAAAATTGGTTATAAAAATAAAAACAATTATCGTTATAGAATTGTTAGCCAGATATATCAACGACTATATCAGAGTATAAAATTTTAATTAAATGTAAGTTAAATATTAGAAAGATATACATGTATAATCCATTTTATCTAAAAAGATTGTTGTTACAATCGGATTACTCAAAGGTATTTAAGATTCCGTAAAAATAAAGAAGATGGCTTTCAAATAATGGAACGATAGATGTATCAATTTGAAAGGTGTAACATATAGGTTCGAAAATTTGTCCTCAATGCACTGTGTGCTGTAGCATAATCGATTAATGCACGTTCCCGGATTGGAAGAGATCCAGGTTCGTATCCCGGTTGCAAATGCAATGTGTTAGATCAACAATGAATAATAAACCAATCAATTGTACACTTCAATCCTACTAGATACGTAATATTATATTTTCTTTATACATAAGGTATATTAAAATGCGAAAATGTTCACATCTTTGATCATATTTCTTTCATACATCTTTGCAACAATATTTTTACATAAAATTCTCATTTATTTTGCGATGATTTAAGATGAGAAGCTATATTTTTATTTTGTTTGGAAATTCATGATATTATGATGAATATAAATTTAATTTCGAGTACAAATGTGCTATTCAAATATACGAGGAGAATGGCAACGGTAGGCGTCATCATCACAACATTTACAATAAATATTAAAAATTTACAATATATATATATATATACGTATTACAATAATTTATTACTTTCGAATATGAAATATTTCACATTAATTATTGTTTTGAAAATTATGAATAGGAAGCATTTACTCTTATAAAATGTCCTTTATTTTGTGTATTTTCTCGAAGGGTAATTAATAAAGTACAGCATCTGTTTTAGTCTCTCGGCGAATTATTCGAAGAACAATTGTTCGAAAATCGATTGTTCAAAATCTCAAACAACAGGGACATCTAAAAATAAGTAAACGTTTTTCAATACATTTTTTGCAGATGGTAAAAATTAAATATTAAACATTTTTTAGTTCTAATAACATTGACAAATATTATCGTGATTTTTTAAATGGGCTTACCGAATTAAATATTTAGGTATAATAATGTTGATTTATAACCACTATCGGGTAGGCCAATGAAAAAAAAACCAGTAGTTATTTATTTTGTAATTTTCGCTATCAATGGAGTTGGGACGGGACTTTGTGAGGTGTCTCTTTTATGGGATTGATGGTAAATGTAATTTAAAATATGAATTAATTGGAAAATGACGTATTCTTATTTACGATATCGTATCAAAAAATTGAAAAAAACGATTAAATCTGAAGAATCCGTAACGCTACTTCATTCGTCACGTCCAACCAATCTCATTTTTCCTACATATACATAGATTTGTAGGAAAAATGACTTGTTTCTTTAATTTTAATGTCGTCATTCTTCGTTGTATCATATTTTTTAAAGTGAAATAGTTTTGTTGTGAATATTATTAATTAAATCTCAGTAATTTGATTAGATTTATTATACGATCTCGTTATTGTACTTAAAATATTAAAACTAAATGTATAACTAGTGGTAGGTTGTATGATGTATGAAAAATATGTATTTATCTTTATATGGGCTAGTCCATCCTAAGATGTTGTGTTTATATTTTAGAATCATCTTAGAATACTTTTCAAACAAATATAATATTATCATCATCACCAGAAAATGTTAATCCATAGCTGGATAAAAGCCTCCCCATAACACTGTTACACTCTTCGACGGTAGCGAAATTTAGGGCACCTACGTTATAAAAAACTTATTGGTTTTTAAAAATATTTTTCAATTTTGTCATTTCAAACATATATTATATTTGTGGTGGTCTTACTTGCGCCTCACATAGATGCATAAATAAGTACTCGACAGCCATACAGTCCGCCTGGTACTCGTCAAATCGCAGACAACAATAGACCGCGATCGAACCAGTCTGAGTAACCACCAGAACCACTCACTCTTCTCCTGGCCAGCTCCTCGGACACGTCTTCCCGCACGCACCTCGGCACCGTCTTCAGTGAACTACGTTAATCTTACACTTTTTAAAATGTAATAAACAAGTGTAAATTGTATTTGTTAATAAACGCAACTATCGTAAGTACTGTTTCATTCATAATAAGCCCGCTCTAGCCACAAACACTCACAAATACCAGCCCTATTTTTATACAATTTTCGGATTGTGTCATTCTGGGCTTATACGGACTATAAAATGAAATATTTGAGCGTTGCCAACTGCAAAATTTTTGTCAAATGACTGAATAATTATGTATTAGTTATCGATTCCTTGATCTACAAAGCAGCTAACTCCGCCCATGGTCAAAAAATCGTTTTTGATGCTATTATTTTCCTCTTTTACACTAGATGCCAAAAATTCAAATCAATTTTAAAACACTTGAAATCACGCATTTAAAAATAATAAATAAGTACTAGGTACAGAAAAACCTTACATTGATTCTTCCAAAAACCTTCAATACCTTCCCTTGATACAAGTGTTGATGGCGCCATAACCACTACATCATTACATTACATGGAAAATCACCTAACTCCCAATAATATTTTACAATTTTGGTGAAGAAATTCAGCTCCAAATACTCCCTATAAGTACGAGATAAATCAAAATATCAATAAAATTTCTCAGCTATCTTATTTCTGCATAAATAATCTACCAAAAGGTGTTTTGGAATTTTCGTAATCCGTTTAATTACAAAATTAAAACGTTTTTTGTTGCTCCTGAAAATTTTAGAATAATGGAGTTAGCTGCTTTGCAGATTAAGGTATCGTTATGATACACTATATTAGGGTAAATGGATTAACTTGCGTTGATTTTATAAAGCTTGCTGTGGCGTATTAAAAAAAAGTATATTTTAGCGCTTGTAAAAGTATCGATAGATATCAAAAGTTTTGTAGAGCGTGAACGTTTTGTGCCCCTCTTTATCATGGGTGCTAATGCATCGCATAGGCTGCATTGGCGTAGTTACGCCGTTGATACTGAATTTTTCATGGCAAATTTAACAAGAACAATTTGACTTTTCTAGCTTGGTGGGGACGTTTTATATTATCTCGGAACACGGATTTTTTTTCTTAAAATACGTAAACTACTATGGAAATACGTAAAATTAATATTGACCTGAATAGTAGTAGACCGTTAGTGCATTGGGTTAGAAACAAGATTTTCTCAAGTTGCAAGTGCACATGAATGCCTAAAACATACATTATTTTCATAAAAGTGTGACTATTATAGAAGACACGAGATCAATTTAGTTCTTACTAGATTATGAATAGTACCTACGTTATATTCTTATATCATATATACAAAACGTAAAATATATTTTTCGCATTTTGCATCGGTGCCCAATTTTTTAGTTACGCCTCTGGGACTATTTATTTATTTCCATCAACGCCCTTGTGGGCTTTTACATAAGAATAATGATAAATTTAATTTAGATATAACAGAACAGTTTTAATATAATAGTTTAAATAAAACATAAAAAACTAAGTACAATTCATGAACAAATATTTCTTCAATTCACGTATGCTCATGCAACGAAAAATGTCAACGAAATTCAACTTGTTACCAAGCCGATGCATCCGTATTATTGGCGAGTTAACAGCATATTTATTTATGTGGGTACCTACAAAGAACACTTCATATTGTCTCATTTGAGTTGGTACTCTATACGAAACCATTTGTGTTAACTCTGGGCAGTCCAACATATTGTTAATTGTACATATAAATACTATATCGTTCGTATCTCTTCTCCAGGTTATTTTTTTCAAATGAAGTAGACTCGTTAAATAATCGTAATTTATATTTTCTATCGGAATATAGAATTTAAAAATCTTAGAAATTTATGTTTTGATTTTTATAATATGTGAACCATAGTAGAGTCGAGTCATATTCCAGCGTACTTTTTACAATAGATGTATATAAAGTAATTAGAGAGCGGAGCGAGTTAAAGTTTTTGGCTATTCTTAACATAAATCCTAAAGATTTCATCGCTTTGTTGCAAATTTCGTTATAATGTTGAATAAATGACAATTTTTCGTCGATGAGCATACACAAATCCCGCATAACTGCGACACTACTTAAATCAATATTGTTAATGCTATATTGAAAATTTACTTAATAGCATTCATGAAAATAAATGTTTGTTCATTAGATCCTACTGCGAGCGCGTGTTCAGGGACTGCCGCCTGCAGACCTGCTACGTGCAGTCCCCCGCCTACCCTGGCGTGTACCCGCGCCACCTGCACTGCAGGTACCACCTCAACACCCGGCTGCCCTTCATCAAGCTCTACATAGAGAACGAAGAGTTCAACATCGACGGGCAACGCTGCGAGAACATCATGACCTGTCCCATGAGGCCCATCACTTCTGGTGAGTCTTTTACACACATGCACCAACTATTGTTAATTCATTGTTTGATGGTAGGTATCAGTGACGGTCGGTGTCTTTGTGTAGAATTAATTCTGGATAATAAGTTTATACCTACTATAAAATAAACAAATCTATAGACTAGTTCTCGAAGACTCACACTATTCACTATTTTCATTGACAGCGTTAGAACAAGTTGTGTGAAGTATCCATGTTATTTTCTATATATTTAAAAAAAATATCAATGAATGATAAATTATGAATTATGATGAATGATAAATTATGAATTCAATGATGAATTATGAATTAAATGATTTTCATTTAATTCATAATTATTCACATGTGCATTCTCATGACCAGGAGGATTGTAGACGTTGCACGAAATTTTAGATTGATCAGAAGATTACGAAGCTCAGCATTTAGCAGGCAGTGAAGTAAATATATAGGGGATACATTGAATTTTGTAGACGCAATAACTCAGTTAACTTTTTTAATTACAGTTAACTCCGCAGTTTATATCAGATTTCGATCCAACTTTTTTTGATAATTTGATCTTATAAATATCTCGGCTAAATTCATTAGACAGTTTGATACTCATTCTTGTTTGAAAATAGCGGCTGTTTTGCAAACTACAGTATCGTTACCTTTCTCACACAGACGGAATCTAGTCAAATCTTGCGGCCAGTGATGTAAGGAATTGTTCAATATTTTATCTATTTTTCATTTATGTTCTATTAAGTAAATAATGATAGATGTATTCATACGATAGTATACACGCTACTGGAGAAGCGAATTTGATCCCGCTTTATTGGCATATTGTAGTTTGCGCTCACTTTACGTCACTTCAAATTGAGTACCATTAGGCCTATATTGCATTTCGTATAAGTGGCTATCCGCCTTTTGCACTATTTGACCTATTAAATTCGTTGTCCTATGTATAAGATATTTCGTACGACCACTCAGTATCCAAACATTGCATTTAATTGTCAAATCTGAAAAGGTAACATATATCTTTATTTTCCCACATATAATCACTTCTATATATATGGAAAATATCTTTACCATAGAGTTAAACATGAAGAAATCCGGAAAGAACTAAATAGTTAGCAGAGTTAACATGATTAAGATAAAGTCGCGTAGCTGGTTTGGTCAGGTTGAACGAATACACGGGGAGAGAGTGGTAAGAAATATATGTAAAGCGAGTGTTGATGGTATCAGAAATAGAGGATGTTCGCGGAAGACATGGAACGACCAGATAAACTCAGATATTAAAAGATCGCCCTGTTAAAAGCCTCGACCACCGACAACCTTGCATGATAAGATGTATGAATGTGAACGAGGCGAGAGTTAGTGTTAGGACAGAGGAAAGTGTTGTTCTATCCTGTGTCGTCTCTGTCTCGCGAAAATGGTATGAAAGTTAGTTAGTTACATGGTAACTTAATAAATAAAATAAGACGCAAAAAGAGCACGTCTTCTACGTAAGATAACATAAAAATGTACTGGCCGTACATGCGGATTTTGTCCGTGAGTGAAAATGTTTTTGTTTTACTATTTTCTCTAGGTCTAACAAAGTTAACGATTTTATTAAGGTTTTTGAATAGCCGCATTTGTAACAATGGCGAGATAAACATGGCGGGAAAAGCTTGCTAACAAACATAGCCGAGATATTTATATTGTATCATTTTTACAATCGAAATATTACACGTTTATGATTAATTAACGGTTTCAAAATTCAAGCATATTTTATATTAATTTTCGATTAAAAAGCGACATTATATATAACAATACCGCTTGATACAACGACACGAGATACTTCAACCGACAGCGGAATGTGAAAACAATAATATCACCACTCGCGACTATTAAAAATAAAAATAAATGATTTCAATTTAAATTATGAAACAGCGCGCGCCTCATTTTATTAACAAGACTAAAAATACAGTTTTGAACTAGGTGCATGGATGGGTATCGAATAGTATCCTATAGTACAATTATTTAATTATTTGTAACTCTCTTTGCATATTGACAAACTGCAACTCACACATGTGATGGGCAGCTTTCATAAGCAGTTTGACGATTACATTTATATTTTCACATATATTTTCCATTATCAAAATGTTGATTTTCTGTTCAATAAATATAAGCTACAATTAATAAATAAATACAAATTAAATTAATCAACTAGAAAGATATACAGAAAAAAATGTATTTGAACCTGGACCTTTTCCTAATTGGGAAAGCGCGTTCTCCAATTTCGCTATAGCAATCGATTACATTTACGAGGAATCCTATATTCTGTAATATTTCCAATTAATACATCTTCTAATCTATTTTTTTTTAAAACCATTGGAAACGTATTATAATTCGATCAGTTTATACGTATTATTAAAGCAAAACTGAACGCATTCAAAATTACGAATATTTTCATGCAAATTTATGTAAATGCATTGAGTGATGCTTTAATAGATTGTTATTAAAATGATTTAATTTTTGCCTAACAAATTGTTGGGCCGAACTCTTTAATAATTAATTTATGTTATAACGCTTTTAAACAGACAAATTGAAGTACTCTATTTCCAATATAAATATTTTTCAACTGAGTATTATACATGACCTATTTTAA
This sequence comes from Eubasilissa splendida, assembly GCA_031772225.1. NCBI lineage: Eukaryota > Metazoa > Arthropoda > Insecta > Trichoptera > Phryganeidae > Eubasilissa > Eubasilissa splendida. Next base: position 25,556,544 of record CM062858.1, on the reverse strand, counting down.
ATTGTAATATATTAGGGGTTTCTGATAATTAAAAATAAAATTTATCGATCTATTGTCAATATTTTTATAGATCGATAGATAATTGTTATTTTAAAAAAATTGGACCGCATTTATACCTTAAAAACAATATACATGGTCAGTGCATGTGAACAGGAGGCACCTCAAGTTGTTTGAGTAGGATAATATGTGCATGAAGGGATTGATTATGTTATATATCTGGAGTCTAGTTTGAACACGTTAAATAAGACGACTAATGAGTTAAAAATTCGTCTCTTAGCTGTATATTTCATCTGTAACATAATAAGACCAATAGTTATAATAATAAGACTCATCATATATGTGAAAATGAAACACTTGTTTTTTTATTCTACTCGTTTAATTTACTTGAGGCATTATTATCAATCTAACAATTTAACTCAACAAGTTGTATTTTTATCTATAGTGGGGGACAGCTATACAATTTTTATTTCCATACATTTTAAATGCTTCTAATTATTACAAGTAACCATTCAGTTTCAACACTCATGATATTTATGTCATAGGTAATTTTTATAAAATGACAGCTATATAATTTTACAACCTAAGAAGATAATACAGCAAGAAAGATTTTTTTTGATATTCTGGAATTTATATAAAGTTTGCATGATTCTAGGAAATTATTATGTTAAAAATGATATTTAAAAAAATAATGCATCAATGTCGAATTGGTGATCTTGTTCCACATCCTTGGTAGATCTATAACAGAAAAAAGGTTTCGGTTGAGTAAAATCCTCAATTTGTGTATAATTTATGATAATAAGAATTTAAATTAAATTACAAAGAAAAAAATGTGTTATATAGTTCTACACACTAACCTCGGAATCAGTAAATTTGACTTATGGTTGCAAAATGTGGAATTTTAACACGAATCAAAGAAAATAAATTAGCAGTTATTGATCGCAAAATTCTAAGAATAATTTATGGATATACATTAGAAATTTAAGATTCTGTAGGTCTCAAAGATTGTGATTGACTTGTCATGTTGAAATATACCAGATGACAGAACACCACAAATCTTAGCTAAGTGGATATTCCAGTAGAAGCCAGTAGGACCTGAATACTTTACTCATGATGAATACTTTAACTCCATTCATATATTAGTAAGTCATAAATTATTAAGAGTTATTAAATTCCACCATGACTCAATTATTTCTCTATAAACTGTTGATCTTATAAAACACATTTCAAGAGCAATTTTAATTTCTTATTTGTTGCATTTTATATCAATTTTGATAAAAAATTAAATAAGGTTATGACTGATCGATATCAATACAATTTTATATTACCATTTACCTACCCATACGGAACGACTTGTACAAAGAGATTATATTCTTTGGACGTGTACTATAAATAGTATGAAATATACTAATGTATTATGGAAGATATGTATTATATGGCAGTACTATATACAGAAGATAGTACATTAATAATAAGATAAAACACTCTGTTTAAACCTGTATTTATTGATAAATCAACAATTTTCGCCCTAAGAAGATCTTCCCGAAGAAGATACCATTGGTATCGAAATATGTTGATTTATTAATAAATAGTGGTTTAAAATAAGTGTTTAATCTTATTATTTATTAAAGAAGAAGATAATACCTATATAGTACGTACAATGTTAATGTAATTTAGAATATTAAACTAAAAAAACAGTATTATTCGTCAAAAAAAAATCACACTAGAGCGAAATTCATCAAATAGGAATGCTCCCAAATTTATTACGCAACTATTTTCATAACTGGTAATTATTCCAACATGAACATGCACAGTTGCGGACAAAGGAATATTAATAATGCATGTTTGATAATTACATTTTTACTATCTAAAATATGTCCAAGGTATTTTACAAAATAACAAATATATGTACACGACAGATAATTAAAATGGAACGTACAAGTACAAAATCTGGTCCCCAGAGTAAGTAAACATATGTACATATTCATTAAATTGAGAAATATCGTATCATCTAGTATGATTAAAATAATTTATTACTCTTTTGTCCAATCTATTTTACAATACGGTATAATCGGTTGGGGAGGGACTTTCAAAACTAACCTCTTACCTGTAGAAAAGGTTCAGAAGCTGGTTTTGAATGTCATCAATAATTCCAACTTCACAGCTGTTTAACTCTTTAAGGGTTCTCAGTTCTTATCATCTAAATCTTGAAAAATAACGCATTACTACAAATTCACAAAGACCATTTCAATTCAACAATTTCCACAAAAATAAGTAACTGATCAAGATCGCGTGGCATCTTAGAAATCCCCAAATTTAAAATTAGTCCTTCTCAACACCATTACGCCTATCAAGGTATACAATTTTGAATGCCCTCCTATATAAAATCAAAACAGAAAAAAATATAAAGCCTTCAAATCACAAATCAAACAAATATTATTATAACTCCGACAGCAATTACAAGTTCTAATTGATTATGTTTATGTATGTAATAATTTAAATGTATATTTATATTTTACTTCTATACCTACCTTTACATTATTTTAAAACTTAAATACTCGCCAATTCAAACACGAGAATTGATTTCTCTAATTGAGTTGGATAATTTTGTCTAAAAAAATAAATTATAATTAATAAAGTAATGTATATACAATATATGTATAATAAAATAAGTGTAAAATAAATTTAAATAAAAAAAATAACAATAATAAATGAATTCTTTGTATCAACGTTTTTATTATACTATAAATATAATATTAAGTGTAATCTAAAAATAAATATTTATCGAAAACAGTATTCTTTTCCCCAATGGAAATATTTCCTGAGGCGCATTATTCGTTAATGTTCCAATAAAATAACGATATTTTGTCACAAATCATATTAATTGCATACTTCAGTATCAAAGTATTATTCGTACGTCATTAAATGGATGTATATCTATTTTATGGAACTTATGACGTTGAAATAATTGACGATCGGATTATATTACACAAATTTATCGGATATTCATATAGTTTCTAGACACAATTATAAAGGGATCACTCAAAACCTTGCGTTAAATCGGACGACATATCGTCGCATCTAGAACCAGCGCAAAGTAAATAAATTAATTTAATCAAATTATTATTTATTTTAAATATTATAAGTAATTTAAAAATTCCTTCAATGTTTGCAAATACTTTATGGCAAATAATTAGAAAAAATCACTATTTATTGATACATCAACATGTTTCAAGACAAACTTCTTCAGGAAACAACTGAAATTAAAAATGCATTTTTATATAGATAACACTTGCAATTTTTTTAAAATTAGAATTAAGGAGCACTGAGATGTCTACATAACAATAACCATTCTGAATTATCCAATCACCTTTTGGAAATAAACCATTCTTTTGACATTAACAAGAGTTTAAAAAGTTTACATACAAAAACTAGGGGTTTACAGTTTGAAATTTAAGAAATAAAAAAAGTGTTAATAGCAAATTAAATATTATAAATAATCAAATCCATTTGAAAATGGTCACCATTTAAACTTCTTTTCACAGTAGTTACTAATCAGTCACCCACCACTTTTATTTTATTTTAATAGTTTTGTTTTTTGTCTATGCTTTTTAATTTTAGTATACATTTTTTCCTGAAGAAGGGAACCATTGGTCTTGAAACATGTTGGTGCATCAATAAATAGTGGTTTTAAACAAAGTTTTTTCTCATTATTTGTATAAAAATTATTCATTTGAAAATATCTTACTTGCTTTATACTCTATCAAGGATTTGTTATTATATCAAAAATAACACCTGGTTTAATTTTACAAATTAACATCATTATTATCACTATTGGATCTACAACCCCTTGTGCGTCTTAGCCGTTTCAACAGTTTTTTCATATTGATAACTATTGCATGCAATTTTTCTCCAGTCTTGGATAAAATTGATTTCTAAGATAGAAATTACCTCTTTGAAGACATTGTCACTTCATATTATTATTTAATTAATTTATTTTAAATATCTAAAAATTCAATACCGAATAAGATCGACCTTGTTTTCTCTGTATCATTTACATTTATTATTTTTTTATCATTTGCAATAGGTAATAGTGCTCAAGCAATATGAAAAAAATATATATTAAAAAACTGGCTTAGATTGCGTTCTTTGCATATGGTTTCGTTGGGAAAACAATTTCAGTATGGTAACACGTGCCATTGTCAAGGCGTTGCCTAAAAAAAATACGGTATAACCGTATTTTTCGCAGGAGATAAATCTCTCACTCTTGAGACGCCAGTTGCATACACTAGTGCTCACGGAAACCTTAAATAAAACATATATATATATATATATATATATATATATACATTATTGAACATGGTATGTAAAAAAAATATATGTATAAATAAAATGTGGAGTAAATTCATATCGGTATATATTAGTTACAAAAACTCAAACAATAAGCAGGTAGGTAATATTATAATATAGGTCAAGAGTAGCTCCGAACGCTCTCGACCCATGTTCACCAATTCTTGTGATAGCTGTTGTATCATTCTTTCACGTAGTCCAACCACCGAAGTGTTGCAATTAATAAATTAATAAACCTTGAAACGCACATTGTTGTAGTGTGTGTGTGTACATTTTATAAAACCGGCCCAAAAATACGTCTAAAAATATTTCTTTATAAAACGTCCAATGTATATTCATTCTTATTAGTCAGTATTCATGTCTCAGAAGCATACGTAAGCACTGGTTTGATTAGTATTTTGAATATTAATATTGTTGTGTTTCTGGATAGCAGTCGGATTTTAATTAAATTTTCGAGGCGGAAATAACAAAGATTCACGCTTACTATGCTTTTTTAGATTTCTTCTGTTGTATTGTTATTGTTGTATGTAAATATATATTCAATTTGAAATGAAGTATACATTGTAAATCAAAACATTGCGAAATCGTACGAATTTAGAACTATCATCTTTCTTATCTATGGTCATCTCGCGTCATATAGAAGTCGTGAATGAAATTGTAAGAATTTTTTCTATGGTCGCACTGTCAAAAAATGATGCGACGCTGACAGATTGTAATAATTACGTGTGTTAAATAATCATTTATGTAAACATGATCTCAATTTTTTCAAGAATGTTTTTAAATGGAATAGGTTGATGCGTAATATTAATAATATTACATTAATTCTAGAGAGGATTTTTGTGTTGATCTACTAACAAAGGCAGAATAATTTTAATTACATTGAGATTTTATTTACGTGTGGTTTATTGTGGGGAAAGCTCTAATATTGAAATATAGATTATATTGTGACACTGACCGTATAGCAGTCACCGCAAGCAATCGGCGATAGCCGATGATACCCTGATCGCCCAGTGGCCACCGATAGCCACATAGGGGCCACTATAGCCGCCCACAGGGCTTAGCAGCAAGCAATTGACGACATCCGAATAGACCCAGATCGCGTAGCAGTCACCAATGGCCGCATAGCGGCCACTATTGACTGCTAGCAGTAAGCAATCAGCGAAAACCGATGGCGTATCTGCTAGTAACGCTATATTGTGATAAATCAAAGTTATAATTACCATATATCATCAAAGAATCAAAGGTAGATTGTGATATTATGGAGTTGTAAATGTCAAATTTGACGAAAGTATTTATTAAATTATTTAATAATATATTATTTTAACATATGTCCTTGACAAATGTTTTAAATGTAATTCTAACTATATAAGTACAATACCATTGGGAGTTTGGGTTAACCGGCACGTCAGAAGATCCTGTACCGTTCATTTGCGCTAAGCGACTTCACTATTGTGGTAAGGATCAAGATGAAAGATACAAGTTTTGTTAAACTGATGTAAACACACATATAACATATTATTGTAATACCTACAGTAGACTCGAGATTTTTCGGGAGGGTAGAGAAAAATTAATCCAAATAAAAAAAAACGACATTTTCCATCAAAAACCAAAATAGGTTGGATAAAAATATTTAACACTTTTTTATTTCCTATTGACATGTTATGAAGCATAAACGTGACGGAAAATTCGCAACACGTTCAAAAGCTCACTAAAAATAATTTAAATATTAAAAATACATCAAACTAGCGCACACAGCCTAGTTCATAAAATGAATTTACAAAATTGAGGATATGTACCAGTACAAACAATTTTAAAAAGTCAATAATATCTACATTTAAAATCCACTGCTATGCACGCAAGATTTAAATATAATATTTGGCGTGATGCGCTACGGAGAAAAATCTCAAAAACTAATGAGATAATTATAGATTAATATAGATTTAAAATAAAATGCCAGATTATATAAGAAAGGAGGAGAAATTACACACCAACAATATTTGAGCATGTCCAAATATTTGTAAGAACACACAATTACTGGATTTTAGCCTTCAAAAGCAATGTTTTTAAACAAATTATAGATATATCATAGAGACAAAGTTTTTATATTATATTATTTGGAAAAATATGGAAATATGAGTATTTACAGAACTTACGACCTGTCTTCGGCTGGTTTAAGTGATCACTTTACACAATGTAACGTTCACCATTCCCACCCACAATTCACCTCCACATCTATCATTCTTCTTTCTTTATAATATAAATAGCTTTGTCTGTATGAGATATCTATAATTTGTTGAAATTACGTACATTCAAAATTAAACTAAGCAAATATGTGCAAGCCGAGTAAAAAGGAAAATAATATTAAGAATAAATAAATAAATAATCAAAGGGTATCAAATTTATTTTTTCACATATTGTCAATTTCACTAGTTTAATTTTCTTGCACAAATGATGTAGGTATTTTATATTTTCAATAATACGCAGAATCAAAATGTATATTATTTTACTTCTCTGGTTATTTCGTATTCTGGTTTATATCACCTGGGATAAATGAGTCACTTTACTTGGTATGTGTTAAAAGAATATTAAGATATATTACTTGCTCCATTTGCAGTATACACCGATTAAGATACTTCGGTATCACTTTCCAGACATAATTAATACAATTCATTCAATGAATAGTCTTCTTTAGATATGCTAATAAAATTAATTGATAATGGTGAGTAAATGTAATTAATAATTTTAACTGTTTTTGTGGTCAATCTCGCTAAGATTGAAGGCTTAACAATGTGTAAGTAATTAACGTATTCTTGACGTAACGGCCGTTCACCTTAGTAGAGATACGCGTCTGCTTATATAAAGGACACCACCTCCAAATTGCGCCGCCTTCGGCGATCGCCTTGATGTGTGCCTATATGAACGCGCCGGTCCTGGCCACGTCTCGCGCAGACGTCTGTCAGTGAGCAGTGAACACACCGCGCTCCAACTAACGTGTTGCCCTCACACAACGAACACAATGTAGGCCGCCGCTGTTATACTAAGTGCATACATACTCCCTTGGCGTTTAATTAATTATTCGCTCGAGCATACCAGGGGTGAACGGAAGGTCGGGGCGACTGAAGCTGAACCTTTAATCAGACAACGGGGCCTGATTATGATGTAAGGTGTTTGGGATATATATTTATTGGTAAATACATATGTATTCTTGAACGAAAATAATGTACTCTGCCTTCCCCCTCCCTTTTAATTCTCCTCCCGGCACGCCGCCAATTAGTCGATTAGCGACCTTGAACCGATGCGGTTATACGTGAATCGAAAGATTTATAATATTATACAATTGAGACTATACAGTATTGTCTAAAGGAACCTAAGACGAAATTAGTGATTAAAAATACAGTCCACATTTTAGAGGTGCCAGCAGATTGTGGTGAGTGCCAGACTCCTTCCGTATCCTGACTTCTTCCGACATATATACTTATACGCAACATAAGGCATTCAGCTATATTATGTCCTGATGCAGAAAAAATAACTGAACGTCTTCAAAAATATACATATGTACGTTATTTAAATTGTCATCGTCTAATTAATATGATAAAAACTCAGATCTATACAGAACACTGAACTTCGTCCGAACTGAAAATAATTATAACAATATGTTATCTAAAAACTGTATTACGTATTAATATCAATAATTATTTCGATACTTCTGATTTCTAATAATAACAGCTGTTGCCTTATTTTTACTTTTGAAAAATAATATGAGCTCGCGCTGTAATATTTACAGTATAAAATTAAAATTATTTATTTTTATTTACTTATGTACGTTCTTATGTACTTGAATATATGAGGTGATGAGATTGTTATATCATGTATTATTTTGTGATGACATTTTAAGATTATTAATTTCATTTGAATATTGTGCTGACTTTAAAGGTGTTTATTATAGACCAGTAAATGTATAGACATGAAATAAAGTCTACATATGGGAGAGGGGTTTGGAATATTAGTTGCGAGACGATTCTATCATCGATAGATAAATAGGGCATATATAAATCCGATAGTTTATGACACATTTATGCAATTAAAAATTTGTGTTAACAAGACGTATTTTTTACATTAATGCATATTATATTGTCAGCGTTTAAATTTTTGTTGCGAGGGCCATTATAGTATATGGCAGTACGCAAATTATATTTCTCACACCGGCGGAGTGTTGAATTTATCTCCGATGATGTAAACTGAGTTGACATTGCCTTTAGAGGTATAATAAGTTATGTGAATATAGGCATAATTAGTTATTTGAATATCTGTGTAAATATACTAAATACAGAGTTCATATTTTAGATATTCTTCCGTAATATTTTTATGTATTGGATAAAATAATTACAATATGTAAGTATTTACCATATGCAACAAAGAGTAAAGAATGAATAAATAAAGAAAGAATGTAAAGCTGATGTTAGTATAGTGAGTAAGATTAAGAAAGGATCACTTAGGTGGTTTGGTCATGTGGAATAGATGAATGAGGTGAGAATGGTAAGAAAGATATATGACGCAAGTGTTGATGGCACCATAAATAGAGGACGTCCGCGGGAGACTTGGTACGACCAGGTAAACCAGATAATGAAAGATGGTTCTGTTAGAAGTCTCAACAATCGGCAAGCTTATATGAGAAGATGTATGAATGTGGATGAGGTGAGAATCGTGTGTCAGGACAGAAGAGTGTGGCGTTCTATCTTCTCTGCCTACCCCCGCGGCGAAACGGCGTGATGGTAAGTAAGTAAGTAACAATATAAAATGTTTTCACGACGAACTTGATGTGAATTTTTCAATATGTGTATGCGTACGTGCGGAATCGTGCGGAAGGCATAGTGCACGGGGCACGAAGGGCCGGATGCATATCGTCACTTTAGTGGCAGAGCGTGCGCTGCCCGAGTTAGACGTGTCTTATGCGTCTCTATGGTGTTGTTCGTGATAATCAATGTTTTTTTCTCAGTTTTAGCACTTTTACATAATAATTAAAATACGTTTATATTCACTTATATGTATATATCAACAATTATTTTATTAGGAATATTTGAATATACCTTTGAACACATAATTACTTAATTTTCGAAGCTAGACGAAGCGAGACGAAGCTATTTTTATTATGTTCTAAGGGAAACTTATGGAAGTATAGGTAATTACAGGCTTTACGACCTGTCTTCGGCTGGCTTAAGTGATTACTTTATATAAATATAACGTTCACCATTTTCACTCATTAATCAATCTCCATATTTATCAAATTGTTGAAAGTTTTATATATGTTAATATATGGAAACGCAATATTCTTTATCTGTAAAATGTTTTTAACACGTTATACTAGAATACGTATGAAAAATCAATATTAAGCCAGCCGAAGACAGCTCGTAAGCCCTGAAATTACCCATACATACATATTTTTCCCTTAAAATATAATAAAAATAGCTTCGTCTTTATAAGACATATATTATTTGTTGAATTATTTTATTGATTAAAATAAGTAATAAATGTAAAATATTCACATTTATCCGACTTAAAAATCGCAAAGGTCTACGTTTACACTAAGTTTACAGCACCGGAACACGCGTTTTTATTTTAGCACCGTAAGGGAAAGGTTCAAGAAAGTTACGACCAATACCTTAAACACAGTTATGTTCTACCTATGGCTTCAGGTTTTTTATAATCTATACCCTTTGTTCTCGGTTAATACAAACATTATTTGTTTTGATGGAATTTTTTAAGCTGGTCTAAACAGTTTTTATGGATTTATTGAATTAACGGATTAACATAAATAACATCCTTGGAATCTTACGCGGGTTTCAATGTAAACGCGTTCGTTGGCCTTACTACTCTAAAACAAAAACGAACACAATAAGAATATAATAAAAATAATGCGTTTATTAAGACCCGATTCTCCATAAAGATTATATATATTATATAATACATTAAAGTTAAGAAATATTATTTATGTTATTAAAAGAAAACCAAGGAAAATATAAATAAATAAAAAGTCCACACATTTATATATATAAATATAAACAAAATATAAATATTTCAGTCACGGCCATTATTGCATCTGTAGCTATTCTGTAGGCGTTAACATTCTCTGGTCAGGGAACCAGCTTTCCATGAGAGCGCCGCTTGCACCAGAGAGTTGGTGCTAAGTTCCAGCCGCAGATTTACGCCCGCAACTCGATGTCTCAGAAGCGGCACGAATCCATGTATACGGCCTTCGGTAAATATTGTAGATGCACTGCTATAACGTGCCAATCCGAACAGTATTCTGTATGAGTTGTTGTACTGAATTTGGAGACGGTTGCACCTCACTTGCTTGTATTTCGATCAGAGCTCGCAGGTATACATGCTGGTGAAGAACGATTTAAACAGAATTCTCTTCACTTCCTTACTGCATCGGTAGAAACGCCGTGACAGCATATTTGCACGAACGCTCAACTGTATCTTCTGCCGTTTTATATCATCATCGTCTTGTTCATCTTCATTGAATGTATGGCAAAGATATTTGACCTTATTTAGAATGCTCAATTTCATTCCGTCCAACCACACGGGAGGGCTATCTCGTCCTTTTCTATATTTGAACGCCATTATGACCGATTTCCTGGTTTTGTATAAAATATTATGTCTCACATATCTGTAAAAGCTTTCTTATCCCTTTTATAGATGGCGCTAGTATAACCATATTATCGGCAAAACTAATGTGGTTCATATTTGTCCCGCCCATGTGGCAACCAATTTTTGCATCGGATAGTCGCTCGCTTAATTCGTCCATGTACATATTGAAGAGAATTGGCGACATGCACCCACCCTGCCTCACCCCAGTGCGCAGGTTAAATGGCCTTCCCACCGCACTGAATTCTCTTGCTGCCTACGCCACCTGTCAAGTATATCTACAACTGGTTGGGAAACGTTTCGCTCGCACAATTTCGTCCATAATTTGTCGTATCTGACACGGTCAAAGGCTTTGTTCAAATCTAGAAAGCACGCGTATATCGTGGTTCTTCGACTTTTAAAATAGTTCATAATTTGTTTTACGACAAAGATCGCTTTGTCAGTAGACAGATTATTTTTGAATCCCATTTGGTTGTCTCTAGTATTCATGTTTATAGAAATCTGGTCCATGGTCTTGCCATTATAGTGGCTAGTGATATCGGCCTATAGTTTTTAGGAGACGATGTATCCAGTTGTTTCGACTTTAATATAGGTACAATAATAGCTTTCGTCATATTCACAGGTATGTATACGTACTTAATCATGTTATTGAACAGTGTCGCCAGGACAGCGGAGATAGATACTTTCATGCATTTTAATATATAAATTAACTTGTATAAATTGTATTTTTAATAAGCCATAAAGTAAGTAGGTAGCCGAAATATACGACGTCTAAATTTTAAAATAATAGAACAGTTGGTGAAGAACTGAACTCTAACCCATTAGGGTGGGTTTAGGATCTGATCGACTAAATTATTATATTAACTCATCACGCCATCCATAGGCGCAGGCAGAAGAAATTGAAGGCAACATATTCACGTTCTCTTTTTTCAAAAAATTCAATAAGTAAAAATATTTTACTATTTTTGTTTTCATAATTTACTTAATTATATTTTTAATTTTTCTAACTATTCTAAACTTTTGACGTGCCGGTTGGTCTAGTAATTACAACACTCGCATAGTGATCATGTGGTGGGGGGTTTGAGCCTCATTTTGCGAGGCCGGAAAGTTAGTCCTATTTTTATAGCGCAAGCGTTTAGCTAAGTTTGAAAAGAGTAAAAATATTGATATGTCACGGATTCCGTGAACGCATCTCTATTTAAAAAACACATGATGAAGATATGTAGATTAAAAATATTAGTAGTTAAACGTGTCATTTTTTCTATTGAATCCATTGAGTAATAGTAATATAATTACGTACTTATTTTTCTGGAGCAACATTTTGAGATAAACCTCAAAAACATTAAGTCGCGTCAATCAAAAACATTGATGCATTTGTTGTTACAACAAGTTAGAAGCTATCGATTTTATCGACTAGTTCACAGAGCCAGCACTGGGAGACCACATCAGGTCTCGGCTTCAAGTCCTGCCGGCGCCCGGCCACACAGGACCTACAAGTACAGGCGGAGTCGCAGAGTGTTTGTTCGGTGCACCAGCGCCAGGCCGAGTAAAGTGCACGCTCTTGTTGCTGGGTGCATTGTGTGTGCATGTAAGCCGACTTTGATGCAGTGTTTACTGTTACGAGTAATGGAAACAATATACAAAAGCGGATACTGTCACTTTGACCCGTCAACACGGCGCGTAATATATTTGGTTACAGGGTAGCTTAGGGGTTTTAATGTCGTGTGGTTTGTTTATTAGAGGTTATGTTTAATGATGACTGTTACGATCATGAAACCTAATGTGACGTATCTATTTGGTCTGGCGGTAAGATACTCGATGAATCATCAAGCGGTTAAACAGTCGGGGATCGAGACAAATCTGAGAGTCCTACTTTCTTATTCTCCTTCAATAGTGCTATAGCCCGAATCGAGCTTTGACCGCCTCAATTTTCATCGCACTTAGCATTTTTTAAAATTATTTCATGCGAAGGAACTATTTGCATGAAACTCAAAAACCTCCATGTATTTTTATTTAGAGAAAAGCATTACAAACTAATAGAAGCTTAAAGAACAATATATTTATGTAAGCACTTATTATTATAAATACAAATTAAATGTATTAATTAGAAAGATAAACATATAAAATCAATTTAATCGAAGAATATTATTGTTGTTGATACCGGGATTCGAACCTGAATCTCTTCCAATCCGGAGAACGTGCATTAACCGATTATGCTACAGCACACAGTACATTGACGACAAATTTTTGAACCTATACGTTACACTTTTCAAATGGATACATTTATCGTTCTGTAGCGATCATAATTCATATCTACCGCCATCTCAGTCGGCATCGACGCTAGCGACAGCGCTGCCGGCTGCTGCTACAAGTCGGGCTCAAGCATTCATCGCCAAGCAGTCTCTCCAGTTTCACCGTTTCACAACGGCGGTCTTGCCGGCTCGCGCTCGCCGAGCGAGACCGCCAATTCATTTCATTTCATAAGACACATGCACCTTCTACATCATTCATTCTTTAATTCTATCTTTTTTCATTGTCATTGTCATAATAAACCTTCAACACGCCAAACAACGTTTATTTCATTTAACTACCGTTCTAACCCCCAAAGTTCCATTATTTGAAAGCCGGTAGCAACAACAATATGTTACGATAAAATTGATTTTGATAAAATTTTTATATAAAGAGTATGTTATTATGATAAACAAAATTTCACCGATTCCCTGAAAAATTACGTAAAAACAAAAAAAAACAGGTAACAATATTTGTTGGTGCAATTCGCAGTTTCATATTTTCGATTTAACCTGAAATATTTTCAATTAAAACAATGTCAACATTTATACGTCTGTGTTGAAAAAAGATAAATTCTGTCGCAACGTACACATTTGACTGTTTGATGGATGTCAAGCTATGACGTTAAATTCCCCTCGTTACAATGGGGACCATCACTCATGATTGGTTAGTTTGCTATTGTCCACTTCCTCGATGATAACATCAGGCACTTCCGTTTCGACTGATGCATTACGGGGTGCATAACGACAAACGTAATGTTTGGTGTCTCATCAATCTTACGGTTGAAGTTGATTGATATTGGATTGGATATTATTAATGTGGTCGTCATATAAAACATTCATTTAATATCGATTGATGTATTAAAATACATTTTTACCCTCAGTATATGGATATACAGATACTAACATTCTCAGCGGGGGTTACCATTTATTTATATATAAAGATGTCCCAAAAAGAGCGGAAAATTAAAAGTTTTTTTTAAGAAAATACCGAAATTTTGATTTAATCATCAAGTAGCCATGTAAGAATTATGCAAATAACAACATATCTGATAAATGCTCTCCTCGGCTTTGCTGGCACGATTAAATTTGCGTTATTTTGACAAAATTTTCAATCACAGTTTGGCTGGATTGTGATGATTGGCTGGATTTCATTGATACAGCGTCTAATCTCCTCCTTCAAGGCTTAGGTGGACGTGAGTTTAGTGAGTTTGTTGACATAAACTTTTGACTTCAAAAAACCCCAGAGAAAGAAGTCCAAAGGCGTTTAATCGCACGATCTAGGTGTCAAATTCTGGTCGCCCAAACGGGAAATTACACGACTAGGGAATGTCTCGTGCAATAATGTCATTGTTTCACCTGATATGTGGTAAGTGGCACCATCCTGTTGGAACTACATGTCTTCGAGATCCATACCATCTATGAAATGTTTCTTGAAATGTTCAATTCTTGAGGACGATGCTGAATGGATATTCACATTCTGGTGAATAGCTATGACATTGTGAATAGCTATGTTGATGGTCCGATATCAGTAATCGATTCATTTTCTACAAATTTTTCGATTATTGTCTTCACAGTTTGCGAATCGTGGCAGTCAAACTTTCACAATTTATGAAATAATATTTAACAATAAGAATACGTTGTTGTGTCAAATAGCGATTCATTTATAATAATAGTGAACTGTCTACCATAGAACTGTCATAATGCTTTGACTTTCAAAGCGCGACAGTAAAAATAGCGTCAAATTATCAATTTTCCGCTCTCGTTGGGACACTCTTACTTCAAACATATTTTTTGATTAAATGTGATTCACATCTTCAAAATCTTTATGCATAACTCGAATAACCAAAAAATGTACATTTAAAATAAATACAAAAATGCAATTTATTAAGATAAAATATAAGTTCATTAACAATTTTTTTAGTGTTTTTAATGAAATGTGTGTTTTGGGGTTTTTTGTGTGGGACATAATAGGTATCACCTCCGATACTTATTCATTCTTATCTTGACCGCTTTGCTGGATAATCGTCTGTTATGTTAAAGTAGACAATTTTTTTATGCTATTTCGACGATGACATTTTTTTAAAATAAGTAATATAAATATGTAATAAATGTGTTAAATCTTTAAAAATAGACTATTAATTTTTCATTCAAGATTTATGCTTTAAAAAATTATACTCTAAATAACGTTTTATAAATTATATTCTATTCTAAAGGTATTCACAAAAAAGTACGAAATGTTTGAATTTTGAAAATGAGGATAATTTATATTTATATTTATGTTATATCCAAGTGTCCAACTCTTTACAGAATTCAAAGTACCAAAAATAATAGACATATACAAAAATAAATCAATAATTCAAATTTAAAAAATTTAAAACACATTAAATATTAGAAGCAACTTGCGATCTACAAGATTTAGAGACCAAATTGATATTTCAAAACTTAAATATACAACAATCCAAAATCACTATATTTATCAAGGCATCAAATTCTTTAATAATCTCCCCCTCACAATTAGAAAAATATAAATTTTTATAAATTTGTATCTGAAATCAAAAAATATGTACACAGACTAGAAAATACATAAATTATATACTCTCTTACATATTCCTTCTTTATACACGAGTCTCGACTCTCATAGAGAAGAAAAAAAAGTAAAAATAAATTATGATTATGTTTAAAAATGTATTATATCATTATATCTTCTAATAAAAAAATTAAAATGTGTTAATTTTTTTCATCCATTAGATGTCTTATTGTATTTTTATATTATTACCAATATTTGTCTTAGTCGAATGCATTTGTTAGTTTTTCTATTGTTATAAATATATAACTATGTACTCACACTATAAAAGCTATATATTAAAAATAAATATTTTTCAAAGCATTATATGTTCCAATAAACAATTTTTTCTCTGTATATAAATATTCTTAACCCTATTTCTATAACATGTACACGGCGATGAAAAACATAAAATATACATCGTAAAATACGGTGAGCATGAAAAATTGAGCTCTGTGTGTGTTGTGTGTTCTATTTTCTACGAGTTTTCCGACACCGTGTATTTATTTAATATTTATTAATATATAAGCAGTACATGTTTTTGAAACGGACTGTTACACACACAAATACAATTGTTCTTTCTGAATGAAATCTGGTATACTTTGTTAAATATGTACAAATATGTATAAAAATATGTACACAGACTAACTAAATCATAAATTAACTCGTATATACTCCTTCTCTATACAAGAGTCTTACTCTCATAAAGAAGAAACAAATATTAAAAAAAAAAATATATATATATATCCACTGATTATTCAAATTGTATTATATTACTAATATTAATAAAAAAAATTAAGAAATCTTCCAAAATAATTAAGTGCATGGCTCAAGCATTATAAACAAGTTGGATTTGAGATGCTAAATGCACAATACAGAATTAAAGAATTAATGCTTCGGAACATCTAATTTGAAAGGGTTAATGTAATGTTAATTATTTATTCTAAATTAATTTAACAGAACCTAACTGTGTAACGAATAGTTTTTTAAGTAGTAATGAGCTTAAAATCACGAACCGTGAGTCAATCACTGATATATTTAAGTCACACATACTATTAGTGATTGAATATCTCGGAACATCGTTATTTGTGATTTATTTAATTTATATTTGGCGAACCGTGATTCGGCGCATGTGCTTATGAAACGAAAATATCCATGATGCAATGACGTCATAATTCGTGATAAACGCTATCTAGTAGATTCTGCTAAAACGTTTTATGCATTGATATTTTTAAGGGTTTTCTTTCTGTTTGTGATGATATTAAATTATATATAGTTTTTACGCAATTAAAGTTTGAATAATGTAAGTAAATGCGCTCAAAATTATGTTTTTTTTATTTATTTCGTGCATTATGATATCGTGCGGTGAACGCGTATTACTAATGAAACTGTGATCACAATCACAGTTTTCACTCACTGATATTATCAAATATCAATCACAACCACACCAGTGAGTGAAGACTAGCATTTTTTCTCATCATTGGTTTTAAGTATGAGAGTAGTTCATGAATTATAAATAAAAAAAAATATTGTCTAGCCTCTTAAGTTTTCTTGGCGTTAATTAAATTAAAATATTTATTAACAAAGGAATACATAATGATTATATACAATTTTCTTACAGGTTCCGAGCACTGCCCTTATGATTACATAAGAATATACGATGGTAAAGACGAATCATCCCCCGTGATAGGAACCTTCTGTGGGATGGGGAAGTTCCCCTATTCCATAATAGGAACCTCGCAGGACCTTTTCGTGGAATTCGTCTCATCTCCGGCGGGTAAGTACCTCTTCTTGAGTTCTAATAATTAAAAAAGAATAAGGAAAATATAAAAATACTCTCATAACAGCAACAGTTGAAAGTAATAATTTTAATTAAATGTAAAGAAGCCGTTTAAAGAATTTAATTAAGTTTTGTTGGTGAAATACAATCTGATAAATATATATGTAGGTATATTAAATATAAACAAATACACGAGATAAAATATGAAAACATTTAGGACCGGTTGTGTTAAAATGTGGTAACTTATTACTATAGTAAAAAAAATTCAAAAACGGTTGTTTGATCGTTAGTTAAAAAATATTTACTCATTTTACTCTTGAATATCCGATAATAAAAACGCAAATCGATAGTTAAATATGGCGGACTTTTTACAGCTGTTCCAAAAGTCATCTGACGTATTGATTCTTTGAATATTGTATACGACAATTATTCATTCAATATCCCGCTATTTTAGTGATAACAGTTCATACGATGCTGATCTAGTTGTTTAATACATAATACGAAAAATTTCACCATCAAAGTGACAGATTTTGAATGCGTAGGCAAAAAATCCATAGATATAGCATAGAATAAAGCATATTTCATGATTATTTGTTACGCTTATAGTCATCTTCATCTATGTTTTGACAGTAGTAAATTAGATGTATCAACAACCCGCAAAAGATTTTTACAACGGCGTTAGTAAAAAGTTACTACTGATCACACAGCCGGCCCTTAGAGTTCCAAAGAAAACTTCATAACTTCGATATTTCTTCTAAGTCATTTCTTCGTGACCGAGGGTCATCATTCACATTAGCTCAATGAATCTTCTGAGGGTATTTTTATATTTCTTTTGGTATCCAACAGCTCTCAGCGCTGCTATAAGAGTAGGTAGTGCCTGCTGAGGTCTTCACTCGGTCGTTACAGCCGGATGGGGACCTCTCTCTCTGGATCCCATTGCACTGCCGACGTCCACAAGACTCTCCAGGCTATCTTTTTTTTGGCAAGATATCCAAAATATTAAATAATACGTTTAATGCTCGTTGACAGCATAATAATTAGTACAACGAGGCTATCTATCAAGCCTCACATATAACCAAGTTGCGGATTACTATTCCCAACTAATCCTTCTGATATCATATAACAATACGTCATATTTAATGGAAAACCGGTTTTCTCTTCTTTATATTTCGCCCCAAAAATCTGTCTCCATTCCATACAAAAAAGAAAATTTAATTGAAGAAAATACCTTTTTATAGACCTTATTTGATCTATACTTCACAAATTAAATAAATCTTTATTTTTAAGAATAAAACATTCTTATTGCAAAGATGCAATTTTACAGAACATAGGTCTGTGATATTTTTAATACAAATTAAATGTATTAATTAGAAAATACACATATAAAATCAATTTATCGAAAAAATATTGTTGTTGCTTCCGGGATTTAAACCTTGATCTCTTTCTATCCGGCGAAATGCATTTTAAATTGATACATCTGTGGTTCCATTATTTGAAATCCATCTTATACTTACGAAATCTCAAATACCTTTGAGTAATATGTGGTACGGTGTGTGGTGGGTGAAGTTTTTAGATACTTAAAAAATCGACGAGAAGATATAAGAATATATGATTTTGACATTATATCCACTCTGCTCCAGGAAAATAACATAATGAAAAATAAGTAAATTGTTTCATATACACAAATAATTTGTGTATCAAAAAAATATTAAAAAATAACATTTTACTCCCGGGAGAATGAATTACCTATTACGCTACTTTAATCTTTTAATTTCACGTTGAATTTACGACTTTATATATGTTTCTTCTTAAAATGGTATCATCTAGATGTCGAAAGAAAACAGGATATACGAAAGGATTTTTGGCACTCACCACAATTCAGTTCTTCAGACACCTCCAAAATGTGGACTGTATGTTTATATCACTATTTCCGTCTAGGTTCCTTCAGACGACACTGTATAGACGCGACGTCTCAATTGAATTAAATTGTAATCTTTCGTTTCACGAATAACCGCACCAGTTCAAGGTCACCGATCGACTGATTCGGTGGTGTGCCTGAGGGGAACAGGTAGGGGAGACGGGATAGCACAGTACATTATTTTCGTTCAAGAATGAATATGTATTAACAAATAAATATATGTTCCAAACATCCTGCCCCCCGAGGATTGACTTGCCTAAAGTCAATTCTCAACAAATTTAAGTTTTGAGGACGCTTGATTATTTCTAGTTGCAATCAATTTTTCTACTGACGTTTATCGCTATCTGGTTTAAATGAACATGATGCAATAATAATATTATTGTCCAATAGTGATTCGGTTAAAATTATATCTCAAATTAACTAAAACTAACACATATGCAAAATTGCATAATGGCAAATGAAATGCAATATGCCGTTGCATTTCACCATGCAGCTTTAATGACTAATGTAATTAATAATTCCGGAATAAATTTATTGTTTCTATCGGCGCACATCGCGTCATTGTTCGATTGATGATAAAATCGACTATCATTGCGATTGCAGGATAACATATTATTCACTGCATAGTAATTCTCGTTTATTATTTTAACAATACTGCTTCAAAATTTGAAAATCAGTGTGCATTTTCATTACCTAAAAGAATAAAAAAAATTGACAATACTATTTAGCGCTTATGTTTTAACTAAGCTGAAGAATCGACTTCAATTACTTCAAATTATAAATAAATAGGTATATATATATAAATTATATTCTTCTTTATGTCATGTGTAGGGAAATTTAAAAGGAAACCGATTAACTGAGACTGAAAAACTAGATTACATTGAAGTAAAATCTTCAACCTTTTTGTTCTGATGATATATTTTTAAATTTCTAATATCCGAAATTAATATATTTTAAATATGAATTAAATATATTAATTATAAAGATATACATATAAAATCAATTTTATCGAAAAATATTGTTGTTGCGCCACCGGCATTCGAACCTGGATCCCTAACCGGGGGAGGTGCTTTATCCAACTAAGCTACAGCGACATTATTTTTAGCGACAATTTTTCGACCTTATATGTTACCTTTTTGATATCAATACATTTAATCGTTTCATCATTTGACAGAGCCATCTACCTTATTTTTACAGAATCTCAAATACCTTTGAGTGAATCTGATAGTAGACGCTAGAATTATTAATTCATTTTTATTAAATTTTGGACACATTGATACAATTTTATTATTTTTTAGGAGAACACATTCTTATTGTGAAGTTGTAATTATTCAGAACACAGGTCTGTGATATTTTAAATATGAATTAAATATATTAATTATAAAGATATACATACAAAATCAATTTTATCGAAAAATATTGTTGTTGCGCCACCGGGATAATAATAATAATATAATTTATTTATATTATTATAAATTCTGGTATTGTTAAACAGTAATATTTCTGATATGCACATTATGTAGGTAGATAATTATATTTAATGTTTACCTTTCCACTTTTAAGCTTCTGTTTCTAGTCGTCGGTTTTAAAAAGTGTGTGTGATGTTTAATTACAGAAGAAGATACAGTTTACAAAAAACTACTAATCAACCTAGAACAGATTTTTAACGCTATAACTTATAATTATTAAATTTAATACTCTCACTAAAATTTTTATTTATATAATTATCTATATAATACAAATGTTTATTTGTGTTTCGACTATGCCCGTCTCAGTAAAGAAATTCGTATTGATTATTACTGTTAGTGTTACTATTATAATATTAATTTAATTATCGAAATTTGAAGAAAATAAAATCTATTTTTTAAGAAAATTTTAATAAATTTATTTGATTTCTTCAGAAATTTTTTATAGCTCTATGAAAATAATATTAAATAATTAATCAATATTCAAACTATGTTGAATGTTCTAGACTAATCTATATATATGATTGATATCCGAACATCCAAAAATAGACTGAGGTCACGTAATGTTTGTATTTGACAACAATTTAAATAAACTTTTTTTTTTAATATGTTGATATCAAATCAAATCATCTTGTGCAAATTATTTCAATTTAGTGCATTTTGATTTTGTATCTGGTATACCTAATCCGTGATTTTTTTTATAATTGAACTTTCTTAACATCATATATATAAATAATTATAATAATATAATCATATTAATAATTATTTCACGGTTGAATCTGAACCTTTAGATTTCTTATATTATCTTCAGAAGTCTTATTAAGAAAGATAATAAATGCGGCGTTGCATCACGCGGGGCATTGGAACATAAACTTTAAAATATTAGTGTAAATCTCATATCGTTTATGGTTTAAATCGTACACAGGTGTACATAATACTAAGGAGTTTCTGTCTAAGACACTTATGGGGATTAGAATGTTACGAAACTATCAAGTTCGATTCGGCATGTGTTAAGCCCCGCTTAAACCTGTAGTTACCAGCCGAGGGTGGGAGGTTTCCACAATTCAATCGCTTCGCCGTGGATCTTGTTAATACTTGAACCGACTTGTTAA
Source organism: Eubasilissa splendida (assembly GCA_031772225.1). NCBI lineage: Eukaryota > Metazoa > Arthropoda > Insecta > Trichoptera > Phryganeidae > Eubasilissa > Eubasilissa splendida. The sequence goes on along the minus strand of CM062858.1, from coordinate 25,534,419 downwards.
GCCCGCCCCCAGGCCACCTTCTATCGTCTCCTTCGAAGCCTTCCATATCCCCGCTTAAACCAGTGGTTAGGAACCAGAGGAATTATACGCTATTGCTAGTTAAATTATAACGTAAGTCCTAGAAACTTGGCTTTATTCAAAACCGTGAACATTTTAATGAAATCATACCATAAAAAATCCTTTGATATTTTCATGGATTGTGTCAAACATAAAATAGCTAATCTTTAATTAATAATTTAGTTTATTAAGGAGAACACATTTTTTGCTGTGAAGTTACATTATTAGAACATAGTTCATTGTTATTTTAATACAAATTAAGTGAATCAATTAGAAAGGTATACAGAAAAAAATAATTTATCTATTGCTTGCAAACATGGAATAATAGATGTATCAATTTGAAATATTACAGAATATAAATTCAAAAAATAGTCGATTATGTATGTTGCTACGGTTGCTACAGTGAAATCTGAGAACGCGCTTCCACGGATAGGAAGAGGTCCTGGTTCTTATCCCGGTAGCAACTAAATATTTTTTCGATAGATCAATTTTTGTCTGTATATCTTTCTAATTAATTCATTTAATAATTTAGTTGTTAAATTTTTTCTGAAAATTTAGAACAGAAATACGTGAAATTTTAAAATTTTATACAAATTATTTTTAGTAATTAGGTGATTCTTTCAACATTATATTACTGGCTATTTATATAACGTTAAAATTCTTATCTTTTCCCAAAAACTAAAATATACGAATATTACTATTTCAATATTGTAACATCAAGTATTTATCTTTAAAACCAACTAAAAATGTAATAAATCTATTGATAATATAGTAAAATTAAAAATAAATTATAAGCAAGTTAAATTTCAGAACTATTTTTCCAAAGATCAAAACAAAATATGAATAAATGAAAATCAAAAATCATCAGCACACACTCCATATTATTATCGATAGGATCTGAATCAAAACTTAAGGCGGTCAGTAAAAATGATGCTGCAAATAGTTGAACAAAACAGCCAATTAAGTAATATGTAAAAATCAAAATATTTCGATTTCAAAACCAATTCAGTCATTAAAATCAGTAAATGTGTTGTAAAAACCTACAACATTAAATGAACTATTGATATTTGTAGGTGGCCATAACAAATTGTTTCACGACTGTACATTACTTTTAGTATTTTTACATTTAATCTTTAAAATGCTAAAGATAAGTGTGACTGACGCTAGTCGCCGATTACAGTGGTGGGTGATGTAATCGAAAAGGATGGGTGGATGGAATATAGGGAATCGGAAATGAGGGAATGATGAGGGTAAAGGGGAAAATTAACTCAATGTACGAAACTGCCACAAAAAATCCTGATGAGTTTCAACCTCCATAAGACCAAAATTACAGCGGTATATGAACTAGTAATTCAACAAATAATCACATGAGAACATTTCCTCTCCAAAAATCAATGAATTTTAAGAATTCAAATTAAACTCGTCGAGCCAAAGTAACAATGTGTACTGGTCGGGAGTGGGCTCAGGGGCAGGAACAAAACTAAAACTGGTGACAACAATACTACATTTCACAATAACATTTGTTTCAAATTATGAAAGCATATGTGTAAAGTATTTTAAGAAAAAGTTCTTGAATGATATTTAATATGCGAATAAAAAGATTTTTTTTTTTAAAAAGTACATGTAGTTACAAAAAAATTATGATAATATAATAAAGTAAAGAAAATTATTACAACAATAAGTGGAATAAACATTACAATTAAATTACTTTTACAGAAAAAAAGATTAAGTTGAGTATAATTTGCTGATCTAGCTTTTTTACAAATATATCTAGTGATATAGTTTTTTGAGGTTGGTGAGTAGAATCTTGATTTTTTTATTTATTAGACCTCATATATTGTATCTCCATCTTTGTTCTTTAAACAAACCATCGCTTAAAAGAGCAACAATAAAATTTCTTGCAATATGATAACAATATCACCGCAAATGCATTTGTTTATTTCAAATATTAAAACAATTACTGTCAACAAAGATAAAAACCCTTTTAGAACAGCAATGAAACGACACATGTAGCGCCTAATTCCAAAACTCCGTAAAACGCACCTAAGATAATTAGAGTTAAATATGCAGTTTAGTAGATTTTTTTGTTAGCTACATGCAGAACACATTGTTTCTCGCAAAAGGCACTTTCCATTGATATCGCATGTTCTAAATTAGGGTTAGTTCCAAAATATCACAAAGCAGACAAAATATAAGTTGTTATTCTCTACAAAATGTAATCAGCCAGTCACAACGTTTGTTGATGATCACGTGATCCATTATGGCTGCCAGAACGATATATACAGAAAATAACATTATAGGATTGTCTCCTTAAAAATGGTGATGTAAAAACAAACATTTTATACATTTGCTTTCAAAATATACGTTTTCATTCATAACCCAAAAACGCATGAAGTCGTTTTAGGGGGTTTTAGAATTAGGCGCTACATATTGTTGTCTAAAACCCGACGTTAAAGAGTATACAATATGAATAAACCTGGAGAACGTACATAACGTCCTCGTATCTTATCTTGGATTTCTTTCAGACACGGGTTGACAGATCCCCTTTCCTTCCGTACCTACAGCATCAGCATGATACATGGATTATACCTGTCGTAGTCTATCTTCTGAGTGGACAATACACTTACAAGTACACCGGTTATAAAATTATCTCAAATATTCCGTTTAAAATATTGCTTTCTATGACCGAAGGAACCATAGGCAACTAACTACCAGTGTGGTTTTTGGCCGGGTAAATCGTGTATTAATCAAATATTCTTCCTGAGACTGATAAAAAAATTGGAGATTTAAGTCAAAACTCGTCACCTATTTGTAGACTTCAACGCTGCATATGCTAGCGTGAATAAGAAAATAGGAACGCACTGTAAAATACATTTAGTCAGTTTGGAATACCGCACAAGCTGATCGATTTAATTAAGCTAGCAATGGCTAGAATCAGAGTGGACAGTAATCTGTGCGAACCGTAATCTTTGAAACGCTCCACGGGGCGATAAAAGGAGATAGATCAGCATGCCTTTTATTCAATATAATTTTTGAAAAAGTTATTCGAGACTCAAATATTGAGGTAATGGGTATTCAACAATTCCGTGCAACCGTTGGCCTATGCGGATAACAAAAACTCCTGAAGCTTCAAAGATACACAAAATACGTGTTTGATAGTACATATTGTCTTTGCCTGCATCTTACAAATGCACATATTTTCATTTAGAAGTCAAAATTTGCGGATACGGAAGGATGCGGGAAGGGGTTTCCTTTAGTAGGAACTCCCTTTGTGTATCAACTTGTATTAAATATCGTGGAAAGTATTCGAATGTACGTGGGCGATTGAAAGTAATTCACATCCCTTCAATTTAGTTGTGTTTATAATTTATGATATATTTATCGGCACAATAATCTTGTATATCAAAAGTGGCAGAAAGGAAAATTGAATAAGATGACGCCGGCTAAGGTAAGGTTTCATAGAGAGGAAGTACCTAGTAGAGAGGCGTATCATACTTCAAGGAAAAGCCGAAGGATACGTAATAAATAATAAACAAATTTATAAAATAATTTTATTAATCATCATTATATGTAGTCACTAGCTATTGTATGCTGCCAGACTGTCAGATAATAAACATTGTACTGATAAATTATCTTTCACATAGAGACTTTGATCAAGGGGAGGCAAAAGCTCTTCCTCTAGATAGTAGACATCACTTCATGTTGTCAAAATAACAACTGGACTACTAGTCCCTTGCAAGGTTCATTTTATACCACCCTTGCCAACTAGGCATTTCTATGTTACCTATGATATTAAATTTCTTATTCTTCATTATCTTTATACTAATTGGGTCGGAGCCTAACCCTTGGACAGCACTTTTCTTTTACATTAATCAAGATAAATTCCATTTCCACAGTGATATCAAAAATTAAAAGTGATATTGTTATGACATACGAGTGTATTAATGATTTTATTTTAAAAATTTGGATTTAACGTTTAGCTTATTTAAAAGAAAATAAATTAATTGTAAGGGGAAAATATTTACAGATATTTTGCACTCAGAATGTTTTTACGATCCGCAATTAACTGATTACAATATTTTACTTATTCAGTTTTAGCAAAATTACTATGTGGCCACATATTATATAAATAGTAAGATCTTTTATCTTATTATTGATTAAAATATTATTTGTTCAATCGTTAATTTAATTTGTAAGTATTCTTTTTTTTCTATTTCGTTATATTGTTTTGATATTGTTCGATGTACATAATTCGTTTACAACTTCACTTACTTAATCTTTTTTATAAATCTTTATTGATGTAAATAATTACCCATACTTCCATACTTCCCATATAATATAATAGCGTCGCTCTATGAGGTATCTATAATTTGTCTTAGTTATCTTTACGTTTAGAATAATAATTTAATATTTTAAATTGTTAACTTTGTTTTATTAACCACTTAATGAATTAAATACATCTATCGGTTTCGAAACATAGATTTTCTTCTTTAGGATGTCATTAACTAATCAAAAATATATGTTATGTTATTTCTTTAACATGATCTATTTTAAAAAAATAATAATTATTTAAAAAATAAATTTATTACCTAACTTAAATTGTTACTTGATACAAAAATATTAGAACAATTATTATGATTTTTTTTTAGAATGGAACTTGTGGTTAAAATTAAAAACCGGTAGATGTATTTAATTCATTAAATGGTTAGTAAAACAAAGTTAACAATCTAAAATAATGGATTTTATTTACAACGTTGATTTTGCTAATCATAAAAATAATTATTATTTGTTATCATGTATATAATATATATCTGTAGTAATATATAAGAGAAATATTGACATCAAAATACAAGGAAACAAATGCCATCATTATACAATGTCAATATGATTGAAATATCTCTATGTATCTTGATAGAATTCTCAGTTATAAGACGTAATGCAAAGATACAATAAAGAAAGTTTGTGCTAGATGCTCCTGCTGAGGAGCAGTTCTCAACTTCTCAGGGTGACTGCTTAGGCACTATGTTATTCTGCAGCAAAATAAACAGGACCCGTATGGCAACAATCGTTTCATATCATAAAAGTGGATATTGCTCTAAATGAGACAAAAAATAGTGACGGGGTGCTCGAAGCCAACACCAATATAAGTTTGAGATGAAAAGCAGCATCACATGTAAGAAGAGCTATGACAGCGATAAAAGACAACTAAAACAAATACGCGAAGCTTGACCTGCCCACGACTATAAAGGAGTAAATAGCTGACTAGAGAGTAAGAAGCTAACAATGATCAACACGTAGGTGACTGCTGTTGGCAAACAAGAAATGATCCAAAATAAGTGCATCAGAATTCTATGCATCCTCTCAAAAATATAACGTATAAAGCAAAACCTGGAAAGAAACAGGATTCCCGTAGCGTAGAGAAGGCAAACCATTTTCTAGTACATATGCCTATTATCACTAGTCCAGTGCACCTAGAGCATATATATATATATAATAAGTGGAACAATACTGACGAAGTGAGGATGTTTGAAAACTATTGGAATACGAAGGATATATAAAGGGGTTGATCAATTCTTAAATAAGAGGTGCATGCATTGTTTTATATAGTTTTGATGTTCACAAATCGTCAAGGATAAATGACAAGAAATGAAATGAAGGAAAATTTTCGTTGGTTTGCAACCACCCCATTGGAACGTTGGTTGTATCAAAACTCCTCCATCCTCGCATAGAACCCTACATCTAAGACTCAAATCAAAGTTACACATTAATAACTTCAGTCTGGAGTGTTTCACTTGCGGATTTATGGGGGCTTACAGTTGAATGTGTCAATATGTGATCCGATTTATAAGGCGCGTGTACACCGAGCTTTGGCAGTCTCGGAATGGCTAAGTGTGAATGCCGCTTAAGAATGACGTGATTTGAATTGCGCGAATAATGACAATAGAGGACTGAAAGCTTTTAAACTACAAATGGCTTTTGGAAATAAGTTGCGTATTGAAATTATGCTAAGGAGCTTACAGTAGTGGGGGCCTGATTCCCTGGAACAGACTTCTCAGGGGGCGCTTAGGCCCAACATTTTAAATTTCGCTTAAAATCAAATAGATTCGGAAGATTTAATGTTTTTAACTTTTCCTTTATGACGTCAATAAAACTTATGCCTTAGGTATGGGGTATCTGATTAACCCCAATGTAATAGTTTATTATTATTTTTCAAGGTATTCGTGCATGTAATATTTTTTATTAAGATATAACTTTTTTTTTCATGAATCGTGTTATAAATAATAAGAAGCGATCTGAACCCCAATAAATATTGCGCGGGCAACATTTAATAAAATCATATCATTACTTTGAGCCGCCTGGAAGCATTTGAATTCATAGAATGGTTCTTTGAATACCAGATAGACGTTTTCTCCAGCTTTAAAGTATTAAGACGAGCTATACGAATCTTCTTCTTCTTATTTTCGGCGGTCCCTCGTTACGAGGATGACGTGTGCCATGGTTTCTTGGGTTGGCCATGGCAGAGGCCTGAGCGTGGGATTGTTTAAGGTGTAGGTGGTATTGCACAGTACCACCCACACGTAGTCTTGGAATGATGGAGAGCTTGGTCCAATGAAAAGGGTGGTCCAAGACGACTGGAGCTCTCCGTTATTTTGCAGCATTTTCCGTCAATGCACAGGGCTTTGTACAGACTACAGTATAGTAGGGTCCTAGATGCGACCCCAGGGCAGCACTAGCACCGATAGAATACGCGATACAATGCGTCATTTAATGAAACTAGTTACTCATTATATTTCATTTATGAACTCGTCATTCAGTCAATTGTGTTTTGACACCTGTCACTTGTCATATCAATTTGTTAATATCTGAATATAGGTAATCGGTTGAACAAAGGATAGTTATGGCAAAACTATTTGAGCTTCTAATTGGTTGAAGCGAAGATTTCTACTTAACTCTCATTGGCTGTAGAATTCACCAACCGAATAGGGACTAATATCCACGGTTGAGTAGCGAAAAATTGGTTATCTCGGTTATATAATAAAATACCTCATGTGCCAACTTCAACACCTTATAAAACAATAAATAATAAAGGAAACGATTGAAGAAAGTAGAAGAGTTAGTAGAAGACAGGCATTATGGCTGAAAAACATTCGTGACCAGTCAGCTCCAGAGCTGTTTAGTCTAGCATAAGATAGGGAGACCTACGCCATTATCAAGGCCCACTAAAAATAAATATTTTATATATTTCCTCACCAAAGTACCGCTTACTTATTGCTCACGGGTATTTCCGTGTGGCACGAAAAAAACAAAGGTTTAAATATTTTACAAGAATTTTATCAATGCAAAGGCATATAAACATTTTAAAGGCGCAATACTTTGGGGAAAATCAGTAACTCCGCACCGAATTAATCAATTACCTACGGAATACATATATACAAATATATTTTTCAATTCGCTATGCGTAACTTAAATGATGTTCTTACATATTTAAAAAGTATACCATTTTAAATTTTAGAAGAAAATATGATAACATTAAATTTTAGCGTTTCATTATGGAAAATACATTTATTGCTGTGAAGTTTGATTTTCAAAACATTGTTCCGTAGTATTTGAATATGTATTTTTCTTAATGATTCATTTCATTTGTATTAAAATACAACAGAACTATGTTCTGAAAATGCAACTTCCCGTCGAAACATCTGTTCTCCTTGATATATAAGTAAGTTGTATTAATGATTCCAAATGTAATAAAATGGGTTAAATAATTTAATTCTGGCGTCTCTGATCGGCTTTAATCTATTGCTTTTAAACATGGAATAATAGATGTATCAATTTGAAATATTTCAGAATATAAGTTAAAAAATTTGTGGATAATGTATTCGGTTGCTAAAGCGAAATCAGAGAACATATTTCCACGGATAGGAAGAGGTCCAGGTTCGAATACCGGTAGCTACTAAATATTTTTTCGATAGATATTTTTTTTCTGTATGTCTTTCTAATTGATTACTTTAATTTGTATTGAGCGTTTTACGTTGAGTTTTACAAATTAATCAAAGGTAAAATTGTAAATATGCCATCTTTATTTATTTTTTAAGACCCTAGATAGATTCAAACTCCAGATTTCCCTTAAATGTAAAGCATCTGGTTATATAAAAATCAATAATGAAAACGACAAGGGTGACATTATTTCTCCTTTTCAGGACCTCTTCTGAATACCGGGTTCCACTTCAACGTCGGAAATTGGCCAGGCCACGTGGAGACAGCTGGTTCCAGGAACGGCACGTGTGACTGGCTCCTCACTTCCCAGTCGCTCCAGAAGTCTGGTGACACGGAAGGCATTTTCTTGTCCGTGGCTCACTGGTATCCTCCGCACACATCGTGCACGTACCTCATGCAGGGGTTGCCCAATCAGATAGTCAGGCTCTACTTTCCAAGGTATGTGTGACTTAACTAAATTAATAAATATTTCAATAAATTTTATATATACACGTAACATACATGGTGCGCCATACATTTTTGCACATTTTCTTCTTATTTAGCATTGAACCGGTCTCTTCGAACAGGCTCCGAACAATCACATAAGATTCATTGTTTTTGTAAAAATGTTTTACGCAGAACTTGCGTTGTTCCCCCGTAAAGCGATCCATTGCGATTCAATTTCCAAGAACCAAGTTCCCGGGCATATGCAATTTAAAAAGTGCGAAAACTTATAGCCCACTTGTATTTTATTCAATATATCAATTTTATATTCAATATATAACATATTTTTATACAATATATTTTATATAGGTACAATTTATGGTATTCAATATAATATAATAAGATACGTTTTATATAAAAAAACTACTGCCATTTAAAATATGTATCAAATATGATCTATCTGTTAGTTATGATAATTTACGGAAGAGGTGTCGATTTATTAACATTTAAATGTACATTGTTACATATAATATGACAATGAAACGAAATAAAACACTAAAATATTTACACATGATGAGATAAAAGAAAAGATTATTGAAATAGACAAAATCAACATGAAAATCATCAACATAATTGTTACGTACTTGTCTTCTAAGTACGTCTTCAGTGTACACCTCGTAATAAGAAGATCCAAGAAATACGCTTTGTGACAATTAAATGTTTGTTACAGTATGTTACAATTTAGTTAAAAGGTATACACTAGTATAAGTCAAACGATAAGGCAAGCAGAGAGAGACGCGCGCCTGGCGCGCGTAGCCCCTTATAACCGCGCACATACGCCCCGGCGGTGCGGCATTTACACACAACTATACAATTTCAAGGATATCACAATAATATAAAAATATTCCAAAGGTACCACATAAATCCGGCTACAACAAACGACTTACCATAATACGTGAATTTAAAAAAAAAAGTTACAAACATACTAAGCGGTGCGTAGATGTAAAGAACACAAATAAAGTGTAAATCTTATTTTATAATTTTTAATTATTATTTCCATAGTGTAAATGTAAAAGTTACTTTGGTAGCTTTTTGAGTCACTTATATTTTTAACAAATTAAAAATAAAAATGTTATACAGAAATATTCTGAAAATTATAGGTGGGGGTTTTATGATATTTATTTTTGTATTCTTTTAGTGAAATGATTCTGTAAATATGTATTCATTGTATCTCAAAAAGATGTAACACACAATTAATAATATTGTAAATGTATACCAATAACGGCACGACGCACATTATAATGGTAATCAATGTCATTCAAAACTTCGTTATATGTGCGGCGTCAGACGATTTTTCTTTATACAAGGTGAATAATATGTTCCAGGCTGATTTTGTTTGGTCGTCATTTTGGTTTGGCAGACATTTGTTAGTTCGTATTTGATAGTTGTAGAGAGGAGTTGATTACATTTTATTGTGGAGCATCTAATGCCTCAACAACGTATTAGTCATTTAAAATTTTTATCTAAATAATAATTGCAATGCTGTAACTACTAAGTACTTGAAACGAAAGGTTAACGCCGAGAAGCCAACAATAATTTCGATGCTACTGGACAATATTCGAAATGAAATTGATGAAATAACACGCGAAGTGTGCAAAAATGTTATGAAAAATATCGTTCAAAATATGACAGCCACATGGCCGATTTCATATTCCATACATAATTGTAATTGTAAAATTAACCAAATTAAAAAAAAATGTATTTCATTTTCTAGTTATTCAAAAAGAACATCGGCCTGGAACATAATATTCACCCTGTAGAAAACACCATTAATGGTAACAATTGTCTGAACTCGCTCAAGATTGAGACGCTTGATTGTATTAATTAACCAAATGAAAAAATTAGGAGTATCTTATCTCCGTTCAGAATGTGCACGATGCAATAAATGTGACACGGGTTGGGCGCTCGACTGATCTCCATGAATTTTATTACCTTACCTCATTAGATTTCCTTTGGGTCACATAATTTTTTTCCCTTGGAATAAAAATTATTCATATAAGCTATCTAAAGAAAAAAAAATGAAGCAATTACAAGCATTAAATCAGATATTTTTCATAGTATTTGGAAGAAAATATAGTTCCGTTAGTTTACTGCAGCAAAAGTTTTCTAACTGTGTATAGAATAAAGTATAAAAAATAGAGAAAATATTCTACGTGGATTGCTGATTAAATGAAAACTGGGACTCTGGAAATTAAATATCGTACTGAGCGAGTTCGAGTTGCATTCTTTCGCAAGAAGAAAATATTGTGCAGCATTAAGAAAGTATTGTGACCTAAATTTGATTTTGCGATGAAAATGATACGATGCTATGTATTTCCTGTTCTTTTATTTGAAATATAATTGTGGACACTCATTGAAACAATGCTAAAGCGACTTGATATATTTGAGATGTGGATCTGTAAAAATATTATGGGCGAAAGCAAAAATAAATTCTCATATCAAAATACGATATTTTAGCTGTACCATGAAAGATGTGGAACCAGATCCTGCATCTCATTATTCAACGCAAAATTACTAACAGAAGAGATCTTAGAAGATTGAAAACATTCTGGCATTAATTCGAGATATCCACAGTCTAAACTATTTCCAGCTGCTGTGAATAAATAATTATCATGAATATGATCCCTAATGTTTGTTATGAGAACAGGCACTAAACAAAAGTATAGAATGAGATAATGATAACATAAAAATATATATTTTCAAAATCTTCGCTTCATAAAACTTCACCAATCATGCCCAGAAACTCTGTATACTAAGTATTGTTTATGTTCGCCTAGTGATCAAATAATCAGGGGTTCGAGCCACGTCACAGGAGATCATAAACGGTTAGCATTGTTTGAAAATAGTTCGAATATTCATATAACGTGTTACATCAATATTCTATTTAAAAAAAAATCAAACGTGACAAATCTATGAATTAGCCATGTAATAAATTATAATGCAGTTTGAATAATTAATTGTGTACGGGAAAATTTATTAATTGGATTTGACAAGATTTAGTAATAACGGTCATATATAATAAATTGTACATGAAATTAAGTGACATGGATTATCATAGGAACATTAATTATTGGTTATGAAAACAGATCACTACTTAAATGTGTTAGTTTAACATATCGCTTATGCACATTAGTTCAAATTTGCAGCCAGCTCTTTCATGGTGTACGTTAATTTTTGTTGTTTCGTGTTTTGACTGAAATAAGTTTTTTAAATCTTTTTTAGGTTTCATCCATCGATGAATATTACATATACGAGTATATAAATGTATCCGATATATCGTAATCGCGTTTGGGAAAAATGTTGTCAGATCAGAGAAAATGATATTGTATATGTATATTTTTGTTATTTTATCAACTTTTCTCAGTTTCCGCATCAATCGAATTGAATCACCCATTCTGCCCTTCGACGGTGATTGTGGAGAGAGTTTGACATTGTACGACGCTTCCTGGCCTGATGACTCCCGCATCATCAAGACCTTCTGTGACACGTTCTCCAAGGCCATGGAGAAACACGACTTCGTCTCGACCGGAAGCTCCCTGTTTGTGAGATTCGAGAGCAAAACTGGCAGCTATAGTGGGTGAGTACTACTTCACACCGCAAAACACTTTTGCTTCGTAGTATACGAGTGGATATTAAATACTTATTTCATTATTCTGTAAATGTTAATTTTGAACTGTTTTATTCTCATTAAAGAAATTAGAAAACATGTAAGAACAATATTGATATAAGAAAACTGCTGAATCATTTCTTTAGTTATAAATAATGTTAAATATTTTAAAATATACTAATCATAATTTTTTATGTAATTTGCTTTTCTAAATATTTATCTCAGTTCATCCCTCTACTACTGGGCCCATTACGATTTTTTCAACAACACTCGCTATGGGGAACCAGTGACAGGCACGATATGTGATGAGGTCCTGGCTTCCTGGAAGACTTCCAAAGGCTTCCTGAGAAGTCCTCCCAATACGCTGGTGTATAAGAGATCTGGGCAGGATGTCAGTTGTCTTTATCGGTTCGTAACTGATAGGCGACTATTTGCGAGAGTTATTCTCAATATCATCAACATCAATTTCAAGGTAATTATAATTCATCAATTACTTTTCAGTGTGATTTTTAATACAATCCTTATTCATTGTCAATATTTTTTGTCCTATTCCATTGTCAATATTTTTTATCCTATTCCATTGTCAATATTTTTTGTCCTATTCCATTGTTAATATTTTTTGTCCTATTCGATTGTCAATATTTTTTGTCCTATTCCATTGTTAATATTTTTTGTCCTATTCGATTGTCAATATTTTTTGTCCTATTCCATTGTCAATATTTTTTTATGCGACAACTATTTATAACTTTTCAACGACATAATTTTTCTTTTGCCAATAATTAATATATCTGTTTTATAATAGCAAAATTATGAAGAATTTTATTAATACGTGCATATGAGACCATCCCTATTGGTTATATTGGTTTTGGGCCGATCTGAATTATGAATGCCATAACGTTCATCTTCTTGGGCATTGTAAATACTATTAAATATATTTTTTTCCCTGCAATAACACTTTATGTCATTCAAGATATCTGACGCTCCGTCTATCAATCGACATTTGTAAAAATCGATATACAGTGTTGTTGCGGTGGGGGGTCTCATATAGGTATGTATAATTATTGGAATGAAATCATTTTTAATTTTAATATTAATTTCATTGAATAGGAGCATCCGTATGCTTCGATTCCCTGCCAGAACTGCTACGAAGACAGAGCTGATAAGCTGGTTATATGGGAGCCCATTCCAGCTGTAGCTAACAACCAAACTACCGTCGCTTACACACCAACGCCTCTTCACACGGCCATGCAGAAAGGTGCCGGATCATGTTTGTGCACTAAACACGCTCCAATAATTTCAGTTAACAAACCGTATCAAGTCATCTCTTCCAGCGAACAACTCAATCTACAGTTGATTGTTGACAGTGCGCATGCCGCTTCCTCGTACTTCAAACACCAAGCCCCGCTATTTGAAGCGACCTATGAGTTCGTCCATGGCCCTTTATGTGGACCGGCAACTATTGAAGCAACTTCTGATGGCGAAATACTGTTTCCTTTCTTGGACGCATTAGGGTATACCGATCCACCTAAAGATATTCGGTGTATTTGGGACCTTCGAATCAACAGAGATAGAGACTTATGGATTCACTTTGATAAGATCAAATTCGCATCCAAAAATTGTGACGATGGAAAATTAGAAATCTATTTACCAGGTCAAATTGACCCTTACATTTCCATATGTGGTGAAAATGTTTCACTGGCAAAAGAACTGCCAATTCTTTCAGCTAGTGAACTTGGAATGGAATCTTTGGAAGACCCTTCGCTTTTGGGTCAAGATGAAACTAGAGCAATAAGAATTCAATTTATGAGTGCTACTTCCCCGACAAGAGCGGCCTTTAAAATAGCATGGACTGAACTATTTCACCTTCCGAGGAATTCTGATGGAACTCTTCAGACATCCAGACTTGTAGAGGGAGGCTTGATCGATGAAAAATACAAGGCAGAATTTGGAACGGACAAAAGAACGATAGAAGTATGTGACTTTTTGTGTCCGGGAGAAAACGGCCTTTGCATCCCGGCACGACTCGTATGCAATGGAGTAGTCAACTGTCCTAATGGAACATCATCCGGATCTCAGAAAGATAAAACCTATAACAGCTTCTCCAAGGCCAATACAGAAGCGAGGCTTGCGTATATAGAAGAAAATCTCAGAAAAATAGGTTATACTGGCGAACTGAGCGGTAAGATGTTGGAGCTGTTGAGTGACGAGTCTCCGGAGATCTGCAATAGTCGAGGTGAAAGCGTGGTCTCAGGGAATTGGATGGGCATTACATTGGGAGCCACGGGCGGCGTCATTCTGGGCATCGCTTGTCTCGTGGTACTTTGCAAGATGTGCTGCCATAAAAGATCAAGCAATGACTCTGACCTGGGTTACTGACATCAGGCCAAATTCCAGCCTGGGCCAAACTGTCACCTTAGTTCCTCTACTTCCACATTTAACAGGGAGTATCCTAGAGATGGTAGTGGAAACGCTTACGACTGGAGCTTACATTGACAAACAAAAATATCAGAAATCATTAAACAACGCGAGTGTTATTACGAAAACGTTCTAGAACTGAAAATTCTTTTGAATGTATCAGGTCTTCATGGGACATTAACAAATATTAATATTGTCATAACAATTTTGAATCATGTGAACTATAAATTTAAAATACGTGCCTGTTAATATTTATTGTTAAAATACAATAATATCTACATATAGTATCTACTGAAAGTATTGAAATTTTTGATCTGATTTAGTTTACAAATTTAATCATTTTTAAACATCAATTTATTTAGTTTGCACAAAAATATATTTCAACTATTTCACTATTCTTATTTGCGCATTATAAGTACACTGGACATAATGTTAGTCATTGCAACTTACATAAAATTTAAAAAAACAATATTTTTTTCATTTTTAAAAATAGTTGTAATAGTCTCCATTCCTCCAATATCATTTAGTTATATATACCATATATAATTTCAACAATGCAAGGTTCTTAACTATTTTTATTTATTTCACTTAGAGTACTACCATTAACCTTAATATCCACTGTTCGTAAAGTAAAATTAATTAACCACTTGTACAACTGATTTAAAGCTTACATAGTTAAATGAGAAGAATTTTGAATTGAATTACACCGTAAAATTCCTTTAAATTTGTGTAAACTAAAATGTGTATGTAAAAATTTATCCTAGCCCTTTTTCAAAATGCTCACTCACAAGGAATATAATAATTAAGCTGTACATAGATTTAAATAATAATAATGAAGTTTTTAATTAAATACCATAATTATTTTAAATATTATTATATTAAATAAATATAATTTATATCTTTTCAGTTTTCATTGCAGTATTTTTTTTCTTCTTAAATTACGCAAACCCCAACACGACCATACTTTTGAGTTCAATTATTAAAAATGTAAAATTCAATTTATATTATATCATAATTGTATAAGTATTTAATAAGAAACTGCTCATTTCCTCAGAAAAGTTAATGGCACGTACTATGATTTTATTATTCGTTAAAAATGTGCCTCATGTTGTAAAAATGTGAGTGGTGTAGTCCCAGAAATTGTGTCACTTGTAAAACTGTACAAAATTTGGTCGACATATTTAACTTTCTTAACCATTTTAAAATATAGTAAGTATTGTCATTTTTTACGCATTTGAACTGAGAATATTGTTAATATTAATTATGTAATAATTAAATATACATTAAGTTCATATTATTTTCTAAATTTGAGCCACCGATATAAGGAAACGTCGAACGATAATTATTATGGTGAAATTTTTGTTGTTTAGCTTAATTAAAGAAAGTTGTAGTAAAACATAAAAAATGTTACGCTATTTTAGCATCTCAAAAACAATATATCGTAAATGGACCAAAAAATAATGAAACGTATTTTTTTTAATGTTGATGAAATTATTATTTAAATGGCTTAATGGTATTTGAGACTACATCATTCATTTATAGAATTACAATTAATTGAACATAGTATAATGTGTTGCACAA
The DNA here is from genome assembly GCA_031772225.1 of Eubasilissa splendida. Classification (NCBI taxonomy): domain Eukaryota; kingdom Metazoa; phylum Arthropoda; class Insecta; order Trichoptera; family Phryganeidae; genus Eubasilissa; species Eubasilissa splendida. The sequence goes on along the minus strand of CM062858.1, from coordinate 25,518,281 downwards.
TATTTACTAGGTTTAAGGTGTATATAGATAATTTAACGAAGAAGTGTAGTAGAAGATCACGAACATTTAACTTTAAAACAGTATAATTTAATTGTTCATTATTTTTAAATTGCACATGTACTCGGTGGTGCAAATTATGTAAATTGAAATAATCATCGATTATGGATGAATTATCATGACAATTATATTTTGTACAAAAAATAAATGTGTTTTCATTTCATCTTCAACTTGTCACTAACACTAATAAGGTCACTTTTAATTATTGATGTAACATTATTAACATTTGATTTAAAAGAGAGAATTGAGATAATTTTTTCCGGATGGAAAATATTCAATTTTATTTTTTAATTATTTTAAGTATACAGGATGTAATAGACCTAGTCTACAATATTTTATGGGTGGATACCTGACTAAACTGCACTGTTTCGGATAATATTCTCGTTGGAAATTTTTACAAAATCGTGTTAAGCTTGATGTCTACGTACTTCTAAATAATTATTTGCGAAATTGTTCCATTATTCAGGTCTTCAGGTCCTTAATCATGAAACAAAAATTGTGAAATTCGATAAACTTTAATTATTTGTATTCATTATATAATTTGGAATCAATGAAATATTTAAATAATTGAAATAATCACATAATTACGTTTTTTTTTAAATGCTCATATATGTTACATGGTTGAGATTAGGCACATATCCCCATAATATTTTCGACTCGTAATTTAGTCAAGTATCTACACATAAAATATTTTGAAATAGGTCTGTTACACCCTGTATAATATAATATTATTATTGAAATATTAAATATTTTTATAAAAGAAAAAATATTGCTTTGCAGACACAATTATTCCATTACCAAAAATGTTTTTAGAGTATCTTGAACTTTCCGACTACTTAAGAAGGAAATTTTGTATGATTTTTATTTTCTTATTTTATCAGTACTGACATATATAGTAAATTTAAAGTAAATTTTTAAATGTTTAAATAACCATTTTTTAAAAGTATCATTAAATAACTTTTTAAATTGGATTAATCTTCACTAATAAAAATAGGGTAATGTTTCCGCCCGGGATCGAACCGGGGGCCTTGTGCGTGTGAAGCACACGTGATAACCGCTACACTACGGAAACAGATTGTTGGACCGCCAAAATAATCTTATATAGACACCGAAGAATCGATTTAGAATTCTGTTGTCAGTGAGCTCTTTCTCCGGAACTAATGTAATCATTTTAATTTAGCCATACACTTTGCTTAACCGAATTCTAAAATAGCCGTTATATGAAAAAAATATATTTTTGATATGATTTATTTATTTTTATCAGATGAAGATTCATTCCGGGAAACCACCATGTTAATAAATCCCTATTGAAGAATGTCGAATATCTACTCCCTGTGCATTTTGTTCTTCCAATATAAATCTAATATACTTTTCCCGTTCTGGCCCACTAATTACTTAGGGATTTTTCCGACGTGGGAACAGATTACATTCCGACACCGAGCTGTCAACAGGCTTTTTTGTGGATCAAAATTGTCACCGTGCGTACAGATCCGGACCACGAAGAATTGGTGTTCTAAACATCTCCGGAAGTGCAGTGATATCTCAGTTCTTCACTACAAAAGTGCGAGTCAACTGGAGGTGAAACTTGACGTTCAACCCAGGACCGAGATCAAGGTAGACCAGATCCATCTGCCAATATTCCTTTTTTGTTCGAGTTCGGATTACGTCACAGTCCACGGGACCTTATCCTACCAATCCCTATTGATTATAACAAGCGCTTATATATTCATATCTTGGAAGAATTTGAAGATTCATTAGTAGAGTCTTATCAAATAACTTATATACAAATCTAATATTATAAACTACAATAGCTGCATTTTATTTTTGGTTAACAAATAAGAAATGCAACAATACTTGTCAATACTGCAAAATAAAACATTGAGAATAAATAAACCTTAACCTTCAAACAAAAAATATATTTACATATTATTGTGTTTGTTTATAAAATCTTCACTAAACAAATATCAGCAGAAGAAAAATTGACGCAAAAAAACATGAGTCCGAACCTAATAAAAGAGGAAGAGGTAAAATGAGACTACCATCGTTCAGGACGAAATTTAAATCTCAGAAATTAACGATCTTAAATGCGATGAAGATTTTTACTAGATTAGACACTAGATTAAAAATAAATAAGTATGTATTAAATACTACTCACAATTTAGACTGCGCCATAATCCAATGAATAAGCGTTTATAATTTAAATGTAATCTATTGATTGAACATAATATTAATTATCCTCTTCATATATTTTAATTGATCATTAATGGTTACAAGAGTGACGAGTAGGGCAATTAATTGAAAATCATTGAGTCCAGATTTCAGTTCCATTTACAGTTGATTAAATATTATTAAACAATAATTTAAACTGAAAGTTGTTTAAGCCGTAAATTTTTTTCATACGACAGAAAGGACCAACATGAAAGCACTGGGGCATGACCATCAAATGAATGTGAAGACTGATCAGAACTGTTTTTATTAAATTTCAACCTACAAGGCGCGTTTTTTAAATAAGTATCGTTGCCGGATGTTCCAGGTATATAGCTATAGTTGCGATGTTGCGCATGTGCAATGGTTTCCTTCATCTGTTGACTCACCACATGCAACGTTAGAGACGTGCATAGTGTGGCCGTTTTGTAGTGAGTGGTTGAAATGTTCAAGACAATAGCTCAGACCGCCGACTGTGAGATACAGTTCGTGATTCGTTTCTTAAATGCATGGAACATGAAACCAGCTGACATTCATCACCAAGTTTGTCTTGTTTTGTCCTGATTTGGCGCCAAGTGATTTCCATCTTGGTGGCAAGCGTTTTGATGACGATGATGAACTTAAAAGACGGAGTACAGACATGGTTTTCACCCCAGGCGGCGTCGTTCTATGGCGAAGGTATGCAAATAATGGTGCCCCATTAAGAAAAGTGCCTTCATAATGGTGGCTACTACGTTGAGAAGTAGTTTAAGGTGTGTAAAGTGTTGTAAAAATCATGTTTCTTTAAAAAAAAAAAAATCCGGTACCTACTTAAAATATCTATACATATTTAAAAACGTTTCGTAAACTAGTGGTACCGAATACCGAATTGTCACTGGTTCTTGATACAAGAAAAATATTTTGAATGATTTTTTATTTTTTGCACACTCAACTATGATTCAGTTCTATGCCCTCCAATCTAGGCTGCGTCCAAGACTACGTCGCCCGCTCCTAGTTTTGAAAACTCATGTCGTGCTACCACCGGAACGGTACATTGCGTATGTAAATAATAATAATGTTCCTGATTGAGTATTTGTTTGTTATTAAGAACACATTCTTATTGTGAAGTTGTAATTATTCAGAACATAGGTTAGTGATATTTTAAATACTAATTAAATTTGTCATCAAAATTACTGTATACTATGTAGCATAGTCGGTTAATGTACGTTCCCCGAATTGGAAAGAGATCCAGGTTCGAATTCCGCTAGAAACAACATTTTTTTCCTATAAAATTGATTTTATATGAACATCTTTCTAATTATCACATTTAATTAGTATTTATTTGTTTCTGTAAATCGCGTAATATAATTGGTTAATCCCTCAATACAATTGTCTTTTAGTGACATTGAGCATATCTATACTTCCGTTAAATCTGTTTTGTTACCATTACCACTGTAGCTGCCGGAATGGCTTAACAACATAACATTGGCGATTGTAGATATAACATTACTATTTGTTGTAATTACTTTGTCGTTAGATATTTTATGTACAAGTGAATATTATGTTTCAGCCCGATTTTGTTTGACTGCCATTTTGATTTAACAAATATAGATAATTTATTCTGGAGTATCTAATGCCTCAACAATGTGTTGAAGTCATTAAAACATTTTATCAAAATAATAATGGTGCTCGCTATCGTCACATGTAGGAAAACTTATCGGTGACCAAATTCGGTCAATTGGGCCTGAAACACACGTGGTTTCAACAGGGCGGTACCACTTCATATACAGCCCAAGCTACGCTTGAAATTTTGTGGAAAAAAAATTCGGCCGCATAATGTCAAAAAGTGGTGATATTGACTGGCCTCCTCGATTATCTGTTTGACGGCTCCCGAATATTTCATGTAAGAGTACTTGAAAGGAAAGGTCTACGCCAATAAACCAAACACAATTCCGACAATATTCGAAATGAAATTGCTAAAACAGCACGCGAAAGTTACGAAAAATATGTTTTAAAGAGCACGCATTTGTGCGACTACCAGAGACGGCCATTTGGCCGATATCATATTGCAAACATAATTGTAATAAATTAAGTAATTGGTAAATAAAAACCATATTAAAAAAATATATTTTAATTTTTATTTATTTTAAAACAATATCGGCCTGGAACACAATAATCACCCTGTAGAAAGTTCAAGGAGTTTTGCAGTGTATGAAATAATGTAGTTTAAGATTTTGCTATTAACTGCATTTTTATTACAGAATTGCAAATGAATACCCTATCAAAATAAATATTGATTAATATGTCTTTTTAAATCAATCAAAACTCTTTAATTTCCGCCGTATACCTATAAATACCACTTAAATAAAAATAAAATTTCTTAGAAACAGTTTTAAGATTTTGCATCCATCTCCTTGATTTGCATTTTTCAAATAAATTATATTGCAGACTAAAACAAGCGAGTGTCTGTTTTTCAGAAAGCACAGAAAATATAATCAACTCATTAACGTTGAGCTTTCATTTTATGCAACGTTTGAATCAAAAACGACCGAATAAGGTAATGAAGAAAGCGAGGAGCATGAAATCGAAAACGCTCTATGAAATACAATGTTAACAACATTAAAGAACTCTTTGATAGTTATCATGGAACGTTGGAGTTGGATCGCAATGTATTTACTAAGTTTTGAATTCGATATCTAGCCAAAGACAAAAGGTTGGACCGTTGTCCTGGAAACACAGGCATTTCATTCCCGATGTCGAGACGAGATAATAAATACTAAAACCGTTCGAAGGAGGCTGAAGATATTGCCGACTTGTGATATTGAGGAATTTGCTTTGTAATTACAATATTGATTTGATTTTCATTGATTTTGCTGATATAGAAATTTCATTGCTGAATGTTATAATATTTGAGAAGATGACGAAGTGAGGATTCTGCGATAATGTCCATGTTTAAGTTTAAGCAAGGAGAGAATTACGATGTAAGGTCTGCTGATTCACAGCGATACCGTAAAACGTAATATGATCAAACTGTAGAAATGCTAGAAAATGTGAATATATTTTTAATGCGTGCATGGAAGTGGAAATGTAAAATAATTGGTTTAATTCACATGCCTTGTGATGCAACCAAAGTGCAAGTAAATGATTTTATTTAATAAAAAATAAATTGCGAAGTAACTGATTTGGTACATATATTTCTTGCCTTTTACTTAATGGGTTAATAATCAGTATAATAACAATATTGATAAAGCAGGTCGAAATTTTAACATAAAAGTCAAAAAGCATTTAAATTGTTAAAATAGTAATGGTTATCTGAATTTTCCAATCATTTATTAGAAAATGATCATATTTTTGATAAAAATTCGGGATTGTCTGTTTTACAAATAAATAATATTGGTCTGAAATTTTATAAATAAATAAAGCATGTAAAATTAACCAACAAAATTTAACTACAAGTTATATTTCAAAAAAAACCTCCAAAATTTTCACATCTTTCATCAACTTAACAAATAACTAGATTTTTTTCTTAAATAATAATTATAATATGTGAAAAAAAATTAAATAGATTTTTTTAAAACATTAGAATAGTCTTAAAATATATATTTTTTGGTTAGTTAATCTTTTACCCTGAAGAAGGAAATGATATTTTACGAAACCGGTTGATGTTTTTATTATATATAGGTAATTCTTTCATTAAGCAAATTATCGTGCCACGAAAATATTGAAAATATCGTACTTTGATGCTGCAAATTAATGAGTTTCTAAGTTTAATTACAGGACAAGTTGGACAAAAACAAATTATACAGCTATTTATTTATCAGATATATTTTAAAAACTATAAAATAATTTATAAATTAGTGTCTTTATAAGTAAGGAGTTTATTATTTCATGAAAAAATCGTTTGTCTTATGGCATCAACGTACTTTGTCTGTTTTTTTTTTTTATGTTTGTCAATCATAAAGCAGTTCTTGTTTTGTAACGATTGTGGATTATGAATTTAGAACTTTTATATAAAAGTATTAAATTCTTAATCCACAATGGACAACTATAATATGTATTTTCATCATGTAATTCGCAAGAATTTAAATACGCTACGTAGTGTTGAGACTTTCGTAGTCACGACGGATTCACCCACACTCTCCGGACCGTGCTCCTCTTCTACAGATTAACATCTGCTTGGTTCATTGCAAAATACATTGATTCCGAGAAATTGTATTGTTTCCAAAATGATACAGAAGTTCATAATTTGTCTTCTTATTGTGCTCTATCTGTTCAATGGACGTTGGCTGTCATGCTGGCTATCATCACATTTTTACTACGGCACGGAAAAGCTCTACAGGGATAATTTATCAATACCTTTTTTCATCAACATTTTTAGAGAAAGGAATAAACTATTTTTTATTTAAATGAGAGCAAAAAGTAGTTAATTAAAAGGAATACATAATTAACTAAATTGATTGTAATAGCTTTTTAATATTTTTTCAAATTTCAATTGTAAAGTATAACTTATTTATTAATCAACCTATACTTTGGCGTTTACCAATCGATATTCGAGTTTACTCGTTTCCAGTCCGCTATCTCTCTTATATCACCCCACGCCAACAGTTAGACAATGCAGCCTCGTTACATCTGATGTACTCTCTTCCAGCTTTATGAGAGCTCTAAAACATATCTATGTTCCGGAGAAGTATCTACGATATAGTGAGGTCCTCACATTCATCCAGTGAAGCGCTTCGTATGCACGTCACGCGGTCCAGAGCTTAAAATAGCTGATAATAAAGCGAAATATATTTCACAGTATACTGTGGGATGAATCCCTGAATATCTACCGTATTGCACCCTTGAAGAAAACGTTTTTTGTTTTAATAAAATATTGTATTCTCTTCTTTAAATATTCCTGATTGTTGTTTGATAAACCGTATTTTCTGAGAAATTCTTGATACTATCGTATAATTCAAAATTCATGCATAACAAAATATTTTTATCGTTGATTTTTTCTGCATCGTAGGATGGAGAGGTGATTGAAGGGGGCATTGGCTGTTATTTAATATATTCCCTATTTCAATGTCCCTTGTCAATCACCTCTACATATCGTTTAAATTTTGTGGAATAGTTGTACGCCAGTCCTGGTGAAGATATGTTATTATCGAAACTGGTTAAAGTAAAAACATCACAGAAGTATAAACAAAGTTAAATATAAATACAATTTTATATTATTTCTAACCACAAAATTAACGCTACAGACATCAGCAATAATTATATAGAGCTCTGGCCGATCTGTGTAATTTGAGTTGAATATTTCCAACACTTGAAGTATTCCATTGCTTAGGTACAGTGATATAGTCCCAAGTATTGAAAATTGGAGTGAAATTTTCCTTTACAATGTATTTGCATCATCAGCTATCTCGATTCCTTGTACCTATGGAGTAATGGACATAGGATGACAGTTTTAGGAAAGCCATTTAACATTTACCATGCGACAGCGGACGACACGCAGGTGCTGGTCTCGGGTAAGGATAGACGCACACACTCGATTATTACTGCGTCTATACTATTGATTCGAAATCGATGAACCGATGAAATCGTTTAATTAGTTGAGTTCGCATATAATCAATCAGTTGCCGACGATATCTCCCAATATTCTAATGCGTAACTAAATGGTCACAGATCGACTGTGTAGTCGAATGTATGCTCACGCCAATACACGGCAATGTACATACCTACATGTCGACCGATAGTTGTATTTCGCTTCGTAATATTTATTATAATTACTTCTTCAATATTTTCAAAATTACTTTGTGGCCTCATTTTATATTATTAATTATACAAAATACTTTGTTTAAACCACTATTTAATAATTATTCTACATGTTTTGATACCAATGGTACCTTCTTCAGGGAACAATGTATATTTGAAATTATAAAATACAAGCATAGATAAAAACAAAAGTATAAAATGGTGAATAAGTAAGAACTAATATGAAAACAAATTTAAATGGTGACTATTTTGCAAAGAGGATTTTATTATTTATAATATTAAGCCTGCTATTAACACTTTTTCTTATTTCTAAAATTTCAAATTTATCTAACTGTAAATTTCTAGTATTTGCATGTAAAATTTCTAAACTCTTAATAATATCTAAGGAATGGTTTGTTTCCAAAAGGTGATTGGAAATTTTTGAATAGTTAGTGTTATTTATATTATTTCCTGAAGAAGATACCATAGGTATCGAAACATGTAGAATAATGAATAAATAGTGGTTTAAACAAAGTATTTTGTATAATTATTTATTATAATTGTTTACGCGCCTTGTTACTTCGATTGGCACCACTGGCATTCCTGGTTTATAATAATAATATGTGTGTGTGAGTATTTCCGACTTTTTTTGGAGAATGAAGAAGACTGTAAACGACAGGCGGATCAATTACATACCATGCTTCGACCAGTCCAGAGGTTTAAATAAACCGATCGTCGGAAGTGCGCACTTCGGTCGGTCGAAATCTACCCAGCTAAAAAAACAACAAAATTGGACCAGAAAGACAGCAAGTAATACAATAAAAAGGTTATGTCAGTGTTCATATATCCTATGTGCCCTTATTGTCAATCGGAAACTTGGGAACCAGCTATCGAAGGAATTTACGTAAACAATAATCGTGTTCCAAATCGTGTATCCCATTGTAAGTTTTCTGAATAAACCGTGTGATTTAAATGTAGGTATCTTTTACTCATGCATTACCTTGTCCAACTACTTTATTTATTTATATTTGAATCATGCACCAAACTTGCATATTTATAACTATGGTTGACTGGTAATATTCTGGAACTTACATGCAACCACTATAATAAAATTATAGATCAGATTAGATAAGCATTATAATACATTTTAATATTATATGAATAAGAAATAAATTTGACTACCAACGTTGTTTGTAAATATTATTGTGTGAGTACTTTTGCAAGTGAAGTAAAAAATTCCAATATAATTTTGAAACGCTTTATACTTATATTTATTCACTCAAGATTTTCAATATTAGATTCTTCAGTCGTTCTCGGTATTTTAAATTAACTAAATATAATATCCTTAACTTGAGAAGGTACAAAAGTAACAGCAACTTGTTCGTATTAGATTTACAAAGCATATATTTGAGTGGAGGATTTCTGTCAAGCATTTTATTAATCTAATATAATATACATTTTTAATACCTGTGGACCCTTTGGGTGATTACCTAATTAAATGGCGTTAAATATTTTTAGTATACATATTTTTTTAAGCAAATTTGAGATTTTAGCAGTATTTGAATATGTTAAAGAACATATAAATTATTGGATTTTTACCTATAAAGGTACTGTTAAATAAATATCAAATATTTCATAGAGACGAAGCTATTTTATTATATTTTAAAGGAATATATCGAAAATATCAACAAAAATCAGATTCTCATTGAGTTGACATATAATATGCTGTTTCAAGGAAAAATGAATTATCAAATTTGGTCGATAGATGACGATGTTGTAGTGGTACTCGAAACGAGTCAATGTTCTAACATATATAGAATTTAAAAAAAAAATTGATAAATATGGAGATTAAGGGGTGAGAATTGGTGAACATTATATATATATAAAGTGATCACTTAAGCCAGCCGAAGACAAGTCGTAAGCCCTGTAATTACCCCCCATATTTTCATCCATTAAAGTATTAAAAAAATGTTAATGCAGTCCGCAATATATTTTAATGACTAAGAATAAGTTTTTATATATTAATTTTGCCCAGATATTAAAAATAACTAGCTGTAATTGGAAGCTTCACTTATTTAATTATCTTAAAAAGTCTGAAAAAAACAAGAGTAGAAGAAAACAGAGCGTTACATGCATATGTATCATTTAACTTTTTTCAACAGTTTATATATAAACTTAAAATTCCTGATTTTCGCGTGTCTACTAAAATAGTCAGTACAAATACAAATTTATATATTTTTAGCACTTGTAATATTTTTTAGAACAACTGTAGATTTGAATACGGGCGATGAATCAAATACCGACTAAGAAATTGAAAAACAAATATAAAAACGTTGCTGCACAATATCTCAATTTGGTGTAATTGTTTGATTATACGAAGATCGTCCGGAAAATAAGATTATAACATTTTTTAAATATCGAAAAGTGTATATATTTTCATGAAACTTACAGAGATTTTATCACAGGTATATAGTTATTTTTTATACACAATATAATACATAATAATAATTGGTTGTTACACAAATTCCACTAGCAGGACTCCCTTCCGGTCCCAACGAACTGAAGGGATTATTTTGAACATCTTGGCCGATGCTTAGGTCATGTGTCGCCACTGTAACGACTGTTTTTTTGGACCCAGGTGTGTAATGGCACACCCAAGTTTCATCTCCCCGTCACAATTGAATCCAGGAATTGTTCTCCTTCGTTCTAATAATGCGATGCGAATCTCGCACCCACGGAATGTGGAGGCAATGACAAAGAACCATTCATTGCATCAGTCTGACTCACGCAACCTCTAGTTATGACAGGGGCGTGCAGTGCATACAAGCAAAAAAGCTGGGCATTACTAAAAAATTTTGGAAACAAATATATATTAAATAATAAGATTAAAATAAACGAAAACATTATTTTACAATTAGCGCCATCTGTGTACCAGTAAAGACTTTAATTGTTTAGTTCTAAAAACAACCACCACAATTCACCGCTGTAGTCATAGCGCTCTTGTGCATTCGCCGCATGTAGCTATTCATTACTCTGTTCTATTTTTAAGTTAGTGAATTACTTTGCCTATTTACTGAATTGAAAATTCCTTTCGGATGATCCGTTTTGTATGGAGTCATTACCTAGGCTATTTTTAACAGAATAACATTATAAAGGCTCACAACTGCTCGCAAATCATTGAAGTATCTACTTTCTCTTTTTCTAATTCACGAATTTTACTATCTTACTGTTTTTAATGTGTTGAATTCATGGCCGTTTTTTGCGTTCAAAGTGCATTTGGTGCATAAATTTGTTTTTGATTTGGGAAAAACAAAAAGTAATTGGCAGAACTATTTCCTACGTTAACCTTTAATAAAAATAATTATTTCGTTTAGTTATTACGTGAAGGATTTTCAAACAATAAATTAGTCATGTTCAGTCATAGAAAGTGTACTTAAAAACGTCCATACAATTTTTATATGGGTAAAAAAGTGTTATTTTACGTTAAAAGTTAAACTTTAAAAATAACAGTACTCTAAACTTACAAATAATTACTTGGTAGAGTCATATAAACGACGGATTTATTTTGTCTAAAGATGTTGGTTAAACGGTAACAGCATAACCTAAATGTATACCTACTGCACGCCACTGAATTATGATCCCCATCACCCGTCCATGTGCAGCAACCTCGAAAAAAATCTCTAGGGCTCGTAGTGGCCTTATAATATTATTTTTTGAATGACCCTCGTACCTTGTTATCCTAAAGGCATGATAGTTTAATACTTGATTAAGAAAATAAAAGAAGGGAAAAAAGTATAATAGTTATATGGAATATTGGTAGTATTATATTGTCTGTAATGATGTGCAAATGCTTCCCTAACTTTCTCGGTTATCTTTAACTATATTGTTCGCGAAGTACGAGGACGTAATTTAGTTTACCACAGTTCATAAAACCGCGTTGTTTCCTCGTTGCTGCAGCTTACTGGGTCCGTATTCCTATCCCATTTAGGTTGTGAATGTCTCACGAAGTTAGAATGGATGTTGCTTAGCTGATTAAAAGGCTATACGATATCGCTTTAATATATTCGCGCCGTATTTCCATAACATGCAAGAACTATTGAAAACATGCTCTTACAAGAGCACTTGGATAAATTGATTAAACTTGATATGAATGGAATTTTTTCATTTCATTACTACGTTGTGAGCAAACAAAAATGCATCATCCGCAGTATGATTAGACAAATTAAAATTATTTTTTGTTATATTTAGCCTATCAATCGTGTTATATTAAATATTGTGTTTTAAATATTGCATACAGTGGCGTATCTATAAAAATTGGTCCTCAATGCAGAGAAGAAAAAAGGCCCCCCTAAATAAGTATTGTATATATTATATACGAATATTAGAACAGCGTGGTTTATTCAATAAATCGTATGAACAAATTTAGTCTCTTGTATCATATAATATACACACTTTTATGAAAAAAACAAACACATAAACACTTGCGTTTTAAAAAATACACGCTGTTCCAAATTCGTAAACACACTTTTGGCGCATCTTTTAAGATCAGCTACGACTAATGTTATTGACACATTTCGCATCTAAATTCTTACCCATGACGTATCCTACTGCTTGCCCACTGGCAATATGACCTTCACGCTACTAGATATCAACTTGATCGATATTATTTGGTTGATCTCGATATCGCGGTACCATTCGTGGTGTGGACAGTTACCTCCAATGCACCAGCACTGTTTTATGTGATCTTTGTGTGTGATCATTGTGTTTTTTTGTTTGTGTATGCTGTGGATGAACATTGACATCACCGTCTTCAGTCGGGGGCGGAGATTTTGTAATTTCGGCGGCGACGGCAGGCATTACGGAGGCGTCACACTAAAGGTGAGGCGATCATTCCTTTCAAATACCGGTTCCCCGAAATTGCTGGTTCTTCTTCAAAAATTTCCTTTTTTCTCATCAACTTCTTCTTGTATCCGTTTCCTGATTCCTCCTTCACTCTGCAGTGATTCTCGTTATTATCGTAATCCATTCCATGGGAAGTGCGCACTTGCTTCGTTTTAAGGCAATTTTTACTTTACGGCGATGGTCTGGTCCCGATATAATAGCATTGCATTGCTGCTGTATAGATCGATAATGTCTTCAACTGTTTTTTCGTAATACACAAAAGAAGTCTAAGGAACAATTTAAAAAAAATATATAATCACATTTCTTGCTGTGGATTACCATTAAAACTGAGAAAGGTATCGACATTCATAAAAATATCAATGCAAATGTATTGTAGGGCGCGTACATTTTGGGCCCCTATCTAACGTGAGTCCAATGCACTGCAATAACATAGTTACGCCACTGATTAAATATGTTTACTCAGCGGATACCACTTTAGTAAAAGTTGTATGAAAACTGCCTAAAAAGCGCGTTAAAAATTTTTGTAACATTTTTATATGGGCCCATTATTTTGAAAGTGATCTAAGTCATGTTTCTTTCGTTTCGAGATATTTGAAGGTTTGCGTTTGAATTGATTAAAAAATATTTTTACATTACACAACACAATGTTTCAAAATTTATTTAGTCTACTAGATTTGTTTTTTATTTCGACAAATACGTGTCGCATGTAGCTTATAAGGAAATAATTTTTTTTATGTTGAAATGACTTACTTACTCTATTATCAAAATAATTATTAGCGGAATATGTTTAACGTCGTAACTATCCAATGAACATAACGCATTAAATTTTTCCCAATTCTTACAATTAACATCATATTAATGTGACGCTAAATAATTGATTAACTCATTTTTTAAATTTCTTGACTTAGACCACTTTCATAATAATGGGCACATCATATCATCACTTTTACAGGTGTTTTATTTTTGTCGTTACCGGTACTGGGATCGATATTAGAAGCCTACAAAACCTTGGATCAAAAAGATTCTGAATGCATCGAGTACCGATTCCACCACCTCGCACATGCTAACCGAGCAATATACCATTTTGCTAGTACCCCATTATACTATGGTGTCAAATTTTCATATAAAAGTACATAATGTTTTTTGTGTTAGATTTAAATGCAATAATACATATTTTGATACATTTTTAACATCACATATTAAAATCAATATGAAAATAGTCTCCCTAGTGAACTTTGTAACAAGCTCAATTATTAAAGAGCTTAAGATTCATGACTTAATTAATGTCATGCTGGAGATAAGGGTTCACGATTCTCACTATATTGAAACAACTATTTATAATATATTTTTTAATTTATTTATTTTAAAAAAAATCGAAAAACATATTATTCACGGGGGCGGTAGGATACATATATCTAAATCATGTAACATTATTTTCGCCTTTTTTTACTTAAAAAAATTAATATTGTTAAATTCATATCGTTTTTTACATCATTGACACATTTTTATGATTGTACAACCAGAAAGAATACTATAGTTATAAATATAATCAAATATGTATTTGGAAATCATTCAATTTAGTTTTGAAATTACTTTGTACATAAAAATGTATATATGTAATTTATTTTTCAGTACCTAATAAAAAGCTTATACGAAATTGTGCTAAAGATGACTATTAATAATTATTTTAATAATTACAAATATATATGTTACAGTATAACGTAATCAATTGAAAAAAATTAAATCAATACACATATTATTTTTAACATTATTTTTTTTAGTTTTTAACGATAATTACAATGGATATTGCTGAAATTTAAAAATATATATATTTATTGTAGATGAACACAATTTTGTGAAATGAATTAATCGCACACTTGACGAAAAATATACACACGTCTGTAAATTATATAATGTAAATAGTACCTTTTTAAAAGGTATAATATTATTATATCGGAAATATTTTATATTATTAGGCCAAAAAGCTAAATAGATATTTTTTACTTACAATAGTGACGATATAGTGTAAAATTAATAGGTAATAAAAGAATAGTGTCAAGGAAATCAAAAAGGTAAAGACAATTTTAAAGTTCTAATAAAGGTTATGAAAAACTAATAAAAATTAAGATGTGAGAAGAAAAAAAATTATAAAGGTAAAATATAAATAAAAAATACACGTGAAATATTTCTAGGGGGAACGCAAGGAAAGAAATAAAAATGTTTTAAAAGGTTTGAGAAAATAACGTGAAATAATTCTAGAGAGAATAGGATGGAGTAGGGGAAGGATATGGATAGGGATTAAAATCTGTGTGATATAATAATATGAAAATAAAACGTGAGTGGAATATGACATTTGATTACGGTAACCGAGGTATAAAAAAAATCTAGATCCTTAAAGTGTGAATTGAAAGCGGATAAAATTTGCTAGTAAGTTATGGTTATAACATATTATATAAGGCATTTCTATTGGATCTATTATTCATAGTATATTTAGTAGCATACACAATTCTGATGAAACTCATTAACTTAGTAGAAATATCTACATTTAGCTACACAATGTGTAAAATACTAAGAACATTCCATCAAAATGATTAATTCAAGAATTTATTAAAGTGTGAATAATTTAAAGGCATTTATATTACATTACACCCAAATGTCATCACTGGATTTTGATTAAACACGGATCTCCCTCGCGCGTTCATTCCGGCGACAGTCAACGCTTCGCCAGGATGTGATACAATAGCAAACACCCAAGTTTACATCCTTTTGTAAGGGCTGGAATCAAATGTCTCCATGGCAAACATTCGCAAGGTATCCCGCAATATGTTGACACGTGTTTCTGGAGACTTTTACGTCCTACGACGGTTTCTCAACTTGTGGTCGCGGAAATTATATAAACATTTAAAAAAATATTTTGTTAATGAATCGAAGATGATAAATTGAATATTAATGTTTAAAATAATGCAATAATGGTGTACTTGTGATTTAGTGGTTACGATACTCGCCTAGTGGTCGGGGGTTTGAGGCTCGTTCCATTAAGTTAATCCTATTTTCATAGCACAAGCGTTTAGCTTAGTTTGAAAATATTAAGAATATTAGTGTGACATGTATTATGTGTACGCATCTCCATTTGGTTTTAAATTTTAAAAAAAGATTTATATTCAACTCAAAATTCATATCTTCTTATTGTATTTGATTTTGTATAATTCTTCTAATCTTTGAAATATATATGAGGAAATGAAAAAATACCTCCCAGACAAAATGAATTTATATTTGTCTATTACAGAATAATTCATATTATGCGGCTCTTAAATTAGATTAACACAAACATAACACTAAGTATATATCAAGCACAGTCCAGAGGATAGGAGGATGTAGCTACTGGGAAGAAAAGTAAAGATGAAGTGGTGAACCCAAAAATATAATAACCTAGTTTAAACATCCCCTGGAAGCTAAGTAAAGGCTGTCCAGCGAAAAATTTTCAAGTTTAATATTAAATTTAAAAAAAACTACAATGTTATTCTCATATTTTATTTTTAAAAAATTGAGTTTAATAATGCGGATTTTACGTTTTATAAACAATATCGTCTACATGCCGTCCATTTCTCTCAATACACTTTTGCAATCGAACTCTTAAATTTGCGAATACGCGAGAGCAAAGCGTTGGTTCAATGGCAGCAACCTTACGGCGGATATTTTCTTGTAGAGCCTGAATGTTCCAAGATTTTTACTGTAAACTCTTAACTTAAAGTATCCCCATAAAAAAGTCGCACGGTGTAAAGTCCGGTGACCGAGGTGCCCAGGGTATGTCCCTGCACTTGCTGATAAATTTATTGGGAAAAATTCCCCTCAGCTTTTTTATTGAAAGTTGTGTGTAAAGTGGCCCCGTCTTACGGAAATTGTGTTCTGTTATTGAACTCGGGAAACAACTGCAATTTCGGTACCAAAAACTCGTCGATCATTCGGCAATACACGTCAGCAGTGACTATATGTTGCTGGTTAAAAAAATAAGGGCTAATTATCCCTCTGACAGAAATTGCACACCACACTGTCGTTTTTGAATAATGCAAACGTTTTTGATGGCGTTACCTTGGGTTGTCGGGGCACCAGTGTAGTCATCGATATGAACATGTGTTTCGTTATTAAACAATATATTTCCAAGCGTTCGTGCTGTTCCAAAACGTTCCAGCATCGTTCTCGCAAAGGTTTCACGTAAAGAATAGTTATTTTCATTGAGAAACTGCACGATTTATAGTTTGTATGGTTGAAACTGTAGTTATTTTTTCAAAATAACGTGCACTGTTGATTTTTTTATTCCAGTAAAGACTGCAATCTTCCTTATCGATATACGCGGATTGTGTATAATTTCACATCGAACTTGAGCCACATATTCTGGTGTCGCTGCTGACGTTGATGGTCCCGGAGGAGTTTGGTTAACCATTGTCCCTTCTTGTCTGAACTTAAACCCAACACCGGATAAGTTGCGTGAACGGCCCATCGCTTACTCGTCGAATATTAAAGCGAGTACAAAAAGCGCGACGCACACACTTTAAATATTGCTCAACTGCAAACGCACGGTGTGCTCCTAATCAGTGACTCATTACGACTGGCATTTCCCCTGGACACCCTTTAGTAGTATGAACTGCAAACAAAATTTACAAATAGGTAGAGTCGCCCCTGTATTATTAAGTAGATCCTATCTATATATGCATGTTCTCAAAGACAGAGGTACAGAAAGGCACCCGAAGGACAATTCCAAGGTGTTAAGCTGAACACCAACTATATCTGTATCATTTTTATAATATTGCCACAGTTCATATAAAAAAAATCTGCAAATCATTTGAAATAGCTGTTATAATTATATAAGGGTAAGTTAAAACCACCCACCCACACAGGCCGGCCTGACTACCCATCTAAGGAGCTCCAACGAGTCACTCATACCCGAATAAATTAGTTATATAGAATAAGATTCGTCCCATTATTAATTAGGTCTGCATTCCTGGGCAGGCGGTGTCTAAATCCAGTCGAGCCACCAATCATACGTTCACGTATATCTCTAAGTATCTCACAATTCCACATAATATGGTCAGGCGTCTGTTACACTCTCTCACATGTACACCACGGAGTATCCACAAGTTACTCCGAAATTGTCCATGCTCCGTAATCATCTGCCATTCAAAATGATTCAGGTCTGGAGGTTTCATCATGCCTTTCAACTTGACTGCGACGTTAGGAAGGAAGGAATAAGTCCATCTTCCCTGCGTTGCCGTATCCCACCTCTCTTGCCACTTTCCAAGCGTTAACTACCCCATTCTTAGAACTAGATTTTTCAAAGACTATTATAAATCTAAAAATGGGGGCTCGGTTGGGTTATAACAGTTAGAGAAACACTGCTTTGAAGGAACAAAAGGAAGATCTTCACAATACCCACCCTTCTGAAATTTATAGGGTGCCATGGAGATGATTGACAGATTTCTATGTAATGACAGTTGTTATTAATACGATACAAATTAATATCTTGACGTTCTCGGTACCTGTTAGCAGAGTGTTGTCACTGAAGGATAGGATCTATTCAATTACCGTAACGAGGAAGTTATTTTATTTGAAATATAAAACAAATGATTTAATTACAACCTGAAATAGTATTTTAAATTATATTACATTATATTTATATTGTACCTTATATATATATCATAAAAAATTGTACCTATATTTAACTTTATATAAACCATTGTAAGTGTAAGTTTTTACGTCAACCGGTTTCGATACTAACGTATGGCTATTGTACGACTGGGGTACAACGAATAGATTATTAATGTACTTTCATATTTATTATCATATAATAAAGGCAAACCACTCAAATATTTTACAGTACATTACATAAAATGTTAATGTACCATAAACAAATAAGTTTACAAAACATTAAAATATTTTTAAACCAATATAAAACGTTTCAAAAAGTGTCTGTGTGAGTTTCACTCAGCAGTGCTGTTGATTTTTCTTTCTTTGCTAATTTGTTTGCTGTACGAGAATACACAATTAATATGTAATTATTATGTTTAAAATCGTATGAATTATTATTTATGAAAAAATATATACATAATTGCTATGTTTTTAGACCTTATGATGTTAAATATCGACTTTAGTGAAAATATATGAAATATATCAAATTAAATAATATTTTCCAAAATCAAATCAAACCTATTATAATCTATAAAGACATGATATATAAAAATAAATAAATTATGTTTATAATAAACAGCTTAGATATTTTTTAAATAAAACAGTTTTTGTGTTCAGTTAAATGTTTTTGGTAAAATATTTTATAAATCTATTGTTTTCGTGGAAAAAAAAATTATTCTGAAAAACATCTGAAATCATAATCAATTTTTTTATACTGTTTATACATAATGAATAATGTGCAAAATTTAAACCCACTCAATAATTACCAAGTTAACAATCATTTACAACTACATATTTAATATAACCCTTAATATTATCTTATTGATGACGTGTGTTAGCATTTGCTTAATTATTGCGGTAGTAAGGAACATTTGTAAAGGCCCGTCAAGTCTCGCAACATTGTGTGTGTCTATCCATTGCGAAATTATAATACGACATATAAATAAGTTAGTTTTTACAAGAGTTTGAAATTAATTGCGTATTAAGTGAATTATGCGTCCTATAGATAATGTGTAGCTAATAGAAAGATACGTAGCAAATGTAAGTGAAAAAATAAGTGGATCTCATGTAAATGTATTTTTTAGCATAATCGATAGAAATCCGGATCAGGAACAATGACAGGATCGTCAAGATGGTTTGGGATTGTTTGTTTTAAATGGTTTGAGCATGTTCAATGTAAGAGTGAAAAAATGGTGATAAAAAATAGATGACGTGAGTTAAGAAGACAACAGAAACAGAAAATGTCCCTAGAAGACCCGACATGATCAGTTGGGTTAGATATTCGAAGACGTTTCAATTACAAGCTTTAACATTCACCATTCGAAAGTATAGTATAAATGATAGTGAAATAGATTTAAACACAGGACAAAATACTGTGGATTTCTATCCACATTGGAAACTTTTGAGAAAATATGGTGTGATGTTAAGAAGTTAGTTAATTACATAAATAATAATCTGTATATTTTTATCTTATTAAATAATCTTTGCCTTGTATTCTATCCGATAAAATACTTTTTAAATATACTAATTACCTAATTAGTATAAAAGTATAAGCGAAATTATATAAATGCCGTCATTTGCAGTATTTTCATTTTTTATAAAAATGCATTTTCAGTTCTTTCACAACAACATTCAGGAAACTTACTCGCTTTGAAATTTCGTACTATTTTTGACGAAAGCTTCAAACATACTGAAAGACAGCCCTGTATGCATGTGAAATGTTTTAAAATGATGCTTTTCCATGGAACCCTACCCGCAGGGCGCAGGGTGGAGGGTGCGAGGTGGTCGCTCTCTTCATTCAACTCACACAGGATGTTTTATCACGAAGAACTCGACACAGTTTGTGGCGTGACTTTTTTATACGTTCAATTCAAAAGCTTCTTTTCACAAATGAATTTTGTATTGTATTTTCAGAAATGGGATATCTGTAATTCGGAATGAATTCAGTCTACTTTTATATTTATCTAGCTGTATAAATTCACATAATTAATCCGAGAACCACCATCATATTGATTAAAAAATACAATAGATCATATTTTATAATATTAATTCAAATCAATGCCGATGAGTCACTGTCTATTTTCTCTCATTTTTCAATATTATTCAGTAATAAATTAATGGTATTTCGAAAGATGGTTGGTATATTTAATTTCGCGGCTCATCTATTTAACAGACATTAGCCAACCAAACTATCGCCTGAGGTTCTACAGTCACAATGTTCTCATTTTTCCAGCGCTTCGACTTTCAGAAACTTTTCCTGCATTATATGATGTAAGATCCGATATTTATCATAATACTCGTATTTCATTCAAAATGTTAATGAATTTTTATTTTATAACTTTTAAATACTTATTTTCTTTATATATTTAAAACATAAAATCTTTATTCATGATTCCATCTAGGTTATTTTAAGCATTCTTTTCTACGTCGACATATTTAATTCAGTCGCCTTATTATTTTTCTCGTTGAAATATATTAAAAGAATTTCGGATGATTTATTTGAATTCGGTAAGCCAAAACCAAAGAGGATCGAACGTGAAGAACGCTTGGCTTATCTCATATGCTCTTCGGAACATGTCAGTTTTTAATTCACTAGGATTTTGACTTGTTCCCTGTTATTGGCTGGTTCACACACCCCTTACAATAACATAATGCACTATCATGAATTAAATTAATAAGAAATACACAAACATGTGTAAAGACAATAGACACATAATTTGAACCATCACCAGGCTCACCTAATGACAACTGAAGTATATCGAGTGAGAAATTTTTTAACAAAAACAAATTAGCTTAAAATAACAAGTAATTAAAAACAGTACATACGTATTACTACGAATAAATATTTGCTTAAAAACAAGAAAAGTTAATATCTATTCTTAGTCAACGAGAAATGTCGGCCGTCGGTTACTGAATAACTTTTACAGGTAGTCTTATAGTGACATATTAAATACAGATATCAAGGTAAAACCAAAAAAAACTTAAATTTATTTTATTTCATTTGGAATTCTAACTGCGTTATAATCCTGTAATCTAAAAAAATAATTGTTTAATTTAAAGTCTGGTACACAAGAATTCGCTTAATTACCCACGTGATGTGACTATAAAGTACATACTGTTAGATTTAATACTATTAGAAAACCAGTACCTATTTGTATTTGTATGTTAATGTATTATACATAGATACATTATAAAATAAGTTAATAGGTTGCTAAAATATTTCAGATATATTGTAAGAAATGAAATATAGCTTACATAAAAAAAAAACATTTATAACTTGACGATTTGATTAATAACACTACTCCTTCCATACTTTATTTTGTTTACGGTACAGGAGTTCAGTGGATCGGGACCCTGTAAGGAAAGTTTGCAATAGTAATATAACAGTCAGCTTCACTATGTACTATTTTATATAGATCTACCATCGTTGCTGCAGTGCGTTTTTGTTATAATGTTCGTTATTACTTCGCAATTCTTCGTAAATCAAGTTTTAAGTCAAAACATTGGCATTACAAGAGACAAATTGAGTTTTTAAAATGTATAGAATACATTAAAACAACAAAGAAAATTATATTTTGTAATTAGGCAGAAAAAACATTAATATCTTAAATATAATTATTACAATGCGAGAGGCATAACTTCCATTTATCGCAATACGTGATTCGTGATAGTCGCAAACGTAGCATGTATCACACGCTCGAAAACATATCAAACAATTTTAGCTGTGCCTGTGCCATGAAGAATATGTCCAAGTTAGCGTTAATGGATGAAATCGCGAATTAAGTCTTCTAGACGGAAAAGAGAGGTGATCCAGATAGATATTATAAAACTTGGAATAAGAAAAAATGTCAAGAATATATGGAGTAACGAAATAAAAATGGAATTACAGGCTTGTGATAAATATCGTGCTTGTTGGTCCTGCGGTTCAGACACTCACCTGGTGATCCAGTGGTCTGGGGTTCGAGCCTAATTCCAAGAGACTAGCAAGTTTGTCCTATTTTCAAAGCACAAATAGTATGAATATTGATGTGACATCTAGTCCGTATACGAATTTCTATTTTAAAACAAAATACTGCATATTAAGTGCTTCATAAATACATCTGATTATTTTATTAATTTGTTCGTTAGGTTAGGTTAGATTAGGTTAAATAAGGTGGCGTGAAGATTATTTGTTCATTTCCTATACCACACCAAACTGAGCAAATCTTTTGTCTATTTTACCTAAGGTGATTCGTTCGGATATTTTTTTTGGCATCCCACATTTTCTTTGGCCATCAATCTCTGCATTTGATTTTGACATAATTTATATATTTTATTTTATTTATTTACAGCCTATCCCGAATCGTTTTGAGAGTTGCTTACTCTCGTTTCGATTCATCAATAGTATATTTTTATTTTATTTTATTACATTAAGTTATTAACATCTTAATACCATCATAGGTTGGCTCCGGTATCATCCGGTACCTGTAATATGGCTCTGGTACGTGGTAATTTGACGTAAAACTCGTTGTCACATTAAATGCAGAGGACAGCTAGAGAAATAATAATATACAATGACATAATTTATAGTAAAAAGTAAAAACCATAGCGGGCAAACATTATTACAAAATATAAAGCGCTAGAAAATAGTAGCAATTTCTTCCTTCAACTGACATGTTCAAGAACATTGTGTCCATCAAAACATTCGCGAAAATAAAAATATTAATATTTGGATCGAAATACGGAAAATGTACTAATTTAATAACACGTAACGATTGTGACTACAAATGCAATATTGCTCGCCGCGAGCACAATAAATTGTGCCAACCTGTGCGTGCGAAAGAGAACGGTCACAGGCTCAAATTTGAAAAATTTCACAATGGATGTGAATTATATGAATACATGCATACATAGCGAATCTGTACAAG
This sequence comes from Eubasilissa splendida, assembly GCA_031772225.1. Classification (NCBI taxonomy): domain Eukaryota; kingdom Metazoa; phylum Arthropoda; class Insecta; order Trichoptera; family Phryganeidae; genus Eubasilissa; species Eubasilissa splendida. Next base: position 25,494,813 of record CM062858.1, on the reverse strand, counting down.
TCTGCATATATCGACGAGATATTCATATGAAACTCCCCTGAATGATTTTGCATTGACAAAGATAAATTTTAATTAAATCACTAATATGATAAATTTTCACACACTGAAAATCCTCGTGCTGTCGAAGTAATGTCCCGAACTGACAATGAATTTGAATTTACATATACTTCAGCGTAAAGTTTTAATTAATACACCATCCGAGTATTATTTATACCTACGTTAAAAGCGCATGCCATGAGACCATCACTAAAATAAATTAAATTGGGAAAACATTATATCAACATAATAGTGCATCTATGATTATGGTAGAAAATAAAAACAAATTTAAATTAAAGTTTTCATCAAGAAATAAAAACATGTGTTTTAAGTATTTTTTTTATTACTTTCAGTATTTTTGGTTTCAAGGAGAGTCAATTCGTGGTCAAATGGATAACATACGTATGTAGATTATATTTGAATAGGTTGCGGACTCCCTTGTGTGGTTACAAAGATTGAAAATTTAATTTTTGTAACTGATGTATTCAACGCATTACACGTGTATCTATTTCTAGCTAAAAAATTTACATATTTAGAGATGTAGTTCGTAAATTGATCTTGCTAACTTTGAATATAGGTACAACAGAAAATATGTTGAGAAAAAAAATATTTGTTGTTGAGAGAGAGATCTTTTCAAGGTTAATTAAAATATACACCATACCACTGTTGTTCGTGTTTTATTCAAGTACTTATATTGTAAATATAATAATATGTAAAATTTATTTATTATTTAAAAACATATTATTATGTAATTATTTACAAGTTATACAGGGGGTAACAGATCTATTCCACAATACCTGACTAAATTACGAGTCGAAAATATTCAAAGGCTAATCTCAACCATGTCAGAGATATAAATGTTTCAAAAAAATATTAAGTATGTGATTATTTCGATTAATTAAAATATTTTATTGATTCTAAATGATATATTGAACACAAAAAATTAAAGATCGTCGAACTTCGAGCGGCTAGACTATTTTTTGTTAGATGATTTAAGGCTCGAAACAAAGATATCAATTAATGATGAAACAATGTCAATAATATTAATTATATAAATTTAAGTACGAAAAAGCTTAAAACGATATTGTAAAAAATTCTAACAATAATATTTTCCAGAACAGTATAGAATTTACACATATTTCATGAACATTTTCGACTCGTAATTTAGTCAGGTATAAAACCCATAAAACATTGCGGACTTGGTCTGTTACAGCCTGTACATATTAAATATATTATTTTTCTATCATGCACTGTACTCTTTTAATTTCTAATGAAAAAACACTTTGAAGTTGAAGATAAAATGTTAATGATAATTAAAACTAATGAACTACTTCAGAAGACAGGCAGAAATAATTTCTTCTTATTTTTTTTCTTTCCTTCTTTATATCATAGTGATCACAATCAGATGATATTCGGTTCGTAATGCACCTGGTCTCCCTTACAGCCGACTCCAGGGTCTTTCCAGTATATATCCATTATTGCGGCACTATTCCAGGTCTTCTTCGGTCCAAGGTTGTTTCCAATATAATTCCAGGATAACGCATAACGTGTCCAAAGAAGTGAAATAATCTTTTGTTTTCTGTTGCAGATAAGGCTCGCTGTAGTTGGATTTGTTACAGTATCGAGGCATTCCATGGTATACGTAATATCTTTCTCCAGCAAGTAAGGTACCACTAGAACTTTATCTTGCCGGGAGAACGTGTTACCGATTACATCACGTCAAATTGTTGGCTTAATTTTTTAGAGAGATATCTATTATATTGATTGGAGTCTAGGTGCTCATTATATATTTTTTAAATGATTCATATAATTGGTTTTGTATTATTTTTTGTTGTATATTATGTATTTAATTTTGCTTGGTCGGCGTGTTAACCTTTCCTTTACGGTGCTAAAATAAAAACACGCGTTACGGTGCTGTAAACTCAGTGTACATGTAAATTTTTGCGATATATAATTCAGATAAATATGAATATTTTCCATTTATTACTTATATTCACCATTAAAATAATAGTTGACATATATGATATATAAGTAAATATATATACATCAATTTTTACGTAAAAGTGCTAAAAATGACAAAAAACATTGATCATCACGAACGACAGCATAAAGACGCATAAGACATGTCTAACTCGGCCAGCAAATACTCTGCCATTACAGTGACGATAGGCATCCGGCACCCCGCTTCCTCGCACTGCGTTGTCTTACCTCACCACACGTACACATACACGTATTGACAAATTCACGTCAGGTTTACTTATATATTGTAATTATTTTATCCAATATATACATACATTACGGAGGAATACCTTAAATATGAACTTTATATTTAGTATATTTAAATCACATAATTAGAGGCAATGTTAACTCAGTTTACATCATCGGAGAAGAAAGGCTAATAAAAAGGTTAAATTATTATTAGATAAAATTAATAAATCATTATTACGAGCAGAGTACAAAAGTTTTAATCGTGAAAACGTATTTTGATATACGTATTTTGACCATACATGTCTGTCTGTGGTCCAGGTATTCTAATTGAAATATGGCCGGGTTATCCTTTACCAAGCCAAAGTTAAGCAAACAGCGCCGGACTAGTAAACAGGGCCGAAGGTATGGCTGGGTTTATCTCGCTCGATCCTGTGAAATTGGACGTTTGTTCGGTGTTTCAATTCACCTCCCTCCGGTGGGTTAGTTTCAAATACGGTTCCTAGAATTTCACATTAAACTGTTTAAAACATTTTCAAATCAAACACAAATTCCAGACTAAAAAGTTTCCACGGTAATAATTGCAGGGGGATTATTAACAGTGGGAATTTGTGAAATTTGTTTATTTTCGCCTATATAGGCTAGTTACGTACATGAACGACCTCGGAAGATGGGCAGGTCATGTTGGGTGGTGCTAAGGAGTTCCAGCGGGCCAGGTACCTATTAAACAAGATACCTGTTATTAATTGGGTATGGAAATATAAGAAAGGACGCAACATTATTGAACTGGTGAAGGTGATCAGATAACTGCACACAGGACAACTGAATATACGTCAACTGAACACAAGACAGATGCACATATACATAACTTCATCCAGTGACAATTAGTTGTATACATGTATACTTATCTAATGTCCACTTGTTTCGGGTGTAGTTGTCTTGTGTGCAGTTGGATTTACTATAATAACGGTCCATAGCGTTATCGGTTCAATATAATCGATAGACGTGTATAGTAGTTCCATTACTGCTATACAATAAAAATAATAAATATCTAAAAACTTTAATATCTCGGACATGTGATGACACATCCAAAGAAGTACGCAATATTACATCTCATAACGCAGGGAAATATTGCTGAAAGTGGAGGCCTTGGAGATGGAGATCATCATGACTGAAGTAGCCGAGGCAACGGTTTGTCCAGTCTACAACACTAACAAAGTGATGACAGTCAACATGATAGCTAATAGCCAACGTCCATTGAACGGATAGGAAGACCCGTTGAAGATATATCGACACACGTTTTTGACTAGACTAAAAATCATAATATGATTTAATGTAGTTTTTGAATATATGTATGTAATACACATCCTTGGTCGTTTGTTCTCAGTGTCGATTTGTGAATTTTGTGGTTTGTTTATACTCATCTAAACCATTGATGAGAAAAAATGCTACTCTTGACTCACTAGTGTGATTGTGATTGATATTTGGTAATAATGGATTTATACCACAAAGTTGATTCTGCCAATCTTAAAAATATTCTTTGTATTATTATTAAGTCTTGAGAATACGTACGTATTTTTTATTGTATATTATAAATTGAAATACAATACAGGGAACTATGCTTTGTTTCATTACCTCTTAGGGTATACGACTTATCACAAGTGATAACAGAGCCAGTTGCGAATTTGGTTGACATAACTTATGTTAAAGACTTTAGAACAGTAATTATATATGCAGATTTATAGTATTATGGACTTATAAGATATATTTTATATACTCATATATATGGTAAAGGTTCACACAGTTTATAAAATTGTTTAACAATAATAGTATTATTGAATATGGTTAAATTAACTCTAGAAATTTGTCATGCAGTGAATCAATTTCTTCATTGATAAAGCAATATTTTTTGATACCAATAGTATCTTCTTCAGGAAAAAATGTATACTAAAATTAAAAATACAAGCATTGATACAAACCGAACTATAAAGTACAGTTTTGTTTTTATCTATACAGTGAGTAACTAAGTTGGAACTACTATGAAAAAAAAATTAAAAGGTGACTATTTGCAAAAAGTTTACAGTTTAGTGGTTTAAACAAAGTGTTTTGTCTTATTAATTATATAATATGTAGCCACAAAGTAATTTTGATTATATTGAACAAATCAAATTATTATTGCCAAATATATCACTTGTACTCACAACAGCGTTATCAGTCTCAATCTCTCGTGATATTGGTAAAACGATATCACAATGAATTAAAAATATTTATTTGATATTGAACATTATTTTGCTTTTTCATCAATGTACATACATAATATATATTTGGTCATGGCGTCAGCAATTGGCGGGAAGCAGCCTAGTGCAGAGACTGGTGCAGGTGTATTCTTGAGAAGGCCAGGACCCATACTGGGTTGTGTGGCCTGGTATGATGATGATTATTTTGACGTACTTGCGTAAATAGTACGTCTCAGTTGTACACCTCGTAGTTGATTGTTAAAGGTCCAAGAGAAACTCTTATGTGACAATTAAATATTTTATTACAAGATCCAGTCAAATAGTAACGTGGAAGAAACCGCGCCTGGCGAGCGTCGCCCCTTTTATCCCAGCACACAGGCGCTCTGACACACAAACATATATATGATCTCAAGGACATCACAACTATGATGATATATCAATTAATTCCAGAGACATAAAGATAATACGGTTCAATAAAAATATTGTCCAAGTTCGCAGATCAAAGTAGATATCTCTCAAATAACATATTTCAATTTAACAAGATATGTATTTTCTTTGTGTTAATTTTTGTGATTTGAAATGAACGTAGGTTCAAGGCTCTCAGCTGATATGAATTCATAAAAAAACCTCGCTAAAAAACATAAAAAGATTGTTATAAAATATGTATGAAAATATGGTTAAGAGCTTTTCCACGAAATTTCTTTTCACAAAACTTGCATGCCCAACGTCGATACATATTTTGATACGACCCAAATCGTGATTTATTACAGCGACCAGTGTTCGCGAACTCAAAAAAGTTGAACGAACACGCAAAACAGAATGTCCCCCGGCGTTACGGCGAACAAAAACACACCCACCTATTTGTGACAGCCCGTGTCGAAAAAGTTTTGTTTGGTAAATTCCCCTGGGATCATTTGTACGTAGCCTTTACAAGTGACGGTTTTGTCGCGGACGATCAAGCTGTGGTCTGCAACACCAGCGAGGTCCGCAAAAACTATATTTTTTTAATTAGCAATAATAATAATGCATTTATTCCAGCGTGATCATTTTTTTTTATGAAGTCCCGATTTGCCATAAAGATAATGCATGTTATAGAAAACATTTAAGTAACAAAATAATATTTATGTTATGAAAAGAAAAGCAAAAAAAATATATAAAAAAGTTTACATAAATATAAACAAAACATAAATACGTACTATATTTCAGTCACGTCTATTATTATATCTGTAGCTATTCTATAGTCGGTCATGGGATTTTTTTTTTTCAAATTTACATCTATTGTCTCAAACATTACAATGATTTTTTTTTTAAAAGATTGTATTGATCTTTGTTAAAAGAGGAATTTTAAAATAATCTAAAAAGTAAAACATTATTATAATAAAATTAACACGGTGAGTAAAATCACGGTTCAAGCTATTTACATAACAGACTGCAATTTATAAAATTAAAAAATAGACCAAATAATACCTCAAGAAAAAATTTCGGAATTCCTCAAGGAACAGTAACACGACCTTATAGTCCTTTATGTAAATAAAATGGTGTAACTTTCATTGATCAAAAACTAAATAAAATCTTTTGTTAATAATCACCTTCGAAAATAATATGGCCAAATTCTTTTCTCTTACCTATTGGGATGACATTTGTGTATGTATTTTATATTTTTAGTAAAGTTAATTATTATAATTATTATAAGGATTTTACTGAAAAACTGTATTATTGTCCAAAGGTACGACAAGTGCGAATACCTGGACAGGGATGAGCCTACCTTTGGACACTAATTTATTTATGACTGTAATATTATGTAAGAGTAAGATTTAAGTTACAAATATACTTTTATTGTTTTCAAAAACGTTTAATATATTTTTCTATATTCTTCTGAATAACATGGAATAACAGTAATTGAATAGAAAACGTAGATTCAGATTTGACACAATAGTGTTGATAGCTGACGAAAATAGAATACCCGTATATTTTCAGGGAATTTTTATCTTGAAAATTGCCAGAGATATTAATGTTGCTCAAAGGTAAAACCGTCCAAAGATAGGGCACTTGCCCTTATAGACGAGAAGATTTATAATATGAAAAATACAAGAGTGGTATGCCAGGGTTGAAGTGTGTGACATTTTATATTTTATACCTAGCCCTACATCGTGATGATAAGATAGTTACGACTAGAAGTATGGTATTGTTAGAATGCGAAATTACTCTAAACAATATTTTTTTCAAGGATACAAAAGCACTTAGTCGAAGTAAGGGACGAAGGGTAATAAAAACTCGGTATTGTTAGACGCAGGTGTACCGACGCAGCGTGGGTACAGCAATAAAGAAATGCGGTGAACGTGACTAAAGTCACGTAGGCAAATGCACCTTAAGAGATGCATCACCATAGGCGAGCAGTCTGGACAGAACCTCAGCCGGGAGAACTGGCTCCACAAAAAACGAGATTTTATTTTCAATTAGAAAATGAAATCTTTATTGTCTCTGAAATATCAAGCAAGTGCTTTATAGATTGTAATTCCGGGGAAAATTTAAACTGTGCACCTCGAGTTTAAGCTTAGACTGTGATGTACTCTGCGTTTAATCGTAAATGTGAAAGTATCAAAAAGGGTCCCGCTGGATCTATAAAAAATTAATAAATATAAATGGTGCAGCGAGAACCGACTGTCGCTATAGCATACGAATATTGCGTCCAGAGTCCCGGTTTGCCTGGATAATTGGGCATAGTCTTGTCATCAACTACAAGCCTGAACTCAGTCACACTACGCTGGCACCACAAGGAGCTGATCACACTTCATATCCAGGATCCAGGACCATCCTAAGAGGTAATCCCTTACGTGAGGGACCTGCATAATCTACATCAGACAAGCGTTAACATAGGCAATTTGGTAGAGAACTTTATACTGGCATGATGAACACAAATATTTAATGTTAATTTTATTGTAATTATTTTTGAATAGCCTTGTTTATAAGTATTAAAGTAAATTGCTCATTTTCCACTTTTAACACATGCAAGCATCTTAAAATATAGATTATAAATTTTCTTATATAAAAATATTATTTCATTTCATAAACATTTGACTTGTCAATATTTAAAAAAAAAGAACCAGTTAGGCTAGATGCCTCCCCCCTGAACATAAAGGCGAGGCAGAAAGAAGAAATTACCTAACAGCATGTATATATATGTACCTTACTTACCTTAAAATCATATAATTAAAACAGTAATTGAAATTAACATATAAATTCAAGTTTTGAGGAACCTACTCAGAATATTGAATTCTAATGACCCTCACGGAAAGTTTGTCCTTCCCTGGTCTATCGGGATTCCCAAACGGTGTCCCTGTTTCGATGTCGGCTTACAAATTGCTGAATTGCCTGCAATATAGCTAAATACGCTGGCAACGGACTAACGTGACGTAATGCAATATAAAATTTTGCAGACATTCTAAACCACACGGAAAACGATAAAATTGAAAAAATAAACATTCAAGAAAATTATTATCTAAACTAAACTTTGTATGAAATTACGAATTTTATTACACGCCAACCGATTTCGCTTAGTTCAAGCTTTGTCAAGGCGTATTTAGAACTAAAAGAAATACAAAAAGAGTTCACTTGTAAATACATAAAGAGGGAGATAGAATATAAAACTACATGTGAAAGAGAGAAACAGAATATATATACAGTTAGATGGAAAGTTCAGTATTGATGGATCTTAAATTAATTTTATTATCAAGAATTGCCCTACCACTATTCACTGTCTTTTTTATCTTAAGGGCTTCTAAATTATCCAACCGGAGGCCAAACCTTTTATGGAGGATTTTGACCCCTGTGCTGTTATTAAAAGAATGATCTTTTTCAATAATATGGTTGGAAAATTCTAAGTAACCATTACTGTTTAAATATTTAGATGTTTTTTGACACGAATATTGACATCAAGAGCAGTTTTGTTTTATTTTATTTAATCTTATATGTCAAGCCACAAAGTGATTGCTTTCTACGAAAATATAAACTAAACTACTGTAAAATTTTCTCAGAAGTTCTACGCAAAGTGGCTACTCACAAATATGAAAGTATATGATATATTCTAAAAAGAGATAAAAAAAAATCTCATCTTATTTTTAATGAAAACACATTTTTAATGTAAAGTTGCCATTTCAGAACATAGTTCTGTGGTATTTTTAATACAAATAAAATGATTTAATTAGAAAAGTATACAAAAAAAATCTATTTATCGAAGAAATATTTGGTTGCTATCGGAATTCAAACCTGGACCTTTTCCAATCTGGGGAAACATGTTACCATTCGACTACAGTAACCGATTACGATTAAGACAAATTTAGAAATTAATTTAGAAATCTGTATATTTTTATAATTGATACATTTATTATTTTATTTTTAAAAGCAATTGATTTTATATTATTATTTAGAATTCCGGCAGCAACCAAATAATTTATCGATAAATTTATTTTTTCTGTATATCTTTCTTATTGATTTATTTAATTTGTATTAATTTAATCGTAATTATTTTACTAGGTGGATAACAAAGTAATTTCAGTACTTATCTCTAATTGGGTGTGAAGATTTGCCGTGATGAAGGATCCCAAGAGAATCATTGTTCAGTTTTCGTATTACCAAGATGTCAGATAATTAAAGATATTACTTACTAAGATTTACTCATTAATACCAACATTTTTATTAATATTTACAAATATCCCACTACCATTTAATGTGTTACGCGGTGGAAAATTTGAATAGAAAATGTTACATTATATTAGAGTAATGTATCAATTTCCTTCGAATTAGTGAACACGCGAGTTTTTTTTGTTCTGAATGTACATTTTTCTAGTAGAAAATAACAAGTTCATTTCTGTTGCCAGAAATTAAAATATTTGGAACACAGTAATTCTGCTGTATTGTAGGTAGTTGATAATTAAAAATTATATCTTATGTACGTAAGTAATTATTTCAATTGTCCTATACGTGTTTCGCGTCCTAGAACGGGTTTTAAACAAATAATTAATATAATTTTCTACGTTTATAATTAAATACAATTTAAATGAACAAAAGTTAACTGAATAAAGTAAATAGTGATATGATCTTAGCATAGTGGGCGTTTAAAACCGTAAGGGTTACTTAGATGGTTTGGTCATATGAACCGAAATCTTATGTGGAACGCGAGGAACTCGAAAGAAGGTCTGCGGAAGACTTGGCGTAACCAGGTAAACTGGAAGATAGTCATGTTAGAAGTCTCAACAATAGACGCATAATGTGACATGTATTCCGTGTATGAATCTTTGTTTTTTTTTTTTAATGTGGTTGATATGAGAATTGTGTCATTACAGAACAGTGTGAGTATGTCTAGCCCCGCATTAGTTAGTAATAAATTATCAAGAAACGGGTTTTCCTAACAATTTAGAACTGAGACCCAAAGAAATTTAATAATCTGCTCTTTATTTAAACCACAGTAATTTTTGTATTAAAATTATTGTTTACCCTTTTTATTTAAAATAAGAATTAAACAAGGCATTTAGTTCATTCGTATCTAGTCAAATAGGGATTAAGCAAAATAAATATTTTTCTACATCATTATTATTCAAGAAATAAATAAATTTTTAAAAAAAGTCAACAAAAAATAAAAGAATTACGAAAAATTTTAATATGCTTTATTTTATAAAATAAAGAGAAACAAGAATTACATACACAAATTGCAGTTAAATGAATTAAGTATATTCATTGCGTAGAGTGCTGATATGAAGTTCACAAATAACATTTATTGTTACACGTGTTTCGACAACTATCAGATGTCATTATCGCACAATGAATCAGAATAGCATGGATTACGGGTCGTGGTCACGAGAGGCATCACGTGACAGACAGCTATTGAAAGGTGCGTCATAATGGATGTTATCAATTACATATCAGTGGAGTGAATTAAATTACCAAATCACAAGCATTTATTTAATGGACGAGTCATGACCGATTTGAAAATATTAAAAAAAAAAATCATTGCCCTTAAGCTTTTGATAAATGAAAATGTTTTAACATACAAATCTACATTTTAACCGTTCCCAAACCATGCAGTAACACAGGTTTACCACCCCAATATTTCGGTAAATACACGCAACCTAATATTCATATTTTAGTTAGTACTAAGGAAAATATTTACACTTAGAAATAAATAGTGAAAAGCAATTATGTAAAGCGAATCCTAGAAAAAATATTATTTTTCAATTCAATCCATTGTAAAATTAATACGTTGCTAAAACAACCACTTATGGTAATACAGAAAGAGATCACACATTAATTTCAGAGTGAAAAGAATAACATACAAATGTAATTATGTCTCTTTTTAAATAATTAAATGAAGAGGTATAAGAAAGAATGTTGTATAGATCTTGATGAACAGTCCAAAATATAATATTATATTAATTCCTTTTTCACATTTAATTCTCAAAATTTAGAGTAAATTAACATTTTTAATGAGCTAATAAAAGCATTTTTTCATGTTCGTGATGTTAAAAAACTCTAAACTCTTACGGTAACACGAGTTGACAGCATGGCTGCGTACGGGTATTTTATATCACGATATGGTAAAGGTCAATAATGGTCCACTCGTGTGTAAAAACACGTAAAATGCTGTACGACAAATTTATATCTAAATATTAGGTATAAAAATGATCCTTTTCGATCTATTTCAATTAATATTAGTAATATTTACTGCAAAAATATTGTGGTTAGTCTTATATTTAATATCTTCGTGTAAAAAAACATTACATCTGAATTTATACAAATAATAATATAGAAAAACATCTCATAATTTCAATAGATAAAGATAATAAATTTAACAATTGCGGTGTGTATAAATCTGATTGTAAGGTTCGTACTGCTTTTTATATTGGAAAAATAAGTCTTGACATATGAGTAAATTAGCATTTGAAAGATTTAAATAATCATGATGTCTCAGAATTTTCGAATCATTTATTTATATACTTTTTATCAAAATTTGTAATAATCTATTTTACGTGTAAAAAAATGGTTAATTAAGATCAATCTAAAATGTATCTATAGTGTATTCGCTTTAATGATTTAATATTAATATACAATGAATATTGAAAAGTGTTAACATACTAGCTTCTAGAAAGAAAAAAGCAAATACCGATAGATCAACGATATTCAATCTTTAGCCTAAATCTCTTATCGCTTTATAAGTTTTCGTTACTCAAAAATTAAATTTGCAAACTGATAAGGATTTTGATATCGTAGCAAAAGCAGTTTTTCCATAAGTAAGTAAATCTTCTTCGGCGGTCCCTCGTTACGAGGATAATATTTGCCATGGTTATCGATTGTCAGTGTCCGAGTGTGGCTGAGGAGTCCAATTATCGAACCGTTCGGTTTGAAGTAAATGCAACACATAGGTAAAATCACTAATGCAATAAATACCATATATATTACATACATACAGACTGACTTTGCATGTAAGATCTTGGAATCGTGGTAATAAAAATGTATAAAAAATATCTATCTTTTGAACAAATTATACATGTCAATCGCTAAATGTGACCTTCCGAAATTAAATTTTTGATGATAATGTTTTGACGGTTCAGCTATCAGCATACTGTGTCTTGTTTTGTAGACGATTTTTTAACGTATGTACTTTTCAATACTTTTTAGAAATCCGAATGTTCGAAAAGTCACATTACTCTCATGTTCTAAGATTAAAATATTTATTTTTAGGTCCCAGTAGAAAGTAAAATAACATATTAATGAATTTGATACCTACGCGGTATCCACTTAAAAAATTAAACTAAAAAAAAATTTCATACCTAATAACTACCTACACTCTTTAATTCTTATTAATGTACATATCAGTATTTAGGAATATTAGAAGCAACAATTAATGAATTTTATAGTTTCTAAAATAGATTAATATTGTTAGAACACATTATTATTGTGAAGTAATTATTCAGAACATAGCTCTGTGATATTTTAAATATGAATTAAATATATTAATTAGAAAGATATACATATAAAATCAATTTAATCGAAAAATATGGTTGTTATGCCACCGGGATTTAATTCATATTTAAAATATCACAGACCTATGTTCTGAATAATTACAACTTCACAATAAGAATGTGTTCTCCTAATAATAAAGTTGTATCAATGTGTCCAAAATTTAATAAAAATTAATTGATAATTCTGGCGTCTGCTATCAGATTACTCAAAGGTGTTTAAGATTCCGTAAAAATAAAGTAGATGGCTCTTTCAAATAATGGAACGATTCAATCTATTAATATCAAAAAAGTAACATATAGGTTCGAAAATTTGTTGCTAAAAATATCGTCGCTGTAGCATAGTTGGATAATGCACCTTCCCCAGTTTGTAAAGAGATCCAGGTTCGAATTCCGGTAGCACAACAACAATATTTTTCGATAAAATTGATTTTATATGTAATATATTATATCTTTCTAAAATATATATATTTATTCATGATTAATATTGTGATTTAAATCGTAAATATTTATAACATCTTTATTTTTTATTTTTTTTACTTTTTATTATTTTTAAATATATCTTAATCACTTATTTATAAACAACTAAAAGAAACCAGATGAAAAAATTAAATTATGAAAATAATTTGATTTAGTGCAAGAAAATTGAAAGAATTGTACTGCATTGAGCTAAGGAATCAATAATTGCTTCCTACCTCATAACAGGTATATATATATACGTGGCTGATAGGCTTGTAAATATTAATTTATTCAATATGTGTATTTTGCTGACGTATTATGTAATGTTTAAAAAAATATTTTACAAGCTATAAAAAATTATTTTACCAAGATAAGATTGATCAGTGCTGCAAAAATAAATAACAATAACACCAAATAACAATTGTTACAACTCATATATTAAAAAACTTCAGCAGATGTCCATCCTTGATAGTTAAGTTTAAAAAAATAATTAAAAAATACTATACACCACTGCTCAATACGTATGCAGCCTGAAGTACTCATATAATGCCTGTTAATCTGATATTCCTGACATGCGCTGGTTGCCAAAAGCTTTCAGGATTAACAAGGCTGTGACAATGATATTCAATATCCTTGATGTAATTTTAACACAGTTGTCAAGCGAGATGCCATTATTACAGATTGCAATTTGATACCTTACGTCGGCGATATAAACCAGATATAAATTTATACAAAGTTGACAAAGGAGTGGCGTTGCTTGTGACTGTGCTTACAAATATTTTTTTAAAATCACTGAAATGCAGGCTAAATTAATTTAATCAAGTTTTGGATCTGAAAAACGAGATGGATTTTCATAGGCGTATGTCAAAAGGCTCGTATGCTGGCCCCTTACTAAGATATAATATTTTTAAATATTATTAGTGATAATTAATTAATGATTTTATTTTTTATCTTTGTTTTATTAACCACTAATTGATGTATTTAAACTCATTTTAGTGTTTAATAAAACAAAGATAAAAAATAAAAATATGAATCTTAACCACAAAGATAACATTGCTGATTTTAAAAGTATAATTAATTAATGATTTGGATTTACGAGTGAAAAAAATCACAATGTATCAGTAACCACAAATTATAGAAACAAGCTGTAGGGATCGGAGAATGCAATCGTCCTGCCCGTCGTTCAATGAATGAGCACCTACAGTTTAGAAATTACATATAGAAATTATATTTAAAATATTAATTATAATGTATTTGTAATATTTAACGTCAACACGCTGTTGTCAATAATTTTTAATAATAACTTCATACTTTAAATCTTTCATCGTCATTACAATTTAGGCCAGGTACTAGATATATTTTTTAATATTTTTTTAATTAACTATCTAATATTAAAACAAATTAAAAACATAAGAACAATCTGAGTCAGATTTAGTCAGTTTTTATCACTCTGACAATGGAAAAGGTATTTTTGGAAACCGATTGGTGAATGGTATATAAACTCTAACTAACTAACTAATTAACTTACCATCACGCTGTTTCCTGCACGGGTAGGTAGAGAGAATAGAGCGCCACACTAGTCTGTTCTGACACACAGTTTTTGGCTCATTCACATTCATACATCTTCTCATACAAGTTAGCCGATTATTGAGGCTTCTGACAAGATCATCCGCCAGTATCTGGTTTACCTGGTCGTGCCAAGTCTTAAACTATAATATAATTAAAAATGTATTATTCTATTATATCGTCTGCAAAACCTGATAATTGTGTAACTCTAGATTAGTAAAATTTACAGGAGAGACAAAAAACTGTTTTAATACCAAAATTAATAACAGATAGCAGCAAAACATCAATTTTTGAATATTTATCTATATGTATCTGAAAATATGTAAATATTATATATTAATTTAATTTTATGTGTTATACTCGTGTATATTTTGTATTCTTTTTCATTAATTCGTTGAAAACAACTTATCACGTTGTTTGATTTTCTCTTTGTTGTCGAATATTTGAACTCTTAATGATGAATGGCTAATGAGGGTGCCTACTACGAAGCTATAAAAAAGATTTAGATATGTTTTGGTTACTTAAAGACTATTATTTCAAACTACACATATTTTGGCATTTTAAAACATAGATACTTGCGATGATAGAAGTAAACGGGTGATTGGGGCTGACGGTCTATAATTCTGCCGATTGTTTGACAATCGGAATTCTAGTTACAATATTTGAATATGTCCAAGAATACACAATTAGTGGATTTCCACTAACAAAGACTTACTTACTTACCATCACGCCGTTTCCTCGCGAGGGTAGGCAGAGAGGATAGAGCGCCACACTCCTCTGTCCAGACACACAATTCTCGCCTCATTCATATTCATACATCTTATCAATCATATACAAGCTCGCCGATTGTTGAGGCTTCTAACAGAACCATCCTCCATTATCTGGTTTACCTGTTCATACCAAGTCTTCCGCGGATGTCCTCTATTTATAGTGCTATCAAAACTTGCATCATATACCTTTCTCTCCTCGTTCATCCGTTCTATATAACCAAATCACCTAAGTGATTCTTTTTTAATCTTTCTCACTATACTAACATTAGATTTACATTCGTTACTATGTCATAAATAGATTTGCCACATATACGTCTAAGTGATCTCATTTTCGCTGCATTCAATCTACTTTCGTTCCTCTTCTGTCAGCTCTTACTTCCATAGATCAGTGTCGGTACCAGGACTTCATTGTGCACCGCTAGTCTTGCCTCGGTTGATAAATTCCCGTTAAATATAATTCCATTCAAAGCGCCGTTCACTTTATTCCCTACAGTCCTACCCTCCTTTTGATATCATTCACAGCCTTTCCGTTTGTATCAAGGCACTGTTGTTAAGCAAATAATAGTTATCCCATAGAGACGAAGCTATTTTTTATTATATTTAATGGAAATATTTCGAAGAATGGGTAATTACAAGACTTACGACCTGTCTTCGGCTGGCTTAAGTGATCACTTTATGTAAATATAACGTTCACTATTCTCACCCATTAACCAATCTCCGTATCTATCAAATTTTTGAAAGTTGTATCGATGTTTATATGTGAAAACACTTCGAGTACACTATCGCTATCTATGGGCTAAATTTGATAATTAATTTCCCTGAAACAGTATATATATGTCACAATGAGAATCTAATTATTTTTTGATTTTATATTATTTAAAATAATATTCTGTATTTGTAAATTATTTTTAACACATTATACTAGAATACACCTGAAAAATCAATATTTTATTAATTTATATTGTAAATCGAAAAGGAAAATAAAGGAATTTACGGGAGAGGTAGTAAGTATTGGGAAGACATTGGAGTCACAGGGGGTTAGAAATAGAACCGAACACTACCTGTCTAACTTTTGAACATACTAAATTATGCATGACTATATGTCATATCCAAATGAAATTTTACTGCTTAATATTATGTTATTTAAACAATTACCTAGGTAATACTGATACAAATAGAACGGCCAATTTGACTAGCAACTTGAGTTACGAGTAACCAATTGTTACCCCCTGACGAATCGTTTGCAACAGACTTGGAAGACTTGGTAGTGGGTAACCGAAAGTTACTTCAAAATGAAACGTGTTGAAAATAATAAGTTGAGCGCCGAGTAGGCCAAGAGGCTTGGGAATAATATTCAAAATTTGACATTCACATTTTGAATATTACTCATTCACACAGGTATTATATTTGTAGCAAGAAAATATTCACCAAAAAACTATTATGTATCTTATATTGACTGATTATAAAGAAAATTCCTTTATTAATAATAAACTATAAAGTACAAATTAAACGAATCAACTAGAAAGATATACATTAAAAAATCTATTTATCGAAAAAATATTTTAGTTGCTACCGGGATTTGAACCCTTTTTTTTAATTTCAGTTTCACTATATTAAGCAAGTAAGTTTAAGATAAATTTTTAAACGTGTATTCTGTGTCTTTTTAAAATGGATACATTTATTATTCCATTTTTAAAAGCAATCAACTTTATATTGTGACGGATCACAAATACGTGAATAGGAAAAGATTCAAGTTAGAATCCTGAATTAAAATATTTTTCCATAAATATAATTTTTTTGCATACCTTTCTAGTTGATTTATTTAATTTGTTATAAAAATACCACAGAACTATGTTCTAAAAAACTGCAACATCACAACTATAATGTTTTCTCCTTAAAAATTATAATTACTTAATAATCAATTATCTGCGTGTTAATAAAGGTAGAAAGTTGGTACAGCACACAGGCAAAAAAAGCTCTTAAGGTCTTCTTCAAACCATCAATCAACCTTAATAAATAGCTAATCGATTAAGATTGACATAATTAGTTAAAAGTTTAACAATTTTATTTTGTTATTCTAATTTAATTGCTATTCAGTGAACTTTTAAAATAAATTCGTCCCTCACCGCAGTCGTTATTGAGCATCGTCTATTTTTGGACATCGCCATTGTTGTCCAATCTATTGGAATAATGCGAAATAAATACTCAGATGGCGAGCGTTTATTCGCTTATTTGCGTCAATTCTGTATTCAAACCGACCGCGTTGTTTTAAAAATGCTGTACATTTCTTTGAATTATAATATTTGATAACCGGAATTAAGTGCGAGCGCATAGCGACATGATGGCGAAGACTATGACAATGTGTGACAGTATGCACACTGACGACTAAATTTTCAAACGATAGACAATTTTTCAAATAATAAATAGTTGATAGAGAACTGTCGTATGACTGTTTTGTTCTCAGTGTGCACTCGCTCTAAATATACGTATAATTCTGCGGGATCTCTAATACAAAACTGAGGTTTGGCAAATGATGAAATTAAAAACATCACCTGGACAACGATGTACGGCGTATGTTGGACTAGGTTGAGTTAAGTATGCAACATTGCTGTACGCCAAATTACGCACATTTTGATGTATAGTTGGTAGTTCAAAATTCTACTACCTGACGGAGTTACAGCATGTTGAAATATGCCCTTCTTCATTTTTATCAGTTATTGGGTAGGAACTACTTATATCTGAGTTAGGCTACAGATAGTGAATCTATGACACGTGGGACATAAAGCAATATGGATACCATTTTCGGGGACATGCAGGTAAAGTTTAAATTTCATTCGCAAATTTTTTATTTATTAATATATGCTTCATTTCTTTATTTGACTATGGAAAAATAAAAACAAAATACAATAGTATAGTGCAATGAATTTTAGCTAGCAGTAAGATAGACAGGGTGTCAATGTACTTTCCTATTATGTTATTGTCTTGTCGACGATTTCATGACGTAATTTGAATTAATATTATCAATATGGCTTTTTAAAGTAGTTTTGAATAAATAAAATAAAAAATGTATTAAAGTAAGAGGTAATGCATGATTGTATTAGGTTGATGCATAAATATCCGCCATTTTTTTTAAAAATTATATTGAAACATAAATTATATTGTAACATAATCAAAAACGAAAACAAACTCAAAACATATTCTATATAATTAACATTCGGGGGTGTAGTCACCGTAAATGTGGACTGATCGATGTTGAAGTTCTCAGCCAGTGTTCCTGGTGGTGCAACTTTCATCCTCTTCCACAGCCGTCAGAAGAGCCTGGCAATCAAAATCCGAAGATCGATCCATTCCTAACTGGTCGTCTAGCCTGGTATCATAAGCTTTGAAGCGAAAAAACCACTCTTGGCATACCCTTTCGCTAATCATTCCTTCCCCGGAAAGATCATTGAGCTCACCAAGTGACGCGGCAGCTTTCCACCCTTTCTCGAAGTGGAACAGCATAATGTGGCGTATATTTGTATGGTTTTCGATGCGCATTTCAATTTTTTAACCCTAATATAGAGTTATTTTATGACAAATGTCAATTGAACGTCTAACTCAAAAAACACAACAAAAAAAACAAAACGTGTTATTGGAAAAATAATAGTACATTTTATTTTACGTGCGATAAAAGTATTATTATAAGGACCTTCAATGTAAGACATCATTTTGAAACGAAAAAATATATTTTTATGTTATTATTTTTTTTAAATTGGGCTATATTATTTTCATTACACTTGTGGAATAAGTGTCTCGATTGC
Source organism: Eubasilissa splendida (assembly GCA_031772225.1). Lineage (NCBI taxonomy): Eukaryota > Metazoa > Arthropoda > Insecta > Trichoptera > Phryganeidae > Eubasilissa > Eubasilissa splendida. Next base: position 25,475,728 of record CM062858.1, on the reverse strand, counting down.
TGACGTAGACTGTTTTCAAGGTTGAAAATAATAATATTTAAGATTAATTTATTGTAAGTTATTGTTTGTGATAGAGGATTGATGATCTTTTCTTGAAAGTTGCTCACTTGTAAGGAACTAGGCCGTATGAGGTGTGGGTATTATATCAGATGTGTGTACACCTAGTGATAATAAATAATACATTATTTTAGCTATGTAAATTTTCGTCAATTATTCATCAGTTTTATAGTTGTTTTTTACTAAATTATCGGTACCGTAAACTGGGGTAAATAGGACTTTGCGGGGAACAGGGATAATTGTTAGAAAAAAGTTTTAATTCTTATTACGCCATGTTTGCCTCGGTTTTGGACTTCAAATATTTTGTGTTAAGAAAGTTAGATATTTTTTTATCTACTGGTAATAATTTTATCATTGTATCACATAATAATCAAAGATTTTGCAGGTTAACGGACAAAACTTTACACCGCTAAACTTTGCTTTTAAACCTATTAAACAATTATGTTTTTCGGTTAATCTTGATGTTTCACAAATAAATATTTTATGTTGAAGGCTGGTGTTTTTCCCATTAATAAATATTTTATACTAGTTTTACTATCACGTGTCTCTTATAACATAGTTTTAGGATGAATATGGAAATGTTATAGGTTGAATAGAAACAAGTAGTATAAGTTACACTATTTTAGTATTATGTCACTGTACTTCCAGGTAAATTATTATCTTGTCGGTAGGCAAGTAAACAAAACCGAGAACTAACACATCTTATTCAAGGGGACGGATATTTGAAATAAAAAAAAAACTATTGGTAAAAAAATTAAATTGAGAAGAAACTGCTATCCCTAAATACATCTTCCTATATTTATTAAAGTAATACACCAATGCAGGTTTCAACAAAACAGGTAAAGTGGCGTTAGATCGTAATAGGCTGTTGAACTGTATTATAAATATAGGAATAAGTCATTGCCATCAATAAAGGGATACAATCCTAAATGTAATTGTAAGCAACATTTATGTATCCATTCGATAGCTTATAAATTATTGGATACATTTTCATACTGTACTAATTTACAATCCATATGTAATTTCAATTCATGTGTGTCGCCAAGATGAGTACACCGAAATTACATTTCGATGTAATTTAGTTAGAGGTATATTTAATGTTCACAGCTCTTTGAAAGGGAGCAATCTGGTTATAATTAAACATTATTTAATCTTTGTTATACTGTAGAACACCTCCCTCACGAACAAACTACCCCCATCGGTAGGGAACCGCAAGGTGCGACGTGGATGGGGCGTGTTCGGGTGATTTTATTAGCTAGTCTCGAGAACACTCGTTTCTCACAAAGATAGCTTGAAAACAATACACTCTGTTGGTTAAATTTAATTAGCACCTTGCTGACACATGTTAAAAAAATCCTAAATAAAAACTTTCAAACGGTTTTTTAACCTATTCACATCGAATTTGGAGTAGGGTTAAAACCACATCGATGTGAAACAGACAAACTTATATATCTATCTGCTTTTATTAATTAATTTAATCCTCAGTGTACCGTGATAGCCATGATGTCAACTCGCGTAACCGTAAGGAATTTGGGATTTTTAAGCGTTTTATACATGTTATAAAGTAGAGATAGAATAACAGGGTTGAAACCAAGGGGAAGACTAAGATGTAGATGGGATGATAATGACAATACAGACTTGCCAAGAGTAGGTGGGTGCTAGGACGGAAGCTATGTCAAGGAATGGACGGTGCTCTGTAGTGACTACGATTGTGGCCCTTCAAATTCCACGAGACAGATAAAGAAGATGAAGATAAATTAGAGTAGGTTGTATGAATATACGTCTACACGATGTGTTCTCCTTAATAATATAAGTTTATCAATGTGTTCCAAAATTTAATAAAAATGAATTGATAGTTCTGGCGTTTGCAGTCGGTTTACTCAAAGGTATTTGAGATTCCGTAAAAACAATGTAGATGGCTTTCAAATAATGGAACGACAGATGTATTAATTTGAAAAAGTGTATAGATTCGAAAATTTGTCATGAAAAATACTGGCGCTATAACACAATTGGTAGTGTACTTCTCCGGATTGGAAATAGACATCCAGGTTCGAATCCCGGTAGCGCAAAAACATTTTTCGACAAAATTGATTTTATATGTATATATTTATAATTAATACATTAAATTAGTATTTAATACGTTTAGATGCCTGATTTGTTCTAAACTTTATAATGTGATTAGAATAACATTATAAAGTATACAAAAATAAAATACAGTACCTATATTTAATGTTAACTTATAAGAATAATCTATATAGGAACGAAAGTATAAATTAAGAGATCGAAAACACACCTAATATCATATAGTATAGGAAACAAAAACTGAAAACTAAACGACAAATTATAATCAAATCTTTGCTTACATGATAAGTACAATATAACAAAATTAGATGAACATATAAATTATTTAAAAAAATTAAATATATTTATATATGGTTTACAATGTTCTTTTGAGTATGACGCGAAATTTAAAATGAGCATTACATAAGAGTGAAATCCTTTGAAATGTATAAATTAGGAAACGTTACTGTTTTGTTCTGAATGTATATTCATCAAATAGAAGTCCATTTTTATCTTAAAGTTTGAAAGTTACAACATTGTAATAATGCTGTGTAAGTAGATAATTATTAAAATTATTATAATTTTTTGCAGAAAATGAACTACGCGCCCGTTTTAGTGCCGGGTATAAGCATTGGTCATATAAATAATCTACACAGATGAAAGTTTATTTATTTGATGCGATGAGTGTATAATAGAAAGCAACCGGCTATCGCCGATTGTTATTAGCTATGTTGTAGTGATTGCAAAGCCATGACCATCGTCTTTAGAATTGATAAAATATTACAAATAATATTAATAATGCCAGTTTTATTGGGTTACGTCCGTGCTTAAGAAAACATTTAATATTTTTACGTAGATTTTATGATACATATTAACATAAATTACAACAGTATAATAATTTATTTTTATTTTTTATTATATGGGAGGAGAAAGTGGTTCATCTTCAGATGATTATAGATTTTTCTGTAAAAATTTCTTTAGAATCTAACTAAGGTTTAGAGTGAATAACAGACATATATAACGAATTATAAATGCATTTATTTATTTATTTAATATATTGTATGTACATATAGTATTATAATATTTGTCTCACCGGGCTTCGCCCATCCTAAAGTATTAGTTATTGTATAGCGTATATGTTGGTTAATTTGTAGAGCTTTCTGTTGTAACTAAGTTTTCTTAGAAATATTCAATCAAATATATACTGTATCTAATTCAACCCGTCTTTAATTCTCAAATTATTTAATTAAACCTACCTCTTGCCTCGTGATACTTCCTCTCTCAATCGTATTAAGTACAGTGTATCCCAAAAGCCTTATTTAATTTGGTTCAACTGCTCCAAGCAACGAGCGGGAGAGAGGCGGGGGGTATTCCGATCACTAGCCGCGTCCTTGGGAATTAAGTAGCTACAGAGCATGTCCTTAACAGTTGTACGTGAAATTTTTCCTGAAAATTTATATCCCTACTAAATGACATAAACTGACTTCCACGTAGCCCCGACTTGACACCGATGGACTTTTTCCTATGGGGCTACCTTAAATCAAAGGTATACAATATTACTTCTCCCTTTCTGGACCAATTAAAATTAAATATCCGAGAAAAAATAAATGGCAGCGATTACGGAGAATATGTGGCGAGTAGTTCTCAGAAATTTTGCCTCCCGTTTAGAAGAGTGCCAGCAAAATAACGGATCATATTTAGAAAACATAATTTTTAAGAAATAAATTCCCGGGAACTGTACTTAAATGCAAAATAAACATTTTTTATTAAACCCATCCATTATTTTATTATGAAAAAGACTCTTGGGACACCTTGTATTGTTCTGGTATTGTATTGTTCAATAATATTTTTTTAGCTATCAAAAAAAAAGTAATATTTTTCCCAAAATTATTATCACCACGCTCGACTAATTAACAGTCTATTGTAAACGATTCTAAAAACATATGTTAATATGTAAATTTAGTGTAAATAAATCATTTAAAAAAATTCATATTTAGTCATAATAGTCATGTAAATTTAGTATAAGTAAAACATATTTGTATGCATGAAAATAAGCAATAATTTTAAATTACTAATTTAAATACAATAATAATACAATTTAAATTACTGTCTCTATTACTCGCAGAATAAATTAAATTTGCATTTGAAATAAAAATGTTTCTCTTCTAAGTCCACGAATACCTGCCAGAAAGCAGAAATTTGAAACGGAAATGGTTTTGCTTCCCTTATGTTTTCGTATATTTTAGGTCTTTTAAATATGTAAATGAAAACTAAAAAAAATTAGACAAAGCAAATACATTAATTTTTCGGATGTATACTTTTGTAACCTCCATGTATAAAACATTTTTCTACTAGTAAAAATGATTTGTTTTTTAATCTTTTTACTATTATTTTATTTTGATAGTTTTAATCAAATACTGCTCTGATGATTTGTCTACCTAACGAAATCTTTGGGCGTCTTTTAGGTTGTTTTTTGTCCCGTGCATATCATTCAGGAATATTTATGGTCTGGCGATTATTTATGGATCTTGAAATATGGGGTTGAGAAATATGAATTGCTGTTTATGTGAGACTGAATGCGTGTAGACTCCAATCAGAAGGATATTGCAGGTTATGTTTAGAGGTGTGATTAACGTGAGAGTAGTGGATACCTCATTACTCCATCCATCGAGTTCGTTTTGTGAGGAAGGCGTGGAATGTATTGTGTATATGGGTATGTCGTGTATTCCACCATAGCCGGTTGTGAAAACGATACAGTACTTTAGGTAGACACTTAATTTGTTGATAGGCTTAGTTTACAAATACGTAGAAGTTAAGCTGTTCAAATTAGTTACTACGTGATTCCTGGAGGTATTAATAGGATGGTAACGGTAGAAAGAGTGGTGTCAGAGAGAGTGCCTTTCAGACGATTGCTGGCATCTTTAATATTGCTACATGACGTCGGTACTGAGAGTGTTTGCAGGTGATGTGAGCTTCATTTCACTCACCGGTATTTGAGGTGCATTCAGTATCTCCGAGTGATAATGATAAGTATGCAGGCGATAAATCTTCACAGGTCCTTAACTTCGATCTGCGCTCTGACTCACTTTTTTCTGTATGTTTTAGTGATTCCCAGCATACTTCATTCATCATCGTCTACCGAATTTTCTACAGATAAATATTCTAATTTAAATTTATTTAGATTCAAGTATAGATTCTCTGTTAAATATTGATATATGAATATTAATGTGCTTTAAAGTAAATAAAACTCGACACGGAAGGTTTTGAACGGCTGTGAAAGCCTGATCATATTTTAAAAACTCGGTAGATATTTAAAATCTATTCTAATAAATTTTGTCATAATTAAATAACAGAGAGAAAAGTAAAATGCTATCATTAAATTCTTGGTTATTTTACGTGCATGGATAAAGAAATTTACAGTGCGTTGCAATCTAACTTTGCTACTGACTGAAACGTATTTAAGATAGTTATCTATATTCAATTGATTAGAGTATATAAAATATAATAACTTTATCGAATGTGAGGATTTTTATAGACTTGGTTTTCACATGCAGAATTATTAATTATGAAAATGGTAGCCCTGTTTTACTTGTAAAAGTACGTCCCAGAATCTCTGCGTCATCAAATTCAATATATATATATATATTTTATAAGAACAATGTCAGAACAAACTATCGCATTCTCTCAAAATTCTCCATTCCACATAAGGTTAGTAACGAATACAATGAATTTTATTTAGGCATTTCATAGAAACTTGACAACTTTTAACTGACAACCTTTATGTTAATTATTTTCTGTTTTTTAAATGTTAAAATAAAATATAAATATTTTTTGCCGATTGTTAGTTATATCTATTAATATATTTGCAATGTTATCTTTTAATAATTTTCGATTAGGTTATTATTAATTTAAACATTTTCTTAAAAATACAAACCTACTGTGAACTGAATATACAATATATAAAAATAAATGTATCACAAGGTTCACATATTTTGATTTCTGACGATCTGAGGGATCCTTGAGATCCTGAGGGAAATAGAATGATCAAGGTAACGCATGAAATTAAAAAATATTGGACTATGACCTCTCCCTTAAACAGAATTTATACTGAGTAAAAGACTGGTGAAGATGACTTACAAAATTTGGCGAGACTTGTAAGAAGTTAGTGAATATCAATGATTTTTGAATTTCAGAAAGAATCTTAAACTGAAGAAGTTTTAATGAAATAGTTATATTTTAGCTGTCTTTGATGTCGTGTTGAATTTTGTAATATGATTTACGACTTATTAACGAGATTTGGGGCGGGGATAGAGTGGTATTCAGCACAGTTTCTGACGACATGCTATTGAGTAATCATGGCACGGTGGACAATCGACATCCGCGCTTTGGGTGTAAAATCGTTGTTCGAATCTCTGCTATCATAACGCACTTTGCTATTCATATTTTGTTAGTCCATAAAACGAATTACGGGTAAAACTAAAACAATTAAAAATGTTATTGCGTGTATTAAAAAATCTCGCAATACACTAGAAAATTGTCAACTTGAGAATATATGTAATTATCAATATTTATATTTGAAAAAAAAATAGGTGTTAAACACTTCATGATAAACCATGCATTTATGAAAAAATTATCTTGCAAATTTAACAAAATATACGTAATTAATTTATGTGTATTAAATTTTTGGTTGGCAAGTAAAACTTTTTACGATAGTTTTGTTGCAACTGAGATAATGGCCGTTGAAATATGTATATTACGATTTTGAAATGGTATGATTTGAATGAATAGTTTTTATTTATCATTAGCTAAGTTTGTTTATATTCCTACTTATATTTTAATCATGTTATTACGCGAATAAATTGACTCTAGATATTTTAGATTTAATATAGTCAAAAAAGAACAGCTCTTTTTCTATAAGGTTGTGGGTATCAATATCTTGTTTTAGTCAAATCATGAAATAAAAAGTTTTACCCTCCAACTACATAAATATTTTTAAATTGTTATTCATGGTACGGCTGTACTGTATGGGTTAATGCGTAATTTTATACTACATTAGTTTTATTCAAGCCGAATATCGAATTATAGAAAGAAGAGAAAAGAAATACAACTATTTTTGTAGGCGGATAACGTTAATCGTAGACTTGTGAAGTATTGCAAGTGCATAATATTATAAATAATACAAATTAAATTAATTAACTGGAAATATATACAGAAAAAAATCTATCGTATAAATATTTAGTTGCTACCGGAATTCGAACCTGGATCTATTCCTATCCGGGGAAGATATAACTTCACAACAAGAATGTGTTCTTAAAAACATAATATTCTTTACTTTCTACACTCATTTAGGTACAAAACTGCATAGCGAATGTTATTTCGTTCCCAGACGTTTGATTCCCCGGCTAAAATTTAAAAAAAAAAATGGTTTATCACAATTCATAAAACTAATAATATTTAACATAATAACTATTTATTGTAAATATAAAAACATTCTTAATTAACTGGAATTATATGTAATTTCGTACGAGAGCAATATTTGTATAAATTTGCTTCCACCCTATATATAACATTCACGGATGCTAGTATTTATGAACATAAATAGGTACTTGCAGAAGCTTTCGGGGATCAATTGTCCGAGAGATCAATTAGCAGAGGGATCAACTGTCCGAGGGATCTAGTGTTCGAGGGATCAACTATCGGAGGGATCAACTGTTGGGAGATCAATTGTCGGGAGATTAACTGTTGAGGGATTAACTGTCGGGGGATCAACTGTCGGAGGATTAACTGAGGATTAACTATTGGGGATCAAACGTCGGGGGATCAAACGTTGGTGCACCATTGTTACGATATGCACATCTACCACTGACTCTATTCTCACTATTGAACAAGTCTTCAAAGTTTTAATCCGAGTTTGGTTAATCGATTTTAAAAAATAAAGCGTTTTTTTTTCGAACTAAACAAGACACTTATATAAAATAAAATTAAAAATATTATACCCTCTTATAATTTAATTCAATTTTGAATCATTAGAATCCAAATAGATCTTGAGATAATAATAAAAACACATTTATGATTGTCTAGTGTATGTCACCTTACTAAGTAATCTACCGTACACATTATTTTTAATATAGATTAGATGTTAATTGGTAGCATTATTGCAAATACATAAAACATATATTTTCACTTTCACTTGCGCAGAATATATTTATAATGAAATGAAAGATTTTTCAATCCAATCTCGGCGCGAGGAGCAATTAATTTGATTGCGTACCTTTTCCGTGAAATAAATAAATCGTACGCTTTAGAATCTGCATAGGTATCTACAACGTGAAATACCTCATTCAATATAGCGAAGGAAGCCCAAATCTGCCAGTTCTACAGCATTTTCTATCGGAAACTCAGATACACATATACAAGTCTTTCTATTTAGTATTCACCTCGCGCCAAATAAATCGCTCGGGGGTGGCAAAATGTGGAAAAAGCAAGAAATGGGGTGGTTGAGGGGTTGAAGAGATGTCAAGTGGAAAATATCACCGCTTTAGCATAGTCTTACGGGGGGAGGATAGTGGAGGGTAGCGGTCGGACGGGATCGGATGGATGTGCCATGATTGTGGTGGGGAAGGGATGATTACGTGAAATTGTGAAATTCTATGGGGAGCTCTTATACATATGTAAAAATGATGTGCCTTTGAAATGCTTAAGAGTATAAATAATATATTAAAATACTTACATAGACACTTGCATCGATATCGTGAGATTCATTTACTGAAAAATATAATATGTTTAAAAATTCTGTAAAAAATATTGCCGGTAGTTTTTTTGTTATTAATTTTTTTTAGATATGTGATGGTATTTTTATAATAAAGTAAAACTTTTTTTTCATTTCATTTATTTATTTACACTTTTTTCACTAAGTAAATTATGACTGCTAAAACTACGAATAATTATAATGTGTATGTTTTCAATAAGTGTAATAAATGTTGTGAGAAAACAATTTTTATATGTTCATATTGTTTAGCACTCTTAGACGTGAATTTCAAAGGGCCATTAGTTGTGGCAGGAAGATTTAAAATTGGTATGGTAATGTCAAAGGATTTCCATAAATCAACAGTTATAACAATGGACTAAACAATTTGTTAATGTCAAATAGTGTTAAATTAAACGAATCCTTTATTGTCGCTCAGCTCTACCTCAAGTATGCTCCGTTTAATTTTGAATGTCTTGATAATAATACTTTTTATTTTAAAAAAATAATAGAAATGTGTACACTGAATACGTATCACATCAATATATTTTTTATTTTCAAATTAAGCTAAACGCTTGTTTTATGAAAATAGAACAACGATCGCTCAATCGCTAGATCACTTGACGAACATCTTAATCAATAGACCACAACCAACTATATCATTAAATAGATTGCTTGAATATTTACTTTAATTTGTTGTCGTTTTTTTATGTTGTTTTATAAATTTTCAGAGATAAAGAAATCTTACTCGCTGGTCTTATCGGGTCAAGAAGAAGAAGTCATCAAGGTCATAGACGTTAGAGCATATCCTCGATGATGAGGATGGCAACGAGATAAGAGAGAAAGAGAACTAACGTCATAAATAGAATTGATAGAATCTCTTTCTAAGGTTTTTAATTCAGAAAAAATTCTATGATATTATATTTTTATTTATTTATTTTACTTATTTTCAAAGATAATAAATAAAAATGTGAATTTTAACCACAAAGTTAATATTGCTAATTTTAAAAGTATTCTATGATATTAGTTTCTTCACTTCTAAAATCACTTTAATAAATAATATCCTTAAATATGAAAGTAATTTTTCTATGAAATATACGAATTAGGTGGATATCCGATATATTTGTTCCAAAGTTCATTATACTGTCAGCAATTTGAAAGATGGGACACTAATTCTGCAGTACTTTAGATATGTTTAAATTATACTAGTTTTGCTAGAACGAAAAGATGCACGTTAAATATTAATTTAAATGATTGCCTTTCAACGTATATTCAAATAGGTGGCTACCTACAGTACAGCTGCATTACAGTGTTTCAATTTTCAATTTTTTGAAGATAGTTTTACTTATTTGATATCGAAAGGAGGATGACTGCAGGCAATAGAGTGAACGACGTATTTAATGGAATTATATTTAATGAAAACTTGTCAATCGAGGTAAGACTAGCGGTAACAATGAAGTCCTGGTACCGACACTGATGTATGGAAGTGAGGCCTGGAACTGGCAGAAGATGAACGAAAGTAAACTGAATGCAGTGGAAATGAAATTACTTAGGCATATATGCAAATCTATTTATGCGGGAGTAAAGAATGAAGAAATAAGAAAAGAATGTAGTGAGTAAGATTAAGACAGGATCACTTAGGTGGTTTGGTCATATGGAACGGATGAATGAGGAGAGAATGGTAAGAAAGGGATATGACGCAAGTGTTGATGGCACCAAAAAAGTAGAGGACGTCTGCGGAAGACTTGGCACAACTAGGTAAACCAGATAATAGAGGATGGTCATGTTAGAAGCCTCAATAATCGGCGAGCTTGTATGATAAGATGTATGAATGTAAATGAGGCGAGAACTGTGTGTCAGGACAGAAGAGTGTGACGGTCTATCCTCTCTGCCTACCACCTCGGAGATACGGCGTGATAGTAAGTTTTAAGATTTTGGATTTACCAGAAACCGTCCTAAGTATCGTGCTCATCCTAGAACGGATTTTTTGCCTAGACCATGGATAAAAATGATGGAGAACATTTTATTTCAAAAGTATGTATAAGTAGGTGCATTTTCAAATCCCGTGGTTTATATTCGACATGTTTTTTCTCGCAGATCACGTGTATTTTCGTTCATTTTATATTTTTCACCTCGCATCATCCCACAAGTCGTGGCTTAATGGCGTAGTCTATCAGGGAAGAATATTTTATCCGGAGTAGGGATCGGGAGCGCACGGGTGTGAGGAGGTCGTGCGTGTGTAAAGTACTAAGGCGGCCGCCGTGCGTGAACAGTCGAAATACCCGAGACATTGTGCTGCATGTGGCATGGGGGGAATTAACTGACGCACGCGAGTTTCTGCGCTCCTGGTTGCTATTTTTTTATTCATCTCGCATTTAAAAATAATAGTTTGTCACACGAGGCGCGATTTATTTATAGAGAGATTAAAAAAGATAATGAGAATTAAAAATATTTAACAAAGTCTGCCTATATTATTTTATTGGTGGAGCTGGTAATTTTTCGAAATGTTTTTTTAAATACCAACGTAAAAAATACTACGCGTTAAAAGTGGAATTTCTTTTCATTTTCAAATGGTTGCTCTTTTGAATTGAGTGCAAATAAAAACACTGCTTTGTGCAAATTTCAATATAAACTTATACATTCATTGCACTGGAGTGAAATATCAGTTTACTTTAAAATACAATAGATTATTATTATTATTATGTAATTTTTTATTCTGGAACTACATTTCTGAAATGAAAAGGAAAAATTAAATTTCTTCTATCAGAAATCAATATTCGAATTATATGTTATGATTTGAACCGAATATTTGAATAATATAAACATTAACAATTATGGTGAGTTCCCTTCCCCCCCCCTCTTCCCTGCCCCATGTTTGCAGGCTCTTACCATATACAGTTTTCAATTTTTCTAGTTACATGTACATCAGACGAAAGCGCAAGGGAGCCCGTCGGCTTCGGTACTCTGTAAGCCATTATGATCAAAGTCAAATCAAAGTCATGGATAGTTAATACCCGATAATGTTTAATGCTGAAACACCAATAACAACATATTTTTTAGTAAAAACCTAGCTTTCTGAATTTCTATAGATTCATGAAAATCATTTTATCATTCAAAGCGGACATTAAGTTGCAGACTTTTACCTGTCCAAAGACGGACGTGATGCGTTAATCAACATTTTAAAGATATTTTATTTATTTATTGTGCACTTAAAATTATGTTAAAAAGCACCTTATCTTCTTCTACTGCCAATTTGCCTCTATGGTATATTTATAAAATATTTTTACTTATTTATCTTTCTACTGGTCAAATGTACTTTGCTTTTAATTTTGCCTAAAACTAACGAGTAAAAGGCTAGATTTTTTACAAAGATACTGTTTACACAAGGGGTGGGGAAACGGAATGTAGGAAAAGTGATATAAATTTGGTATAGGAACAGAATAATAAAGACTCGAGGATCAACCAGGAGAAACACGACTCACCTGAATTTTCTCTTCTGTTGTCCCAGCGCCTGAATTTTAGGAAGCTTCTTCGATGATCAAAACGAAGCACTGTGATCTACAATAGTGGTTTCGGCACGCACACGCGAGGTATACATTAACAACAAGTAACTTTACGAAAACTTCAAGTTAGTGACGATCATGGACATCCACTCTCCTTGACAATTCAAAAGTCATAGACAATACACAGAAAAAGTTATTCTCTGAGATACAGGGTATAGGAGAAAACAAATAGGTATAGTAAATATAATGGACATCAACACACGCACGGCCATCGGCGATCTGTAGATCTGTCATAAATAAATAATTTGTATTTGTATATATAATATTTTGTGTAAATTTTCTTCATATTGTTAGTGACAACTGTTAGATTTTTTTATTGTTTTAAACGTACCTATAGTAGTGAAATAGTAAAATAGTTTGTAATACGAGAGGCGTAAGAGAGAATTTTCAGTTAGCATTATAAATATATACAAAAGAAGACGTTATATTGTCTGTGTTTTGTTTTTTACATACAAGAAACAAAGTACGTTTAATAATAACTTCATTAAACAATGGATGTATTATTAACTCAACCTGAAGAAATAGTACTTCCATTCTAGTCTACGCCTGCAAGACTGGTACTTGAAGACAAGTAACTTGGTTAATTTCTCGCAATATAATTGTTCCGCCAGCGACTCCCGGATCTCAAGACTTATAATGAACGAGTGTCTTAAGTCTCCGCCTTGTAATTTATTGTTCCGGTCGGGAAGATATGCAACATCTCCGGATTCCGGTTGACGTGGAGCATTCTTGAATTTTCTTACCGCTGACGGAACACAAATTGCAAGGCCCGTCGTGATAGTTGCACGCTTTCGCGTTTGTTCCGGAAATATACCCCGAGTGTTGAAATTAATGGGGTTCATTAGCACCATCATTTCCATACTACGTACGATATTTTAAAAATTAGAATCGTACATTAATAACAAAAGTACAAAGCGCTTTGCAATGGAACGTTGTCAGAAGCTTATTATAACTTTTCTGTAGCCAGTTAGTTACCAGTTTTTCAGTGCGTCAGACGTAATTTTTCAGTGATATTTTATTTTTATTGAAAACACATTTTTCTCAATTGGATCAATTGGATTTTATCAATTGGAAAGACTACATAATATATGTTCAAAATTTGTCAAAATTATGTTCAGTTGATATAGTAACGCATTTACCCAAATAGGAAAAACTCCAGGTTCGTATTCCGGTAGCAACCAAATATTTTTTTGATTAATTTAATTTGAGGTATTTTATTAACTATGCCTATTATCCCGCCGATCTCGAGGTGTGATCGGTGATTCATTTTTTAAGCTCGAAACATGCCAGAAGAACTGCAGAAATTTGGGCGGGAGCTACTGGACTATCCTCCAAACAGCCCGAACCTGATGTTATATTGTACGAAATCATGACCTTGAAAGAAGGTGAAAATCATGGCTGAAAAACCTGAGGCAATAATTTGTCCAGTCTATTGTTGATATTTTCTGGGTAGCAATAAATTAAGTGATGATTACTAAGCATGATAAGAGCAAGATATGACAACTATTAAGAAAAAATGTATAATAATAATGGATGCTTTTCATTTGTTTTTCGAATTGGCAACACTCTTTCCAGCGATAGCTTATTTGAAGGTTGATAGATGATTTGTGCTCAGTTTGGTTTTCTATTTCACCATGAATGGACTTACGACAGAACAATGCTTGCAAATTATGAGAATTTATTTCGAAAATCGTGGTTCAGTTCATGAAACTGACCGTGCGCTATGTCAATTTTACGGTCGACATAATCGTCCATCCGAGCAAGTAATTCGAATAACTATGTATTGTTTTCGCACCACGTTTACTCTAATTGATAATTCGCATCCGCAGAGATGTCGTACAGTGCGCACCGAAGAAACTGATTATGATATGAAAATATTGTTGTTGCTACCGGGATAACAATATTTTTTCGATAAATTGATTTATACGTATTACTTTTTAATTAATACATTAACTTGTATTAAAAATATTACAGACTTATGTTCTGTAAAATTGCAACTTCACAATTAGAATGTTTTCTCCTTAAAAATATATAAGTTGTATTAGTGTTTCTAAAATTTAATAAAAATGAATTATCAATTAATTCTAGCGTTTCCTATCGGATTACTCAAAGGTGTTTGAGATTCCGTAAATATAAAGATTTATTTCAAATAATGGAATGACATATGTATCAATTTGATAGTTCAACATATTTGTCGTCAAATCACCGTGTTGGTGTAGCATAATCCAGGTTTGAATCCCGGTAGCAACAACAATATTTTTTCCATAAATTGATTTTACATTTATATATCTTTCTAATTAATACATTTAATTTGTATTAAAAATATCACACATCTATATTCTGTAAAATTGTAGCTTCAAGATAAGAATGTGTTCTACTTAAAAATTATTATCTTATTACTAAATTTACTATGCAATGTGAATAACTACGTGTGTTCATTAATTAATTGCTGTTACTGAAAAAACCCACTGATAACAAATAATGTACGTTAAATTGGTGGAACGAAATTCAACCGAAATTTATTGGTAGTGAGCGTTATAAATATTATATACCTTAAGATAGGTCCTCCGAGCGGATAATTTGTTAATATATAATACATCCTTATATATTCTCTGTGAATTCTGAAATAAAATATCATAATGATGAATATTTGGTGTTGTTAATTAATCGACAAACTATTGATACATTAACAAAAATGCACGAAATACGTATAAACGTAACAATATACCCGCTTGTGGAATATAAATGAAATGGTTTTTTAATAATAATAATTTCAAATGCAGAATATTTACAAGTTTCATAGCATAAATAGCCCGATGAATACAAATGTTTGTTTCTTCAATATTAGCAAAATTACTTAGTAGCCTCATTTTATATAAATAATTAGACCATATACTTTGTTTAAACCACTATTTATTGATTATTCTACATGTTTCAATACCTATGGTATCTTCTTCAGGAATCAATGTGTATACTGAAATTAAAAATACAAGCATAGATAAAAACAAAACTATAAAAGTGGTGAATAAGTAAGAAATAATATGAAAATACATTTAAAAATTGACTATTTGCAAAGAGGATTTGGTTATTTATAATATTTATCTTGCTATTAACATTTTTTCTTATTTCTTAAATTTCTAATTTATCTAACTGTAAACCATTAATATTTATATGTATAATTTCTAAACCCTTGTTAATATTAAAATAATGATTTGTTTCCAAAATGTGATTGAACAATTCTGAATAGTTGTTGCTATTCATAGTTACGATTAAAATTAGTTTTCATATTAGTTCTTACTTATTCACCACTTTTATAGTTTTGTTTTTATCTATGCTTGTATTTTTAATTTCAGTATACACTGTTTCCTGAAGAAGATACCATAGGTATTGAAACATGTAGAATAATCAATAAATAGTGGTTTAAACAAAGTAATTTGTCAAATTATTTATACAAATGTTTATGTTTTGCGATAAATTTATAAATTAATACTATTCGGAAAAATTTCAATGGACTTTTATCTATCGTAACCTCAAATTAATAACCACAACCTACGTCAAAAATAGTAGTATATTAGTCGGTTCTTATTAATCTTAATGTTATGAATGACGGCTGTTGAAAACGATAAAAAATAGATTTTTTTTTTATATGTAGGGGTATTTAAAATGGTTGCTATATATGAATGTACCACATGTTGAATTCTATTTTTGAATAACTTAAGAGTCAACCCGCAGATAAACAACAATTAAATTAAGAAGTAAGTACTAACTTAATTTAGTGATAGTTAATTCGATGTAGACAACATAAAGTTTCTAACGATAAATTTGTTTGGAATTCGTTTCAAGTTTCTCATTCCATAGAAAATTTTAATCGACTTTGTACCTACAGTATTCCAGTTTAGTATTTACAACAATATTCTATATTTGAATTCTCTGATTACGAAAACAAAAGTTCTTGCGTATTCGACATTATTAAATATGATAAATGATGCTGTTTTATACATTCGAGAAAGACGTGCCCAAGCGGGTGACAGGATTTAATGGATTATTTAAATGGTGGTACCAAATTTAAATTCGTTAAAACAATAATAATTTATTATGTGCATCATCTGAAAAAAACATATATTTTAATATTTTTACTGCTTTAGTCTGTATCAAAAAATTTACTTCGTTCAATTTACTTATTTTCCCTACTTGTATCCTTTTGGTTTTTTGTTTTTTACCATTTAATTTAATTTGTCACCTTACTTCCAACTTATATTCTAGCTTATGAATCTTATGGGTACCAACTTCAAAACAGGTACTTTATATGTACCTCGTGAGGTAAAAAGCAGCCAACAGGCTTGCATGTAAATGAAATGAATTATATTATTTGTACTAAAGATTTTTATATTGATGCAAGCTACAAAAATAATGCTATAATATGAAATGAGTATTTAGGGAACTTCAGCATTTAAACATAGAAAATATTTTATAAATTTAATCTTAATATCCTTATATTCTTCATAAATAAAAAAATTAATTGGAAATTCATACATTTCATATTGTAAAATGTAAATATGACCTTTTTGTTCTTAAGGTACATTTTTTAACGCTAACAAGGAAATCTGATTGAAAATTGTATTATTACAATATTACTGTAAAGTGATTTAATTTAATATGGATTTAAAATAGTAAGATGATTTTAAGGTTATGTCGGTACCTAAGTAAGTAAATATTATATATTAATTTTCTTGACGTTGGATAGTAAAATATGTTTTTGGTGTTTGGTTTGTGATGTTTCGTTAATATGGAAAAAGATCCTGTTCAGAAAAATCAATGCATAAATAAAAGAAAGATAAAAAAATGACGGGTTAGATATTAATCAGACTGCCTAGGGAATATGATGATAGAATGATAAAACGTCACGCCCAAAAAAGACGACAACGAATGCAAACTGGACGATCAGCTGACACTCTTTATCAGCCACTCATCCTATGTCCATTATTGGAGCCCATCCCAGGACGAGGTTTAAACACTAGTAATAATATAACTATCTAATGTGTTGTCTGTAATATTTTAATATTTGTACCATTAACATTGAAGTGAAATGCCAATTTCTTTAGAAATATAAATTATAATGCGTATGTGATATTGAGTGTGTTCTGTAGATACTTTTTTCAAAAATAAATCTATTGTCTTTTGAAAATGTATTTGAATTTGAATATTGTGTTTTGTATTTGAAAAATGTAATAGGAAAACAGTAATATATAAGTACATATTTTTAAATAATGAAGTAATAATCATAATATATTTATGATTTGGATGTTTGAAAGTAGTTTGTGTTATTTGGGAAGTATGTTTGATAGAAACGGAAAGACTGAGAAAGATATCGAAAGGAGGGTGACTGCAGGAAATAAAGTGAACGGCGCTTTGAATGGAATTATAGCTAATGGAAAATTGTAAACCGAGGTAAGACTTGCGGTTCACAATAGAGTCTTGGTACCGACATTGATGTATAGAAGTGAGGCCTGGAGCTGGCAGAAGAGGAACGAAAGTAGATTGAATACAGTTGAAACGAGATCACTTAGACGTATATATATCAGATCCATTTAAGACAGAATAAAGAATAAAGAAATAATGTAAAGCTGATCTTAGCACAGGGAGTAAGATTAAGAAAGGATTACTTAGGTGGTTTGATCATATAGAATGGATTAATGAGAAGAGAATGGTCAGAAAGATATATGACGCAAGTTTTGATACCAGAAGTAGAGAACGTCCGCGGAAGATTTGGTATGACCAGGTGAACCAGATACTGGAGGATGGCTCTGTTAGAAGCCTTAATAATTCCGAGCTTGTATGAGAAGATGTGTGAATGTGGATCAGGCGAGAATTATTTGTCAGGACAGAAGAGTATGACGTTATAACCTCTCTGTTTACCCTCATGGGGAAACGGCGAGATGGTAAGTAAGTAATATTATGTAGGGAGCTGTAAAACTAAAGTACCTAGGAAATTAAATTACTGTGTGTATGTTGGTAGTACTGTGCAATACCACCTACACCTTAAACAATCCCACGCACAAACCTCTGTTGTGGCCAACCCGAGAAACCATGGCAGACGTCATTCTCGTAACGAGGGATCGCGGAAGAAGAAGAAGAAGAAGAAGAAGATCTTTAAAATATAGTTGTGGAAAGATCATGAGGAAGTAGATAGACCTAGACAAAAATACATCCACTATTTTATGATTAAGACAATTGCATACATATTCAGATGACTTGTGGATGGGATCCTGAAACGAGCCGCACGGCGAGCGTTTTAATACTGCTTAAACAATCAATGAGTCTTCGTAGGTATAATACAAAATAGATTCTTTGAGTGAACACTTGAAGAAGATGATTTGTATTATATATATAATTTTTAAGTTGGTACTGCACCGTATAATATAAATATTATTATGTAAACGATCATGTTTCGTGTGACTGATAACGTGTTAAAAATCATTAAAAGTTACGTTTTATTTTGTGATAATCTTCGGGTCTTACCTTAGCGAATTTATTTAGCTTTATGATAATCACTTCATTATTTAAAACAATTGCTTAATTTATAACCTTTTATCTGTCCTGAATTGGGCGTACTGCGTTAATCCTGATTTTAAAGATACAAACATTTTGTTGTGCATTTAAAATCATTGTAATGTAGCTTTTTGCTAGGAGCCATGGGATAAAATCTGGTAACATTTAATACAAAGCGCTTAAGTTAAGAGACAAGGTGTAGATCATTTTTAAGAAGGTTAATGTTTACCTTATTATTAAATTATGTCTTATTCATTTTTATCTCATTTGAAAATGGTAAAAATATTTTAAATAAGTATTTGGGCCATCAATCAACATACATACATATATATTTATTTAATTATAAATGTTATCAGAAATAAATATATTTTTTTAAGATATTCAAATAACTTTGTGTATAATGAAAAAAAAATCTTTTATATAAGTGGGGATGCAATCGAAGATATATTTATCGGTTCACTGATGACGCTGACGACATAAATTATAATACTTTAACTGTATATTAATACATATTGTATCTGTGTATGTGTACTAAAAATATTAACTTAATAAAAACTATTAGGTTTTGTAATACTCTTTGTACCTACTCATAATTGGTGTAACTTGTGTAAATCAAGTGATGTTATAATATAAATAAGTTATAATTATTTTTATGAAAATAAAACACTTGTTTTGATTCTATTAATTTTATTTAATTATTAAAACGAGTGTTGTCTTCTATTATCAATTTAAGAAATTTAATAATTAATGTTAATTTATAGAAAAGGATAGCTATATAATTATAAAATATGTACATGGGATAAACAGATACAACATTATTCATTGGTATTTTGAGGTTTTAAATATTTTTTTTGCACGATGATGTAACAATAATATTCCAAAACTAAAGATGTTTTAATTTTATAGTTATATAATTTTATGTACAAAAATAAATAAAATAAAACGGGAGTAGTTTTTGGAAATCTGAGCCTTTATATAAAAATTTTCATGATTCTAGCTAACAATGAAAATTTAAATTATTTATGTGTAACTTAAAATAAAAATGTGTACTTGAATAAAGGAACAATATAAATTATTTATTTTTAAGATAATAAACCTACATTAATTTGTATTTATTTAATATTTATTATCATTTCATAAAACGTTTATTTTCTGAATATAATTAAAAAATATATAATGAAAGTAAAATAGATAATAAAACGTAAACTCAAATTTTGTTAATTAAAATTATTAACTATGTAAGGAAATAATATATTTGACCCGTGTAACACAGATGATAATATTACCGTAATTGATAATTAATGTAGTATGTCACCATTCAGAATTGGGTTAAACGCGTTTTTGCTTACGAGTTTAACAACGTAATCTAATTTGTTAACTGTATAACGTTATATGGCTGGTTACATAATACGCAGCTTTTGAGAATTTAAAATATTTTCAGCAACAAATATGCTTTTATCTTTATTTTCCGCGAAATCTCTGCTTTAGTGGAATTATTTTAGAAAGGGGTAAGATTCAATGCATTTTAAAACACTGAAAAAAACCGTATACAACGCAAATAAAGTATAACCAATTGTTATATGTACAGTGTGCCCCAAAAGTCTTTTTGATTCGTTCGCTGCACCAACGCAACGAGCGGGAGAGTGGCGGGGTGTATGATGATCGCTAGCTGCGTTCTTGGGAATCAGTCGTTATGGAGCGTGTCTTTACTAGTTGTTCATGAAATTTTCCTTGGAAAATTGATATTCCGACGAGGTGATATAAACTGGCCTCCACGTAGCCCCGTCTTGACACCAATAGACTTTTTCCTATGGAGCTACCTTAAATCAACGGTATACAATAACAATCCTCTCTCTCTGGACCGATTAAAAGAAAATATTCGAGAAGAAATGGCAGCAATCATGGAGAATACGTGCCGAGCAGTTCTCAGAAATGTTGCCTCCCGTTTAGAAGAATACCAACGAAATAACGGATCACATTTAGAAAACATAATTTTTTTTAATTTGATTTACAGGGACTGTACTTAAATGCAAAATAAACTTTTTTTATTAAACCCATTCATTATTTTATAACTTAAATTTATATTTTATAAATAACTTTTGGAACACCTTTCAGTATCCGTAATATTCGTCTCCAATAATTTACCTTCGGAAATTCACTTGCGACAATTCACCGCAGAAACAGTTCACGGCGTACACAATTCATAGACCATTATTCACCGGCGATACAATTCATCATCTAGAATACTAATATATGTACCCTCTAATTTGTCTGGTAATAAAGC
This sequence comes from Eubasilissa splendida, assembly GCA_031772225.1. Lineage (NCBI taxonomy): Eukaryota > Metazoa > Arthropoda > Insecta > Trichoptera > Phryganeidae > Eubasilissa > Eubasilissa splendida. The sequence continues at coordinate 25,454,469 of CM062858.1, read as the reverse complement.
ATACACTAATGACGCCGATGCATTTTCGTTAAAACCATGTACCATGCATCAACATCAACCAAATAAAGGCCTCCCGAAGTATCCACCACTTTTATGTCTCCATTGTTAATTGCGGCCACGTGTTTAGGCAAAGTTTGTTGATTTCATAAGTTCAGTGAGTTTTAGGGTGGCCCGTCGGCCACTTGATTTCGCTCGGGTAGTAAGTACTTGATGACTGCGTTTATATAACGATTGTCTGTTCTCCGAGCGATTTGACTTGCCTATTGCCATTTCATTTTCTTAGCTAATCTATTATATCGACTAATATTGTCTATTCTCTTATCCACACATATTTTTTTCTATCTTTATATGATGGAGAATATATATATTTGCGTTATTCCGTTACTATTTGGTTTTCGACTTCTGTTTTGTTGAAAGTCCATATTTTACAGTCGTATCTGAACACTGGAAGTATCCGTTGATTGAACACTGTACAATTGATTGTCGTGTACAATGAGATAAAACTTTGTTATACGGAGCTGCGCGGTATCGCCCTGTCACAGCCGCATTTGTAGCATTAAAAATATGCCAACCAGCTGGCGTAAGAGTAGGACCGAATATAAACCTTGAGCTTATTTAACGGTTTTGAGAATGTGGTGGGTCCGCTCTCATTGGTTCAACACAGGTTCTTGTGAGGATTTTTAAACAATATTTTTATAGTTCATTAATATTTATAGTAGGTACCTATGCATTTATTTTATTTTAAGGTCACATATTAACAACTGTTAATATAATAACTTTAGAAACAGTTTATAATAATGAAATGTTACCACATCATATCTATCACATATCTACACAGCGCATGGGTTCCAAGGTCAACGATGTCAAATAATATTTCAATTGAGGCGTTGAATTGCCTCGGAAGTGAATTAAAATCTATGAATTTTAAGCGTGATTAACGGTTTTGGAGGTCAATTACACTTGATGAATTAATTGTCGGAGTTACATTGCCGTGGGTGAATTGCTGGATGCGTGTAGGTCTATTATATATATTTATAAAATGAGTTTCTCACCTTAACAGAAAAGCAGTTCGTGTAAAATAATGTCGTTTACAAGATTTATGGTTAGGGACAAGATGACCGGAGAATAGAAAATGTTAAAGCAATGGTAGTAGAAGCTTTGAGAGTTGTTCAGATTCCCGCTTATCTCGGCGAAAGATAAAATAAAGAAGTCACAGTGTTTAGAGCATGAAACGAGAGTACGAGCTATTGAAATTTACACTAAGAGAAGAATCGAGAAGAAGATGGATGAACAATATTAAAGAAGTCGATTAGACCAAAATGTTGTCCAACGGTAAGAAAAAAGTAATTTAAATAGTTGAAGTTCACGGTTTTGGAGTTCCTTAAAACCATAAATGAAAGAAAATAATTATTTTCCTTTTAACGTAACTGGTTCTGCTATGTTTCTTAACATTCTGTTAAGTTCGATATTAGACCGCGAAGTATTCTGAAAATAAATGTTTGAACTCTACGATAGATTGCTGTTCAAAGTTAAGACATTCAAACTAGACAGTGTCGGTTAGTAAGATAAAATAATTCACCAACTGTTTTCTGTAACATATTTAAATCGATATATATATATATATATATAAGAAAATTTGTGTATTGTGTAATAGTGTTTGAAACGATTTTATACATTAAATGTATTAATTAGAAAGATATACATATAAAATCAATTATATCAAAAAATATTGTTGTTACGCTACCAGAATCTCTTTCCAAATCGGGGAAGGGAATTAATTTAATTTAAATTTGTCGTCAAAAGAACTGTCGCTGTAGCATAGTTGGATAATGCACCTTCTCCGGTTTGGAAAGAGATTCAGGTTCGAATCCCGGTAGCGCAACAACAATATCATTCGATAAAATTGATTTTATATGTATATCTTTCTAATTAATACATTTAATTATTATTTAAAATATCACAGACCTGTTTTGAATAATTATAACTTCATAATAAGAATGTGTTGTCCTTAATAATGATTTTTATATATAATTTAAATATGTACATGTCACAATAGAATTATCGATTTTGTGTTTTGATTTTTTCAATATTTTGATAGGTAAGATATTTTTTGAGAATACAATAAAAGCAACAATTATTATTATATTATGAATATGTTAAATAAATTAAGCCACCCCTGCAACAACAGTGTATATTGTTTTTGGGCAGATCTGAGTTAAGAACACCACAACGTTGTACATCTTCTTGGGCATTGAATGGTATATTAAACAAGCATATATAATAAATAATAATACTATTAAACATAATTTCTCACACAAGTGATATTACCTGCAACAACACTGTATATCATCCAATATGGCCGACGCGTCATCTATCTATCAAAATTTCTGAAAGTCGATATACAGTGTTATTGCAGGTAAATTTTCAAGTAATTTTATTAGATACAATGACTTTCAATTGGCAATAAAGGAGTTATTCAAAAACTATATGAAGTTATTTATTTTTCTAATAAATCTAAATATCTATGCCCAAAATACGACAGACAGCGAGCTCGCCCACGATAAAGAAATTGTTGATTAGTTTAATCGCGACCTTTTGAATTAAGAGTTTTTTTCCTTTGCTACTCGATCGTTAAGGAAATGAGCCTTGAAATGAAAATAGTTTTCTCGGAAACCTTTTTAAAAATTCTTCATTCACCACCCACGATTGAAACTAGTAATGAACGTTAATCGGATGATAAAATACGATATAACTGTAGTTGATGGAAGCTTCTTATAAATGGAAGAGTTTGTGTAGTGCAAGTGAAGTTGGTCAGGTGAACAGATATGTGGCAAATTTATTCGGAGCAAATTGAGAGTGAGAGATGGTAAGAAAAATAAATGACGCGAGCGTCAATAGCACCAGACAATGAGTACGCCCGCGAAAAACCTTGTAAATCAGATACTGGAAGATGGTTCTGTCGGCAGTGGTGGATTTATAGAGTCGCGCAATTCACAATTGAAACGGGCTCCGCTTTTCAGAGGGCCCGCGAATCACAGAGCAGTAAGATGTAACACCAGAAACAACAAAGAAAACGAAAAGAAAAAAGGAAAGGATTAAAAAAATATTGGACAGAAATACTGTTTCACGTGCTTTTTGATATAGTGGTTAGATTAGTTAGCGATCGATCGTCATCTCAGGAGACCATCATAGCACGGACGTTAAGCTTAGATTGACAACACTAAGAATATATTTAAAGAAAACACATTTTTGTTGTGAAGTTGCTATTTCAGAACATAGTTCTGTGATATTTTTAATACACAGTTTTCAGGACCAATCTGCCGTGTACTTATATTTGATTTTTCTAGCCGAGGTCTCGGATCCCATTGCAGGGTCCATCATTAGGGCTGATGTGAGCATGTCTACATCCGCCCTGATAATGTACCTTGCAATGGGATCCGAGACGTCGGCAAGAAAGGTCAGATATATGCTGCAGATAAGCCCAGAAAACTGTGAAAATCTAAGATCAAATTAAATTAATCAATTGGAAAGATTGACAAAAAAAATCTATTTATCGAAAAATTTCCTTACGCGTTTCCCCGAATAGGAAAAAGTATTCCGGTAGCAAGAAAATAATTTTTTCAATAAAAAATTATTCTCTGTATATCTTTCTGGTTCATCAATTTAATTTGTTGTAAGAATATTGATGTGACACGTATTCCGTGAAAGTGCGCATCTTTATTTAAAAAAAAAAACATTTTTAACATGATCATTTTTGGCAGATCCGATTGTGCTCAGCTGCCATTAGACATTCGTGTCAAATAGTTTAACCTAAAACATCGTCTCTGTATCTATGTTTCTATTCGTTTTAGGTTGTGTTGTGATATTCTCAATGTCTTTAGACAAGGGACCCCTAAAATGTTGAGTGAGACAGGCCCCTGCACCATAAATCCGCCCCTAATGTCTGTCAGATGCCACAAGAATTGACAAGAAGATATATGAATGTGGACCAGGCATATTTGCTTGCCATGACAGAAGAGCGCTCTGCCTACCCCTGCATGTAAATTAATAGAATATTTATATACATTAACCATCTATTTTACCCATTGACATCGTCAACAATTCATATTTTATGCGAATGAATAACAAAATGGTGATTTATGATATGCTCCAGATTTGGCCAACCTAGATTTTTCGCATTCAGAAATGGTAATGGTTTTCTGAAATGATATTACTAGCCTCACTACAGGGATGGTGTTGAAAGATTTTGAGAATAATGTGTCGCAAAAATAATAAAGTATAAGAATCAATGACTAATATATTATGTATTAAATAATTTACTATGTATTTTTCAGAAAATTGCGTAAATGTTGTTCTGTTCGATCGTTCTACCCATAATATATTATGTATTATAAAAATATAACTCACTCAGGATTTATTTATTTCCTTTTTAGTACGCCATGTTTAATAAATAATATATATAAGATATAGAAAGCGGCTGGAAACTATGAAATGAAATTTGAAGAAGCGGACTCGTCACTGAATACACTGAATAAATTGAACTGTAGGTAGTAGAAAAATTATCAAGCTACGCTGCGTTAAAAATTTAGTCATTATCATAATAACGATATTATACCATTGAGGTAAGTCAATAAAGACGGAGATTATTAACAAACAATTATTGTTTTCGTGATTGTGATTTCTGGTGCAACACTTAACTAATGCATAGAAGAGAAGCTTGACTTTAGCAAAATAAGTAGATTCTCCGGTGGACATGCCGTCGCTCAGATGTAGGTATGTGTAAAAATATACTTACGGTGAGCTGGACACAGAGTGACATCTGTCAAATTAGAGCCAAACTAATACTGCGACATCTATTGCGAGCGACAGGGTGACGATATAGCGATGTACGTACCACACTGACGAATAGAGATGCGACAGTAGCGGCGAGCTCTTTTTTTAATTTCACTCACAGCACTACATCTCCTTCTTAATTAATAGTCACATAATACTATAATCTCTTATTGAATAAATCTTAGTTATTTCATGTAAGTACTTATTTTTCTCACGCCGCGCCATTATCTGAATTACTTTTAATCCTCACTATAAACCAAGTTGAATACTGAAATATCTGAATACGAATGATGATCCGAAGTACGTAGACGGATCAGTATTGCGTATTATTCTTCTGATTCATTGGCTCATATTATAACATACATCCATAGAATGAATAATGTACAAATTATGATCGTTGTAGAATAGTCGACAGAGGAATATAGGTGCTTGTGTACCAGAGCGATTTTAGTGTGTTATTAGTATTATAATTTTTTTTTTTTTTTCTTGTCAACGCTACCATGATTAACGTTGTATTTAAATTTATACTATGTTATTTTTAAAAATCGATTTACACCTACTATGTTTTTTACACAGAAACTATTTAAAAAGTTAGGCGGTTTCCTTAGATAAGACCTAGGCCTAAGTGGATAATTTCCATAATACTATTATAAAAAAAATCTGTGTATTTACTAAAAAAATAAATTAAGAAACGATCACTAAAATAGTTTAGGTATTAAATTAAATTAATACATATTTTTATTTAATTGTAATAATTAGATTATATTTTTACATCTACAATAGTATACAATATTTTTAAAAATATATAAAATTACATCCTATATCAATTAGCATTAGGTATAAAAAATAGCTATTTTAGCATATAACTTATTCTTGTATATCTATTACATCCAGGGCCGTTTTAAGGTGTTTTGCCGCCCTGGGCGAGAATTGAAAAATGTCACCCCTTCCCTTTAACTACCATCACTCTCTACCCCCGTCATCCAGGCTTGAAGAATTAATGCATCACACATAAAATAATATATATTCAAAATTAAACAATAAAACATATCAAATAAACACTGTCCATGATATTTATTTGGTTTTTTAATTTCCTTCTTCTAACTTCAATGGTATTTTGGGTTCTTCCTCTTAATTCAATGAAATCTTTCTTGCCTTTATTTTGGAAAAGTCTTTAATAAGATCTATTATGTCAGGCTGGCAAGCCATGTCTTTTATACTGAAATTGTGGCTACTCATGCCACACCCCATGTTTTTTTTTTAAATATTCCTCCGTAATTTTAAGCTCATTTACTATTTTTTCAAGAGTAAAGTGCTTCACTTGCAGCAGTTTTCTGGTCAAAATGATTTAAAATAATTTACTGTGCCATGTTACAAATATTTTCGCTGTTTGATTTTAAAAAATGTGTTTCCGTCCTTTTGCCGCTCCTAAAACTGTGCCGCCTAGTCCTGCCAAATAGTAGAAACGGCCTTGATTACATCTTAAAACAGTTTTCATTGATCTGTTTTGAATATGTGGAACGTATAAATGAAAATAGGATCATAGAGAAATTATTTGAAATTAAAATTTCAAGTGTTGAAGGTTACAAGGTTAGATTAGATATTGGAGGTGGGCCCTGTTAGATACTTTTCTATATTAAGTGGTCGGTACTATTCTCTTTATTAAATTGCTTTATCATTTAATTTTATTTTCTCACTTATACATGAATTTTGAAGTAATTTTACATCTCTTTTTGTTATGTGAAAAGATAATAAAATTATTAAACGTCCATTATACATTGACAGCTTTACTTTAAAAAAAAAATAATTTCATATCATGTATTGGAAAATATAAATAGCATCATATTTGAAATGTATTATTCCCTGACGTTTTCAGAATGCTTTGAAATGTTAAAATATTCAAACACACATTTCATGGAGCTTATGCGTGAGACCCATCAAGATATTGATGTATTTCTTTAGCTTATATCTTTGCTTCGTGATGTCTATTGATATTTGTGAATATATAAATATACATTCATATATATATACCATTTTTTTCCATTATCATATCACAAGCCGCGTCGGGTAGGTACCTACACAGGAATTTCGAAAGGATTTATGCACACATATAGGTAAGTAAATTCGTTCATTCAATTCAATTTACTCTTTATTTATTCTAATATATTTATTTCTTGTCGTAGCGAATTTTGATAAATCGTCAAGATGAACCAAAATTTTTTGTTAAAAGAATTTCTAATATTTTGTTTTAGTATTGAAAGGATGTAATTTGGAAGTGATAAGTTTTAGGAATCATGAAATAACAGAGTTAAAGGAGATCAAATGTGAGAAACGATCGACTTACCCGATTGCCTCATCGAAACGTAGCGTCAGCTTCCACTAATCGTTTGGACTAGCACGAGAATGCCAGAAACTCTCAGTCCTGATCATAGAAGTGTGTTCACACGTTGTTTAAGCCAGGGGTGGGGAAATGGGATGTAGGAGGGGTGATAGGAATCAGGTATAGGGACGGGATAAAGCAGAACAGGAAGCATGACTCGTCTAGATTTTCTCTCTTGAGTCACAGCTCTTGAACTTCAGAACCTTCTTCGATGTTCACCACGAAGCATTGTGATCCACAATAGCGGTTTCAGCACGCACATGCGAAGAACCGAATACACTAGCAACAAGTAACTTTACCAAAACTTGATAAGCACGTAGCAGAACATCCACTTTCCTTGACAGTTCAAAAGTCATAGACAATACACAGAAAAAGTCGTACTCTGACGTTAAAGTAAGAGGGGGGGGGGGGGAGATTGGTAGATAAACATAGTGGTGCATCTACATACGCGCACGGCGACCCGTGGATCTATCATAAATACCAAACACACATTTTTCACAATATTACGACACACGAATCAGGTTAAAAAATATGGGATAACTATGATGTCCAGTATTTTTATGGTTTAAGTATTCTCAAATACACATGAGCAGTCGACGGGCTCACCGAATTAAAACTGACATAAATCGAACGCAGAGAGCGAGAAATTTGGAACAACAAGTCTTGGTGACAATATTTTAATACAAATTAAATGTTGTGACGTGGTCGTCTATATGTGACGGGTAATCGTCAGGATAGGACGCCATGTTCGCACACCACCGGCTTGTTCAGAGGTTTGCATGGTGTGCTTACAGAATTCAACATAATTTCTTGCCTTTCACTTCAGCCAGCATACTCAGGGGAAAATAAAAAGATTATTACAAATTTTATCACTAAGTTTAATACAAGAAACAATAAAAATAAAATATTAAAGAAAAGAAATCATTAAACATTACACCATAAGTTGTGATTTAATGAAAGAGTTGATCTTAGCAATTTTTTCCATACAAAATAATAAAGTTTACCATTTTTTCCAAAACTAAATGAACATAAATTGTCACCTGACGGTTTGTCAGGTCAGGTATAAAACATGAGAATGTTAATTCGGACATATTTAGCGCGCGCGGTAGGTACCAAATTTAATGTTATAATGTGTCAATTAGAAAGATATACACATAAAATCGATTTACCAAAAAAATAGAGTAAGTCAACGACAAATTTTTAAACCTATACGCTGCTGCTCTTTCAAATTGATACATCATTGATTTAACTTACTCGGTTGACGTGGTGTAACGATAGCGCATTACCCCGGATAGAAAAAGTTCCTCTTTCGAATCCCGGTGGCAACCAAAATATTATTTCTATAAATCGATTTTATCTGTATATCTTTATAATTGATACATTTAATTTATATTAAAATACCACAGCACTATGTTCTGAAAAACTGCAACTTTACAATAATAATGTGTTCTCCTTAAAAACAATATTTTAAATTACAATTATGTCACCTATAAACTATTATGAAATCCATGCAAGTATTTTTTAATAGTTTATGCATATTTTCGGTCATATGGCACTATTTTGCACGGTTCGTAATTCAAACATTTCATTCTGTGCAATCCGGATCGGTCATCCAGCTATGCTTCTGGTAGACAAACAATTTCATGGAGATGTAGGTAGAGTCCATAAATATTGATGTAACTAGCCTATGCCACGTCACACTTCCTGATTCCACAAACATTAGCATCTTTTTTGTCACGTGAACGGATTTTACAATATCGATACCTAGTATTTAATTCAAATTCACAATAAATTGTATGGAATTATTTGCAGGCGATAGTATCTACTTTAATTTGAAGATAGATTTCGTTAAAAATACACCTATTGTAGAAATTCGCATGCCGCAACTTCCGGACAATTTCAATGCACTTGTTTCGATCATTATCGGGAGACCCCGAAACAAATTCCCGTCAATGAAACTGTTCTAAAAAATTGACGCTGTAAATATATTGGCTAGGTTCATTAGCTAGCCTAATCCGCCATCTTGTTTCAAAATGTTAAAAAAAATCGCACACAAACGAAATCTACCTGTTTCTTGCTAATTCCGAAAAGGATTTTTTTTTACAAACAATGATTAAATTATTGGCTTTTTTAAATATGTACGTACAAATAATAATAAATTTAGATCATTTATTGTAAAATAATAATTTCACCTAGTACGCTTTACACATATATATCATACATATCATGGATACGGTTTTATAATAAGTGAATAATTTAAATAATTTATTTACAATTTAAAAAAATCGTACTCAAGAATCATATTTTGTAGTAAGTGTTTACTATTTATTAGATATATATTACTAATGGAAAATATCCGCACTTCTGAGCCAGCTGGCATTGAAAATTCTCTTCTAAAAATTCTTAATTGATTTTATTAATTAATGAATTGATCTCTTCCCATCTTTGACACAAACCATTCAAATTATTCGAGTTTCAGAGCTCCTGAAGATACAGAGGCACTATATTGCTGAACCCGGCACGACATAAATTATTTAATTTTAGAAAAAATAAGCTAAAATAGTTTAATATATAAAATGAAAACAGTGAAGACTTGGCGAGATTAATGTCTTTTAATTCTCACAAATTCAATTTCAACGCCATGTCACGATGACGTCTGACTGATAGGTCCATTAAAATATTTAGACAAAGGACAAAATAAAAATCCCTCTTAATCCCGAAAAAGTTTTACATTTTCGGGTTGATCGAGAAAGGTAATTGATTTTCATTTCGCAGGGAAGTGGTGCTTGTTTACAAAATTTACCATCGATCCGAGAAATTCAATTTAAAAGGATCCCGGCTGTCAATCTGACAGAGGTTGACATTAATGTCCGTTTTTCCAGGAGACATTGATTTGTGAAATGTTTCGCTCAATTATTTTATGGCCATTGAATAAAAATAAAAACAATATTATGTTAGTAACAAACTACCTACTAGATTACACCACGTTTTGAAATATTATTGTTCAGTAAGTAGAGTATTTTTCGGTGCAGTCGCGAGTCACTATTCGGGTGTCGGAGATGAAATGTTTTACGAAAAATAAAGTTAAAATTAATCTGAATGCAATTTTTTTTACGGGTTTAATGCAGTTCGTCGCACATAACTGTGTTTCATAATAAGTGTTATCAAACATAGTAATGCAGTTTAATTTTGTATTTAGCTATTTTTACATTGTGACATGTTTGATGTCTATATATCTACATAGCGGATTACAGGTAAATAATATATATTTATTACGATTATATAAATATGCTTCATTTAAATATACGTGTATAAGGATAGTTACACAAGATTTAAATCTTACAATTTTTTTCTCATTCGTTCCTTATATTAAATATTTACTTGACAAAATCATCAAGCCTATCTATCTCCTTTAATTTAATTATTACTTTATTAGTTCTATGAAGAACGAGTTTATGAGTTACAGCGTAGCTGTATTGTGTATTAAAGTAGTGCAAAGTAATCTTGGATTACTCTAATATGGTGAATAGATTTTTCTGCATATTAAATTAAATTTCCGAAGTTAAAAGATAAATAATTGCTACTAAATACGTGTCATTTAATTACTATTTTTAAATGCTATTAAATATTATTATATATATACTCGTATATAAACACATTTATTTATTATTAAGTTGTAATTATTCAGAACATAGGTCTGTATGATGGCTTTCAAATAATGGAACGATAGATGTATTAATTTGGAAAGTGTAACATATGGGTTCGAAAATTAAAAAAATCGTCAAAAGTACTGTCTGCTGTATCATAATTGGTTAATGCACCTTCCCCTGATTGGAAAGAGATCTAGGTTCGAATCCCGGTAGAAACAATAATATTTTTCGATAAAATTGATTTTATGTGTATATCTTTCTTAAAGATAAATAGACATACATATTTAATTAATAATTTATTGTAAATATGCCAACTGATGGTCCATTCTAATCATTTTGACTAGAGTTATCACTAGCATCGTCTTTAGTATTAAAAAATTCCCATACTCTGTAGATATTCAATAACACATATCTATCTTGTACAGAATTAGTTACCTGATATTTATTTATACAATTTATTATATCGTCTTAGTTATTAATTAATTACAAAATATCCTATAAAGTTTTTTAAATACTCGTCATTATTTTTGAATTATAATATTCTAAAATTGTCAGTGAGACATATAGGATCATCGATGGTATAATATAATAGAATTCCCCCAGATTTTTGGTCTGCTTGACTTTCACGCACCATTGAGGTCATCGACACACAATTCATTGTTCTATTACAGTGGTAATGTCAGAACTCATACATTAGCTAACTCCGCAGTCCCCAGAATGCATTATTTGGGGAATGAATATGCGGAGGTAGTCGACATTATTTCTGTTAATTTAACTGTTTATAGGACTAAATTATTATAATTTTTTGTGTCTCAACTTAATGGTGACGGATTAACTGCCTTACTGATTGTCTATTGTGTTGGCAACTGATGTTAATTATATTATTCTTGTCGAATAGGTGTGTATAAGTTGCAAACTATGACACTTCTTCCAACTATCTACGATACACTATGTATTTGTGTATAAATTTTGTTTTATTCTATTTTTTTTTCCTATTATTTCCAATTTGTTTTGCAACACTTTTTATAAAATAATTTTGATTATGAAAACATGTAGATATAATATAATTTTTATTTTTGTATTACGCTTCTAATGTGATTCTCTATTATGTATAAAAAAAATATGTTCATGCCTGAGGCGTGTACACTAAAAATTTTTTTTTTTAAAAATAAGTTGTAAACTATTAAAGTTAATCAAAAATGAAGAATTTTATTAAGTAATTTATATTTAATTGGTGTATTTAAAAAAAATGATACATGTTCAAAAAGAATAAGAGATATTCGAGTTTTATTGCCTTCATTAGACGTCTGTTCCTTTCCGTCGGGCCGTGGGACCCTAATTCTTGATTAATTTCGGGTCCAAACGCAATTCTACATAGAACCAGCTCCGGGTGTCTCCCGGAGGAAATCTAGACTGGAACTAATAAAGGAAGATATATTAGGTACCAACCGATAGCAGGGAGAAAAATATGGGCACCTAACTTAACACGCACGTAATTAAATACGAGAATTTGTCATTGAATACTTTAGTCACGGTTCTAGGGTTCTACTTTCATATAATATATTGGCGAAATAACTATTATATGTAAAAATTAATTTATATAAAATATTTAAAAAGTACTCCTTTGGTATATTTTGTATTAATATTAAATAAATTCTTTCATGACTAGGTTGTCGGACTGAAAACGTGGAAATTTTATGAAATTTTTAAAATTTCAACAAAGTCTGATTTTATTTTCAATTCATTGAAACAATACTTAAAATTATAAGTTATGAAGCTATAAAATATTTGTATACTTTTCTCCTACCGAGAAAATAAGAGAGTCATGGTTGAAATCTGATACAAAGTTAATTTTTTTTTTAAATATAACTTAAATATTGAATATTTTTATTCAGCGGGTGTCTCAGTAAAAATTGTCGGGCACACTGTGTTAAAAATAACGTGTTAGAAAATTTCGTAACATTTTAATATACCTACTATCACTTTTAACTTCTGTTTTATTTTCACCTTTACCGGCACCGCAAAATTCATCTCAGATGGTGCCACTGGCTATTATACAAGTACTTTATTAACCTAATATAACTGGGCAAATTAAAAAAATACTTATTTTGAAATTAAAATTTAAGCTCTTTAAATTAATTTCCATTTCCAACACAAAACCTAATTTATTGTACCTTTTCTACAATAATATTCTTCTCTCTGCGTCTCTTAAAAGACTTGAATAAAAAACTTTCCTTGATGCTATCTTAATTGATTACAAATTTTGATTATTTTTTGAATAATAAAATTTGTGAACATACATAACAATATTGCGCTTCCCCGCCTTTTATCTACGACTATGTAGTAGATTTTCATGGAAAGCAATCACTTTGTGGTTTGACATATTAGATTAAATAAAATAACAATAACTTTGTATGAAACCATGAAATTTATAATACGTTAACTAAGCTTCGTCGGGACGTATTTGAAACTAATCATAAATATAAAAGGAATGCACTTATATATACATAAAGAGGGAGATAGAATATAAAATTACATGTGAAAGAGATAGACATAATATAAAAGTATATGCGAAAGAGAGAGACAGAATACATATACAGATATACGAAACATAAAGGGAGGGGAAAATACAGTGTTAAAGGATATTAAATTGATTTTAAAGGAAACATACCTAATATGGGGATAATGGATAAATTAATTTGATTATTAAGATTTGGCATACCATTATTTATTGCCTCTTTTATTTCTAGAATCTGTATTTTATTTAAAGCAATATAATAAGGATGCTCAATGCACTATTGTTATGGTAATAAGGGATTGCCACATTGAAACATAGACTCCATGGAAGTCCTGGCCGACCAGCGGCCACCATTGGCCACTATCGGTCGCGAGGCGGTCAAAATAGTCGCCCGCAGGGTCCAGCAGCAAGCGAGCTTTCTTGCTAGTATCATTTTGTTTCTTTAATTTTTGTCGGTAAATAAATACTATTCATCAATGTCTTTATGCATCGAGTTCAAACAAATTTAAAAAATATATATAATTACAAGGTTTAGTTTGAGGTATAGTCTAAATTTTGCTAGATGATTATGTAATTTTTAAAAACACATTTTTGTTGTGAAGTTACATTTTCAGAACATAGTTCTGTGGTATTTTAATAACAATTTAATTATTCAACTACAAAGATAATTTAAATGGCGAAAAATATTGATAATACAAATGCTGAACGTGCTTTCATGGACAGGAAGAGGTCCAGGTTTGAATCTCGGTAGCAACTATATATTTTTTAGATAAATAGTTTTTTAGCAATTATTTCGAAGGCAACTTGGAGCATTCTTAATGTTCAGATCAAGAAAATTCTGCAATTAATAATGATTTTGCTCTTTTCCACCACATTTTCAGACAGATATTTTAGACACTTCTTTTTCGTGGCGTTTCGTCAAATATAGTATTATCCGCGAAAAAGCATGCCCGCGGGCAATTGGAAAAGTTGATGCTAATAAAAATAATTAAAATTTCAAGTCTACAATATAAATAAAAAGATATTGTGAAAATATTTCATGTACTGGAAAGGTTTGGGATGTCTGGTAGAGCTAACCTTAAGGTACTGGCCCGTGGCGAGGCTAATGTCAGCTATTTGAAAGGAAAACGTAAAAACTCGTAGCTTGGAGGGTGTAATTTGCTGGTGCGGTCGCAACAGCTATCTTGATAATTTTGATTTACGACTGGAGATGTATAGCAGAGATCGTCATGCCGCGGAAATATCGCGCACTTTTTGATTTATTGCCGGCATTAAAATCAGTCGGGTATGAATTGGGACGTTGTCGTAATATTTCAAGGGCCCTTTAGTCAGTTCGCATGAAAGTTTTTCTTGTAACTTAATGATGTGATTTCCTACATATTTGTTACCTACCATAAGAATAAAAATTGCAAACAAAACGTTGATTTATATTGCTTTTCTTTCATCATAAATTTATATACAAACTAGTTTTGGTTGGTTTTTTTAATTTAGATTTATAAAAGATGGTCATTTATACGTTTTTTTATACGTGCAATCCACCAGCGTGCTCAATTATTATTTAATATTTATGAAGTAACATTGTTATTACTATGTATAAAAGTATTAATTCCAATTAATAGTTAAAAAATAAAAAGAACATAACATCAGACAATGCCAAGTACGACAAAGGAGATAACGGAACATACTGATGGGCACTTTTCCATTCAAGCCCACCTAGCGGTGGAGTGCAGCATTGCCGGTGTAATTTAGTTAGACGATAAAGATGGATGGAATTATTTTTAGTGTGTAAGCTAATAATTTTTCCTATCGTCAAATCTTACAGGAAGACTTTTACAATAACTAAAAATATATATTTTTAACGCTAATATAAAAATTATCAAATCATATTTTTTTGAACTCTGAAAAATTTAACTTAAATGCTGGTAAACGATACTTTAAAAATGAATAAATATACGCATACTTTGAATATTTTTTTACACATTTTGTTACATTATTTATGTATGTCAAGTTAAATTGTGAAGAAGTATATTAAAATAACATTTTTCTGGTGATGAATAAATTATCTTCAGCAATATGAATGAAAAATATCTTTCTTACTTTCATTTTGCTTACATTGTAGTAGTTAACTGATGTCATTAATTTTATATGTAAATTTATTCAAAGAGACAATTCAGTCATTCGTTGTGGATCTAGATTACACAAAATAGGTAACTTAATGTATCTTCATGAATTGTATTTAAACTAAAAGATAAATACATTAGAAACGGAAAATACGGAGAAAAACTAAAATATTAATTTGTTTATAAAAAAATGTAATAATTAATTTTTTTTCGTTCATAGTTCTCACTTTATTATTAAAAATAAAATAATAAATATGAATTAAATATATTAATTAGAAAGATATACATATAAAATCAATTTAATCGAAAAATATTGTTGTTGCGCCACCGGGATTTGAACCTGGATCTCTTTCCTAACCGAGGAAGGTGCGTCTGCTATCAGTTTACTCAAAGGTATTTGAGATTCTGTAAAAATAAGGTAGATGGCTCTTTCAAATTATGGAACGATTAAATGTATTAATATCAAAAAAAATAACATATGGGTTCGAAAATTGCCACTAAAAATATCTTCGCTGTAGCATTGTTGAATAATGCACCTTCCCCGGTTAAGAAAGAGATCCAGGTTTGAATCCCGGTGGCGCAACAACAATATTTATCGATAAAATTGATTTTATATGTATATCTTTCTAATTAATGTATTTAATTCATATTTAAAATATCACAGAGCTATGTTCTGAATAATTACAACTTCACAATAAGAATGTGTTCTCCTAATAAAAATAATATAATTTTTAGAGTGATTTTAATCGTGTTTTAAAATATTCTGTACATTGGTTTTTTTATTCTCAGTTTTTATCGGCTCGTACTGTTAGTTGTTATATCAGTTGCAAATTTAAAAAATTGAATCTCAAGACGATCAACGTAATTAATATATTAATGTTGTATATTATATCGGTTGGTATATATAAAACAATAAAATTTTGGTGGTAAAAAATTTTTGTAATAAATATTTAGATAATATTTTATAAAATAATATATGGGAGTAGTTTACAGTACAGATTTCTTTTAGCGAGGCAGACAATACTTAAAAATGCTTAAAAACGTTAGTGTTGGTAGATAAAAAGTATCACATTTTAAATGTAGTCGCGTGTTACTCGTTAACATTCTAATTTATTTAAATTATGTATCCCATTTACATAAGCGTATTTTTTAAAAATACATTGTCAAATCTTTCAGTCTACCTAATTTATTAAACGTATTTTAATTTAAAATGAAATAATTTCACTTTTATTCGACTGCTATCTGGACTACATACCAGATACGCCAAGTAAATAACGAAGAATTATATAAGATATGTAGCGAAAGTAGACAGAATTTAATCTAGAGCAGACAGCGAGTGCCGTTAAGAACGTGTTCTAAAATATCGCAATAACCGCCAAGCGTTTCCGTAGTGTAGCGGTTATCACGTGTGCTTCACACGCACAAGGCCCCCGGTTCGATCCCGGGCGGAAACATCTGTACTTTTTTTTTTACATATTTAATTCAAATTTTTATTATTATTGATATTTTTGTTCAATTGTTTGTGAAAAAAATGTGTTAAATTTAATATTTTAACTGTCCTATTACAATAATATTTATTCTCATGGGTTATTCTACATTTATTTTTGTCTGCCAGATGTAAAACTGAGTTTTATTTTTCATAGAAAAATGTACAATTACATCATCGGTAAAAGTAGACCTCTAACATTTTTAAAACACACATAAACAGATGATAAATGTTTTGTATTGTTGATAAATGTATAAACACATGCTTTGCGACACCTGCGCAATTTTTGGACAAGATTGATTGTTAACGAAAATACGATACGGAAACGCTGAAATCATTCCCAGCTTGTCCATGACCTGGCTTGAACCGGCTTATTTGTTATCATTTCGCTTCGCTTCTCCTACCTTAGCATCTAATTTTGATTGGTGAGTTAGTAGCGGGCGTAAACAGTGATCATAATACAAAACATCGCTCATACGTTTCATTCTAGCAATTCTTTTTTTAAAATGTTTAATTTTACTTTTGTCATCATGTATCATATTCAAACAAAACATATTACTTCAATTTACTGTTATATTTTTAATGTACCTATATTTTTTATCGATAATCAAACTTACTCGTGCATAAATAATGTACGTGGCGTGTTTTTTTTTATGTAAGCACCGTTGCCGTATGTTCCCGGTGATTAGCGATGCGGTTGCAATGTTGCGCATGCGTGATGGTTTCTTTCATGTATTGACTCACCACATGCAACGTTAGAGATATTCACATATTGTGGAAAGTAGTGAGTGGTTGAAATGTTCAAGACAATAGATCAGCCCGCCGAATATGAAATACAGTTTCTTGAATGCACGAAACGTGAAACCGACTGACATTCATCGCCAAGTGTGTCATGCTTTATCCTGATTTGGTGCCAAGTGATATCCATTTTTTTTTTCATCTAAAGAGGTTCTTTGGTGGCAAGCGTTTTGATGATAATGATAAACTCAAAGACGGAGTACAGACATGCTTTTCATCCCAGGCGACGTCGTTCTA
Organism: Eubasilissa splendida; assembly: GCA_031772225.1. NCBI lineage: Eukaryota > Metazoa > Arthropoda > Insecta > Trichoptera > Phryganeidae > Eubasilissa > Eubasilissa splendida. The sequence goes on along the minus strand of CM062858.1, from coordinate 25,436,447 downwards.
TGATGAAGGTGTTCAAAAAATGGTGCCCCGTTAGAACAAGTGTCTTTATCATGGTGGCGACTATTTTGAGAAATAGTTTAAGGTGTGTAAAAATGATGTTGTGCTTCTTTAAAAAAAATATGGTATTTAATTAAAAAATGTGCTGCTATTTATTTGTTTCGCTTAAATTATGCACGCGAGCTAACTGGTAAAAACGCCAGCTGTACCCATTCTAGCATGTCAATTGCTTAAACTTTGTAAGAGATTGCAATGAAAAATGGAATGTAAGGTCAGAAAGAGCGTCTTTATGTAAAAATAGCACGCAAAGCGGCACGTCCTCGTGTTTCTAGTAATTTAAAAAAGAGTAATGTCGAGAGATCTAAGGTGTCTTACTGTGAACAAAGAGAAAGATTTATTTTAGGGTACTCATTGGTAGAGTTACATTGTTATAGAATGCGCCCCATACCTAGATCTCTGGCCGCGAAAAATCTTAACATTTTTTTATAAAATTGAATCGTTTTACTCACATTTATTCGAGAGACTTTTTCCTCATCAAATCCATATACCGATGCATGACAGACTTAATATGGTAAAAAAACATACCAATTATATTTGCACTACAAAATGGATGGATCTAAATAATCATAAGGGTAATCAGCTTAAAATAATTCAAAGATCTATTCGTCGCACCCCCTGGTTCTTCAAAAGAAGTCTCCAAAATAACAATACCAAATGTCTCTTGGATGAGTATTGGGCATTGCCAGGTAGCCTCACATTTATTCAGATTGAACTTAATAGATTCCCCAATATGTGAGTATGGTGCCGAGGAGGAAACCCTTGACCATATATTTTTAGCCTGTTCATTGCGGATCACAGGTTTTTTTTTAACAGTAATCTCGTCAATGGTAATTTTCAGCTCCCGGTTAACTTGTGTCATCTTCTTTCCCTTAACTCGTCACATTTAATCTATATAATAGCGAATTTTTTGAACGACAATGGTATTGGCTTGTAATATAATATTTCCTATTCAAAAATATGAATGTAGTTTTTTATATGAAATAATGTTTTAACTTGATTAATGGCACAGATCACTCTTGAAGGGTGGATTGTTTATTTAAAAGAAGAAGAAATATTAATTCAAAATCATTAAAAATTTATTTACGTATAAATTGAATTTGTTTTATACTTTCTTAGGTTTTATTAATTTAAGCTAACAAAGGAACATACGTTTTGAAGCCGATTGGTCATATAATGAAATCCATGTGGTATACAAAGTAATTACAATTCTATTAAGGAGAATACACTCTTATTGTGAAATTGTAATTATTCAGAATATAAGTTTGTTATATTTTTTAAATTTGAAATAATGGAATGCAATTTGAAATGTGTAACATATAGGTTCGAAAATTTGTCGTCAATACACTGTGTTGCCGTAGCATAATTGGATAATGCAATTTCCCCAGATTGGAAGAGATCCAGGTTCGAATCCCGGTAGCAACAACAATATTTTTCGATTAAATTGATTTTATATGTATATCTTTCTAATTAATACATTTAATTTGTATTAAATATATATATATATATATATATATGTTCATTATAAATAAGGTTTAACCGCAGTTATATAAGTTTGAGTACCTAACGTCAATATTGATGACCCCGACTTAAGAAAAAAATCATCGACGAAGCTCATTTCGACTTAGCGGGTTTTGTTAATAAACAACACAACCATTATTTAGATACAGAAAATCTTCAATTGATACATCAACGACCTTTATACACACGCGGAGTTTCTGTATGGTGCGCCGTGTGGGCAGGCAGAATCATTGGGCCCTATTCTTTCAAGGTGCTGTAACCATTAATGGTGATAGCTATCGTCATATGTTGGAATACTTCTTGGTAACCGAATTGTTTCGATTAGACCTGCAACATATGTGGTTTCAACAGAACGGAGCCACCTCATGCATCGGCCGAGTTACGCTTGAAATTTTGCGAGAACATTTTTCCGGTCGCATTAGGTCAAAAAGTGGTGATATCGACCGGCCTTCTCGATCACCTGATTTGACGGCTTCTGAATTTTCTGTGGGAATACTTGAAAGGAAAAGTCTACGCCAATACGTCAAGAACAATTCCGTTGCTAGAGGACAACATTCGAAATTAAATTGTTGAAGTAATACGCGAATTGTGCGAGAACGTCATGAAAAATATGGTTAAAAGAGCACGCATTTATGCTGCTGCCAGAGGCGGTCATTTGGTCTATGTAACATTCCATACATAATTGTGATAAACTAAATAATCGATGAATAAAAACCAAATTTAAAAAAATATGTCAAAGAAATCAGCCTGAAACATAATATTCACCCTGTAGTAACACTCGGGTATCTTTTAACGTTAGCTACCATTAAAAACAAATGCAATATTACCGAAAAATACTTAGAAGAACAATGGTCAGACCTACATTTTTATTACAACATCTGGCGAAGACGGCAAAACTACCAGAATGGGAGGAAAAACAGGAGAGTTCGCTTCAGTCCGACCATTTCAGCTGTCAAATGTCATTTGATTAATTGTTCGCTCGACCCTCGGGAGTGCGGTTCCGTGTGCGCCTCTCCCGCTGGTCACCCTGATCTCCCGAGCTCCGGCAGTAACCAGGGTTTAAGATGTCTATTTCGGGACCGTCGTGAGTTGTCTAAAACACGGCTTAATTATTCAGAGAGTTAAAATATCTATATTTTATCATTTTGAATATTGTAATGTCGTCATTAGTATTTATAACGTATTCCACTCCTCAACTGAATCTAATAATACAGTGGTAGCCGAATATTGTGATCACTGATAATAATAACTGACTGATAACATTAAAAGGATGATAAAAAACTGCAAAATTATTAAATACAATTCGTTAAAAATACCTTACCTACACATATTTAACCAAACTACACATGAAATGTTTGTACATATATACTTTTTTTTTAAATAACATAAAATGTATTAAAATTATAGTAAATCGCAACAGGATATACACCGAAAAACAACAATTATGCACTGAATCTATTGCCACTATATCGTGTACTTACACTGTCTATTGCTCTGACATGAATAACGGGTATGCTTCGGGTAAGAACGTTATTTACTTATCTACCTATTTTCTAAGAATTATTGTCGGGATCCAATTATGTTTAGGATGTTTTGAAGATAGCGGTAATTTTGAAGAAATTTTCTAAGAATACATCTTTTGTATCTATGTATACTTATCATAATTGATGACAATAGCCGGAGTTGATTGTAATATGCGGATTGTTTTCAAGTCATTTTATATTGAGGGTTTTAGAATCGACTGATTGTGATAACAAGAACCGATCGATAGCATTATCCATGATAATAATATCCGTTTTCTCTATATTATTAATTATTTACTACGTAAAATTGTTGCATATTAAATCATTAATTTTATTTTTCTCATTTATAACTTGTTTATATTGGCTGAAATTATGTTATTAAAACCAAATATTATATATATATTAATTTATATGTAAATGCATCAACAGTTTTACAATAGTTTTTATAGTTTGTTTTGCGTATTTTTAAATTTCTATTTTTCTATTCTATATTTTTATATGTATTCCATGCTACTGTGTAGCTGATCATGTGTTTTTTTTTAAATATACCAAACCTATTTTGTAAAAGCCCATAAGGGCGTTAATAAATTAATTAATAAATAAACAGAATTTCCCTTCAAAAAATTATATCTGCATGTCTCATAAATGTATAGTGTGTTCCAGAGACAGTATATAGTCCAAACATCTCTAGCAACCCATTGAGCGTCAAATAGGGTTATCCAAAATTCAACGGTTTAGAAGTTATTTGAAACAAACTTCTAAACCGTTAAATTTCGGATAACCCTATTTGCTAGTGATGTCCACTAACCGTAGGCTTCGCTTGGACTACTGTGTCTGAGACATCCTCTATGATAGATAATTGCAGTTTTCTTTTATATAAAGGTCTTCGCAATTTTTGAAGATATTTTAACATTATATTATAATATCTTTTAAATGGAAATAGGCAGACAAGGATCATGTATGTATTTTTAATTTTAATTTTAAAATGAATCGATATTAGTTAAACTAACTTCATTCATTATAGTTATTTGACACCCTACGAAGAGAGCATTTGTATGTAATTGCGTGATATGTAAAATATGATGTCATCGCGTAATGCTGGGAACATCGTGAAAATTATTATAACCAGATTATTCTGTAATTCTTCACAATCAATCTGGTCAATTTGGTATACCAAAGTTTATATCTAGTCAGCCATCAGAAAAATCGGTCAATGACCGAACTCTTCGAAACCGCAGAAATTTAGAATTTTTTTGAATAATTTATTAAATTTGATTTTTTGTTTCTCATTTTGTTCATTTGTTTGTTTTTGAAAATTTGAACCATCCGCAACATTCTTATGAATAGAATAGATAGTTAAGAACACTCCAACCATGATGGTGCATTTTTATAGAATACCATATTTTATTAAGCGAGCTTGTCTTCAAAAGTTTTAGCGCGTTATGAATGCCTACGTAACAAAATGTAACATGAACGGAATATAACGGATTTTGTGTGTCCCGATTGTCATAAGATTTCGATCAAAAAATTTACCTTAGTCCGTCAGCTAGTCTAGTCCGCCATTTTATTTCAAAATATCATGTGTTAGAAAAAAGTATAAAACGGGAAATCCGATTCTTACGGCCAATGCAATGAGATTTTTTGTACGATAATAGTATTAGAAAATGTGTAACAAAACACTAAGAAAATTTAACGGTTACAACTATCGATAAAGATAAGTTTTTTAATTCATTGCGTGACATTTATTACCGACATTTCAAATTTTGTGACGAAATACTGGTAGAACGTTTTCGTTTTTATTACATAAATCCTAGACGTGTGACAATATATAGGGTGAATATTATGTTCCAGGCCGGCGTTGTTTTTGAATAACTAAGAAATGAAACATGTTTTTTTAATTTGGTTTTTATTTATCGATTTCTTGGTTTATTATGATCGATTAAATTTGATCAGTAAGAGGTTTTTTATTATGTGACGATAGCGATCACCGTTAATAGTTACATCCTGAAAGAAATAGGTAAGTGAAAATGTCATTGGTGTATCAATTGAGAATTTTTAGTACCCCAATAATGACTGTTTTGTTTATTAACAAAACCTGCCAAATCGAAATGAGCTTCGTCGCTCATGATGATTTTTTTACAAAAGCCGAACGAATATTTAGATAAAATGTTTTAATGACTTCAACACATTGTTGAGACGTTAGATGATCCATAATAATTATAATCAATTACGCTCTACGACTACCAAATGCAAACTAAAAAAAGTCTGTCAAACAAAATCGGCCCGGAAAATATTATTTACCTTATATATATCGTGTTTATTTTGAATGAAATCACAAAATGAGGCGCGGAAAAGACTTTTATATAATTTACAAAGACTAGTCACGCGCGGATTAACGGTGTTGTTCCGGATAGGAAACGAGAATGTAGCCACGAGTGGTTCGCCGATCTCAGCTTCTCTCAACCGGCGATGGTGATGATGATAATTATAAGGTCGAAAGAAATGAAACACAAAAGATGTTCAATATAGGCACACTACGGCGGCAAAATCTAGAACGTCTTCCGCCAGCAGAATACTCTGTTTTTATTCAAATTCATAATAATGCGTAATCATATTTATAAGTACCTACACGGTGACAGGCCGCCGCTTGTGACGTTTTACTAAGAAGTCTTTGTTTTCCTAAAATCTATCCCGCGGGTTTTTTGGCGCCACGCCGATGATTACACCTTTAAATTATTAACACGTGTCTTATCATCGCAATTATATGGCGCCTCCTTGGCAAGTAATTCTTAATTGTACATAAATTGCCTTAAACAATTGTTTTCATATTATTAACTTTGCCTAAATGTGGTGAAAATCTGTGTTTGTTTATTTCTTTATCAATCCTTCACTTTAAAATTGCCACAACTCCACTTCTCTCAGTTTCCTCAACTTAATATTTTATTAATCAATACAATAAATCAAACACGATTTTTTGGTTCTATATTTATCTTATATTTCGGCTGTTTAAGCCATTATCTACTGATATCAGCCAAAAAATCTGATACTTGAAAATGGTCCTATCAGAAGCCTCAATAATTTGCGAGCTTATATAAGAAGATGTATGAATGGGGATGAGGCGAGAATTATGTCAGGATAGAATAATGTGGCGTGATGGTAAGTTAGATAAAAATGTAATGTTACAATTGACATTTGAGGAGGATTAACAAGTACAATTTATAATTTTATGCAGGTAGCATTTACGAGGAACACGTAATGCCCTTATAAAGGGCGCCCAACACCAATACAGGGCGGCCAGGCGTGAAGTCCTTATTCATTATTTATTTCCCAACAACAGAAACAACAACAACCATAAAAAAAATCTACACCACTAAACAAATAATATCTTTGTAAAAGTCGTTCACAAAATGTGAGTTTTTCGTCAAAACGAATTGAGCACAGAATTTATACTACGGGTTTGACAAGTTTGATAATACAAAAAGTAATAAAAAAATATTCTAATTCTTTTCTTTCGTGTTGTTTTGTTTTAAACGTTGTCTTAACGAGGGTACAAGTGCTAAAGAAAACTGTTTACAATCGTAACTATCGCACATAAATCTAGGAGGGTAGTCTTCCTTCCCTTGGGTGGAAATTGTTATCGCTTTTTTCCTTTTACACAAAGCTTTTTATTTCATTGACCTCATTCTACCCACTGGGTGTGGGTTGTGGTATGGATACACGATACACACTGCTACATAGGTACAAATATGTATTATACATTCACATTAAAGACTGCTATAAAAAATATTACATGCATTTTTAAATACACATATATAAACACATCATATTTCATTTTTAGCGGCATGCTTCCTCAGTTTACGATGAAAATACCATATAATTTGATTTATTTAAAAAAGCTAAATCCAAGTCATTAAATAAAATAAAAATATAATTAGTTCATAAATAAATATCGAGATATTACGACATGTTACAAAAATGACGATTGTAATAATTGTTCATATTGTTAACATATTAATTCGACAAGAATTATATTATAAACAGAGTATGATTTTGATTTTGATTTAACATTTGATAATATTAATTTCAATTCTTTTTTCATATTTCATCATTAACGATATGAATATTATTTGTCATTAATATTATATATATTTGAACATAACTATGATATACGATTGCGAAATGATTTTTTTAATGAAATTACGAGACACATCTAAGATTTTCAATTAAACATTTCTTAATACAATTATAATAGTTAAAACTTTATTATTATAAGATTAAAAAATTTATTTAAGAAACAAAACTCTACATCATCTACAAAGCGATAACTTATAACTATAAAACCTATAAAATGTATAAAACTTTTTGACGGATGTTTTACGCACAAAAAATCTATAAATATATCTATTTTGAAAATGTGGTACTTAAATATAATATGATTAATGTACGTAGTGACTTAATTTATTTAACGAAGGTTGTTTCAAAATCACTTTATTCCGGCCAAGAAAAATATCTAAATATAGTGATCGAATCATTTGATTGTGTACTTGTATATATACTGACAGTAAATATTATCATTCATTCGAGTTTGTTTAGTGTACTTAAGTGGTACTCGGAGGCAACTAATCATTGACTGTCAGTATCAAGAGTCTTGGGTGAGGCGCCAGATATATGGATGGGGGATGGGAAAAAAATGGGAATAATTTTAAAATGGGGATGATCGATAGATGGAATTGGTTGTTTATGATATTTTTGTTTCTACCGAGTAATTTTTTGATCTCTAAATTACATTTAAATGTCGTAAAATGTTAGAGATCACGATAAAATGTTATTTATATATATATATAAAAGCAATATGTAAATTAAGTTTATTTAGATACTTATAAATTCTGTGTTTATACCAAAATTATAATTATTATATCTCTAGTTTAACAGTTATTTGAATTAATATTAATGAATTTCATACAATTTTAGTGGTATTATAATGGTAGTTAGGTAGGTTTATCATGATAATGAATTCGACGAAATCTCTTTTTGAGTTTAAGATATTAACATTTAAATATTTTTTTGTTCCAATTAGAATTATTATTTATTCAATAATTCAATAAATATTTGTTAACTTGCACGTATTCTAATATTCTTATTTCTTATTCTTTTATTTTTAATTTTTTTTTTTTATTATGATAGTTTAACATTTTAATTTTTAATTCGGCGGCAGAATATTTTATTAATTTATTAAATGAATAATCAATGAATTAGTGAATTCTTCTGCAGTCGGATTCCTTATTATTGAAGATCGTGACCTCCCAGTTGTGATCTGTTGATTGCCTTGAAAATTCTCCTTTTAATCTATATCTTTGCAGCCCAAAGTAACCATAGGTTAGCCAGTAGCAATTTTGAGCTAGTCGGTCCATCGAGATGGATATCGCCTCCACATAGTTGTCTGAGGGATTTTAATCATTTGTCTCAACCAATTTTATCTCTCACTTGATCTTAATGTCCATGTTTCTATTGCGTAGATGCATATGGAAGAAAGAAGAGACTTATCTGGTTATGTTTATTGATTGTTTTAGTATTTTTAAAATATTTTTTTATAATAGAGAATACGGAATACATATCACATCAATATTCTTACTATTTTCAAACTAACCTAAATGATTATACAATGAAAATAAAACTAACTTGCTAGTGTCCTGAAGTGAGGCGCGAACCCCCAACCACTAGATTACAAGGCCAGCGTCTTAACCATTACACCAACGAGCTACTCGCTACATTTCCTTATTAGCGCCTTAATTATTAAGGTTTTAAAAATTATTATATAATGTTTAATTTGGAAGTTATCATATCTGTCTTGTATGTCAATTTATCACTTTACTTATCACAATCTGTAACTAGATTTAAATAAATAAATAAAACAGTTGTAAATAATATTATCGAGAAAAGAAAATAATACAATTTATTTACAGCGTATTTACAAGGGTTAACTAGATTTAAAAATCTGGTCGTATGTAATATGTTTTATTCTACTACCCCAATCGAGGTCTCCTCCACATCACCCCTGCCGGCAACCCTGTCCTCCGTGACCCGTTAATATCCTGCGCTAATTTGTACAGTAATAGCCAATTAAAAGTGAACGGTCGCCATTTATATTCTTCACAGTTTGCTCTGCCCGACGTTCGTAGGGCGAGTGGAGTTCACATCCGCAACCCGCAGAAGTACACGTGTGTTGATGGCTCTTGTGAATCAGATGTATAATTTTCGTACAAATCGACGCAAGCACGCTGTAAAAATAATTTATTAGCCTTAATTGTGCAAAATTTATCGATTTCACTCGTGATATTTGAATAGTATTTAGCGTATGTTTGTATATGAAGATATTATTTGCAAATACGGCTTATTTCATAGATCAGTAAATGAATAGACATGAAATAAAGTGTACATATAGGAGAGGGGTTTGGAACATTAGTTGCGGGATGAGGGGCATTCTACACACATTCTTTATGGAAACACAAATCCGATAGTTTTTGACACGTTTATGCAACAGTAAAAGTATTTACTCTTCGAAAATTAAATCTTTGTGTAAACAAGACGTATCTTTACATTAATGCATATTATATTGTCGGCGTTTAAATTTTCATTCTAATCGAGTCATATATTTAAATAAAAGTCGCGGTGCTATTTGATTGCGTAAATGGTAACAACGTGATCATGTGAGTGATACCAAAATGAAAATATTGAAACAAAGAATTTGCGTTAGTTCATGTCTATGTATTTGGTAGTCTGTGGCTCATTCCCTAAAACGTGTGTAAGATATTTATGTCTAATATTTCGATCAACCCAATTTTGAAAGTAACGGATGGAATAAGCAAGTCTGCAACTAATCTCTTAGAATCAGTTACAAAATATACCTAACATCATTATATTCGTGACTAAAGAGGTCAGTTTCTAGTGGCTTGGTTAAAATTGAATGATCCGCATTTGAAACTGAAATAAAATTGGCATTAGCCATATTTGAAAGTAACATCATACTTGAATTCAATATTATTATGGCATCAATTCGGATTTGAAACTGCGTTATAATATGTTCTTTTGTATCATTTTCTCTTTAAAGATGATTGAATTTCCACGATGATTAAATTTCCTATTTCAAGTATACCGGAACGAGTCGTGTTTACAAATAATAGCCTCAAATAGCGATACCGTTATTCCTCTGGGCGTTTTATTATATAAACATGCAATAAATTAAACAATATATACAACATGTATTTGTATGTAATGTATATTCAATATACAACAATATATATACGAATAAATTTAAGCGAAAAAAGGTTTATTGGAAGTAATCGAATCTGAATTGATTACCATGGAATTGAAAGACCACAGTTTTTCACAATCTTTACTGCTACATAAATACACTGAATACCCAAACTCACAATACTTCGCTTGATTAAGCTTAATTAAACCAATGCTGTGCAGCAATTTAACAGGTCGAATTACGATCGGAGCTGGATAAACTAATTAATTTTCACCATTCAATTGTTCAAAATAAACTAATTGTAGAAGCTGAATGTAAAACGACCAATTCTATTCTATTAACTGATCTAGAGATATTGGCTGTAGAATTAAGTAGATGATCTGTGACCGACGCAAGTTGCCGGTCACCGAAGTGGTAGTAGATGGATGATGATGGAATCGGAAGGATGGGTTAGACAGGAAGTAGGGAATCGAATGAGGGTGAGGAGGATGGGAGGAGGGGTACCTTCGATAGCGGACCAGGATGGACTCACAGAACCAAAGGACAGCTTGACTCACCTAGTTGGTGACGCCGTCACGTTGCACTTCCGGAAGTTCACCCAATGTAGTAAATTTACACTTCACAAAACACTCTGATGAGTGTCACGTTCACCATAAACCAATAATTCACAGCGGTGTGTGCGAGTAGTGATTCAATACGAACAATCACGTAATACATTTCCTCTCCTCGACCTCCAAAAGGACAACCAGTTGAACTAAAGAAACAATTTGTACTGGGGAGAATAGGCTAAGGGAGTATGAATAAACTAAAAACTGGTGACAATATACTACAATTAACAACATGTCTCCCTCTCCCTAAACTAATTTACATATGTAATTATTAAATTTCTCCACTTCATTTTAGTTCCTAGAAGTCTTTTCTTTAGAACCAAGATATTATTAAACGTTGTGCTTTTACTAATGAAAACCTCTGTCCCAATAAATATTCTGCATTAGAATGACTACATTTTGTACAATTCAATAATTTGTACATAATTTATACAATTCAATAATTCGTACATAATTTCTACATTTCGTATAATGCTATAATTCGTACATAATTCTTACATTTCGTTGAATTAAATGATTCTTACGAAATTCCTACATTTCACATAATAATTTGTACATAATTTTTACAATTCAATAATACGTACATAATTCCTACATTTCGTAGAATTCAATAATTTGTTCATAATTCATACATTTCGCATAATGCAATAATTTATAAATAATTCCAACATTACGTAAAATTCAATAATTCATACGTAATTTCATGTGGTTAATTTTACTGCAAATGCAAATTTTTTTACGAATTACGTTTTTATAGCAATTATATAGGTCACACATCGTATATCATATATACACAAATATCATAAACAGATACGAAAATACAATCTGAATAGCATGTTTAACACGTAGTTTTTCGCATAATTGGATTTCAAGTACGCCTTGCTTTATTTGCGCAGTACATATGGCGTAATGGCTCATACTATGCCAGAACAGTGTTGCAAATTATGCAAATCACTTGTCTTATAACGCAATTACAGCGTTATAAGCTTCCCATGCCACAACCGGCAGATGCAACTTCACTGTTGAATTATTATTATTATTCCTAGTAGTAACGCAAGTTTTTGTTATTGTACGTTTTGGGTCGAGATGGCTGGAGAAAAGTTATATTTATTTTTTAATAAATTATAGAGATTAATGAATATGGAAAATAACAAATAGTTATTTTTTCTAATATTTTTTTTTTAAAGAAACATACAGTACAATAATAATAACTGATAATAACATGATATATAAAAGTAATGCAAGTGAAGTTTCTTCGGAATTAAACAAGCTAAGAAATAGTACATAATAAGTTAAAAAATAATACATTTAAACAAATATTTCTATTTGTTAACATTATTTTATTAACCACTTATTGAGTTTAAATATATCTAACGGTTTCGAAAAACACCATTTTCTTCTTCAGGATGTCAATACTAACTAAAAACATATATTATGTTTCTTTACCAGAATCAACGTTAATTTTGCTAATTTCAAAAGTACATTTAAACAAACTGATAAACAAAAAGATCACTAAAATAAACATGATAAACTAAAAAATAGTAAAATAAATTTATGTTAATAGTTATTAAAAAGTTGGCGTAGTTTAATTTTAAAGGAAAGCAATTTATCTTTGAAAATGAAAATTAATAGAATTTTTTATTTAATTAGTTCTGCAGAAATTTGGGTAAAATATATTATTTAATAAGTTAGACAGATCGTATTCAAGAAACAGAGCCTCGCTACACGCGCATAAAACAAAGTCCAGGATCGCGAACAGTGGAGACAGCAGATAAAAGCAGGTCAAAGGTTTATGATGCGCATACATGAGCGCATTGACTGAAGGGTAGTGTCACCTTGCAGGACACCATTTACTTATTCATGCAAGTGTCACCTCACAGAAGAACGCTCTGAAAATATTTTTTTGTAAAATTGTTGAATAATATATTTATAATGTTAATCCAATTTTGTTGAGAAATGCCGAGAAAATGTAGCGAATTTAAATTTGTCGTTTGACAAAATACTTGAACGTATCTTAAAAATGACCATATTTGCCGGTGCAAAGTAATTCACTTACTTGACTATAATATTAATTAGTATATTTCACTTGAATGAATAGTTCTTTGGTGCAATAGTACTGGTAATATTCTAATATGTAAAGTACATAGTTAATTTAATGCTTTGTTTATTTTAAAACTTTAATTTTGTTTAGGGATTTGATTGACGATGAATGGAGTTTCTTTCATGAATATTAAATTAAATTTAATTGAATGAATTGAGAACACATTCTTATTGTAAAGTTGTAATTATTTGGAACATATGTCAATGATATTTTAAATATGAATTAAATATATTAATTAAAAAGATGTACATATAAAATCAATTCTATCGAAAAATATTGTAGTAAGGTAGATGGCCCTTTCAAATAATAAAACGGATAAATGTATTAATATCACAAAGGTACCATATAGGTTTGAAAATTTGACGCTAAAAATATTGTCGCTGTAGCATAGTTGTATAATGTACCAAAGCCGGTTAGGAAAGAGATCCAGATTCAAATCCCGGTGGCGCAACAACAATATTTTTCGATAGAATTGATTTTATATGTACATCTTTCTAATTAATATATTCAATTCATATTTAGAATTAATTATTACAAAGTGTTCACTCCTTTTAGTTTATTTAATTAGGTTTCAATAATTTGTTAATTTTCAGTTATCAAAATTTTCAGTTGCGATATGTGCTTCATTAGGTCTTCACAGGTTTTATATCACGCTACGTGGTTATAAGAGGGATATGGGGCGATTCTAAATCCATGAACGAAATCATTCTGGAAGTCTGTAATTGGCTTAGTTCTCCACTTTAGATTTACGGAATACATACATTACTCGTAAGCCACCATATATATATCTTTTGTGCACGATACATAAAATTTTACGTTCTTTGTCTCATTTTAATTGAATTAAAATGTTGTTTCTTTTATTTATTTTTTTATAATTTGTATTAACCATGTTTATAAAAATATGCAGAACATTGCATAACATGCCTCTTACATGTTGCTTGGAGTAAATTATTATAAATTAAATGCATTAATTAGAAATATATAAATATGAAATTAAAAATATTGTTGTTAGCAACAACAAACCTGGATCTCTTCCTATCCGGGGAAATGTATTAATCGATTTTGCTACACCAGGATAGTAAGTTGACGACAAATTTTCGAACTTATATGTTGCACTTTCAAATTGATACATATGTCGTTCCATTATTAGAAAGCCATTTTTTTAATATTTACGGAATCTCAAACACCTTTGATTAATCCGATAAGAGACGCCAGAATTAAGTGACAATTCATTTTAATAAAATTTTTGGAAACATTAATATAACTTATATATTTTTAAGGAGAACGCATTCTGATTGTAAAGTGGCAATTTTTCAGAACATAGGTCTGTGATATATACTATTTAGTTCGTATCGTTAGTTGAATTATTTGTTTGTGTATATGGACGTGTACCGTGCGCCGCGATACTAGTGCGTACGGAGCCTGCATGGGAGGAAGCCTGGAAGCGATTTAAGCCGTAGGGATCGCTGAGAGCGGCCTTTTTCTAACGAGACTTCTTTAAGAATATCTTTTGCTATTAGTGTACCATTTGCATTAGACTGTGTAATTCTATTAATGTAATAAACCGAGAATTGAGAACCGAAAACCATGAAGATCGAGTTTGATTTATATGCAACACAACTTATTACAAACGTGATAACAATACACACAGGAGGGTTTTAGAATCACAGTACAAGCACAGAGCCATTACAATAAGTTAACAGGATCGTGACAGTGGAGAAAGAAGGTCAAGACATAGAAGGATGTTGTTGAATTTTTGAAATTCAGAGTCTCAAGCTAAAATTGAACGAGACAAGAATATTATGTCAGAACAGAAGGGTGTGGAATTGTATTCCCTGAATACCCTCTATCTATCTCTTCGGAGAATCGGCGTGATGGTAATTTAGTTAGATCAAGACAGATCTGCAAGAGGTTGGCGAGTGCGCGATGATCTAGACCACGGAGGCTATGTCAAGAAATGTATGGCGCTCCATTGTTACTACGGTCATAGACTTCCGAGACCCATGAGACCATTGAAGAAGAATAGTTATAAAGCTATTTAAAGTCAAAAATTCGACGTAAAATTAAATAGTTGGGCATACATTTTTTTTCTGTATCTAAGTTATTCATCTAATTTGTTTAATTATTTAAAAAAATATGAGTCGCTGACTTTCAATACTTGCTATTACATCTTTCCGTAATTTCTAAAAAATCAATCAAAATTGCAACCCTTAAATAAAAGACATTATTACTTTTTTAGAAAATTTATTAATTATTTTAATCTAAAATAAAATTATTATATATTGCCGTTCATTATTGTATTAATTTGAAGCCAAATATGTACGTATTTTATTATAATAAAATAAATAACATGGCAGGTTTTGAATATCAAATCACGTTATACAGGGTTTTACTCACTTTAACATTATATTGAATATTGTTAGCTAACAAAGCGTATTTTGAAAATGTAACATACTTTTTTAAATAACGAAAAAATTTTCTGAATCTAAATATATATAACACTTAAATTTGTAAAAAAAGTGTTATAGCGGATTTTGAAATTCAGTGACAATTATTCTTAAATTACAAGTTGAATTCATTAAAAATATATTTGAAATTAATATCTCTGAAACGGATCTAATTTTGCGCAGTCCGGCGCTAGCGGGTAGTTAAAGGGTCAATATGTATTCCGGTCTCGTGTTGGGGACTTTCCACGCGGTCTGGAGTCAGGTGTTCCTTTATGCGACCTGAGGATGTTTTATATTCATACAAAGATGTCTCTGTTAACGGCTCGCCAGTAGAACGCAACATGGTTTTGTTTTTACTTTTTAGGTTATGTGGTATTTTTAAACCTCTAGACACCTGCCACACTGTATTGGCAACTCTAATTGCTAACTATTTAATTGTAAGACTATAACCATGATGTTAAAAGAATGATGTTAAACGTTAGTACACGTTATGACAACTTATTATATTTTAAGTGATATAACTTGCCTGGAAGAAAATCCTATAAAATGTCCAGAATTAATTCTGACCTAATATATCTAAATTAAATTTCGAGCTTCATTTCCATGTGATATGTTTTAATAATATATTTTGTGCTATCTACTCTCTAAAAATAAGTTTCCGAGAACAGGTAACACGATTTCAATTCGTTTAAGGTTAACGAAAGCTTTCAAAAGATTCCAATACTATAGCAGCATTATAATTGGCGTACTCATATTATCTTATTACATCCGCTTATTATTTAATTTTCCAGTGAATGGTTATTTTATTTTATAAAATTTTTCAGATGCAGTAAATTAGGATCATTTTCTTATTGATTTTTAATAGGAAATGTGGAAATAATTCTTACTTAATTGGTACAAAAAACTAAGCTTTTATATTTTATTATTTGTATTACAGGGCATCGCAATAAAAACTCAGGTACTTTATTCGACTGTGAAATAGACCAGTAGTGAAACTTTTTGATTCTACCTAGTTGTTTTCTTCTTCTTCTTTTCCAATGGCCCTACAGCTGTAGCAGATCTATTGCGTTTTTAATGCCACCCTCCCAATGAAGTCAGAGCTTTCTCAATCTTTTCCGACCGCCGGGGTTTCTTTTTGGGATCCGCATCTCCTACCTCTAGACACTGCCATCTGAGTCATTGTAGTTTCATGTGGATGGGAATAGAATTTTGATAGAAATGTTATATAAACAGAGGCGTGCACTCATGCAAGCAAAAAAGCTATGCATTATCAAAAATTCTAGGAAACAAATATAAATTAAATAGTCCATATGTTATAATTACGCTAGGGTCCACCATGTATCAGTATAATAGCGTAGTTGTGGATACTACCGCGCAACGCTACCGAAGCGCTATAATCGTCTAATGGGTTATTATTCATTTTGTGCTACTACAATTGCTAGCCACTATTTTAATGTATCGTTCTATTCAAGTCATACAATTGCCTACCTACTGGATTGAAAATTCCACTCAACAGAGTCAGGAATGGATCAGCTGATCCATCATGTATAAAGTCCATACTTATGTTGCTTCCTAACATAATGACATTTAAAAGGTTTTGAACTTAGCTTAGAGCTGATCGAAGCATCTACTTCCTCATTTAGTAATTCGCAAATTTGACTACCTTACTAAACATGTTGTTTTCATGATTGTCCTTTGCGTTCGAGGATAACGCATTTTTATTATAATGGATTCATTTTGTCACAAGTTCACAAACCTATGTACAATGTAGCATATAGTATTTTATATAGTATTATATAATATCATGATATGCATAACCTAAGTCTATACCTACTGCACACCACTGTATATAATTAATTTTTATATCTTATTCTTCAAATTTCCTAATACAGTAAATGTTCGTGAATTCTCCATGGCACTTTCCTCTAAAAAACTATTCAACATTTCCCTCCTAATTTTCCACGCTTCATACTGTAAGTCAGTACACTTGTGGAAACATATTTTTTTTACTTATGTTTTCTTACGTTCGAAATATTTTAATATTTTAATCTAGTAAAAACAGACTTTGAGCTTGTTTTAGAACTCATATTATATATTCTATTACGTTATTTATTTTTGTGCACGCACGTTCCGTTAACGTTTGTGTACTTTCGGTAATTCTAAATAAAATGCGAGAGACATACATTTATGATTTATAACGCGCATCTCTTCATTATCACAATGCTTAATTATTTTTTGTAGGTGGAAAAATAAATCTTTCTTCAATTTATAAATAAAACATTTAATTCATTAATATTATTTGAAAATAATTATGTACGAGTAGAAGGGTGAAAATGAGATTTAAAAAATATATGTATTTTTTTTTTGTAATTAATTATAGATTGTATTTATATGTAGGTACATACACGTATGGAAATGAATAAATACATATAATTGTACAAATAAAATATTTCATCATCACAATGCTCGTGATATACTAATATAATAATAAAATATTATTTATATTTTGTAGACATCGCAAATCTTACACAAATAAAATAAATCAACTAGAAAGATATACAGAAAAAAAACTATGTATGAAAAAAATATTTAGTTGCTACTGGAATTCGAATCTGGACCTCTTCCTAACCGGGGAAACTCGTTCGTTTATTTTCATTTCGACAAATTTTCAACATATATTTTGTTATCATTCCAATTGATATAACTGTCATTATGTTCTACATTATTGTTAATGGAAATAATGTAAAGTTGATGTTAGTATAATGAGTAATGTTAAAAAAATATCACTTAAAAACATGCTTTGGTCATATGGAACGGATGAATGAGGAGAGAATGATAATAAATATATCTGACGCAAGTGTTGTTGGAACCAGAAAAAGAGGACGTCCAGGTAAACCAGATACTGGAAGATGATCCTGTTATAATCCTCTCTACCTACGGTCATACGCCGTGATGATAAGTTAGTTAGTTAATAGTTAACGCGCTTCCCCGGATAGGAAGAGGTCCAGGTTCGAATTTATTCATTAATTAATCAACTAAATATTTTCAACAGACGGATTTTTTTTTGTATTCTTATATTTTTCTAGTTGATTAATTTAATTATTTATATTAAATATTAAAATAGCAATTATAAATTAATGTACAGAAATTGCAACTTTATTCGTGAAGTAGGTATTAATTTGTTTTTAAAAATTATTTCGGCATTATTAGGACTTAAGTGGAATAGCCTGTCAAAGTTAACGGGCGAGTAGTATTCATGACTTAGAATAATATATTCATGGAGTACTGCCGGCGGTGTATCTGGCCGGAATAACGCGACTGAACCTTTTGACAAGTCCAGACAGATTGGTGACGTAGACAACTACCTACTGGACACCTGCTCGACGCTAGTTGGCTCATGGGAAATTATCATTTTTACAGCGTTTGTTTCTACTACTGATTAATGCAGTATTTTAAACTGCCGCGTATTATTTAATCTTTATTCGGTAAAAATTGAAGTCAACTTATTTGAGAATTATTTTTGAATTTGAAATGTGTATATTATTATATTAATTAATATTTGACTTATCTATCAATGCGTCATTCATATTATAACAATTTTTTATTTCTCTTTCTTAAAAACCCAGTTTATTAGTATATCTTTGTAAAAATTAAATAAAATAAACTTGTGAGGTTTGGAATATAATAAAAAAATGTCAGCAAGTAAAACCATAACTGACGAATTGCACAAACTTGATTTATCTTATTTTACAAATATATATTTTTTGGTTTAGAAACTGATATTTTGTTTATTATTATTAGTATCTTTTGATCAAAAAAAAAAAATAAAAACGTACTTTTGTTCGATAAAATATATTTTTTAAAGAATATTGAGCTCTGTCACTTGTGGTTTTTGATGGAAAGAAATTTTGGATATACAATTGCAGGGGAATTATTAGTATAATGTTATAAAATACCGCATCGATAAACATAGTTTAGGGCTCTAAAAAGGCTTTAAAGATCACGTGATCGGAATAACTGCTACAATACTTTACACTATCTTGTAACTTAACCAGTATCCACAATCATTTACCTTTTCTACAGCACATTATATTCAATTAAATACAGAAAATCTGAAAAAAATTCTAACGATGAGTACTTATCAGCTTTTCGCAAACGCAGAAATGATGTTGAATTCGTAAAATCTGATATATTTAAGCGCTCCTTCAAAGGATTCTTTACAAAGGCAACCTCTTTCTTCTCGAATATCCCTTTTTATTAAATTTACACAGACTAACGAGCGAGCAAACCCACGGACATTTTGTTTAGATAAGCGTACGCTTAAGGATTTAATAAGCGATCCTCGGACCAATAGAAATGAGTGGTTACGCCCCTGTATAAACAATACGTGAACTCATATAATTGTATACTCTAAGTACACCTGTTTGTAAATATTAGTAATACAAATTTAACAAGCTGACTACTTACAAAGACGATGAATATAATATAAGATATTGCACTAAAATAAAATTATTAATTTGTGCACTGGTGCTTTATAAAATGATTCAATGTGCTATATTGATTACCGGTTGTGTATCATATTATTGAAATAGTATTAAAGATCATATTTTATTTGTTAAAATTTACCAAGTGTCTAAATAACTGAAGCACGAAATGCTGTTTGACGTTTTCTATATTAATCAGTTTATATTTGGTTATATATTTTATATTACTAATACAATGAAAATAAAACCTCAATTAACGTCTATATGCTTTCTATAAAATAAATTTGACCGATATAAACCAAATTTTGCATTGTAACTCTTTAGGACCCTGCGTAAAACATACTTTCCCCTCACCGTAGCTATTCCAGCCCCGTCCACCGAAATAAATCCGTGGATAACCGAGAATCCATTTACCTACAAATAAATTAATACATAATACCCTATGCACGACGTTTCCTGTGTGCCGTATTAAACTAAAAAAAAGAACACCTGCCAGCCATATATGTGACTACTTTCCACGTTATTTCATATGTAAAAATACATTTCTTAATATATTATATAAGGGCCGATTTAAATCACGTTCACCATGTATTAGCAAATAGCACGCGTGCAGAAACGTTAATATTTTGTAACCAGTTCACTTGAATAAATTCAACATGAAACATCTTGAATTGTATTGACGGAGTATAATTCTGAAATCGTAATTCATAACTTTTACGCATGTCTCTACGAATAATTATCAGAATATAAATATCCAGAATATTGAAAAAAAACTACAACTGAGAAAGTATACGAAAACAAGGAAATACAGTATTTATTCTAAACTTAATACTCCCTGTTTGGACCAAATTTTACATATACTGTTACTGTTTAGTGTCCGCGTAAAACAAAGGAAGCCGCTCACCACTCCTATTTTAAGTTATAGTTTAATATTAATCCCGAGGAACGCCAGGCAACCGACCGCTAGTGGTAAACAAAAATTCAATAGATAATCTCTTAAATAAATATAAAAATAAATGTGGGTTTGTGTCTAGCAGGATTCTCATCCACCCCACAGCAGAGGGTAGATTGGCGAATAGATGAGATTGTAGAAATAAATAAAGACCAAAAGATGTATCCATCGGTCCATGATTTGTTAGCTGGTTTGTTCTCATGTTGAAGATGAAAGTAAATTGTGCAACAATAAAGCGATCCAAATAAACAGAGCGAGATACAAAACTAGAAAGATGGTGAAAACTCGCCCGGATAGTTATCCAAATATCAAACGGCAAGTGATAAAGTTTTAGTGCTGCGAACATTCTCCAGAGCAGGAGTTGGGAAACTCCGTTTGTCTTGTCTTGCGGCTCATCTAAGGTTTGTGGAATCAGTACGCCGCATCGGCAATATTCATTATTTATCCTTATGAGCATCCAAATACATGAGTGAAATACGCGCGCGATAAGTTTTGTGTTGCGCTGGTTCGAGAAAACTGATATATGAAACAGCAAATTACGATAATTATTTTTAATTATTAATTTATTGATAAGGGAGATGGGGCGTATTAGTATGTGACCCGTCCCAAGTTTGTAATGTTTGTTGTGCTCTTGAATGTGAGACTACAACAACACTGTATATTTGATAGGGGTAGATCTGAATCATGAACGCCTCAATGTTGTATGTTTTAAATATGAATTAAATATTTAAAATATCACAGACCTATGTTCTGAATAATTACAACTTCACAATAAGAATGTGTTCTCCTAATTATATGTTTTAGTATAATATAATAATAGTTTTAAACACAATTTCTAAACGATTATATATAGCGATAGTTGATAGAGTCGATTTGCTAGAACATCATTTCTAGTTCTAGTTTCAAATGAATATCAAATTATTTGTTCGGTTATTTTTGTAATCTTTTTTTTTTTAGTTTTTTAATTTGTTTCATTATCTTAAATAAATTAAATACGTTTATCGGCTTCAAAAGTATCACCCTCTTCTTCAGGATGTCATCAACTAATCAAAAATATATTGTTTCTTTAGCAGAATCTTTTTTTTTAAGTTTTAAAAAAATAAAATGATGATGAAACGATGATGATGATATGTATTTTAATTAATTGAGTGGTTAATAAAATAAAGTAAACAATCTAAAAAGTGAATTTTAACAACCAAGTTGATTTTGAAAATCTTATAAACACTTTTGTAATCTGTTACTTTTCACTAAATGTGGGGGGCGAAAAACGATTCTTTTAACCGTATCTATTGGCATTCATTTATTATTAATTTTGACTGGTGACACCAATTTTTATTGCATCCTACAATTCTGTGAAATCTGTTATTACGGTGACATACGGTGACTTGATGATAACCCGTTAAAAATCACTAGAACTCAAATATCCGCACGGATAGTTTATGTACATATATAACATTTACATCAAGCTGATCTCCAATGTTTTGAATATTAATTTTTTAATTTCTTCGGCGGAGTTGAAATGATGTGAACTATTTTTCAAAAACGTCGATATATAATTTAGAGTAATAAAGTAAAATGATTCCTGATTTTGGACACGTGATATAATATAAATCTAATCATTTTATTTGTATTCAGAACAACAGTTATTGCATAAAAAAAAATTAATATATATTTTTATTTTCTTGTTATTTTTTGAAATACTAGCAAATTTGATACGCTTGTAAAGCAGTTATAAAGAGAAATTTATTGTAATAATAATAATAAACCCTGGTGTTCTAAGATCGCGATGTTATAAAATGTTACAATGATATAAAATGTAATGTTTGAAAATAATGTATTTTAATATGTACTTTTTACCACATGGTTTAAGTATATTATGACTCGTGCTGTATTGAGATCTTTCATTTGATATTTTACAACACTTTTGACAAAACGCCTATTTTCCTTTTTTGAGAGACGAAAATTATTATAAAATACACAGATATTATTTATGGTATATTATTGGAAAAATAAAAAGTTTTAAATTTGTATCTAAAAATGTCCATACATTTATTTAATGTCCCGACATAAATATATAAAGTATATGACTATAGTAGTGATAATAACCCATCGTGTATATAGTACAAAGTATAGTTGTGAAAATTAAAATAATCATGTTATACCGCCATGTCAATTAATGATAGTATAAAGATTTTTTATATAATACGCGATAGAATTAAAAAAATAGGCTTATCTTATTTATAAGGCTCTCATTCCTATTTTCACAACCCGCACCACTTTCAAGACACTTAATACTGATGGAAAATGATCAATAATTCCATCTCCAAGCACAAGAGTTAGTCTCTTTTTTGGAGAGGTACAGCGATATATTAGAAATATTTAAGTTTAGTTTGTAATAGAATCAAGTAAATCATATATAAAGTTGTAAAAAATATTAAATTTCAAATACAAGAATCTTAAATTTATTAGGAAAACAAAGGATGTTCATTGAAGTGATTAAATACACGAAAAATAATACTATAGCTTAATGATTAGTTTTATTTTGCCAAGCAACGCTCTCTCCAATCTGTGTGGTTTAACAGAATTTTCCGCGCATCATAGCAAAAAAAAAACATTAAAACTACTCCCTAAATTTTTCCGAAATATTTTTGACATTTCACCAAAAATAAACGAAGTACGATTATATTGATACTGAACATATAATCGGTACATACAATATGGTATATTTTAAGGTTATGTTTAAGGGTTTGGTACCTAATAAGGTATGCTATTTATTTTATTAGTAAACTTTAAGATATAGTTCATTTCATTTGCGAAAAACACAGTTAAAACTTATAAAACACGTAAATATTTTCAATAAAAAAAATTAAAGCGAATATTTCTCTCCTGACAAAGAATCCGTATTAAAAATAAAACACCAAGAGTTAAATACAATGTTTCATCTTGTTCAGTAGTAAAAAATATTCCTTTGAAGTGTATTTCTGTGACACGTCTAAATATCTTCAACGTAAAAATATTTTGACGTTTCACAGAAATGCAAAAATATCTTCAAAGTGGACGAGGGGTTTGTCTAGCGTTTGAAGAATTCATCTTGGAACTAGTCAGTTTTCCCGGAAGAAGGGGTGTTTCTAGTGAAAAACGGGGGATTCCGAGCGGAGTATCGAAAGTTAGGGGAAGAAATGGCAAACTTCTGATTAAGGCATCACTCGTAAATAAGGTTTTGTTGAAGTTTCAGAAAATGTTTTTGGCACTAACAACAGAAGCAGTATACCTTGTTCTTGGAACGAAATGCTAAGCTCATAACCGTACTATGCATTCTACTTTTAACGATATACTTTTATAAGAATTTTTTTCTTCAATATTAACAAAATTGCTTTGTGGCCACATATTATATAAATAATAAGATAAAACACTTATTTTAAACTACTATGTTTCGATACCTATAGTATCTTCTTCAGGAAACAATGTATACTAAAATTAAAAATGCAAGTGTAGATGAAAACAAAACTATAAAAATATAAATGGTTGGTAACTGATTTGGAACTACTGAGAAAACAAATTTAAAAGGTGACTAAACATATTGATTTATTAATAGATAATGGTTTAAACAGATTGTTTTATTTAATTTTTTTAGATTATGTTTTTGTACACACGTAACAATAATTTGTTTCTGTCGAATTCTTATTTTAACGGTATATAAATATGTAGACTTTTATACAGTATTTAAATACAAGCTAGAAATATCAATCATTTGCTAGTAACTGATATTTCTAGCCCGATTCCGTGATTAGCATAATGTGTTGAGATTTATTAGTAAAAGTGAGAATTTTTATAATTTAACATAAAATTCTTTACTAGCGTGATAAAGCGATGAATAACTGGGAGGTTATTTCAAAAATTGTTTAGATTACATTTTATTTTGTTCAATTTATTATTTTTTCATTAATTTAATATCAAAACTACCTACTGTTTATTTCATGTGTTAAGATATATATATATATACGAAGAAGACGTGAATTTAATAAATTTAGAAGAATAGCGATGGAAATCTTGTGACCACCTAATACCTGTACAGTATCAAATCTATTAAAATGCATTTAAATAAAATGTATATATTGATTAAAAAAAAAAAATATTTAATAACCGAAGACCGTATGAAAGTGAAATAGGCAAACAGAATAGTGTAGCATTCTCTCTGCCTATCCCTACGAGGAATCGTATTAATGGTAGGTTTGTTAGTCAGAATATAAATTATTAAGGAGAACATATTCTTATTGTGAAGTTGTAATTATTCATAACATAGATCTGTGATATTTTAAATATATAGTTGGTAATGCATCTTCCCTGGATTGGAAAAGAAATCCAGGTTGAATCCCAGTAGCGCAACAACAATATTTTTCGATATTATTGATTTTATATGTATATATTTATAATTAATACATTTAATTAGTATTTAGAATAGAAATTGATAAATAAGTATCAGATATCTCATAGAGACGAAGCTATTTTTATATATTTAATGAAAAATATATAGCGGTATGAGGTGATTACTGAGCTTACGACCTGTCTTCTGCTGGCTTAAGTGATCACTTTTTTTATATATAAATATATATATACAAATATATATATATATCTAACGTTCACCAATTATCACCCCTTAATCTCCATATTTATCAAATTTTAAAAAGTTGGGTATATGGTATTACATGGACTCGCTCGAGTACCACTACATCGTCGCCATCTATGGACGAAATTCGATAATTCATTTTTCTTTGAAACAGCATATATTATACATATGTCAACTAAATGAGTTTCTGATTTTATTGAAAATTATTGAAAGCAATATTCTTTATAAGAAATTGATAGTTTGATTATTAAATTATGCATTCACATGCAGTCAATACACAGTCACCTGCATAGTTATTTTCAAGTGATGTATTGCATATTATATTGAGACAAGATTATATCGACGTTATTCTTGGCGTATTTCTTTCGCCATATAAACGTACCCTTAGGATTGTTGAGCCTCTCTATTCCCCATTAATATAAAAGAATATACCCAAATGAAGTTAGTTTATATTTGAATATAAATTGAATAACTGAAATCAAAGGAGCCTCTGAGGTGGATACTATGAAGATATTTCGGGTGTTATATATACATCATAACACGGGGAAATAACCCATTCCGAATCCTTCGACCCATAATAAGGGATGAATTGCAAAGAAAACCGATTTTATAAGCTTCTTTTTGCGGAGACATATTTCCCATATATATGGTAATTTAAATAAAACCATACACCGCCTCCCTTGCCCGACACTTGAGAGGCGAAGCAGACTCGTGGAAGACAAAAATGAGTTTTACTTTACGGAGATGGCGAAAGTTCCATCAGCAAATTGCCCTTTTTAATATTTGTACGATTGAAGTTTTTTGATCGCAATTTTACCATTGTTCAAAGAAGAAAATTGTAAATTATTATTATTCGACTGCTTTAATTGCTTGCCAAGCATCAGATTTGCACGACTTCGTATTGAAACTCATCCTCTAGAATTTTTAATAGAATCAAATTTCATTTTAAAATAATTCGTTATTTTTTAACAAACTAGTCTCGACTATTATTAAGATAATCTTGAATACCATACAGTGCTACGTAATAAATTTTAATGAAGGTTGTCAAAATAATCCTTTATAGAATATGAGTTGTATTATATCTATAAATATCTTAAGTATTCCTCTTTTACGCAAGATGGTGAGAACTAAATAATGTCTAAACTGTTTAAAGTAATTCTATACAATGTTTAAAATATTAATTTTAACGTTTTTCTAAAATAATAATTTATAACTCTTGATACATAATTTATTATGTTCTTGAATAATAATTTATAACTCTTGTTACATAATTTATTATGTTGTTCTTAAATAATAATTTATAACTCTTGTTACATAATTTATTATGTTGTTCTTAAATAATAATTTATAACTCTTGTTAAATAATTTATTATGTTGTTCTTAAATAATAATTTATAACTCTTGTTACATAATTTATTATATTCTTCTTAAATTATACTCCATTTATCGTGTGTTTCTAAAATAATCACTAATAATAATGCACATCAAATTAAATAATCTTCAACAACGATAATATTGAAAAAATAGATATACATACCTAAATAAAATTTAAAATTATCTTCTGTCATAAATAATCGACTACGTTGTATGAAAAGATGTATGAATGTAGATGAGGTGAGAATTGTGAGAGTGTGAAGCTTTACTGACTCTACCAACCCCTGCGGGAAAACAGCGTGACGCTAAGTTAGTTAAGTCTTTCATAATGCATTTTACATCACTCTTATGTTTTTTTAAAATAATAATTAATTAATAGTTTATAAACTTTGTTTTTAAAACAATCTTGAATAATTTATATTCACCAACCGGGTTCGGAAAATAAATTTTCCTTCATCTGGATAATTATTCACCATTCAAAGTTAATAAACGTTTAATTATTAAAATAAAATGAACCAAAACGCGTTTGCGTTAAATATTAAAAATAAATTTAAAAATTCTATAATTTCAATGTTTATTATAAGTATATATCTTAAAATCCACTATTATTCAAGGTGTAACAGACCTTGTCCAACATACTTTATGGATGGATACCTGACTAAATTATGAGTCGAAAATGTTCAAGGAATATGTGTATAATTTCAACCTTGTCAGATATAGAAGCACTTAAAGCAATTACGTGATTATTTAGATTAATTACAATATTTTATTGATTTTAAATTACATATTGAATACAAAAAAATAATGGTTATTAAATTTCAAGCCGTCAGATTATATTTTTGTTAGATAATTAGGGCCTGAAGCAAAGATATAGAATAATAATGGAACAATTTCGCAAATATTTATTTTGAAGTATGTAGACTTCAAGTTTAACACAATTTTGTAAAAATTTCAAATAATAATATTTTCCGTAACAGCGCAGAATTTGCACACATTTTTTGAACATTTTTGAGTCGTAATTTAGCTACCCATAAAATATTGTGTACTAGGTCTGTTACATCCTGTATATTACATTCGATTAAATATCCTCTATCCACATTTCAAAAACGTTATTAATTGTCTAATAAATAATAATATTTCTCAATAATTCATTGTTTGTATAATATGTGTACGAAGTAAGATTATACTTAAAATATTTTTTTCTGTAAGGGTTTTTGTTATTACTTCTGTGATTACTATTTTTCCTTAAATGCAATGAAGAGTTCGATAAACCAAGAAGTTAACAACTATGTTTAGAAAAGTAAACATTGTAAGTCGTCACGAAAAAGACAAAAAAGCAAAGTAAGCAAAATAAAGATACGAGGAAAATGTTGAATACAAAGAGGAAAATTAAGAAACCCCAACACGATATTTGAGGCGCGCTGAATTTTCTCGCCTTGGAAAAATTTAACCAAACCAGACAACAATCTGAGTTTAGCGGCGATTAGCCTAAACGAAGTCCATTGTGTTAAATAATTCCAAACTTCATTAAGAATAGTACCTACCTGTCTAAGTAATGGGGGTTGAAGGGGCGAGTGTGCGGGACGCCTCCCTATAAAACGGTCGTTATATCGATATTTTATGTCATCCCATACTTATATACAAAATACGTATTAAAATTACTAATAACTAATTTACGATATATGCGAGGTCTAGAATCAAAAGCTGACGTTTCCACTGTATATTGGACATGTCTGCGATTGGAGTAGCGTATTTTTCTGGGTTTGAATTATTCATCTGTTGGACATGTCTGTGATTGAAATAACAAGCAAATTTTTAATGTGTTTTTATATTATTATCATTCTAAAAAAAAGACTATCCATGTATACAACTCTTCACAGATTTCAAAGTACCTAAAATAATAAACATGTATAGAAAAAATTCAATAATTCAAATTTTCAAAAATAAAAATCAAGACCAAATTGATATCCCAAAACTAAAATATACTGCAATCCAAAATCATTATATTTATCAAGGCATCAAATTTTTTAACAATCTTCCCATCACAATTATAATAATTACAGACAATTTTTACAATTTGTATCTAAAGTAAAAAAAGATGTACACAGACTAACTGAAACATAAATTATCTTATATATACTCCTTCTATACACGAGTCTACTTTCATAGAGAAGAAACAAATGTTAAAAGAAATTATATATATATATCATACTGATTATTTTTTTTTTTTTTCACTGCTCAGCTAACACCTCAATCATTGTATGTGATGAGTAATATAAACTCGATTTATTTGCATTGTTAGTAGTTAGTTAAAAATCTGCATTTGCACTGTGGTCGCCTGAATAATCCTGAGTGGATTTATAAACATAAATATAAGATCGTATGGAGATGTGTTATGATAATTATTAATGTATCAGAACTATCTGCAATGATAATCCGCTTCCATAATTAGGAATAAAAGGATTGAGACAAAAGAGTGCTGCGGGTACAAGCCAGAACTCTGTGACAACGTGACGAGTCACAAGGAGCTGCGTCCGCCGTGTCCCCATTCTTCAGAGTGATTGTTGGCGTTCTGTCGGCGATTAGTTTGATTTAGAACTGTGGATATATAATAAGTTACCACAAGAGATGGCAATGGTATCGTATCTTCAATTATGCGTGTTTATACATGAATGACTTTTCAAAATTGGAAGAAGTCAGCTGGAAGAGTTACTTAAATAATCAAAGTTACTCATTTTATGTAATTATTTTTTGTCCTTACATCCTACCTCGTACTTATCATGTTTTGTTTGCTCAATGCTTGTTTATTTTATTTCATTTCTTACATGTCTTTAGTCTGTATCAAAATTTTTACTTTGTTCATATTACTTATTCTTTACATGTCTCATTTTTGATTTTTCTATTTTTTACCATTTAATTTAATTTGTTCCCTTAGTTCCAACATATAATCTAGCTAATGGAACATAATGCATACCTACCTCAGAACAGATACTTTATATGTACCTAGCTAGGTAGGTAGCGGCCAACAAGCTTGCATGTAAATGGAATGTAGTATTAATACTTATACTTTCTGGTATACTGGTTACTTTAAGGATTTTTATATTAATGCAAGCTTTAAAGGAATGTTGTTTTAAATATAAACACCGATTTATCGGCACTGAAAATGAAATGAAAATAAATTGAAAGTAAAAAATTCAATGTGAGTATTAACGACACTAGAAATAGAGGATGTTCACAGAAATATAGTCAGACCAGATTAAAGTAAAGTAGCCAATGCTTATGGATTGTTTTCTTGAAAGCCTTAACATTCGAGTATGATAAGATATTTTAATTTAGGCGATGCTAGAGTTACGAGTATATGTCAGTGCACAGTGTGTAGTGTTCTATCGTCCATGTATACTTTTATTCTAATAATTAAATTAAATAACTTATTATCGCTACTGTGACCGACGCGAATCGGGGTGATGGAATTAGAACGACATAGACTGAGAAGAGGAAATAGGGATGAGTAGATAGATGAAATAGGAAATGATTAGATAATTCTTCGATAAAGCGGACCAGGATGTTGACGTACGGGATAAGGAGGATACCTCAACTCACCTGATGATGACGCCGCCCCTTTGCTTTTCTGATGAATCCACCAACAATGTTCAATAAACTTCATACACAAATACTCTGTAAAGTACAAACAAATGATCGCCAATAACTATGATCACAGTGACGAAAATTCACTCCGAATCTCGGCGTATTTCAATCCAACCAAACATCAAACAGAGTTGAAGGCAAACACGTACTTTACAAGTGCAAATCTTCCACTACAAATCTCGGTAAATTTTACAAATTCAAGACAAACCAGTCGATCTGAGGGAACAATGTGCACTGAATTGAGAGTGGGCTAGGTGAGAGGACAAACAAAAAATAAGTTAACAATATTACTACATTTAACAATAATAATTTTGTTTCGAACGCATGGAATATACGTATAAATTATGTGTGTTCACCGATAAAAAAATAATTACGAATATGGAACAGCAACATATTACACTTTTATATGAAATATAATACTATCCACTTACTTTGGGGATGAGAAAGACATACTGAGATATCTGTTCCGGAAGTAATCACCTCATATAAATTTTTTTTTAGCTTCCTTCCTATTTTCTCTTTCCTCTTCGTGTGATCGTGAAACGAAGATATACTGACACCCACGCACATAGATCTTCAGTTTTATTTAAGAGTAGATGTAATCAGAAAAATACACAATCTTGTTTTTCGATCAATGTGCTTCTCCGTAAGAATAGATGCTTTCATATTTATATTTTCGTGATCAGGGGTTGGATTTCGCTGAGAAGCGAATACGCGAAAACACTGTCAAAATGCCTTATAAAATTTAATATTCAACCCTCTGGATCATTCTATTTTGTCTACGTCATAAGGCAGAATGCCATATCAGAAATATTGATGTAAATATGTTTCACCAGCAAAGTCCTAATAATAACCTGAAAATATTATATAATACTTTAATATCATTAATTGCCATGGCGGTTACTTTGTGGTGTAACATGATTATTTTAATTTTCACAACTAAACTTTAAAATGTATTTTTAGAGGTTATTTAGGTTAGTTTAGAGGATTTTAAAATGAATTAAAATATAAAAATCGTGATAATGGCCATGATTATTGGAAAGATAATTTTATGCCATTAGTGTTTAAATATGATTTCGCGCATATGGGCACTGCGGCTGGCTCGAATAAAGTACAATCTGGTCCAAGTCCAATTTTCGACCACTTTTTGAAGCAGCTGGGTACGTATATCGGCAATAAAGCGACGAATGTTGGCTTTCAAGTTGTTTATCGTCTCTGGTTTATCGACGTAGACTAGCCACTTCACATATCCACACAGAAAATAATCAGAAGGTGTTAAATCACACGATCTTAGAGGCCCAATTCACAGGTCCTTTACGCGAAATTATGCGCTTATCGAATGTTTCCTTCTATAAATTGATTATGTCACGCGCTGTGTAGCATGTTGTGACATCTTGTTGAAACCACAGCTCTTTCACATTAATACCATTCAATTGGGAAACGAAAAAGTCAGTAATCATGGATCTATAGCGCTCTCCATTGACTGTAACGTACTGGCCGGCATCATTTTAAAAAAAAAAAAAGTTTCTTCGATACGCACTGTACCTCTGCGGATGCGTATGCATAGTGCACAAACGATTCATGGTAATTCGAATTACTTGCTCGGATAGATGATTATGTTGACCGTAAACGACCGTGAATGTAGTACATGGCAAGTTTCGCGAACTGAACCATGATTTTCGAAATAAATTTGCGCAATTTGCAAGCGTTCTTTTGGCGTAAGTCTATTCATGGTGTAATGACAAACCAAACTGAGCACAAATTAGCTGTGAGAGTGTTGCCATGTTAAAAAACAAACCTCTAAAAAAAACACCTTTTACTACACACACGTTGGGTTAATGTTACTACTATAGTTTCGAGAGATGCAGTACCTCTCATAATCAGGTAATAGCTAAACTAAGTACAGTATTGTAGTCTATTCGACTAGAGGGATGGAACTTGGGATGGGTGGGAGGTTTCGGTCGTTAAAGGAAATATGGACAGTAAAGGTAAAGTGTTAGGGAATGTTATGTTATTTAAATTATTTTGAATTTTAACGGCTTATAAATAGTTTATTATTAAATCTTTATAAGGTACCAAGTGAAGAAGTTTTAGTTTATGCCTATCGAAAGAGTGACTTATTTCAATTATGTGGTTAAAAATTCTGAGAAGTTGTTATTTTTTAGCCAGCGGCAATGTTTTTTATTTTCATGTTTAGATACTCGCGGTTTGACCAATATATTTTTTTTGCTATCTCCACAAGTTATTTCATAAATTTCACTTTTTTCTAATATATTAATTTTTATTTATGAATTGATAAGAATTATACCGAAGTTGTTATTTGTGTACATCGCGGGTTTTATCTACGTGCAAACGGAAATTATTATCAATTTTATAGGATATTGGATCAGTGTACAATATTTTTCGTCAATGAGTATTTTCTGTGGAATTAGTTTTATGTCCTGAGTACAAATATGTTTCCGTAAGTTTTTTCATAGTTATTTCATTCCAATGCACACAAAATGGCCAACTTTATTTTCCTTAAGCAATTAAATATTTTTTCGATAAATAGTTCTTTTCTGTATATCTTCTCAGTTGATTAATTTAATTTGTATTAAAATACCACAGAACTATATTCTGAAAATGCAACGTCACAAAAAAAATGTGTTCTCCTTAAAAATGTATAATATAGTTTTGTTGAGTAGTAAATGATACAAAGGGGTGAATAATAACATATCTTCTCTAAATAAGATCCTCCACGGATGGCCATAGGGTCGGCAGTATTGCAGAGGATTCTTTTTGACTTGATCCATGTCAAAAAATATAAAAGAGGAGACGCGGAAAAGAAGGAGCTGCCACCCAAATGTCGCACAGAGACTTTGATAAATGTGATGCTGCAAAAAGTAATAATGTTTGCTCAAACATTTGAAAAATACTTCTTTGTCTACTAGCCTTGTATTTCATTCGATTCATACTTGGATGAATACGTTGTTAATGTGATGTCATAGATAAAATATCTACGTCGGCGTGATGGCCATACGTAATATTTAATCTAGATTTAAGTCAGATAATACTAGATATAATATATGGAGAAAGGAGAGAAAACAAAAAAATTGTATACCTACATTTATGGGTGGGCTAGAATCAAATATCGAAAACAGATGGAAAAAGATTACCTTTACTAATAATAATAAATATACAAGTACAGTGTTAATATTATGTTCCAGGCCGATGTTGTTTTTAAATAACTAGGAAATGAAACATAATGTTTAAATTTGGTTTATTACAATAATTTAGTTTTTGTGGAACTCCATGTTTATTTTAAGTTAAATTTAAAAAGTCATATCATAACAAATATTATTATTTAGTTCTGCTAGTTTGCGTAAGCATTATTTTATGTTACAGCTGTTTCGGCGGTTAAAGCCATTTTCAAACAGTTTTTTAACAGTCATTAAAAATTTCCCGTTAATGTGATAAGATTACCTCTGAAAATAAGGAATATTAATATACATCGGTTCCACCGAAACCACGGATAGAGGAAGGGGTAACTAAAATGAATTAAATAAGTCGATTATACCTGGTTTATCCACTGTTTTAAAATGAACTTAACCGCCGAAACAGCTGTAACATATAATAATGCTTACACAAACTAGCAGAACTCAATAATATTTATTACAATTTGACTTTTTAAATTTAATTAAAAATATTTATTACAATTATGTATGGAATATGATATCTGCCAAGTGGCCGCCTCTGTCAGCGGCACAAATGCATGCTCTTTTAACCATATTTTTCATAACATTCTCACACACATCGCGTGTTATTTCAACAATTTAATTTTGAATACGGTAGCCGTCAAGCCAGGTGATCGAGGAGGCCAGTCGATCAGACCACTTGTGACATGCTCGCAAAATTTTAAGCGTAGCTCGGGCTGTATGTGAGGTGGCACCGTCCTGTTGAAACTACATGTGTTGCTAATGGTGACAGCCTTGACATTATTAGATGCTTCATAATATATTGTAATCAATTACTCTATATGAATACTAAATAAGAACTAACAAATATAAGCTACACCAAAGTGGCGCCTAAACAAAATCGGCCTGGAACGTAATATTCCCACTGTATATGAAAATAATATCTCTAAACTGTATTTAATTACTTTAGTAATGTAACCTATCTATTTATGATATTAAAAAATATTTTAAATATGAATTAAATATATTAATTAGAAAGATATACATATAAAATCGATTTTATCATAAAATATTGTTAGTTTTAAAATTAGCAATATTAACTTTGTGGTTAAAAATCAAATTTTTATTTATTATCATTGTTTTATTAACCACTTAATTGAGTTTAAATACATCTATCGGTTTAGAAAAATACCATTTTCTTCTTCAGGATGTCATAACTAACTAAAACATACATTATTGTTTCTTTACCAGAATCAATTTTAAAAAAAAAATACATACCTACCACGAAACATTAGACCGGCATTTTATACAAATAATAGTACGAGAAATTTATTCATAAATTCTAAAGACGAAGATGATAAATTTAACAATTCTGGTGTCTATAAACTTTGTTGCAAGGATTGTGCTGCATTTTATATTGGTAAAACCGGTAGAAATTTTAATATAAGAGTAAGGGAGCATTTAAGATGTTTGAACAATAGTGGGTTTTCAGAATTTGCTAAACATTTGATATAAAATGGTCATGGTTTTGATACAAAATTGGGATTGTCAATTTTGCATATAAACGGTGTTGGTCACAAATTAAATAATTTGGAATCGTTGGAGATAAATAAAGCGTGTAAAACTAATCAAAATATTATAAACAACTAACTAAATTTAACTACGAGTCCCATTCTAAAATTTTTTCCAAAAAATTATTCGAGTAAATTTGTATTAAGTAACAATTTGAGTTATTATTATTGTTTGTTTATTTTTTTAAATAGATTTTTTAAAAATAGATTCTGGTAAAGAAACAATAATATATGTTTTAGTTAGTTATGACATCCTGAAGAAGAAAATGGTATTTTTTGAAACCGGTAGATGTATTTAAACTCAATTAAGTGGTTAATAAAACAAAGATAATAAATAAAAATAAAATATTGTTGTTGCGCTACCGGGATTCGAACGTGGATCTCTTTCCAAACCGGGGAAGGTGCATTATCCAACTATGCTACAGCGACGATATTTTTAGCGACAAATTTTTGAACCTATTTGATATTATATGTATATCTTTCTAATTAATATATTTAAATAATATTTAAAATATCACAGACCTCTGTTCTGAATAATTACAATTTCACGATAAGAATGTGTTCTCCTAATAATTAAAAAATATTATTATCCAATTGACCTACTTACCATCACGCCATTCTTTGTATTCCAGTAGGTAGATACAATAGAACGCCACACTCTTCAAGATATTCTTCGCAGGCGTAGACAGAGACAATAAAACTATATATCGCTCGTTTCTCGCACATTTTCGCATACATGCTTGTTGATGGCAACAAGGCCGACTTGTATAGGTATAATAAATTCACGCTGAATTCTTTACATGAGTAAAGTAGTAAAAAAAACAATAAATTGCAATACTGAGATGACACATTGATTGAAGCACATTCAGATTTTTTTTAATTATGCATTTTTGAACCTCCTTGAATTAACGTATTTATCAATATCAAAAATAATTCAGTTCATGAACACAATTTTTTAGAATCAAAGAATCGATCAAAATTAATGAAAAAATATATTGAACCCATAGCGTCGTCGGTTAAGCGCGTTAATGAATGAAGATTCAGTTTTTATAGATCAGATTTCAAAATTGGAAATGAAAAACGGTATTGAGCGAATTTTTTTAACTTTACAAATTGAAATTAGGCATATTTTAATTTATACTCAAGTAAAATTAACGTTATATATATATGTGTGTATCTACAGGATATAATACATGTTTTATAAACTCAAAGTATAATATTATAATTTTAATTCAAAATAAATTAATCAACTTAAAATATATATAGAAAAAATCTATTTATTAAAAAAATATTTAAGTTTCTACCAGGATTCGAACCTGAACCTTTTCCTATCAGGATAAATGCGTCATCTAGTTACGCCATATTAACTAAGTAATTTTATTACAAATTTTAGAACCTATATTCTATAGGTAACATGAAACTGAAAATAAAAATTTGCGTATAGCTTATATTGGTGCACTCACCCAAACATATTGATCAAATCTATAATATGTATTGTCACAAATTTTTTTATAATAATATATTGAAAGTTCACTTTGTAATTGCATAAACCTTATGTATATAAGGTATATGTATCTATACGAGGTAAATGTTAATTCGGTCTGATACTTGTAAACTAATTTATTTGTACAATTGGTTGTAAACCATGCCCATCTCAACAAGGAGTTTTCTAGTGAGACGGGCACATTCCAAACATACTATACACATGCGTTATATAGTTACTAATAAATAAATAAACAGCTATTTCAAATTGAGCACCTGTTATTTCTTTTGTCAAGTTGGTTAATTTATTTGTATTAAAAATACCACAGAACTATATTATGAAAAACTATAACTTCACAATAGTAAAGTGTTTTCCGTAAAAATAAAAAATAATATTATTTTACTTGATGCTTGTAATATAGCATTTACAATAAAATACGTATAAATTTTTCACCTCGGATAAATTAACAAATAATTTATTAAGTCATATTATTATTCGAATGATTGATATTTTTATTTCGTAGTAACGTAGAGTTACTATATTTATTTTTACGATATTTAAGCATATTAGTTTCACTATAATACCAATTTGCATTTTTTTTTAAACGTAGGTATATTTTGACAGCAGTGTCATATGTCATTATCCGTATAGATGTAAATTTGTTGGTCCTTGACATGTATTTTATGTGTTTGCGAAACAAATTAGTATTGTTGTTCTATCTGTGAAACTTCTAACCAATTGGTTCGTGTATACCATTATTAGTTTCGTCTGTGGGGTAACGCTAATCAGAATTCTAACATTGTATGAAATTAATTTCAAAAATTATAGCACAAACAAACATGGGTTTAAGCTGTATATTGTACATTTTATTTTACGATAAGAGTGAAGAAATACACAAACGTGTTCAGTTGTGTTTCAAAGAAAACAACCTAAAAACTAGAAAGTGAGAAATTTGACAGTCTTATTGAATCACAATACATGCAATACTACTAGGTGGCTTAGTAAGATCAAATTAGGACGAATTTTAAAAAGGTATAGGTATATATCATCATAATATCAGTATATTAATCTTTTCTTCAAAATTAATTAAATATGATTAACCTTACCTTCCCGAAGCGGGGTATTCACATTCCCCATAGATCGCTTTAAACTCGATAACTCAAAAATTATGAAAACGATTTCATTCTTATTTTTTGTAATCTTCACGGAAATAATGACAAACATTTTGCCATTTTTTGTATTTCAAATTTCTAAGCGTATAATATTTAAAAATATTGTTTTCGGTGCAGTGATCTTCGCACGGTACATACACCTTTGCATATCGATACCATACCCCTGTGTATTATCTTTTAGTTATTGTGCTTATTATTTCTTTCACTCTAACTAATGCATTGGGTAGCCTCATCCCACGGATGCGAACGAGGGAGAAAGCTATATCACTTATCGCGACTCGCGGCATTCGGACAAGAAACCTCCGGCGAGGCGGTTGGGTCCGCTCGCGTCGCCCGTCACGAATTTTTTATTATCGTTTGTATAAATATGATCTGGTGTGTTTCTATACCCCGCTTCGGACCATACGAAAGTTTTGGCCACTTAGTGACGAAAAGGTTAAAATATCTATCTCCAAAACAATTAGGTGTAGCAGGACAATAACTCTTCCACTTAGCATAATTGGCAGATTGATCCTATATAGTGGGAGATGTAACGTTGTCCAAAAAAGTTGTTGAGAACTTTTTAATGTCATAATGGTGGAATTAATGTGTTTCATAACTCTGTATCAATTGGAAAAAACAGTGGCGCAACTACAAAAATTGGGCCACAATGCAAAATGGAAATAGGGGAGCCTTGATTATGTGTGGTATATAAGACGTAAGAATACTAATATGCAGTTTTATCCATAAAATATTAAGAACAAAATTTGTCTTCTATTACATTAATAATTTCATGAAAAAAAACAAAAATGTGTTTTTGTACACTCGCAAATGGAGAAAAATCCTTCCTTCACTTCATTTTACACCGGTAGTTTGGTCACTAACCGGACACGTAGGTACTATTTACACCAATTATGTCTCTACGTGTTTTCGTTATACATTTTTAAATATTATAATTACTTTTTTTTTGAGGTGGTTTATAAGAATGATTAGTCCGTATTAGCGATGGGAGTAGTGTCTATACCAAAAGTACTATATGACGTGGACCTTTTGGGCCCATGTCTAACGTGGGCCCCAATGCACCGCAACGACGGTTATGTCATAGTTACGCCACTGGGAAGAAATAAGGAGCATAGTATACTTTTGATTATATTTGATATATGGACAGTA
Source organism: Eubasilissa splendida (assembly GCA_031772225.1). Taxonomy (NCBI): domain Eukaryota; kingdom Metazoa; phylum Arthropoda; class Insecta; order Trichoptera; family Phryganeidae; genus Eubasilissa; species Eubasilissa splendida. Next base: position 25,397,311 of record CM062858.1, on the reverse strand, counting down.
TATGACCAGGAAAAATAACCGTATTCTCTCAAATAGATTTAAATCATAAATTTATTTTGCATTCTTCCAACATAACAAAATATGCCGCGTCGTTTTGGGCCCTTACAGTGATTTATAAATAATACATAAAACCCTGACTGCGCAATTTACTTATGTGACTTAAGCATATGTGGTGAAATAGCCACCAACATAAATAAAACAAATTTAAATGAGTTTATTTATTTTTATATGAGTGCAGCCAACTACGATTCAAGAATTAATTTGCTCATTGCATTATCGTTTTATACAACTGCCACCAAAAGGTACAAAAACTCAATTAAATGGGTTGCGCGTTTAAACTCGAAACCACATGAAGTTTGCAATTATTGTACGCAGGCATAACTCGTGTACAAGTATATCAATAGAACCTTCATATATTTTCTTGTATCTATGAATATTATGCTATAAATTGAATACATCTATAATATTAATAATTGGTACCTTAAAGATAACAATAATGAGGTAGTAGTGCATGTGAGAAATGAGCTTTTATAGTATATTAAAAAAATAATAAAAAAACACGAATTATCATGGTTTTTGAATTTTTTCAAAATGTGTAATACTTTCAAAAATATTAGCGTTTAAAATTGGGCATGTTGAAAAACGCTCAAATTATTATATCCGCCTTGTGACGTCACATCTCTTGTACGTGCCGGCCAGTAGTAACAATATTAGTACTAGAAAGTCGAGTACCGACTTGTCGACTCCAAAGATGTGACGTCACACGATAAAATAGTATAAATCGATCGTTTTTAAAACACGTAATTTTGAACATCTGTCATATTTCAAGATATCGAAAAAATTTATTCAGTTTTGTAAATGAGATCTTCTTCCTTTCGCATCACATGTCTATGCCATCTGAGTTGACATATTAATAACAAAAGTTTTTTTTTTATATCTGGAAATGTTCATTGTAAACGTAAAGTAAATAAATATTAAATCTATTTTTTTGGTTTGAACATGGCCAAGAATTATCTTTGAACATGCCAAAAATGTATCGTTTGTCTCAGTGATAACCATCCAGTTCTAAGCCATGTAAATTAAAATTCTTATTTGTACTGATGGTTTACAATCCGATAAATTTAATGAATATTTTAGGTTTTATCACTAAACAAAGAATATTGATTGGCAATCGAAATAGGGTATTATACATATATTGCCTAGTTTTGGTGGCATGCCGGTTAATTATACGAATATTTATTAGGGGAATGTTATCAATTGAGGTTTCTGAAGGCTGCCTTACTTTAAACGATTACTGCCCTAGCGATATTAAACAGTACTTAGATGTTAATGGCTGCGTTGAAGCTATTTCCAGTATCTTAAGCTGTTAAGTCATCGATAAGGGTTTGTTAGTATATAAATCGTAGCTAGATATTTCAGTTGCTGAGTCGGGATATGTCATTTTTTAATTATTTTTTAAAATAAACAGGACATTGTACTGCTCACTCAACGAATTTTTATTATTATTAAGACTATGGTTTCGAGAGATGCGGTCTTCAATAAGTGTAAATGATAACTCATTGTCATTTACGACAGTTGATGAGAGGGATTGCACCTCTTGAAAGTATAAATAATAAAAGTCGCTGTAGCATAGTTGGATAATGCACCTTTCCCGGTTTGGAAAGAGACCCAGGTTCGAAACCCGGTGGCGCAACAACAATATTTTTCGATTAAATTGATTTTATGTGTATATCTTTCTAATTAATATATTTAATTCATATTTAGTTTAAATAATAAGTTTGATTTATTTAAAAATACACGATGTACCACAAAGTACCTTCCATGTTGATTATGCTTTTATATTTTTTGGAAATGCGAAAGACGTTTAGAGATATATTAAATTTTGGATTAAATTTTGATTTAAAAAACTAAATAAATTGTGATTTAAGTTCTACACAAAATTGGCGTTTATTTCTAACATACCCCTTTTTATAAGATTCCATTTCATATAATATATTGATTATTAGTTTAACATTACATTATTTACAGTTATTATTTTAAATTTTACAGTGTAATCTTAACCTCTAACCATAAGAAAATACATTTTCTGTTGTTCACCAGAATTAGAAAGAATAATAAATAATTAAATACTCCATGTCTTAATCGTATTAAAATTATCTATATTTTTAATTTTAATGTTCGTCTATCAAATAATTTTATAATATTAGTTTTTAAAACAAATAAACTTAGTAAAAACCACTTTCCAATAATATGCGTAATTTAATGTCGACCAATTTCAATACAATTGTACCTTCGTATTTCCCTGAATCTACTTCCAGCAAGCATTTACCGAAAAAATATTAAATCTTGGTAAAATATTTTCTTTTCCATATTTATCGTGCGTTGCAGAAATTTTAAACATAACATACACATATTAGAGAAAAGTTCTTTAAAATTATACGCTTTGACTTTAGTATTTTTGTGTGACATATTTACAATGGTTTTATTATCAAAAAACTACAATATATTAGATGAATTAACAATATATAGATTTATCATTTGGTTGTAATAATGAAAAGTTAAAGACAATAATTTGATCAAACTATTACTGTCAATTTCTTGATTGATCGACGTGAGAATTGAATTAATTTAAATTCAACTGAATGAAAATATTTCTATTTTATGAAAAAAAATGAGTATTTCTCGTCGGGTTTATAAGTTTAAAAAAAAGGCAGTCCTTATAGCTTCCTAATTTGTAAAAATTCGAATAGCCCACAGCGGTATTACAGATAAAATTCGTAAAATCTCTCTCTGGCCGCTTTATATTTTTTATTATGAATTTCATAAAAGTTTTGCTTCTTATTTTTTTGCATTTTTATTAACTATTTTTTTTATTTCATTGTGTTTTTATTATATTAGCTATTTCGTGTGGATTGTCACAGATTTCGAGCAGTTGGTAATAGTAAACCGCGCGTGGATAATTTATTTAATTTATTATAAATTTAACTTCGCATGACCAGGTAAGCCAGATACTAGAAAATGGTCCTGTTAGAAGCCTCAGTAATTGACGAGATTATATGAGAAGATGTATGAATTGGATGAATCTAAAATTGTGTGTCGAGACAGAAGAGTGTGTCGCTCCACCATCTCTGCCTACCCTACTGAAAAAACAGCATGATGGTAAGTTAGTTAGTTAAATAAATCATATTTATCTATCTATTTTTAAATACGAGGCAGAGAGCAAGCAGAATTATTTATTATTAATATAAGTTTTTTCAAAATTTTATGAATAAAGTCGACTGTTAATAATTAGACTTCCGTGATTCTACCTGTCTAATTTTAAAATTATCAAAGTTACGTGGAAACGATAAAGAGTTAAATAATATTGAGATTCTTTTAGTTTATTGACTCTGATTAATTCATAAACCTAGAGAAAGTAGTAAAAATAATCAGCAAAATAAATATATATATATATATCACAAAAATATTGATTTAGATTATCAGAATACTCAGATACAATTAATTGTGTGAATTACGCCCCATTAGTGTCGGACTCCTCAGATATAATAATAAATGGATCATCACTTTAATAGTTCGAATGTACTCTCAGAGAATAAAAAACAAATAAGTAATAATGGTGATAAAAATAATTATTAAAATATGAATTAAATGTATTAATTATAAAGATATACATACAAAATCAATATTATCGAAAAATAAAAACATTGTTGTTGCGCTACCGGGATTCGAACCTGGATCTCTTCCCTAACCGGGGGAGGTGCTTTATCCAACTAAGCTACAGCGGCACTATTTTTATCGACAATTTTTCGACCTTATATGTTACCTTTTTTGATATCAATACATTTAATCGTTCCATCATTTGACAGAGCCATCTACCTTATTTTTTAATATATATTTATATTTTTATATTCATATTTAAAATATCACAGAACTATGTTCTGAATAATTACAACTTCACAATAAGAATGTGTTCTCCTAAAAAAAGTAATTATTGTTGGGAAAAATATTTCAATCGAAGTATTTTATACAAATTAAATATATTAATTAGAAAGATATACATATAAAATAAATTTTATCGTAAAATATTCTTGTTGCTACCGGAATTCGAGCCTGGATCTCTTCCGATCCGGGGAACGTGCTATACCAAAACAGTGGATTGACAACAAATCTTCCAACATATATAACACTTTTAAAATTAATACATCTATCGTTCCATTATTTGAAAGCCATCTACTTTGTCTTTACGGAATATCAAATACCTTTGTGTAAACCGATAGGAGACGCCAGAATTAACAATTTATTTAAATTAAATTTAAGACAGATTGATACAACTTATATATAATTAAGGAAAACACATTCTTATTGTGAAGTTATAATTATTCAGAACATAGGTCTGTGATATTTTAAATACAAATTAAATGTATTAATTATGGAATCCCGGTAGAGAACACGAAATTGAATAATGCCCTTATTGTGTCCATACAATTTTATTTAAATTCTTTAATATATGTGTGCTTTCGATTACAAACATGTTTCCAGAACGAATTATGCTCCCAAATTTAATTTAATTTTTCTATTAGTGATGGATTTCTAAGTAATGTTAAGTGTATTGTATAGTTTCGGAGGCAAGAACATATAGAAGCGCTGATAAAATGTTGTTCTCGGTACTGGTGTCCAGTTATTCACCTGCCTTTTGTTGTGACTATGAGTATTATTGTATTCTGTTCTGGCGTTTCGTAAAACGTATAGATCATTACATTATTTAAAAAAGATTAATACCTGAAGGGCTGAGCATTAATAATCCTAAGAACGGGCTTTTGTATTTTTTAGCCGACTTTAATAACGTTGTTGATGCTCCTCTCTAAACTAATATCGCATAGTTAATTAAAGAGTAGCACAGCGCAAAGTACACAAAATAATAATCAAATTACAAAAACACATTAGCGCTTAAGTAAATCATGCCAAATACTGACAACACTACCGGTCACATAAATTCGACCGAAACTTGGGCAGGAATTTCACGTCGAAAAAACGCAATTAATTTAGATCCGTTGTGAGAATGAAATTAAATTATCGCCTTAGTTGGTAGGCCGTCTAGGAACTATTGTTTTTTGAAATCTGCGCGACGGGGGAGTCGGGCGGCAGATTTATCGAGCGAAGTGGGCGGTAAATTATTGCCGATCGCAGCAGGTGGCAACTCCGGTATCAAGATCAGAACTAACAAGAGTATTTAAAAATTTATGGAATGTAATTTTGTTATGCGGTCAGTTATTTTGTGTTATTCGGTAAAATTTTGATGATTTTTTTGCGTGACGTAATATAATCACAAATATATGAATATATATAGACGTGTTTGTGGTCTAGTGGTCGAAGTCCATCCAGGAGGCCATTTTCATAGCACAAACGTTTAGCTGTACTATACCCTTCGACATGTTGTGCAGGCGGTACCGTTAGAAGAGGGAGTTCTGAGGGACGGATATTTATCTTTTCCCCTACTATTTATCATCTGTTCGATTATTGCGGTAATCCATTTTCATTTGCATGCATGAATTCAGGCTTGCAGGATTCTTAGTATTCAGGGTCTATCATATATGTGTGTCTGGTGTTCCCTTTACAATCCTAAACATTTTGACCAATTTCAACAAAAATTTTAATACTGCGCACTGCCTATGGTACCAGCGGCCAATAAGAAACCAGATTATCTATGGTACGATGTAACATGGCGGAACTGTCACTTCTGTTTTGGAACGAGATCAAGACTGGAGATTGGAAAGGCGCGGAGCCTACTGTGATGAGGTGTTGAGGGAAGAAAAGGCGGAAGATGGGAGGATGAGACAAATAAGAGCCATGACGATAGAGGCCAATTGGCTATTTTTGGCAGGATGGCGGTGCCTTTGGTGCTGGTAATTTTGAAACAGAGGGTCTGACATTTGAAGATAACCAGCGCTGGTCGCTTGCAGCACGGATTTTCAGGGCCCCTGGTCTGCAAAAGAAATTGAATAAGAAAAAGATGCTCGAAGTAGAGAAAGTCTAGTGGAACTTGAAACATGAGAATATTAACGTAAAATTGTGTATGTCAAGAGCAATATGGGTAGGTTGTAAATGTTGAAGTAAAGTTTGTAAAGTGAACAAAATTGTATATTATTATAGTCAAAGGAGCCTCTCATGAAGTTGCCTATGGACTTCACCCGATGAGAACTAGCGTAATTTGAAAGTACCGATTGAAGCTAGCTAGTGACGTAGGAAATAATAATAATAATAGGAAATAATGGCATGGAAAGGAGGCCTGGTCAGCCCGAGCTGTACGTGATAATAGTTACTCTTTAGGACCCTGCACAAAACACATACATCTATTCACCACTCAGGTCATCCGGGTACAAGGTTTTCTGGATGAACGTCTCCTAATACTCACATCTCGAGCCTAGTTTCTCTAGTCTGAAACTTGAAATCTATCTGTATCTTTCTTCACTATATCCGCTCAACTCATTTTTATTAGCCTACTGATCAATTTCCCCCAAGATTTTAGGCGGAATCCTAAAGTCCTTGTTTCTCACAGCGTTAACAGCCCGTCTCAGTCCTTTCAATTATCATAACACTAACTGTCATAATTTATAAGATTTTTGAAGATCTCGTAAAAATAAGCTGTCAGTTTTTGAGTCAGTCCAAGTATTCTGTGGAGAATTTTGTTTTCAAATACTTGGATATCCTCTTCGTGATATTCTGTAAGGCTCCATATTAAGCAGTTACGTTACATTATCAGACTTACGATCACGTCGTAGACCCAAAATAATGGATAGTTGTTTAGATCTGTAAAGGTTCTGTAGCTTGAAGTAGTCAGTTCTAAAAAACGGTATTGTTTTCGGATATCTTGATACATAGTTTTATATACCCGAGTTGCAATGTAAATTAAAGATGGGATCATTTTGTTGAAATTAAATGCCGCATTGAGCAAGCTCGTGCATCCTTTATCCGCGTGAAAAATATATTCTGCAGTCATGATATCAACCTTAGATTACGAATGAGAATGGTCAGATGCTATGTGTTCTCGATATTATTTTATGGATTAGAAGCATAAGCACTTACTGAAGAAAAGATAAGGTGACTTGAAGCATTTGAGATGTGGATCTTCAAAATAATGCTCATAATAAGCTGGATGGAAAGAGTTACAAATATAGATGTTATGGTTTGGATGAATAAAGAAAAATAAGTAATTAAAACAATAAAAATCCAAAAACTTCAATATCTCGGACATAGATGAGACATCCGGAGAAATGTGAGATCTTGCACCTCATAATGCAAGGAAAGATTGCTGGAAGTCGTGGCCCTGGAAGAAGGAGAACATCATGGCTGAATAACCGGAGGCATTAGTTTGGTCAGTCTACTGTGGAGATTTTCCGGGCCGCAGTAAATAAAGTCATGATAGCCAACGTCCGTTGAACGGATAGGGCACAAGAAGGAGAAGATGAAGAATTTCTTGATTCCCAAGTCCTTAAATGAAGGAGTTGTATCAAATAAAGTTCCATCTACTTAACTATTTACTAATTTTCTTGACTTTATTGACGTCCTAAAATTTTTAAATTCTAAGAAATTTAAAAATAATTTAAAGGACGATTGATAAAAAATTTAAGGACATTGAATGCTTCCTACTTTGAAAAACACTAAAAATTTCTTGGAAACGGATATTGAAAATCCACCTTTATTATCGTCGGAAGAAGTCCTTTGATCCGTTCGACAGAAGCAATTTATCTAATGATTAGCTAAGAATCCTTTCCGTAGTAGGTAGTCATTAATTTATGTATTAAGGGCCTTTTGTCAGCGGAAAATCATTTTCGAATCTGACTTCATTAAAGCCAAAAACGTCTCGTCATCCCGGACCAAAACATAATTGAGAAATATGACGGAATAGCTGTTATCATTTTCATTTTCATTTTTGCATTCTTCAAAGAGAAATAATTCAAAATGAAGACCAATAATTAATAGCATTTCCAATAATATTTTCCCATTTACTCAATAGATTTGTGTAAAATACTTTTAATTTTATATTTTTAAAAGCATTAAATAGCCAGCGATTCATAATATATATTAAAGTTAATTTAAAATTATTTTTAATGTAAAATAATATAACTTTGGGAAATTTTGTATCTTTACACTTAATAATTTAATTGATTTCAAATTGATTCATTAATGGTCACACTATACAAGAAAAATATAGTATTATTAAGAACAAGAACTACTGCTGAATATGTGTTTCTATGGCGAGTGAGACAAATGCAGGTACTTGTTGGTTGATAATCTACTCTCTATATTAAGTGCATTTAATTAGAAATTATTTAAACTAATAAGATATTTTGAGTTCAGAGACATAATAAAAAAATATTTTTACAATCTAATAATTCATACCCACTATATGCTGTTGTGTCTATATATTGCGGTAGGGAGTCGTATTATAGTGAACGCGTGTGATGAGCATTTTTAAGAAGTTTGTTGTCTGTACTGTACTGTATTTTTTAATGTAACTCATTTATTCTGGAATACGTACTGTTATTAAACTGTTAATATTTTTTTATAATATAAAATAATAATAAGAAAATAATGACAGAATTTAAAAAAATCTAATAATTGATTACATTATTTATTAAAAGTACAAATTAAATGTATTAATTAGAAATACATACATATAAAATCAATTTTATCGAAAAATATTGTTGTTGCTACCGGTTTTCGGACCTGGATCTCTTCCTATCCGGGGAACGTACATTAACCGATTATGCTATAGCACCACAGTGCATTGACGACAAATTTTCTAACTTATATGTTACACTTTTCAAATTTATTTACGGCAGCAACAACAATATTTTTTGATAAAGTTGATTTTATATGTATATCTCTCAAATTAATACATTTAATGAGTATTTAAAATATCACAGACTTATGTTCTGAATTATTACATCTTCACAATAATAATGTGTTCTCCTTAATGATTACATTATTATTTCATTTGAAAAATGCGAGCACATGGCTTATACTATTGACAGTGTGACCGACGTACAGACGACGAGAATAATTTTAATTTTGTTGATTGATGTTTCATTGAAAAGTTTGGTCAAACGATTACAGTTGCGTTACTAATTGACGATATGCACTTAATTTCTATAATGTTTCCGAAAACTCGCAATGATTCTATTTAAAATATATACATATATATCGTATCATTTTACTACGGTATTATATAACGAATACACAGATATTTTAATTTGCTCACAATGTTAACAGCCATCATATAGGATCATTATTTTTTCAAATATCCTAGATAAGTGGTTTTAACTCATTATCTTAATTACAAAATGGCTAGACTTGAATTTGGTCGTCCAATAACATTTAAAGGGCTTCTTAAAATGAAAAAATAAAACTCCATCAAAAATGCATTCGTTTCATAAGCCCTCGCCAGGCAGCTCAGACCGTCGGGCAACCGTGAAATATTAATCAAATATTCTACTTCCGTATCGGTGCAATGCATTCCAATTATCATTAATTCCCTAGCAGACAGAAGTAATGGCTGCGATGCCTCTCGTAAGGCTTTTCGCTGAGGGTTGGTAAATGAACGTAATTGGATAGAGGCATATCGTTTGATGGTATAAAGTTTAAAGAGACTATTCAAAAGATAAGAGAAATTGAATTTATATTGATATATCGCACACCCAGATCAAAACTAAGACCACTAAAAAAACAAGAATTTTTAGTTATTATTGTATTAGAATACTCTATCATATTCGCAACTAAGCCCCATTCATCGAATAAAATCTTTTTGGACACATTTATGACGTAAAATGTTATTTAGTTTCAAAACTTAACTAACAAAAAATGGAGAAAAATGTTTTAATTTTTTTGTATACTGAAAAATAACCTTTTGAGATGTCTTAGTTTTGATTTAGGTGTGCGATATGTATATTTATAAAAAAATTATATACATATACTTTGTCTGGTATTTCTTTCAAGTGTTCCTTAAAACGTAGTTTTGAGGTGAACAAGGTTATGGCATGAATAGAAAAACATATTATACGTTACACTATTTTAGCATTATGCCATTATACTACCAGGAAAATTATTATCTTGTGTATTTTGGGTAAGTAACTATATAAATAGAGTGATCTTAACTGAACTGTTATTTGAATTATTTTTTGGATAACTGAAGCCTTATTTCACCAAACCTTAAGTATTTGAATTATTTCTGGAGCTTTTCCGTAGACTTTATCATTCACAAACTTTAAAATAAAGTCTAGAGGCGTTAAATTGCACGATCTAGGTTGCCAATTGATGTCTTCGAAACGAGAAATTATGCATCCACTAAATTTATGACGTAATAATGTAATTGTTTCCCGACTTTCCCCATCCTACTTAAAATAGATATCATCCAAAAGCACTTTAAACTTTACGAACTGTTTCAGCAAAATTTTTACCATTTTTGTAATAAATTTTTACATTTTCATTGTACTGTTTAATCATGTAATGGCTCATTTTCGTTAATGTTATAGTTTTTATTTGATAGATGTTATATATGATGTTTTTATCCTCGAAAGTTACATGAAACAGAAAAAATCATCTTTGATTGGTCGAATAATTTTTAAATGAACAAAGAAAGACAAGAGTATCGTTTGTGTATTTTAAGGTTATTGTCAATTCATCATCTAGTATATTTTTGTGCTCCAAGAAGGTTAATTTTCTTCAAAGCTATAATTGTAATCTTTGCACATAGCTTACAAGTAAAAATATCATTCAATTACGCTGTGCTTAAGCAAAGAAATTGTTTAATTGAAGCTAGGTTAGGATAAGACCTCATTCAGGGTATCGTTGGACATATCTAAAGTCACCGGAAAACTAAAAACTTAAAAGTTTTTGGTCATTCAGCGTATCTTTGAAATTAACATTCATTTATCTACGTATATTTATTTTATCTATTTATCATTCAAGAACAAATTAAAACTCTTATGTTCCCTAAAAATCAGAAACTTATGTTAAAAATGGTGTTTTCAAGATTTTAATACGCCGAGAAAGTCTTGTTGTCTCTACCTGAAACGAGAAAATATGATAAAAAAATTATACTCAATAATCATTGCAAGAAGCCTTGGATAAAATTCAATTGATGACACCTATTCATGTTGCCCCATTGTGATCATGGACTCAAAAATTGTAGACTGAAACCTCTCCCAATTTCATGTTTCACCAATGAGATACCAAGAGTACCGAGTCATGATTTTTTTAAATTTATTTATCAGAGAAATTAATATGATATTGGACCACCCATAAAAACAGAATTTTAGTCATGTTTTCTAGTGTTTACGTAGATTTTATGGCCAAAATTAAGAAAATGAAGTTGTAAGAACACCTAATAATCTAAATAGTTGCGGCTGACTATTTTTAAAACAAAAATATCACTTAAATTCATCTCAAAGTATTGCAATGTTTCCCCAATTAAGTTTGGATCATTTTTTATTTTAATATTTCACAACTCTGTATTAGGTATATACGAAGAATTTTACAGAATAAGAATTTTCAAAATAAATGTTTTTTTATACGTAAAATGGTATGCTTATGATGTATAATAGTATTGCATTCTAAGATACTATAAGACACAAACAAATCGAATTAGAAATATTTTTACTTTATGAAAATTATTTTTATTTTTAAAGTCACAACGTAATGTTACACTATATTTTGTTTTTTAATTTTTTTATCAAAATGATTTAAATTATATAATAAAATAGCTTCTTGGTATATATTATACTTTATGTTACTACTACTAAAAACAGACATATGAAGTGAATACGTAGATAGACGACCATACTCTTATGAAATAAAATAAAATATCGGTCTGATAATTTTAATTCAAAAATAAATTGTTTTAACATTAATTTTGTTAAATATTAGATTTTCTTTAGTCAGATACTTCTTAAATAGGGTTTGGCAAAGACAAACAAGCCAATCATCGAATCAAACTTTGCAATAATTCCTAATAATCCACCACCCTTCGCTAATTCAAAACTTTTCTGTTTAATTCTACCAGTAAGTTTGTTCATTTCTTATTCCAGTATATATATAATATATATATATATACATTTGAAATGCAGAGATTATAAAATCTTTCTGAGTGACTGTTAAATAATATAAAGTCCCTCAAGGTGACGGGACAGGATTACACTGCTCAAATTTCAACAAGAACCACCTTTCAGACTGCCACTCGAAACAACAAAACAAATAATGAGGTAACTTTGAAAAGTTTTATCTGGGACTGAAGAGGTTATGAATAGGGTATCTAGCGCAGGTCGGTCAGGGATATAATATGAATAATACATTTTTTGATGAATAATTTTTAGCGTATAGGAAATTGATTAATACAGCCATTTACCATCTATTTTTATACTTACACCACATAATTAAACAGCAATAAAATATGTATGTTTGATATCTGAATATACAAAAAAATAACAGATGAATATAAATATATTATTTAGAGGAGGATATCTTTACAAAAATAGGGTCTAATGTTTAGGCCATATGTGAAAATACTAACTCTCTCAGCTATATAAGAATTTTATTAATTATCAACATTTTTGATTGATTATAACTTTTTTTAATAATAAGAACACGCTTTGTTTATACCACGGTTTATTGATAAATCAACAAGTTTCAAGATACAATGTATACTAAAATTAAAAATGCAAGCATAAACAAAAACAAAACAATCAATATAAGTGGTGGGTAACTATTGTGGAAACTAATTTAAATGGTGAATATTTACAAAAAAGTATTTGGTTATTTATAATATTTAATTTTCTATTAACATTTTTAATTATTTCTAAAACTTATAATTTATCTAACTGTAAGCCACTGGCATTTGCATGAAAGTTTTCTAAACTCTTGTCAAAAGAATGGTTTATTTCCAAAAGATGATTGGAAAATTTTAAATACGAGTACTGATTGCTATTTAGACATCTCAATTGTTCCTTAATAATAAACAAAATTTCTGAAAAAAAAAGTTTATTTACTATCATATTTATACTTGATATTATACATATACAAAATATTATTATATATTTACAAAACTTTGCAATTATTAAATAAATAATTTTTTTATTATTTGTTTTTTCGTAGAAAGCGATCACTTTGTAGTTTGACATATTATATTAAGTAAAATAACAATTACTTTGTGTGAAACCACGAAATCTATTGATGTCGACCGGTTTTGCTTAACTCAAGCTACATTAGGACTAACCATACATACAAGAAGAGTGCATTTATATATACATGAAGAGGGAGATATAATATAAAAATACATAAAAATGGGTTTGGCCTCCGGTTGGACAATCTAGAAGCCTTTGAAATAAAAAAGGCAATTAATATTGGTACTCCAATTCTTAACAATCAAATCAATTTATCAATCAGCCCCATATTAGGTATGTTTCCATTCAAATCAACACTATACTTTCCTTTTAAAATTAGCAAAATTAACTTTGTGGTTAAAATTCATATTTTTATTTATTATCTTTGTTTTATTAACCACTAAATTGAAATTAAAACAAACATATCTGATAAATACCCTTCTCGGCTTTGCTGCCACATTGGCATTATTTTGACGACATTTTCAATCACAAATCAGCATAACTATGGCTGGATTTCAGTGATACAGTATCTAATCTCCTCCCTCAAGGCGTGGGTGATCGTGAGCTTGTTGATGTAAACTTTTGACTTCATAAAAACTCCTGAGAAAGGCGTTAAATCGCATGATCTAGGCGGCCAATTCTGGTGGCCAAAACGGAATGACCAGGGAATGCGATCCATCCTATCGGAACCACATGTCTTCGAGATCCAAACCATCCATTTGAGGCACAAATAACAGGGTTATCATGCCCCGATACTGTTCGCCATTGACTGATTTTGCAATCTTAAAATCGTTCCAAGAATGAAAACTACTTTTGGTCAAAGATTATGCACCTTTCCCAGAATATACAATCAAATCGAAAATAATATTAGAACTTTATGTGACATTAAGGCTTTTAAAAGGGATATTTTAAACTGCTTGAAGAAATTAGGTTGAGTAGATACAACTTTTAAAATTAGCAATATTAACTACTACGAAATATTTGACCGGCATTTTATACAAATAATAATATAGAACTCATAAATTCTAAAGACAAAGATGATAAATTAACAATTAAATTTCTATAAACATAGTTGCAAGGAATGTGCTGCATTTTATATTGTTAACACGGGTAGAAATTTTAAAATAAGAATAAGAGAGCATTTTACATGTTTGAACTAAAGTAGGTTTTCAGAATGTTCCAATCATTTGATAGAAAATGGTCATGGTTTTGATAAAAAATTGGGTTTGTTAATTTTGCATATAAACGGTGTTGGTCACAAATGAAATAATTTGGAATCGTTGGAGATAAATAAAGCGTGTAAATAAAACTAATCAAAATATTATAAACAACCAACTAAATTTAACTACGAGTCCCATTCTAAAATTTTTTCCTAAAAATTATTCGAGTAAATGTGTATTAAGTAATGATTTGAGTTAGGTACTTAAAATAGATTTTTTAAAAATAGATTCTGGAAAAGAAACAATAATATATGTTTTAGTTAGTTATGACATCCTGAAGAAGAAAATGGTATTTTTCGAAACCGGTAGATGTATTTAAACTCAATTTAGTGGTTAATAAAACAAAGAATAAATAAAAATACTATACTTTCCCACTCCTATCTCCCTTTTATCACTAAATGTATTCTTCTCTCTCTTTCACATATAATTTTATATTCTGTCTCCCTTGATGTTCTATATAATTATATATGTATTCTGTCTCTCTCTTTCACATGTATTTTTATATTCTATCTCCCTCTTCATGAATATATAAGTGCACTGTATCTGTGATTAGTCCTAATGTAGCTTGAGTTAAGCGAAACCGGTCGACATCAATAAATTTCGTGGTTTCACACAAAGTGATTGTTATTTTACTTAATAATATTTTTTTTGTATTTTCACACATATTTAGCATTTTGGGCAACATTTAGGTATGCAAAATGTAATCAACTGTAACATATTGTAGACTAAGTTTGTTATACTCCGAGACGTGTAGATATATACCATTAAATGAATAAACATGATATGATGTGTATATATCGAGGGGTTTGAAACATTAGTTACGGGACGAGGGGCATTCTACACACATTTATCCAAGAAAATATAAATCCAATAGATTATAGCACATTTATGCAATAGTAAAAGTATTTATAGTAGAAAATTAAATCTTTGTGTAAACAAGATTTATTTTTTACATTAATGCATATTATATTGTTACCGTTTAAATTTTTGTTCCAATCCCGTCATATTTTTAAAAAAAGTCGCGGTACTCTATGATTGCGTGAGTGGCATCAAATTAATCACGTGGGTGCCACCAAAATGAACAATTTGGGACAAGGAATTTGCGTTAGTTCATTTCTGTGCAGATAGGAATAAACATAAATTATTAAGGAGAACACATTCTTATTGAAGTTGTAATTATTCAAAACATAGGTATGTGATGTTTTAAATACAAAATAAATGTATTAATTATAAAGAAATACATATAAAATCTAATTTAATGTATTAATTATAAATATTTACATATAAAATCAATATTGTTTTTGCGCTACCGGGATGCGAACCTGGATCTCTATTTCCAATCCGGGGAAGTACCCTACCAATTGTGTTATAGCGCCAGTATTTTTCATGACAAATTTTCGAACCTATATGTTACAATTTTTCAAATTAATACATCTGTCGTTTCATTATTTGAAAGCCATGTACATTGTTTTTACGGAATCTCAAATACCTTTGAGTAAACCGACTGCAGACGCCAGAATTATCAATTCATTTTTATTAAATTTTGGACATTGATACAAGGAGAACACATTCTTATTGTCAAGTTGTAATTATTCAGAACATAGGTTTGTGATGTTTTAAATACTAATTAAATGTATTAATTATAAATATATACATATAAAGTTAATTTTATCGAAAAATGCTGTTGTTGTTACCGAGATACGGACCTGGATATTTTCCAATCCGGGGAATGTGCATTAACCGATTATGCTATAGCACCACAGTATATTGACGATACATTTTCGAACCTATATGTTACGATTTTAAAATTAATTCATCTATTGTTCAATTATTTGAAAGCCATCTTCTTTATTTTTTATCAGTTAATGCACGTTCTACGAATTGGAAGAGATCCATCCCGGTAGCAACAGCATTTTATGTGTATATTTTTCTAATTAGTATATTTAACTTGTATTAAAAACATATAAATAGATTTTATTCTTAAATTCCTCATTCTGCATGCCCAAATACCATTTTACCATAAATTTTGAGAAAAAGCCTTGAAAATGGTTTGAACAGGTATACCTGTATTTTTACCGTTGCGTGTATGACCGGCTTTGACACAGAATGGCTACATATTAATATCATTTGTATCTTTGACTGACAACAGCATCAAAAATTTACTCTTATGTTTAAACTTTGAATATCGAAATATATCTACAAGACCAAAATCGTTCCCAAGCCTGTGATGTCTTTGTGTGGGTGCCTTCCTATAAAAACTTGTATATTATGAATTTACATGGAACAGCGTCGACAACTTGGTACTCTGCGTAGGAACGTGGTATACAATTAGTTCAGTTAAATTAGGGGCGTCCAGTATGCCATTTACTATTTTAAATAAATCACTTAATGTACTTCTACACGATAAGTTAGTTAAATTAAGAGTGCTCATTGGAAAATCATAATTCAATTGTTCGATGGGTATACACAGTTTGAAGTTAATAAACCTTAAAAATTTATGCTGAACCCTTTCTAATTTTAATTCGTGCACTTTATAGAATGAAGACCAAATAATTGAGTTTAATTCTAAATTGCTACGAACCACAGCCGTGTATAAAACTTTAAGCGATTTAAGTGAATTGATATCTTTCTCCGTTCTTAATATTGTTAGCTAACGAAGCGTATTTTTTAAATAAAACATAAATAAAAAAATAATTCCGAATCCAATGATATATATAACTCAAATTTGTTAAAAAAGTGTTATACTGGATTTTGAAATTCAGTGACACAATTCATGGCATCCTAGATTATTTAAAAAAACTGCCAATTCCTTTTTGAAAAGAGGTGAACACTGCCATGTTTAATACAAAAGCAAAAAAAATGTACACAAAAATTACGAGTCTATTACAGTTATGTTGCCAACAGGTTTTGTCATTGTAATATAAAAAACTTTCTCTACAAAACCAAATATTTACTTCATTACGACATTTTGTTCCTAGGTGCTTCAAATGTTTGCGTCTTAGTAAAAGTTTTCAAAATATTAGTAAATTCAATGAGCGCGAGCTCGGAAATGCGTATCATCGTTGCAGGTAAGTTATTCTGTAACTTTATTCAATAATAAACATGTAACAGAAACAGGGGCGGCGCCGGCGGGGGGCGTAACGGAATAATTCAGGAAAAGTTGGAAAGTGCCTGGAAGGGATTACGGGCTTAAGATGTCCCCCGCTGTCGCAAAGAACAATATTCTTAATAAAAGCTACGCACAGTGATTTAATAGGACGTTATTTATCTCGGAAATCATTTTCTCGGGCAAAACTGGGGGCGCGAAATAATAAACGTTCTATGTCCATCGACGATAATTTAATATTGTCAGCAAACACAGATGCTTCTTAAAAAAAACACTAGAGATAATTGAAAATATTTCTGAAAGAATTACAATCAATAGTGTATATTTTAAGGACAGATACACATTAAAAATATGAGTAGAACATATTCAAACCGCATGCGCATTATCTCATACTTGTCAGAGATAAAAACATTTTATATAGTCATAATTATTCGATTAATTGAAATATTCTGTTGATTCTAAATTATATATAATATTGATCACAAAAAAAATCGCGGAACATCGATCGACTGAACTATTTTTTAGTAGATGATTTAGGACCTGAAGCAAGGATGTAGAATAATAGTTAGTGGTGGGATAAGATCCTGTGGACTGTATCGATTATAATAATGATTAGTTGACGCAATCCGAAGTCGATTCAAGAAGGGAAATAATGGCAGATAGATCTGGCCTACCTTGATCTAAGTTCTGGGTTGGACGTCATTTTTACCCCCAGTTGACTAGCACGTTTTTGTGAAGAACCGAGATATCACTGCACTTCCGGATCTGTTGAGAATACCGCTTCTTTGTGGTCCTAGCGTTATGCACGGCGCTGCTTTCGGACGGTAGAAAAATAACACATATCTTGACAGTTCGGTGTCAGAAGGCACTTTGTGCCATCGTCGATAAAATCACTAGGTAATTTGTTGGTCAGAGCGGGATAGCTATATAGTAAGGATAAAAAGCACAGGGAGTAGGTACTTGACTTGCGTTAACGGTGGGTCTGTTCGGTATTTATGTATGGATCGCCGATCGCCGTCTCGTAGATATAATTCTTGTCTATTACGTATCCACTACCTCTCTCTCCCTATAACCAGAACACGATATTTTCTATGGTGTGTTCTCTTTGGTTCTGTAGTTGAAGTTGTACCTTTGAACTGTTAAGTAAGCATTTATCATTGCCGCCAAGTTCGTTAGCTGGGGGAATAAATTTTTGGCTTGAATTATCGTCATGCTGTATGGGACTGACAGTTTATTGTATTTGTTTTAGTTCTTTGCTACCGTACGTGCCGAAACCTGTAAATTGTACGATTGTGCAAGGTGTTGTTTGATACATTCGCGCTATCACCAAAAGTGTATGTCCAAGTGTATTTCTTGCTGAACAGCGTTGTACGTGTCTTGGAGTCGGAAGACCTGTGGATTCATTGGAAGAAGATACCGAAAGGAGCATTTCACAGGTAAGTTGTATTTTCTAGTTCTGAGTGGTCCTTCAGCCAGCCCTTGTTCCCGATTCCTGTCCCTCTCCTGAATTCCTTCCATCTTTCCTGCATCCTTTATTTCGCCACCTTCTCGTGTAAACAGAGTCAACATCGTAACAATTTATTTAGCTTATATTTAGCTTATACGTCGACTGATTTTGTGAAAATCTCAAACAAAAAGATTTTCTGTAACGGTACAGATTTGTACTTACTCCTTGAATATTTTTGATTTATAATTTAATCTGATAAACTGATAAAATGTTCTACGTATGTATGTTACATCTTGTATATGTGTCTCGAAGGCTTAATAATACAAAACCTATCTACAAAAAAGTAATATTGGTTGAGCATACAAATTTATTCATAATTAACGATTCTGTACGTAACAAAAATAAATATTTTTCTTAAAATTTATCTGGCGAGTTAGAACTTAAAAAATTTACACAATGATGGATCACCTGATACATTATTTTTGTTTAATTTTTTAGTATATTGAAAAAGAAAAATGCGATTAATATATCTGTTAAAATTTGATTTTCACTCAATTCTCAATTTTCAGGCCGATATTGTTTTTGAATAACTAGGAAATGAAACACAATTTTTTCATTTGATTTTATTTATCGATTATTTGGTTTATTACTATTATTTATGGAATATGACATCGGCCAAGTAGCCGGCTCTGGCAGCGGCACAAATGCGTGCTTTTTTAACCATATTTTTCATACCATTCTCGCACACTTGGCGTGTGATTTCAGCAATTTCATTTCGAATATTGTCTTGTGGCATTGGAATTGTTGTTGGTTTATTGACGTAGACTTTTCCTTTCAAGTACCTCTACAGAAAATTGTAGCTCGAGTTGTGTGTGAGGTAGCACTATTCTGTTGAAATGTTGCAGGCCAGATCTACTCAATTCAGCTACCAAGAAGTCTTCCAACATATGATGATAGTGATCACCATTAATGATTACAGCATTGCCATTATTATTTAGATGATTTTAAACACGTTATTGAGGCGTTAATTACTTAATAATAAATTGTAATCTACTATTTTTTACGACTATTAAATGTAAACTGACAAATATTTGTCAAAAATAATATGGTGGCCAAATAAAATCGACCTGGAACATAATATTCACCCTATATTTATTACGGAACTGTGTTAAAAAATTGTAACTTCACTAATAAAATGTGATTTCATTGTAAATTAATATTATGTTGTAACGATAATGCAGATATGTTTCATATTAAGGTTAAGATTTCTTTAATCTGGAATTATTGTGACAGTTTTCTGTGAAGTTAACTATCTATTTACACATGTGGGGCCACCGCCCATGGTGAATGTCCAGGATATCCTGGGGAATAGGACTCTTCCAAATATATTATTTAAACGTTGTTATAAAAGATTTCCTTGAACTAAAATGACCTGGTTTCTTTAGAAAATGGTTCGGATAATGGATTTTCAAGTAGTGACTCCTGCTTTATCCTGTACCGTACTTTGAAGCACCGGATCCATTACATTAAAAAAATAATTGAATTTCTTTAAGGTTTAGGTAGATTTAGATAGAAATTACCACCTATTGAGAGGGCCTTAGAACGCAACTTTGGAGGGCGGATGGCGGATGGTGGATTTTGTGGACTTGATAACTCTCGAAGTTATCAATCTATCTGTCTTCCAGGCATCGTCCATTTTAGAAATCTCCAGCGGGAGACCCATGCCCTAATAAATTCTTGGAGATGTCCGATATTCCTTTAATTTCTTAATATATCATAGTTCCGGTGGATCTGATGACCTATTCCTTCTAATCCTGAAATCATTATCTCACGTGCATAATTTATAATCACACAGTCCCAGAGGAGGATGTGCTCCATTAATTGTTTATACAAGATGATATTATATAAATTTGAAACTATTGTAAATTATCGTAACGTTTCTACCGTACGTCGCCCGGATTCGCGGTGCCAGTTATCGCCCAGACAAATAAGATTATCAATTTTACTCTTTGAAACTGACATTGAAAATAAAATAAATCTTTTCTATGAAAAAGTACAATACACTATTATGAAAACATTTTTTTTTAAATTTTGGTAAAAATATATTTTTATAACTTCACAAATAATATATTTTACAGAAATATTGTAATTAAAAAGACGGTCGCTTTTAACGGAAAAAAATATATGTTTTATACAGAAAACGTATGTGTACATGTAAAAAAGTATGTACATAATAGAAATTTAACAAATTCTGTATGGGTAAGTTTATCTTAATCGGTAATGCTATCTACCAGCAATGAAAAATTGCAGGTTCGAGTTCCGATGATGACTATATTTTTTCGACGTGATTTATCTAGAAATATTTTAATTTTTGTTCGTTATTTTGTTGGCGGTTGCTTACATCTGAAATATTATTTTCAACGAATCGATTTCACAGATGAGGAAAGATTCGGAGAAGGTAAACATATTATATTGCATGTTAAGTTTCCAATAGTTGATACATATCTTTATATGTCTGTTTTATTGATTGATTAATAATAATAAAATATTTAGAGTTGAGTTGCTAGAATATCCTGTATAACAAATAACAAATAACAAATATGGTGGTAGGGTCATTTCAGGTTAGCATAAAGTCATTTAACTTTGTAGGGGGATGAAAAAACAATATTCAAAGTGTTTTGAGAAAGATATAGCGTAAATAATATACCTTTTTTAAATGTATTATTTCGATGACTTGTGCTTCTGTAACACCACGTCACAATTCAGTCGCTGGTAGGGAATCGTTAGGAATAAATTCGACTGAAATTGTATTGCTCGATAATATATTTGTGAAAATAGATACCGATGATCTGAATGACGAACAATATATTATTATTTTTGTATTTGATGAATAGCAACACAGACCACTAAATATATAAACATGAACAAACGCAAATTCCTTGTCCCAATATTTTCATTTCAGTGTCACCCACGTCATCACTGTGATACCACTTACGCAATCAAATAGCACCGTTACTTTTTTTTAAAAATATGACTCGATTAGAATGAAAATTTAAACGCTGACAATATAATATGCATTCATGTAAAAAAATACGTTTTATTTACGCAAAATTTAACTCTCGATGAGTAAATACTGTTACTGTTGCATAAATATGTCATAAACTATCGGATTTATGTTTCCACGAAGAATGTGAGTAGAATACCCCTCATCCCGCAACTAATGTTCCAAACCTCTCTTCTATATATACACTTTATTTAATATCTACTCGAGTAATTTTGTTTTTATTATCGCCTAACTATTTTCTGAAAAATCGTTACATTAAAAATAAAATTTCATTTCATTAAAATTAACACAATTAGGTAGTTACGTCAATGGTTTCTGTTAATAAAAATAAATGTCTCTCTTATTAAATGTGTATGTATGAAATTTGGTGGCTTTTGTATGGATCTTCCCTGCGATTTTATTATTAGATAGTTTTTTTTCTGAACATATTTCTCGATGATTTATCTTAATTAACAAAAAAGATGGATACACACATTAATTTAAAAACTGAAATTTCACCATGTCATTTATCCGACTGAAGATATAATGCTACTCACTTTTATATTGGCATACAATTTTTTGCTTTGTCCATTTTCATAAAGCTTCTTATTCACTGAATTCAATTTATTGTTGAAGCTACGAATATGGCCATGAACCGGTATCTGGCCGGGTCTTTCGCAGCCGTCTTTTGATTTTTTTACTTACAAAACTCGTGTCATAATTATTTGAATTTATCTTTTCATTTTATGACCCTTTCTCAACTTTGTCGGCCATACTTTAATCAGCTTTAAAAATGGCTTCATTTTTTTTCCTGTCTTCATTTTTGGTTTATACGACCTTTGTGTTAAGGCTGTGCCATCAATAATAATTCAAATTTTCGTAATTTTACGAAAATGTGGGTTTTCATTATTCATTTATATCAAAAGTTATACACTCGATTTGACTTTTTTATAAACTATTACTTGAAAAGACCTTTATACTAATTAAAAACTAAAAAACTAAATGTTATTTGCCATAATTAAGACAATATATGCATAATAAAAAAGATCGTGACCGTTTGATGTATTTTATGCGTGCGACAAAACTATCTTAATTTTGGTAAATTATTACATAAACGAAATATATTTTCTTATAATCTTGAAGCCAAGATTATGGAGACAAATCTGCATTGACCCAAATTAGCAAAATTAAAAAAATTAATAGTGTTATAAACCATTCAATTTGTAGGACATATTACCAATTTTAAACGTTTTTAAAATACTTTGTTTTAGCGAAAATATACGTTTTTAAATAAGGTATTATATTTATTCACATACTTTGAGGCTTCGGCAACTATTTAAAACTAAGTTTTATATCTAATACACAATAATCAGTTTTTCAAATAAAATATTTTCAGTCTTATGAAATACGATAATATTAATTGTCCATCGAACTTTCAATACGCCGCTCGATCTGGCCATGACGGTCGTGGAATCTGCGTTGTAATTATTTTCGTTTAAAAATGCCGAAAAAATATGTTTTCACACATAATATGAATTAATATTGAACTTATTCACAACATTAGTAGCAAATTTCATAAATTAGATGTTTTTTTACTGATTTTAAGGGTCGTAATTAAATATTTATTTTATATATAACACTGTTCCATTTTAAACAAAAGTTCTCTGTTTCCTAAATAATATGTAATTATGAAACAGACATATCACCAAAACGCCAACGTGGCGTTTTAAATCGATAATATCAAACATAATAATAAATTGAAGCTGTCATAATGATTTTAAATTTAGAACATTGATTTAAGCGATCATCTAAATATTTGAAGATACTTTGTCTGATTTCAAAACATATTCATATATATGAATTAGATACTTCGAAAAATTGTTTAATTTTCGATAGATTAATTTAAATGATAACACTCATTCCATAATATTAAACGAAAAACTTGAATAGGTCTTGGACAAGCCTCAAGACACAAGTTATGTTCGATTGCGAGAAAATCAACAATTTTATTGTCGTATCTTTCTATTCAAACCTTCCTCTCTCGCATGATTTACGTACCAAATAACGTCATTAATTATTTATCTGTAACCAATAAAAATTTAACTATTAACCTTGTCTTGAAAGCATATCTAATTTGTGTATAATTTCTTGAGTTACTGGAAAAATAAAAGCTCGCCCTTAAATAAAAATGTCCATTAAATGTCAATTTTTAAAGTTGAAATATTAACAGTAATATATTTTTTTTAAAGAGAATACATTATTTTTGTGAAGTTACAGTTTTTAAAATCATAATTCTGTGGTATTAATATGTCGCAAACGTACTTGGTTGCTATCATGAAAATGGATAACGCATTTCCCCGGACAGGAAAAGGTCCAGGATCGAATCCCGATAGAAACAATTTTTTTTCTGTACATATAATTTGTATTAGTAATGTTTCTAACGCGAATACCTTATTTTTTAGAAATATTCTACTTATATCGATCTTTTTTGAAAGATAAAATATTAAAACTATTTTCTCAATGTGTTCATGTGTTAAAGTCAGTGTGTTAAAGTGTTTATGGTGTTTAATTAATATGAAAGGAGATCCAATTATTTCAAATATTTTTTATAGAAATCAAATTATATTTATGGAAATAGTTCGGAAAAACTATAAAATATTTAAATTAAATATTAATGACCACTCTAGTCTAATAATGACTCAGAGCAGTGAATAAAATGAATGCTGAATAAAAATCCCGACCCGCCATAATCCCGTACTTTTCTCATCACATTCATTCACGTTGTATTCTTTTTGCTCACTTATTAAGTTAAGTCCTCGACGGAACTCGAGTGTCGCGGGTCGGTCGGTACAGCGGGAGGCTGTGTTCTTAAGCCTGCGTTGACATGTATCCCACCGCTTACGTGCGCCCCGCTTTACCCGCTGAGAGTCATTTCCAAAGGAGGGAACTGCTCTTAACAAGAGGCGGATAATGAGGATGGCGGGACGCTGGGGGGCAGGGTGCTTAAGGGGTAAATAACATATCTAAAAAATATGAAAATAATATTTACAATGTCTAAAGAATACTTTTTTCATTATTCATCAAATTATTTATGTTACTTGATTCTTAACAAATTATAGTTAACTTGAGTGTTGATGGATTTTCGTTTTACTTTATTCTTAATGGATTGTACGTTGCGGCAGGACATTAAAATAAAATAAAAGATTGTTCTAGTTTAAACCACTTTATTATGCACATATACTAAAGTCAACTAGTTTCAGTTGGACCCATGTAATCCCCACACTTCTCTCCCACCCCCTACCTGATACTCTGTCTCACTCTGATATATTGTTGCTCTCTCTTCTTTACCTCATATTTAAATATCTGTACTTAGGTTAGTCTATATACAATATTGTCCTGAAGAAGGTTGGGTTTAACTGAAGCTATTTGACTTTAGTATATGTAAAGTGGTTTTGAATGTGCTGATAAACTGGCCAAGGAAGCCACTCTTTCCGGAGTTTTCCCTCGTCAATTCTATATCCCGTTGTATGACAAACTTAATGTGGTTAAAAAACGTACGAATTCTATTTGGACTGCACAATAGATGAATTCAAATAATCATAAGAGTAATCGGCTTAAAATAATTCAAAGATCTTTTTCCCGCACTTTCTGGTTCTCCAAAAGGAAAGTCTCCAAAATAACAATATCAAATATCTCTAGAATGAGAATGGGACATTGCCAGGTAGCCTCACATTTATTCAGATTGAACTTCAAAGATTTCCCAATGTGTGAGTGTGGTGCCGAGGAGGAAACTCTTGACCATATCTTTTTTCCCTTTGCATTGTGGATCACAGGTTTTTTTACAGTAATCTCGTCAATAATAATTTTCAACTCCCGGTTAATTTATGTCGTCTTCTTTCCTATAACTCGCGACATTTAATCTATATACATAATAGCGAATTTTAACTTGATTAATGGCATAAATCACTCTTGAAGGGTGGATTGCCTATTTAAAAGAAGAAGAATAAGAATAAAGTAGTTTAAAACTAAAACATTATTATATTTAATTACAATATTTTTAGATTGTTGGCCTAGTAATCGGGGATTCGAGCCTCGTTGTAGGAGACTAGTAAGTTAGTTCAAATTTAATAGCATAAGCTTAGTTTTAAAATGGTAGATATAAATGTCCAAATCATTCCGTGTACACATCTCTATTTAAAAATAATATCGTGGCAGAATATTGATATTTGACTATGTTTGCCACATACGATCATGTACATGTAATTATTAAATATGGATAAGAGTATATCAAAAATGATACTTACCCAATTATATATACTGCATGCTTGTTCATGATAATTACAAAATATAAGGCACAGCTGTATACATACATACGTAAATACGTAATACTTTGATATATAATATCTCCACAGTTAAGTGCGAACTTATATATATATATATATATTAGTCGTTTTATTTCAACCCCTTCAATAACCCAGAAATCACGAAAAACGTTTAAAAATAGAATTTTCATCTAAATGCTTCAATAGATATTTTTAAAATACGGTGTATATATCAATATTATGGGAAATGCAAATAAACTACAAAATTGATTGCCACTTTATTTTATTTTTAGAGATGTTAAAGTGCGGTGTTTTATTGGTCCGTGTGCGTCGCGTTTTTTCTGGTGTCGGGTTCAAAAGTTCAGACAAGAAAGGACAATGGTTAACCAAACTCCTCCGAAACCATCAACGTCAGCAGCAACGCCAGAACATGTGGCTCAAATTCGACGTGAAATTATGTGCAATCCGCGTAAATCGATAAAGAAGATTGCAGCCTGTGCTGGAATAAAGAAATCAATAGTGCACGTTATTTAAAAAAAAAAACTACAATTTCACCCATACAAACTGCAGTTTGTTTGTGCAGTTTCTCAACAAAAATGGCCATTCTTTACGTAATACCTTAGCGAGAACGTTACCGGAACGTTTTGGAATAGCACGAACACTTGTAAACATATTGTTTACTGACGAAACACAGTTTCATATCGATGGTTATGTTAATAAACAGAACATGAGATACTGGTGCTCCGAAAACCCAAGAGAACGCCATCAAAAACGTTTCCATTGTCCAAAAACGACTGTGTGGTGTGCAAGTTCTGCCTGAGTGATAATTGGCCCTTATTTTTTTAACCAGCGAGGGACAGATATGCTGACGTGTATTGCCGAATGATCGACGAGCTTTTGGTACCGCAACTGCAGTTGTTTCCCGGGTTCAACAATAGAACACAATTTAACACACAGTAACACAACAAAACAGGCCACTCCACACACAGCTAGAGTTTCAATGGAGAAGCTGAGGGAAATTTTTCCAAATAAATTAATCAGCAAGTACGGAGACATACCCTGGGCACCTCGGTCACCGGACCTTACACCGTGAGACTTTTTTTGTCGGGATATCTTTAGTCGAGAGTTAATACCAACAATTCTCAAACAATTCAGGCCTTACAAGAAAATATCCGTCGTGAAGTTGCTGCCATTGAACCAACGTTTTGTTTTCGCGTGTTTGCAAATTTAAGAGTTCGATTGCAAGAGTGTCTTGAGAGAAATAGACGGCCTTTAAACGATATTGTTTATAAAATATTAAATAAGCATCGTTAAACTCCATTTCGTGTAAATAAAATATGAGAATAACATTGAAGTTATTTTTAAATTTAATATTAAACATGAAAATTTTCTGCTGGACCCTTTATATATGAATACTCGCGATTAATTGTGTTAGATTATAAGCCATGGAAGAACGTATATTTTGGGCTGCGAGTAAGAATGCATCGGTTGGGGGATGCTCTGGTCAGGATTGTCCACGTGACCACTAGATGGGGGACATTCAGACTCTGAACTGTTCTTTACATGCACTTGAGTATTTTCTCTGAGATTCCTGCAAATGGGCCATCAGTGTCCGATTATTATTACATAATACATAATTTAATTGGAATTATAATTTGTAACACAAAAAATATTTTTTTTATAAATATTTATAAATTATGTATGTGAAATTATAATCAATATATATACTCGTTTATCAATAGTTAAGATCATGTATGTCATGCAATAAGACGTAAAAATATATTCTTGGAGAGCAAGATGAAAAATTTATTATTTCATCTAGATCTTCGAGAAGAGCACCAACTTCAAAAGCTTTTCATATAACTCCCAAATGTAATTCCTTACCTTGTGTTAAATTTAGTGAACACTCACGAAAAATACTCCTAAATAGCCAGTAAAATACAGGCAGGTACGCGTTAATTACCAAAACGCGTCATTAAAGAGATGAAATACCTTTGAAACGTATGAAAGTTAAATCATTTTATTTCATTTCAGTATGTGTTAAAAAATATTTGTGTAATTCCCAAACATGTTCTGCTTTATTTAAAATAAATATTTTTAATAAAATCAGTTTATGAACATAGTTATTTGACAAATAAAATAATTTAGGTAATCACTTAAATAAAAATAAATAGTTACTACAGTTGTAATAATACACCGTATAAAGTAAAAAATATAATAATAAAAAATATTTAATGTAGTATAATAGGAAACGCAATTTCTCAGTAAAATAAAGTCTCAAATAAATACATCCAGTGATTAAAATAAAGAAGTAATTGAATTCTTAAACGTTTTATATGATCATTATTATATCACTGTATATTTCACATCATCACGATACATTTTTATTTATTTTTCACTATCATTTGGTTTATATACTCTGTATTATTTGAATAGTTTAAAATCATATTTACTATACTATAATATATTGTATAAAAGCCTCTATTTATTCCATTAATGTAAATAAAATGAATAAGTATCGATTTATATTTTCACTTGCCCTTCTGATAGATTATCTAAAGCACATCTAAGCCATTGTTATCTACAACTGAAAAATGCTTCAAATAATGATGACGTAGGTAAACCCCTATCATAGTGTACACATTTCACCCTCGGGAGAGTGCGACCCCGTCAGAGGCACAACACTACCTAGATATCAATAACTTGCCTGTGTTATGGTAAACTTTTAAATCATTATAACATACAACAAAATTCAAAGTACTTTTCACCGCAAGAAAGTTATCGATGGCGTTCATAAAAGTTTTCCAAAGTATTTAATAAGCTGTAAGGAGTCGAAGCTTTTAAGGGCTCATGGAAAATTAATTTCTCATATGAGTTTGTTATCCCGGAGAATTATTGCAAATCCTTTGCCTCAAGTTATGATTGGAGATTTACGGTTTTGATTCTCAACTTGAGATTAAGCTTTTCAACGATATTAAATTTTAGGTTTAATGTGTTTATTTATTTTGCTATTTTTTGGAAAGAATATCCGATATCAAACGGAGATTTTTTAATCATGATATAAATGGTTTATATGGTAGGTACCTACTCCCGTTAATACCAATAATCGCCATTTTCATAAAAAATAACTTTACCCATAAACGGTTTATAGTCCTACACTATATTTGTATTTAAAATTGTTATATGAACTTATGAAAATGATTTTTCGAAAGGGTGCTTTTTTAATCTATTTTAAAAAAAAGCCTTTCATACAGTTTCTTATAACGGATGGCAAAGAGTTCCACGCTTTTAAACCTGCCCCCCCAAATGCCCGTTTCTTAAACTTAGACTTCTGTCAGCGGTCGGTCGATTCTACAACCCTTCCTGCGGCTGAAGTAGAGGCTGGCCTGAAAGTTTGACGTCTACTATTCCAATTGTCTGGGATATAGAGACACCATGTCATATTTCGCCTTGTATCAACCAGCATAATTTTAATTCAACTCTTTCAGGAAAATAGAGCCAATGTAGCTCACGCAAATGGGATGTTATGTGATTGTTGCGTAAAAGCATAGATGCCGGAAGAAAACAGGATATACGGAAGGAGGTTTGCACTCACCACAATCCAGTTCTTCAGACACCTCCAAGATGGACTGTAAATTTATCACTATCTTCGTCTTGGGTCCTTTAGAATACACTGTATAGACGCGACGTCTCAATTGAATTATATTATTCGATTTACAAATTACCGCACCGATTCAAGGTCGCCATTCGACTGGTAGCGGCATAGCGGGTGAGGATAGGGAGGATAAAGAAAGCTACAGTACATTATTTTCGTTCAAGAATAAATAAGTAATTAACAAATAAATATATGTCCCAAACAGTGAGAGAATTGAGAAACTACATATATTATCTGTGCTGCTGCATGTATTATAGAATGGATTGTAATTTATCCCGCTGAAATATTGGAAGAAAGGCCAACATAAATACTATTACAATAGTCTGCACGTGACAGTTGTATACCTCTTGAATAATTCTTTAATATTTAAGACACCGTAATTTGGGGAAGCTTTTGCAATGGAGGGTGAATCGCGCTACGCAATATAATTTTTATAAATACTACTTCTATCGAACATTGATTATTCTAATATTTATATTAATTCTTAGTACTAATGAAGTGTATGAAGGAATGCTAGCGTACAGTTTGTTTACTTTTAATCAGAAAAACGTTGTTGAAAGACCATTTAATTGACAAAATATTATTAATTGAACTTACGATAACTGTAACTGCAATATTTGCAGTGGAAAGTAATTCATTTGAAAACCAGAAGAGACTTGATTCAGCGCTTTTAGTCTTATCGTTGGGTACATATCTACTGTACTGGACTGTAAACGAAGGATAAAATATTGTGTATATTTGTAATTTTTGATTATTATTATTACTTGTAATTTACAATTTTTAAAATTTATTTTCACAACTAAACTTTATACATACTACACACAAGTTGAATTATTGTCACTTCTATAGTTTAAGGAAGTACAGTCCCTCTCATCCATCATAAGGTAATAACTGAAAATGTGAAAATTAAAATAATCATGTTACAATATTTTGAGTATGTCCAAATCTTTGTAGGAACCAATTACTGAGATTTATCCCCTGAGGAATTGTCACTAAGATATAGATATCTCACAAAAACGAAGCTATTGCTTTTATTTATATGAGAAGTATAGAAGTCTTGAGCATTACAGGGCGTACGACCCGTCATCGGCTGGCTAAAGTGATAACACAATGAAATCTATCAAAAAAAAATTGGCTCCATACTTCGGTTAAAAAGTCTCAGCTTCAGCGACATTTATACTGTTACATGAGAATGAATATCAAATTTTCAAAATAGACCATGGATGGCGACATCATAGTTAGTAATAAATAATTGAAATGTTCCAACATGATAACATATGTACAAATTCCAAAAAAAAAAAAAAAGATAGATGTAGCATGGGTAAATAGATGAACGTTACGTTGTGTAAAGTGATCACTTAAGCCAGCCGATGATAGATGCCCAAAACTTCCATACCTCCCATGTAAATAAAAGTAATAGTAATATCTCTGTGAGATATCTATATCATAATCATGTAACGCCACAAAGTAACCGCCATATCAATTAATGATATAATTTTTATAATTAAGTGAAAGATTAAACGAATAATGCATATTATTTTATAATCTAAATAATTATTTTACTACAAAATAATAATATAATACGCACCACTATTTAAATTATAATATTTTCTTGTATTAATAGTTGTCTGTTTCGAACACATCAGTTTTAATTTCGACAATAAAGAGCATAATCGTGATCTATCGAAATGGTTAATTTTTCAGGGGAGCACTGTAATGTTTGTTTTATTAGAAATAAATTGAAACTTTAGTATTCTGAACTGTCAAAAAAAGTAAAAACACTTGGATATAACAGATGTAGTATGTAAAAATATAAAATAATTAACAATGTTGAATTCATAACTCATTTGAACCCAATAGTGAACATATCACCGCTGTGCTCTATATAGTTGATTTGGTATCTTATAAATTTTCGAAATGTTGAGTTTTTCATAAATTCACTGCATATTTTTAATATCAATCTAAAAATTGTGTAATTAGATTAATATTTTTAAGGAAAACACATTCTTATTGTGAAGTTGTAATTATTCAGAACAGACGGTCTGTGATGTTTTAAATACTAATTTAATGTATTCATTTTTAATGTATTTATTTTTGTGCTTCCGGGATAAACAATATTTTTCGACAAAATTGATTTTATATGTATATATTTATAATTAATACATTAAATTAGATTAATATTAGACTTAAATTCCAGGTTGTTAAATAAAATTCGTAAATCACGAGTCGTTTACTTCCAAGCCCCCCTATAATCAAACATATTAATTTTAATGGTGTTTTACTAGAAAAACAATATATACAAATAATAATTTAAATAATAGAATAAACAAAAACAAGTTTATGTTTTGTGTCAAAATTCTATATAATTGAGTACGTATCCTCTAAACGGCTCAGTAATGAAACTGACCACTAGTTTTAGTCATATTTCATTAGCTTATACCAAAGAAGACCAAATAAAATAAGCGACACCTAAAATACGTGTGTTGAGTTTCAAACATCTCTAAAAATAATACACAAAAGTATCTTCAAAATATCTATTGAAGCATTTAGATGAAAATTCTATTTTTAAACGTTTTTCGTGATTTCTGAATTTTAATAAAAATCCGTTATTGAGGGGGTTGAAATTAAACGACTCAAATATTAAATACTAATTGCAAAATGATATAAATTCTGAAAAATTAACAACATTTTGCGGAAGTAAATTCTGAAAGTTTCCTAGAAGGCAGGTTAAATTAAAATGTAAATAAAATGTTTCATTAAATTTTGTACATTTTTAATGCTTTCCTTCAGCTCTTAAAACAGTAAAACACGTAACGTAATATTATGAAAAGGATTCTCATAATTCACAACTTACCACCCCTTTGTGTTTTCGCTGTAAATGTATCTTCAGAATGGCTCTTATTTTATTAACTACCCCCGTTATGAAACTACCCCCGCATTTCTTTGTTCGATGTACCTACGGTGTAGTTAACCCTAGGGTAGTGATATAAATTTTACACCTTTCTTTGTTATTACAATGAGGTTGATAACCTCATCGCATTATTTTAAACAATTAAATTTTTAGTAATATTACGATTTATAAGACATGTGAATTGTATGAAAATTTCTTACTTATTAGTTTTAAACAGTTTCTAGATACAAATAAAATAAAACATAATTTTTATTTAAAAAAATATATTAAAAAACTGTCCAATAAAATATAATAATATGTATTAGGATTTTTCCCACAAAATAATTACTATATTTAGGCTATGTAGGAATGAATGTGGCAAATTATCCTGACATTGTGATAATAAAAAATATATTTTAAACATGTTGATGTTACGACTTTTTGTGCAGGAATGAAAAAAGGTTTCTTTCTAAGAGAGAATGGTTGTCTAAAATCGTAACAGTTACTATATTTAATAAATTATTTTTTTTAAAGTGCGTCATGCGAAAACGGCTATCTCTGAAAGTTTTATTATATGATTGCCTTAAAGCTTAAATTATGGCAGAGATATTAAAATTAACGAAGTGGAATTATTCTTGTGGGAAATGAATCGTTAACTAAAATTATATAAGAAAGTTAATGGAGTTTTGTTGTTTACCTTTAAATTAAAGCAAATTTTTTTACTTTAATTATACCTTAAATGTTTTATTTATTACACTGTAAAATATAAATATTTTTCTGTGTATATATTATAAACAGTGCTTCCTATAAGGTGTGTGGGTGTGCGTGCGCACACGATTTGGCATCATAGCACACACAAAAAAATATAGCGTACACACAATTTTTAACAAGACTTCTTCATGTGCCCCCTTCTATCAAAGGTTAGCGACCACGTAATAAAGGTGTCCTAACAAGAGCGGAGAATTAAAATTTTGAATAAAACACAGTTTTTTTGAGAAAATGCCAAAATTTTGATTTAATCATAAAGTAGATCTGTGGAAATTATTTATGTAACAACGCATCTGATAAATACCCTCCTCGGTTTTGCTGGCATTTCTGCGTTCTTTTGACGTCAATTTCAATTTCAATTTTTCAATCTCATCATCTAGTTTTCTCCTTCAAGTCTTGGGTAGTCGTGGACTTGTTGACATAAACTTTTGACATCAAAAAACCTCAGAGAAAGAAGTCCAAAGGCGTTATATCGCACAACCTAGGCGGCCAATTCTGGTCGCCCAAACGGGAAATTACACGACCAGGGAATATCTCGTGCAATAATGCTATTGTTTCACGTGATGTCTGGCAAGTGGTACAGTCCTGTTAGAACCACATGTCTTCGAGATCCATAACCATTCATGAAATATTCAATTATTGCACAACAGTAGAATGGCGCCAAATTTAAATATTCTGCTCTTCTTGGGACACCTTAAGTACATTGATTTATCCTGTACAAAATAGTTAACTTTTTAGATGTTAAACGGCCAAGATAATCTATTACGTTGCTTTCTATCTTTCCTTGTCTAATAAGTTGTAACATATCATATTTCTCATTGCAGAGAATGTGTCCTATGTATATAGATCTTCTTGATGGTTGTTATCAGTTCTCTTGGCATATTTATGCGTCTTAATAAATCTTCATTAGTAATGTGATCAACCCTTTCCCTACCAGTTGCCTTATACTGGCAAGGTAATGATTTTATTATTTTCTCCCCCAACGCACTAATAATAGCTTAAAATTGCATAAAAGTTTGTTGTCGTTTTGATATTTATACGTGAAAAATTACACGAATTTTTGCAGCAGATATTTTTGAATGTAGAAAGTTTGAAAGCTTTTAGGGAATTTTTTCACAAAAATGTCTTCTAAACTCACGTTTTAAACCAATAGAAAATTTTGCATGTTTTTTTTTAATATTAGGCTTTTGCGTATATAACAAGCCATTACCTGTTAATTTAACAATATTTCGCTGTCGTTACGAAAACATGGGTTTTCATTATTCATTTATGTTTGAAGTTTAGTGTATAGTCTAATCGACTTTTTTTAAAAAAGGGACTTTGATAAAATCTCTGTGCTTGTATAAAACTAAAAACTGAATGTTGTTTTTAATAATTAAGACAATATAGACATTAATTGAAAAACCGCGACCATAAATTTCGTGTTCTGTTTGCCAGAAAAAAATCAAACATATTAATGCTATTTACTTACGGCTTCAAATACTATTTAAAATTAAGTTACGTATCAAAAACACAATAATTTATTTGTAAATAATATTTTTATTGGTCCTATGAATTTTTAATGTATTTTTTTGTGTCATATTGCTGATTCGAGTCGTATATAAATGATAAATTAAAACCAACATTTTTTTATAAAACGCGAAAACATTAATTTATTAAAATATAAAATAAATATATTAATTAGAAATATATACATATAAAATCAATTTTATGGAAAAATATTGTTGTTGCTCCGCCGGGATTTGAACCTATATCTCTTTACTAACCGGGGAAGGTTCATTATCCAACTATGCTACAGCGACAATTTTCAATATCAAAAAGGTAACATATAGGTTCAAAAATTGTCGCTAAAAATATTGTCGCTGTAGCATAGTTGGATAATGCACCTTCCCCGGTTAGGAAAGAGATCCAGGTTTGAATCCCGGTGGCGCAACAACAATATTTTTCGATAAAATTGATTTTATATATATATCTTTCTAATTAATATATTTAATTCATATTTAAAATATCACAGACCTATGTTCTGAATATTTATAACTTCATAATAAGAATGTATTCTCCTAACATTAATTTATATTGAAAGTCCCCCCATAAAATAAGGAGGAAGGCTACATCTCAGAAATCGATGATGTACAGTGCGATTAATAATTTAAATGAAATGCCAGAAAACATTAGAAAAGGTGGAGAAACTACATAGATTGAAAATGAAACTAAGCAAATATATGAAAGATAATTTCTAGTAAAAATAAACGATTTTGATTTTGTTTATATTAGAGCATATATAAAAATACTGCACTATGTTAATAATAAATAATAATAAAATTAATCTGTAACAGAATAAATTATTATTGAAAGCATGAAATATGATCTTGATTGTACAAAAAATGATGTAATTTGAGCCCACTACAAGAAAATAAAAATTAATTTAATAAATGTATAAGACGAATGATCTGTACAAATATGTACTACCGCCTAATTGCAAACAAAAAGTAAATGTCTAACATTAAATAGAAGAGAAAACCTCCCTTAACAAAACACTGTCTTGAAAACACAATACAAAAAATTACTGGGCTTACAAATTAATGTATATACGCATTAGTCCCGTAATTATTTTCGCTCCGAGCAGAAGATCTAACAAAAACAATCCTGCGTTCGTTCTCCTCGAATTACGCGTTGTTTCGCGGTAATATTCCGCAAATAATGTTCGCTCACATGTCGACGGATATTGTTTTGCCGCGGGTTTTCTTTAAGGCTCTCACATCCGGTTTTGTGTAACAAATGGTACATATTTTTTTCCGTTTCGCGCCACCGCTTCCGAGTCATCGTTTCCTCCAAAGCCTAATGATCCGCCGCGCACCCGGAACATCCCCACCGATAATGGGGTGTTTTCGCTTTCTTCTTGCGGTAAGAAATTCGGTGACATTTTGCGTTATTGACTAAGTAACAAAAGTACCCAGCACCCACCCACCCTCTATATAAATGTAAGTGATTTAAAAAAATGTTTTTAAGGGATTAAAAAAAAAAGATTAATTAAATATAACCATAATGTTCATGAATTTAATTTAAGTACCATACTTAGTATACACGAATGGAAGAGGAAAAAAAGGAATTGTTATATTTTTTAAGAAGAACACATTATTATTGTGAAGTTGTGGTTTTTCAGAACATAGGTCTGTGGTATTTTAATACGAGTTATAATGTATCAATTAGAAAGATATACATATAGATAAAATTAATTTATCGAAAAAATATTTTAGCTGCCACTGGGATTCGATGCATCTTTCTAATTAATACATTTTAATCCAATCGGTGCAACAAGACCACTTCGTATGTGACGTGCAGGATGAATATTATGTTCCAGGCTGATTTTGTTTGATTACTGTTTTAGTTTGGCAAATATTTGTTAGTTCGTATTTTGTGGTCATGGAGGATATTTGATTACAATTTATTATCAAGTATTTAATGTCTCAACAGCATATATTTCTTTGCTCAATATTGATGACCTCGACATTTGGAAAATCAGCTCAGTTCCGTTTGGCGGGTTTTGTTAATAAACAAAACAGCCATTATTAAGGTACTAATTTTTTTTATTTGATACACCAACTATTTTTAGACCCACGCAGAGTGACTGTATGGTGCGCCATGTAGTGCATGTCCCTATTTCTTTCAGGATGCAAGAGGCAATGCTGTAACACTAATGGTGATCGCTATCGTCACATGTTCTAAAATTTCTTGATAGTCGAATTGGATCTATTGAGCCTAAAATATGTGGTTTTAATCAGATGATACCACCAACTCATACATAGATTGAAATTTTGCGAGAAATTTTTCTCTGCCGCATAATGTCAAGAAGTGGTGATATCGACTGGTCTCTTCGATCACCTGATTTGACAACTCCCGACTATTTTCTGTGAAGGCTCTTGAAAAGAAAAATCTACGCCAATAAGTCAATAATAATTTTGATGCGAAAGAACAATATTCGAAATGAAATTGCAGAAATAATACGGTAAGTGTGAGAGAATGTTATGAAAAGGGTATATTAAAAGAGCACGTGTTTGTGCCGCTGTCAAAGATGGCTACTTGATCAATGTCATATTTTATACACAATTGTAATATACTTTTAAAATAAGCAATGTTATCTTTGTGGTTAAGATTCATATTTTTATTATTTATCTTTGTTTAATTAACCACTAAAATGAGTTTAAATACATCTACCGGTTTCGAAAAATACAATTTTCTTCTTCAGGATGTCATAACTAACTAAAACATATATTGTTTCTTTGACAGAATCTATTTTTAAAATCTATTTTTAAAAGAAAAAAAATTTTTTTTTTTAGTACCTAACTCAAATCATTACTTAATACAAATTTACTCGAATAATTTTTAGGAAAAAATTTTAGAATGGGACTCGTAGTTAAATTTGCTAATCATTTGATAGAAAATGGTCATGATTTTGATAAAAAATTGGGATTGTCAATTTTGCATATAAACGGTGTTGGTCACAAATTAAATAATTTGGAATCGTTGGAGATAAATAAAGCGTGTAAAACTAATCAAAAAATTATAAACAACCAACTAAATTTAACTACGAGTCCCATTCTAAAATTTTTTCCTAAAAATTATTCGAGTAAATTTGTATTAAGTAATGATTTGAGTTAGGTACTAAAAAAAAAAAAAAATTTTCTTTTAAAAATAGATTTTAAAAATAGATTCTGTCAAAGAAACAATATATGTTTTAGTTAGTTATGACATCCTGAAGAAGAAAATGGTATTTTTCGAAACCGGTAGATGTATTTAAACTCATTTTAGTGGTTAATTAAACAAAGATAAATAATAAAAATACAATTGTAATAAACCAAATAATTAACATTTAAAAACCGTATTAAAAATTTGTGTTTTATTTCATAGTTATTCAAAAATAACATCGACCTGGAACATAATATTTATTCTGTATGTGGCGGGAGTATGTCTCGAATTGGACTATTCTCTCACTGAAAA
Source organism: Eubasilissa splendida (assembly GCA_031772225.1). Classification (NCBI taxonomy): domain Eukaryota; kingdom Metazoa; phylum Arthropoda; class Insecta; order Trichoptera; family Phryganeidae; genus Eubasilissa; species Eubasilissa splendida. The sequence continues at coordinate 25,358,705 of CM062858.1, read as the reverse complement.
ACGTATCAGAGGTGGAAACACTGAGAACCACAACCAGGTGAGAATGGCGAGGGGATCCTCGAATACGAAACTCGGCACCAACTAACCAACCAGTGTACATTTTTACAGTGTCATGTTTGTATAATATGAATCACTATCCTGATTAATCATAGAGTATATCAAATACCTTTAACAGCGCTGAGAGCTGCTGAATGCCAGCTGGATCTGGTCTGTTGCTGATCAAAACAAATATTTGATCATGAAATGAGGAAAAAACTACCATACAAGGACATAAAGTTCCAATAAAGTCGGATCACGTGACGCGCAACAGTCTTTGGCGTTCAAAAGCGAGTAGTACGATTTTGGCTGTACGTTATGTATGTACATATTGCACGTTCGAACGACAATTGACCCTGTATAAAACAATTTCACTTTAATTCTGAGCCAATGTAGGGAGAATATATCCAGGTTAGCATTAATGTATTATTATATCCTTGAATAGTATATAGGAGTACCACCCATACAAAGATTTAAATGAATAAATAGAAAAAACTATAACATTCTTATAAAAAATTAATGTTATTCTAGTAATTCTATATCATCAAGCGATAATTTGAGTTAGGTACTAAATTTATTTTTAAAATTAGATTAAGTTAAAGAAACAATAACATATGTTTATGATTAGTTATTGACATCCTGAAGAAGAAAATGATATTTTTCGAAACCGGTAGATGTATAATATTTTAACTCAATAAGTGGTTAACAAAACAAAGTTAAAAATTAAAATTAATAACCCATTGACGCCTTTTATATAAAACTAAATATTTGAATAATTATCAAATATATAAAATAGTCTAATATAGTAAAAGAGCTGTTAAAGTAATTATAAATCTAAACTAATAATGTAATTTTATTAAATGCCTTATACAACTAACAAATAGAAATCAACGACTCTATTTCAAGTGAGAGCCATTTAGTTCACGACGGTAAAGAGAGTTTCGAATCGATTTTTACATACGGGTCTAATTTTAAAATGGTTCCGCGATTATTAAAACAAATTTAAACAAATCACTAAGAAAGATACACAGATATAAATTATCTTTCAAAAAATATATTCATCACTGGGACTCTAGCCTGGAACGTAATATTGTCGGTAAAGAGCTAGCCTTGCACCACCAGGGCATGTTTACCTCAAAAGTTTTTGAGAAATATTGTAAACAAAAAGGGAAAAAAAAAATCTTGTTTAACAAACGCTTATTGATGAAATTGAAGGCGCATCGGTACAATCTGTACAAGATCTCTAAAATTTGAGTACCGGTAATGGGTTTATTTTTTCGATTGATTTTTGATTTTTTCTGAACATTTTTCTAAGTGATTCATCTAAATTTATTTACTAAAATTCTTATGTTTATGCCTCATTGCGGAATGGTGAAGTCCGGCAGTCTACAGAATTACATATAATTCATAGCAATATATTGTGAAATTGTACTACTTTTCTACAACACAACAGGTTTAATTTACTAGAACTCTAGAAAAAATGTATATCATATTCTCACAAGTCAGTCATACAATTTTCTGTAACGGTGACTGTAAACGTTCATACTCGTACTCTAGTTTTCTGATCCGCCCTTAGGCTAACAGCAAAGTTTTCTCGTACTCTCTGCCCCTCATCCCACACCAGCATTTTCTTAAGTCGTGTTTGTGCTGAAAAGAAGAAATGTAACACATGTTTATTTCATGAAACAAATCCCTTTCGACACATCAATAAAACAAAAGTTTATTTTAAGTCGCATAAAAAAGCAATGTTCTTTGTAATAAACAGCAATGGTTCTGCTGTGCACTGAGTAGTATTTTATGAAATCAGATACAGCTGGTTTTCTAGAACCACTTATGGAACATTGAAATATATATATATTTAGGGGCATTTCGTTTCTAACACACAGCGAACCATGTTACTATTCAACAACCATTTAAACAGGAATTATTAAAAATAACAATAATTTATCTTGAGCACTCCTCATCCCTCGTTCCCCGGCTTATGTAATTCGCCATGAAAATATTACTCCAGTATGCTCTTTATAGTATCCTTAAAACCAGGAGATGTGATCATTATTTCTTTCTGGTAGAATGACAATATCTGAGTACCTACATATAGTCCACTATTGAAGTAATTAATTATGAAAATATTAATAATTCAAAATGTTACGGTAATTCCCAATTCGCAAAGGCTAACTAAAAAATTTTTAATTCTTCATTTATGAAGCTTCTGAATAGAATCGAATGAATTTAAAATTTAATATCATAAAGGCTAAAAGAATTTTTCTGCTCTCAAAAGAACTTAACTTAACTTTAAACAAAAAAGTCGGGAAAATTAAAAATTTTAATTCTTCAATATTTTGAAGGAATTTTCGTAAAAGCGAAATTAGGGAAGCTATTGTCTTGTTAAGATATACATTTTAATCAGTGTATGAATTGATTTTACATAGGAAAAAAAATAGTTAAAAAATAATAAAAAATATTTCTACAAATGTTCACATATAAGATGTTATAATTTGAACAAATAATAAATAGATATTCATCTTCTTTATTGTTACACTATTATCAAAGCTGTAATTGGTATTGAGATGATGGGATTTATTCCGCATTCGTAACTTTTATTTTTAATAGGTGCACACGTATACTTGTTAAATATAATGTTATCGTCGTGGCTCGACTAGTTTGATTTGAATTCGTCGAGATTTGGAGATGAAGTGTTCTCGTGTAATTATTTGCTAGACCGCTAGTTCAAGTACCGCTGTGATTTTGGTGTGTTGTTGACGTTGAAACTCATCATAGTGGAATAGTGAACGTTACATTGTGTAAAGTGATCACTTAAGCCAGCCAAAGACATGTCGAAAACCTTGTAAATACCCATACTTCCATATTTTTCCATTAATAAAAAATATATGAGATATCTATTATATATTTAATACCGTCTCATTTAGCACAGACTTTGGTCTAGTTAAGGTGACAATTTACATTATGAATTATAAATAGTATAGATATGTTTGTTTTATTTGCATATGTATAACATTATTTATGATGTATAATTTATATTTATAAGACGTTAATAAATTTGAATTTTTTTTCAATTTATTTATAATGGAAGAATTTGAAGAATTATTTTTTTAACAGAAGAATTTTTTAGATATTTTTTTTATTTCAAAAGGCACGTTAAAAAAAAGACTTACAGAAACCAGCCACCGTAATAATTATTATTGAATCTCCGGACAAACATTTTTTTGTTTTGGGAAAATAATATTTTATAAATCCAAAATCTTAGTTTTTACAGGGTATCGAGAATCGACAAGTGGGACTATAATTCAGACTTGAGGCTCGCGACTCGGCCAAACTTTTTACAAAGTAACTCAATTTCAATAAGTGACTCCCATCCGTCTTTTAGGGCTAAAGGATGACCCTGATCTCGGAACCGTCCCCAAACAACCTTCAACCCTGTTCATGAATACATTAGATCCTCACAAAATATCTTGTATCAAAATGCTGCCTTCGCTAGAGGGTTGCCCTTTTCTATTCAGTGTATTTTTTTTTGTATAAAAATAGATTAAACAGGCGTTGCATGTGTATAACAATCTTTAGATGAATTTAAAAAAAATGTCGAATCCTAATTTTTTTTTTGTAAGGTTGCCATCAAAATTGAATTTTTGTATGTTTTAAATAAGATTACATTATACCTAAAACTATGTAAAAATATTTATGGAAGTGAAGCCTAGAGTTAGCAAAACAAAATGAAAATAGACTAATTGCGATGGACAATGCGGTCTCTCAGGCGCACGCAAGTATATAAAAATCTATGTATAAAAACAACTATCATGGCACTATTGCCGGAATCAATTCAATCCAGTCATTAGAGTCACTATCTCCCAAAGCTTCGTCTCCTCTTTGGTTTATAGAATATCAGGTACACACATGGTGACGACTTTCATCTGAGTCAGATGCTCGAATCATCCAATTCGCTGGACCTTGATATAGTTGACGAGCTCATAAATATCGAGATTATATTATCTTCGCAAATCGGATTAAAGAATAGAATCAAGAATGGACGAATTAAGAGCAAATGTAGAGCTATTTATAACATTGTCGATATAATAAAAGAAAAGGATGCTGAGATGGTGTATGGCCATATGGAACGTATGTTCATGTAGTATCAAGAAAAGAATGGTAAAGAAAATATATGAGGCGAGTGTTGAACGAAACAGGAACAGAAAGCATTCACGAAAGGCCTAGCAGAATCATAAAAACAGCTGAAAGCGTGCATTAGAAGATGTATGAATGTGGATGAAGCAAGAGTACTGTACTATGACAGAAAAGTGTGACGTTAAATGATGTATGCCTACCCCTCAGGAGAATTGATACAATAGTTAGTTAGTGTTTGTAAAATGATATCTTTTACGTATTTTAATAAAATATCTATCTACCAATACTTTATTATTATGGAGTTATTAAATTTGTAGTTATATACCGGATTCAAAACGCAATTACGTATATTATTACGTTTCGCCGTCTATTTCTATGACTTTCTGGACATCTAGGACGTCAATGATATAGTGGATGTATTGGATTCATATGGCTGAATAGTGCTTTATTAAACGGCCAGGTCTGTGAGACGTGAGCATGGAAAAACAAACGTGATTTTATGATTTCAAGATTACTTAAATGTTTTTTCTTTTATATATTCAATAACAGTACGTAAATATATATTCCATTTGAAAAAAAGTATACATTTTAAATTAAAATATTGTGAAATTGTACAATTTTTGAGCTGTCTTCTCTCTTATCTATGGTCATCTTGCGTCGTATCATAGAAGCCGTGAATGAAAATGTACAAATTTTCTTTATGGTCACACTGTCAAAGAATGATGCAATACTGACAGTTTGTAATATTTATAAGTTGATACGTAATTCTAACAATCTTATATTTATTACAATGAGGTTTGTGTGTTTATTATTGTCTATCCGCGAACAAAGATAGAGTAATTTTAATTACATAGAGATTGCATTATTGTGTAATCCAAGTCACCTTTCCCCAAGAGAGAGAGAGAGAGTAAAAAGAGTCTCACGGAATAGAACGGTTATACGAGTCTTAGTAAGACGTGTAATGAAGAAGGAGGAAGCACTAAAGTCAACATATCATTCCGCAATTGCAACTCGTCTCAATCGATAGTCGTCAACTGTGTACGGACACTGGCATCGCATACGATAACTGTAAACCGGAGTAAGGAGCACGGTGATTCTAGTAACTAATAACAGCAAACACTATTGCTCCATTATCGTGAAATTTAATAAGTGTTAGAAGATGAGCTTTATATTTTGTTGGTGCACTTTTACAATTTAACCAGAGCGACGCTATATGATGCCATTCCAAACCTAGTGAATTTCAGCGGAGATCCAGGTTCGAATCCCGGTAGCGCAAAAACAATATTTTTCGACAAAATTGATTTTATATGTATATATTTATAATTAATATATTAAATTAGTATTTAAAACATCACAGACCTATGTTCTGAATAATTACAACTTCACAATAAGAATGTGTTCTCCTTAATAATGATATTTATTAATACAGTAATGACTCCGTATCAAACTCTCCGTATATGTATAGACTAGTCCCGTATCCAGGAAATAAATACAATTATTTCTACAACAAGAATTTACCATGCAAATAAGGATCATTTAGTTTTTAAATAAGTGCACTGATATTAAAATAATTAGAATTAATTTACCCTTTTATTACATAGATGATTCCTCAGATAAATTATTATCGGACGCCGTCGGCATAAGCCATCGGCTGCGCGCCGCCTACCGGCACCACTTCCGTGACAGGAGTACCTCACCGCGACGGATACTGAAATAATTTCTACGGACGGAGTTCCATCACGTAGGTACGCGCGAATTTAGGGATTTACTCCGTCAAATATGGCCATAGTGAAAAATAAATTCAAAGTGATTAATTTATCAGGTCACAGTATATATCTATATATCATTTTTTTAGCAATTTTCTGGAAGCTGCGCCATGATACTCTTTGCAATAGGGAGGTAGTATGTATTTCTAATGAAATCTACTTAATACTGTGAAAGTATATTTTTGATACCCCACAACTCAAAATATTATAAATAAAAATTATTTTAATGATGATGAATAATGAGGTATACCTACAGTGATGGTAAACCGTTACGCAACTGTGATTGTGCCACTGATTGGTAACTATGATTTAACTGTTGGAGGTTTACTTTTTAGTGTACCAGTCATTGCTTGAAGAATTAGGTTAATCAAGTATCAATCGAACACAATTACAGTCACATCATGGTTAAAATGACAGTTTAAATAACGGTTTTAATAAAGGTTTTAATAACGATTTTACCATCACTAATACCTACATATATGTCTGATATTACCATTATATTCCAGCATGTATTAGGTTTACTTTTTAAAATACTGGTATTCAAATCGATATATAAGTTGAAAATATTATAAGATATGAATATAAAAATATAAATACACTTTAAATAATAAAATGTATTTTTTTTTTTTTAAAGAACATTTTATCATTGTGAAGTTACAGTTTTTCAGAACATAGTTCTGTAATATTTTAATACAAATTATATGTCCAAGTCGCAACAAAAATATTTTTTCGAAAAATTGATTTTATCAGTACCTATGGTCATTCTAATCGATACATTTAATTTGTAATAAAATGTCGTTTATTTTATATTTTTAGACGAGGGTTACTTAAGCTGTTCCTAGATATTTTATCGTTTCAAAACAAGAGCCCTTAGTTGACGAATAAATAATATTTTTAATATAAAACCGTTATTATTTCCTAATCATTTCCAAGGTACACTTTGGATAAGCGTTTTATTTTTTAGACTGACCCTTTTGTCTGTACCGAACCGTCCGCACCCTTAAAAGTATTTTTACAAGGTAGTATTTTTCACGCCGAAAACAGCTCCAATTTCCAAAACACATACGCATGACGGTTTGGCAATCCAAATTGCGGCTCCTTGTAACCACATTTCCTTATTTGATCCCTTCGGAAGGAGGAAAGACAACTTTAACGAGATGATCCATATTCAATTCTTTGCCGTACATCCTCCATCAAATCCTTCGTGATCCTTTTTTTCAACAATTTCTTCTGTTGGTTGGGATCGGAGAGAAAAATGAAAAACTTATATACGTGGGATTTGAGTCACATCGCATTTTCAATGATATCCCTAGCGGCGCATATCTTGTGAAAATAATATTTTTTCTTACTATTTGAATATTATTTTATTTTATTATGTTTATGAGTACCATTTTTTTACATCTCACTTTTACTATTTACTTTTTAGTTATACTATTACTATATTTTAAACCTTTTTACAATATATTTTTGATCTTATACATCGTTCAGATTCTAATATTTTGATGTTAATGAGAACACATTTTATTTACTTATTCAGAACATAGATCTCTAAAACACAAGTTCACAGACCTATGTTTTGAATAATTACAACTTCACGATAAGAATGTGTTCTCCTTAATAATATATGAGTTGTATCAATGTGTCCAAAATTTAATAAAAATGAATTGTTAATTATGGCGTCTCCTATCGGTTTACTCAAATGTATTTGAGATTTCGTAAAAACAAAGTAGACGTCTTTCAAATAATGGAAAGATAAATGTATTTATTTGAAAAGTGTAACATATAGGTTCGAAAATTAGTCGTCAATCCACTGTGTTGGTATAGTATAAACAGATATTGCACGTTCCCCGGATCGGAAGAGATCTAGGTTCGAATCCTGGTGGCAATAACAATATTTTTCGATAAAATTGATTTTATATGTATATCTTTGTAATTTATACATTTCATTTGTAATATTATTTTGTTTTATGAAAAATAAAAACAATATACATTTTATACATACACATGTATATTATAATTCATTTTATTTATTCCATATTAGTTTATAAACTATTTAATGCAGTTTCATGAAAAAAAATATGTTATATATTAAAAATACACCACCACCAGAAAAATGAGATAAAAAATAAATTGTTAAAAAAAATAAGAAATATAGATTGAGATAAATATTCGACATTCAAACATGATCTATGTATAAATGTTGCAATAATTTATAACGGGATGTGAAAAAGAAAAACGCGTCCGTAATGTTTCATCCAAATATATTATTTTTCTCAATGCAGTATAAATAAATCCGCTATTTCATTATTCCGGGAACCGTTCCGTATACGGTCGCGTCGGCGTTACCGTCGCTAGAGTTGAAGTTTTTTTTGGTATAAACCAAGTATTACACTGCCATAAATCAAGTAACCCTTGAGCTGGGTGGCGACCGGATTTGTTAGTATTTTTAATAAAATTGGAGAACTATAACATTTCACTTCAGACACAAATTTCGTTTGGTTTTCAAATACTATCTGAAAAAAAGCGTTATAAGTATCATACCGTTTTCTGATTTTAAAAATATATTCATAAACTCATCTAAGTAAATAAAATAAGAATCCCCCTAGCGCAGAACTTAACCTCAGTAACTCATATTATAGGCAGAGATTCTAATCATTACACTACCAAAAAATATGAATCAAACGTGAAAATATATTTTAATTAATATTAGCTTGTTAAAATAATTATTAATATTAATGAGCAATAAAATTTGATGTTAATAATGTAGGTATAAATAATAAAATACATTAACCCAATATATAACAATGCCTAAAATCTCAAAAAAAATAGAATTTTATACTTATATTGTCGGTTAAGAGCGAAAAGTGGGTAGCTGACATTTTTGTCAAATTGAGATTTTAACGACAAAGTGTACTTTTCAATTAAATAGAAAAATGTATAAATGAAAATTTGCATGTTTTCAATTTTTAATAATTATTTTAATATTTTTGCTATCTACAAAATAGTATTAATAGAATCATTAGAACAGTGACGTAATTATAAAATAAATAACGATATCTTATCAAAATCATTTGTATTTATATTATAAAGGGTCAAATAAATGACAATATATTTAATCCTAAATATATAATCGCAATATTTAATTTCTCTATTTACAAAAATATTATGGAATTTTCTAAAGCGCCATTTTCAACGTACTTTTCAAGACAAAATTTATCGGAGTGCTATTGTTAAAACGTTTCCATATATTTCATTTCACGAAAAGTTCACAAAAATCACCCTTTATATTCATTTTACAAATATTATAAATAATAATAAATATATTCGTTTCCCGAAAAAAAAAAAATTAAAATACCACAGAACTATGTTCTGAAAAACTGTAACTTCACAATAATATTGTATTCTTCTTAAAAATATATATATTGGTCAGGATTACAAACGGCTCCTTGTGCGATTCAGATATATTAAACGTTTCCATATATTTCATTTCACGAAAAGTTCACAAAAATCACCCTATATATACATTTTATAAATAATAATAAATATATTCGTTTCCCGAAAAAAAAAAATTAAAATACCACAGAACTATGTTCTGAAAAACTGTAACTTCACAATAATAATGTATTCTTCTTTAAAATATATATATTGGTCAGGATTACAAACGGCTCCTTGTGCGATTCAGATATATTAATCATTGCTTATAAAATGAACGAGCGATAAAAAATACTTTTATTTACGACTTAGAACAGGGTGAATATTATGTTCCAGGACGATGTTTTTTCATGCATAAAAATTTCAAGCGTAGCTTGGGCTGTGTGTGAGGTGGTATCGTACTGTTGAAACCACATGTGTAGCAGGCCCAATCGACCTTATTGTACCGCTGAAAATTTTTTACAGAATTGCCTTTTGCATCCTGAAATAAATAAAATAATTCCGCTAGCCCACATGGCGCACCATACAGTAATTCTACGTAGATCGCTGGTGTATCAATTGAGGATTTTCGGTGCCTCAATAACGGCTGTTTTGTTTATTAACAGAACCCGCCAAGTCAAAATGAGCTTCGTCGTTCATGGTGACTTTTTTCCAAAAGTCGGATTTTTGTTTGTTTTAATAACTTTAACACATTATTGAGGCGTTATATACTCCAAAATAAATTGTAATCAACTACCCACTTTATGACTACCAAATTTGAATTGACAAATGTTTTTAATATGTAGTATTCACCCTGTATTTTAAAATTAAATTCCGGATCAACGTAGGACGCCCATCATACGTCGAGTAAAACTTACTCATTAAATGTTATTCACTTCGTTGACATGCCACTAAATAATTTGGAAAATGTAGTTTCCGTAAGGTTATAAAAAGTATTTTGTTACTGTACATTGCTAGTATGTGTAAAAGTATAAATCTAAAAACAATTTTTAATTTTGAAACTTATGATAGTAGAAATGAAGTTGATAATTTTTAATTTAAAAAAATTATCTACGTTATATAATTTTAAAAATACTACATAATTATCTAATTTGTATTTAAAAAGAAATTGATACATCACTTCGATATTTTGTATCTATTTCCTTACAAATTTGCCTACAAGAAAATTTTATGACAATGCTGACAATTTATGTTAAAAATCAATCAATATTCCCCTGATAATTAATATTATTATCTGTACTAAAAAAAATATTTGCAGCGTATTTTCGTATATATTCGTGACATATTATCGTGATAATATATGTGGATAATTTTTCAATAATGTCTGTCATGATACCACATGGGCGGACACAGACATATACATACATACTTACGGGGGAGTATCTGTATGGAATTTTCCATGGCGCTATTTCGCACAAGGGAAAAAATCCCATTAATCTTATTCTGGAATGCGTGCGAGGGGCCAGGGAGTGAGGGAACTCATTAACCCTTAAAGGTCAACACGTCACTTGCACCACATTCTTTCACAAGAGTATACGGTACGCGTATAATGATTTCTAGATGTACGCTTACATATAATGTGTTAATATAATAAACTAGTCATTTAAAAAGATAGGAAAAATATCTCATTTTACATTCATCACCCCTCTGATTCGATTGCTAAAGAGGGGAGGGATAAGGGCTGAGCCCTCTTGTCTTCGACATATGAGGTAACAACAATGGCGTAAACTTTTTTTGGGGGACCCTATTCGGGGAACATGGTGAAATTGTTTTTTTTTTAATATCGGGTAATTTTAACTTTGTATATAATTTTTAAATATGAATTAAATATATTAATTAGAAAGATATACATATAAAATCAATTTTATCGAAAAATATTGTTGTTGCGCCACCGGGATTCGAACCTGGATCTCTTTCCTAACCGGGGAAGGTGCATTATCCAACTATGCTACAGCGACAATATTTTTAGCGACAATTTTCGAACCTATATGTTATCTTTTTGATATTAATACATTTAATCGTTCCATTATTTGACAGAGCCATCTACCTTATTTTTACAAAATCTCAAATACCTTTGAGTAAACTGAGAACTGTTCTCCTAAATTGTATATAATTGTATAAAGTAGTAGCAAAAAATTTATTTAGATTTTATTGAATTTTTAACAAATTGTTATAATTTTAATGAAAGTATTTAGTGAATCTTCTTCGTTTTCCTTGCTTTTATCTTAGCTATTTGGAGTCGTCGGTTTGGACACAACTTTTCTATCACTCTCAATTATAAACATCGACAAGTAGGGTCATATCTTCCACGAGGATGATTTTACTGCACAATATAAAAAATAATATTTGATAGTCGTAAAGAGTAGTTTACAATTTATTATGGATACCTAATGCTCCAACAACATGTTTAAGTCATCAAAAAATTTATCTAAATAATAATGCCAACACTGTAACCATTATCGGTGATCGCTATCGTAACATGTTGGAAAACCTATCGGTTGCCGAATTGGATCGATTTGGCCTGAAACACATGTGGTTTCTACAGGACAGTGCCACCTCATACACAGCCCGAGCTACGCTTGAAATTTTACGATGTCAAAAAGTGGTGATATCGACTGGCTTCCTTAATCACCTGATTTGACAACTCCTAACTGTTTTCTGCGAGGGTACTTGAAAGGAAAGTTCTACGCCAATAAGCCAACAACAATTCCAATGCTACAGAACAATATTCGAAATGAAATAGCTTAAATTTTACGCGAAGTGTGCGAGAATGTTCTGAAAAATATTGTTAAAAGAGCACGCATTTGTACCACTGCCAGAGGCAGCCACCTGGCTGATGTTATATTCCATACATAATTATAATAAACCAAATAATCTATAATTAATAAATTGTGTTCCATTTCCTAGATATTCATAAACAATATCGGCCTGGAATATAATATTCACACTATACAGTGAAAACTAAATAATATATAAATGATAATCTTTTTTATAAATTTTAATAACTAACTATAAGTCCATAATTACTAACGACGGTAGCTGCAAACCAGAAATTAAATTACGAATAGGTGTGGCGAAAAGTTCTATGTCCAGACTTGACAAAATATGGAAAGACCGCGGTATTTCCAAGACAGCAATGGTCAGGCTTGTACAGTCTATTGTGCATTCTATATTTTTATATGGCGTGGAATCATAAACCCTAAAGGCAATTGAGAGAATGATCTATTTGAGATATGGTACTGGAGACACATGTCACGCATACCATGGACGGCGAGACGCACGAATCTCTCCATTCATCCAGGACAGACCGGACTCTTAACCAATTGCCTGAGACGAATCCATCAATTTTTTGGGCGTCTTGCTCTTGCTGAAGATAGCTTAGAGAAACTTGTTGTGGTGGGTTATAAAGACGACGAAGAAAATCCCCTACATGCGCTTCTCTGGTGACAGCAGAATGCCGAGAAAAAGAAGAGAGAAGAAGAAGCACAGTCAAGAGTTACCGACGTGGATGAATAACTAACAAACGTTGTATAAAATTAATTAATTTAACGTACACTGCTCTTAGTAATATTGTATCTTCATTAGAACTGACGCACATTAACTAATCCTTGTAATATTTTAATATTTTATATGATTATTATGTCCACCCACGAAGTTAACGCTGTAAATATCAAAAAAAAAAATCTTTCAATGTCGTCAGAAAGTCAAACCGAATTATAATTACATAAACAATTCAGTTTTTTAATCTTCAAATATTAACTGACACCCGATATTAAAATATATAGTGGTATAACTTCACTTATAGACTGTTATAAATTACACTTAGATTTTAATTTAAATTCTCGTACGGAGACGGAGATGAAGAAAGTTCGTGTTGCGAGATTAAATGGAAGGACGAAGTTAACTTTCCTGACTGGGTCATAAAAAAGCCCAGCCAGCCTACAGCGACTGCTGGCGCCACTGATTAATTCTAATACTAACGCACGCGCACTGATTAATTATGATTTTAAATTGTATACCAGTGATGGGCGCGTATTAGTCTAGTCCAGCTATAGCGAACCTTTTTCCATAAATGGGTCAAAGTATGTTTATGCATAATTCTCAAAACAGATCAGAACATAGGTGTGTGATATTTTAAATACTAATTAAATGTATTAATTATAAAGATATACATATAAAATCGATTTACACAAAGGTATTTGAGATTCCGCAAAAACAAAGTAGATGGCTTTCAAATAATGGAACGATAGATGTAATAATTTTAAATGTGTAATATATGGGTTTGAAAATTTGTCGTCAAAAATACTGTCGCTGTAGTATAGTTGGTAATGTACCTTCCCCGGATTGGAAAAGAGATCCAGGTTCCAATCCTGGTTGGGCAACAATAATATTTTTCGATTTTATATGTATATCCTTCAAATTAATAACATTTAATTAGTATTTACATGTATATCTTTTAATTTTTATGTATATCTTTAAAATAATACATTTAATTAGTGTTTACAATACTTTCTACCCAAATAACACAAATTGCACTTTTACAAAAATACTGTTCCTTCCTGATACAATCATTTCTTGCTCTTGATTCAATACTCAGTTTTTGTTTAATATTCATAAATATTTTGTCAGTAGTAATTATTCAAAGTATATTTATATTCACAATATACTTACTTATACTTCCATACTTCCCATATAAAAATATACATCCATATTTCCCATATGCATAATATACTTCCATACTTTCCATATAAACATAATAGCTTCGTCTCTATGAGACACCTATAATATGTCTTGATGACAATGCATGTGGGAATAAATCCAGTAATTGTGTGTTCTTACAAAAATTTGAACATACTCAAAATATATCAAATTGGTCAAGTTGTTAAAAAGATTATAAAATGAATATGCATATATTTAAGAAATATAACATTTTATCTATAAAAAATTTGTACTTAGTATGCATTTATTCAATCCATACAACAATATGCCATAACTAGTTGGGTATCGAATCGCACATAGAGCAGTAAATGAATAGACATGAAATAAAGTGTATATATAGAAGTTGCGGTATGAGGAGCATTCTCCACACATTCTTAGTAGAAACATAAATCTGATAGTTTATGACTCATTTATCCAACAGTAAAAGTATTTACTCTTCGGAAATTAAATATTTGTGTAAACAAGACGTATTTTTTACATTAATGCATATTATATTGTCAACGTTAAAATATTCGTTCCAATCGAATCATACATTTAAAAAAAGTCGCGGAGATATTTGATTGCGTAAGTGGTACCAAAGTGATCACGGGGGTGACGCTTTGGCGTATGAAAATAATTGGACAAGAAATGTGTGTTAGTTTGTGTCTATATATTTGGTGGTCTGTGATGTCACATCAATATTCTTACTATTTTCAAACTAAGATAAACGCTTGTAGTATGTAAATAGGTCTAACTTACAGGTCTCATGAAACGAGGCTCAAACCCCTAATCACTGGATCACCGCTATCGCGTCTTAACCACTAAACCAGCAACTACTTAAAAACAATCAGAGAAATAACATATTATGTACAGAATACACTTTTTCATTATATTTTATAGAGCACATAAGATATTATAAATTGCACAAGATTTTTTATTTGTACATCGCGCAACATGATGTGTAAAATTGAAACTTTATATTTGTATAGTTTGATAATCTCGCATTTATCTGATTATTATAATAGTGGTTACCGGTAAACCAATACTGCGTTTAATTAATTCGACCGATGTTGGACGACTACTAAAGCCGCCCTAGTTGAGTTTTACGGTTGAAGGTTAAGCCTAGATAACGTTTTGACTTTAATTAAGGTATTTTAAGCTAATTGAAATAAAATATTTGTGAGTCTAGACTTAAAGTAAAACAGTAGTTGTATGTACATATTAAACATAACTATATAACAGAAATGTTTATATAATACTTATTATAAATTATTAACAACATGCAAAATATTGCCAGTTGATAAAAAAGTAACATACGAGCATTGTATAGTTCCAGAAGAGATGAGAAATAATTTCAATGTGAATACTGACCCGCACCATAGCCATTGCACCAGATCGTCGTGAGAACAACGTGTTCGGTGAGAGAACGAGAGAATTTGTTGTGCTACGAATATTTCATAAGATATATAATAAAGACTTATTAAACATTATGTAATATGACGAGACACTAGTGACCATCCTCAAATAAATATATAGTGAAATAACACAATTTCCCGTAATTATTCGTTTTCTCAATATATAAACTCAAGAAACTACATAATAATAAACTTAAAAACATTGGCCTTGATGGCAATGTTTTATCATGGCTAAGGAGTTATCTAACACACCGAAAACAAAATGTAAAAATAAATGGACATAATAGTACACCTGAAATCACTGACTTTGGTATACCACACCACAAGGTACAGTACTTGGACCATTGTTATTTATTATATAGTCTAATGATATATTTAAACTCAAATTACATGGTAAAATAATATCTTATGCAGACGATACAGTACTAATAATTAACGAAATAGCTTGAACTGACGCTAATATATCGGTAAATGAGGATGTTAATTCCATAAAAAAGTGGACGGATGATAACTTACTATCAATTAATACCGATAAAATATACTTTCTATGATTTGCTATACAACAGAAACAAAACACCAAAGACTGTACTCGAGAAAACTCTTGTGATCAATGTTCATCAATTGAAGAAAAAGACTGTATCAAGTACCTTGGAATCATAATAGATAACAATCTCAAATGGAAAGAACATATTACTAATCTCACAAACAAAATAAGGAAAACTGCCTACATATTTTTTAGACTCAGAAACATCTTATCACCTACATATCTGAAAATAATATATTACGCGTTTGTGCAGTCACATTTGCAATACGGTATTATTGGATGGGAAGGTGCACATAAAACTTCAATGTCACAATTAGAAATCACTCAAAAAATGATAATAAAAATTATTAAAAAAAAAAGAAGTCTATCCAAGTATACAACTGTTCACAGATTTTAAAGTACCAAAAATAGTAGACATATACAAAAAAATTCAATAATTGAAATTTTCAAAATTAAAAATCAATTAAATTTTAGAATCGAATTCCGATCTACAAGATATAGAGATCAAATTGATATCCCAAAACTAAAATATACCGCAACTCAAAATCAATATATTTATCAAGGCATAAAATTTTTTAACAATCTCCCCATCACAATTAGAAAAATTACGGACTATCGTAAATTTTTAACTGAAGTTAAAAAAATATGTACACAAACTAACTGAAACATTAATTAACTCGTATATACTCCTTCTCTATACACAAGTCTTACTTTCATAGAGAAGAAACAAATGTTAATATATATATATATATATTATATGATTATTCAAATTGTATTATATTTTTAATATTAATAAAAAATAATGTGTTGTATTTTATTTTATTTTTGATTTAGTAATCAATTTAATAGAATTCAATTAATATGTAATTTGCATAGTGGTGATGGGAAATTCTTACTGTAAAACTATTCTGCAGTTTGGCAAACATTAAAAATTATAATGTATGTATCTAATAAAGTTAAAATATAAATTTAAATATAATTTCGATATTCGACATAAAATGGGCAGAAAGAATAGAAAACTACACCGTTCTGTCCTGGATTGCAAAGCTACACCGTTCACTTGCATATATATATATTTGGGAGTTAAATTAAATAAATGTAATTGGCGTGTGTTGAAGGTTTATTGTCTGTATGATAATAACAAGGAAGACATAGAATGAATACAGTGAATGAATGAAGGTGTAGAAGGTGCATGTGTCATGAAATGAAATGAATTGGCGGTCTTGTTCGGCAAGCGCGAGCCGGCAAGACCGCCGTTATGAAACGATCAAACTGGAGAGACTACTTGGCGGTGAAATGCTTGAGCCAGACTTGTAGCAGCAGCCGGCAACGCTGTCGCTAGCGTCGATGCCGACTGAGATGGCGGTGGATTTGAATTCCGATGGCTACATATATATACATATGGTGATAGTTGGTAGTTAGCCAATTTATTTGAGAAACAACTCCCAGATTACTTTAATTTGAGAAATAACCACAAGGCTAGGGGCATATGCAATCATCACAGGTATGTATTAAATAAGTGCATACCTTGAGTTTCAACTTAAATTTATTGCTCGTTATAAATTCTGTAAATTTTTATTGGTCACAATAAGAGTTATAAGAAACATAACAATTTTAACGGTATATAGACCACTAATCAATGCTGCTGAAGTCTGCGGATCTAGGAGAGAGAATGGTCAGACATGGTCAACCAGCCTACAGTCTGCGTGTTATATTCCGGCTATATACCTTCTCATACTTCTTACTTCATACTATTACTACCTACTTACTTCACGGCTTATCAAAGTAGATGCAATTTATACAAATTAAATTCATACCTACATATTATTATTGTATTCATTTCTGTTTTTACTTTGAGCAACATGTAAGGCCAACGAACTCGGTCATTTGGAAACCCACTTGAGATTCCGAGGGTTGGTGTTTAGGTTAACCAGCGGTTTCAATGAAGCCATAAAAACTATTGGGACTAAAATCTTCCCTTAAAACAAATATGTTTATTATAACTAAGAACAAAGGATCATAGATTATAAGTGGCCCGAAGCCACAGCTAGCAGATCACTGTGTTTTGGGTATCGGTCATGGGAAGTTCTTCTTAAATAAATTCATTTTTTTCTCTTGCAAAGTGTACAAATGATGCACTTCTTTAAATTCGGCACTACGTTGGTGCGAAAAATATAATTTGGGTCTGGCCAGGCTTACCTGTCGACCTCTGACGATAGTACGGTAAAGCTTGTTCCTCGAAGTCATCAAAGCTCGATCCTAAACCTCGACGGGCCACGTACAGATGTCGCCCTCTATCCGCCTGAGATACATATTCTCCTGCACTCTTTGAATGTTGAAGATTTCAACGGAAACCATCAGACTAACTCATTCATTCTCCTCACTTATACATTCTACATGCATAAATTATTATTTTTTTTTAATTCTGCTTCAAAACATTTACATTCGCTTCTAATTTATTCATTATTCACTCTAAACTATAGATTTACACACATTCGCCTAAGCGGCCGTATTTTCACTATATTCAGTGTACATTTTTTCTGATTCTAGGCATCACCTTCTTATATTAGTGTTGGTACTAGAATTAAATTATGTACCACTATCTTGCTTTAGATGACAAATTAATATTGGTGATAATAATGTTACAAATCGCAACTAATCGAAATTGATGTCATGGTCACACTAAGTTACGATACACTAAACTAAGCACAATCTAGCGTATTTTGGCCTTCTTTGATAGCTTCAAACGACGTCATTGTTTGTTATCTGTTATACATAATACCCTCTTGCGACCTAGACAGGGTGTATTTCTACCGGACTGAAACCGAATTTTGCGACTTCAATACAAAAATGTGACGTTTACCCTCCCCTTTTGGGGGTGTGTGACTTATATAGCTTCTCTCTAGCTGCCTTCTGAATTTAATATGATAACGAGTCTCAATACTTATTATGCAGGTATCGCTTTGGTACGATGATATCGTAGCCAACCTATATCAATCAGACTGAATGTAATAAAAAATGTAATAATGACCAAATGTAATAATTGTGCCATTTAGATAAAGAAGATAACTATGAAGGAGGGCCACAAGGTTTTAACTAACTTTAAAATATATTCCAAAAAACATTTGATGATTTTGTTAAATATTGCACGCGTTTCTTTGTTGAGTGGAATCTAAGCGAGAGTAAACAACTCTCAAAACGATTCCGGGATAGGATGGGACCCTTTGGGGTTTCTTTAATATTTGTGAAACATATATTATATTTTAAATAGTGTATATATAGTTCGCGGCTATATTAAATAAATATTCTGCACATATTAATTATTTTATCTATCGAACAAATATTTGGTTGCTACCAGGATAGATAGATTCTATTCAATTTGTGTGAAAGATACCACAGAATTATGTTATGATATTGCATCTTCATTAATAAAAATGTATTTGCATTAAAAAGGTTCCGCATTACGTATTATTCTTTAGTTAAACATCTAGACTTCTAACATATTGAAATTTATATAAACTTAAGATGACCATAGCGACTGAATTGATATTTATAGTTACTCTCGAGATAAAGTGTCTCCATACTCCATACCATGACTCAATGGGAACATATTTTAAAATAAAAAAATCACGTGAAACAAATATATCTTAACCAGTACACAATTAACCAGTTTCATGTATTCTCAAAAAGGATAAAATAAATCCGCCCTGACGTATTAATTGACAGCGGAATGATAAACTATAATATCTTCATACACAATTATTATAATATTTATTCAATACTCTTTCAGTAGGTAGATAAAAATAAATGAAATGAGAAATAATTAAATTAAATTATTACAGCATGCGCCTCATTTTATTTACAAAAGCGGGAGTAAAAAAGACTTTTGTTATAATTATAAATCAGAAATATATTATTTTTTATTTATTTATTTCCATCATCCCCCTGTGGGCTTTTACATAACAATAAAAATTTATTTAATTTAAATATAACAGTACAGTTTGAATGTAGCATTTTAATATAACATAATTTAAAAAACTAAGTATAATTCAAGCAAAAATATTTATTTAATTCAGGTATGCTCCTGCAACGAAAAATATCGAATAACGATTTTAATTATTATCGACAATAAAGCACTCTTGTATTTAGATATTCAAGACTTTTCAATATTTGTTTTCAGTTAGGGTAAATTTCAAAATCCTGACAGATCTGGGTGTTCATTAAATTAATTTACCTTATAATATAAGATATTAAATATATATTACATGGGGGCTGTTTAAACCCTCATGAAGCGTTATACTTTTCGTCACATAGGTATTTGTATTATATATTAGGAAATAATCAGGTAGATAATTAATATTTCAGCAAGATTAGGTAACTAATAAACACGAACTTAATAATCGTTTGAAACGATTTGTTAGTAAACTAAACAGAGAACAAGCAGGCTATTAACCGAAGCGCAGATACCAGATCTTCCTAATTAATTATTGAATTTTCATCTTCTCCCGTACACCCTTGCAAATCCCGCGTCGGGTATGAGATGAACCAGGTGCTGTTGTTGATATCAAAGCCTCGGGATAGTCGAAGGTTGTGTTGCTGTAAGGGATGCCGGGAAACACTTCAAATGTTTGTATCCATCCCGAGACACGATGGTTTACACGTTGTGTGTGCAGGATTTATTTAGGATACTGAAAAATATACAACGGGATATATAAAAGGTAAAATATTACTCATAAACCTAAGTATTTTTATTTTTTTAATTAAAAATATTTATATTTTCTTTTTTCACAATTTTTCACAAAAAATACAAATCACGTACACAACAAAAACTCTTTAAACGTCTTTAAAATCGATATTATCCCCAGTCAAGCATGTAATTAGATTTGTACGGAAAAATCTGTTTATCTGAAGATAAAGCATATTTTTTTTACTACTGTAAAATAGCAACCTTATGTTTTTAAATAGTTTATTATAAAATACAGCTAATCAATGTTATTTGCAATTTTTTATAGAATACATTTATTGTAGAGTTGCAGTTAGAACATAGTTCTATGGTATTTTAAATATTTTTTTAATAAATGTATTCAATTGCTATAGCGAAATGGTGAACGCGCTTCCCTGGATCCAGATACAGGTCCAGATTTGAATCCCAATAGTAACTAAATATTTTTTCGATACATAATTTTTTTCTGTATATCTTTCTACTTAATTAATTTAATTTATATTAAAATTTTATTCTAATTAAATTCACATTATATTTAAATATGGAATTATTAAGGTATAAGTATGTGTTAATATTTTAGCTGATGTAATATATGTATCGTTTTAATTTACAAGTGTCTCCTACATATTGGTAAAAAATTGCCTTTATATGATGAGTTTTAAATACAATTGTGTATGATAATGTAATGTTATATCAATTCTAAAAATAATGGTCGTGGTTGTGTTTCAGCCGCCCACTGGGCCTAGCAACAGATTTCGGCTAGTATTCAATGAAAGTGCTAACTGTTTAATTCTCAATAAATTGAAGAAACTGTGGAATGTTTCTAACCTAATTCAATATGACATATATAATATACAAGTAGCCCAAAAAAAGACCACTTCGTAAAAAGTGATATAATTACATCAAAATTAGTTTAACTATATCAACACTAATTTTCTAATTTACTTAATTACCTATTTACCTTTAATATATTTTATTTCGAAAATTTCCGGTAGCCATCTTTGATTATTAATTTTCCCATTATTTAGATTTGTTTTTTTCAAATTATTGCCCAGAATGACAAAAATCACTGCAGAAGATCGTATATTGATCAAAAATTTGCGAATCGAAAAACGTTGGGGTACTAAGAAAATGATTAAAGAGTTTCAAAACAAAGCCCGAAGTATAGCTAGATATTACAGCATAACTGGACATTACAGCAGGACGCATCCATCTCACACAGCCAGAAATATAATCAACTTTCTTCGTCTTGAGAATGTTAATTTCATCGAGCCAGGTGTATGGCCACCGAATAGCCCAGATTTAAACACACTAGATTATGCAATATGAGGTGTTTTGACGATTTCTGATTAGCTAAATATTGTGCAAAAAAATTAACATTAAGAATAATAATTAATCATATTAAGTTTTGAAATAACATAATATAATTAATTATTAACGAGATGTTCTCACTTTTTTTGGGCCATATCATATATATATATTCATTATATCTTTGGTGATAAAACTTTTTGTTTTCAATATATTATGATCTCCATGGGTCCAAAAAAATATATTTTACTGAACTCAATTCGAATAAATAGAAGGAGGTCACTTTTTTATTCGTCCTAATGCATAGTCATACAAAAAATATTATATTACGCTTAGTGCAAAAAAGTAAGTATAGAAATTAAGCCATCCATCTGGCACATTGGAAAAAATGCCTATAGTAATATTTTGGCTTTCAGAGCCAATAATATTAACATATGTAATAACAACACGTAGAGTAACCGATAAAAGTAAAGTTAAGAGTAAAGAGTACTGTAATTATAATACGATATAATTGAAACTATAACAAAAATACTTTTTTGTGCTATAAATTTAATGGGCGAGCCAAATTACAAGACGCATCGATAATCGACATCAATTACATTTGTAATCATAATTTTTTAATTGCCCTCATATTTCGAAATGGTACAGTAACCGTGATCATCTACGGTTCCATGAAAATCATATTAAAATGACTTCAGTCTTTCTCCACAAGCAAATTCTAATGTATCATTTCGACGGGACCGCCTGTTCATCAATACACGCAGTAAACAGTAGTATTAGTTTATCCTAAATAGTAACACATATCGATTCTTCATAAAAGTGATTCACTATCAATAAAAACATAAAGGTCCTACGACAAATAACAGTTTTATTATAAAACAATAAAAATAGTTTTTTGTATCTTGTAAAATATGACGTTTGAGTTGCCAAGATTTTATCGGCGGCATTTGACGGATATTCTATAAAATAAATAAATAAATAAAACTGTTTGTGTATTGGCTAAGTACACAACTATTACTGGCATTTGACATAATATTATAATTGATGATTTTTAGTTAAATAAAAAAATTATAATACAAGAAACACAAAGTTTTAAAACTCACACTCGCAGCTGGTATGTGCGCAACCCGGTTTTAGTTAGAGGTCTTAACCGATATGCCATGGCTTGTGAAGTGAGGTGTATCGATATCGCCGTAATAGAATAAAAGTGAACAAAAATTACAACAGTATGTTAAAAAATTTTAAATAAAAATACATTGAAAATCGTACACGTTTTTTAATTAAATATATGCAGTAATCCATAGAAGTGAAATTAGATAATAAATTCTTCTACCAAGTGTTTCATGTTGGTCATTGCTGTATGCACTTTACAAGGGAGTTTAAAAATTGAAAACACGACTGGAAGAAAATTGCATCGCGCATCTCTTCACAATCACCCTATAAAACAGCCATAAACCCCCCGTAGCTGGTTTTGCGATGGCAAATACAAGGCTCTTACTGCGAGGATATACCACCCTTCGCGACGGTACGGTACGGGACGGGAGCGGGGGGGTAGCACGAGAAAGCCAGGGATGATTATTAAAAGGCAAGGTTTTTTCTTTCCCTCGGCTGTATTACGTGTTTTCTGATTCTTCAATATTGCAGGTCTTACAGTGTGTGAGGGTAGGTACTTTCGCGATTGGGAAATGTAAATTTTAGCAATTTTCCACAAGTGTACAGTTTTTTTTTGTTTGTGAAAATATATTCAGAATTATAAATTTCGCGGTGGTGGTTGGATAACTGTGAATATTCAATTTCATGCGTGTGATACACAGAAATCAATTTCAAATAGAATTACTTCAAACATTAATACATTTTTGAGCCATCCAGGATATTCAATAAAATTACACTCCAAACTACAACACAATATTTACGAATAATATAATTTTTATTGTAAAACAAATATATTATTTTTTCAATATTATCAAAATTAATTTGTGGCCACATATTTTATAAATAATAAGACAAAACACTTTGTTTAAACCTCTATCTATTGATAAATCGATATGTTTCGATACTTATTTTAATTTTAGTATACGTTTTTTCCTGAAGAAGATACACATAAGTATCGAAATATGTTGAATTATCAATAAATAGTGGATTAAATAAAGTCTTATTATTTAAATATATTATTACACACACATTGTATTACCTGTACTTATTGACATAATTATAGGCAATCATATTGGATATCATCACTCTGTTTACTGCGGTATTGAAAAGCTCTACGTAGACTGATCTAATCATTGCCTTTGATTCTTTAGCATTAAGTGTTACTTTAATCTATTATTTGTTATTTTGCTTCTTTGTTTTTATACATATATATTTTATTTAGGAGAACACATTCTTATTGTGAAGTTGTAATTATTCAGAACATAGATCTGTGATATTTTAAATATGATTTAAATATATTAATTATAAAGATATACATATAAAATCAATTTTATCGAAAAATATTGTTGTTGCGCCACCGGGATTCGAACCTGGATCTCTTTCCTAACCGGGGAAGGTGCTTTTAAGTGTCGTTAATAATAATGTCGCTGTAGCTTAGTTGGATAAAGCTCCTTCCCCGGTTAGGAAAGAGATCCAGGTTCGAATCCCGGTGGCGCAACAACAATATTTTTCGATAAAATTGATTTTATATGTATATCTTTTTAATTAATATATTTAATTCATATTTAATATATATTTTAATATATTTATTTAATGTGTTTTTGTTTATACCTTGATAAAGTTAAAGTTATCGAGGTTTATGAGGGTAATTTTGTGTTGACAGCTGTGCGGCACCGCCCTGTCACTATGTGCAGGATGTTTGCTGCACAGTTGTCATAGTAGCATTAAATAAATGCTAACCTAGCGGCGAATACCACACAGGAGATTTGAAACTTCTCTAGATGTCCCAATATTATGAATTTATTGATTTAAATACTTATTTGTATTAATTCATTCGAACAAGAATATCTTCATTCGTTGAGTATAATTCTGTAGATTTATATCTCAAATGCTTTCAGTTGCATTATAATTTCTTTGAAAGTGTCCATACTTTCATTCCACAAAATAATATAGAGAATTTTCTATACTTATATTTATATTATATTATAACATACAAAATTATATTATAATAAAATCAAGAGAGATACAATTTCTCAAGCATTCAAAAGGCACAATAAAAAAATTTTGATCAAAAGAATAGTTTTTTCAGCTCTAGAGATATTTTCTTACTTAACATTCATTAATTTATTGATAGTATTTTATTTGAAAAATTAATAAGATTATTATCAAGAAAATATCGGTAACAAGGTTCCTATACTGGGAAGATAACTAAAATGAATAGATGCTAATGATTTTAACTATGATTATTTTCAAAAGCGTACATCTACCTTCTATAAAATTCATATTATTGTGACATATTCATATCTGGTAATCTAGGTATCTCAGGTCAAAAAATATATTTATTTTCAAGGAGTTTCATCCAAGCAAAAGTGTTTTAATTGTTAATGATTAAATAGCATGAAACCTAATGTACTGAAATTTTTCACGAATAGTAAATGTAATGAACGAAATGGGGAAGAAGATTGAGACTGAGTAGAATTGATATGGGCAGAAAATGTAACTGGAAATGTGGTGAAAGGAATGAAAGAGAAACAAAGTGCAGGGTGGAAAGTGTGATTGAATTGTTATGAGTATTGTACCAAAATGCATCTTAGTCATTTTTATAGGACTAAATTGTACGTATTATATAATTGTACTTGTTTTTCTATAAACCCTTTAGAATATGCGCATTATTCATTTCAACGTGTATTTATATATTCTTAAATATTAATTTTTATTCGAGTGTAATTAATATAAGTGTTTACTAGCAGAAAATAATCAACTATCGTTATTTATTTTAACAAAGTATTGGCTGTTTGAACATCTCTAATATTATGTACATATTACAGTCAGAAAAAAAAATCATAAAGACGCGCCATATGTTTGCAATACCACCTAGCGTCAAATGAGATAATATTTTTTTATTTTATTAAATTTGTTACGTCAATGCTTCTTTATTGCACTACGCGTAATACGTAAACCGCCACATTAACTGGTCGACATCTAAATTGGGTTATTTCATAAGCACATCTTATTTGGATCCGTAAATTATTATTATATCGTTATCACGTCCAAACACTGAAACAGACATGATTCAGTATTAGCCTTAACAAAAGGTACTCATATTAATTTTTAAATAATTGTAAATCTGTAATAAACCTATATATGATATAATACTTGGATTCGTTATATGGGTAGAGCTAGTATTAGTGCACTCACCCAAATAAATTGATTAAAAAGCTTAATAATTATTGTCACATATTCTTCCACAAAAATTTATTTGTAACTCCACTTTGTAATTTTTCTGTTTATATACTTGTGATACTAATTAATTAGTACAATTGCTTGTAAACTATGCCCGTCTCAACACAGAATTTTTCTAATGAGACGGGCACAGTCCAACCTCATTTTGACTTACATATTATATAGTTACCAATAAATAAATATATCTACCGTTTAGGTAAATAAATTTATAAATTCTAGCGTTCTTAAAATATATTATATCAAATAATGAATATAATAATATATAATATTACTGCTAGGCCCCGCGGGCGGCTATTGTGGCCGCGATGCGGCCATTGGTGATCGCTACGCGGTTAGGGTATGTATCATCGGCTAACATCGATTGCTTGCTGCTAGGCCCTGCGGGCGGCAAGTGGCCGCATTTCAGCCAATAGTAGCCACTACGCGGTCATTGATGACCGCTGCGCGGTCAGGGTCTCATCAAATGTCGCTGATTTCTTACTGCTAGGCCCTGCGGGCTGCTATTGTGGCCACTGCCTAGTCTTTGATTACCGCTACGCGGAAGTGATAGAGCTTTCCCCAAAACACATCACACGTAAATAAAACCTCGATGTAATTAAAATTATTTCACCTTTAAGTTAGCTGTCAAAAAAAAAAAAATTGACACCTTGATGATGTTTAAACACAAAAATGCTATTTTATCAGTATTATGTGCATTTAAGTAATGATGAATGGTTTTCTCATTCAACCTAGAGCACATTCAATTTTTTAGTTGTGATGAATTATAACCAACAATTATAATATCAAAACCAACTATTGTTTACGGCAGTTTTAATTATGATACTGTAATGTAATGCATAATAAAAGATACATTATTTAACATCTCGCCTCGACATTAACAGCGC
This sequence comes from Eubasilissa splendida, assembly GCA_031772225.1. Taxonomy (NCBI): domain Eukaryota; kingdom Metazoa; phylum Arthropoda; class Insecta; order Trichoptera; family Phryganeidae; genus Eubasilissa; species Eubasilissa splendida. The sequence continues at coordinate 25,331,367 of CM062858.1, read as the reverse complement.
GACCATATTTAAAAAAAAACTGAGTTCATGTTTATAGAAATGATTATTAAACACACGTAAACTTATTATTTGACAGTGCGACCATAGAAAAAATTCGAGCAACTTCATTCTCATGGCTTCTATGATACGACGCGAGATGACCATAGATAAGAGAGATAACAGCTTAAAATTCAATTTTCGCTACATTGATGAAAACATTTCATTTTAATTTAAGATATATTTACTTACGTATTAACTTACTCTAAAAGTGCTATTTAATATATAAAAAAGAAAACATTAACTAATCTTAACCTAGAGATATTAAAAAAACGTTCAACATTTTCGCTACTTCGGGCGAATATCAAATGACACTACATTTAAGACTTGCTAGACATCCAGAAGGTTATAAAAAATAGATGAGGACACGTAATATTATTATGGATGTTGTTAATTATTAATAATATTTTAAGATTAATCCATAATAAATACTCGCCCAAGTTAACGTTAATATTATTAATCGACATTGAGGTTACTTTGTGGTGTAACATGATTATTTAAATTTTCACAACAAACCTTTAACTTTTAGTTTCGAGAGGTGGTGAAGTTTCTCTCATCATCGTGTGAAAGCTAAACTAAATATAGCATTGTAATCTATTCGGGCAACAAGACGGGACTTGAGAAGAGCTAATTAACAACATAAAATTCCCTAACACTTCGCCTTTACTGTCCATATTCTTGTCAACGACTGAAACCTCCCCCCTCTTCTCAAGCCCACGCCATTACCCGAAAAGACTACAATACTGTATTTAGTTTAGTTGTCACTTGATAATGAAAGGTGTGATGTGAAAATAACTCTACGTGTGTGTAATATAAAGTTTTTTTGTGAAAATTAAAATTAGTTACCGTTAGTTCATCAATATTACGTTTATCTCAAGATCAATAATTTATTTAAAAAAATGTTTTTTTTACTTAATTCATTTTAGTACTTACAATAGTAGATGAATAATAATAATCAATATAATGCCAACATAACATTATCAAAATAACTTTGGACTCGTTAAATTCGTAAATAATGCCTAATATAACGCAAAATTATTACATTTATTTTAAAACTGAAATTTTACTAATAACCAGTACAAAATTGAATTTTATTTGATTAACAATGGAACAATAAAGTCATTTCAAAATAATTTTGTATTATAATCGCTGTAAAAGGCTAGCATTAATACTTTATACGTATACTATTCGGGTTGCCAGCAATGAAAAGAATTCTCATTTTTATAAAAAAAAAAACATACATATTTTTTATTTCCCTGGGGAGGATTACGTCAGAGACAATGCACAGGGGGTATCGAACAAATATTACCATAAATCTAAATCAATATCGTCTCTAATGGGTACGCTCGCTGGATACTCTTAAGTCATCAAAAGAGGGGATGCTTGTAAGATTATTAATAACTTGGATGCTCTAAGAGTTGCCATCACTTTGTATGGTATTACCCTACATCCAAAATAAGATTTTATTGAATTTTCGAATCTGATCGGGCTCGAATCTCAAAGCTGAAGTAATCAAAAACTTGATTCAAGCTTGGCAGCCCCAATTTATGTTGGTTGCTGTAAAATTAATGCAATAAAATAGTTTTTAAATCTTATTTTACTGCCATTACGACGTAGATAGAAATGATAAAACACCATCCGATTCATTCCTTGCTTACCAAGTTTTTCATATTTATTTGTCTTCGCATGCATGTTCTTTCTCTGTTCTCGACGTTCTCCAAAAGTTGGTTTTGCCTAATTATACCAGGTCTTTCGTGGAGGTTTTCTATTATAATAATAATATGTTTTTTCTAGCGTGGTTGGGTTTTTTGTACAAAGCCCGATTCGCCATTATAGATAATACGAACAAGTTAATATTATTAATGTTAAAAAAAGTACAAAAAAAGATACGCTTATTGTACATAAACAAAATATAAGTAATAGATTTCAATAACGGTTATTATTATATCTGTAACTACTCTGCAGTCAATGCCATTCTCTGGTCGGGGAGCCAGCCTTCCATGAGTTAAGCCTTCATGTAAAGCACCTTAAAGACAGTTATTTAATCCTGTCATCACCGCTACAATCAGATTTATATTTATTAATCGACATGGAAAATACTTTATAGTGCAACACAATTATTTTATTGATTTCATTTAGCTTATACTGTACTACATAAAAAAGTTGAAAGTTGAAACAACCATTAAATATATATATATATATAACATCCATAAAATATATTTGGATTAGTTATCACACATGATGATGAGATGGATTGCACTCCTTGAAACTAAACATTAACAAAAAAACTCGACATGTATGTAGTTCAAAGTTTAATTAAACAAAAAACTTAAATATATATTTGCTCCTTTTTCAATCCGTCATATATAGATTACCCGAAAATCTGTACGTTGTACACTTATTGTACATCGCTAGTCTTATTTCAGACGATAAATTTATGTTAACGGTAGCAGAATTCTAAGCACTATTGACTTTATTCTCTCAGCCAGCATTTCGGATATACCTACTTTTAAATCGTCCCCAGGACATATACTATTCCACATCATATTGTATCTCTCTTGATTTACATTTATCAGAAGTTTGCATTGCCTAAGAATAAAATTATATATATTTATAATATTATTAAATTACATATTAAATGCGCAATATTAGAGGAATTAATTATTGTATATCAAAAAGAGAGAAATGTAATTATAATGATAATAAATATAAATAAATTATAACGCCGATCTCTGTAGACAGGAAATATTACAATTACAAATAACTTAAAAACACAACTGTGTTAAAGTGCATCCAGAGTTAGTATGCATGTATGAGTTAATATGCATAAAATTAATGCGAAAGTTGTCTTGCAAATATGTTTTAATAGTCAACAAACTGCTGTAATAAACGTTTATGTAAACAAAATGGCGCGATATAATTTTATTTGTCAACAGAATGACCTGCATTACCCTGAAACAGTTGGCGCATCTTGATAATACGGTGCACGGAATGGCCGATTCTACGAAATGTAAAAAGTAAATAAATAAGCCATTCCTGTAGATGTGCTAACGTTTAAACAGATGAAACTGCAGCATCTTTGAGTATAATACAATGAAACGCCAGGCGTTGTAAAACTGGTGTTTAAGAAAATTCTTGGTTTTATACAAAATAGTTGTGTTTTATTCAATCTAATATGTCAAACCACAAAGTGATTGCTTTCTACGAATTATTTACACCTGTTTTTGAGAAAAACTGGGACTGACAAGGACTCCTAAGTTATTAATTTCTATCACTTTGTCAATTAGTAATTAACAATGTGATTACTTTCTACGAAAATAAGTATATTTTATTATTTACACCTGTTTTTGAGAAAGACTGGGAATGACAAGGACTCCTAAGGCTTCATAACATAACGTGTAATGTGTAAACTAATATCAGAAAACCAAAAAGATGTTTAAGTTCATTTAAGTAATTTCACAATTTTAAATATGAAGTAACAATAGCGTTAACATTACATTAGCAGGTAAATGTTTAGTCAATTAAAAATGTATGAATTTTATACATATACCTATATTAAAAGATATTATAAATTAAAATATCAGTGAAAGTGGTAAAGAAGAATCGGTGTGTATTTCTGTAAGTGTGGAATAGCAGTAGGCTCTGATAGTAATAAAAAAAAGATAGATTGATTCCTTTGAAATATGATGTTGAAGATACATTCTGCGTACGCCATTAACAGCAAAACGCACATGTTTCCACTCTTCGGGAACTATACATTAACGATAACATTGGAGAAACCTGTTGTGGTGGGTCATGTCGAAGGACGTAAAGGAAGAGGCAGATCTCCGTTCATTGAACCGACAAAACAGCATGCATTTCTCTGGTGATACACTCAGCACTCAGATCTGCGGGATGCCGAGAGAAATAGAGAAATACATTCAAAAGAACGGCAGTTCATGAATATCATGATCATCAGTCGTGGAAAAATAGAAATTGTATGGAGTATAATAAAGTTTGATTTATTTAAAAAAAAAGTTGTATTATAACAGCCAAGTCAATTACCGACATTCCAGTTATTATTTTTCTTCGGCAATCGAATATTGAAGATCAAAATAATGTATCACGACTGTTTAGCATATTTCGATACAAAACTAATGCAGCGAAGCGGGCAAACTTTTTCCATCTAATATTTTACTTGGTGGGTGCGTCGAATACAACCTTTAATTTCCACGGTTGCTAGGGGTCCTTTAATGGACCATTAACGAATAACGGCCTCGCCCCTAAGACTTAAGCTCTAACCTTTGTATGCCTTAAGGCGATTTTTCTCCGTGAATTGAGAAAAGGAGGAAGCAAGGGGAGAAAAAACGTTATTTTTAGATTATTTTCCATCATTAAAAAATATATAACGATGCCTTGCGTTTTGGCTCATATTTAAAGATTATTCCTTAAATGATCCTTGAACGTTTTATATAACGGATTTTTAAACGTGTTTTGTCTACACTAAATACAAACGAGAATTATATTTTAAAAGTGTGATTATCTTTTGTTAAAAGAGCTAGCTGCTCGTTAAATTTATAAAAAAAATATAAACTCGCACAAAAAACCTGATACGCATTAGGGAGGGTCTATGGAAGGGAAAAACTATTCATCAGAGTCAGGTTCTAATACAGGAGAAAACACAAAAGTTTACGTCCTTGATACAAAGTGCAAAAACATGAATTACTCATTTTGATCTCATATCTGTCGTTTAGGGAATTTGGTTGTGTTTACTTAATTGAACTTATTTGAAATCTTTAAATAGTCATTATAGCTTAAGTGTTAAAGCTATTTAACGGCAATATTAACTCCAGTGATGAATGTACTTTTTATGACTTAAATTTGTTTAATGACTTTGTGGTTAGATAATTATATAATTATTGTAAAACTATGATAAATAATCAATAGATTTAAGAAAGGGTTGTAAATATAATTTAAACATATGAAATGCATGAGTCCTCACTTAAAATAATTTAAACAATTTAAAAAACCGACCAAAATTAATAAATCATTATCATTAATCAATATAACTAACAGAGGAATAAAATCAAATTAGTAAATACATAAATCTTATAAATTTTCATTTGACTCCTACATAGAAAGTGTTCTTTTGGTTTAAAAAAATATTTATAAATTATATATCCAAGTTAGTCCAATATATTGCTTGTATACACTGCATGCCCTTGCGAACACTCTTCTTTGCCAACAATTTCCGGGCACTAATTTGGATAACATAAATATATATCTCTTAATTGGTACCTTGAAAAATTGCAGATTTAATTATATAAGAATTTCTTTAATTTATGCGCTTGTTTATACGTTTTCTAATGTTGAGCCTGCCAAGTATACCTACATACTACAATCCACACTGTGGCCAGTAAAATAGTTGTGGACAGCGGCGAAGTACATACTTGTAACAGTTAAGTAGTAATATGTGTTATTAGTATTATTATTTAATTTGCTATTAAAGCTGCTATATTATTTAAACCATTCATAATTTGTTTTCATAACTACAGAAAATATTTTAAAATGTAAGGTAATTTTCCTAGATCAGGTTCCTAGCCTACGTGAGAAATTACTATAATATCGTATTGTAAAAATTTTCGGTCCTAAATTAAAAAATATACCATAAAATAAATGTAAATAGGTGAAAACAAAATTTATTAAGGAGAACACATTCTTATTGCGAAGTTTTAATTATTCAGAACATAGGTTTGTGATATTTTAAAAACTAATTAAATGTATTAATTAGAAAGATATACATATAAAATCAATTTTGTCAAATTTTATATTGTTGTTGCGTTACCGGGATTAGTATTTAAAAATTATTATAGATCTATGTTCTGAATAATTACAACTTCATAATAAGAATGTGTAGACGGATAATGCACCTTTCCCGGTTTGGAAAGAGATCCAGGTTAGAATTCCGGTAGCGAAACAACAATATTTTTCGATAAAATTGATTTTATGTGTATACATTTCTAATTAATACATTTAATTATAATTTAAAAAAATATATTTCAGACATTTCGGATCCCATTGCGGGGTCCATTATCAGTACTGATGTGATGTTAACTGTACCGTGTCGAAAACAGGTGTTGTGTGAAGTAAGTAATGTTGTATTATATTAAGTTCCATCCATTGTCAGCTCTTTGACTCCTATGCGTTAGATTCTACGAGGTTATTAATTTAAGGCCGTCATCCTTATTAATGTTCACTGAGTGTTTATAAATTTCAAACGCTTCTTTAACCAGACGTGCGTGATGACTCTTGGGCTTTCCTAGGATTTTCGGCTCAAATGCAAAATGGTGGCCCGTATCCAGAAAGTGTTCAGCTAATGCGGGTTTTACTGGATGGATAGCGTTTAAGTTCGTCAACCCTTTTGGAAATTGTGCGCGCTATTTGTCCCATGTATACTTTCTTTCAGTCTTGACTATTAGATAATCTTAACAGGTCTTTCAATTTGGCGTTTTTCGCGAAAACCGTCTTTATATCTCGTTTTTTGAAGACTCTTGCTATTCTGTTGGTGACATTTTGAACAAAAGGCAGAAAGGTGATGGTTTTGACCTCGGCTTCTGTATGTTTTTCGGATTAGCCCAGAAAACTATACACAGAAGATTCTGAACGGCCGTGAAAATCTAAGAACATTTTTATTTATTAAACATTCGCTTAGTGCTGTTTAGCTTATAACATTATAAAAACATGGAAAAATATACAAAAATCGCTACAAAAAAGTGAAAATTAATAAATTTTTATCAAAGGAGAAATAACACGTTCACGTTGGAAGGCAGAGTGTTTACGAAAAATGTAACTAATTGCTGTATCGCGGCTCGCGGCCAATAAAGTGTTACCGCCAACAAATTGTACGGCCGCGATAACACAGAGCAACAACAAACTTTAATGCCGCCGCAAACAGCCGAAGGGAAGCCGCACAGGGCCGCAGGAGGCCGCAACCGAAATATCTAGCAACTTGGCGAATTAAAATTTACACAGACTTGGGAGAATTCTCCACCCCTCACCCCCCCGGGTTCGGAGCGGTGTTTATTGGAAATTGTACATTAAGTATTACAACTTTGTTGTGCTTGGCAGAAATTATTGTTTATTTCTATGTTAATGGAAGGTTGTTTTAGCAAGTTTTGGGACCAAACTAGAGCCATGAAATGTTGTGTATTATATTATTAAGAAAGTTTCCTAAATGATAACGTTAATGATAAAATCATATTTCACATTTAAATCTAATACATGTTTAGATAAAATTATATATATTATTAAAAGTAATTTAAATAATTGCATGAAATATATGTTTTGCAATCATGCACTCAGCCTCAGATTAGGAATGCGAATGGTCAGACGACACGTGTTCTCAATATTCTGTGTAGTGTTCTCAATAGGAAAGAGTGCTGCGTGTACAACAAAATCGACGTTAAATAGAAAAATCAAGTATGGTGAATCTATATTCAGATCCAAAATTAAGGGCATTTAAATTAAGGGCGACGGATGGATGTTATATGTAAACATTGTCATGCAAAGAAATATAAATGCAAAAGTTGCTCCAATGAAAAAGTGAAGCTGCCGCTTTTTAATTAGCCTCCAAAACCGCTGCTATCTTACAAAATAAGAGGAAAACTACTGTCTACATTTGATTTTAAAAAAATACTTCCCCTATTCCACTAAATGAAGCCTTTCATTCTGCGTAAAGTTCGGACTACGCCGGGTACTTTAGATAGTTTGAAATATAAATGAAAAAAATATGAAATTAAATTTTAGAATACACTTAAATCAGGCGCAGTATATTTATCTTATTTTATATCGCCAAAAGGTGGACGGTTAGATTCCTATATTTTCCTCAAGGTCCTAAAGTTTGGATAAAATTGGACAAAATAATTTAGAATGGCGTTACTATTGAACGGGGAATGGGATAAACAGGGGAAGGTATGTAAGAAGGGAGTGAGAGCGAGGTGCTAGGGAAGTAGGAAGGGATGTGGGAGGGGAGAAGAAGTAGGGGAGTAGGACAGGGGTCGGAGGAAAGTTGAGACTTGGTGAGAATGTCTTACGTAGTGTCCTTTAACTTAAAAGTAATCTACATGAGATTTCGAAAAACCACCCCCATTCCCCCTTCCCGCCCCTTATAGCAGAATTTTGGTACTTCTTGAAGAAATTTTGCATGCTTGATGTACAAATTAAGATGAAAATTACTGTCTGCATCTAATTTCTAAAAAAAAACTACCCCCATCCTCCCAAATGAAACCTCTTCATTCTGCGTAAAGCCCGGGCAACGCCGGGTGTTTCAGCTAGTATATATATATATAAAGAAGAGTGACTGTGGGTGTGTTTGTTTTTTATACAAATCAGCAGTTTTATTCCGAGCTCAATGAAATTTTGCACACTTGACCTTCAAAATAAGAGGAAGGTCACTGTCTACATGAGATTTATAAAAATCACACTACCTCCATTTTACACTCCTTAAAGCAGAATTTTGGTACTTCTTGATAAAATTTTTCCATTCCCCTAAATAAAGCTTCTTCACTCTGCATAAAGCCCGAGTAACGCCGGGTACTTCAGCTAGTTTCCAATAAAATAATAAAATAATTGTATGGTACTTTGTCACATGACTGAACATAAATAAAAATTATTTTAAGGACGTTCCATTCTTTCGAAAATATTATTAGAGCTTTGGATATCCAACCTAACTTATTTGTAATCAATAATAATTTAATTTGAAACCAAAGTATGTGTAAACAATATCTTGTGTCTATGCACATAGGTATATAAAATGTATTGTATGTCTGTATTTTATAATATAATCCTGCACTCTGTTATAAATCTCAATCTAATAATGCTTAATTATTTTCTAGAACCCTGCCCGAAATCTAGGCATTCCACCTTTAACAATGTAACACATATATAATACATTTTGTTGTTATGTTGCAATTTCAGAGCACATAGTTCTATGGTATTTTTTATACAAATTAAATTATTAAATTAGAAATAAGTATATGCAGAAAACTCTGATTATCAAAATAATATCTCTGTAGCAACCAAATTCAATATTAATAATACAATGTATTTTTGATGAGTAGATTTTTTCCGTATATCTTTCTAATTGATTAAATTAATTTGTATTAAATGTATAAAATTTTTGCTCAGTTCTACTCTAGGAGCCTAAGGTAAATATAGTCACTACCTCCCCTCACTTGTATTAAATGATGCATAGATCGTTACTCTTTAGGGTTTGCGCAAAACAAAGTCACATTCCTTATCCCACCCTCTTATCCTTTATTTTAAAATATAACTAAATCTGAATGCCTTATGATTCTGGGCACAAGCCGCTAGTTATTTATATATCATAATAATACATTAGTAGTTTTACTCTTTATATATCTTTTTATATGTTATCTAATTGAATCTTGTTCTACTTTTAATATACATATATAATATTTTTTTTTATATACTGAACATTAGACTTACTTTGAGTTTTACGTATAACGTTGTAATTATATGTTATATTTTTATTTGTAAACTTTGTTTTATTAACTACTTATTGAGTTTAAATACATCTACCGGTTTCGAAAAATACCATTTACTTCTTCAATATGTCAATACTAACTAAAAACATATATTATTGTTTCTCTACTAACCACAAAGTTAATTTTGCTAATTACAAAAGAATTATATTTTATTAAATTGCATCTTGCTTTACTCTTTACATATATATAATATCTTATACATTGAACAATGCATTTACGTAAAGTGTTATAAAGTTTGTATCTAATCTAATGACATCTGGTTTAACTGTTTTTATATATATATTTGAACATTGATCATTGCACTTTGCTTACTGCTATACCGGAGGAACACTGTCTGCTATAATACAGTAAATTACTAGTGTAGCAGGCAGGGTACCCAAATATATGTCTTACTTTCTTACTGATATGTTGTATTTACTTTGCCAAATTTTATATGCATACTCTCGGTACATTTGGATGATATTTGAAATATTACGCAACACTCATAGTAATTAACTAGATGAAAATATATACTTAATGAATATTAATTTTGAAGAGTAATACGTCAGACCGCTAGACATTATTTATCAATGAAAATATATAATATATGTAAAAAGTGAACCTAATAAATGTATTATTATTATAAGTTTTCCAAAGAAATTTTTAACAAAATGAGATTTCAAATGTAATTAATGTGAGTAATTAATTTTTATTAAATTGTCTTGGATTAATAATTGTTTTAACCAGGTTTATTTATAGTAAAGATACATATTTTTATTCTTCAGCTGAATTATAAATTGTTTATCAATCTAGAGGGAAATAGTTTATATAATCTCAAGCAATAAATTTGTGGTGAGACATCTTAATTAACTCATTGAAAATACCTTTGTATTTAACTATGTTGTTTTAATTTTTATATTCCTTTGTGAAGATAGAATAAAATTATACCTTATATATTTGTTCTTAATTTATGTTATGTTATTACGTTTATATTTTAAATATGAATTAAATATATTAATTAGAAAGATATACATATAAAATCAATTTAATAGAAAAATATTATTGTTGCGCCACCGGGATTCGAACCTGGATCTCTTTCCTAACCGGGGAAGGTGCATTATCCAACTATGCTACAGCGACAATTTTCGAACCTATATGTTAGTTACCCTTTTGATATTAATACATTTAATCTTTCCATTATTTGACAGAGCCATCTACCTTATTTTTACAGAATCTCAAATACCTTTGAGTAAACTGATAGCAGACGCCAGAATAATCAATTCATTTATATTAAATTTTGGACACATTGATACAACTTTATTTTATTATTTAGGAGAACACATTCTTATTATGAAGTTGTAATTATTCAGAACATATCACAGACCGTCTGTTCTGAATAATTACAACTTCACAATAAGAATGTGTTCTCCTAAATAATGTTTATATTTACTTATTAATTTAGTTGTATTAATTTATTATTTTTGTATATAAATATCTTCAGATATTTGATCTGCGTGCATTCGTATTCTTATGCTAAGAAAACTTATTTATTTTATAACTATAAATTATTTTCACCTTTCACATCTAATGTCATAAAGTTGATAAGAAGCATAAACAATATATGAGGCAGGGCGAAGAATCGTGTTTACTGCACTAGTCATTAAATTTATGCTTTTCATGACTTTAGTGCAATATTTATCTTTGACATTCTAAACACGTCTAGTGGCAAAACATTCATCTAGTGATAAGTGGTCGGGGGTTCGAGCCTCGTCCTAGGAGACTACCAAGTTAGTTCTATTTTCACAGCACAAGCGCATGGCTTAGTTTGAAAATATTAAGAATATTTATATGGCATATATGCATTTATATTAAATATAAAATATCCAGATGCCTATTTTGCTTGCCTTTACTAGAACACAACGTCCCTCCCGTGTCAATGACAATCGATAACGTGAGTATTCCAATCAAAAACCAGTTAAATTTTTAGACATGATTTTGGATAGAAAGCTTTCCTGGAAATCCCACATAGGTATGGTTCTAGCTAAATGTGAAAAAATATGAACATTCTAAGATCGATTTGTGGAGTATGGTGGGGCTCTCATTTATCTACCATGAAACTCGTGTATCAAGCTCTAGTACCAAGCCATTTAGACGACGTGTTTGTGACTTATTTTGGGAGTTATGAAGTCATCTAAAATTAATTCACTCCAAGTGGAATGCGTAGAGATACCTTTCCTCATTAGACGACAATATTTATCAGATAAATTCTTTCTAAAAAAGTTCAATTTCATTTCCCACCCACTATCACCAAAGCTTTCTGCTCTCACTTTTCTGATAAATTCATAGATATACTGTTAGGTAATTTCTTCTTTCTGCCTCGGCTTCATGTTCAGGGGGGAGGCATCTAGCCTAACTGGTTCTTTTTTTAAATATTGAAATGAAAGAATATTTTTCTTATAAGAAAATTTATAATCTATATTTTAAGATACTTGCATGTGTTAAAAGTGGAAAATGATCAATTTACTTCAATACTTATAAATAAGGGTATTCAAAAATAATAACAATTAAATTAACATTAAATATTTGTGTTTATCATGCCAGCATAAAGTTCTCTACCAAATTGTCTATGTTGATGCTTGTCTGATGTAGATTATTCAGGTCCTTCACGTAAGGGATTACCGCTTAGGATGGTCCTGTATCCTGGACGTGAAGTGTTGTCATATCCTTGTGGTGCCAGCGTAGGATGACGGAGTTCAGGTTTGTAATTGATGACAAGACGATGCCCAATTATCCAGGAAAACCGGGACTCTGGACGCAACATTCTATGCTATAGCGACAGTCTGTTCTCGCTACACCAATTATATTTATCAACTTTTTATTGATCCAGCGGAACCCTTTTTGATACTTTCACATCAACGATTAAACGCAGAGAACATCACAGTCTAATCTTAACTCAAGGTGCACAGGTTAAATTTTCCCCGGAATTACAATGTATGTAAGCGCTTGCTTGATACTTTTAGAGACGATATAGATTTTATTTTCTGATTGAAAATAAAATCTCGTCTTAGGTGGAGCCACTTGTCTCGGCGGAGAATATCAGAAGACTGGTCGCCTATGGTGATGCATCCCTCAAGGTGCATTTGCCTACGTGACTCTAGTCACGTTCGCCGCATCTCTTTATTGCTGTACCCTCGCTGCATCGGTACACCTGCGTCTAACAATACCGAGTTTTTATAACCGTCCGTCCCTTACTTCGACTAAGTGTTTTTGTATCCTTGAACAAAATATTGTTTTGGGTAATTTCGCATTCTAACAATACTTATCAAACAAATCTCGCCCAAATTTGTACAATAGCTTTACCTACTTAAAAATAAAATATCTCGATTCGCCTCGCTATCCTACTCTTCAGGTTTATTCTACCACCCTATTGTGCTATAATTTTCTCTCCTAACATAGATGTAATCCCAGAACTAGACAAATCAACCCAGCTAAATGAAAATCATGTGAACAAGTTGTTTAATAGTGTACTTGATTCGAAATGGTTTGATTATCCCCACATCTATACCGATGGCTCTACATTTTGCCTTGAAGACTATTGTGGTGCTGCAGTCTCCATGCCTCAATTATAAATAAATGTTAAGCTACGACTTCCTTCGGATTCATCGGTTTTTTCAGCAAAATTTTCGGCAATTGAAGAGGTCTTGGACATTTTCGTACTCCGGAACGTTGATAAGGCTGTTATATTCTCCGACTCGCAAGCAGCTCTTGAATCCGTCTCTACTAATATAAAAGTTTGGCTAGATAATGAGATAATTTATTCCATCAGAAGTTGTCTATTTAATTTGGACAGCAACAATAAACAGATGTCATTCGTTTAGATTCCTGCACATAAGAGAATTCATGGAAATTAAAGAACTGATAAACTGGTCAAGGAGGCCACTCTTTCCAGAATTTTCCGTCATCAATTCCATATCCTGATGTATGACAGAATTAATACTGTAAAAAACGTACTAATTCTATTTGGACTGCACAATAGATAGATCCAAATAATCATAAGGGTAATATGCTTAAAATAATTCAAAGATCTATTTCCCTCACCCCCTGGTTCTCCAAAAGGAAAGTCTTCAAAATAAATATCTAATATCTCTAGAATGAGAATTGGGCATTGCCAGGTAGCGTCATATTTATTCATTCAGATTCCCCAATGCGTGATTGTGGTGCCGAGGATAAAACCCTTGACCATATCTTTTTTGTCTGTCCATTGCGGTTTTCTCACAGGTTTTTTTTACAGTAATCTCGTCAATGGTAATTTTCAACTCCCGGTTAACTTGTGTCATCTTATGATCCTTAACTCGCCACATGTAATCTATATAATAAGAAATTTTTTGAACGACAGTGGTATTGACTTGTAATATATTATTATTGTATTCTATAATATTATTGTACTTTTTTCTATAAAATATAGTTTTAAATTGATTAATGGCACTAATCACTCTTGAAGGGTGGATTGCCTATTTAAAAGAAGAAGAAAGACAGACAAAATTAAGGCAGTATAATATACCTATCCATTATATTACATACATCGTTACATTGGGAAGAATGATATAAGAATGTACAAACACAAAATCATATTATATATCATATTAACTTTCTCAGACTTTGATCAGAAAATTGGTGACTTACCTTGGTGATAAATTCTAATATATACATTTATGTTTATATACATATTTCCCTTAATTGATTCGCCCACCGGTTAATAGGTGCAGCCGCTTATTATATCGCTTAATTGAAACAATATTCCGCTTTATTGGGACAGTAAATTAAAAATCACAATTCATATTATACACATAATTTCAATATTTACCGTACTTAATTACCGTTATATACCCATGTTAGAATTTCCTGTTTTACAACAATAGACAACAAATATGAAATTTTTTATGACTGACCATATAAACTATGGAAACTTCCCATTTTTTATATACGAACACATGCAATACTCGTTGCTGGATCACTACCTGCTCTATGACAATTATTAAATGGGATTAACAAGTTATTTATTTAAAATGAATAACATCAAGAAAAAGATTTATGCTTGTATTTTTAATTTCGGTATACGTTGTTTCCTGAAAATGATACCATAGGTATCAAAACATGTAGAATAATTAATAAATAGTGACTTAAACAAAGTATTTTGTATAATTATTAAAATAATTTTTTCATCATTTTATCTATTCTGAATTTGGTTTTCTATTCTAACTCAGTATTGAGCGACTGAGTACTGCTTAAGTTTTTTCGATTAGTCAACTCTAGTTCTCGTCCGATTCAAGCCGCTGAATAGTTTTGACCATTTATCCCTAGTTCAAATTCATTCTAATATACCGTCGTCATGGAGATCTGCGCTGAGATCTATCTCCCACTCCAAATTGTAGTCTCTCAATTTTCTTTCGAGATCCCCTCACACCACACCTAGCCCATCCAGATACCACAAATGTCAAAACAAGAAAAAAATTATCCTAAAAAGTGAATTTATAACGACCTTGTTTGTTTGTTACTGAGCCAAATCCATGTAATTATTTTTCGTAAAATGATAATATTCTGTAAGTGAAAAACACTGAACTTGACAAATGGATTTATAATAATCTGTAAAAGACTCGCGCCAAAGTATATTTTAAGCTATAAATAATAAGTTTGTAACTTTGTCGTTGCCGAACAGGGAATCCAAATTGTTTTACCCATAATCTTCCCCGATATTTATTCTGTAAGGGGTAGTAGATTTGAGTGAGAAACTTAGAAAGTTTAATCCGAGAAAGCAGCTTTTCTTTTACGACATATTTCGCGTGAGCAATAGAAGAACCTTCCCTGGAGATGAATCAACGACCGTTTTTGCAGACTTCTGTACAACTTCCTGAGTGGAAAGTTTAATTTCGAAAAGAAACGGCTTCCCTGACGGGTGGCCTTTCAAAACTTTATGACGTCAGTCCGGGTACGGTTAGATGCACAAATTCAAAATTCTCAACGATCACTATTTAAATTAATTTATTTACGTGTTTTAATACAAAATATTTATGATCATATATTTAATAATATATAATAAGGAGTGTCTCAAAGGGAGGTGTCGTTTTGAATTACACTCCTTCTTTTATTAAAAATTTTGACAGCTGACTTTTGACTACTCTTATTGTGAAACTTTGATATTTTAGTTATGGAATGCTACACATAATATAGTTATTTTAAAAACAGCTACAGTTTGCAAACTACGTAAACATTTCGGAATCGTCAATTTTGAATCACAATTTCGAATTATATTCAAACAATTTCTGTAGATGTCTGTATATCTAGTCTCTTGAAAACAGTTTCGGTGAGTGAAAGCTGTAACCATGTTTTACGACAGGCCAAATACCGCAGTACTTTGAAAATATTGCTGAAGCCGCGTTAACTGCCAATAGTGACATCATAGCAAACTTTTTATGAGACGAATTAGGTATCAATTAAGGAGACATGTAGTTTCAGCAAGATGGCGCAACCTGCCACACAGCGAGAAACACAATGTAGGTACTTATTGCACACAAAGTTTCCGGGATGTACTCTCTCATTTTGGCGACCAAAATACCCCACCAAGATGGAAGGGCGAGAGTTGAAACAATGACGTTGTAGATATTTGCCAGACATTTTACTCTATTTCATTATGTTTAAATTTATTTATTTATTATTTTTTGAAAAGATGTTATGTAACATGATGAAGACGTTACGAATGGTGGGATGCCATGTGTTCTAAGTGTGGTAGTTCTGCTCGCGCCCCACAGACATATAGTGTCGAAACGCATCGACCAATAGCAGATGCCATACATCGTGACGGATAAGTCCTAGGAGCTAGCCACCTTTTTTTAATCAACTTTGTACTCGTAATACTTGCCATTGTGAATCGTTCCGCAATAAACACCAACTTTTGTAAGTTATATTTTATTTACATTTACACCTTGCTCTAGACAGCATCAATACTCACACGCATATTCATATACACTGCGACATGCACCAACACGCGTGAGACTAGAAGAGGTTAGGTCCTTCAGTATCACCATGTACAAAATCTTCTGATACGAATCGCATAACCTACAGAAGTCGATCACTCCATCCGAGTGACTCGACAATTCAAATCACATTATAAGGTGAATTGAACCATTTGAGGTATGGATCTACAGAAGAATGCTCTAAACAAGGTAGATGAATAGAGATACAAATGAAAATATTATATTAGCAATATTTGAATATGTTTGTCCAAGAACATACAATTACTGGATTCTTACCTATAGAGGCACTGTTATTAAATAAATATCAAGTCCATGTAATAACATATATAGAATTATCAAAAATTTCATAAATTTGGAGATTGAGTGGTGATAATTGGTGAACGTTATATATGATCACTTAAACTAGCCGAAGACAGGTCGTAAGCCCTGTAATTACCCCCCCCCCCATGTTTCTATATATCATTCCTTTAAAATATAATATGTGCATGGAGTGGTGCAGCTCTTACTTCAATGGGTGCTCTAATTAAGGCTCAGAAATGGGTAATCAGAGTAACAAATAAGAAGCCATTTAGACATAACTCTGAAGAACTCTTTAAATCCTTTCAAGTTTTGGAATAAGACAACTGTTTACCAAAGCAATCTTAAAACTATTTAAAAAAGAAATTAACTTTACTTCCACGATCTGATCCAAAGGAAGCCAGAATCAAAACCTAAAGATACTATTCAGTGCCAAAATGTAATACCAAATTCGCTCAACGAACTTTTTTATTTTGTGCTCCGAAAATATTTAACAAATTACCACTAGATCTTAAAGGGTCTGCAGTGATTAACTACTTCAAACCAAAAATAACAAAGTGATTGCTTGATGTGGGTAGAAAGCAAAATGAAACTAATTTCTCATTTGTGCTAACTTAACTACCCACACATTTTTGTCTCCCACTATTGTATATTACTGACAAAAATATTTTTATAACTTTATTTTCAATATCTTTTTAAAACTTCTGATTATACTTTTTTCACATAACTTTTAATGACGTACTTAACATTATACTTACTTATCTCTTAACATTTACAACTTTTAAAAACTGTACAGGTAACAGAGAACATCATGGCTGAAAAACTTAAGGCAATGCTTTGGCTAGTCTACTGTAGGGCTTTTCCGGGGTTTAGTAAACAGTGATAATAGCCAACGGATAAGGTACGAGAAGTCAAATGGGGTCTATCATTTGAATAACGCGACTAGTTCATTTATCCTAGTAGTCATGACCTGGGTCATATTGGCCATATTGTTTCAACAAAGCAGTGTGTTAGAATGAATCTGGCTCTTTTATCTACTTATATAACTTGTATAAATTTAAATATACCTATCTTAATAAAATAAAAATATACTATACTATAAAATAACTTCGTGGTCACATATTATATAAATAATAAGGTTGGCTTTGTTCGAACTACTATTTATTGATAAATCAATATGTTTCGATACTAATGGAATCTTCTTCAGAAAATAATGTATACTATACTGAAATAAAAAATGCAAGCATAGATAAAATCAAAACTATGGTGGGTAACTTATTAGAAACTACTGTGGAAACAAATGTAAGTATTAATATTAATTAAAATATTATAAATAACTAAATCCTTTTTGCAAGTAATCGCCTTTTAAATTTGTTCAATAATTATATATTGTTATAAATAATATATTGTAATAATTATAATAATTTTTCTTGGTAACTTTGAATAGCTTATTAGTCAAGTGGTTAAGACCACTTGACTAATAAGCCAGGAGACCAGCAAGTTAGTCCTGTTTTCATAGCACAACCATTTAGCTTAATTTGAAAATAGTGAGAAAATTGATGTGATATGTATTCCGTGTATGCATCTCAGTTAAAATAATAATAATAATTGGTAGCGTTAGTAAGCTTGATATTTTAAGCATAGTATTTCTCGAGATGACAAGAAAATTGTGAATATTTTAACTGTACCAATTCGGTATTTAAAGAAAATATTTAATAATTCATCAAAATCGCCGTGTATTTATTTAAAAAAATTTAATACTTATAATTATACCGCGAAATGAAAACATATAATAAGTTTTAAATAGTTTTATGATATTAAGTAATGAAAAAACTTAGCGATTCATAACTGAAATCCTTGAAATAGTCTAGGGAAGACTGTGGCTTGGAAGAAAACACTCGAAATTTTAGTTGGCTTAAGTCATTCGTCTTTCTCAAGGAGTTATCGCCCTTACCCTGGGGAGCAGTTTGTATCACAATTGTGTGGAGTGAATAAAAACTGTGCCCGCTGTTTGTAAGGAAGCACAGAATAAACAGAGAACAAGTCAATTTTATTTTTCATCTTACTGATGGATGTATTATTATACGTGATGAAAACGTTAATGGACCTTAACAAGCAATCACAGTCAATAGGGTTCAATTAAAATTTAATATGTTATAATATCAGGCCCTATTAAATTGATTGGTCGTGCCTGGGCGACTTTCTAAAATGTCGCTTATTTAGCCGAAAATTCAAGAAATATTTGTAACATTGATACTATGACATTAAGACAACAGCACTTAACAAACAGTATATAAATAAGATAATAAAAACGCAGTGACCAATAGATATACTATTGGGTGTATACTGGGTGCCATAAAAAGAAGAACGCTAAATATCAGAAATCGATGATGTACAGTGCGATGAAATTTTTTAATGAAATGCCAGAAGACATTGGAAAAAAGGAAAAACAGCATGGATTCAAAGTGAAATTAAGCAGATATGTGAAAGATAAATTTTAGTAAAAGTAAGTGATTTTGTTTATATTAGACCATATATAAAAATACTTATGTATACACTCTATTAAGAATAAACAATAATAAATAATATAAAGGAACAAACAAAAGTAAAGTATATGACAGAACAGCTCAGCTAAAGTAAAACTAATGTGATAATGGCTGCTAAGCATGGCGACTATCGAAGTATAACCGAAAACGGGATAAGAGAGTCTGGGTCACCCCAGGACGAGATGGTCAGATGACATTAAATGAGTTGTTGAAACTCAATGGTGACACCTGATGCAAAATGCGAATGAGTAGAGGTAAAAATGGACGACTTATGTCCAACTCTGGAATATTGAAGGCTGATGATGATAGTGATGACGATAATGATATAAATATATTTGGGTTATGGTAATCAAATGAAATACTTATTAATTATTATTAATATTAACACAATACGGTTAGGTTTGATTTAATATTAATAATAATAATGCTAAATTATACAAATAAAAGTAAAATAATTCAACTTAAACTGACGTTACATGATTTTTTAGTATCTCTAGTTATCAAACTTAGACCCATATTACTCTAGAATTCTCATATTTGAGAGAGCCATTTTCTAACTCCATTTGTTTGGCAAAAGCACTATAGAAATGATATACCTTGAGATTTTTATTTACTGCCAAAACTCTATGAAATAAATGTGTTATATTATATTACAGCCACTTATAAAATGAAGAATTATAAATATAAAAGACCAGCAAGATAGTATTATTAATCTAATATATACGTAGCTTTGTCATTTATTGTGTAAAAGGCGCATTTTTTAAGAAGTAACGGAATTATTTAATTATTTTTAAAGAAACACGAAACCACTTTTACAACAATTTACTTTCATCGGACACTACACACCTTACATTACTTCTCAACAGTCACCCCCATTGTTAAGGCACTTGTCATAACGGGACTTAAATTTTTGTATACCTTCATCGTAGAACGACGCCACTTGAGATGAAAACTATATCTGTACTCCATCTTTGAGTTCATAATCGTCATCAAAACGCTTTTCACCAAGGAACCACTTCAGATGAAGGAAAAAATGAACATCACCTGGCGCCAAATCTTACATACTTGGCAATGAATGTCAGGTATTTTCATATTCCGTGCATTCAAGAAACAAATCACGGATCGTATCTTACAGTCGGCGGTTGATCTATTGTCTAGAACATTTCAACCACTCACTACACGATGGCCACACTATGTTAATGTCTCTAATGTTACATGCAGTGAGTCAACAGATGAAGTAAACCACTGTGTAAATAAATATTTTATAATTAATTTGGAAATAATTTAAGGATATAATTGTTAATTTTAATACATTAAGATATTGTGTTAACCAGTTATAAATGATTGATGGATTATTTGATTTAATTTTATCGATTTTTTTATTTAAATGGATTTTGTTTTTATAACTACAGATAGGGTTGTGTTGAATTACAATGAGATAACAAAATACTTTCGAATTTAAAAAGTTCCTTTAAAATCAACATGGTAACAACTATCAGTATTTTTGGAATAAGATTTGTAAAGAGTGCCGTTAATATGTCGTGTATCCTTAATGCATGGTTTCATGATGTACGTGAGATAAAACAAAAATATTATCGAGATGTTATAATTATATTTAATAAATTTCGTAATTTACATTTCGTAACACATTGAATCATATTAATGTTGTGAGATCATTATATTCATTATAATATACGAGTAGGTACTATGCTTGAACAGAAAACTTGAGTTGTCGCGAAACGTTTGTATTATCTCGCTTCAACTTGATCTGTATTACCTATCACTTTATAAAATATTGGATAAGTAAAAAAAATAAATATTTTTAATATTTTTAAATATGTCATTGCTTTAATGCTAAAGACTGCGAATTTATCTGTATAAATTGATGTTTAACTGGGAATATGAACACTATCCTGCATCAGATATTTAAAGTATATGTAGAGTGTCCCAAAAGTAAGCTTCACTACAAGTCACTCAGACTAATTATTGAAATAATTTCACCATGAGCTCCTTTTGCAGTAAAATAACAATATCATTTTTACAGAAATACAATATAACAAATTTAATATCATTTTAAAAAGTATACTAATTGTGAAACTTTTTAAATAACTTGCGTGGTACATTATTTTACAGTATAAAGAGTCGAATTTTGCTAATAAAAAATAAAAAATCTTATGAATCGGGCAAAAATGCTTTTTTTTTCCAAAGATATAGTACTATTAGTTTTATTTGGGACTATGATAAATAGCAAAGCTATTCAGGGTTGCGTAACAAAAATTATAATCTTATAATAATCAGCCGTGGCACTCGAAAAATTGATCTGATTTTCACGAAATTCATAATAGTGCCAATATTTCGAAAACTAACGATTTTTTATTAAAGTCATATTTTGATATTCTCGTTGACTTTTAGAACACCCTGTATTATTAAAAGAATTATGTTGTAATTTAAATTCGTGTTACCGTCCGAAGACAAGCATTTTTTCCATATTCCTAATAGTTTATAGGTATAATATAATATAATCTTATTTCATATAGCATTTCTTACGAAATCGTAATAGTTTATTGAAAACTTTTTGCTACCAACATTAATGTCACCTAGAGTATTGTTCCCAAAATTTCTTGCGCCACCCTGTGCTCAATTCGTTTAATCAGTACATATTGAAGTAAGTAATTAATTAGTTGCACGTACGTTGTCCAGAAAATAACATTCGGTTGTGTCATGTATGTATGTGTGTTTATGGACGTTTTGTTAGTGCAATTGTATTATATTTGGATTGACATCGTCATTGTTTACGCTCCAAAGCTAATATTAAACCATAGATCTCAGCTGCTGTGTCGTGTTCAGTATTCATACAGTTGAATGGAACACACCTGTGAATAATTGTATTGTATCTTGTGAGTGGGCTCAAAGATCTGATACGGAATAATCTACAGCATAGCGACGAAGGTACAACGAGGTAAGTCCAGCCATCATAATACCCCGTATCCACGAAATGACATATCTCAGAGATTTAGATGAAGTAAATTTCAGTATCATATACACGTCTTGAGATTTTGATCTGCAGATAATTTCAGATATGAGATTGATAGAATGATACTAAAACTCAAATTCGTATATTTTCGATTTCGTCCGATTTCATAGCGAGATACGATGCGTGTGCACAAACATAGACAAGTATCTACAACTATTTATTCTAAAAAGTAAGATATTAATTACAAACATTTGTTATATTATTTTAACTGTTACTGGGACGATTAAAATTCACCCAATGACATGGTCAATGGACTGAAATTTTATGTTTGACGTACAAGAAGCGTGAAGTGAAACGTGAGATTCCTTAGATTTGTGAGTACACGGTTTCTGTAGCCCACTACAAAAACCAAAAATTGCCTCCAAAGAATGTTATTAGGGCATAAAAAATCATATATATATTATAAAATACTTATAATTTGTCTATAAATATATAAAATATACATTAACTTTGTTATTTCTGTATACTGTATGCTTTTATAAACCTAAAATGTGTGACATATAAGATATATTTAGGTGTTACTTTTGCAAGTACCGATTTATGTCAAATTAAATTAATTTTTAAGTGATCCGACCAAGAAAAATATATCTATGTGGGAGATACTCTATTTATTGAAAACTGTGTAAAAATAGAATATTGCCAATCATGAAATAAAAACAAATATTAATAATTTGTAGCGAATAGGGTATATAAATACATTATTATAATTATTATAAAAAAAAAAAATTCTTGATAGATTTAATTTCAGGATCCCTTAGACCTTTATGCCACTACATCGAATAATATATAAGCATCATAAGCTATTAGATTTGTGCTGCCCCATTTTGGGGAGAAAAAAATTAATTCCGTGACGTCAAATTCGCTGAAAGTTCGCGAAAGTGACTTCGCGCTCTATCAGCCACGGGCGAAGCCGACCGAACGATTAATTATCGAAATGTATGATTGAATTGGCGTTAACATAAATTATCTTGACGTTTCTGAAGAAGAAATAATTAAACTTTTCACTTACCGTGTCGGCCAACTTACCCCGGCGAACTTCGTGATTTATCTCCATCGATAACTTTTATCGGACCCTTATCGAAACCCCCGCGCCCGGGGGTAACTTTGTTTCGCGCGGCCAACTTTGAGATTCGCCTGAAAATTGGACGACTGCAGAACGCTGCTAATAAAGTTACTCCGGCAGAATAATTCCGTAAGTTGGCCCTAAAGGAGGTAATAAAGGAGATTTATGTGTGTTTTCAATATGTCATACGTGTAATATTTTACCTAATTTGAAATAGAAAGGGTGGTATTATATCCACGCAGCTGTACAAACGTCTAAACTTGGAGAATTTAATTTAGTTTGCAACAACCCCCATAGGTTTGCGGAGTAGTGGTAGGCTACACAATCACCGTGTTACGGGTTCTTTGACAAGGGTTGTTTTCAAGTCCAGTGCACAATGTAATTGCCATCTGGCTGTATACGACATATATATATGTGTGTGTGGTACTGTTCTGGAATATTTTGCCTCGGATCTTAGGTGATCTTGAAATTTAAATGAGATGTCTCGGAAATGAGAAAAGGAAATTTTAAATAATTCCAGAAATAAACATGTTTATAGCCCCATTTTGACCACTCAACTATTTTACGAAGCAGTCATCATATTTAATAAAGATTGGAATGAAGTTGAATTTGCCTCAGAGTACCGAAACGATTGGAAGTCAACCGTGACAGTGTTTCATCTTCAGTCGGAAAGGAGAAATGAATTTCACGAACTTAATAAGTATCAAAGGCTCGATAGCTGTATGTACGTATATCCATATGTCTGTACTATTTGATTTACGTCGTAGGGAAAAAATGAGGCATCTAAAATATTACACGAAGGTGTGGTTTGTTGGACATATAATGAGTTGTTAAATAAAATTGTACGATACTGACTCAACTTAGGCGAAATTCACTTTGAGAATTCTTTTCGAAGAATAATTTACATCTCAAAAGTGTTTGTTTTTGATGTACATAAATGTATGTACATATTATACTTGACTAAATATTGATATCGTGAAAATATTGTTTCCTTAAAGTGCATATTTTTACACATAATATATTTTAGTAATATTAATCACATTTCCTTCAAAATTTATATTATTCACAGAATGTATGAGAATACGAGTATTTTGCTTTTGTTCATTCTTTTTTCTGAGAAACGACTACTTTGGTCACTTTTCGGTATAAACATATAAGTATGCATACAGAAACTCGTATATTTATTAGCAGATAAGCAGCTGCTTGCTTGCTGCTAGGCCCTGCGGGTGGCTATCGTGGCCGCTACTTGCACGCCGGTTGCTTGCTGCTAGGCCCTGGAGGCGGCTAATATGATAGTGATAGCAGCTATCGGTGACCACTGCGCGATCAGGATCTCAATAGTATCTTTATTTTATTGTCAGAGCTTTCCTCAAAACAAACCACACATAAATTAAATGTGAATGTAATTAAAATTATTCCACCTTTGTGTGTTATCTGTCCAAATGAACAAAAATGACATCTATATGATGTATAAGAATTGTGTATAGATAATAAAAACAAAAATGATATTTTATCAGTATAATGTGCATTTAAGTAAAGACATTTAATCGGATGAAACATCAAAATTCGATAAGAAAGGTCAATAGCATAGATAAGATAAGACGACAGATTTCACATCTATGTTTTTTCTTACTCGTAATAAAGATAATGAACACTTCATTTCAAATTGAATATATATTGACGCACTATTATTGAATATATTAAAAAGCAAATATTTAAAGCAATCTTAACCTAGAGATTTTAAAAACATCTCGCGTCTCATAGACCTGGCCTTTAAACAAGCACTAAACAGTCATAATGACACTACGTTCAAAGTCGCAACATCCAGAAATTCATAGAGAATAGACGGAGAAGCAATATTATTACGGATACCTGCATTAAATTTTATTCAAGTCTATGGAAATGATATTACTTATATAAAATATAAAGATGTGCTTTCGTGAGTCACGTTGAGGGAACTTTGAAGGGAAATTCATACATTGTAGAGTCAATTTCCTACGGATGTGTTTGATTTTGAATGGATTTTTTGAATAAAATGTAAACAAGTAATTTTCAACGGCCAAAAATTTAATTTAAACTAATGCTACTGTACTGTGTGTAAAAAAATATTTAAATGATATATATCCAATGTAGGTACGTTTTTTTTTTGGTTATTCCAGGAACGGTTTTAAATACTAAATAAATGGTTTTTTATAATAGGGCTATTTTACTAACATTAAAATAATATTTTATATTATGAAGTTCATATTTGTTTACCATGCAGCTGCAGTTCATGAAGCGCGCCAGACAGCATTATTTAAACCCTCGTAACAGGATATCGATACATTATTGGCCGAGTGCGGCCATTACCGAGGTCATTCCTTTCCACAACTGCACTTACAAATGCAGCCCTAATGCACCCGGCTGCGGTGGTAGAACGTTTACGATATTTCCGTTTAAGATGTTCTGGGGTGTTGTGCCGCTATTCTCGCAGCACACGTTACGATATTTTTAATACACTGCACCTGGAGAATGTGGTTATAAAGTAACCAATGCCGGTGGAAATGGTTAGACATTATTTCATCAGGGACGGAGACCGATTTATTTTGATAATAAAAAACTAATAAATGATATTAAAAAATACTTTAAAAAAAAACATGTATTTTTATATCGCTAATCACATTATTTTATTATATACGAGTTCTTGTAAATAGTCATTTTTATTACAATACACTTCACTTCTCTACACAAGCAATTATTTCAAGAGAAGTGTAGCATGATTTTTTTTTTGCATATTGCATATTGCAGTAATTAGTATCATTATTTGAAATTTATTGTAATAATAAAAAATAAAATAAATTTACTGATTATGAAAATATTATATAACACAATCATCTCAAGACTATTAAGTAATGCATAAAAAATAGCATTGAATTCTTTATGATACTATAAATTTCTTTATTTTTATAGCATAAATTATACATACATACTTTACTAGACATGGTCTGTTCTAAAGCAATTAACTGTACAGTTTTTATAAGTTGTATATTGTTAAGGTACAATCGGAAGTCATAAAATGTTATATAAAAAAGTACAATCAGAAGTTATAAAATGTTATTGTAAAAAAAGTTATACACAGATTTTTGTCTATAATATAGTTGGTGACAAAATGTGCAGGTAGTACAAATGACAAATTAGTTTAATTTTGCTTTCTACCCACATCAAGTAACCATTTTGTTATTCTTGGATTGAAGTTGTTAACCGTTTTAAACCTTTTAAGGTCTAGTGGCAGTTTATTAAATATACGCGGTGCACAAAAAAAGAAAGTTCATTAACCAAATTTGGTATCCATTTTTGGCACTGAAAAGTATCCTAAGGTTTTGCTCCATGTGAAATAATGGTTTCATTATATTATCCTACATAATAAGAGCCTTACACGTATCGTTTTGTATCGAAATAAATTTCAAACAATAGCGTAAACTAATGTATCGTTATAAAAACAATATATATTTGTATATATAAAACAGATTCTCTTTTGGATTCTGCGCAAAATACGGACTCCTCTTCCCCGGCTGGTCCATTTCATCCCCCCGATATAAATGTGTATTATATTGAACGCCATCCGTTTCAAATTTTGTATGTAGGCCACCCTTCTTAGCTGCTTACTCCACCCCCTGCCACTGACATAAATGTGCGCCAAATGTGTGTTGAATGCCATTCATTCCAAATTTTGCATATTTATTTTTAAGATTCTGTGTATTATTTTGAATGCAATTTTGCGTATTTATTTTTTAAGACTGTCTAAATGTATATAATGTTGAATGCCTTTCAAATTTTGTTCAGTGACACTTTAGGATCCTGAGAAAAATATAGTCACCCTACTTCAATATCTCACACCTCCGCCTTCCTGGACCATATTTTTTATACATCGTTATTATTTATGGTATGTGCAAAACAGAGGCATCCCGTTCCCCTTATCCTGTTTACCACAGCCCGCACCTACACATAAATTTTAAATTATAACAAAATCTAAATCTCGGGTAGCTCTCGGTAATAAATATTTTCAATATATAAAAATGTACAAAACACGAACCGCCCTTTACCTTCCAGCAAATGTTTTCCATTGCACATGAGATGTACAGTGTAAACGTGAGAAATATAATTCATTTTATGTCCATTTCATTTCACACTAAAAGCGTACGGTGATATTTTAGTACCTTCTGCAAGATCTTTATTAGGTTAACATTATTTATTTTTCATGCATTTTTCTCTAGTTTTCTTCTGAACGGGTCGGAAACATTGATGCACATATGAGAGATCTCTATTCATTTCGGTGTCTGGTCCTATTGGTACTTATTTCATATATTAATTTATTTTTAATACTATCGCATTAATTATGTTTGAGGGGTAAATAAGCAATAAGAAAAACGTGTCGATAAGCAATCTAACGAATCTTTTGAATTTATATTTCATATTTTTATTTATTATCTTTGTTTTATTAACCACTAAATTGAGTTTAAATACATCTACCGGTTTCAAAAAATACCATTTTACTGGTAGATGTATTTTAACTCAATTTAGTGGTTAATAAAACAAATATAATAAATAAAAATATGAATTTTAACCACAAAGATAATATTGCTAATTTTAAAAGTAGAATTTATATTTATTTATATACAGTGAAACCTCGACTTACGAGCATATTTAGTTACGTAAACGTGCTCGCATCTCAAAACACTTGTATGTCAAAGCACATTTCCCCAAAGTAAATAAAGTAAACTCAATTAATTCGTTCCAAGATATTCATATCAATATATACATACATTTTTTAATATATTTTTAATAGTATTCAAATGTACAATAAAATACGTAATCAAATTTATTAATTATCCATATCAGAATAACTGATGGCTCAATGAAACCTTTTTCTTTTTGTGGAACTTTCTATCCATTGACACTTTTTTGAAGACTTGTTGAAAATGTGACATTGCATTGTCATTGAAAAGATTAATCACTTAAAAGATTAATTCCATAACCAACAAGACTTTAAGTGGTAAATATTTTTTCCATTTGATCCACTAAACGAACAAAATACGAGTGACCCAAGCCATGCTGTTAGACCTCTACATAACATTTAATTGGCTCTTCTGTACCTTGAATTCCTTGAAGGTTTGTAGATTCTCGGAATAATACACGAGCAAGTGTTTCACATTCAAATCACCTGTTAATTTAGTACACATCAAGAGGATGATGGGCGGTCTTTCATGAGTTTATGACCAGGCATTGTTTTTTCTTTTGCTGTTTTTTTTAAGTTACGCAATACGTTTTATTGTTCGTATATCGAGACTTTGCTCGTATGTCGAATATTTTTTTTTTTTAATTTACTCGAATCTCGAAATACTCGCAAGTCAAGTTACTCGTAAGTCGAGGTTCCATTGCATTTGAATTTATACTGGTGTCTTATTTACATTATTTTTAGCGAGAAATACATTATTTTAATATAATAATAATTATGTCCGAGAATTTCAGATTTATTTGTTTTATTACATCTTTTTCATTATAAATCCGAACCATATGATTTTTTTAACTCGTATATATAGCTGATTTTTTATATATTAAAATCTTAAAAACTTCAAGTTACCTTAACATAAATTCTTTGCTAAGAGTCAGTATTTACATTTTATTTGAACATAGAATTCTATCATTCATAATCATAATACGAAGTTTACGATAAGAATAAAGAAAGAGTTTAAAATATAATAATTTTGTTTAACTTAATATATCATATTTACTGTTTCCGAGTTAAGCTTGTAGAATTCCATATTCATACATGTAAAAATAAAACACTTGTTTTTTGATTCTACTCGTTTACTTTACTTGAGACGCATTTCGCCTTGTAAGGGCATTATTATTAACAATTTAACTCGACAACTTGAATTTATATCTGTAGTGGGGGATAGCTATACAATTTTATTTGCATGAGATGAAACGAGACAACATTGTTCATTGGAATTCTGAGGATTTTTATATATTTTCGACCACTCTGTTTCAACACTAATTATATTTTAATGTCATAGGTAATATATAAGATAGGTGTATAATTTTAGAATATAAGAAGACGATACGGCCAGAGAGACATTTTGGTATTCCGTAATTTATATAATGTTTGCATGATTCTAGGAAATAGCTATGCTCAATACGAATGATGTTTTTTAAATTAATACAGTTATGTTGACTTGGTGATCTTGTTCCACATTCTTGGTAGATTTATATCAAAAAAAGGTTTAAATTATTTGTTAAAATATCGTCTCTGTCGTTGTTCATAGTTCACGCTGTGTTGTCTTATTTTAGGAGACTTTTGTCTTGAGATCCAGTGAGACAGGCGCCCGCAACCATAAATCCACCCGTTTTGGACCACAACCATCCTAGGGTAATATGATGATGATCACAATGAATAATATTATCATTAAATTAAGAAACGTACATTCTAAAAACTAATTTGTTATTTCGATTGGTTAAATTTGTTTCGAGTAAAGACACGGTGAAGTTCGTTTCTTTCGAAGCTACGTAAATTTAATCATCTACCCGAGTATATGTAAATGTGGAACAAAAATATTCATCATACATAAATTTCGCGAGGAAAAAGCGGGAGAGAAAAATGTAAAATACGCGCGGAAATCCACCATCTTCCACGTATTTACTCTCATCAATCATTCGCAACATTAGCATAAAATCAGACACAGAAAGACAAAATGGCGGAAAAGAAAATGAAAAAATATACACATAGCCGAGAGCCAGTCGAGCAATACAACTTAAAAAGCAATCATTCCAATTTCCGCCTAGTTTCGCGAGTTTTCTTTTGCCCGCTGGAAGGGGGCGATCAATCGCTGTTTTCCGAGTGAGGGGAAAATTCATTTAGCCTTTCCTAGTCAGGTGTCTTGGGCGGACTTCGAGCTACACGGGAGATGTAAACAGGAGACTGTAGACCCTGCAAGGGTCTCCCCAGGTTAATGAACCATATAATAATTATATCACTGACGTGAACTTAATTTGGATTTATTTTTCGCTACGCGGTAAGTCGATTGTAATGGAGACGTGTTGCTTCATTACGACTAAAGTAATCACACATGACCTAATAACGACGAAGAATCTCACGACTAGCTAAACTTTAATTTTTTACTTACTAATCTTTCTGAAAAAATAAAATAAGTACATGCGTAAAATATGATCACTGCCTTCGTAACTAGACTGAATTTTATGCTAAAGGAGACAGGTTAATCAATTATATCGTTAATTTAAATTAATATACATGTTACACAATTGAATAACCAGGAATATTAAATGACTTAAATAAAAAATTAAGTAACAAAATGTTCTCATTTGCCCATATTTAAAATACAATAAAGAGAAGAAAAATAAAAGAAAACGAAAGAAAAAATAACAAAAAATAAAAATTAAATAAATAAACGATGTTCAGCTCATGTACAAAAATAATGTTTTGTGTTTTTTTTCCTCAAAGTACACAACTTAGAGATATGAATATATGAGATATATTAGTTGATGCAGTTAATATTATCGGTTTGATGATGAAAAACAAAATAAAACTATTTAAACAATGATAAGTCCAGCGCTTACCTTCCCGTCAGTAGCCTAAAAATACATTTGAAATATGGATCATCAAGAGAATTTTCGGAGCTGTCAAAGAAAATGGAGGGTGGTGTTGACGTTATAACTAGGAATTTTATGACGTTTGTGATGGGAAAAAAGTCACAAAATTGAAAAATTAGGGAGGCTGCGATGGCTACGCCATGTAGAGCGTATTAATAATGAGCAATTCCCTTATTGAATGCTTAATAATAAATCCAATTAACAATTGATGAGAAACTACTAACCAGTGGCGTGCAGTAGACACATTTTTATTTTTAATAGTAATAGTTTAAATTTAATTTAATATTTAAATCGTAAACTTTAAAAAAAGGCAAGATCTTTTATTGCTCGGTACCGTACTTTGCTTTCGATCTCGCTTAAAATATTTTCAACAAAAAACATTTATTTAAATAACAAGCTTTACAAATTAGTATAGCCGAAACTCATGGCAGAAATTATTTTATTATAACATTTAATTTAATATTGGTAATAACCTTAATAATATCCCAAAAAATGCAAACTCGCCCGTTTGACAGTCAATAAATTATAACCTATATATTGTATCTACGCAAACACCGAAATATGTAATGACTGGGAATGACGTTGGAATCTTAGGAAGGATACATTCTGAAAACAAAACGTTTAGTCTATCAATCAAAACAAATATGTAGAAGTGTTATTGCACGCAGTTTACAGTAAGGATTATTTGGAAAATTTGCAAACGTAAAGACGTAGAAAGACCATAGATTCAGTTAGAAAATATTTAGTTCAGTACAATTATTATGAGGATTGAAAAGAAGTTAGGTTCATACAATACCTAAGTGCTAGCAAATTACCGACGAGCATGAATATGAAGTTTTTACAAATGATTCGCATTTTTTCTAAATAACCTCCGGCTAGACACCAGTCGTGGGTTACATCATGGACAAGGTTACTCTAATCCGAAAATAACGGCTAGGATTTTTTAGGGCCTTTTCATAACATAAAGTTAATTTAATTTATTTTTATTTCCCAGAATTTTTAGTAATGCATTGCTTTTTTGCTTGTATGCAGTGCACGCCCTTGCTACTAACATACTAATATACTCAATAATTATATTTGTAAATGTTTGGGGTTTGAATAATTATATGAATAGATATATTCAATGTTATTTTTTCCCCTACCAATACCCAATAAAATAGTTAACTACCATTAGTGGAAATAATAATTAGAATATTGGAAAATTTTAGATTTCTTTACGTTATTATTATGAATAAGAAATTTTGGATAAATAACTTCATCCTCTATATACCGAATACTTAGACGAATATATGCCCTAAAATACACTGACATAAGGGTTCGTTAACAAATCCATGAGAGTTCTACGAACCAGGTGGACGGACACGACACCGGGTGCAGTAAGGTTCATGGGAAAGACAGATGGTCAACCCCACGAATTGTAAAAGTTATAAAATAAAGAGGGAGACTTCTTCATTGATCAGACTGAGAAAGCCACACAGTCGAACTCATCAGACAAACCACGAAAAGTATATAAATGCCTAAGTGTAAATCTAAAAAGGCAATAGTTATACGGTTTGACTTCACAAAGATGGAAAAAATCATTCACAAATTATTTTTAAAGTTCACGCACTCTCGCTTGTATAACCACCACCAGTTACACTTTTCGTGAGTTTCGTCAATCTCGTGATTTCGGAAAATTACAATGCACATCCTTCGATTACTAAAACTTTGCGAAGGAAAGCTTAAAATTTAAAACCTCCAATATGGGACCTAGAGAAGAAACACATCCATACACGAAAATACATAACATAAAATCACACAAAATTTACCTGATTTCTGCGGCAAATATCGAAAGGTTTTATAAATATATTTTTAGACAATTTTATTAACCTGTATTTACGATTACATCTTTAATTAGTATTTTTATTTACTCGTATTTAAAAAAATCATATTTAGCTGAAAAGAATTGTATTATTTATACCGTAAAGACTAGTAAGCAAACAGGGCAATTTATGAAGTGGAATTAAAATTGAAGCAACAATGTTTCAGAAATATTATGTAATGTAAACACTAAGAAAAGCTGTAAATTATTAGAGTGCATAATTACCTATCGTTTTTTTATTTTTTCTAAATTTATTCAATAACAAACATGTTTAAATTGAATCATGATAGCTATTTGCTTAAATAACTCTTTTCAAGGTAAAAAGAGATCCACACTTTAACATTCAAAATATGTTCATCCAAATATTTGTAGGTTTTTACCGTCCGCCAATTTTTGAGCGAGTAATTAACATGGCAGTTTGGAAGTGGTTTGGTGGTAGAGTATGAAGAGCCTGATCATCAAAATCAGACAGACAACCTCGATCTTTCTCATCTTTGATACAATTGAACCATTTTCGAACTTGACTTTCACCAATCGTTCCTTCACCATATATGTTGAGATATAGGATATAGATACCTAACAGAGTATGCTATAGTTCATCTTTTTTCGAAGTAATTACACACGACATCACTAATGTAGTTATTAGCATGTATTTTTAATATCTAAAACCAAAGAAAATATTATTTAAAAAATGTATATAAAATGACAGATTCAAAGGCCTTCCGTAAAACGATCGTTAATTATGCATACATACATTTTAACTATTATTTTTATTAACTGTTATATAGGGTTTCTAGTGGGAATTTTTCTATTTTTTTAACCAGAGATAGAGTATGATTGATGAGTTTTGGTGCCCCAATGGCAAATGTTTCCCGAATACAACAAACGCAGTTTAAACAAGACTGGGCAACTCTACACACTGCTAGGGTCTCGATGGAGAAGCTGAAGGCAATATTTCCAAGAAAATTAATAAGCAAGTACGGAGAAATACCCTGACCACGTGGGGATAACTGAAATCTAAAGTGTACAGTAATAATCCTCGAATAACACTGGCCTTACAAGAAAACATCCGACGTGAACCCAGCTTTTTTTTCTCGCGTATTTGCCAACATCAATATAAGAGTTCGGTTAAAAATGTGCGTGGACGTCAAACGACATAATCTTTAAAAAGTAAAATCCGCAGATTTATTATATTACCTGTTTAAACTAAATAAACTTATTTTTTGGTATTTATTTCAATTTCAAAATCGAAAAAAATCCGCTAGACACCCTATAATTACTGTCTCACGAGTAGTATTAACGATGCAATGTTTAATTAATATGAATTATTTTCTAAGAATTGATATAATGAATTCGTATTACTTTACTTTAAATGAAAAATCTCATCACAAATACTCAAGGGAGCTCCAACAATATAAATAAAAACGTTTTCGAGCGAAAGCGTACATGACTGAACTGTTTCAACAAAAATACTAATAATACTTTGAAATATTACATTTACATGTATGTACTTAAGTTCTGAAGCAAATTCGTCTCTTTCATCCCTGAACTCGCCATTCGAATGGTCATTTCACCCCTCGTGGGCACTTTGCCGGGGCCTGAAGCTCTGTCCCTCGAGGGTTGCACCCCTCCCCCCCCGCTCTGCCAAACGACTTGTCAGGGGCGAACATTTATCACATTTGACCGCGTCTACAGGAACACAACCCCCCAGTATTACCGGATGGAATTTGCATTCTGGATGCTTTCAACCGTACAATGACACCCCTACTACGCAAAGGATAAAAAAACAACAATTTCCTTTATAACGGACGTAAATCATATATTTTCAAAAATGTTTTTATAATAATGTGCGATTATTTGTATTTTTTAGTCACGATATTGATTTGGTTCTTCAAATGAGATATGATACGACTTTATGTATTCTGAACTTATTCCATTGTATAGCGTTTATAATTGGACTCTTACTGATGCAGTATGTAATGATTTAAAATGTGAGTTTACTGATGAATCGTTTGTAAATAGTTTTTTGCGATACTCTGCCGCGTGTATCCGACCTCTTTGATGAATACTCGAGATAATCTGGACTGATAAAGTAATAAATAACACTATTAATGAGCAGGTATAGCAAACTTGTGATCTGCGTGCCACATACGGACCATTTTTAGTAACTCACAGGTAAAATTATAATTTTGTTTGCAAAACTTAATTAAATTGAGTAGCCTATTTGTAACTGCGAATTAAATATAAAACATATATATTTTCGTTATCCTTATGAGCTGAGAGTCGTGAATCTGATCAACTGCTACCGCGTGAATATGATACGAAAAAGTACTCTTTTATGTACATTTCACATACACTACGAATATTTAAGAACGGTGAAGTAAATTTTGTATAGTTATTATATATCGTAATAGGTACCCTTACAAAATGTCTGTGAATAAAAAATAAAAACTGAGTTAGAACGAAAATGGATTTTTTTAGAATTGGCTTACAATAATACTTTGAGAAGCGGTTTGGTGTAGTAGTTAAGACGCTGACATAGTGATCTAGTGGTCGAGGGATCACACCTCGTTCCAAGACGTGGGTCATTGGTGTTATAATAATATAAATTTAACACCATAAATTCTAATTGTTTGGAACAACGGCGTTGTGAAAGATGATTTATAAATAATATTAAATTTCTCGTGAATTTCGTATAAAGAGCGTCATTCACGCCATCCCTTAACAAAATTTATTCATGCCTGTACTATTCAGATTCTAAACCAATCGTCAATACATCCCTTCTCGAAAATGTCCTTTGATACATTCATTTGAGTGACCGCACTTCTCATTCATTCAGATTGCGTATTATAAAGCATTAGCAAATATCTCTACGCACTACGTCAAATAGCTCACAACCCAACTCAACTAGCCGACCCTCACTTAGAGTAAGTTTAATAGATATGTTATCATAAGTATAGTTTAAAACTGTTTTAAAATTACAAGAAAATATATTTCAATAAAAAAATGTATCAAGCACGTTTTTAAACCAAAAATAATTTTGTGAACATTTTATCCTACGCAAGTATTATTCTTATATTTATTTAAGGACAGGGTGAATTTTATGTTCCAAGCCGGTTTTTTTGGCTGCCATTTTGGTTTGGCAGACATTTGTTAGTTTGCATCAAACGCCTCAACAACGTGTTGAAGTCATTAAAATATTTTATTTAAATAAAAATGGCAATTCTGTAACCATTAATAGTGACCAGATCAATTCTGCCACCATGTTGTAAAACATCATGGTGGCCGAATTGGATCGATTGGGCCTGCAATATATATGGTTTCCACATGACGGTGCTACCTCACACATAGCCTGAGCTACGCCTGAAATTATGCGAGAAATTGTTCACGACCTATGCCGAAAAAATTGACAAAAAGTGATGGCTGTGTGAAATATATGGATATGCTATATAAAATATCGACGGTCTCCTCGATAACCTGAATTGATGGCTCCCGACTATTTTCTGAGGGGGTACATGAAAGGAAAGCTCTTCACCAATAAGCCAACAACAATTCCGATGCTACAGGATATTATTCGAAATGAAATTGCTGAAATAACACGCGAAGTGTGCAAGAATGTTATGAAAAATATGGTTAAAAGAGCACACATTTATTTAACACCCCACGCACACCGTTTTTAAAATATAAATTAACAGGCATCGTTAAATTGCTCTGTTAATTAAACAAATTATGTATGTAATAATCAATTTTGAATTTCGATTAGAAGCCATATTTTTTTGTGAAATATACTATCTTAAATATGTACTATCGTTAATTTATAATAGCCTTATAAATAAGGATATAATAGTAAAAAATACATATGACGCGAGTGTCGATGGCATCAGAAATAAGAATGTCCGCGGAAGATTTGGTACGTCCAGGTAAACCGGATACCGGAAGATGGTCGTGTTAAAAGCCTCAATAATCGACGAGCTTGTATGAGAAGATGTATGAATGCGAATGAATCGAGAATTGTATATCAGGACAAAATAGTGTGGCGATCTATCTTCTGTGAAACGGCGTGATGGTAAGTTAGTGAGTTAGTTATAAATGTCAACCAATTATACCGTAGTTAGGTTTTTATTATTACCCTGTAATATTTTTAAACGTTTGAAAATAAATCCAAACATGTAATTATAATATTAATGTTAAAACAGTTAAGTACGTCGAACAAAAAAACATAGTTAAACTCTTGTAAATATATGTAAAAAAAGTCTAGGAGATCCCTAGTAACTGTCATTTAGTAGGTAGGTCTCTCAATTATAATTATTTAAATTATATTATTTTATATCTCAAATATTCCAAATATGATGGACATATGGCAATAATTGGTTAACCTTACCTACCCTACACTTTTAGGACCATTTACATTTTAGAGGGTTCGCATCTACCATCATATCTTATACCCGGCCCAGAATTATCTCATTTTCTAGTAACGCACGGAAATTTCCTGTGACAGTATTAAGTATTATTCTTCATCTACTATGACTTTAATATTATATTACATTATTAAGTTTCAAATTTCAAATAAAAATAAAATGTTTTTTATCTGAAAAAATGTTTCACGCTGATTGAAAATTCTTGTAATTACGCTATTGAGAATTTAATCAATTTTTAACAGCATCATTATTTATGTGATAAAATTGTTCGGCGAGAATTCAATAGATCCGGAAAAACCTTATACAGTATTTAGTTCATTTTGTGAATTTAATTAATAAAATGCCGGGTATTCCGTAGATCTTGGAAAATATTCAGCTGGGGAAATAACAAAATTAATATCTAAACACGCGAAGATTCTAATTGGAGGGTTTTATTTCTCTATTATTTGTAAATTTTTATAATCCAATCTAAAGTCACGGATTAAATATTAAATGGAGAACGCATTTTTTCGTTGTTAGCAGATAAAAATATATTTTTATTTTATTTTTTGATTTATATAGAGCAATCGTGTGAAATTATACACCTTGTAAAATTGAAGGAAATTTATATTTGTATTATTTCGGAAGACATGAAATATCATTCGATCCTATCACCTCAGACTAAAAATAAATATTCATCATATCAATATCCTTAAAATATATCATTTAAATACAAAAATGAATAATCAAACTTACTTGCTTATCACACGAAATATTGTTTGAACTCATCACCACTCGGTAACTAGGTCTCGTAAATAACCACTATACTAAAAAGCGAACAATTGTATTATATTTTAATACAGTAAATAAATATTGTAAGTAATGTCAAAGTTATCAATTTACATCATTTTGGAATTATATCGGAAATCAAACCTAAAATCCTTTATTGCCGGTAAATTGTTTTACTAGTTTTACTATAAATCGTCATCGGATTATTGATCTACATATTTTACTTATTTAGTTCAACATTTGTTTTTTCACATTGGATCAATCATATTTTTCATCTTCTTCTTTTAAATGGACAATCCATCCTTTGAAGAGTAATTTGTGCCATTAATCAAGTTAAAACTTTATTTTATAGAAAAAAGTACAATAATATTATAGAATATAATAATAATATATTTCAAGACAATACTATTGTCGTCCAAAAAATTTCCTATTATATAGATTAATTGTGACGAGTTAGGGGAAAGAAGATGACTCAAGTTAACTGGGAGTTGAAAATTACCATTGATGAGATTACTGTAAAAAAAACCTCTGTTCCGCAATGGACAGGATAGGAAAAAAGATATAGTCAAAGATTTCCTCCTCAGCACCACACTCACATATTGAGGAATCTATTAAGTTCAATCTGAATTAATGTGAGGCTACCTGGCAATGCCCAATTCTCATTCTATAGATATTTGATATTGTTATTTGGAGACTTTCATTTTGGAGAACCAGGGGGTGCGAGGAATAGATCATTGAATTATTTTAAGCCGATTACCCTTATGATTATTTGGATCCATCCATTATGTAGTCCAGATAGAATTAGTTCATTTTTTTACCATATTAAGTCTGCCATACATCGGGATACATAATTGATGAGGAAAAACTCCGAAAAGAGTGGCCTCCTTGGCCAGGTTAACAGCACATTCACAATCATCTTTTAAATTGCTAAATTAAATTATTTTCAGTAAAGTCTGCTAGATTTATTGAAATTTAGTCGTTCCTTATCTAATTTGAACAAAAATATGACGTATCCATTTTATTCTCATTTCAAAAAAAATGACACTTCTCTCTGATGCACTGTACCAGTTTTCTTTAAAAAAAATGTACAAAAAGAAAACATTATTTATTTGCATACCTACATGGAAATGGATGTAATACAGCCGATAAAATACATTAAGGCAAGAATTGGAAAGTCGACTCGGGCAAGAACCAGGCCTGGAAGTATTTAATTTGCGGACGCTCCGTTCCGCCGAGTAAGCCCTTCTAGGACGGAGGTAAGTGCCCAAGTTGTTCGCAAACAAATCGACTACTCTGCTAAACAAATGATTGCGTTGGGAAGCAATTTCCAATTTTCACTTGTTCCGTTTGCTAATGAGAATATCAAGAGGGATGAAGTGTGTTGCTATTAAAACAAATTGGAGATACAATTTCCAGAAAATAATTGCTTCCTTTTTAAATATAAGAAAACTGGAAAAAATCTATTATCATTTCCGAGAAAAATTGCCTCGACAGGATGGCGTTACCCAGACACATAACACTTGATATGTATGTATGTATATCTTTTACATAAAAATCATAACGAAAACTTTAACAAAATTACCTGTAACGACTCATGTATAAATTTAAGCCCAAAATCAAATATCTCAGTGTAATTATTGATCAACATTTAAAATGGCAAAGATACATTAGCTAATTGGTGAAAAGAATAATAAAATGTATTTATATGTTCATTAGATTAAGGAACATTTTAAGTATAAATAATTTTAAAAAGGTATATTTTGCTTTTGTTCACTCACTACACCAGTATAAAATAACTGGGTGAAGAGGAGCATACAATAATATAATGAACTCTGTAAAAATATTACATAGAACAATCATCAAAAAATATCAACTTTTTCAACACAAACACTTTTTGCAAAATTCCAAGTTCCCAAAATAGAAAACATTTACAAAAAAATCTCAATTAATCAAGTAATTAAAGAAAATAACACTGTACAATTTGAAACAAGTACATCATTAAGGTTTAAAAATAACTTTAAAATCCCTAAATGTAACACCGAACACTATCAGCAAAATTGTGATAAAAAATTTCAATAGCCTCCCACACAAATTAAAGAAATAAAGGAATAAAAGAGTTTAAAAAGAAACTAAATGAACACTTCAAAAACACATAATTGAAAAATAAACCATATTACAGAACACTTCAGAAGCACACAAATTGACAATGAATAGAATATGTAAGGTATTATATAAAATTATTTTAGTGTTACTTCCTCTCCAAGCACAAGAGCTGGTCTCTTTTTTGGAGAGGTAAGCGAAAGAAAAACCATGTTATTTAAAAAATGTAAAATACTTAATTCATGTTATAAAAATTGTAAAAATGTCAAATAAATAAAATATATATATATATATAAATATATATATTTGCTAGTCAATTTATGCATTTAAAGATTTTAGTATTATCAGTCGAGAGGAAAGTTTCCAAGGGCACTTGGAACTTTCACGAGTTTTCTTTCTCGTACACATCGCACCTCTAATTAAAGATTACCTGAATTTTGAGTTAACAATGTAGAAAATCTAAAATACACTATTTCTAATTGACGAGTATTACAATTCAAAATAAGCTATTGTAAATTTAATAAAACATTAATATAGTTTGAAAACGTAATAAATTACATTAAATACTATTCTACATTGTTATTGTATTTTCAAATTAATATGTTTTATATCTATAGTTTACAAAGCATATGCGTTCATTACTCAGATTAGCTCAATAACGATGTATAGTGTTGTTGCAGGTTCGTTGTATATTTTGAAAGCAAATGTACAAAATGTTTTGTTTTTACATCAGCATTTTTATAAGAGACAATTCTGTAATGCAAAACTTTTTTTCTGTATATATCGTTCTGGCATCCATACTGAATTTTAAATCACGTGATCATCAGCAAGCGTTGTGATTGGCTGATTTCATTTTAGGGGTGATAGCAACTTATACTCTGTCTGCATTGGGATATTTTGCAACTAGCCCTGATTTTAAACATGCAAACAATGTGTTCTGCGTGAAGATGACAAAAAAATTTACAAAACTGCATATTTAACTCAAATCATCCGAAATCCATTTTATGGGTTTTTGTAATTAGGCGCTACGTGTATTAATTTAATAGATGATGCATTAATTAGTAAAAGCATAATATCGCAAATCTAATAATTGTTTGATGTATGTTAAAAAAAAATAATAATTACACTTTATTTAACCTAATCTTACACTTTGCTCCAACTAATACAATATTTTTTACATAATTTAATATCACAAACAGGCATGACTCGTCGAATTTATACGTTATGTGGTTGACTTGCACATCTGCTAGCACGTGTTACTTTAAATTGGTACATTTTATTTGTGCATACCTATTTTTATCAAATCAGATGTGAAAAAATATACTTTTATTATTAAATTGTAAATTATGATGCTTGTGATCATGTACCAGTAAATAAATAGACATGAAATAAAGTGAATTATTTGTGGAAATATAAATCCAATAGTTTATGACATACGACATTATGCAACAGCAATGTATTTACTCTTCAAAAATTAAATCTTTGTGTAAACGAGACCTATTTTTTACATTAATGTATATTATATTGTCGGCGTTTAAATATTATTTCCAATCGAGTCATATATTTAAAAAAAGTCGCGGAGCTATTTGATTCCGTAAGAGGTACCAAAGTGGTCATGCGAGTGACACCAAAATGAAAATATTGAAACAAGCAGTTTCCGTTAGTTCATATAGTAGTCTGTGCTCGTGAATATATTTACATATCAAATTAGTATGTGTATATGTTGACTAGTTAATTAAGTGTATAAATTAAAATATTTATTATAGTATGTATATCTAAACGACAGTCCAAAATTTGAATTGATTTGACGGCTTAATTTTTTTATTTATTAGTGCACAGAAAATACTTCATTCCAACACATTATATTCATATTTATTTAGAAATATTGATTTTTCAAATTGTACGACACTATTTCTTAATATCTCTATTTCATTCACATCTCTCTTAAAACATTATTTTTTTTAATTGTGTAAATTTAAAGTAGGATTTGAAAGCGATAGGTATTGGAATTTTTAAAGAACCCGAGTCAAAGGGGAAGTAATAGGATAAAATGCGAGGAGTGTTCGACTTACCTTGAAGCTTCGTCGCAATATTCACTTATGAAAAAATGCAAGACCCTATTTTATGGACCGTACCCACGGTGATCTTTTAATAAGACTTTGATCTCTGAGAATCAATAAAGGTATGAACTAGATGCGTAATTTTAATCCGGAAGCGAAACACATGCGATAATGATTCTTAGAATTCTGTACTTACCTTTACCTGTGTTCGAGACAAATCTCCAAGAGAAATCTCAGCGGTAGACACAGTAATTAATCTCAGCTAGGTCTTAACAGAGCCAACTGTCTATAATGTTTAATACAATAACAATAAAATATAACCACAATGTAGTTGAAGTCACAATCGTCGGAAGTAACTGGATGAAAACGTCCATCCGGAAGGATTGATGCCTTTGAAATGTGATGCTGGAGATACATGACGAGATACAGACGTGGATTGATATATTATCAATTCGATTCCATCATTATTATCTTAAATCATTTATTGTATCCGAGATTTTATCCTCCACATAGAAAGACATTCTTATAGTTTGATTGCATTTCAGGCGCAGTCAGCATCCTGCATTTTTATGTAGAAAATACATGCAATAAGATGCAGTTTGACGAGAGTATTCTCCGATGAATTGTGTACAGTACGCGAGAAAACATTTATTGAAGCAATAAAGAGCGCTGCAACAATCCTCAGATGGGTACTCCGCTATCCAGTGTTGTTTACGAGATACTGCCAAGTAGTGCAGCTAGGAGTATTGTAAAAAAAACCAGTGCATTTTTATTAAAAAACATTCGTTTTTATCTTCGCCAAAAAAATTAAATAAATCATATTTTATATATATGTGTAGCGTCTAATTCCAACACCTCCTAAAACGACTTTTTGTGTTTTTGAATTACGAATGAAAACGTATGTTTTGAAAGCAAATGCACAAAATGTTTGTTTTTACATCAGTAATTTCTTAATAGACAATGTACTGGATTACGATTACGATTTAGATTACGTAATCATCAACAAGTGCTGTGATTGCCTGATTTCATTTTAGGGGTAATAGCAACTTATATTATGTCTGCTTTGGGGTATTTTAGAACTAATTATATATCTACCTCTATTTAAATTTTAAAAATTGTAATGTGTAATTATTTTAAAAGGTTAATTTAGAAATCATTTATTTATTCTGTACTGGTTTCTGATGCTAATTTTTGATTTATTAAATGAGTTACTGAAATTTTCGTTTTTTTTTCAAATTCCTTAGTCTGTGATACACTGAATACTACACTTTTCTACAAATGTATCTTTGTAATTACTACTATATTTTACTAACAACTGAAGTATTTAATATTAATACTTGAATTACAAAAACAGAAAAGTTATAACAATTTACTGCCGCTTTAAATGAGAAAACTGAATTAGGCGCGAACACTCACGTTTTATTCATACTTTTTTCATTTTATACATTTGTATTATAATATATCCACTAAGCAATTGTAAGCTACAATGCATTCCGAATTATTTTTCGAAGTTCTATAAATTATACCTGTCCAACACAAGTGTGACCCCTGCACCTGGACAAGCAACGAAAAATTGTTATTATTTTATAATTTGTGTATCGCACAGAATTACTCGCCGAGAAGGTGCTAATTAATTGATACGATAAGACACGTGTCAGAAATTTGAAGGTGTAATCATCGACGTGGCGCCAAAAAACACGTGGGATAGGTTTCAGAAAAACAAAGACGTATTAGTAAAACATCACAGCGGCGGCCTGTAGCTGAGTAAGTACTTGCAAATATGACTATATGTATTGTTATGTATTATATCTGTATAAAAATAGGGTATTCTACAGGCGGGAAACCATTCTCGATTGTGTCTCGATCTTTTGTGTTTTATTTCTTCATCATCATCATCATCGCCGATTGAGAGAAGTTGAGATCAGCGAACCACCCTTGTCTACATTATTGCTTCCTGTACGGAATATCTTGTATATTCTTGTATCATCATAATCATTATCACTATTATCGTCGAGCATTAATGATCCACTTATTCGATTTGTCACTCTCTTTCGTCAATCTTTGCTATATCATTCCCTCCAATTA
This sequence comes from Eubasilissa splendida, assembly GCA_031772225.1. Classification (NCBI taxonomy): domain Eukaryota; kingdom Metazoa; phylum Arthropoda; class Insecta; order Trichoptera; family Phryganeidae; genus Eubasilissa; species Eubasilissa splendida. The sequence continues at coordinate 25,286,897 of CM062858.1, read as the reverse complement.
TTTGTGAGTTATGACAAAATTAAAAATGTATTAAATAAAACAATTTCCTTCGGGTTTCGGTTAAAACATTATTTAAATATTTTAAAAATGACAATAGTAAGTGGTATATAATTTTTCAATATTCTATAATGACTTCAACTTATGATTGTATGTATTTAATTGCTGTTGGTTACCATACTAGGAGTAAGTGCAACAATTCTTCACCAAAGTTGATATATATATATATATTTTTTTTTTTAAATAATCTGTGTCTCAAATGCTGACTGGGTTCAGATACATCTGGAAGCAAAATGCAGAAGTTCAGCGGATAGTGTATTTTTATTACATTTCATCGATTTTTCTGGGTGCAATTTCTTCTTGTAAACCAAGCCGATGAATATCCGCTACATATCAAGTATACATTAATAATAAATTTAATAATGCCGCTTTTACAAATCAAAAGATGTTAATATTAACCCTTTACATGAACCAACTTGTAGTTGGATTATTATATAGGTAATCATTGGCTGTCTTATTAAGTAAGGTCTATATAGAAAAACTTTTTTTTTAATTTAAAATAATTTGAAACAATGACAACGGTACTGCCATATCATTTTAACATAAAAAACATTTATTCAGCGGATAAAATTTGTCAAAAAAACTGCGTTAGAAATAGCGCGCACTGAAATTTTTTTATATATTATCACTACAGTGTTTGATTTTCGCTCCATTAGACTGTGATTTTTTGGTGTTAAAGTTGAATGCATTGATTTATAGTTTGTAATTTTATTATTTGCATATTCTTAACTCTAATCTTTAATTCTGAATTTATTAGAAAAATATTGACCCCTGGTGAATTTTATAAAAAGCTCAAATTAAAAAGTGATTTGTAAGCCTCTATTTTTACTATCAGTCCAACAGTCCATTGGGGGATTGTATAAGTCGACAGAGTGCTAGATTAACATACCGGGATAGATATAAATCGCCTCCAAAATGATTCCATTTCCAAAAAATTTGTAGGCATTCAGTATCAATGCAAAGTGATAGCTTATAAACAATTTTCTAATTTATTTAAAGCACAATTTTTTAATGTTGTTTCGTGACTAATTTTACTGGGATACTCGTAAATTAAATAAATATACTTTTTATTTAATTACAATGCTTTAAAAAATAAAAATAGTTTTATTTTAAACGTTATTTAAAACATCGTGTTGAATATTAATTATATTTACATTATATATACAATGATTTATAACAAAATTACTTGATATAATATCGCGTATGTGTACGTGAATTTTGACCATTGAATATGATAATTTGTTTTATATTTAAATTAAATGTAAAGAGTATCTACAATTATTCCATAAATTGAGATGTAAAAATGTTGCCTTGAACAACCTGTTACGAAGGTAAATAATACTGTTGTCAACAAAAATATCTAATACAATTATTATAATACTAGAAATAATCCATCGATAATGATGGGGAAAAAATAGTTATTAATTAACTTAAGTTATTAAAAAATCGACATAAAAATAAATGTCATTGTTTGACGCGATAACCACACACTTTCACGTAATATAATTGACGGCACATATTGTCTGATGTTGCCACGCGACTCTCTGATGTATGTTGCATTGCGATTCAATACGATAATATATTATTGTTTAATAACGGATGATCTGGCGAACGGACACAATAAACATGTACAGTGGTATAGCTATCGTCTCAGCAGTCTAGGCAGCTGCTCGGAAGCTGTTGCAACAAAACAGCCTTAAAAATCCTAATTGAGAATGAACGAATGAGTACTTCATAGAGTAGTATTATCCTTTAAAGTTTAAGGTTTAGGACAGTAGTAATTGTAATAGCTATTTGAACTATGTATTAACTATTTCAATAGTATGCAGTAAATAATTTGAATTAGAAAATATAAATAAACATATAACAATTATTTTTAATTTTAAAAAATATACGAGATGAGTTATTTGGCGGGAGGGTAGCTCTATGTACATTGTTGATAATTTATTGTTATGCCATTGAATATATATATATATATATATTTATATAATACATATGTAAGCTACACATATATGTATATATATATTTATGTAGCTTACGCATGTATTATATAATGCACGACTGAATTTTTCTTTCTTATATACTCGTACAAGTTTATGATCAGTTTTCTTACTGACGTTTTAAACAAAGTTCATGATAATATTCGAGATATTTAATACGAGCACCGAGTCACGCTCGTATCTTAAACGTCAGAAATGCACAGGATTCTTTATACATAATGCAGCTTCTCCAACTCCAACCTCCGATCGGGAAACTTCCGAACTACTTTAAGAGGAAGCCTGCCTGTTGCAGTATATTTATGGAAATAATAGCGAAAATGCGATTCCTTAGAGAAAATGAAAATAACTTATATTTTTCAATTTCATACATTAATATTCATTTGATGTCAATTCGTATTCAACTTTTACTTGCATATATTGTATTATGTACATAATGGGGTCTGTGCCTTTGCGGTGTTACTCGAGATTCAGATTTAGTTATAATATATTTTTTTAGTTTAGCTCAGGCCCAAAGGAATGACGATGTTTACTGAATTTAGTTCATACAGTTGGCGAGTGAGGTATATAGATATTTTTCAGGATTCTAAGGTGCAATTGAATAATACTTGAAATAGATGACATTCATCTGTACTACGAATTTATTTTGGCCAGGAGGAAAAAACGATGCTGTTGCGTAAAAGCATAGATGCCGAAAGAATTCAGGATGCGGAAGGAGTTTGGCACTCATCACAATCCGGATTCTGCTGGCACCTCCAAAATGTGGACTGTATGTTTTAATCACTATTTCGTCCAAGGTTCCTCAAGACGACGACGAGTTTCGACACTGTATAGACGCGAAGTCTCAAATTAGTATTATATTTTAAACATTTAGGTAAACGTATAACCGCACTGATTCACGGTCGCCAATCGACTGATCGGTGGCGAGGCGGGAGGGAAAGGAAATGGGGGGAATGCACAGTGCATTATTTTCATTCAAAATAAATATGTATTTACGTAAATAAAAATATGTCCCAAATAGATACCAATATTTTGTGTAGTGTCCTAAAAAGCAGCAGTGAAAAATTTGGTTAAGATTTATCAAATGGTCCAGGATTCAGGAACATCAGAGAGACTTTCGAAATAAATGTCGAATTCTGTTATATCCTGTGGCGCTGGTTATAATTCGGCTGCACTAGTTGTTATATATCTTCTTCAAAGAATATAAGTTGAAGTGGTGACAAGAATAATATGCGATAGAGCTGGTAACAATTTAGTATTTATTCTGATCACAATAGTATACAATACAATTTGTTCTTAAAACTATCTGCATTGGAAGACATGAAGCGAAAATACTGTTCTCTCACGGTCCGCCATACTTAAGCGTTCTCGCCTGACGTACCTCTTCATACGCACACGTACACACAGACCCGTTCATCTCGAACGCGCGTGCGTCTATCATCCATCCATAGACATCACAATGCGTGAGATGGTGAATATATTTACCTCAGGGTTCTAGAGTGCAAGTGAACAAAATTTGAAACGGATGGTGATAAAATATATATTTATATAGAGAGAGTTATCAAGGGGTAGTTCTTATGGTTGATCAGCAACAGATTTATTCCATTAAAATTTTCAATTCGTCGTTTTCAACAGTAGCAGGACGTTTTTGAGCCTCTTCATATTTAGACTTGCGTCTCTGTTCCTAAACTTTTCAAACCAACGTTGCACTATTCGTTTAGAAGTGGTTCCTTTACTCCATGCTTGGTTAACATTATATTTTTTGAGATGCAGATGAATATTTATATGTATGTAGAGGACAGTGGTTCAAATTCACGGCCGTCTCAGTCTATATCGACACCAGCGACATCTACATTCATTACCTAGCCGGCGGCAGGGTACTGCCGCCACCGTCTGGCCCGATCGCTCACCGACAACACATCTTCCGTTCCGCTGCCGCGCCACGGCGCTCGACTCGCTCTATTATTCTTCAACCTCTGCTCTTCGCATTACTCGCTTCTCTATATTTTAATATACACGCATGATTTCTGTACTGTCTGTTCTATATTCTGTCTCAATAAACGACTCTACACCAACCGCTCGTTTACTTTCCATTCTCACCACTGAAATATCTACCCCCATATGCGTAATAAAACTCATGTTTATATTCATACTAAAAAAATACTTTTAATTCTTATATTTCAATTCCATTCCTGAATGATTAATGCATATGTAGCAGATACATAATTGTTAAATATATAAAACATATTTAATATTTCCTAGCAAAGAACGTTCAAAATAATATAATATCAAAATCTGCCATTATTTTTGGAAATACCTAATTCCGACTAATTAATAATGATCAGTTGTATATATGGAATGAATGCGAGATGCGCGCATGGTTGGCAAGATGGGGAGCGTGAAATAGATAAATTTAAACGGTTGAACTTATGACTTGCTACTGTATTGTGTAGAGACATTTATATCATTAGCAGCACAATAAATAATGTATAACAATTAATGTATTATAATTAAATTAATTTTGCAAGAATACAAATAATTATGCATATCATTAATAAAAATATATATTTGTAGTACATAAAAATCGATACGATTGAACATTTGATTAAAAATAGCCGAACTCATCAAATATGTTCAGAAGCAACTGTTGGCAAACAGCGATCTGTGAGGTTTTTCCTGAACCAAATAATAGGAAGTTTCCCTCTGAAATTCGGCCCGGCTCATCCCTTGTACATACAATAATAATGCGGAACCTTCACGGAAAGTTCAATTTCTATGAGAGCTATGACTACCGACCAATTTGCTTAAGTGCTTTTCCCTGCGGATAACAATAGTCTTGCAATACACACAGCCGTCCGCGGCCAGGGTGTACGTACATACAAGACGTACGTGCAAGAACATGTAAGATGATTTAAACTGATGAGGAGCTCCGATATGGTGACGGCTGTCATATTACTTCCCCAATAACATCCTTAAAATATGGGTATTTTCCGGGCGTTCGTGCGCTTGTTTTGACAATTTTGTTGGAATGAAATATGTCATACTATATTTATAGTGTTATGGAAGATGTGTGCTGAGGACATTGGTGTACTGCAGTACTATCAAAAGTATTATTAATACTATCAAATATTTAACAATTTTTCTTTTAATAAGGAGAACACATTATTAATGTGAAGTTGTAATTATTCAGAACACAGGTCTGTGATATTTTAAATACTAACTAAATGTATTCATTATAAAGATATACATATAAAATCAATTTTATCGAAAAATATTGTTGCTATATGTATGCTACAGCGACAGTATTTTTGACGACAAATTTTCGAACCTAAATGTTACACTTGTAATCCTATGTAATTGTATATCTTTATAATTAATACATTTAATTTTTCTTTTAATTACAATTTGTTAATAAAATTTATACAATTATCTTAACCACGTGAACGTTACATTAAAATCTAAATAGTTTCAAAAAAATCACCATAATCAGTGGAATTAAAAAACTAAACCTAAAAACAAAATCATTTTTAAAAAAATAATCTAGTAGCTAACTGTATAAACATAAAATAAGTGTAATATAAGATATAAAAAAAAATGATCCGAAATTATTAAAAAATATTTTTATAACAGAATCAGTACACAACCATAATGTTTTTCTTGTAAATATATTTTTTTATATAATCATTAATACTAAATACACAAAGTTAGATAGTTCATTATAATAAACAAGTAAGTCATATGATTTATTATAAACCAATTCTTCATTTTCGTCTCAATATTTGTAGCCAGAATACCGGTAATTTATATATAAATAATAAATTTCAGTGTCTTCGATTTAAGAAATTAAGACAAATAATTCAAAACATAATTGAAAATAACTAAGTGATAGCGATAATACAGCATCCCACATCATATTTATATCATCATTGATCATAAAATTATAAAACGGACTGCTGAATATAGTAATTCTTATTCGTGGAATACAAGGTATGCAATTCAACTAAATAATTAACTTAACCATAGGTAGGTAGAGGGGATGGAATACTCTTATCTTGACTTACTACTCTTTCTAGTTCTCACGTAAGTTTATTTATTGTTGACAGAGTCGATATCTTTTATTGATCCTGTATATAGTATATCCAATATTTATTTAATTATTCATTAATCAATCCTAAGTGGTCCGTGTAATCTTTCGGCATGGCTGTCGCCGGGTAATAATCTTTAGCCATGAAACTTGTCAAACGTATGTCGAGTTACAGCCAGAGAGGTACATTACGTATTTAATTAATTTTAAAAATACGTCTGATTTGGTATTTTTGCGTTAATTGATTAACCTATCCATGCGGGAAAATGGCGTGACGGTAAGTTAGTCAGCTATCCTAATTATTCATTATTAACTTTTACATTACATTAAGGGTACTATATATCTCTTGTATTTATGAAGAAAACAGTTTTTCAGTACTGTTTTGGATATGTACGTAATGTACATTTTATATTGACCCATACAAGGAGCTAAGTTATCGTGGGGTGGGCGTTATGTAAGGCCGTAGGAAGGAGGTTATTCGGAGAAAACGGTTAATCCGAGCCTTAAAAAGAACTGGTTGTAAGTAACCAAAGGTTGTTAATAAATGTGGATTATTCAACCCCTAATAAATTAGCTTTTATAAATGTTATTCGTTGTTGGTCACGCAACTGTGCGATATCTGTATTTATAGCTAGTTTGTGTTTCTTTGATAATATTCCGAAATCAAAAATTAACTCTGTCCAGTAATCTCGATAATGAAAAGAAAAAAATACTGTATCAAGAGTTCAAATCAATTATATTGATACATTACAAAATTTACGTTTCTTTAGTTTTTTCTAATATTTTCACTATCGCTATTTATTAATTTAAATCTTTATTGATATTATTTTTTTATAGTACACATATATTATACACTTATTAGTTTAGGATGCAGTAGGTATCCACTTCTAATTTATTTATTTATTAAATGACATACATAATTTTGTTCTAACAGAGGTGAATATATTATACATAATAAACATAAGACATAATTATACTCATAGTTTATTGTGTGGGATGGAGTAGACTTCACCTTTGATATATACAGCGTTATCCTGGCTACTTTGCTAGACTGAAGTCTGTGTTAAAGTAGTCAGTTTTTTTTTCGTGCCGTTGTGGTGTTATTAAAGAAATAAAAAATATGTATAAAAAAATTAAAATTGCATATAGCATTATCCTGGCTACCTTGCTAGACTACCGCAATAGATTCGACAAAGATATTTAAAAAATAGAGAAAATAAATAAAAAGTACTGAATGTGTTGTAAAACTAAAGTGATAGGTGTAGGTATTGTATTGTAATTAAGTTGGAATGTTGGACAGCGATTCTTCTAACAGATTTCTACCCAATTAAATAATATATTGAGTCCATATCTGCTATGTGAGGCTTCATTATCCTCATCATTTATTTTAAGTCTGCAAATATGTCACGTGAAGTCTCAGATTCACATATGAAACTTATGTACACAGACGCGAATTGTTTGAGAAAATAACGTTTCATATAATATGTGATACATAAATTGAGTGAGAGAATAATAATATATATATATATATTAAATTAATATTTTTTTTAGTAGACGTATTAACATACTATTACCAAAATGTTTTTCAATACATGATTCAAACATTCGTATTATATTATATACAACCACCAAATACTCGTATATAGACATGAACTAACGCTAATTTCTTGTCCAATATTTTCATTTTGGTGTCATCCAGGCGATTATTTTGGTACCACTTATGTAATCAAATAACTCCGAAACTTTTTTTAAAAATATAACTCGATTGGAATGAAAATTTAAACGTTGACAATACAATACGCATTAATTTAAAAAATACGTCTTTTTTACACAAAGATTTAATTTTAGAAGAGTAAATACTTTTACTATTTAATAATGTCATGTATCATAAACTATCGAATTTGTATTTCCACCTAGAATGTTATCCCCTCGTCCCGCAACTAATGTTCCAAATCCCTCTCATATAAGTATACTTTATTTCATGTCTATTAATTTACTGGTATGTGCTATCTAATTTTATTTTAATTTTTGAAAAAACATAATTATAAACAGGTTTTTAAATGACTCTGATATGTAGTCCTAGTATGATATTAAGATACAATGGAAAATATTTTTAAATAACTATAGGGGAATAACATTTAATAGACTTGTTTTATAGTTTATAAATTAAACTGAAAAATAGGATATTAAAAACTAACGCATAAGTGCATAACTATGCGGGTTCCAAGGTCAATAAGGTATAATCAAGTGACACGCGACAGTCCTAGGTATTCCAAAGAGAAAGACTATTAACCGTGTGCAATACAATTTCACATTTAAACTGAATCATGAAGAATGTATCCAGATTAACATTAATGCATGAGATCTCGTTGTAATAGTTAACAATTCTAGACAGATGGGAGAAATAGCCTTGATTGGTTTTCTAAAACTTAGTGTGAAATAGGGTTGGAGATTTTGTTGATCCGACAGGGATATTTCAGAAAATATTAAGGTGTTCAGTTCGTTATTAACTATGTTTTAGGGTATATTTTTATTATTTTATTAGATATAGGAATTAGCCCATTTGAGAACGTTATATGTATATCGACCCCTCTTACGTAAAGTATCGTAAGTAAAAAAAATCATTTACTCTAGTATTTTACACGTATTTTATACATTTTTAAATGGCTGTAATTTTTTTAACATCATGTTTATTATTACCTTCATCACAGAATATTTTTTTTTTTTAAATCTGCCACGTAAATGAGTATCAAATACATGCAAAATACTAGAACGATTAAAAAAAGTCATTTTTTACTTACGATAGTTTACGAAGAAAGGGTATATTTAAAAAAATTATAAATCAAATAAAATATTATTTTTGTCTGATAATATTACTTTACCTACGTATTAAATATATACAATTCATCTAAAATAATATAAAATTCTGTTCTTAGGTTTTCACGTTTCTGTTCTCGAGCCGTTCAGAATCTTCCATGTACAGTTTTCTGGGCTAATCTGCCATATATCTGACTTTCTGACCGACGTTTCGAATCCCATTGCTGTATCAAATACAGGATCTCTGCAATGAAATCCAAAATGGCAGCCAGAAAGGTCAGATATAGACAGCAGATTAACCCAGAAGTTTATAAAATTCTGTTAAAAATTTAATTTTTGATATTTTTGACAGTATAAATAAAATCATATGAGTATATATTTGATAAATGTACCTTGAAAATAAAAAGGTAACTTATAATTTTAAAAATTGCGTACAGAAAGGATATGTTAGACGGGTTTTCATTTATAGGCATTTTTTTAAAATAATTGGTCATTGTTTTGTGCCATTCTTAAATTATTATTCAATATAGTACCTTACTTACTTACCATCACGCTGTTTCCCCGAGAGGGTAGTGTTCTCTCCTGTTTGTTCTATTCTGTATATATATATATCTTCTCATATAAGCTCGACGATTATTAAGTCTTCTAACAGGACCATCCTCCAATATATAGTCTTCCTCAGACGTCCTCTACTTCTGATACCATCAACTCTATATCTTTCTTACCATTCTTTTCTCATTTATCCGTTCCATATGACCAAACTACATAATTCTTAATCTTACTCACTATTCTAAGATCAGTTTTATATTCTTTCCTTATTTCTTCATTCTTTACTCAGTCATAAATGGATGTGCTACATATACGCCTAAGTGATCTCATTTCCAATTCATTCAGTCGACTTACGTTCCTCTTCTGCCAGCTCCAGGCCTCACTTTCATAGATCAGTGATGGTACCAGGTCTTAAGCCTAAATCTAACAGCTTTAACCTTTCGATTGTAAAAGGTTTCAATTAGCTTGGTTCAAAATCAAAAAAAATCTTTCTAGATGTTGAATCAAGCAAGAAGACTAGTGCATGCTCATATGCTTTTGTCTAGGTGTCATCAAATTGCTTACCAATATATTGTCCGAGAGGATTTTGCGAAGATTTGAGTGTGTCCGCGTGCACTTAGATGTGTTGCATTATTCACGGTGCATTGGGCCAGACCCCCAACCACTCTGTGACAACTCTCGTCGCATTCCATATCATACGATGCTCACCTGGGACAACGTTTGAAGACTACAGTACGAGTTGGGGTTTAGTGTTAAATAATATAATGGATTAATCAAAATTTAACGTAGCTGTACATAAAACAGCTAGTCCATATTTTGAAAAAAAAAATATCGGACACAATAAGGTTAATTTTATATTATAATAAAAGTTGTCATACGAAAATTGATTCAAAAAATTTAGTTGATCGCAAAAACCCCATTTTAAAATTACATTATATACACACTTTTTAAAAGTCACACAAAATTTGGTATCTATATAATATTTATTATTTTAAACATTCTATTTAGATTAAAATAAATTTTTCTTTTATCAATTATAACTATGATACCTTGAAACCACCCTCCATTTAAAAGTTTTTCTTTATATACAGGGTGTTTCAGATTAAATGCACAATATTTTATGAGTTACGAAATTACGAGTCAAAAATGTTCAAGGAATATATGCAAATTCTGAACTTTTACGGAAAATATTATTATTTGAAATTTTTACACAATCGTGTTAAGCTTGAGGTCTACGAACTTCTAAATAAATATTTACAAAATGATTCCATTATTAATCTATATTTTTGGTAGGTCTGTTTAAACCCTGTATATATATATATGTATATAACAATAAATTTAACCAATTACATATTTTCTCTGAATTGTTAATGGACTTATGATACAAATTACAATACGTTTAGAAATGAAAAATTAATATTAGTTAAATAAAAATTCTACTATAGATAAGTATAGGATATAGGCACTTATTAAAATATCATTAATTGCCATGGCGGTTACTTTATGGTGTAACATGATTATTTTAATTTTCACAATAAAACTTCGTATTACACACATTTTGGGTTATTTTTACTACTAGTTTTGAGATGTGATAACTAAACTATGTACAGTATTGTGTCTATTCGCGCAATGGGGCGGTGCTTGAGAAGAGAGGGGTTTCGGTCGTTAACGGGAATATGTACAGTAAATACGAAGCATTAGGAAATGTTATGTTGTTAATTTAAATATAATAATTTTAATTCACAGTAAACACTGATGTGTCACATATTATGTGTGAGCATCTCAAATTTTTAAAAAGACTCAAGTGTCACATATTTCTTATTCATGACTGTTCTAGACGAATTTTACACACGAAATAAAATGTGACAATGCATGTATTTTTTAATATAAATGCATACACAAAGTCGTATCACATCGATCTTCTGATGATTTTTAAACTAAGCTATGTGTTATGAAATATGGGATTTTTTTGAAAGAAATATAAATTTAATAATAATACTTTAAAATTATATTTAAATACTTGGTAGGGTCGTATAAACGACGGATTTATTTTGTCTAAAGACGTTGGTTAAACGATAGTACATTTATTGTATTACATATATTATATATTGTCCAGCGAAAAATTTTCAAGTTTAATATTAAATAATACAAAAAACTACAATGATATTCTCATGTTTTATTTATACAAAATGGAGTTTAACGATACGGATTTTACGTTTTATAAATAATATCGTCTAAATGCCGTCCATTTTTCTCAAGACACTTTTGCAATCGTACTCTTAAATTTGCGAACACGCGAAAGCAAAGCGTTGATTCAATGGCAGCAACTTCACGGCGGATATTTTTTTGTAGGGCCTGAATTGTTCAAGGATTGTTGCTGTAAACTCTCGACTTAAGGTATCCCCACAAAAAAAAGTCGCACGGTGTAAGATCCGGTGATAGTTGCTGATTAATTTATTGAGAAAAATTCCCCTCAGCTTCTCCATTGAAACTCTAGCTGTGTATGGAGTGGCCCCATTTTGCAGAAATTGTGTTCTGTTGTTGAACCCGAGAAACAGTTGAAGTTGCAGTACCAAAAACTCCTCGATAATTCGGCAATATACGTCAGCAGTGACTGTCTCTCGCTGGTTTAAAAAATAAGGGCCAATTATCCCTTGGGAAGAAATTGCACTCCTCACTGTCGTTTTTGGATAATACAAACGATTTATGTGGCATTCCCATAGATTGTCGGAGCACCAGTATCTCATGTTCTGTTTAATAACATAGCCATCGATATGAAAATGTACTTCGTCAGTAAACAATATATTTCCAAGCATTCGTGCTGTTGCAAACGTTCCAGAATCGTTCTCGCTACAGTTTCACGTAAACAATAGTCATTTTCATTGAGAAACTGCACTATTTACAGTTTGTATGGGTGAAACTGTAGTTTTTTTTCAAAATAACGTGCACTGTTGATTTTTTGATCCAGTAAAGGCTGAAATCTTCCTTATCGAATTATGCGGATTACATCAAACTTGAGTCATATGTTCTGGCATCACTGCTGACGTTGATGGTCCTGGAAGAGTTTGGTTAACCATTATCCCTTCTTGTCTGAATTTTTGAACCCAACATCAGATAAGTTGCGTGCTCGGCCCATCACTTACTCGTCGAATATTAAAGTGAGTACAAAAAGCGAGACGCGTATGAACCAATAAATCACAGCACTTTAAATATTACTCAACATCGATCGCGCGGTGTGCTATCGACCAGTGACTCACTGCGACTGACAATTTCGAAAATCACGCGCGTTGAACAATATCCTTCCTATTTACCTCACCCGGATGGTTTACGAGCAATAACAATTTAATCTTGAAATTTTTCTGCCGAACCCCTATATAGTATCATTGGAAATAGCATAATCTAAATCTATACCTACTGCACGCCACTGCCTATCGGTACATTGATTCAGATACCACCGGATGACTGTGATAGTCGAAACTATTATCCGTCTTGCAAACGATGTGGTCTGCCCTTCGTCATATTATTACTTAAATACAATTGATGGCTACGAGTTAAGCAACAATTAGACATAGCGACGTGTGCCGTAGATGAAATAAATATATAGATATTTCTAAAACAGGAAATGAAACGCCTTTTTTTCCGATATTGCCTTCCTAAATCCTCACTCGCGTGTTTGTTTCCAACACAAAGGTTTATTCTAACATGTTGTTCGTTATATTTGGCCAATATTTTTGTACTTTATAGATCATTAATAACAATAAAAGAAACGCAGAAAAATGCCGGTCTGCCACCGCCACGAACGTGGCCATAAATCATTTTTTCGATTTTATTGACTTTTGTAACAATGGCACCGAGCCTCCTCTCTGTTTGAATTTATTCCTCCTCATTGTGTTTTATTCAAACATTGATAAAGCGGGATATGAAAAAATATTCGCGGATAAAGGGGAGCCTTGTGTGGCGTGACTCGCGAAACTATTTATTTCGTTTCGTTGACGTCATTGGAAGTATTTTGCACAAAATATTACTCGCTGTCTGAAATGCCAGCTTTGTCAGTTGCTACGAAATTAGAAAATTCTCAAAATGATATTTCAAAGGTAGAAATATTGATTTTAGATACGTTATTATTCTTATATGTAAACATAAAATAAATTTTACTTGATGTATTATGTAATGTCAAAATGGTTACTTGTATTTATTATTAAAGTTTTAACTGCTTTGTTATACTTTATTAAAAACTATACATTAAAATGATTACAATATACAGCACACGAGTTCTAAATCTGTCGTAAACATAATCGATGGCTTTAGTGGATTTGTAACGTTTTTCCGGATAGAAAGAAGTCCAAGTTTGAATCCTGGTAGGAACCCAATATTTTTTCGATAAATGGGTTTTTTCTGTATATTTTCTAATTGATTTGTTTAATTTGTATTAAAAATACCACACAATCAGTGGCGTGCATTAGGTATAGATTTAGATTATGCTGTTACCAATGATATTATACAATCATATATAATATATGTACTTTCGTTTAACCAACGTCTTTGCACAAAATAAATCCGTCGTTTATACGACCCTTTCATGTATTTATTTATACTACTGTTACTAGTGTTTTTAAAGTTTAAGTTTTAATGTAAAATAATAATTTATTACCCATATAAAAAATGTATGGACATTTTTAAGAACACTTTCAATGACTGAACATGATTCATTTATTGTTTAAAAATACTTCACGTAATTACTAAAGGAAATAATTATTTTTATTAAAAGTTAACGTAGGAAATAGTTATGCCAATTGCTTTTTGTTTTCTTCAAATCAAATTCAATCAAAAACCAATCCATGCGCCAAATTTAAAAAACACTCATGAAATCAACAGGTTAAAAACATTAAGATAGTAAAATTCGCGAATTAGTATAAGAGGAAGTAGACATTTCAATGATTTACTCGCAGTTGTAACCCTTTCTGATGTTATTCTGTTAATAAACAGCATAGGTACTGTTAATAAACAGCATACTCCATACAAAACGGATCAACCGAAAATAAATTTTCAATTCAGTAAATAGCCATTTATATAACTTGAGTAATTCATTAAAATTAATACAGAACTGAGTAATGTAAATAGCACGATGCGGTGAATAAAAAAAGAGCGCCATGAGTACAGCGGTGAGTTACGGTGAGTTTTTAGAACTATGCAATTAATGTATCTACTGGTATACAGATGGAACTTATTGCAAAATAATGTTTTCGTAAATGTTAATCCACTTTTTTAATTTATATTTGTTTCCCAGAATTTTTAGATATGCACAGCTTTTTTGCTTGTATGCACTGTACGTCCCTACACTTAATTATATTCTGAAATTGCAACTTCACAATAAAAATGCTTTTTTCATTAAAATATAATAATATCCCTACAAAACAATAGCTTATTGATATCTTAACATATTGTATTATATATAAATATGATATCTCAAAAGATGTTCTAATTTAAAATCAGTTAAGAATTGTCTCTCATGTCACCTCATTTTCTGTCATCCAGGTTTCATTCATCAATGGTAGCAATTATCTTCAGTTCAACGCATTTGTGGTCGACTACTGCCATCTCTCATCTATAAGCTGAGATACATAGTTTTACTTCAACTCGTACATACATAATATATTGTCTGGCAACTTTTGTTTTTTGTCTTAGCCTCAGTGAGAATTGCAATATTTTGGTATATATATATATATTTATATACAAATTGCAATATATCTCTTTCAAAGTATTGATATTTATTCATATTCGCTTAAAATATGTCAAAAATACGTTTTCAATTTTATTAAAACTGGTTTGGTTTGTTGTTGGGTAATTTTTTTTTTTTTAATACTTATGTAAATACATATTAGGGTTGAGTTTCAATTTAAGAATAAAAGACGACACGTAAAAAAGGTGTTCTAATAATACCAATCTAAAAGGAGTTTTGTTCAGAAAGAATACCTAACCCTTTTCACTTTTTTGACAGGGAGGACAATGCTTCAATTATTACAGGGAGATGGTATAAAAAACGGAAAAAAATATCTGTCATGGTCCAGCAAATATCACATTTCTCTCGCAATATCTTGGTATAAAATGAAACTGTATATTTAAATCGACGAATCTGAAATATATTCAATTTTATTGAAATAATTCTGAAATAACTTCGCTTTTCCTCCCCCTTTTTACCTCTTCAATATTCATCTACTTACATTTATGATATTATAAGATCATATAATTTTGGATTTTCATGAAATCACATTATCATAGACATAAGCCATAGTTAATCTACTGCTGGATGAAAACCTGATCCTCTGACAATATTCGCCGTGGTATTCCCACTGCTCCAATCTCTTCTCTGATTTCACGATATGTCCGCATAATAATTATTCAGCATTAATTATTTATATACATTTTGTTTTGTAAATGGTGTATTTTGCAAAATCAAACATATATATATTTTTTATTTCAATTTATTTTACACTTTAACATATATTGTATATACACAACATAATTAATTATATTTTATTTATTTTTTACACAAAATTACCCAACTCAATAGAGAAATCAATCCTCGTGTTTGAATTGGGGAGTATTTAAGTTTTAAAATAATGTAAAGGTAGGTAAAGAAGAAAGATATAAATATAGAATTAAATTATTAAATACATATACATAAAACATAATCAAATTAAAACTTGTAATTGCTGTCGGATTTTTCTAATATTTGTTTGATTTTCAATTTGAAAGTTTTATAATTTTTTCTGTTTTGATTTTATATAAGAGGGCATTAAAAATTTTTATACCTTGATTGGCGTATTGGTGTTGAGAAGCGGTAGTTTTAAATTTGGGGGTTTCTAAGTTGCCACGCGATCTTGGTCGGTTACTTATTTAATTGAAATGGTCTTTGAGAATTTGTAGCAGTGCGTTCTTTTTGAAGATTTTATTTAAACTGAGAACCTTTAGAAAGTTAAATAGTTGTGAAATTGGAAATATTGATGGTTTTCAAAGGATGACTTTCAAAACCAGTCTGAACCTTTTCTACAGGTAAGAGTTGAGTCTTGAAAGTAGATAGATAGAAAATAGATTGGGCAAAAAATTAATAAATTGTTTTAATCATACTAGATGATAGGATATTTCTCAATCTAATGAATATGTAAATGAGTTTTCTTACTCTGATGACCAAATTTTGTATTTGTTCGTTCCATTTCAATTGTCTGTGTATATTGTGTAACATATATTAATGAAAAATATCCCAGAAAACCTGGGAATACATAGGTATTTACATACATGAACATATATAAATGCTGTACATGTATGTGTTCTGAAAGACATCGAAGATATTTTATTCAATGTAAAATCCGCAAAAATTGTACAAAGTTTTGATAGCTCGAATGTGTACCTACCTGCTGGAGTGTTCATGAATAGCTGTAGGGCATCGAAAAACAGTTCAGTGAAAATTTCGATTTTTGAAGCGAACAACGCGGTGAACTAAAACCGTAGTGCTATTGTTGACTACTCGTATTTCTCAATATTTATATTTGAAAAGATTTAAAGTAAATCGCACGAACATCTACATTCTTCTGGAAATAAAAATGGTGGATATTCTGTCAACACGGAATACATACTACCATGTACTGGGGAATACATTAATGTTTTTATTTTAAATATGAATTAAATATATTAATTATAAAGATATACATATAAAATCAATTTTATCGAAATATATTATATTAAAAATATATATAAATATTATATATAAAAATATAGAAAATGTAAAAATAAGGTAGATGGCTCTGTCAAATGATGGAACGATTAAATGTATTAATATCAAAAAGGTAACATATAAGGTCGAAAATTGTCGCTAAAAATAATGTCGCTGTAGCTTAGTTGGATAAAGCACCTTCCCCGGTTAGGAAAGAGATCCAGGTTCGAATCCCGGTGGCGCAACAACAATATTTTTCGATGAAATTGATTTTATATGCATATCTTTATAATTAATATATTTAATTCATATTTAAAATATCACAGACCTATGTTCTGAATAATTACAACTTCACAATAAGAATGTGTTCTCCTAAATAAAATGTTTTTATTATTTTTAAACTGCGTTGAGCATAAATTTTAAGTTTTAAGAAGTAAAAAAAAATCATATCCAGTTAATCTAGAAACAAACGAAATATTAGCTTTAAGATTTGGACGTTGGATTTTTTTATCAGTTACTATTTTGTTTTATCAAGATATTGTGGTAAATATGCCGTGCTTCTTTCTCTCTAGTATAATCAGCGACGGAATTTGGAACGTTATTATGAGCGAACAAGAACCATTTGAACGTTTGTCTTGGAACATGAAAATTCTTAGTTTAACAAGTTGGATTAGATTAGATTAGGTCAGATATGATTCAAGTTTTATTATGTTGTCTGCGAAACTACGACATGCTGATATCGTGTAACGCAATTCGCTGTATATATTTACTGTTGTTATGCGTCATTAGGTTTTGAAGTATTTATACCACAGCGTGATATAAATTCTATAGCAATAGTATGCAATACATATAAATAAAAATTATTTAAATAAAATACAAAATTCATGATTATAAGCAAACTATAAATATATAATAAATAAAATCAGGCAAATGGAATACAAATAGAACGAGTGAAACAAATTTATTGTATGTTCCCTTAATTCCCTGGGTTCCACATAGTATGTGAGCTGGGACCACTCCAAGGATATCAAAATTATTGATAATACAGTGTGGAAAGTGGGACTCTTACAGTAAATATGAGTTTGAAGACGCATACTAAAAATAAAGTGGACTGAAAGACTAAGAAATGATACCATACTAATACGAACGTCTAAAATTACTCGTGCCATTAATATAAGAAGACCGACGTACTCTGAATATGACAAATCGTGAGATGGAATGCTGCATCTTTTCATTTATGGAAAAATCATAGGACGTTGACGTCCTGCGAGAAGAAGTAACTCATGACTTTAAAACCTTAGATAATGAGTCTATCGGACGTTTAAGTCTACCTTTAGGCAGGCATAAATAAAGTTCGAATAGCCAATATGATCCGTTAACTGAAAAATAAGAAGATTATTGCAAAATATTTTCCTTAAAATATTCTGAAAGTGAAATCCGTAAACATTTCCAATGCAAACGTTTTTCACCATCATGATCTTTCGATTTATTCCTCGCTTTTATTTGACGTCATAAAAGTCCACGGAGCAAATAAGGTAGAGGAATTTGTTTAATTTTGTAGCATCAAGACCCTGAATGAAATCCATTAGCGTAGCTTTTTTATACCGATACAAAATTGAGCATTCAGTCCTGCCCTCACAAAGGGCTCACTTCAGGTCGCTCGCAGGGACCTCCAATCTCGAGCTTTGAAATTTAAAAAAAATTCTCGCTAAAGGCATACAATCATCCGCAATTTTTTTTTTAATCTGTCTAACTTCTCTCGTTTCCGAGATACCGGTTTAGGAAGAATTGTGCTCGCCTAGTGTTTGCCGCGGTTTTGAACAAATTTTGAAATTTTTTGGAAATCAGATGACCGACATTATTAATATATTCAGGGGATAACACTATAAGTCAAGAAGTGATTTTTTTGCGTTAACTTTATGGAAAGACAGAATTATTTATTTTGAAAGCTAACAAACTTTGTATACATCATCTTGATTAATTTACCTTTCCTCCACGCGCCCGCCCGACAAATGATTTATTTGCATATTTTATTTTATGGATCAGTTAGTGTGGAGCACACATGCACACTAAATCTTAATAAATAGAAACCGGTCGACATTAATTTTTAAATTTTTGTTAGTTTTTTAAATAAATGAGAAGTAATTTATTTCATATTTAGGTCACGATCTCAAAATTAATAGCGGAAGGCAGAATCAATTATGAATTCATAATTAATTTTACCAATAATTGCTAAAAATATATTTATTTGTTGTCCTTTGAAATTATATTTAATTCTTTTTTTTCGTAGAAAGGAATCACTTTGTTGTTTGACATATTATATTAAAAAAAATAACAATAACTTTGTATCAAACCACAAAATATATTATACGTCAACCGGTTTCATTTATCTCAAGCTTAATCAGGACGTATTTAAAATAGAATGAATTGAAAATGAGTTTTAAATCTTTAAATATGATTAACCAACAAGTCAAAAACTGGTACGCACTGTCGCAACAAATATGATCCTTCCCTCACCTGATGTAGCGAGTTTACTTTTTTATCAAAAATTAAGAGGGTAAGCTTATAGAAGTTTCACATAAAAATATTAACTTTTTGCAGAAATATTTCATATCACTTAACTGACAGGCGTTCCTAGAAATTAATACTTTATTTCATGTAAAGATGTATGTATGAATGATGAACAAGGACAGACTTTCAGTTCTGTTTATATTGTATTTTATGTATTTTTTTATTTACTACATTAATCTTTATTACTTCGTTGTCTTGTATATACGTATATAAGCCTATATTCATGAAGATTTACATTAGAATACCCCGCAAGATTCTTATAAATTTTTATTTTATATGCTTGATGAAGCTTGCAAGTTAGTATATTGCAAAAAACAGAGCATCAAATAGTATAAATATTTTTGTTAAGGAGAATTCATTTTTGTTGTGAAGTTATAACATAGTTCTGTGGTAATATTAATGCCTTCAATAGCTGGTTCCCAGGCTTTCGACTAACAATAAGCACACGTATGATATATGAACTGCACTAACCTTTTTAATTTTGCTGTCTTTCTGGTTCGATGTTGTTGTTATTTTAGCTGGGTTGTGTTCTTTAGATTTCGACCGACCGAAACGCACACTGGTGTTTTATTTAGAACGCTGGACTGGTCGAAGCACGAGATGTAATAAGAATGACACCTATCGGTTACCGTATTCTTAGCTTCCGAAAAAAGGGCGCCAATACTCGCATCCATGTACATTATTATAAACCAGGAAAAACAGTGGTGCCAATAGAAGTAACAAGGCACGTTAACAACCGGGAGTATTAGTTCAAAAATATATATTTATATATATAGGTTCGAAAATTTGTCATGAAAAATACTGGCGTTATAACACAATTGGTAGTGTACTTCCCCGGATTGGAAATAGAGATCCAGGTTTGAATCCCGGTAGCGCAAAAACAATATTTTTCGACAAAATTGATTTTATATGTATATATTTATAATTAATACATTAAATTAGTATTCAAAAAATATACTGTAAACGTAATTGCTTGATATGGTGGAATTGATTATCGCATTTTCCTGGATAGAAAAAGGTACAGGTTCGTATTCCGATAGTAAGTAAAATATTTATTTAATTAATTAATTATTAATTAAATATTTTTTCGATAAATAAATTTTTTGTTTGATTAATTTAATTTGTATTCTTGTAAATTGTCAACCATATGGACAATATGAATAAAATTCTATTTGATGTAACAGTATGTGCGTTAACACTTTCTGAGCCTGTAGAAAATAAATGTCTAACGCAAGTGTTCTCTAGATTGCAAATATGAATATTAGTAAGCGCAATCAATTTATACATTATACACTACTACGTTAATTACATTCTTGCATACGGAGTTTACATTTAATTGTATTAAATATCACGGAATCGTGAAAATGAAAATATTTTTTTAATCTTTTTAATCTCTAATCACATTATAATTGTTAAGTTGCAGTTTTCTCAGAATATAGATCTGTGATATTTTAACACTTACTGCACTGTGGATCAAAACAAAACACGTCCGGCGGTGGTGGGTCATTTTAGACCCGCCTCAAGTTTTTGGTTTTTTAACCGTTTTTTGGGATACTTTTTATAGATATATCATTTCAAATATGATTTAATGAAACGGCATAATGTGCTGTAATCTTTCTCCTACAAAATTAAAGTTTTTATAAAAAATATTACAAATATTGTAAGTACGTATATTTGCGCATCAATGAACGTCCGATACGGACCAACTACGAACATCCACTGAACCGTCAGTACGTCTTCGGCAAATTATTTGGAAAAAAATAATAAAAGATTATGTAGAAGGAAAATGCCATTAAACGAATATTTATCGCGTAATTAATATTTTTAAAAACACCCGAGTCAGATCTGACCCACCACCGCAGATGTGTTAAAACAAATTTAACATATTAACTATAAAGGTATACCTACAGAAATAATCTATTTTATATGCTCACTTTAAAAAAGTTCTAAATGTCAAATGCCAAACATGTCATTAAAATTTAAAATTTTATTGGAAATTTTTTGACAATTCCGATATCTTTATACTTTTTTATTTATTTATTTAATTATCTGTATAATACATATTAATTTGTGTTTAAACTGTGCCCGTCTCACTAAAGAAATCTGTGTTGAGACGGGCAAAGTTTACAACCAATTGTACAAATAAATGTAGAACTAACAAGTATGCTGGTACACGTGAGGTGTCCATAAGTATATAATTTATCATCCCTGCCATCGGCCCCTCACCAAAAAGTAAAGATCAAACAGTCGACGAGTATCCTCGAGTATGCCAAATGGTCCCTTTTCTTCGTTTCATATATCCATAATGACCGAGTCGACAGTAATATATACATTCAATTTCCTCGCAGGGGACGTTGAAATATAACCGCGATCAATTTGTGAGGTGAATTGACGCTGAATCGATTCACCCACCCTCATTTGCCATATTAGAATCCTTCATGCTGCGCTTTTAGGGCTCTTGTTCAATAATTGCTTAGATTGTTTCAGGATATGATATTAAAGGCAATTTTAACATTTTACTGATGTAATTTTCTTATATTATTTAATAAAATCTAGTCGCAATAATTTGAATCATATTATGGGGATGGACCCGGTGTTTACCCAGGACCGGATGAGTAGGACCATATATAAGCAAAAACTTATATGTGGTCCTACTCATTCGCCGCCTGGTTGGCGTTTTTTATGCAAATAGGCAGCTGTGCAACATCGTCTCGCATAATGTGACGAGACGGAGCCGAATAGCTGCCCTCTCAAAAACCCTCACAGTCCCAGATCTTTATTTATTAAGATTTACAATTATATTAATGAAAGAAAATAAACAAATAAATGGAAAGGAATAGTGTACAAATATTTCAGAAATAAACATGCATAGGAGGAGAATATAACCTCCAAAGTAAGAAACATCATAATATAAGATTACACACTGTTAACAGAGTGTCAGTATTTTACTTTGGTCAGGGAGCCGAGGGAAGGAAGGAACACGCCCCCGAGAAAGGAAAAAGGTGATGATGATGAGTAGATCATTAGCTATTTTATATCCACTGCTGAATGAAGACCTCCCCCAGTATCTCCTAGTCTTCTCTGTCCATTGTTATTCGGACTGAATGATGTAGAATGCATGTACTTTTATAATTTTAATCTTTTATTAGATGGCTCAAAATCCATCTTAGATTGTGAGCCATCTAATAAAAGATTGATTGCATCTAGAGATGCCCGAGTGAGTAACGCCTCTCATTGACACTGTCTTACAGCCTTCACAGCTTCACAGGTATTTGGTCGTGGCTGATCGAATGCTGCACCCCGCGGGTGTCTAAGTTATTTTATCTGAAGCTGTTTCAGCATTAAACCTATTCATGCTATTTTTAAAGCGTTGTAACAATAGATTGGAAAATATAATATAATTTAATAATTTTGACCCGTTCTTGCACTGGCTGATGGGGAATTTCTTTCTTGATGCGGAGATGACTTATGGCTTTTGAAAATTAATCTACTAGTACTATGTAAACATAGCTGGTAACACCGAACTATAATTAGGGTTGAACGATTAGACCATATAAAAAAAATATATATCATTACATAAGAATTAAGTATACACAAAAAACTTTTTTTTTCAGTGATATAAATTTCCCCAGCCTTTTCATTGACCTACATATATCTTGAATCCAAAAGTTTCAGAAATCTCGTCACAAGCATTTCAATATTTAGAACCCGCCAAGATATGAATTTTTAATTGCAGCCTCCCTTTGATTTTGATCTGGACCGCTGAATAAAAAATCCATCTGTCCGTCACGAGCCCTCTGCGAGGCGGACGTGCATATTTCTGGGGAGCCTAATTAAAATTTCACCCCAGTCAGCGCCCCGTGGCTCGGCGCTCGCCGCTGTGCTAATGGCCAGACAACCAATACTAAAATGAGCCATTTTCACTGCACAAAATTATTTTTTTAATCTTTTTTTAATAATGTGGACTTATCTTCCTGGTAGTATGTTTCGTATTTAGGAGTGAATTTTAATTAATAAAGTACTAGCCATAATATTAATAACATATTTAATCAAATTTATTGTTATTCGAACTTACGGATATAATTTTGTGAATATTTTTCAGTCTCTTTTTAAATAAAATCTTTCTAAGGCAAAGAGTTCTACACTTTTGGGCCTGCCATCGCAAATGAATTCACTGAACTTAGTCTTCTGACAATGGTTAATCGGTTCGACAACTCTTTCTGCTGCTGAAGTAGAGACAGACTGATCCAGGTAGCTGGGAGTATTTTTTCGTAAAAACGTATATTAACCTACTATATGTGCTTTCCACTTTGATGAATCTTCAAATTATCATTTTGGTAACATTGTGGGAAATATTATGTTTCAGTTTGATTTTGTTTGGCCGCCATTTTGGTTTGGCAGATATTTATCAGTTCGCATTTAGTAGTCGTAGAGAGTAGTTAATTACAATTTATTATGAAGCATCTAACGTTTTAACAACGTGTTAAAGTCAATAAAATATTTTATTTAAATAATAATGGCAATGCTGTAACCATTAATGGTGATCGCTATCGTCATATATTGAAAAACTTATTGGTGGCCGAATTGGGCCTGCAACGCATATGGTTTCAACAGGATGATTCCACCTTACACACAGCCCCAACTTTGCTTGAAATTTTACTAGAAATTTTTCCCAGCCGCATAATGTCAAAAGGTGATGATATCGACTGGCCTCCTCGATCGCCTAATTTAACGGCTGCTGACTATTTTTTGTGAGAGTATATAAAAGGAAAGGTAATAAGTGAGAGTACTTAAAGGAAAGGCAATAAGTCAACAACAATTCCGATTCTACAGGATAATATCCGAAATGAAATTGCTGTAGTGTGCTAGAATGAAAAATATGGTTAAAAGAGCATACATTTGTAATATTTTATGCATAATTGTAATAAACCAAATAATTGAAAAATAAAAAACACATTAAAAAAAAATATGTATCATTTTCTAGTTATTCAAAAAAAACACCGGCATGGAACATAATGATCACCCTATATATCCAAACTGAACTGTTGAAAAGATTAAACACAACATACATATAAATAAATAGATTTTAACTATTAACAACTATTTAATAGTACATTATTGTTAGTGTATGTATATCTTTTGATAATTTTTATGTACACATATATAATGGAATATTTTTCTGTATTTAAAAATATTTACAAAACTCCTAAACTATAGTCCGTTTTGCCGTAAATAGACCACCTGAAAGTACATAGATGGCATTTTAGTACGCGGAACCACAAACGCTGGCAAATCGTTTCATACGCCAGCAGTCGCACACGAAAATAAGGGTGCTCCTCCACTATAACCGAAATATCAGTCAATAACCGATGTCATAAATATAAGATATATGTCGAATATATAAAGATATAATACATAAATATATATGTCAAAGAAATGAAGGATATAAAAGAGTTTAAAAATAAACTAAATGAACACTTCAAAAACACATAATTGGAAAATAAACAATAATAAACAAATAAAAAAATACAATGTTTGGAAAAAATTCTAACAAATTGAAATATACGCAGCTTTATCCATCATGTCTGACCGTGTCTCCCGATATACTTGACGATACAATTTCTTTCTGGGACGGTGGCAGTCGCTGCGCGCCCACGGCCAGTGTCATGTACGTTATGTATCGTTCCGGCGATGACACATTACATGTGCACTACCTTAAATAGCTCGTAGCTAACTGCCGAGAGTACCAAAGCGAGCCGACAGTTTCTTGATATATAATACCACTGGTACTGGTATTTGTAGTGTACTATAATTAAGGATTGTTTAACTTTTTTCACTTTGTAATTATGCTTTATTCTGTATCATTTCTACATATTTTATTTGTCAAACTTAAACATAGGTTTTCACGACCAGCAGATAATAATATTATTAAGTAGAACACATTCTTATTGCGAAATTGTAATTATTCATGTGATTCAGTGATATTTTAAATACTAATTTAATGTTTATATATATGTAAAATCAATAATAATAAATCCGTAACTAATTTTCGCGTTCGACATCCACAATTTAAGTTTTACTTCGTATTGAAACGAAAAATGATTTTTTTATAAGATGGCGTTTACGTTATTAATTTTTGACTAGCTATTTTTATGCAAAAATGATTTTTCTAGAAACAGCTGAAATATTAATTTTATATTGCGCATATTTACGGAAATATTATCAGTTTAATAACCTCAGTAGACCTGTGTTACTGCACGGCTTTGGAAGCGTTAAGACGTATGGCCCAAGTTAAATAAATCCAATTAATATATACAATAACCCATGTGTGCCTAGAACCCTTTCAATACTCTTATGTATCTAACCCTAATGCATTACATAGGAGTGAAGTGTTAATTTCCTTTGAAATAATAATTAATTGGAATTAGATTTTTGTTCTGGATTTTATAACTACATTATTATAACCTTTGTATCCACTGTGATCTAAAATTCGTACCTTTATATATTTTTATAAAGTAGATATTATACTAAATAATTATATACAATTAAAATTAAAATTTTATATTTATTAAATATAATCTCTTTAAATTTTTTTTTATTTAGATTATACATATTATCTTTATTTGTTTTTTTGTATCGATTACATCTAGTATGTCTAACGATATGTTACACCGAAAGATAGTTAAAAGCAGTAATACATTTTTGGTAACAATCTTTGGGCAAAATTAGATTTTTAAGTACAAGTTTAAATAGTGCCTTTTACGCGCCGTAAGACAGGTGTTGTATTAATACTAATTTTTAATCTACAAAAATTTCATTATTGTGTTATAAATCATTTTCAAATGATTTTGAATTTATCACTATTTGATTTTCTTCTTTTGCCAATATGCAACCAATGTTGAATTTCCACTGATCCTTATCTCTTGCGATTCTTTTCCGATTTTTCCGAACATGATGCCTGACCTATGCCAATGTTACGTCAGTAAACACTGGCAGAGAGCATTAGTATTGGCGATAAAGCTGCTCTGAGTCTGATTATAAGAAATTTAAAAAAATAACCTTACGGATGTTATTAACTGAACAGAAAGATTTAACGAAATATAAAAAATTCATCGAGACATCCAATGTTTTGCCGCGTCAGATTAGGCGCTAGAGCCAGTGTAAATACAGCCTAACTTGGCGAATCTAAGCCTAACTCGTGCAGAATGCTAGACACGCACTCTCCGCTATTACAGAGATAGTGACGCAAGGTCGTCGGAACATTTACTATTAAAAAGTCCACAGAAAGGTACGGAATGGTTGATACCTGCTTTTTGATACATGTAGCATGTACAGCGCTAAATTATGGGATAACTCACAAAATTACTCCATTACCGAGTTCGTCATTTAAAAGGTTAATATAAAGGAATTTTTCATATATTTTTATTTAACTTCTCGTACATATATTTTCCCATTATTATGAAAGTGGTCTTAGTCAAGAAAATGTAAAAAATGAGTTTTATCAATTATTTCGAGTCACATTGTTTTAAATTAATTATAATATGATGCAAGTTGTAACAATTGTGACAAATTTTAGGCGTTATATTCAGTGAATTGTTACGACGTTCAGACTAAATAAATTTTGAAACATTATGTTGTGTAATATAAAAATAATTTTTAGTCATTTCAAACGTAAACCTTTACATATCTCGAAACGAAAGAAACATGACTTAGACCACTTTCATAATAATTGGTACATATGTAAATACATTTTTTTTTTTTAACTTACAAAATTAAACATAATCTGTTGTTGGAAACATATGTACATACGAAAATGAATTTTTGTAGTTTATAATAAATAAAATATAATAATACGTACTCATATTATGTAGTGTATATGTACACTATACTCTCTCCGGTATAGGGTACACGGGCTGTGTTCGTTATTCTTAGTTAAGATCGACTCACCATTCAAATAGTTGTAGAAGTATAAGTGGTGACCGACTTCTGCATTTGAAAAACCCACTCGATGGTGTTGCCATGAGACGAGCGCACCGCCACATGAGTAGCAGTAGATGGCAAAAAATGTTGCTCTCTTTTGTCCGTACCTTTTCTTGTATGGCCTACTTTTTATGTAAGCTCGAAACTGTTGATGCTTCCAACAGTATCTATGCGTACATTTTTACAATACTAACAACTGAAATGGTGGCTATGTCATTGCCATTGTCCGCGCATGGGCAAATGGCGCACTTTGATTCTAAATCTTTAATCAGTAAATGTTTTAATGATTTTAATACAAATTAAATACATCAATTAGAAATATATACATACAATAAACACAATTTATTGAAAACATATTTTAGCTGCCACCGGGATTTTAAACGCTTTAAGGGCGAGTTTTGATTTTTCCAGTTTGAAATTTGAGAAATTAGTATAAACTATAATAGTATAAAGCAATCAGGTATCGTCAATCGCTATGTTTATGCTGCATTGTGATCATAACACTAAATAGAGTAATCCATGTTGTGTTATCTATCCCTTTTTCAAGGTCCCGTGAAAAATGTATGATCAATTATACAAATAATGTCAATATTTTATTGCAGATTATAAGATTGTATATATTAAATTTTAAGTGTGACAAGCACAGTTTAATATACAACGACATACAGTATTGACGTGTGATTCAGTTATCACACATGTGAAAAGAATACACTTGTTTTTTGATTCTGCTCATTTAATTTATTTGAGACGCGTTTCGCCTTGCAAGAACATTATCAATCTAATAGTTTTAATTTAACAATTTGTATTTATAACAATACTGGGGAACAGCTATACAATTTTTTTACATGAGATAAAAAGGGACATCATTATTCAATATTCATTCAGTTTCAACACTAATAGTATTTTAATGTCATGGGTCATCAGAAAAGTACAGCTATTTTTGATATTCTGGTATGTATAAAATGTTTGCGTGTTTCTAGGAAATAGTAATGTTCAACAGAGATGATATTTTAAAAATTAATACAGCAATATCGAATCGGTGATCTTGTTCAACACCCTTGTTAGATCTATAACACAAAAAAGGCTTCGGCAGAATCAAATCCTCAAATTGACTATAATTTATGAATATAAGAAATTAAAAAGTAATTTACTTGTCATCGAGTGTTCATACTTAGATATGGATTGAGTTTTTTTATTATTTGTTCTTTGCATTGTACTTTAGTATGTTTTTGTGAGACTATCTGTTGAAAATCTGTTTCATTTGAATAAAATAAAAACACAAAAATATAAAAATTACTCTTTTTACATTTCTTCCTGTAAGGGATGATGGTGTGTACTTTGTCACTCCCTTCCACAGCCGTTTATGATTGGACGCGGGATTAAAAATACAAATAAGAGTTTCTGAAAATTGAGTGAAAAATAAAAATAAAACGTCTGGGATTGTTTAAATGAGGGCTCGAACCCACGGTATTCCGGTAAATTAAAACGTGTCCTGTTTAAACGAAATTCTACCTCCATATATTTATTCACCCTGTTAAAGAATATTATTTTCAAAATCTCATTTCTACGTGTTCGAGTGAGTTTTCGCGAGCATGCTCGAATAATATTTTTTTTAATTTCGTCAACAAACAAGTGTTTTGCGATTTGTGATTTCATTTTCAAAAAAACAATATTTACAACAACTTTCAATCTTCATAAGCACACTTGAAGAGCTTTTATATTAAAAAGCAATTTAAGACTTTTACGGAGATTTGACAACATTTCACAACAAAATAGTACTTTAAAAATCAAATAATGCCAACTAATACATCGTTGGTGTTATTTTATTGACTCCCAAGAACATTAATTAGGTATATCTGATAAATAAAATCATAAAGTACCGTATACATTAGTATGTAAATATTTTTTTTTTTAAGAGAACAGAATAAAAATCTATCACAACTATCAGACTCGGTGCAAAACTAATGAACATGTTATTTTTAAAATGTCAAAATTAGGAATAGGATAGAGACATGCATCGTACATTACTCCTAGACTGTAATCAATCAATACTAAATGATAATGGTTGCTGAAAACATTTAATAAATTCAAATTGTTATGTATTAGTTTTACTGATAACCCTATTACTAAACTTGATAGTTTAGTGTTGATTAGATGAATTTTGAGCTAATTAACATTTATACTGTCACTTCGATTCGACACATTTTTAATATAACTTTTTGCTCACGGTTTCTCCGATGAAACTGCCAAACTAAAGTGCAAACTGACTGATTTTTTTATGTAGACCATCTTCGTCGTAATTATAGAATTTCGGATGTTGTCTAGAAATGCTAGACTAGCTATCTATTAACCTAAATATTGACGTCAATGTAGATAATTGCTATTATAGCATACTTTGAAGTCTCCAGAAACTTTACAGGATTATTAAGGATTTTTTATATATTATTTTAATACACAAAATAAACATTAACACTATGAAAAAGTAACATATCTACATTATGCATATTATTATTTAATTATATTTTTATTTATTATCTTTGTTTTATTAACCACTAAAATGAGTTTAAATACATCTACCGGTTTCGAAAAATACCATTTTCTTCTTCAGGATGTCATAACTAACTAAAACATATATTGTTTCTTTGACAGAATCTATTTTTGTTTTTTTATTTTTTTTTCCATTATCCATTATCACACAAACATTCAGGGTTCCACTCCATGATACATCGTTTAGTCAATATTCCTATGTCAACATCCAATTTCAATATTGAATTGAATACAATTAAAAAAATAGCAGTTAATAACGGGTATAATACAGGTTTGATAGACGCTATTTTAAAAAATAAATTAAAAGAATATAATAATCAAATTTTATACAAATCACAGATAAAACATAATGATAATAATGATTATTGGCGTAGGATTTTATACATAAATAACTTTTCGAATCAAATATCTAAACACCTACCACGAAACATTAGACCGGCATTTTATACAAATAATAGTATAGGAAATTTACTCATAAATTCTAAAGACAAAGATGATAAATTTAACAATTCTGGTGTCTATAAACTTAGTTGCAAGGATTGTGCTGCATTTTATATTGGTAAAACGGGTAGAAATTTTAATATAAGAGTAAGGGAGCATTTGAGATGTTTGAACAATAGTGGGTTTTCAGAATTTGCTAATTATTTGATAGAAAATGGTCATGATTTTGATAAAAAATTGGGATTGTCAATTTTGCATATAAACGGTGTTGGTCACAAATTAAATAATTTGGAATCGTTGGAGATAAATAAAGCGTGTAAAACTAATCAAAAAATTATAAACAACCAACTAAATTTAACTACGAGTCCCATTCTAAAATTTTTTCCTAAAAATTATTCGAGTAAATTTGTATTAAGTAATGATTTGAGTTAGGTACTAAAAAAAAAAAATTTTTTTTAAAATAGATTCTGTCAAAGAAACAATATATGTTTTAGTTAGTTATGACATTCTGAAGAAGAAAATGGTATTTTTCGAAACCGGTAGATGTATTTAAACTCATTTTAGTGGTTAATAAAACAAAGATAATAAATAAAAATATGAATCTTAACCACAAAGATAACATTGCTGATTTTAAAAGTATATTATTTAATTGTTGTTATACTGCATCAATATTTCTGGTCAATATGACATGTAATTAATAGTAACTGTTAATCAAAATATATGTTACCATACTAATACATTGTTTTGTCTAGAATAATCTTAAAATACATTAATTTCTTATGTCGTCAACATTAGTATGTGTCTCTCCATTGCTGGCTATAGGCCTCCCCCAAAGATCGCCATACCTTTTTATCATCAGATCTTCTTATCCATTTGTTTTTACACTTCTGATGCCGTCGTTCCATGAGCTCAGGAATGGCCACCACTTTTTCTAGTAGTGCGAAACCTCCACTCTAGAATCTTCCTTCCCACGTCCGGGCGTCATCTATTTGACAGATCGCTTAAGTATGAATATATAATTATGATTTTTTTTCTAACTAGTATAAAGCCATCACGTGTCGCCAATTGCTATGTCTATGCTGCGTTGTGGCCATAACCATTGTCTGCTGTATTGATAAAACACTAAATAGAGTAATCTAAGGTGTGTTCGCTACTCCTTGTGCAAGGTCTCGTGAAAAATTATGTGATAAATCAAACGAATAATTCAAATATTTTATTCCAGATAGATTGTATTTATTCAATTTTAAGTAGGTATGTCAATCGTTGTCTGACATACAAAAAATCGCATTGTTGACGTATGATTAAGTTGTCATGAAATGCTCACACATATCTACCTCATTTTTAGGTACGTATTATCCTTATTGTCGTTGTTGAAAGTTGCATCTGATATATTTAATATGTCATTGGTTTAGCATAAATTTAATATGATAACAGTATCTATGCATACATTATTACAATGCCAACAATTGAAATGGTGGCCATGTCATTGCCATTGTCCGCGCATGGGCAAATAACGCACTTCGATTCAAAATATTTGATCAGTAAATGTTTTAATGATTTTAATACAAAGTAAATGCATCAATTTGAAAGATATAAATACAATAAACTCAATGTATTGAAAAAATATTTTAGCTGCCACCGGGATTTAAAACGTCTTAATGATTATTTATAGAATCATATTTTTCTTATCAATATATTAACAGATTTTTCTGTAAATATTTATACATATATATGTCTGTATGAGCAATATATTTTTAAATATTTTATTACTTGTAGGATACATGTTGGCGTATCATTTTTTACAAAGCATTTAATATATTTGTGATATAGAATATTGTGATATAGTGCATTGTAATAATAATTACAATATAATTATATCACCCAAAATTATTTACAAATTTGTAGCATTAAACACTAGAGCGATTCAAATACGATCCAACCTCTCAAAATATCTCAAATTGATACCGAGTAAATTCAATGGAACTTTGTTACAAATTGCCCAATTCAATCCAATATCAAATTATTTATACGTTTAAATGTATGGTAAATATAAGAATAATATTTTTTTTTCTCAGAAATATTAATAAACACTTGAATTACTTTTCAACAATAGCCCTCCTCGACACAGGAGCATCCTGGTGAGGAGGCATTATTATTCACTGTAAAAATATTATACAAAGTAAAAAATAAAAATTTAAAATATACATAAATATGATATATACAAAAACCAATTTAAATATATCTATGTTATTTTCAGATCTAAAAATTTTATGTTTTCTGCTAGAGAACTTAATTGTTATTACCTATTAAAATAAAGATGATAGGTACATTTCCATATAATATTGAATCAAACGTTTATGTTTTTAATATAATTATTCAATTTCAGGCTAAATTATTTCCGAGAAATTTAATTCAATAAATTTCTTCCGATTATTAAGACTCGGGCAATAAAATAAAAATGAAAGAACTACGCTCTGGCTCGGATTCGTCTATTTCATGGTAAAGATAACTCATATCTCAACATTAACGGTAAAAATAATGAAATATTTACCATAATATGTGTAGTCAAGCATTCTATAATATATAGTATTTGATGAAATAAATATGTTTTAAAATATTTAAAAAAAATCGAGGGTCTACAAATTAATTTGCAATGATTGCAATTATTTTTATATAGGTAAAACTTGTAGAAGTTTTGATATTAGAATTAAGAAGCATTTGAGATGCCTCAATAACAATAACTATTGAGAATTTTTCAATCATCTTTTGGAAACAAACCATTCCTTTGATATTAACAAAGGTTTAGAAATTATACATACAAATACTCCTAGGGTTTACAGTTAGATAAATTTGAAATTTTTGAAATAAGAAAAAGTGTTAATAGAAGGCTTAATATTATAAATAACCAGATCCTCTTTGCAAATAGTCACCTTTTAAATTTGTTTTCATATTAGTTCTTACTTATTAACTATTTTATTGTTTTGTTTTTATCTTTGCTCGTATTTTTTAATTTCAGTATACATTGTTTCCTGAAGAAGATACCATAGGTATCGAAACATGTAGAATAATTAATAAATAGTGGTTTAACCTTTACCATACCATGCTAAAAATATCATACGCAGCCATGCTGTCAACTGCAAGAAATTTGAGTTTTTTTAACACCTTAAATGGTAATAAAATGCTTTTACAAGCTTAAATGACTTTAAAATAGTTAATGTTACAGTTAATATAAATATAATAAGAAATAATAATTAAATACGTTCATTTTATACTCATACATTATTCTTGTAACGCATTCGTCAAAAGACCCATCTAACATGATCTTCATCTATAACTCTCATGATTAAAATTAATGTGTGATCTTTTTCACCTAGTAAAAGTGGTATTTTTAACGCAGATAGCATGCAACGTATCAATTTTATATAGCATTGAATTCAAAAATTATTATTTTATTAAGATTCGCTTTACATAATTCGTTTTTCACTACTCATTTTTAAGTGCAAATGATTTTATTAGGACTAGGTAAAATGTAAGTTTTACATTGTGCATATTTATAGAAATACGATTTAATTGGCTCGGTACACTAATGTTACTGCATGGCTAGGGAAGGGTTAAACAAAGTGTTTTGTATAATTAATTAATTAATAATAAATTATAGTTAATAAAATAAAAATATTTATTAATAATAAATTATAGTTTAGTTTGATATAAACAGATATTAATTTACAAAATATACACTACAATATGTATTTGTATAGTTTTCTAATATGTTAGAAGGCTATAACATAATATAATAGATTAGATTGTAGATAAAAATATTAATATTTACATAAAAATAATAATAAACCAAAGGTGTATATCACATTCGCGAATTAACATAAAAATAGATATTGTAAAAAGGCGTGATCTTATTTACATTTATAATCGAGCTCATTTAATACAATACACGGTTATATTTCAGAGTGACACCGCTCCTAAATTTAATATTTATATTGTTGGTGCATATTGTCATATATAATATTATGTATATTCATCAGTGGTGGGTGTTTGGTTGGGGTAGATTAGATGCAGACGCTACTCTGTTAACCAGCTGGAAAAGAGAAAGCATGCTATTTCAGAAAACATGGAAAAGATTATGTGTAATGTGCAGTGCTGTAGTTAACTAAACCATTAAAAAAATTAATACTATGCATAAGCATTTAAATAAGTTGACAGTGCATACTGGCATGTGCAGTTAGTACATTTAAATAAGCTGTACGTGACTATATATGTTGGGAAATAGAGCTACATTCAATATTTGTCTGACAGAATATTACGATATATTAAATCTTAAAATCTGAAAAAATTTCGTACTCTATCAGCGATGTTGACTTGGTATCAGTTAGTGAGATCAATAATCTAGGTATAATATTTGACAGTAAATTGTCATTCATTCCCCATATTGATTCGATAACTAATAAAGGTCTCAAAATGTTGGGATTTGTTTTGCGACCTGCAAAAAACTTTTCAGACCTGCACACTTATAAAGTCCTCTACACTTCTCTAGTCAGACCTCGGGTAGAATATAATTCGGTCATATGATCGCCACACTCCATTGTTCACTCGATGGCGGTTGAAAGAATCCAGAGAAAGTTTTTAAGATTCATTAATTTTAAATTAAATAAACGCTAAGAGGATATCAATTATGGTTATCTCCTTAGCCGTCTGAAATTGTTAAAATTATCAGTGAGACGTACGATGACCGACCTTATATTTCTATATAGGATCATAAATTGTGTAATAGACTGCCCCCGGATTGTTGGTTTGCTTGACTTTCACGCACCATTGAGGTCATCGAGACACAATTCATTGTTTTATTACAGTGGTAATGTCAGAATTCATGCATTAGATAACTACGCAGTCCCCAGAATGCATTCATTGGGGAATGAATATGCGGAGGTAGTTGACAGTTTTGCTGTAAATTTTACTCTTTATAGAAAAACATTATTACAATTTTTTTGTGTCTCAACTCAATGGTGACGGATAAATTTCTTTACGTCACTTTATATATTTAATTTTAATTTTGATTATGAAAACGCATGCTGATATTACGTAATTTTTTTCTTTGTGTATAACACTTTTTATGAAATTTTCTGTTATTTTACAAATTATGTTAATGCCTGAATAGGGCGTAATAATAATTGTGATAATATGAATATTACGAGATATATATTTTATTTATTTACCAGAAATTCTAATTAAGTACATCCTACCTTAAAGTAGATATTTACTGCACTTGATAATATGTACATTATTTGCGCTTATATGAACTAAACGCACACTTTTAGAATTTTGCATATTCATAAAACGATTCATTAATTATTCTTAGATTATTTTTGAGATTTTCAATATCATTTGGAATAATTATGACAAAATTATTATTATTTTGTAAATTGAGTCAAGTTCTGTTTTATTCCACTACACTTTTCATTGTGTTAAATGATATATA
The DNA here is from genome assembly GCA_031772225.1 of Eubasilissa splendida. Lineage (NCBI taxonomy): Eukaryota > Metazoa > Arthropoda > Insecta > Trichoptera > Phryganeidae > Eubasilissa > Eubasilissa splendida. The sequence continues at coordinate 25,250,655 of CM062858.1, read as the reverse complement.
ACGTTTTCGGGAACATCTTTTCATTATCAATATTATAGATCAACAATGAAAAGTGTTGTGGAATAAAACAGAGTTTGAGTCAATTTACAAAATAATCATGTAATTCCACAAAGTTTCACCAAAAAACCTTTAAACAGTTAAAATTATTATCGATTTTTCTACTTTTTTTGACATCCAAATATCAGTAAAGAGCACATAATATTAGATTGTTATGATAAGTTGTATAATACTTTAAATATATATATATATATATTTATAAAAATAATTATAACGTACACCACTCACAAAACCTCTGATTATCTGCGTCACCCCTCCAAGGTAATCGTTCTGAAAACAACAAAATAAATCTGTGGTTTGCTTTTAAATACATAGTGATATAATATTATAAAGAGTTCTAAGTCACACACATATCAGAATTTACCGTACATCTATTTGAGGTATTTTAATCCATCTACCACGCAAATTGAATAATTATTAACGATTTTTTTAAATAATGTATTAATCTAAAACATCACGTGCAATTAGGTACACTTCTATTAGCCCGGAACCGCTAATGTCGAGAATATAGTTTTTTCTCTGATTTTTTCTTATATAATAGAGCGCTCTGATTTCAAAAATTAAAAAAAAAATCCGGGCGCAAATATTATACAATTAGTTTAGAATTATCATGTGAAACAATTTATCTGCGGATATGACGAATTCACTCAAATCGTAGTCAAGTGACACACATGATTTTTTTATGAAATGCATGTTTTCTGATACGAGTTTATTCGACTAAAACGTCATTTTTGTTTATTTTGCAGTAGAATACCGTAGTTTATTGGAATCCTTGTCTTTTTTTGTGATATTATTTTTTCATTTTTGAAATCAAGGCACTCAATTCTATAGAAAAGTATATTTTTTGTAAAAATCTGATAAAATACCATATTCTCGATATATGCCGCTCATAACAAATGTTTTTGATTCGGCCCAAGGCTAAAATAAAACATTTCAAAAAACCATTCTGAAAATATAGAAAAATCAAGAACCTTACGGAAAACTTTAAAATATCACGTACACAAATAACAGAACAATGCACACTTACTTTTTTGAGCAGTCATCTGGTCTGAGGTTTAGGTGGGTTTCAATTATGAAATAATAATGATTTTAAAAACTACATAACAATAGCGATGAGAAAAAATGCTACTCTTGAATCACTGGTGTGATTGCGATTGATATTCGATAATATCAGTGATTGAAAACTGTGACTGGTCGCAGTTTCATAACTATGATATCAAAATACACGAAATTAATAAAAATACATCATTTTGAGCGTATTTACTTATATTGTTCAGACTTCATTTGCATAAAAAACATATTCTAGTATATATAATTGATATCTATATAATTTAATATGATCACATAGAAAAGGAAACCCTTAAAAAAAGAGTTTATTTTTCGGGTTAAATGCATAAAACTTTTTGGCAGAATCAACTAGATGGCGCTTATCACGAATTATAACGTTATTCATTTGTAAATATTTTTGTTTCATAAGCACATGCATATGCGCCGAATTACGGTTCACAACAAAATATAAATAAAATAAAAATAATGAATCACGAATCACGATATTCCCAGATATTCAATCACTGATAGTGAGTGTAACACAAAGATATCAGTGATTGACTCACGGTTCGTGATTTTGAACTCATCGCTACATAACAATAAGTTTAATCTTACCGATTCCTCTGGATTTTCCAGTTCCTGAATCTTCTGACTAGGAGTGGGAAGAACCTTTTAGAAACATCAGGTATTGTTAATTATATAAAATATTTAATAATAACATTAAAAATAAATACATATTTTGAAGCTTACCACTCTGTGAGGTTGTATTTGATTGTATTGAGGAAGTCCAACCGAATTCATCTACACATTAATAAAATACAGTGCATATAATTTTGTATAGTTAATATTATAAACTTTAGCTATAGAAAGAATATAATTTTTTTTAGCATTAGTATCCACTATTTTTTGTATTTGAAAATTATTGTTAAGTCATTAATTATAATTACATCGTGTTATTTTATACAATCTATACATCATATGTATTTATAAAATATTACATTAATTTCTACTACATAAGGAATTAAATATTTTTACAATTTATTATCAAATGTGGAAAAATATGTTCCACAAAATAATTAATTATTTTTAAAATATAGATAAATAAACTTAATGAATGGAAAGTGGTTAAATATTTATAAATGAAACGAGCTCATGGAATGGTAATCATTAAACAGTTTTTACAATGTGTGTAGATATATTTATATACATTTTTGTAATATATGTACGTCTTAACTCTATCGTTCTTTGTCATTCTTAAATGAACAAACTAGGAGAAAAAGTAGATCTGTTTTTAGCGTAGTCGATATAATTTAGAAATGACACTGATTGGTGGTGTGTATTGATATGAGCGAGGAGAGGATGGTAAAGAAAATATATGACGCGAGTGTTAAGGACAACCAGAACCCGTTAAAAGTTTCAAAAACTATAGATCATGCATGGGAATATATATAAAAGTGTGGGAGGCAAGAGTAGTACGTCAGGATAGAAGAGTGTGGCGTTCTTTCCTGTCTGCCTACCTCTGCGGAAAAACGGCGTGATAATTAGTTAGTAAGTTAAATCAATATACAAATAATATGTGTCTAATACCAATATTAAAATAATTATCGCTGTTTGTTCGTTGGTCACACTTTTAATGACATTAGCCGTGTGCATGCATATTTCGAATATAATAATGATTTAATCGTCTGGAATTTTGTCATTTTACTGGTTATGAAACGATATTCCCCTCTGGACCTTATATTTTTTTAAGTCGGTACCAACCAGAAATGTATCTACGAAACATATTGCATAAATTAAATTGAATTTCACCTAAAAAACGGGGGTAATAAGAAAAAAGGATGTACAGAGAATGGTTGGAATTGCAGTTGAAAGACTTTCATAAAACGATTCATCCAAATGACGGATTTCTGACTGGAGTAGGATACGGGAATAAAAAATAAATCGATGATTTTATGTTGTTTAATTGAAACATTTAAAAACCTTCCATGTTCCCAGGTAGTTAATATTGCAATATTTATGTTACAAGAACCTTTAATCTGCAGAATAGTCGCATGTTACATTATGCACCTTCGTAAGAACATCGTACCTAATTGTTACGTGGGCTCTCGCATATAAAATTTGTCATGTTTGTACAAATTTCGAAATTTCAACAATACTAAGGGATAGACTCTGTGTGAAAAGGACTACATAAGATTTTAAGAATTGGATTGTTTTATTGTTTTAAGTCAAAATTACAAATCATTTATTATCCGACAGTATATTTTACCCTAAGTACACCTTGATTTGGAACGGGAAGACTTGGGAATACTTGTCCTTTGCTGTGTCCGCTGAATCCCTGTAACAATTTATAAATAAAATATATATGAAAGTGTAACATATAAGTTCGAAAATTGTTCGTTAACTTGCTATGTTGGCGTGGTGTAATAGTACAATGGATACATTTAATTTGTATAAATTTAAACATTGAAAAATATGTCTTACGGAAACATTGACCATGGCGCAAGAAATCGGTGATGCCGATTCCATTATAGATTACGATTAAACCATCTATTATTAATTTAAATCTTATTTTCTTTAACGGCAAGAAAACATGTATTCTTTTGTTCATAATTTTAAAACCAGTTCATAATAAATATGTCCTTACTCCTGAAGTTGAAGGCCAGATAAATCCGTTAGCGGACGATGCCCCTCCATACTCCAAAGGGCTCAGGAAAGAGTTGTCATACGTGTGATAATGATGCTCCTAAAAAATGTTGTATTATTAGAAATAACATAATTAATGTTTTATTTCATTACGCTTTTTCATATACTGCTTACCACTTGTCGTTCAAAATTATCTTCCATTTCGTTCATTGGCTTCCAATCCTCCTCACCCGTATTTAACGAGTTCTCCCATCCTCCATACGCGTTTGCTGGCAGTGCTTGGTACCCGATTGCTGCTGGGGCAGTGAGAGCGTGGTATCCAAATGGAGCAGGCACCGTTAGGAATGGTATTTGAATAATGTGATAAGTATGCTGAAAATATTTTAATAATATAAGTTTATTTCTATTGCTACTCTATAGAATATAATATAAATAATATTTTTACATACGCTCCCCAAAAAAATAAACGATTTGAACGCACTACCCATCTATTGAAACAATATTGAACTTTTTCTAGGAAGTCCGCATTGTTTGTGTTCACAATTCACAGATGTCAATAATTAAAGTATGTCACGGTATTTTATTTTATTTAGTGACATCTATTATCATTAACCGGCTCTAATTTACATTTCTGAAATTCGCATTTATAATGACATCTGTTGGCGAAAATAAATATTTTTTAAATTCACAATTTATTCTCTTTCAACATATTATTGAACACATCGAAAAAGTGCAAAACTTTATCTTCTTTCGGAAGAAGTGTTTTCCGGCTACCTACTTTATTATAAGTATTTCTTAAATTATGGCTTATCAAAGTAGATAGTTAATTTCATACAAATTCCTAATACGATCCATTATTTTAGAATAGTTAGGTTAACAAACGCGATCACATTTAGACCCACTTGAGATACAAAGGGTTGATGTTTATGTTAACCAGTGGGTTCAATGAACCCATAAAAGCTGTTGGGACTAAAATCTTCCCTTTAAACGAAACATTATTATAAAATAATAATCAAGAACAAAGGATATAGATTACAAAAGGTCCGAAGACACAGTTCACTGTGTTTTGGGAAGTTCTTCTTAAATAAATAAATAAATTTCTCTTGCAATATATACAATGGATGTACTTTCTTCTCCTTTAAATTCGACACGACGCTGGCCCGAGAAACATAATTGACGCGTAGATTTTCGTCACTGATTTTGTCATACTCATAAAAATTTAAATTGCAATTTTTTTTATCATTTTTTCAAAAGATTTATTGTGAACGGTAAAACTATAATATATCCAGTACATACATATATATATATATATATAATAATTGTGTTTTTGGCTAATTTGCACTTTTTTACCTTTGGTTCTTTTTCAGTTGTCATCGGTGGTGGCGTCGTTGATCCAAAGAAAAATGGCTTGGCCTGTAAACAGAAATCAAAGTTTTATTATAATTTATATCAATATGACTATAAGTATTGGAGCAAGAAAGGAATATAATATGTAAGTATTAAATACTTACAGTTTCTAATAAACATATAGTTTTCAATGTTACGTAGTAATGTGTAGTAAACTAGTTTAAATACTAATTAAATGTATTACTTAGAAAGATATACATATAAAATCAATTTTATCGAATATTATTGTTGTTGGACACAGATTCGAATCCCGATGGCGCAACAACAATATTTTTCGATAAAATTGATTTAATATGTATATCTTTCTAATTAATACATTTAATTAGTATTTAAAATATCACAATAAGAATGTGTTCTCCTAATAGTTAACTACATATTAATAAATTCAATTTTTGATATTCGGCAAGGATTTTCCTTAATATAAAACTACAACAAAAGTATAACAAAATAAAGTTTAAAAAATAACATAAAATAGAGACTACAATTACTGCTAATATATTATATGTACGTACCTGAGATAAATAGAACAGTGTAGTTAATACGATAAGCACACGTTGTGCGGACATTTTCAATTTTCTTCAAAAAATATAGCTGAAAACACAAAACTATTAATACATTTTAATACTACAAATTCATATCCTTAATTTCATATATTAGACATGTTAAAAATTATGTGTATCAGTTATCGACTACCAATTTTTATACATTTTCGACATTTTTATATAAAATAATATTTTGTTGTACCGCAGCTTGTTCTGGGGCAATATATTATTTTTTATAATATTTTAATAATGAAAAATGAAAAATTGCATTGTACTTGTCGTTAATTCACTGATACAAGAATAGATAGATGGGATAGTGAAAATTTGTGATTTATCTTAGAGACGTATCTAGAAGGGTGCATGGGAGAATGTATGTAGGACGATTGTGGTATTTTGCTATTTATATAGGTGTACTAAAATAATTTCATTATATTAAACAAAACCTTGGATATACTTGATTTTTGACAAAAATAAACAAAATTTGTATTATTTTATTGTTTAATTCTATGAATCTTTTATCCATTAATTATTAATACCTATTATTTTTATAGCATTACTTAGTTTCATAAGTATATACAATATATAGTTTAATCTAATTATGTGTAACATCAAAATCATAATATTTTAAAAATATGCTTCTGTATTATGTTGTTCTACGTATGTACCTACACAGGTATATATATTATATATATTTATAATACCTATCTATATAGAAAATATTGAATATAAATTTGTATGATTTATAAATAAACAATTTCTATAAACATTTAGAATAAAGACGCCATAACTTGAAATTTATTTACGGTTGAAAATTAAAAAGAGTATTAAATATTGTAAATAACTGCTTACCAAAGTAGTATATACACGGAATAATAAAAAATAATAGAAAATGCTAAATTATCAGTATATCACGAGAAAACGAAGATATTAAATACTAATTAAATGCATTAATTAGAAAGATATACATATATAATCAATTTTATCGAAAAATATATTGTTGTTGCTAACGGTTGTTGTTGTTCTAACATAGATCTCTTTCCAATCCGGGAAGATGCATTATCCAATTATTTACAGTACCTAGTAACAGTACCTTTGTCGACAAATTTTCTAACCTATATGTTACATTTTTCAAATTAATATATCTACCGTTCCATTATTTGAAATTGATTATATATGTATATCTTTCTAATTAATACATTTAGTTAATATTTTTAAAAAATAACACAGACCTATGTTCTAAATAATTACAAATTCACAATTAGAATGTGTTCTCCTTAATAAGAAGATATTCAAATTTTGTAAATATGTTATTCGGTTAAGAAATAACTTTTACTTTTTTTAAAACACTTAAAAAGCTATTTACAATAAAGAATTTCTCTTATTTCAAATACTTTTTAATTCCGACTAAATTATTGTGTTTTTTTGCGATTTCTGATGATGTTGAAGAAAGTAAGTGACCTTCGAACGATACGATGAAGGTAATTTTCGCATCTAACTACCGTATCAGAATAATATCATATATTTGTGAGAATGCAGGTAAGTGTATGGTATACAGAATTTTGATTTTAATAATGTGAGTTGATCCGAATATTTCATTGTCACGGAATATTTCTGATATAGGTAGAAATCCGAAACGTCTAGAATGTTATGGATTTCGATTATTCGATTTCAGTACTCAAAGAAGGTTACCCAGTTTTTAAAAATGCAAGGCATATACTACCAGAACTTTAACCCAGGGTTAAAACTTAATTGATATGCGTCAGATAACGTCAGTGAGCTAATAAATTGTTCATTGCTCATGCTATAAATAAATTGTTCATTTCTCATGCTATACAAATAAATTGTTCATTTCTCATGCTATACAAATAAATTGTTCATTTCTCATGCTATACAAATAAATGTTTACGCAAGTTGAGAAAAGAAATAACAAAACAAAAATAAAATACGGATAAAAAATCAGAGTTATGAAACAGACTAATTAAATATTAGATTTTAAATTTTACAATTCATTCAACTATACAAAATAATGTCTTCATAGGTTAGGACAAAAATACATACATCAAAAATAAATAAACTAAAGATGAAATATCGAACATATTAAAATAGAAATACCATTTATCGTGTAATAACATCTCACAGAACTGGATTAATTAACGTCCTCCAAAAAACTAAATTCGATCAATTGATAATCAAGCAATTGCATTTTGAGGAACTTGTATTTCGAGCAACGTAATATTCGAGGAATTTTACATTCGAGCAATTGATTTCGATGAATTTACCGGAAATCGTTAGTTACGATACTTTACATAAGAGGGGTTGATATTCTATGTATCTTCCTCGGTTATATTTATTTGATTTATATTTCATAATAGAAAGCTGTCAACATTTTTTTTTTCACATTTAATTTTGAAAGATAATTTAATAGATGGATTAATTATATATACATGCAATACGCGTCACATTAATATCTTTACTGCTGTCAAAACTATAATAATTATTGTTATAAAGTGTGTTAACGCGAAAATGATCAAAGTAAAAAATCCATAAAAACTGCATCAATATAGATTCATCTAGACAGATATCTCCTTTTTATAAATCATATACGATATAAGTAACACAATGGCGTTTATGTCGATATAGAAAGCTATATTATTATTTTTATGTGTATGTATGGGTGTGTGAAAAAAAATGGTGCAATAGTATGTGGTGTCGGTCCTGAGAGAAAATTGGTACAATAGTGTATATAGTGTGTAGTGTCGGCTCTAAGAGAAAATTTGTGCAATAGAGTATACAGTATGTAGTGTCGGTCCCGAGAGAAAATTGGTGCAATAGAGTATATAGTATGTGATGTCGGACCTGAGAAAAAATTGGTACAATGGTGTATATAGTATGTAGTGTTGGCTCCAAGAGAAAATTTGTGCAATAGAGTATGCAGTATGCAGTGTCGGTCCCGAGAGAAAATTGGTGCAATAGAGTATATAGTATGTGGTATCGATTCCGAGAGAAAATTGGTGCAATAGTGTATATAGTATGTGGTGTTGGTCCCGAGAGAAAATTGGTGCAATAGAGTACATATAGTATATATAAATGGTGCAATATAGTATGTGGTGTCGGTCTCTTGAGAAAATTGGTACAATGGTGTATATAGTATGTAGTGTCGGCTCCAAGAGAAAATTTGTGTAATAGAAATGGTGTCGATCCCGAGAGAAAACTTTGTTTCTATGCAAAATGATAATATCTATCTCTCACTTGCATTCTTGAATTTAAAATGTCATATTATAAGAACACACACAGTCTATCCAAAATTCATATAAATTCATCAATAATTTTCCACTATTTGTTAAAAATCATATCATTGTTTTACTGAAGGTACTTCAATGACTTCTTTATATTGTATTATTATAATTTTGCATTTTTCAAATAACCATAGATACACAATACAATTTTCACAAATATTTCCAAAACTTAGTGAATAGAACTCACTATCAAAAGTATCCAAATGGACCACCAGTCCAAGAGTTGAAGAAGTACTGAAATTATTAAACAATCGGATTGTACTTAAAGAAGTAGATTTTTTTGTGACGACCATTTCCCAAATTCCAAGGCTTAGAATGGTGGGAGAAGTGAAAATAAAAACATCATCTGGATAGGAGCTATGCGGTGCAGTGCACACGTCAAATGTTATTTTAAATATGTTCCTTACCTACAAACTTTATTTCAAATCTGTATGTGTGAATACAATACTACATAACCAAACTAGTTATTTTACAATTTAAAAATGTAATCGTGAAGAAAATTAACAGTTATGTCTATGATAGTTATTAAAACATATTTTATATCAATTCGATATGAACATCTTGATGCTTAATATTTATGTGGAAATTAATAATTCCTTTGTGCAGAATATATTATATAATATACAGCACAGGATGAAATAATTTATTTATTAGTAATATTTGAATATGTTCAAAAACATATATATCTCATAGAGACAAAGCTATTTTTTATTATATTTAATGGAAAATATATGGAAGGTCGTAAGCCCTGTAATTACCGCATACTTGATATTTGTTTAATAATTTATATTTGATCAATCTTCATTCTATCATAAAATATTTTTTTGTAATTATATTACAGATTTAGTTTTAATATAAAATAAGGAAGTGGGGGGAAGAGGATACCTAAGTTTTATGCAGACCCTAAATAATTAGAATGATTGAAAAATTTGGAACGAGAGGCATTTAATATGAAACACAATGTAGGGAGGTAATATTTTATAGGTTTGCGGGTAGAGGTGTACTATATAAAAACGTTGACACGGATATTTAGTGTATTTATTGGTAGAAATGAAGGAAACAACGTGTTATATCTATACACCGGTGGAATAGTACACTTGCCTGAGACAGATAACGCATTTTTTGTTTTGATTTCTAATGCATGCTGCTTGGTAACAGTTATTTTTTATAATATTTTAAACAACAGCTGCACGCGGTAGATTAATTAATCTATTTTTAATTATACTTTTAAAATTAGCAATATTATTATACATATATATATATTATAATATTATGATATATTTAAACTCAATTAAGTGGTTAATAAAACAAAGATAACAAATAAAAATACTATTTTTAATTAGCTATTGTCTTAATATATATTTGTACAATATGGCTGCAATATTTATGGATGAATAAATTAATAATTCCATATAGAAAACATTTATCGTTAAATATAATCTATGATATGTGCTGCTGTAATGAATAAGTTAAGAGATGCAACATAGACGTATACAAATAATATACCTCTAGGACCCTAGGGGTAGACACGAATAAATACTTTAAATATTTAATGCAAAAACAGGTCGAAACACAAGAGAAAAAAAACATAATATATGTTTAAATATCCATATTTTCCCATTATTTATTAGAAAATGATTAAATTATTTTACATGTCAACAATTTTGGCCTTAAACATTTAAAATAAGTAAAGCTTGTAAAATTAACCAAAATATTATAAACAACAAACAATATATGAACCACAAGTCCTATTCTTCAAAATTGTCCTATAATTTTGGATCGTAGATCATTTTCCACATCTTTTATCACGATAAAAAAAAATTATATATCGTACTAGAATTATTTTTCAATTAATTTCCTAATATTTATAAACTAAATTTTCGAAACACAAGAAAATACATTATTTATTTTAGTTTTTTGTCACATTGATTAAATACAAAGTTATTTTATAATTTAATTAAATATTTTTAAAGCTCGCTTCTCTCTTTCAGATTATTATACGATTTGGTGCTAAATAAATTGCGATGACATGTATTTCACCTGTTATGTTTCTGTGTGATATGTAGGATGTTAATATAATGAAAAATAAATTGGCCAAATGTGCCACAATCTTTTACATAACATTTTTTCGTGAAACCTATATGTGTATGTTGGTAAAGTAAATTTTTTTTTTAGTTATAATTTATTTTTATAAACATTAAAAAAATGTAGGTAATTAATAACGGTGTATTCGTATAATATATACCTATCCACTAGTGAACTATGGTGGATTGTCAAATTATGATTCACGCATGAAGTGAGTTCTAAGTTCAATAAAATTCTAATGCAATTACATATTTAATCTTCTTTTAGCTTCAGGTTATAATTTTTATACACATTATGAAATGCTTAGGAAATGATTATTTCGTGATTATATTTTTTATGCACTAATACGCACAAAATTTCCAAGAAGAAAGCTATGTTGAAATTATATGGAGAAAGTAAAAAGTTTCATTTACTTCCAAAAAAAAACACAACGTCAAATTCAATCAACGCAGATGTATTCATAATAAGTAATATTAGTGCGTTTTTATGCGTCCCTATACCTTTTGAGTGCGACCTCAAAAATATAATTTTCGAGATTTATATATATTTATTTTTTATTTTAAGTAGGTACCGATGACATTAGGATAGACGTTTAACATTTATCAGTATTATTCACCGAAAGTGTTTTCTCTTTTTTTATAAGTATTTTTTATAGTTTTTCATTTCTCACAAATATTCATATATTACAGCAATATAAACAAAAAAAAAACAGATATAATTGATGCAACAAAAAGCATGTATCACTTTAAATAAATCTTAGAGTAGATATATTTTGTCCGTTCGATGGAATAATTTTTCAGATAAATTATTATATTTTATGTTTTCTAATCTAGTAGTATATTACTCATTTAGGATTTCTCAATAGTAAGCGATAATTATATACGTCATTATATAATTTGTGCAATAGATAGGGCTTGTATCCGCCCTACAAGTTTTTATCTTATAAAGGCGAAATTTATGCAGCGTGTTTTTTTAGAATTCGAATAGGTACAAAAATCTTTGACACAATTTTTTATTTTATTTTATCATAAGATATCAATAGAAGCGAATGAAAAAGCTGTAACAAACGACAATATTATGAAAATTTTGAATTCTCCCTGAAAAAATATTATTAAGTATTTTCCTAGATGTGTATATTTTTTTTAATTATTCGTACGCTTTCTCAATTTTTTAATGGAGAAATGTACATTATCATATGTTAATATTTACATGTAGTGATGAGAAAAAATGTTACTCTTGACTCCCTGGTGTGATTGTGATTGATATTCGATAATATCAGTGATTGAAAACTGTGACTGATCACAGTTTCATTACTAAAACGCACGCACTGCACGATACACTAAATAAATTAATAAATAAAAAAAACATAATTATGAGCACATTTACTTATATTGTTCAAAGTTCATTTACGTAAAAAACATATTTTAATATATATAATTAATATATATCTAATTTAATATCATCACAAAGATAATGAAAACCCTTGAAAAAATGTGAGTTTATTTTTCGGGTCAAATTCTTAACATTTCGGGTCAAAGGCGTAAAACAGCAAAATCTACTAGATAGCGCTTATCACGAATTATAACTTTATTTCTTCATGAATATTTGCTTTACATATGCACATGCGCCGAATCACGGCTCACAACCAAATATAAATAAAAAATGAATCACGAATCACGATATTCCCAGATATTCAATCACTGATAGTGAGTTTGACTCAAAGATATCAGTGATTGACTTACGGTTTGTGATTTTGAGCTCATCACTATTTACACGCGTAATTAATTTTAAATCTAGAGCTTGTAAAATGTTGTAAGTACTTCCCAGTATCTTAACAGTCATATTTTGATTGCTATTAAGTAACTTGAACGTTTCGGTGATTGTGACGTGCTCAATTTTAATAATATTGTTCATATTTCTACCATTATGATAGCAGATTTGGTTCTAAGTCTATAATATTTAACAAATCTACCTTTTTATACTTGTAAATTAGTTTTATAACATTTATTGTCCTGAAGGAAGGAAACATCGCTCCCAAAGCATGTTGATTTTTTAAAATAAAAATTAATCGTGTTAAAATCAAAGTATTTTATTATTTTATTTATAAAATGATGCCACAAAGTGAATATGCAAAATTTGAAGAAATTACATTTAATATAATATGTAGCGCCTAATTCCAAATCTCCTTAAAATAGATTTGGGATAATTATGTAGTTTTGTAGATTTTTTTATCAGCTACATGCAGAACACATTGTTTCTCACAAAAGCCGCTTAAAGCCATTGATATTGCATGTTCTAAATCACGGCTAGTTCCAAAATACCCAAAAGCAGTCAGAGTATAAGTTGCTATTCCCCCTAAAATGAAATCAGTCAATAACAACGTTTGTTGATGATCACGTAATCTATATTTCAGTATAGCTGCCAAAACGATATATACAGGAAAAAAAAACTTTACATATTTGGCTCTTAAAAAATGTTGATGTAAAAACAAACATTTTGTACATTTGCTTTCAAAATATACGTTTTCATCCATTACTCAAAAACGTCGTTTTAGGGGGTTTTGGAATTAGGCGCTACATATATCAATTCTTCGTATCCATATGAAAATGATTGAATTTTTCAGAGTATTATGGAAATAGAGCACGTGATCTAAGAAAAGCTAATCTTGGAACCACTTATAAAATACAAGCTTCATCTGAGTGCTCAATTTAGTTGAAGTACGTGTGTTAGCTTCGCCATGTATGTGTGGTAGCAATTGACGTTACAAGAGTGTGGCGCCTTTCGTTCCTCAACATATATTTATATCTCACATTTATCAGGGTATTCTGAATAAACTAAATTTTGCATGTAATTCTAATTTACATCTTACCTTATAATTATAAAAAAATACTTTTAGTCGCAGTACATAAATCATTTTCAGTTTGCAATTTAAGAAACCGAAATAATTAATCTCATTAAATTTACACGTCTACATTACAATTATTAAGGTCAAAATGAGTTTATGACACTAAAAACAATTTATTCATCCACTAAATTTCTCATTCAATTATTTGGTGACCTTAATACGAATCGAAAAAATATATATTATTAAAATAATTATAATGTAGTCGAAAGAATTGACAAATCGGTAGTGATACGTGTTCAATAATACTATTGAAACATTAGTCGTATTTATTAAGCAATACCTATCTCCGTAAATCAATAATGTAAGAATCTTCGCGTACCGTATTATATATGGGTATATATAGGATATTCCGTTTGTAATAAAATCAAATGATTTTCCGAAAAAATTCGACGTCATAATTCATGAACACTCCACACAAAATACAACTCATATTCTAAATTATTGTCTCTCTAACTGCTCAATTTTAAAAACAACAAATAAAATATCTTGGAGTAATCATCGATAAAAATCTTAAATGGAAAGTTCAAATTTGTCAAGTTGTTAAAAAGATTAGAAAATTAATATACATATTTCTAAGAATCAGAAATTTTTATCTATAAAAAATTTGTACTTAGTATACTATGCATTTATTCAATCCATATTACAATATGCCATCATTAGTTGGGAATCAGCTTGTAATACTAGCTTGATTCCAGTAAAAAATGTAAAAAAACTTATAAAGGTTATAAAAGCAATACTAAAAAACCCAAAAGATTATCCGAAAAAATTACTGTTCGAAGAATTCAAAGTACCGATATTTCATGTTCTACTTAAAATAAATTCTATTATTTAAATATTAAAAGAAAAAGAAAAATATAATTTCATTACTGAAAATTGTACTAGGTTTAAATTTGTATTTTCATGCTCAAAAATTAACACATCATTTACACAACACCACTACACGCACATAGGAAAAAAAAATTAACAGCTTACCCGAAAACTCAGAGACTAATATATTGCGCTTCCCTGTCTATTATTTATGACTTAATGGACTATTTGATGTATTGAATGAAGTGTTGTATTTAAACCAATCTGTACAGCGACTCTAGTATGTTTTTTCATTTTTAGGATATATATCTACATTTAAAATATACTTCACATACCTAAAATACATGTAGGTACCATACCACCACCGGAAATATATTTTTTTTTGTTCGAAAAATAAATATTCATATGTTTACTTAAATAAATTAAATAAAAATCTTCCTGATGGAGTACCAAACCCCGGCGTCCTTCGTAAAATGTTGGAATACTAATCATTACGCTGCCGAAAAGTCAATGAAGTGTGAAAATGACTGTTTTATTAGTTTCACAAACTCTTTATTAATAAATACTAGTCTCTTACAAAATTCAACAGGTGTAAATGTTTTTTTAAATAAAATGAATTTGTTTTTAAAGTTATATTTTTAGATTGTATTAATATTTGTAATAATAATAGTAATAACAATGCGTTTATTTCAGAGTGATCAGGTTTTTTTTATGAAAACTCGATTCGCCACAAATATAATACATATTATAGAATACATTAGTTACAAAATAATATTTGTGTTATGAAAAGAAAAGCAAAAAAAATCGTTTTTGTTTATTTTGACGGCTAATTTACAAAAATTGAATAATTTTAATAACCTCGATATTTTATTTACGTGCGATCTGTTTTGGGAAAAGCTTTATCATTGAAATAAAGATTCTATTGAAACTCTGACCGCGCACCGGTCGCCAATGGCCGCGTAGAAGCAATAGCCGTCCGCAGGGCCTAGCAGTAAGCAATCGGCGATAAACCTACCTGTAATCTGCAAGTTTCTGATAAAGAAACAGCCCATTATTGCTCTTTGTCATACTCAAACCATTTTTAGGCCTTATAATAATTATCATAATTATAACTTATCATAATTAAAAAAAAAACAATGGTGGCACCAAGTTATGATCACAAGATTAGATTATTATCATTTTTGCTTTCTTATTAAAATATAATGCCTAATAATAGCTTTTATTATAAATTGAGGCACAAGTATTATTTTTCAACCTTTACCATATGTTATAAAAACCGAATACCTAGAGAGCAAAAATTAAAAATAAATAGTTATAAAAATAAAACTCAAATTTCAAAGAATAATAAAATATAATTATGCATGAAAATGTGTAAAGACAGTTTTTTTCAGATAATATTTTTATTATGATACAAATAATACACTAACTACATTTAATACATTATGTTGTCCACGATAATAACATTAATTTTTTATACATAATTTGTTTGTTAGTTGGCAACATTTAAACAAAAATGAATCAGCAAAAATATTTAAAATATTTTTTTAAATTAAAAATTTTTATCCACTGACTAGATAAGTTATTTAATTGAAATACATAATAATTAGATTAATTGATTACTTCTATCGTTCCTGGCATTTTTTTGAATACCTCAAAATAAATAGTTTCAATAATTTCACGTTGGTCAAAATAGGTTTTGCAAAATTTATTTTCATTTACTCAATATTATAATTTGGTATCTATGTGATTAAAATAGTATGTGCAAATTTTACAATTTATAGTAAAATAAAAGCTGTCAAAAATTATGATGTTGTTATTATTAAAAATAAAACTCTTTTTACTATGTATAATAAAACAAACATTTCATGACCTTTAAACTCGTATTATTGTTCAAAGGCTTATTTTTATAACTATGTTTAATAATATAAAAGCACAAGTAGTCTTTCGCAATGAATTGAATTGACTACTAGATTGAATCATATGATTTACATCTTTGGTACTTCACACAGTGTCCTTTGTCGCTACGTATCACGTACAAAATCCATCTAAAGAATAAAAATAGTCTCACTGTGACCGCTTTAACTGATTAACCTATAGTGGCACTAAGCAATGTTTTAAGATTCCATCTCATATGTAAATATTACCTTATTAGTGAGATATATATTTTTATCTGTTGAAATCGACTATCTTTTTATTTACAATTTTGCTCAAATACCTTTGATTTTAGATACATTTTACGTGTGAGTATAAAAAGATCCTTCATCCGAAAATATATTATTTATTATAAATTTAAAACGAAACCCAAAACTTTACATCTATATTTTACATCTCAAAAAATGTTAATTTTATGTATTATAACAACACCTATATCCAGAAACCACTTCAATTATAAATAAAGTTATTTTCTCTGTACATATTTCAAAAACAATCATAACGTGAAATTTTTTAAGATTTAAGAAATGCATGTATGTGTGTGTGTGTGTCTAACTCATCAATAATTTCCCGTTACTATGAAACGTAAACATTTCAATGCGTCATCTTCTATTCAAATTTATATATTTTTAATCATTCATCATTTAAAATATATATTAATAACCAACCCTTTTCATACATAAACCAAAAACTAATTAACACGCATTTTTTTTTAATAATAACATTGTTAACACACATTAAGTGCTTTAGCTATTTATTACAGTATTTTATACACTCATAATACAAAAATGATTATAATTCAATTATTACTACCTACCCACATAAAAACACACATCATAGCTAAATAATGTTTAGTTTATGTAATACACATACCGTAGATTATAATATTTAAAACAATATTTATCGATTTATATGAAAGGCGGAATAAGTTTTCACCAATTATAATATTGGCGTACCATTTTGGGACCTACTATGAATGGTTTACGGATTGCGCCGATAGCTTGTGATGCAGTACCTGCCAACTGAAAAGAATAGCATTTATAATGTAATTTGAAAACTCTTCAAATGATATACCATGCATTGATTGAATCAATATTTCAATACGGAATAATAAGTTGGGGAAGAACTTGTCCCATATATTTCAAACCAATAATTATAACTTAAAAGATAATAATAAAAATAATTTAAAAAAATATAAGAGATTACTCAACCAAACAAGTTTTTAAAGATTTCCTGTTTTAAATTTAATTTACTTGTATAAAAAAAAACTGTTTTATTTCATTTTTAGAAGAGGTCAAAATGAAAATTCATCACAACTATCAGACTTTGAGCAAGACTAATGAACATGCTATTTTTAAAGTGTCCAAATTAGGAATAGGACTGTGATATACATCATACATTGCTCCTAGACTGTATAATGAACTGCCAAAATCAACTAAATTAGCAGCAAATATAAATGTGTATAAAAAAGTGGTTCTAAAATGGCTTAAAGGTCTTTAAAATAATTTAATAATTATATATTCGATATCTTTCTGATTCCCATGTTTTAATCTGATCAATTTCTCAATATTTTGTTTTTAATTTTCACATTATATTAATATAGATCTTGATCTTGTTTAATACAAATGTCGACAGCCACCCCCATAATTCAAGTTTTTTCTCATTTGGGGGTGGTATTATGTTATCGAATGTATGGTATGTATATTATTATATTAAAAAATGTATATTATATTCAGTATTTTAAAATGAAAAAAACAAGATATTTAAAAAAAATTGTTAAACATATATAAAATTATTTTATATTAAAAACATTATTATTAAAATTTATATTTTAAAACATTTTATTTATAAAATAACGAAATTATACAGATATCGTAATAACAATATATTTAATGATGAAATCAGTGGATTAACTTTGCCAATATGGTGCATTAGGGCTCACGTTAGATAGGGGGCCAAAAAGTCCGGGTCTACAATAATTTACCATCGATTTTGCGAGTATCGATATTTATCTCAACGCTAACATGAACTAATAATCTTTGAAATCCACTACAATTAAAATATAAAATTTTCAAAATCGTTTCTCGAAATTATGAAAACATGTGAAAAAATTATCATTATGTCGGGTTAGGGACCATACCATCGCCGCAAAACGAAAATCACTTCACAATTTTCGGCGAAGCAAGGAATTTTTTCAGTTGCAAATGCGCCTATACTTTTGCGTAATTTTTTTAGTTACGCCATTGTAAAACGCTCAAAAATAGACAATGGATCTGTACATTCATATAATATTTATATCTGAATATTTTTCAACGAAGCGTCATTTATGAAATATCAAAATACAATACACGATGAACGACAGCCCGCTCTACACTATGACGTACTATCATTTATGTAAGTTTCGAACATGTCGTAAGAGTGCGGGAAAACTGCTTATAGGTGTAATTAAAAATATTAATATTATGATCAGATGTTTCGCATAAGATGGTGTACTCCATTAGTCATTGGGAGATATTGGGCGCACTATTATCAACTGTAGAACCCGTCTCAATTATTTTTAAAACCCTTCATCAATATTTTCTGTGCGTAAAATGTATAAAAATGTATTGACTCACAGTGTTTACGATATTTTCAGCAGATTTTAAGGCTGCTCCTAATACTGTTACCTGAAAATATTTAAAAAAAATTAGAAGAATAATTAATAACAATTTAAGCTATAACAATTGTGCGGGTACTTAAAAAATATAACTTTTACATTTATATATGTATACGAGCAAGTAAATTTATAAGACTAAGTGTAGCATACATAAATTTCAATTAATATAACAAAGTTTAAATAACCTAATTAACTAATTTAACCTACCCCTATATGATATATCTACTCTTGTCCAGCCATTAATATACTTCTATTTATTTGGTCCGTTAGTAATGATATTCATAACTAATCGTGGAAAAATATTGTGTAATATCGATCAAAATACTGACAGCAATATTCTTCCGTAGATAGACGTATTAATAATTTGTCTATTTTTTTAATTGATAAAACTTTTTCAAGAAGCCAATTGAATAAAAAAATATGACTTTTTGGTCTTAATTTAACCATTCTCAAAATAAGTAAAAATGTATAGCTATGGACAAATGTAAAATAATCTATACTAAAATAAAATAGTTATATAACTTTAACACAGACGGTAGTCTAGCAAAGTAGCCAGGACAATGTTGTGTATATCAGAGGTGGATACCACACAGTCAACTGATAACCGTTTTATATGATTGTATATTCACTTCTGATGTACAAAAAAATTTGGTAAAATAAAATAATATAACATTAAAATATGTTATTTAAATATATTCGGCGAATTATTGTGGAGTATCGATTGTGACCGCGAACTTTATTGAAATTATTGTAGCCGGGAACAATGTTCCGGATATTGGTGATTACATATTGTTATAATTTTATTATTAACTTGATGATCTGTCGCAATTAGATGTTGGTAATATATAAGTATAGTAAAAATAATTTGTATTTACTAACCAAAGGATTCGCTGTTGTTGCCATTTCTTCATTCATTTGAGGAGGTGGCTGATAATACACCTGTTAAAAAATATTTGTTTTAACAAATATGTCAAAAATGAGACATCAGGCAATATATACGATTGATGAAAAATGTTCATTTTAAACCAGAAACTAGCCTATTTATTGAATATTTTCCAAATATTAATCTGTTTTCGTTATAAACTTGCTTTGTTTAAGACTATTGCCCAATCAGTTAGTTTACATAACATAATTATTATTAATTCGATGATTTTAAAAATAATCAATAGCGTATAAAATATAGGAACGACTCTTAGCATGAATTGATTTTATATGTATATCTTTTAATTAATACATTTAATTTGTATTAAATATAATTTTTATTTTCACTTTGTACTACAAACACAATTTTTTGAGTTGTATCACTTCTAGTTTCAGGAAGAGCAGTCCTTCACATCTACAAATGTAAATTGAACTAAAATTAAATAGAGTTAGCTATTTGGACGGTAAGGTACGTAAGGGTGGGGAGTGACTTTATTGTGTCTAGGAAACATTGATAATAGCGATGAAAATTTGAAAATGTGATATTGTTCAATATTGTCCAAATCAAATTTATCAAGTTTGTGGTTAGGTTAAGACTGCTCTTCCCGAAACTGATCGTGATACAACTCAAAATATCGAGTGTGTGATTAATATATATATATATATATTTTCAAATTTACATAAAAAATCATTTGAAACAACACAGTGACAACTGAGAGAATAATACTCAGAAAAAATGATCAGTGCAATGCTGAAAGATCTGAATATGATAAGCAGAAAATATAATAAAATGATATATATTTACAAAATCATCAATAAGAAAATATCAGCGGAATTTACACGAAAAATTGATGCAAATCAGCATGAGCACGAGCATCGTACAAGGGGAAGGGATAGACTGAGACTGAGACTGCCATTCAGGAGGAAGGCCAAATCTCAGAAATCGATGATATATAGTGCGATGAAATTTTTTAATGAAATGCCAGAAAACATAAGAAAGGAAGCGAAATTGAATAGATTTAAAATGAAACTGACTAAATATATAAAAGATAAGTTTTAGTAAAAGAAGATCCTTTAATCTTGTTTATATTAGAGCATGTATAAGGAGTGCTTATGTTTGCACTATGTTAAGAATTAAATAAATAAATAAAAAAACTATCGTAGAAAGTTGGTATTTATATTTTATTTGTGATGCTAATGCTACAAATCTTTGTTATACATAATATATGGTCCATCATGGATGATGCATACATTCAGTGCTCACGTACGGCTGCGATATATGGACTTTCAGCAAAAGAGAGCAACAAAAACTTAGAGTAACACGGTAAAAAGGAATGAAGTTTTTCAGAACATCGTTCTGTAATATTTTTACATTGCATTACATTAACATTAAAATATAATTAATGTTGAAACATAATGGTTACTTGGAATAATTAGAAGCATTAAAAAAATGTGTAGAAAATCTCAGAATTCCAATGAATAATGTGCTCCCTTTTCATTTCATGCAAATAAAAATATGTAGCTATCCCGCACTATAGATATAAATACAAGTTGTTGAGATAAATTGTTAAATTGATAATGCCCTTACAAGGCGAAACGCGTCTCAAGTAAATTAAACTAGTAGAATCAAAAAACAAGTATCTTATTTTCACATATGTGATGTATATAATCAAAATTAAACATGTCCAGTTTCTATGGTTTTTGAGTTTAGTATGTACAAATGTAAAGAAAATTGATGTCTACTAGACTAGTTTATCGAAATTAGATAAATACTTCTGAATTTCGTATAAAAACGCATTTAAAATTTGCTTGCTACTTCAATCGCAGATATGTTCAATAGACAATTAATTTAAACCCAGACAAATTTGTTTTTAGCCAATAAGACGACAGTATTTGGTCGTGTGACCTATGGTTACTGGTCATGTTCAATATGATCCCAAATGCAACAGTTGTGGTACAATGGATTCATGCAGTTTACTCGAAAACAAGTAAAGTGGATATGTCTGCTTTTGATTCTGGACCTTACATATGTGAAATGTTACGCGTATGACGAAGGAAAGTCTTTACTTATCTTTATCGACTAACGAAATTAACGTACCTGTTGTGGTTCGTAGATTTGTGGAGCTGCTTCCGGATATGGCTGTAAATTATCATAAGTATTTATTTTATTATATATTACTAAGTTGGTGTGTTTACACGCGCACGCGTTCGACTCCGCTGAGACCAAAAATGCAGTAATATATCCAAACATGGAGATCAAGAAATACTAAATAATATAACAAACACTGAATATTTATATTATTTTCAAACATTTCTCACAGCTGCAGCGTGTATTTGAGTTTAAGTACGAGGCGCGTTTAAGTAAGTACCGTTGCCGGATATTCCGGTGTAGCACTGCAGTTGCAATGTTGCGCATGTGCAATGGTTTCCTTCATCTGTTGACTCACCACACGCAACGTTAGAGGCATTCATATAGTGAAGCCATCTTGAGTGAGTGGTTGTAATGTTCAAGATAATAGATCAGCCCGCCGACTGTTTGATGTTTTCTTTAAAAAAAAAATTCCGGTACTTATAAAATGCGCCTCGTACATATAACTTTAGGTTATTTTCTATTTTATTAACACAAAATGACATTTATTTATTTAAATTTGTTTTTCTAATATTCTAGCTGTAATAATAAAATATATAATGGAATCTTTAATTAATTGTTGAATTTTATGTTTCTAAGTATGATATGCTTTATCAATTAGCAGTCCATTGAGATTAACTAAGATTAACTAGTGATTCTAAATTCTTTTAAATTCAGCCATAAAATACTATGACTGTTTTACATTTTTCTTTTTAATGTTAGAAAACATTTTTAAAGTACCAATCACAACCTACAAAATATAATTATAATATTTTTATTTTACACAGTTCACAGAATATTTTTAAATGGAGCATTAGAATTAAATATCAGGTGCCTAAAGGTGGGGATGAAACAAATGGGTGAAACAAGGAGAAGCTAAAATAAGATTGGTGGAAACACTTCTACAAAGTTCAACAAAATAAAAGATAGTAATACTTTATATAAACTGTATAATCATTTCAGTAAATCAATCGACATTATATTAATTATGAAGAAGAATTATAAATACATGTTCATCTTTTTTATTTTCTTCGAGTAAAGAGCATTTTTATAAGAAACAAGTTATTTGGGGGCATTCAGTATAAATAAGCAATAATCAAAAATAATTCATAATTTTATATCTTTCAATTTTAATTATATAAAATCGCCAGGGCTTGAGAAGAAGGAGGCAGCATTTCGCAGGCTTTAAAAAGAAAGTACCTACTGATGTATGCAAAATTTGGTCCAGGCGGGAGAGTGCAAGTTATCCGAGCTTAACTAAGCAAAATTTGGAACGAAAAATTTGAAAACGGATGGCATTCAATAAAATACTTATTTATACTTTATGAAGGGGCTGGGAGGCTTTCGTTTTACAAAGGGTTCTAAACCTAAGTTACATCGCAAAATTTAGTTCTGTCAAAGGGTGTAGAATTATTTAAAGA
The DNA here is from genome assembly GCA_031772225.1 of Eubasilissa splendida. Lineage (NCBI taxonomy): Eukaryota > Metazoa > Arthropoda > Insecta > Trichoptera > Phryganeidae > Eubasilissa > Eubasilissa splendida. The sequence goes on along the minus strand of CM062858.1, from coordinate 25,226,808 downwards.
ACATACAGACAGATATAATTTTTTTTTGTTTAAGTATATATTTAAAGAGGTTACCCCAAATCCATTATTACTGTTATCGGGTAGATATGATGACGGCGGTGGGGGAGGACCATAAACCTTAAAAACAAAAATCAATCTTTTCATTCCATCACAATATATTTCAGGAAAAAGATATAAGTGTAATATAAATAATTACATAATATATAGCTTACTGGATTTTATAAAATTTGATTCCAAACTTGAATTGGGAAAAAATGTTTACTTTAAACGCAAATGGAAAAAAAAATCTGATTTATTAAGTTGGTAATGTGACTTAATGGCGTGCGCAGATCGTATATCGTTTAGAAGAAATACCGCATCCGTAATCCAGTGATAAAATATCGCACCGTAAAGTAGATACTCCGTATATAGTAGATCAAATTTATGAACTTTCTCACATTCTGGCTTTAATCATGGCCATATCAAAACAATCACGTAGTTCAATTTTGCAATTTTGATGTTCCGAAAGGGAACGATTACTTTAGATTGAAAATACATTTTGGAAATAAAATTTTAAATAATAATAATTTTTGAAATAAAGACTCTTACTGACTTATTTCGGGTTCCGCTTTAGTGAGGCAGCCGTTCAAGCGCACTACCCAGTATTGTGTTAAGTACGTGGCTTTTAGACTGCCTATGTTAACGATCTTTCTCGTTTAAACGGAACCGGAAATAAGCAAACGGATGAATAATTTTTCTTATTCAATATCACTCTAATAAACAATTTATATTAAAATTAAAGTGTTAATTTGGACATTACTAAAAACACAGTATTTATTTATAATTATTTGATTTAATAAATCACCTCATTTTCAATGTGTTCTGGTACTGGTAGATATGCTGGCTGTACTTTTGTAGGACTATATACCTGTAACAAAACATTGTATAAATAATTGTGAATATAACTCATGATTTAAGAAAAATTTTAAACTTGTGTAATGTATTGCGACATTTAAAAAAAATATTCATCGTGATATAATCATGACAGATCAGATGTGATATTTATATTTGCAAGAGAGCTGATGGTGTTATATCATGTTACATTAATATTTACCATCACATCGCGCAACACACCTGATGACTTAAGCCTACTTGGCGGTGCCCACATATAATACATTGACATATAAGGGAACAATCGTGGGATAGGCGAATAGTCAACTCCACTAATTGCCAAGAATTTATATCAAATTGGAAGACCTATTCACTGACTGAAGTAGAAAACAATGATTTCACTAGGCATTAAAATATTGAGCACATACGAGTAGGTCAACTGAAATCCGTGAACAGCAAAAAGTATCTCTATCTGATTACCTATCGAAATTGGGAAGATACATAACAACACAATGTGTTCTGTGTATCCGTAGAAGCATAAGGATGAAACTTAGTTCAATCTATGAAGCTAGCTGTTAAATTTTTTGTAATCAGAAAGGAACGTAAACATTTATATAAGTCATCCATTTAATCCGAATAGGGCATAGTTAAAAGATATTTAAAAACTGTTACTTTTGCTGTACATAGATTTTGATGTCTATTTTTATGATCTGTAATATTGATTGCGTGCTACAGCTGAGGTTAACAGTTATAGTGTGATTACTTGGCTTTACATATAAGTGTCACCAGTTTGGAGTTTTTTTTTATTTATTTCAATTTTATTACACACATATATCTACATTATAATTTTTAATATTTGCCAAACTGCAGTTTTACGGCAAAGATTGGCCATCACAACTATGTATACTATATCAGAAGGATCAATTTAAAGGTGAGACGGCTCTAAATTTCCCCAGATCTCACTGCGCATATGTGTGATGTGACTGTGGCTAGAGCAGGAGGATGGAATAAAATATGACTTACAATTGATGGCGTTTATTGAAGATTGATGCATAATTTACTGCACATAAGTTGAAGTTAAAATACAGATTCAGCTTATGAATTATTGCTTGGAGATGAGTTCGGGAAGGCGACCGAGAAATAAGTGGTTCTAACAGGTCGGGTTGCTGGGCGGCTTCCCGCGTATATTATTATTGTCGGTTTGCGGGGCGGCACCAGGCTATTATGCGGCAGTTATGGGGCTCTACTTTTTATACACCACTTAATAATAATTGTATATACTGATTTACAGAATTACACGATTATACAAAAATCGCGTTTCATTTCACCATCAACAACCTTCACGTATAATATGTAAGGACTGGAAGAATACACCGGTAGAAGATCTCTTGACACAGTTGCAGGTCACTTTTAATGACCATATTTAATTATCCGTAAGCACCCCAGCTTAGTTTTGTTCTTTACTCCTGAAGTCCTCCATTTGGGTAGACGACTTACGATACAACACGACGCACGTTCAAATATTTAACTAAAGAAAAAACGAGTTTTTCAGTTTATTGTGCAGAAACCAACATTATTATCTACGCAGAAACAGAGCGACATAATGTTTAAAATTTATAGGTACTTTTTACAAATGACTGCGCATTTCAAATTAAAGTTAAATAAATAAACAGCCTAGAATTAACCCTATAAATTATACATGTAGACGTTAACACAACAGTATGCTATTTATTTATATAATAAATTAGAATTTTTCTCGTTTAAATGCAGCCACAATGAATTATATTTGCTACTTTCCTGATTTTTTTTATAATATTCGGAAACACTTTTAAGGTACCAAATCAGCAACACAAAACAACAAATCAGCAACACGGATGTTCAATAGAATAATAAAATAATTCAAAATGAAAGCAACATTCAGCTACAAATGTGTAGGCCTAGTGGCCAAAGTGAACAATTTCATATTATAAGTTACATACACTAATACACTCAACTTTAATTATTTTGTATTGGCTTAATTGAATGTACAGGGATATATAGCAGCACTATATAATTATAATTATGTTAATAACACATTAATTTTTTTAAATAGATAAAATAATGAAATTTCGTCGTCTTTTCAATACCATATGTCTCCATTTGATCACTATGCCGCTGTGTGACTCAAATAATGTAGTGTACTTATAGAAATAGATAATCATAATAAACAAAATAAATTTCAAATAGATTGCAATAGTTTTTAGTTAACTATTTGTATTAAATCCTCTAGTTATAAAGGATATGTTTAACGGATTATTGATGAAAAATAGCATTTATTTGGAACGATAAATGTATATATATATATAAATCGAAAAACATGCCGTACGGCAAACTGAAAGCATAATTTATAAGCATATATATTACAAAATTTGATAACAATTTATTGGGTTACTATGACTTAATTGGTAAAGCAGTCTAACGATAATACAAAGTTTTAGATTCAAGTCCCGGAGTTAAAAACATATTTCGTTAGATAGATATGTAGATGACTTATGTAATTTGTTCATTTTTAAGGAGAACACATTATTATTGTAAAGTTACAATTTTTCAGAATATACATCTGTGATATTTTTAATACAAATAAAAAAGATGTACATATAAAATCAATGTTTCGTTGTTTATAAGTTGTGTTAATATTACAAAATTTAATAAATATGAATTATTAATTAATTCTGGCGTCTTCTATAGGATTTTACTCAAAAGTGTTTGAGATTCCGTAAATATATAGATGTTTTAAATATATTAATTAGAAAGATATACATATAAAATCAATTTTACCGAAAAATATTGTTGTTGCGCCACCGGGATTCGAACCTGGATATTTTTCCAATCCCGAATCCCGGTGGCGAAACAACAATATTTTTCGATAAAATTGATTTTATATGTATATCTTTCTAATTAATATATTTAATTCATATTTAAAATATCACAGATCTATTTTTTGAATAATTACAACTTCCCAATAAGAATGTGTTATCTTAATATAGGATATGGCTTTCAAATAATGGAACAACAGGTATATCAATTTGAAAGTGCAACACATGAGTTCGAAAATTTGTCGTCAATTTACTGTTGGTGTAGCATACGCGGTTAATGCATTTCCCCGGTTCGAATCTTAGTAGCAACAAACATATTTTTTCAATACATTGATTTCATATGTACATCTGTCTATTAATAAATAATTTATGCATGTCTCCTGTGTTACCTTGTAGTTAGAACGATTATTTAACTAATTTTATCGTAAAGTACTGCCTTTGAATATTAATTATATTAGATTAGAAGTAACCCATTAATAATGACGGGAAACAAATAATGTTGATATCCTAAATTTATTTTAAAATCAAAAAAAATACAGAGCAAAATAAATAACCGCACTCTTTCACGTGATTAAATTGTCGGAATAGCTTATTTATTGTATGTTGTCATGCGCAATAGATAGTCTGACATTAGGAAATAGAATTCTCATGATAGTGCGACATGATGAAGGCACCATTATAATTTATAAATATTCTAGTTTACTTACCGGCGGTAGTTGATGATAGTAGTATCGGGGTGCATCTTTATAATACACAACCTGCAAATAATAAACCAAATTATACAAAAGTGGAAATAGACTGTCTACAAGGGGTGGGTATCTTATTAAAATTGTCTAAATAATTTTTATTTGTAAACTAGTGTTTTAAGTTCGTCGTCCAAGTATCAATTTTTCGGATTTGGATCTTTATTATTATTAATTAAACCCTTTTTGATACTAACGTACAATGTTGAGAATAATAATTTAATGTTTTACTTATTACTGAAAAACGTTCGCTATGAACAGGATATTTCTGAAAACGAAATAATTAAATAATATTTACCTATCTACAAAATATTCACATCAAAAAAATTACTGTTGCAATTCTAATTTTCAAATTTTTGACAAAATAAACGGAACATTTTTATTAAGGATAACACGTTCTTACATCAGAAGATGTCAATTTAATTTGTACAAACAGGTGACATTCGTTTACATTTCTGCACATAAGGGAATTAATGGAAATGAGTGTGCTGATAAACTGGCCAAGGAGGCCACTCTTTCAGTTTTCTATCAATTCCAAATCCCGATGTATGACAGACTCAATATGGTAAAAAAACGTACGAATTCTATCTAGACTGTAAAATAGATGGATCCAAATAATCACAAGGATAATCGGATTAAAATAATTCAAAGATATATTCCCCGCATCCCCTGGTTCTCCAAAAAGAAAGTTTCCAAAAGAACAATATCAAATATCTCTAGAATGATAATTTGGCATTGCCAGGCAGCCTCACATTTATTCAGATTAAACTTAATAGATTCCCCAATGTGTGAGTGTGGTGCCGAGGAAGAAACCTTTGACCATATCTTTTTTGCCTGTCCATTAAAACCAATTAGACATTTCTCTTCAATGAAATGTATTTTTTCATTTGTGATGAACAAACATTAAAGTTTATTTATAAGATATGATGAACATAAATATTATACATCCAAAGTTCAATTGATCTATCTTAATAATGTAATGTGCGACAAGTTTTGGAACATATTGAGTATTTTGGATTTAGTTTTATATTGATAATAACATCTTCCTCTATTTCAGAGGTATGTTATAGGAATTACTGATTGCGAATCATTTTTTGTATTATGATATGCAGTACTATTGTCTGATTTATTCAATAAATTTTAGATGAACTTCTTCATTTTCTATTATGGAAACTGCAAACTGAATAACCCCTAAAAAATTAATAGTATGTATACAACTCCAAAATAACAGTCAGGCGGAGAAAAGTGAAATATGCTTTCCATCATGGTAAATTAGTGTGACAAATTTTTGTTATGTAATACAATATTTTATTACTAAACAGTTTAGTTAATAAAGTTTCAACGATTTTTTAGTGATTATGTTATTTTTATGACCATGCATAAATTGAAGCAGTTATCTGGTTAACATCTGGTAGCAGATTTTAATTTTATGATAAATTTAATATGGCGTATCAATAGTGACTTTGATATTAAAATTTGATGATTTGCACACGTTGTTCAACGCTATAACCTTCCACGGTGATTTGCCGTACACAACTAAACAATTGATAACAAATTTGACAGATGTCACTTTAACAACATGGCTGCTATAACCCATAGGGCGTCCCTATTGAAAGACCCTTTATATAAATATAAAAAGTGTACAATTTTCACAGGTAATTAATTTTTTTTTTAAAATTTTATCAGAAGCGTAAGTAGGTACTTTGAATGCAAGTTAATCTTCTTGTCCGGTTATCGAACGTTACGATCATATTCATGATCATTACATTGTTGGCAGCAGTTCGTAATGGTTGAATTCTAATTTTCCTTTCAAGATGTCATTCGTCTTCTAAGGCCTCCTTCGCTCGCAATCTTGACTTAAATTATGAGATGCAGGATCTGGTACTTTTCTTGATGTTACATAACATTGCCAAAATATTACAGTTTCCGAGTTTGCACTGTTTCATTTTTCCTTTCGCATCCGAATCATCGCATTACACACCCACACAGAGACTTCACAGGCATGGGAACGATTTTAGTCTTGTAAATATATTCCGATATTCAATGTTTAAATATAAGAGTGATGTTTTTGATGTTGTTCTGAGTCAAAGATACAATTGATTTTGATACTCAGCTATTCTGTGTTAAATCTTAATATGTATTGTTTGTTTTGCTTATTTTTAAATTGTTTTTTTTTAAAGCTATACATGTATACTATATCAATTTCTATTTTTAGGTATATATATTCCATGCTACTTCTGTAGCTGCTCATGTTTTTTTTATAATCAATTTCGTAAAAGCCCATAAGGGCGCAGATTAATAAATAAATCAATCCAGTTTATTATTGGAAGCCGTCCGTAGATCCTCATCTCGAATGTCTCAAGTCGCTTTAGCATCGTTTCAGTGAATCTTCATGATTCCAGTACAGGGAACACCTAGCATCGAATCTTTCTCATTCGAAAATTTAAGTTTAGATCATGGCTGCACAATATTTTCTTCATGCGAAAGAATGCAGCTCGGGCTTGCTTGAAACAACGGTTAATGATGATAATGATAAATAAAAAAGTAATGACATATTTGCCGCCCACGCATTCATATTCACGCATATTCATTTAATTAATGACATATTGTCATTTCGGTGCTATTCTCATTAACACATAAGTAGATATTGATATATAATAGTATACAAAATATTGGTACTACGAGAATATTGAAAATGATGTGCATAATGTAAATTTAAGTGCTAGGGCAGCGGCGTAACTAAAAAAATTGGGCTCTGATGCAAAATGGAGAAAACGGCCCCTGTATCTTAATTATGAGAATATTAAATTGGTACTGCGCGGTTTTATCTATTAAATTAAAAAAATAAAATAAACCTTTTGTCTTCTATAATATTCACACTTTCAATAAAAAAAAACATTTTTTGCATTACGGTGATTTTTACTAGTCTGGTTCCTTTTTCGAATTAGTTTCTTACTGTGGTGGGTTAATTAAATTATTATTTGTATTAGGGCTGGGCAAAGTATCGATAGTAAAGTATTGTGGAGCGCGCGTTATATTCCGGTTATCTACTATCTTATGCTTCTTATTTCATACTATTATGTATTATTATATATTACTTTTACTACCTGCTTATTAGACCCGAAGCCATAGTTAGCAATGTATTTTGGGTATCGGTCATGGGTAGTGCACAAAGGATGTACTTCTGCTTTAAATTCAGCACTACGCTGGTGTGAGAAATATAATTTGCTGACCTTTTGGGCCCCTGTCTGACTTGAGGCCCAATACACTGTATTTACTGCATTAGCATAGTTACTCCACCGTGCTAGGTTCTTGGTTGTTTACATAGGTGTCGCGGTCTGGTGCACAGAATATTAACGATGCCTACTCATGAGATGGCCATTCACGTTCTTTCAAAGGTATCCTGGGTAAAATACGTCCTCCGGCTAAATCTATAGGATTAAGAATTCGAATCAGTCGCAACCGTTGTTATTGACACCATATATTTCCTAATGCTCATCTTATCAGTGTGAATTCTGACCTTGACGTCAGCAGTCGTCAATTTGACCGATATTTGTTCGATCTCGGTATCGCAATAGCATTCGCGGTGTGGACATATCAGCTCCAGTGCACCAGCACTGTATTTGGTGATATTGTATTTTGATCACGTATTGTATGTTGTTTGTGTGCCGTGGGTAAAATTGTGATATTGCTGTATTCAATTGGGATCGGAGATCGGCTCCTCATCCGCGTGCCATTTGTGTGATCTCGGCGATGACTGCGGGGATTATGGAACCGTCATATACAAGGTAAGGCGAGTAGTCCTTCCAAATCTTGGTTTCCGAGATTACCGGTCCTTCGACTAGAACCCTTATCCCCTCACCGACTTCATTCTGTACTAAGGATTCCCTACTTCCCTCCCATATCTTGCGGTGATTCCTATTTACGACCGGAATTGTTATATTTCCATTTTGCAGGAAGCGCGATAGCGCAATTTATTAATTTAGATCCTATCGATCCAGATTTACAGTACGAAATCAATAATATTAAAATTTATTATTATATAACTATATTATTATACTAATGAAATCTAAAACAATTTCCTTTAGTTTAAAACTAATTTAAAAAAATAATTTACAATCACGCTGAAATTTCAGACTTTACTTCCATACATTAGTAACGAAATCTAGTTTTACTCCATTTTATAATACAAAAAAATAATTTTAATAACTCTTAAAATATTATACGGTCGATGACGCTCGATTTACGATCAAAAGGGTCATGAATACAATCCTCATCTTTAGATAACAACATTTTCATAGCACAAGGTCTTAGATCAGTATGGAAAGTTGTAAGAATATTAATGTAACATTCCATGCGCGCCTCTATATTTTTAATTTAAAAAAAAGTAGAGCTCAAAAAACCAATTATCTAGATATTATTTACATTTGAGTTTTCCCAACCATGTGAAGGTTCATCTGGGTGCCATAACACCGGCTTTTCTGTCAGAACTGGCGTTTCAATTATTCTATAGACATGCTGGAAATATTATAAAGACAGAAAAGGTTACAAAAACCATAAATTCAATCAATTAATTGATTTAATTAATTATACCCGTGCACTCCAAAAATTAAGATAATATAATGTCAATATTGATGAAATGATCTGCATTCACAATTTTTCGGGATAATATATTTTCTATATATATAAATAATTAAAATATTACTGACATCTAGTAAAGAGCAACTGAAGCTTTGCCGATTTTGGTTTCTTGCCGAAATAAATCAAGACAATACAAATTTGTTTGCATTTACTGACCATAGATGGCCACACTAGAGATAGTGTCAATTATCGTAGCAATAATAATCTTTATAAATTGAATTTAATATTTAAGTCACTATGCATATTTTTTTTAACTAGTGGCTTTATTTTTTATTAACATTTGAAGACCAGTTATTTTTCATGTCTTTGTTATGGTCGTAGATTGCGCCTCTATAATGTAAAATAGTACTGATCTAGGAATTATTCTTCACCCACAATTCTTCTATCATTATTCATCACGCACAATTATTCGCTGCTATAATTTATCCATAAAAATTTTCGCAGCTTATATTAAATAAATAATCAACATTTGTCTGGCGAAGAATTTTCCACGCTGAGAATTGTGAGGTAAGAATTGTTGCATGACGAATTGTGGGCAAAGAATATTATAAATGCCGAAATTTGAAAACTTAACATTCTTCTTTCATCTCAAGATGGTATGTATACTTTTAATCACCACCAATATATTATCCCTACAATATAATTATATTTATAATATTTTTCTTATAGTGCATTATAATTAATACTTGCTGATTAAGTTTACCTTATTACTTAATTTTAGTGTTTTTTTTATGATTTATGATTTATAATATTTCATGCATCCAATGTTTGTTAATATTTAGATATTTTTAAGATAAGCAATGAAAAAAATACAATAAAAATGATATTTTTTGAATGCACCGCAGATAATATCTTTTCGATAAATTCATTGAGAGTTAGTTTTCTCTATATCACCATTGAGAATCAAATTCTATTAAGAATTATATTTAAAACAAATGTAGACATTTTTCTTTAAGTATTTTTCGTCTGAAATTTTTTTACGCGATAGATCATAACAAAATTATAAATCAAACCTTTGGTTCCGGTTGGGCGTCTCCGAGAAGTCCTCCAATGTATTTTAGTTTAAATGGCTTTGCCTGAAAAAATAAAATAAATTAACGTTTAATTTCAAAGATGTGGTCCATGCTATCATAAAGGACTTTATGAGTGTCACAATAAACAATAGTTGGCGAACCATTTCGCACCAAAGCGGTTGAATATATCAACGGTTGATGTCAACCGTGTACAGGTCTCATGAACTTACCGTCAAATTGCAATTACCGGTAAACGGTAAATAATTCTTCCTATTACCGGTTTACCGATTATTTACCAGTAAAAAAAAATTGACCTAGATTAGGTAGTATCCTAGATTAAAACCTAAATAAATTCAAATACGTCTCAGGTGAAAAATGTCAAATAAATACATACATGTGTATATGATGTCCTTTTTGTTTTTACTGAATTATTTGAATTTACTTAATTTGAATTACGACTGTATAATATTTGGTTTACCTGTCTGTGAGGAGTTAATATTATTAACTTATAAGTTTATCGATTAACTTATTGATGTATGTAAAATATACATTAGGTGTATACACCTAATATAAATTTGTAACAAAAATAAATCGGTAATTCAAGACCAAATGAAATGTATTCCGATCCACGACTCTGATGTAAGAGAGCGCGCACTTATGCGCGACGATTTTTTAGTATTTAACATATCTTCAATGGACTATGTATAAACGTAAACATACTTTTATTAATAATGATACATGAATTCTTAATTAATATCCTACACTCGAAACATATCATACATTACTTAAAAATATTTTTTATTACAAATTAAATTGAAATATATATATCGAAAAAATATTTAGATAGATTTTTTTCTATACATCTTTTTAGTTGATTCATTTGAATTTTGTATTAAAAAACACAGAACTATGTTCTGAAAATACAACTTCAAAACAAAAATATATTTACCTTAATATATGTTATTTATTCGGTGCAATACATTTTCGTATGCAGTCTTGCGGAGTTGAATATATATTTATCAAATTCATAGGAGAAAAAGTTAGAAAATTTCTCTAATATCTCTTTTATAAAAAACTTATTTATGAGTTTACTACGTCAATACTGACCTAGTATTTTGAATTTTCACTGTAATATGTCAAATTAAATATCATAAAACACTAAAATCTTACCGAGTCAAAATAACCGTTTATGGTAATGTAAAATTTCTATCAACAGTAAAATAATAATGTATTTTTATGAAACCATTAACGTACGTTATATATGCACGTACCAATTATTTTTAAAATATGTCTTGGGCTTCTACTATAAAGTAGAAAGTAAATTGAATTATTATTTTTTGTCAATGCATATAATTTCGTCAGTAGTTAAAAAAAAACACAAACATATTTTTTAGGATACATCATGACGTCAATGATTTGATCTTTTTTAAATATTAAAAATGTTTTAATACCTGAGTGATGCAAAATAATGCAGTCATTGTGAAGATAACTCTTTGTGGGGACATTTTGTAATTCACCTAAAACAAAAACTACATTATTTTAACTTTACAGTATAATATTATTTAATCTAAAGCGTTTAATCTAAGCGCTGCAGTTTCCTTTTTCTCCACAAACTTTATAAGTTGTTATAAAATATTTTCACAGTGGTCTGTCGCAGTGTAAAATTTTCCAAATCCCCTGTCGTGTTTTTCGCTTCGTGTACAGTTTATTTTAACCCCTGTAATATTTCAAGGCTTTTGGTTATAAATTAAAATTTAATAAAGTATTATGCCGGTTAATAAGCATTTTAATTATTTCGCATGCAGTGGCAACCGTGTATCACTACGTTCCTTTTAGTTATCTTTCTTGCGAGCGTTTATTTTATTTCAGGATTGTTGAGAATAAATAAAAATGCTTACTTTTTAGTTAGTAAAATGTATTATGATTTAAATAACCAATGCTCGACATCTGGTAACTGAGCACAGTATTTTTGACAGACTTTGACAGTCAGTGTGGCCAATATATAAAAAAAACAAATATTAGCTTAATGCTAACTTACACGTGTAATACATTGATATCCTTTACAAATAAAAATCGTTTATATTCAGAAATATCTGTTCGGTATTAATGACAGATCCACAGATCGCCGATGCCTGTCAGCGTGTGGATGATCCGCTACGGTTAGTTTTCCTATCTGTCCCCCCCACTATACCTTACTCCTCAGAGCACGGTTTTTCCTGCTTTTTCTGCTATGTGCTCGTCCCTAACATGAAGTTTTGGTAAAATTACTTGTTGCTAGTGTGTTCGGTTCCTCGCGTGTGCGTGCCGAAACCGTCATTGTGGGTGACAGTGTTTCGTGCTAATCACCGAAGACGTTTCCTGAAATTCAGGAGAGTAAATTCAGGTGAGTCGTGTCTCTTCTTGGTTGGTCCTCGAGTATTGTCCTGTCCCTCTCCCGAATACCTACCACCCTTCCTGCATCCGTTATTTCCACACCCTTGTCAAAATGAGTTATCTCAACATAAATTGACCGAGTGAAAAGTACCGAGATAAGAAAAGTCCTCGGCATGAAACCCCTATTTCTACGTATTCGAAGTATCTCAATTAAGGCGGCATGGACACGTCTTTCGAAATGAGTGTTGTGAGTCCCCAGTTTAAGCAAGGAAAAATAACAATAATAACTGTACAAAGTACCACCGAAACCAGAAGGCTGAAGTACCACTGAAACCAGAAAATATGACCCACGTGTGAAATGCTCCTTTAGGTATCTATATTTTCTGATGGATCTATAGATCTTCTGGCTCTGGGATACGTACTCCGTTGATCCGCATGAAGTATTCTTGTTCATACACTTTGGTGATGGAGCGAAGTGTGACACAACAACCACAATGCACAATAGCAAGAAATATAGGATTCTACCGGTAGTGAGAAAACCGAACACACACAGTACACTATCCGTCAATTTATCATTCCCATACGGCAGGACGATAATTCAATTTCACATCCTATCATAACACCGGTAAACAATAACTATTTGTTCAATGATTCAACTTCAACTGATCCAAAAAACTACAGAGAATACAACAACTGAAAAAAGTCGTATTCTGGGTATAGGTAGATGGGTAAGTGGACAGGTAATAGACAGGAACTATTCTATATATCGCGTTCATATTTGCGCAAGACGGCGATCGGCGATCCATAGAATCTTGTCATAAAGATCGAACAGAAGAAATCAAATCAAATCAACATTAAAGAAGCTTCGCATTATTTAATGAAGATAAAACGTTATTCACGATCAAATCTGATGCTTTCATAACGGAGTACCAACTGAATGAGAAAAATAAATAAAAAATTTAACGCATGTTGTGAATTTGTGTCACTCAGTTCAAGATCGATATTTTACCGATACTATGAAAAATTATACGTAGATTTGTATGTTAATGCCGATTGTGCAAGAGTGCAAATTATCATCGAAAGTATGTAACGCGATTATGGTAATATTTATTCATATTTATTTAATTTATTAATTAATTAATTTAAAATTAAACACTAATAAATGTTGAAATAGTCTCAAATTAAGTAAAAATGTATAAGTAATATACTTGAGAGTATTAATGATTCTAAGAAAGTGGAAAAAAAAAAGTTTAAATCAATCTGAGAAATAATACAAATTTGATGTTTAAAAGTACTTACTTTTATAAATAAACAAAAAATATAAAACATACATTCATTATGTGTCTTCATTTTAATCTCCGAAATATAAATTAAATTGTGAATATCAAATATATATTCATATGTATTGTGCTCATTAGCAAACATAACGCAGATGACAATGAAAGATGATGGAAATAAATTGGAAAATACACAATGCTTTATATACCTGGGTTACAGTATAAATGAAAGATTGGATCCTTCTGTTGAAATTCAATTCCGCATTGAACAAGCTCGTGCAACCTCTATCCGCATGAAAAAGATGTTCTGTTTATGCTTATTATGATGTCAACCTTAGATTATGAATGACAATTGTCCGATGCTATGTGTATTCGATCTTATTTTATGGAATGGAAGCGACTTGAAGTATTTGAGATGTGGATCAATAAAAGAATGCTTAAATTAAGCAAAATGGATAGAGTTACGATTGAAGTTGTTATGGTTCGGATAAATAAAGAAAAATAAATAATTAAAACAATAATAATCCAAAAACTTCAATATCTCGAACATGTTACATCAAGAGAAGTACGAAATCTTGGCCCTGGAAGAAGGAGAACAGCATGGCTTGGATTGACTAGTCTATTGTAGAACTTTTCCGGGCCGCAGTAAATAAATTCATGATAGCCAACAACAGAAATACTAATGAATCGTCAATTTTACATGTATTTTTACAATAATTGCCTTCGAGATATGAAAAAAGCAATCAACTTCAAGTTGTTTAATTTACTATTCGAAGATTTGTTTATAGAAATCATCAAATATTATGAAAATATTGTTGTGAGGTTTGTGTAAACATAATTTTTAAAAGCCTTATTTTATATTATAATTGCGTAAGTTTCCATGACAGGATTGTATTGTAGGACATTATAATTATTTTTACCAAAGATAAAAAAAAATATTCTACAGTTAACACATAAATAAAAAAGTCTAAACGCTTTTATAATATTTTTCGTGTTAAAAAAAATTCCTTTTTCAATATTTGCAAAATTACTTTGTGGCCTCATTTTATATAAATAATTAAACAAATTACTTTGTTTAAACCTCTATTTATTGATTATTCTACATGTTTCGATACCTATGGCATCTTCTTCAGAAAACAATGTATACCGAAATTAAAAATACAAGCATAGATAAAAACAAAACTATAAAGTGGTGAATAAGTAAGAACTTATACGAAAACAAATTTAAAAGGTGACTATTTGCAAAGAGGATTTGATTATAGTTTTGTTTATATCTATTTATGTATTTATAATTTCAGTATACATTGTTTCCTGAAAAAGATACAATTGGTATCGAAACATGTAGAATAATCAATAAATAGTGGTTTAAACAATGTATTTAGTCTAATTATTTATAGAAAATATTCCGTTTAAAACAAAAATTCATGCAAATTACCTTAAACACAGCAACAAAACTTGTTCTCACTTTTTTTTTATACTAGTAAATAAAATAATATTTAGTTAATATTAAATTTTACTCAATTGTACATTTACAAGTAAATCTCCACTAGTCAATATATAACACGTGACTACTCACTCCACAGATGAGAGGTTACTGAATGTAATCTTTAAATAGTGAGCAGAGTATCCTTATCTTGGTGTTATTAAATGATCTTATGATTACCCTCTCCCCATCTACTCTGATGTGAGAAATGGTAGGAGATGTGGTAAGAGAAGTGGATGAAGTTTAATCACAGTGCAGTGTGCTAAATATAATTATTACTATATATTATTTAAATATATGTTAATTGACTGCTCACAAAATAGGTTGAGGTGATACAATCATCATCTTCGTCATCAGCCGTTTTCTATCCACTGCTGGAAAAAAGTCTTCCCAAATGTTCACTTTCACTTTTCTCAATCCATTGTTATTCGCTGCCCAGTATTTCCGCAGAATTTTTTGAGAACAATTTGTAGAAAAGTTAATTATTTAAACACAAATTAAATGTATTATTTACAAAGATATGCAGAAAAATTAAATTTATCAAGAAAATATTTTTGTTGCTACCGTGATACGCATTTGGATCCTTTCCTATCCGGGGAAATGCGTTAACCGATTACACTACACCAACATAGTAAGTTGACTACAAATTTTCGAACTTATATGCTATAGTTCTTTCAAATTAACACAACTATTATTCTATATATTAGAACTATCACCTTTTATTGCGAAAATCTTAAATACCTTTGAGTAATATTCGTAATTAAAATAAATCAATTTCTTTTTCTTAAATTTAAGTTAAACTTTGATACAACTAATAATATATTAAAATAACAAAAATATTTTTTCAATAAATTGAATTTTCCTATATATCTTTCAAATAAATACTCAATTTGTATTAAAATACCACAGAAATATGTTGCAAAAAACTGCAACATCATATTAATAATGTGTTCTCTTTGATAATAAGTATATTATTATTTATCTCCTTCAAGGTTGACCCAAAATAAGTGCCAACTAACTATAATAATAATAATGTGTTTATTCCAGCGTGATCAGGTTTTTTTTTAACCCGATTCGCCATAGAGATAATATATATTATGATATACATTAAAGGTTATGAAATAAATATAATGCCATGAAAAAGAAAACCAATGAAAATATTAATAAATAAATAAAAAATTAAAAAAGTTAATAAAAAGTAAAAAGTTCACACAAAATATAAATATTACATATATAACTACTTCAGTCATGGCCATTGTTATATATGTAGCTATTCTGTAGGCGCTGCCATTCTCTGGCCATTTCCATGAGAGCGCCGCTTGCACCAGAGAGTTGGTGCTGAGCTCCAGCCGCAGCTTTACGCCAGCAACTCGATGTCTCAGAAGCGGAACGAATCCATGTATAATAAAGTATAAAGTGCTAAAAGGTATGTATTATGTATGTGTATATAATGTGAGGCATTATAACGTAATGAAGATATATGGTATAATCAAGTATATACCGTCATAATTTTTACTCCATTTAATATACTGATTTTTAGAAAAATATAAAAATTATATTAAATATGCCGGTGTTAAATGAAAAACTAAAATTTTCTTATATTATATTCAGAATACTTTGCCCGTAAATCAAAACTTACAAGATGGTGGTAACGTACCTGATTCCTTCACAACAAATTCAATGATTCATTTTATCTTCTACAAAAGTTTGACACGCTGCACGCACAAATCTTAACCCCTCGGCATACACGGACGATCAGTAAACGAAGTTTGAATAGATTTATCAAAATATTTATTTTTGTACGAACATCGTAATATTTACAGTGTCCCAAAAGTCAACGTCATCTCTTGGAGGGATGATAGGCATGTCGTCAACTCATGACTGACCAGAATATCAAAATATGACTTTTGTAAAAAATCGTTAGTTTTCGAGATATTGGCATTTTTATGAATTTTTTGATGACCAGTTTTTCCAGTGCCATAACTACAAAATTCCGTATTCTAAGATTCAATTTTTTTTACGCATCCTTGATTAGCCCTGCTATTGATCACAGTCTAAAATAAAACCAATACATTGAGTTAATTCTTTTAATATTAGCTAACTTCAACTCTTTATACTGTAAAAAATTACCATGCTAACATGGCTAGTTATTTTAAAAAGTTTTTAATTTATGGGAGTTTTTAAAATGGTATAAATTTTGCTATTTTTTACTTTAGTTAAAAAGTTTGTGCTATTTTACTGTAAAAATGAGCTCATTTAATATAGAGCAATGTGTTAGCAAATTTAATATAGAACAATATGTTAGTAATTAAATACACACGTACAGTAGTAAATACTTTAATGCAGGCGAAAATAGTGTGCTATTTCAGATACTTGAGGTTAAATGAAAACATTAAAAATATCATAACTGATTTTAATTTTAAATATGAATTAAATATATTAATAATAAAGATATACATATAAAATCAATTTTATCGAAAAATATTGTTGTTGCGCTACCGGGATTCGAACCTGGATCTCTTCCCTAACCGGGGGAGGTGCTTTATCCAACTAAGCTACAGCGGCATTATTTTAAGTGACAATTTTTCGACCCTATATGTTACCTTTTTGAAATCAATACATTTAATCGTTCCATCATTTGACAGAGCCATCTACCTTATTTTTACAGAATCTCAAAATACCTTTAAGTAAATCTGATAGTAGACGCCAGAATTATCAATTCATTTTTATTAAATTTTGGACACATTGATACAACTTTATTATTTTTTAGGAGAACACATTCTTATTGTGAAGTTGTAATTATTCAGAACATAGGTCTGTGATATTTTAAATATGAATTAAATATATTAATTATAAAGATATATATATATATAAAATCAATTTTATCGAAAAATATTGTTGTTGCGCCACCGGGATTCGAACCTGGATCTCTTCCCTAACCGGGGGAGGTGCTTTATCCAACTAAAAAAAAAAAAAATATTTTAATTTTGTATTAAATAACCTTTGTAGTAGCTGAGATCAAATTTAATATTTACATCTGTTTATGAGAGGAACCGCACCTTTTTAAACTATAGTCCTGTTAAAAATGTGTGTATAGGTACAAAGTTTGGTTTAATGAAAAATGAAAATAATAATATTGTACCACAAAGTAACTGCCATGAAAATTAACAACACATCATAATTAACTTAACTAATTACTTGACGTTTTAAATAGCTACACGCTCGTAGTAATCTTTACCTACGGTTATTTTTTTGGCAGATCTATACAGTATACAGCATCTCACCTCAATGATAGGTACATAAAGCGTCTCAATTTTCTAAAAGTATTTTTGCTATTATTGCATTATCAATAAAATGACTGATGCGATTTTAAAAATAGTATATGTAGATGTAGGTATTTAAGTGTATGATATATTAAGCTAGATTTTCAGGAGACATCCTTTGATAGAATAAGCTGGAGAAAGTTTCCGTAAAAACCTTGAGAAAAATAATATTTCTTCGCCACATTTTTCTGACAGACAGTTTGACGTCATAGATCAAATTATATTAATTCTTCTTTATATATTATATATAGGTATGAAAGCGGATTACTACAAATATCTACTCAGTATTCTTATAAACGAGTAATATTTAGACAATTATAATAATTTTGCTAAACATATACATGTATACATACATGCGTTTTTAGTATCCAGTTTTGGATCTTATCTTTCAACGTTTCACCAGAGTTTTCTTTCAATTGGCAACTTCAGAGATCTTCAATTACTTTAGTGCAACTACCTTTTCTCTTCTTATAACCGTGAAACTACGTTCATTATATGCTGAATTATTTAAGGTTTTTTTTTGTGATGCTTACATTAATATAAGCCTCTCAAAAAGATTTTAATTTTACATTTGCATAATAACGGAATTTATTTCATTGAATAGACCGGTTAAAATACTTTAAATTTTTTTAAACAATTTGTTTAGTAACTGATGATTTTTTACGCGTCCAATGAAAATGGTAATTAATCTACCTAACAAAAAGAATGTCAAATATTTTCATAAAGGTTAATATATTGATGGGTGTTCCATATTTGCGAAACATACTTTAGCGCGTTTATAATACCGGGCCCGAAAAATATTGTTGTCACATACCCGCGTCCAAATTTCTTTCCCATGACCTATCCTAATGCTTACCCACCAGTGTGAAATGTGACCTTGACGCCACCAGACGTCAACTGGATCAATATTTGTTTTTGTTTGATCTCGACAACGCGATATCATTCGCGTTGTGGACCTTTCAACTCTAATGTACCAGCACTGTTATATGTGTGATCATATTGTCTGTGTGTGCATTGGATGAACATTGACATCGCCGCCATCAGTTGGGAGTGGAGATCGGTCATCTGCGTGCAACCATTATGTGATTTCGGCGGTGATGGCAGGGATTGCGGAGGCATCATACGCAAGGTAAGGCGAGCAGTCTTTCTAAATCCCGGTTCCCCAAGATCGCTGGTTCTAAATTTAATTCCTCTCACAGACCTCTTCTCGTATCCGTATGCAGCTCGGATATTGCACAATGAGTGTGTTGTAAGAAAAAATTTAACAGCACGATGTAAAATTATTTTGTTTTATTTATGTGATCGATAATTCTATGTAATCGGTACACATTTAATTGCGCATTTTGTATTCAATAATAAAAGATTAATGTGTTTTATTTTTTATGATTTGTTTTACTTCTGTGATTATTCATTTTATTAATTAATAAATTATTAACTTTGTTTTTAAATACCTACCACGAAACATTTGTACTTAATTAAAAAATAATATAAGAAAAATTATCATTAAATTCAAAGATGATAAATTTAATAATTCTGATGTATGAAGACATTATAAAAATTTTGCTGTAAAAGACAAAGAGCATTTAAAATATTTAAATAATCATAGTCTTTAAGAATTTTCGAATCATTTATTTCAAAATGATTATATTTTTGTCAAAAATATGGGATCGTCTGTTTTATATATAAATAATGTTGATCGTAACTTGAATTTGAAAAAAGGTTTTAATTTATATTTTATAACTCATTTTGGTTTAAAAACAATGTTAATAAATTATTCATTACTATTGTAATTTCAGAAAAAATGCATTAACGATGTAATTATATGAAATAATTCATGGAAAAGTAAAATTTATTTGTCTTAATTTTTTTACTTGTCTACTTGTTGCATATTAACGATATTAATAAACATTTAATTTTATATGTTTAGAAACGGATGTAGTTAACAAGTAGCAGACCAAATTAACAGTTACCTATAATAATATTATATTAATAAAAATTCTTGTAAAAAAAAATGTTTCTGGAGTTCAACCATTGAGGTTTCCTTCCAAAAACCTGGAGTTAGCAATTACTAATCGCTTATTAATTACAAATTTGTAAAAGATCAGTAATTGGCATTTATGACTTATCTTAAAAATGGGAGCGATTCACCAAGTAATTTTATTATCATCTTTATTCACCATTTAAGTATTCTTAGATATCTATGAGTGCCGACAAAGGTGTTTCATATCCAAAAACCTCATGATGTTTCATACCCAACAACCTCAAGAAATGTACCACCTTATATAAAATTTAGGCATCCGTGGACAACGCAGAAAAATACACAAAAAGTTATAATGCAAGTATTTCTATCTCACAAAGTTTCAAGTTTGGGTGGGATAATAGTTGAGAGATTAAAACATTTATATAGAGAACTTTTCAAACCTCTCAAATGATAATTAACCATTTCATCGTTAGAAACATGTTCCAGAACATTGCTTTATTTATCCCCGAGGGTGATAAAAGGACCCCGAATAGAAGACACATCTAGATTATTGATAATTAAAATAAATTAGATGAATCACAGAAGAAATGTATCTATCGAAAAAACGTATCTTTTTTAAGGAGAATACATTCTTATTTTACAGAACATAGGTCTGTGATATTTCAGCAACAACAATATTTTTTCGATAAATTGATTTTATATGTATATCTATCTAATTAATATATGAAATTTGTATTAAACATAACTTTAGTTATTACCGGATTTGAATTCAAAATTATATCTTATATCCGGGAGTTATACATTTATGTTAACTTTTTAAACATAGTGTAATTGGTATACGATGACAATAAGACTTAAATTTAAAATTTTCGACTTAATGTGTCTTTTTTAGTAAGACATCCACTATTTCCTGTCAAATATATAGTTATGAGAGTTCAAAATCCTGACTGGAACCGGATAAATATGTTCTATGCTGGGGTGGTATGATATATTTATCTGAGAAATGTAACACAAAATTTTTTGGAACCTTTGCAGTATTGAATATCACATTGAAAAATAAATTTATACTCATTTCCTATCTACAGATTAACAATTTAGAACACAAATCAAATTAATCAATTATAAATATAATCTATAAAAATATTTTCACTTCTTACTTAATTACTTTGTAGTAACATATTATATATAATAATAAGAAAAACACATGGCTGATATGTCTAAATAGCAACAGCTATTCTGAATTTTCCAATCATATTTTAGAAACAAACCATTAATATAATACTAGTAAGGGTTTAGAAATGTTACATACATATACTAGGAGTTTATAGTTAGATAAATTTTAGAAATTAGAAAAAATGTTAATAGCAAATTAAATATTATAAATAACCAAATCTTTTTGGAAATAGTCACATTTTAAATTTGTTTTCACAGTAGTTCGTACTTAGTTACCCACCACTTTATAGATTTATTTATGCTTGTATGCTTGTATTTTGAATTTTAGTATATATTGTTTTCTGAAGAAGATACCATGTTGACGTTTCAATAAATAGTTGTTTTAAATAAAGTGTTTTTCTTATTGTTTATAAAAATATTTGTTTGCTACCAATGGATACCAATAGATATATATTTTTAATTAATTAATTTAATTTGTGTTAAAAATACCATAAAACTGTATTCTGAAATTGCAAGTTTACAACAAAAATGTATTTTCATTAAAAAATAACTATTTTTATATTTTGTTTATAAGCCGGTACTCAGTGGTATACGGGTAAGCCGTTATGAAAAATACCTTTTATACCGCGAATACGAGAGATAAAAACCTGTAAATGTAGTTTCAACTTAGTTAACCGAAATTTGACTGTGTAAATCACCAGGTTAACCCACTGGCGACGTCTGCACGGCACTTTCTCCCATTTTCTGGCCATTCCAGGAGCCGAGAGCATTAAAAAGACATCACTCTGGCAAATTTCCCGCCTCCCGGGATCCGGAGCGCCTGGATCTGCAAGTTCTTGATCCAGTTTCTCATTCGGTACTCAAAATCCACTTTAAAAGTTATCCACTGAATTATTGTGTGTGTACGTAGAATACTGGCTACAGAACATTGTGGCGTGCGGTATTATGTTCGTTCGAGAGATCGATCCACAACGTATGATACTATAGCGTTATCCAATAAATGTGATATAATTTCAAATAAAAATAGCAATCATGTTTATTAAAATTTTGACAGCTGTCATTGTTATTTTTGTTCAATATAGTCTGCCATTTTACCGTGGAGCGTTTCACGTTGATACAGCGTTAACAAGCTATTAACATTTATTATCAAAATCAGTCGACTTGGCAAACCAAAAGTGCATTTCGTGAATTTTATGGCCGACGTATTCATCAATCTGAGCAAGCTCTTCGTCGAATTGTGAAAAGGTTTAAAACAATTTTATATGATGAAAAGACATTGGTAAGATAAAGAAGTTCCCTGAGTGAAGCCAATATTTCCGCTGTAAATGAAAGTATAAGGAATAATCCAAAGTTATTGATTCTTCGATGTTCACAACATTTAGGCTTATCATATGGTACAACATGGCATATTTTGCGTAAAGATTAGGGCCTACAATCCTACAAGATCCAGCTAGTGCAAGACCAACAAAAATTATTGAACAATTAATAATAACATAACTCGTATTATTGGTGAAATTGCACCAGATTTATGTGAAAAAGTGTCTGAAAATTTAATCCAAATCCATCGTATCTAGCTTTACTCTTTACATATACCATAAATTATATCTTATACATTGAACAATGCATTTACGTTAAATTTTATAAACCATTTACCTAATCTAATGACATCTTGTTTAACTCTATATGTATAATTTTGTACATTGATCATTGCACTTTGTTTACTACTATACCGGAAGAACACTGTCTGCTATAATACAGTAAAATACTGGTGTAGCAGGCAGGATACCCAAATATATGTTTTACTTTGCTCAAATGTTTATCCGATTATAATATAACACACTGTACTAAGAATCAAATAAATAAATTATTATTTAAAAAAAAAAGAAGGTAATATATTGAACGTAGTCGTGGTGCACATTTGAATGAAATTATATTCCATTGTAAATGACATCTATTAAATCTTTCAAATAAATGAAAAAATCATTGATATCATACTTGGTTTTCTAAATTTAATTCCATTTTAAAGTTTTATCGCGCTCGTTTTATAACCCTGTAAAAATGTATATTTTACTTAATTTATAATAAAATGTAAGGAATATATAGGTGATTTTTATATATAAATATATATTTAATGTGATGTCCTTGAGCTTGTGTGAATGTGTGTGTGTCATCGCGCCAGCACCACCGGTTGTAGATGTATTTGTGTGTGTGTGGCGGGCTTAAAAGGATGACGCGCGCCGAGCGCGTCCTCTTACTCAGCCGTTTGTCTCCGTGAATAAGTGTATATTATTATACTAGAAACAGTATTATTATAATAAAGATTGTTATAGGTACCTAACGAGTTTCATTATTGGATTACCAACAATATTCTGTGAGATATACAATTTTGGAAGTATTGCTCACTTAAGTACGTAACATTTTATACGTATTTATAAATAAAAATCACTTCATTTGATTTATTTAAAAAAATCAAGTGAGTATAATTATCAAAGCTATGCGTATGGTGTGTGTATATGTTTTTTATATAGTTATATATACAGGAAAGGATGGAAGGAATATTATTGTAACATTTATTTTTGACATTTAAAATTTGTTCGTAAACGGTTACATTGTGTAAGTAAGTAATAAATAAATAATTATTTTCATAATTTTTTTAGGTGATTCCTGTTGTAGAGACTGATTTCACAAATTCATTATTAACCTTTTCAATCGAGACGAAAAATAATATATAATTTTATTTTTCGAACAAGTTTCCAAAAATGTAAAAATCTAAGATCGACGTACATGGGTACTGAATAAAATATGTAGTAACCATGCTAAAGGATAGATACGACATAATTTATTTGGTCACTCTTTCGTCACATATATTTTTCCGAGATTGCTCCAGTGCGATTTTTATGGTGTGAGGCGCGAGCTAACATCATAATGATGATTATTTAACTTTATTACTTTATATAAATAAATATAAAAATTACTAAATCTACGTCGTCATGTATGTATATATTAATTCAATTAATCCCAGTTCAAATTTTTTATCTACTAAATATTCAAGTATTTAAATATAATTTCAGGTGCAAATATGAATCCATAAAAAAAAATATTAATTTAAATAAGTTTATAATTTATCCATTTAATTATTAGAGAAAAATTTACATGCACATATTTCACATTGAAATTTCAAATAGTGCTTCTATGTAATGTTGTTGAATTATTGACACACCTGTAAGTTATTTATTCTTGAAATGCCTTAGATAAAATATAATTGAAATCTTGAAATGTCAAGACCTGTGCGTGAAATAGTTCAAAATGTAGTGGCAAGGGTGGTCCCAAGACGACTGGACAACCTTTTACGGTCTATGCACAAGGCTTTGTATAGACCTTCCCAGAATGATACATCCACACGCAGTCAGTCTCATTAGAATGAAACAAATTAGATAAATTGGAATCAGGAATCGTATCGAAATCATTATTTTTTTTTAGAATCGTTCCATCACTAGTTAAAACCGCACGCGTTTAACCACAATGCATGCTAGGCCTTATACTTAAGTAAGAAATGTTTGAACAAAAAATAAAGTACACTCAGGTCTCTTTTTATGCGGTAGATACGTTCCTCAGGAAAACGTATAAAAAACGTAAAAATAAAGGATACGTTCCATAATTTTCTAAAATCGCATAAAACTAATTCAGTAAGTTAAAGTTTACCAACAAACGCGTAAAAAAAGTTAATTAAATTTCCAAAAAATATAATCTTAACATATTCCTTCCACATTCATGTATAAAAATTTTATAAAAAAAAGTTTATCTTTTTTGCATATTTTTTCTTAAGAATTATTATCGCTCTATGACAATGTTTCGAAATAACTTTCATCACTAGAATAGATAGTCAGCACATCAGATCTATGTCCTGAAAATAATGATTATTCACAAATAAAGTTAGCCTCAACTTCGCATATTGATTTTTCCCTTTTGACAATATAATCAGTGAGTAAACTTTACGATGGCTTTGTTAATTTTTTGTACAATTCCTGATATTCAGAAATGCAATTATGAAACTCGCGTTGAACCTTGAATGCTCGTTCAGAATTATCATATTTTTCAATGAAATGGTTTGCCAATTTACTGCAAAGTTGAAAACTTTCTCAAATTACACTTGCAGTGAGGGTGACTGGAGTTTCATTTTCTTCCGATTCTTCGACGGAATCAAAAGTTATACCATTGATTGTCATTCATGACATTATTCTCTGCATTATGTTCACTGAAAACAATAGAGGGAAAAAACGCGTCCAGACATGTCCAATTTCATTTAGTTTTGCCTGAATTGTACTGGCGCAGACTGTGTTTGCACATATAGACAAAATTTTCCGAATTTTTGACCCATTGACATGTCAAATTGATATAAAATATTTATTTAAAAAAAAAAATGCTTCTTGATATGTAAACTGCATAAAAATAGTACGCATGAAAAGAAACCCGAGTGTATATAATAACGCAAGATTCACAAATAACAATTGAGGCTATTATATGCAAACACGCCTCATTCCCTAAAACATATGTAAGATATTAATGTTTAAGTTTGGATCAAGCCAATTTTGAATGTAACAGGTGAAATAAGTAAGTTTAATCTCTTGGGATCAGTTCATTTTTGCAAGTATGTAACTCTCGAACAAAATATACCTGACATAATTACATTCAACACTAAAGAGGTCAGCTCCTATTGGCTAACATGGAATGATTCACTTTGAAACTTAAATAAAATTGGCATTAGCCATATTTGAAAATAATATCATAATATACTAGAATGCAATTTTAGTATGGTATCACTGCGGATTTGAAACTGCATTCTAATATGCTCTTTTGTGTCATTTTATTCTTTACTAGATGATACTTGATTTTCCTTTTTCAAGTAGACTAAAACAAGCCGTGTTTGCAAATAATAGCCACAATTTGAATATGAAACAATTGTATTATTATGAATAATATACCCGAAGCAATAAAAAAGAATCAAGTACTTCGTTATTATTTAGTCTTGATCTTATTTTGGCACCCCGAAAATAATCCAAATAATTATTAATCTTTAAAGTTTTGAGATTATCTCGGGACTTAAATACAGTAATCTGAATATACTTCACCTGGTATTTTGGGTTGGCACAGTTCTCTGTTTCACTGTCCTCTATACAGACTGTTCTCCGAAACTCCCCATAATATTCCTCGCAGGATCCTCCTTTTAAATGGTTCGGGGTTTGTGCTAATAAGGCTTTAATTAGGGATCAAGTATTCGAAGAAAATGTCATTTAATATATATCTGACTTTCAGATGTCTTTTGTAGTCAAAATAACATCAGTTAGATTTGATTAACATACTGGTCTTCACTGAAAGAATTTTTATTATTCACAATCGACACTAAATTAAGAAAATTTCGTCTATTTAAAATAAATTTTGCGACTATGTATTGCAATGCAACGTACTAATTCTTTGATATTTATTCAAGTCTTCCAATATTGGTTACAATATGCAACCGATGTTGCTAGTTTAGCCATGAAATAAACCATACTAACATAATTTCGTTAACTACCTAACGCAAGAGTAACTGATATTTTTATGGATATGTTCAGGGGCGGATTGGCATTCTAGTACTGACCTTGAAAATTTTAAAGAAAATTACCACAAAAACAATTTTAAAAATCACTTACAAATAAAAAATTTAAAAATGTGTTTTTGTAGCATGATTAAAAACAAATAAAAAGGGTTTGTTGAAAAAATATAAAATTTTTGATACTGTGGATCCCTTCAAATATTTAAAGAATTCCTAAGTATTAGGAGAAATCTTTTTCAAATAATATATTTTTTTAAGTTTTTGGAATCCGTTAAATATATATTTTGGGAATTTAATGAGCCATGTAAACGAAAATGCATATATATTTATTTTACTTCCAAAATATTACAACATGAAGCTATTTTATTTACTCTCTTTATCCTTAAATGAAATAAAAAATAAAGATAAATATTATTTAAAAAATAAACAACTTTAATTTACATTACAATCTATGAATTGAATTACTTAAAAGTTAGTACTACACAATCCAATACCTCCGCCGTTGAGTTGAGGGAAAGCGTCACGTGACAGAGATCTGTTTTTATTTTGCTTCTCTCTGCTGACATTAACTTAAAGACTTCTAGTCAATCGTCACTAAGTGTATTTCACGAGTCAATTTTCTTCACGTACAATATTTAGAAGGTTTATTGCAAGAAGCAACAGGAATTAGTTGTGTATTTGGAATCCTTTTTTTAATGCTGATTAGTTTAAAATGAATTTTAATATTATGTCGTAAAATAAAAACAAAAACCACAGAGCCTGTCTGCATTATGGTACGGTTCTGTTTAAAAACATTTATCAAATCACCAAGTATAATTTATGCAAAAGCCTCACAACTTAGCATTTAAGAGTACGTGAGCTCCAAAACGCATTCAAGTCTGTTGAAAGTAAAAACAAGAATTTTATGTCATCAAATTAAATACACCACTTCATTTAAAATATATTGGATCATAAATTCAAGAATAATTCCTAACATTTATAATAATTACTATTATAGATGTGAAATTTATATTTCAATTAATTTACATAAAAAAAATTATTTCGGTGAAATATTAATATAATATTACATATTAATAATATTTCGATTTTGTACGAATAGCTCTATTTCATAAAATATATATGATATAAAATATCATATACAGATATATATATCAACGTAGTTATTATCGGATGCATTAAGGGCCGATTGTGTGATCAGTAGAAAATTTTTCTTAGTCATTTTTTACCATCGCACGTGGTAAAAAACGTTTGTGGGTTATTCATAGGTAAAATAGCGGGATATTTAATGATTCATTGTGGTATACTGCAACTTTTGAAGAATCAACAAATTAATTTTGAAACAGCTGTGTAAAGTCCGCCATTTTTAACTAACGATTGACGATTTTACCATCGGATATCGGACAGTAAAATTAGTTTACTACTGGTTGTACTTTTGAGAAGTAAATATTTTCTACCTACGATTTACTTCAGTAACTTTTTTAACCATATTAAAAACTTACCACTGATCACACAACCGACTCTAATATTAATTCTATATTCTGCCGAAAACAGGCTGGCCGGAAATCTTGTTGATAGCAAAAAACCTTTTTTTTAAATCTAAGAAAACTTCACAACATTAAAAAAAACATTTATATTCTGTCCTAAAATCTATTCTCTATCTTCTTCAAACTTTTATATATACATACTATTTATCATTTATAGGTAGAATAATATACCAGTTGTGTAGATTGGATTATTCCATCTTTTTACAAAAGTGCTTTTATCTCAGTTTGTATGGTTGGCTGCGCCTTGCATAACTACGCTCATATAATGGAATCATTTAGAGATGATTAATTTATTCCAGCCGAATTATTTAATTACGTTTAGATATGACATTTATCTGTTAAATTAGGTGAATTTAAAAAAATCACATTATTTATTTAACATTAAACATTAAAAAACTATATAAAAATAATGATATTAGACATTGGTTGTGTTAAGTAAACACAAATTATACACCAAATTTTAAAATAAAAAATTGTTTGATAGCATCCATGTCATGGTTGTCATGTTGGTAAATCTTAATATAAGTTAGCAAATGTTGGCATCAATGCTTGGTATATCTCAACACAAGTTAACACATTTACGAAGTTTGACTAATGGTGACTTTGTGTACTGTTGTGGGATTATTGCAGTCATGAATATTTATTTATTATTGAAATATTTGGTTTAAATAGCAATGAAAAAAAACATGTAAAGTAATGAAATTAATCAATTACATTTATAACTAAAAGAAAAGCGCTAGTTTACCATTGTAATAATATTCAATAGAGGTTTTGTATACTAATACAAAATAACATAAATACTACATAAGAGATTGAAAATGGCATATTAAACGTGAATCGTTGTTATTGCCGCCTTTAAAATTAAATAAAAAAACGACTGTTGTCCAGAAACATCAAAGTTCTAGTATATGAAATGCTTATCGTGTTTATGTATGCATCTGAGACATGCGTAGGTACTGATGAAGAAAAATGAATGTGCACTATGTTTGAAAAAAAAATTTGAGACGTACCTTTGAATCAGTTTTAGAAAATTAATTTTGGCTGATACTTTATATAATGAGAAAAGCGTCTTAAGTTTTATTGAAATAGGACAAATTTGGGGGTTGGAGAGGTTGATCGAACAACAACCTAACCCAACGGCGTAGAAGCTTGGGAAGATCATATGTAAGATGAAGCGACAACGTCTTCAGACCTATCTGCCTTATAAATCCAGAACTATAGAGAAATAGCTCATTATAATAATAAATTAATGATAATTTTAGAGGAGACTGAGGCGATATCTGTGGCCACTCGGCAAAGCCGCTGTAGTCGCGACACACACCTCTAGCAGCAGGTCGCGTGCGAGCTCGCGGGCGCAGTAGAAAGTGTCACAGCCGAGCGCGAAGCATTCTACTCTCGTGACTGGACGTGGACGGTATCATCTCCTAAAGTCTCTTTTAAAATATAAATAAAAATAATATATTTTTTTTTATTCCTTAGGAACATGGCTCCTGAAACATGTAATTTTTTAAAAATAAAAATGAATCGTGGTAAAACCCAAATGTTTTATTATTTTATTTATAAAATGGTGCCACAAAGTGAATTTGTAAAATTTGAAGAAGTGTCTATTTTTACTCTGTATTTTTTTATATTTAAATTTACAATCTGCCTCTAACCAATGTTCGCTCTAAAGTGTGCGGGTGTGAACAATATGGAGATTGAGGGACGAGAATTGGTGTGCTGGATTTCTTCCAATCCTGGAAACGTGTATTCACCGATTACGCTATAACACCACACTGAATTGACGACAAATTTTCGAAGCTACATGTTACATTTTTCAAATTAACACATGTATCGTTCTATTATTTGAATGGAAGATATCCATGGTCTAATCCCGGTAGCAACAATAATATTTTTCGTTTAAATTGATTTTATATGTATATCTTTCTAATGAATACATTAAATTTGTACCAAAAAATAATTATTCGACTATAATATTCAGAATGAATTTACGGTGAAGCTAACATCAGAGATGTGATAATATAAATAAGCATACCTTGGGTCTTGTTGGTTTGTTGGTTGTTGATTTTATATTATTTTCTAATTAATACATTTAATTTGTATTAAAAATTATTTTTTGTATCTGGTCCACCTGTGTCAACCAAGCTATTCTATTAAATTATAACTACCCCAAGACCAGCGATAAGACAATGATGATGATGAAACATTAATAGTCCTAATTTATTGTCTAACGCGGTACATCTTATATCTTATAAAACTACACTGTTCGTACGTAAATAATATACGCACGAAGAAGAAAAATAGTGGGAAAGGAATAAAACTTTTAACCAGCAATAGTTTTTTTGTTTCAAGTGATCTAATATAGCCTTTTTCACCATGAGAAACCTTCTCCCAACTTCCAACTCGAGATTATCGGCAAACTGATTTTTAATGTATGCTACCCAGACAGACACCCAGGCCCTTTAGGGATAAATAAAACAGTTTATTCACCTATAAAGAGGGTACGAAAGGGTACAGGAGTTTCTCGCTGCTTTATTAATAAATAATTAATGCGTGGAAATGTTCGTGATAAACTCGGCTGGATCGGGATATTTTTCTGTATTGTTTTTAAAAGACCTACTAACACTTCGAAGAATGATTGAAATAAATATATCCAGAAAATATTAACTAACAATGGGTTATTTATTTATTTAGAGAAAAAAATGGAACCCTAACGATAAAATACAGTGTAAAATGTTTAACATGAAAAATCGGTTAAGGTCGAGCTTTAATTTTTTCAGTTTGAAATTCGAAAAATTCTACTTACTTACCATAACGTCGTTTCTCCGCGGGAGTAGACAGAGTGGATAGAGCGCCACACTCTTTTATCACACTCACATAATTCTCGCCTCATCCACATTCATACATCTTCTCATACAAGCTCGACAAATATTGAGGCTTCTAACAGGACGATCCTCGAGTATATGGCTTACCTGGTCATGCCAAGTCTTCCACGGACGTCTTCTGCTTTTGGTGCCATCAACAATTGCGTCATATATCTTTTTTACCATTCTCTCCTCATTCATCCGTTCCATATGACGAAACCACCTAAGTGATCCTTTCTAAATCTTACGCACTATACTAACATTAGCTTTACACTATTTCCTTCATTTTTTACTCTGTCATAAATTGATCTGCTACATATACGCCTAAGTGATCACATTTCTACTGCATTATATACGAATTTGATATGTTTTAAAGACGAGGTTAATAGTAAAATTTTTATAAGTAACAGAGAAATATTTAATGACGTTATTTGTTACGTTAATCATGCGAGGAAGGTTTGAATAGAAAGAGACGACAATAAAAGTGTTGATTTTCTCGCATTCGATACCAGTGTCAAAAACAACTCGTATCTAGAATATTTTCCATATTGATATATGGAATAAAATAAAAATCATTTGAATTAATCCATCAAAAATTTAATTATTTATTGAGTACCTAATATATATATATATACGTGAATATTTTTTGAAATCCGACAAAGAACCTTCATATATTTAGATGGTCGCTAAAATCAATATAATGAATAACAAAAGCCCACATTTTCGTAAAAAACACGAAAATATTAATCATTTTTGAAAGCGCGCCATTAACATGAAAAAATATTCTAGTCTCTACAAAGTGCATTGTGATTTCATACATTTATTTTCTTTTAACATGAAAAGATATCGCATCTCGGAAGAACAACCTACCTCATATACCGGCCGCCATGTTGTCAATAATATGTGTACTGTTTATTACTTTATGATTCAATTTCTATTGACTAGGACCATATTTTTTAATATTACCTGATCAAAAACAAGAATGCCGCTCGCCGCATTACAACATTACCCAAATTACTGACAAAATCGGCATCTGCCATTTCTTTTAACATGAAATTCGTTTATCAAGAAAAAACATTTCATTCCTTATGATATTTAGAGTAAATTTGTGCCATTAAAGCCATTTAAGCTAATAATTTTTTTTTTCTAACTGTTATTTATGGTAACACGAGTTGACAGCATGGCTGCGTTCGGGTATTTTATATCATGGTATGGTAAAGGTTAAAAATGATATAATGCTTAATCGAAATGGTAAAAACAGTATTTGCAGAGTCTTGCCGCCGTGAATATAAATACCGACGAGGTGATTAAATGAATCGCTGTACCTCGTTTTCTGAATGTTGAAATTTGTGGAATCAGAACCATGCGAGTTTACACCAATCATGAAACAATCCGCCAAAACCACTGCATTGACAAACTGAAGGGTGCATTATTACCTCAAATAATTGAGTTATTCACTAATAATGCCTGTTTTACACTAATACATGGTTCGGTTCCATATAATAAAGCCAAACCGGTTAAAAATGTCTTAAAAATTAACTAAGGAAAAAATGCATCGTTGTTATTAAAACATATCAAAAGAATTATTTATTTTTAATTTTGATTGAAAACACATTCTATTGTAATGTTACAATTTCAGAATATAGTTCTGTGATATTGAAACAAATAAAATGAATCAATTAAAAAGATGTACGCAAAAAATTATTATGTTATAAATAAGTACCTTAGGTAAATAATGTATGGGATAAATTTTTTCTCCATAAGAGATCACCAAATGCTATATTTTAGTCTACGAGTATGCCTGTGAGGCAGCGGGGGGTTCCCAGGAAGTGGAAGGCACTTCTCGCTCCAGACTATCTCTGGAGACTTGGCTGAGCGGAGCCGTTTATGCTCACCACCCGGCCGTGGCCATGTTTGTTACCATATCAGTCTTGGACGAGATTATATAATGGTGCCACATTGGATTGGTGGACTATATTATCCTGACAGATGAGAGAATTCCTGCAGGATATTGTGCACATGTGGTTAGGTATTAAAACCCGAAATATTAGATATTTTCTGGCTGGCTAGTTTGGTCCTGCAGTGCCATAATTTGGAGTTTGACGCGCTGGACTGATGCCGCACCCCGATGTTAACTACCATGAATCAGAGAGAGTCGCGCTGAGTTCTGTATCTCGGCGCGACATTTAACGTCACTTATTCGCGTCACGTCATTTAACATGTCTCTTGGAAGGAAGATCTAGCTTCAATAAACAGCGAGCTTGAATTATGAATGTGGATGAGGTGAGAATTGTGTATAAGGACAGAAGAGTGTGGCGATGTTTCTCTCTACCTACTCCTGCGGGGAAAAGGCATTCGTTAGGTAATCAATGATATCATTAACCATAAAATCATCATCATCAGCCATTGTCAATTCACAGGACGACTAGACGAAGACATGTCCATGACTCTGACACTTCTCCGTTAATACTCGTCATATCACTTAACCCAAAGATGTCCGTTATGTTTTATAACTCAAGATTATTCTTCGCCAATGGATATGTGTAAAAAAAAAGTAAAATAAAACCCATCTTAAGACGGGCGCCTAAGAAACATTGAAGAAAGCAAAATAAGTGTTTAGATAATTACCTACCTATTATAGTATAGCGGGATTACAGTGTTTCAATTTTCAATAATATGATTTAAAAATTAACGAAAATAAAATTGAACTTTTTTCTATTTGAAAAATATACTTCACAACACTTTTAGAGCAAAAAGGTCACATATTCACCAAATTCGTATATTTAAAAGTAAATTGATATTTTACTCATAAAAATGACCCGTCCATTGTCATTTAACTCGGTCTGCGTTCTATGAAATAAGTAATTTAATAAAAATTAATAAATATATCACCATAAACAAATTACAATAAAAAACGTAACAATGTAAAATATGTACCTGTGCAAAATAATCTAAGATGATCCTATTAATATGACATATAACTGTATACGATTCATATGATATCAACATTTCTAACTACATAGCTGTTCAACTCCTTAAGGATTCTCATTTTAAATGAAATCTTCAAAAATAACGCATTGTTACAAATTCACAAAAACCATTTTAATTCAACAATTTCCACAAAAGTTAGTAACTTATCAAGATCGCGTGACAATTTAGAAATCCCCAAATCTTATACTACTGCTTCTTAACACCATTACGACTACCAGGTATACAATTTTGTAATGCCCTCCCACATAAAAACAAAACAGAAAAAAATAAAGCCTTCTAATCACAAATCAAATTACTAGAAACCCCGACAGCAATTACAAGTTCTAATTTCTTTTGGCATAACTCTTGATTATATTCATGTATAATCCCTCTCCAAGCGCAAGCGCTGGTCTCTTTTTTGGAGAGGTTCAGCGGTATACAAAAAAAAAGTAACATTAGTTTGTATAGAATCAAGTAATATTATAAAATTATAAATATTTCAAAAAAATAAAATATTTTATTAGTGCGACTACATATGGAGAAAATTATTAATACTTATAATGTAAACAAACATGGATTTTTAGTGTCCTGTAAGAGGATTTGCTAAGACACCAGATGGCATCTGTATCTATATCATCAGCATAAAATTCCATTTTTAATTTAAGTGTTAGTGTGATGTAAACAACGTTATGTTTTATTTTATTAACCAACTAATTTTTCTAAAACTAAATTATTTTAAAGTTAATATAAAACTCTAGTTATTAAAAGTCTAATCAAACAACTACTAGGCAGATAGGTGCTTGAAACTTTATAAATACAAATTGATTAATTATTAATACGTTTAACAACGATTAAATCGTACCTAGCCAAACCGAGCAGCAAATGACTTTATCTTTTCAAAAGAAGAAAATTAAAGTATATTAATACCATCTTAAATAATAGAGTTAAGACCCCCTTTGTGGAGTCAAATTCAAGCAATTACTCCAGAGGCGGACATTTACGGGGGCAGTTTTTCATTTTTACGTTATTAAAAGCCTTTATTCACCCCTAGCTGTCTGCGGTCGAGCCTTTGCGGTAGATTTCGGTCCAGTAAATCAAGTGGAAACAAAGAGATCTTACACGCGAGTTAGGGTTGCTCATAGCACATAGGTCACATACGCTTTTTGCTTAGGTGAATTATATTTTTTTCATTTTTCCACACATGAATATTACGATGAATACGTAAAATTCATTAAAAAGATCACACAATCGGGTTAAATTGGATTTTAGGCGTCAGTAATAGTGAAGAGATAAATTTAATGTCTACTCTTGGCCCACAGGTGTATGTGTGATTTGTAATCGATGATGTCAATAATTAAACAGTGATTGCGAATACCGTTTTATTATAGTATACTATATGATATTTATTAATTAACAAAAAATAGTATCTATATAATTATGATGATCAATTATCAATTTGTAGTAAATATATCATTATTTGACAGTGTTATTAATTTTTCAACCACAAAAAAGTCTATTCTGTAACGATTTATTCTTCTATTTATCTTAATAGGTTTTTCCATTGTACTTTGCCATTGTATGACTTTTAAAACTCCGTACCATTTTTCCTATATAAATTTCGGCATTTTATGTAAGAAAAACGGCACGAAACTTTAATACTTGAATAAAATAACATTTTAGGTGCCTTAACAATAATAACTTCTCAGAATTTTCCAACCACATTTTCGAGACAAGCCACAATTTCGTATAAGAAAACAGTATTAAAATATTACACGTTAATAATAAAGGCCTTAGATTAAACAATTTAGAAAGTCTAGAAATCAGACAGTCACTGAACATGAAGTCCAATATAATTAACAACTAATTAAACCTTACAAACAACCCGATATTTAATATATTCCCTATTTCAATATCCCCCTATCAATAACCTCCCTACCTTACCAAGACTCTGTAATGGATGTCATTTAAATTAAATTTTATGAAATTGTTCAGTAATACGCCAGTATACCGGTTGGTTGACGTAAAAACAATACTGTGGTTTAAACAAAGTTAAATATTAATACAATTTTAAAAATATTATATTTAACTCTTGTATCGCATAAAATTTTTCCTCAATTCGCAACTTTCCATTATGTTTAAAATGATTAAAAATGAAATTAAAACATATCAAAAAATTATTTTATAAAATAATTATGAATTTAATGTATTAATTATATATATATACATCTAAAATCAATTTTATCGAAAAATATTATTTTTGCGCTACCGGTATTCGAACCTGGAACTCTATTTCTAATCCGGGTTCATCAACAACATCACAACTTCACAATAAGAATGTGTTCTCCTTAATAATATAAGTTGTATCAATGTGTCCAAAATTTAATAAAAATGAATTGATAATTCTGGCGTCTGCAGTCAGTTTACTCAAAGGTATTTGAGATTTCGTAAAAACAATGTAGATGGCTTTTAAATAATGGAACGACATATGTATTAATTTGAAAAACTGTAACATATAGGTTCGAAAATTTGTCATGAACTGTAATTCTTGTTTTTTTTTATCCTTTATCTATTTTTAGTAAAATACTGTATTTGCGATTCTGCAGATTACTTTCGAATATATGGGTTTTTGGAGTTGTTATTTAGTATAATTTATTTTGTCTTCCTCTATTTGTTTATTGTTTATAATTGTGATTTTTTTCCTTTTTTACACATTTTTTAGCCAAGATTTGGACTAAGCCAACTTTTTCTAAACTAAACTAAACTAAAGCTGCATTTAGTGACACAATTGCTTCTGAATTGGATACTCTGTTTTTTAAATTATGCTGTTTAGGCAAATAACTTAAAGACAGCTGTGCTAAATTATCGTCAGATATGCTGAGCGAAAATTCACTGGGCGTAGGTGAGAAAGGGGACCGTATAGCCACATTGTAAAACACTTTACTTTTGTGTAAAAAGGAAACGCTAAGAACTGCACAAAGACAAACCAAAAATGCAAGGAATGACCGCACATACGATCTTTTAGGAATGTTGGCAGTAACAGAATCTTTTAACTCCATCGCAACTGATATAAAAAATTTTCCTAGGAACATAATTTTGTCCTTAAACAATTAAGAATATTATATTAACGAATTATTAAGTGACAGTCAATTGGAAGATTAATGTGTTAATTTTTGCCTTTTCAAGTGAATTTCACTAGGTTTCAAAGTCATATCTTATCAGCCATCTGCCCGGTGGGTCAAAACAAAACACGTCCGGCGGTGGTGGGTCATTTTAGACCCACCTCAAGTTTCCGGTTTTTCAACCGTTTTGTGGGAGATTTAATGAAATGGCATGATGTGCCGTAATGTATCTGCTAAAAAATTAAAAAATATTACGAATAATGTACATATTCTCACGCATCAACAGACGCCCTACACAGCCAAAATACAAACATCCTCTGAGCGTGTGATCTTCTCATCAGTTGATGATTGCACTACCTTCTGGTGTGTAACAATGGTTATAAACAATTAAAATGTATAATTTATTTTTTAAATATTAGTATTTTTTACACGTAAACCGGATGAAAATAATTTAAACATCTTGTCCGATAATATTTAATAGAAGGAAAACAGCATTTAACACCCGGGTCAGATTTAACCCACCACCGCAGAGGATGTGTTAACATAATTCGATAATAGAAATTTAAATTTGAGTAAGAAACAAAAGTTAATTTTTACGACTGGGGCAAGACATGTTTTAAGATTGTACTATTTTGAATTTATTTCTTTTTACTTTTAGTATACCGATTATCAACAGTTCGTTAATGACTGATAAATAGTTCTAGTATGTCATCAAGATACAATGTAAACACATTTGATGACGATTTTGTTACAGCAAACATTTTTTATGATTGCGAAATTAGATTTGGTAAATTTTATTTTTAAACAGATTTATATATAATTTTTATTTCTGATTTAATAATATTCACCCTGTATTTGAGTTTATCGACACATTTTGGCTGTGCCATTGTGATGCTGATTGTTCACTGCTCCCACATGCTCTTAGCATCTTATTACAACCATTACCTCCGTTTTTGCAGTGCTAATATTTACTCGAGTACACTTTTCACTAAAATAACTTGTCCAGCCACGCCAAGTCTATTGTAATATTTCACATCGTCGCTATCGCTGTTGTAAGTGTCCTTTAAAGTAGTGTGTAAAAATCCGCTAGATGGCAGTACAGATTAGCAAAAAAATAATATTAATGTTCATTTACAATCTTTCCGCATTAGGCAATAGATGTCAGCCGTGTCTAATATTTGTTCAAACTACTGTGAATAATTCTTAGATATTTTTGCATAATTACTCGATAATTTTTGCATTGCAGTTCAAAATAGTTTTACACAACATAACGTATTCAGTCGATTGCTTTTCTGCTAGTAAGGAATGAATTGCTGCATCTTCTACTATCATGGCCCTCGCTGTTTGGCTTTTATGGCTTATCCTATCCATAAAGAGGGTGAACCAGATCGGTGATAGCAAAAATCCTCATCGTAGACCTACTCTGTCTTAGAACTCGTCTGATATTGCGCTGTGATTTCGCACACAATTCTTGCGATGTGCCGACTATTGATCCCCGGCAGTTGATCCCCGGACAGTTGACCCCCCAACAGTCGATCCCTCCGACAGTTAACAATTGATCCCCAAAGATTCTTCATGTACTTATTCGTAAATACTAGCATTCGCGAATGTTATAAAATTATATTTAAAATCATATAATTATAATAAATTATGGTTTTATAATTATTTATACACACAATATTCTAAATTAATTATATTAAAATGCAAATCAAAATTGAAATTTAAAACAGAACTAAAATGTTAAAACAACAAATTAATTCTTAAATATCACAATTTGTAAAAGTAATAATAAGATTTATTGTACATATGAAAACATTCTTAATTATCTGAAATTGTATGTTATTTCGTAGGATAGCAATATTTTTATAAATTTGCTCCCAGCATATTTATAACATTCACGGATGCTGGTATTTAAGAATATAAATAGGTTCTTGAAGAAACTTTGGGGGATTAATCGTCAGAGGATCTACTGACGGAGGGATCAACTGTCCGAGGGAACAACTGTCGGAGGGTAAAATTGTCGGGGGATCAACTGTCGGGGGATCAACAGTCGGGGGATCAACTATCAGGGAATCAATCGTCAGGGAACTAACTCTTGCAGTCCTCATATCGAGATTGGATTGCCCTGATATGGCCACTTCCTTTTCCGTACTAGTCCAGCTATTTCCATAGAATGTCGTCCCTGACTAAGTTGGAAAAGACTCAATGAAGACAAATTGCCTTTTAATTGGACAAGTACCGAAACAGCACAGAGCAGAGGAAGGTGGAAGCGCCTTGTTGAAGATTTGAGACTCTAGGATAAGAATACAAAAATAATGATGATGAAAAATAATGCGTGAATTTATTATAGTTTGTGATTTTTTTGTTATTTTTCTTAATATACCAAGATTTTTAAAAATTTGTTTTTCATGTGTTTTAGTAATAATATTTTAGATGAAAACGGTATTTAAGTTTAATATAAGATTGGTGATAATAAAACAAAATTTATTTGAATAACTTTATTGGTTATGATATAGGAAAATACATAAAGAAATTATAATAACTGCTTAGTCACATACGTAAAATATGTAATTAACTTATATAATAATCGTCAATTACAGTAATTGATATAAAATTGGTACATCTTCTGACTTCAACAAAATTAACCACGGACGGTACATTATATAATATTACAAGTAAATAAGGAAAAAAAAACTTTCCGTAAAACTGATTTTTTATGACCGTTCTGCATCTACCAAATACTAAATAAGATATTATAATATTCTAGGTATTTAAATGCACTAATAATTATTACAGTATTCAAATGTTATTATAACCATTAACAAAAAATAACAGTAATTGTTTAAACTACATAATATGTCACTTTTTTGAAACCCATTTTACGCCAAATAACATTTTTTATATAATTGTTTTCTCCTACCGATAAAGGTGAATTTTAACTGCGTTAATCGCAGACTTATCAACACATATTTTTTTACATTTAAATTAACCTATGTTTATGGTACCTACACTAGCTTATATATATTTTAAAAAAATTGTTAAGTATCTACTTGAAATCCTCAAATTAAAAAAAACCTTTATTTGTTTATTTGACACAACTGCCCATAATTGAGTTTAAAAAAAAAAAAAAAATTTTGACTTATAAGAAAAATCTGTAATTTTTTTAAAAATATAGGTGTTATATACAGAATTACGGTGAATAAATTCTCAATTTAAATTCTATAAGTAAATGCAACAGTATTGGAGGTTTTAATCGACTGACAACATTACGTTCACATCAGTTGGTAGAATTTATAAAATATTTTATTAAACATTTAGAAAAAAAATGGCGTCACCAGATGACTTGCAGCTACCTGGCTTTAAAATAAACCTTTACATTTGAAGAATAATTTTTTAATAGCACCTTTACAAAATGTCAGTCAAATCAATAATCTTCAATTTGGTTTTTATACCCATTATAAAATAATTGCCTCTTTTTATCGAGTTAGGTAAATATAAAAATGGTTGTAGCACAAACGATTCAAAATGCGTCTTGTACATACATGTATGTATTTTCGTTTATTATTATTGTGAAAATAACAATAATTAAAAAAAAAAAAACATTTTGAAGGAGCCGAGTAATTTGTCAAAAACGATCAAATTAAAATAAACGAACTTAAAAATATGTAAGTTGAATTAATGTTATAATATTTTCCTATCCTTAAAAAGGAGAAATTTCATTATCATGGCTTTACTTTAGATTAACACTTAATCTGTATATTTTATTAATAAACGAATATATTTTAAATTTCTATGTTAGTATATTTATATTTAAATTTATATTTCTGTTGTGTTATGTTAGTTCGGCGAAGAAAATTCCAAAACCAAAGGGAAATTGCACCAACACCGGCCAGAAATAAAATAATAATATGAAAAGCATGCTCAAGGGAAAACATAACATTTGTTTAATAAATAAACACATATTTTTTAATAATAACCTATTTAATCTAGTTTTATGAGCAATTCTGATAATAATTATTATTTATATAAAATATATTTAGCTATTTACTATTTTTTAAATGGATTGACTTTTTTCTATTAGCGCAGCGGTCTCTGGTCAAATAATGGTTCTTAAATTATTTTTATTATATAGATACTCTTTAGAGTTGATATTTTTTATTCAATAATAGATAGCCGGAGAATTTAATTGAAAATTTAATAAAATAATACACTTCATTATTTATACCTTATAATAAATATAATTAGATATACATATTTTTTACAATGTTACTAAAAAAAATAAAAAATATTGTAACTGAAATATACTAGTATATAACGATAATATTAAATAATAAAATTATGGTTACACATTTTATGTACAAAAAAAATATACAGTGAGTAACTACAGAATTTCATTTTTAAAATATCAGTTTTCAACACGACCGAAGTTACTTGATTTTCATTTAAGCTTTATCCAATTACAAACAATAACCACTCTGATACTTTTCAGTACTAAAATGTAATTCGATATTAAAATAAAGTTACTTTTATTTGAATTACTGAATTATTAAATTTGTTATAGTTCATATTTTCATAAATCATTTGAATAAACAAGAAAAGGTTTAATTAATACATTTTACACTAATTATATAAATAATAGTATGTATATCCCTATACTTAACACAATCTTAGGTTATTTAATTATTTTGATATATTTTTAAAAATATTCGTTATAGCAATATGGAAACCTTCACCGTTATATAATATTATATTACACATGTTTTATAAATATATTAACAAAAACAACAATCTATAATAATACAATAATGTGTTGAATAATTTGTATAATACGTATATATTTGATATTGTTGGTAATTAATATTCATTCGATTCGTTGGTAATTAATATTCATTCGATGGCTGGAGCAGATCTGTCGTTTGTTAGTGTTTTTCGCAGCTTAATGGTTGCAAATTGATTAACCCTGGAACAGAAAAAAAATAAGAATTACAATTTGTGTCTAGCTGCCATGGGTGTAGAATCAATTTGTTCAGATAACAGAAAAAAGTTGGTTGCTGCGTTATATTTTATAAATGAATACAAATATAATACGATGGACGTGGACCACGGAGTAAAAATGTATGGAATAGAAAAATGGTTACATTGTTTGGGAATTTAAGGAAAGATTAAGTATATTTTATTAAATTCTAAAATATTTTTATGGTTGTGTGATAAATTGCTTTTACTATACAAATATTTTATTTATACGTGTTTTTTAAGGGATGAATACCCATAATAAATTGAAAATTATATGATCAAAGGAAATATATATTTATATATAGATAAAATTAACTATAAAGTCCAACCTTATATATGACTATATCTACTAATTTGTCGATATTAGACTGTCTATCAATAGTTTAACAAAAACACCACCAAATTACACAAATTCTGAATCGTTACGAATAATAATATTATTTTAAATTTTGTTAATATTAAGCTTTAAGTTCCTTCCAAATAAATATTTGCGTAATTTATCCAATATTCATTTATATCTTTGCTTCAGGTCCCAAATCATGTAAGTAAAATAATTTGATGACCTTTAATTTTTGTATTCAATATATAATTTGGAATCAATAAGATATTTTAATTAATCGAAATAATCGCATACGATTTTTTTAAATGCTTATATATCTGACATTGGTTAAGATTTGGCACATATTTATTGAATATTTTCGACTCGTAATTTAGCCCGTAAAATATTGTGGACTAGGTCTGTTACAATCCGTATACATACCTAGAGAGATTTTTTTTTCATTTAGGTTTGTCTTTGTATTTGTTAATTAACTAATTCATTTATCATCACGCCGTTGATCCGCGGGGGCAAGCAGAGAAGATAGAGCACCATTCATACATATTTTCTGTACAAGTTCATCGATTATTGAAGCTTATAACATTTGTATTTATTGTAGTGTCTATTTGTATTTATTGTAATATATATTTGTATTATTGTAGTTTCCAGTATTCATTTTTATTTATTGTTATTTCAAATTATGATTATATTTATATAACGTTTCATAAGAATACATAATTAACTTGTCAAAATATTTACATTTAATTGTATATCCTTTATGATAGCCTTCTGTAAATATATCAATAAATAAATCAGTTGAGGTTTGATAAAGGAAAATATTAGACTTTATCCTTTACGGACGTGTGTTCTATTTTACCTCCCCACGTAATTCTGCGTTACGTAGGCTGCCGTAAACGTACCCAAAACCGTTATCTATCTCAATAATAACGTCACATTTAACGGGTATTTGTTGTTCCATTCTACTACCGGGTAACCAAGTTAGTTGTCACTGACTTAAGTTTTGTTTGTCGGCAGCTTCATGTGAAAATTCAATGCCATAACGCGCGCGGTAGCCCGGTTTTATTAGCACCGTACGCCGAGTGCGAGCTGTCAAAATATATGGGGTCGTTACATTCCGACAATTTTGGGAATGTGTTGAAATTACCGGAGAAAATCTCTTTCTCCACAAGAGTATAAAAATAACTATAGAACATTTAAAGCATATTATAAAAATAATTTTAACATTATTGTAAACGTGCATTTTTTTAAACTTTTCTGAGAAAAAATCTGTAATTCATTATCATGAAACATCTAAATGATACACGTTTGGAAAATATTAATACGTATATTAAAATAAATACTTTGTTCCTTAGAGCGAATTATTTGTGCAATAAAAAAATAGCCAGGTTAGATAGACTAACTTAGGTTAGGTTATGTATTTTTTATTAAACAAAGATATATTTATTTAACGTTAATATTTTTATTATTGTAACGCACAAACAATTCGTTTTATGGAACAAAGTATTTATTTGAATGCATATATTTTCTAAAATAATTTCCTGTTAAATCGTACTATACGCTTTTTAGAAATCATCATTATTAGATTAATCGCATTCAACCTAAAATC
Source organism: Eubasilissa splendida (assembly GCA_031772225.1). Classification (NCBI taxonomy): domain Eukaryota; kingdom Metazoa; phylum Arthropoda; class Insecta; order Trichoptera; family Phryganeidae; genus Eubasilissa; species Eubasilissa splendida. The sequence continues at coordinate 25,182,030 of CM062858.1, read as the reverse complement.
GTTAAATTCCACGTTAAAATTCGTTTAGCATTTTGTATAAATTAAAAGATACATGTTTTGTATTTTTATTTAATAATGTTAATGTTAAATAATTCAAATAAATTACAGATATCTAATTTTAAAATTGGATCTAATTACAATAATTAAACCGATTAAAAAAAACATTTGAGTATTACAATTATATTATATACTATATATCATACATAGGTTAAGATAATATTAAAAAACAATACATCGAATGATCAACAAAATATTTGTAAAGAATGCATAATAAAATCTACTTTGAAGCTTTACCTGTTTACTTTCTGGGACTCTGATCTCTGCCCCAAAGGTCAAACCATGGTCCGTAAGTGTGTCCAGGGACTGCCGCAAAGTCATTACTCTCATGTCCCTTGGACCTCTCTCTCGGTGGGGATCTGTACTCCATTAACCCTATCTCCTGTTCGAACTTCATCACCGTCTGCATAGTAGGTCCCACGTTATTCGCTTTCAATAGTTTAGTTCGCGGTAATAGTTGCGGTTTCTGCTGCTCCGAACTTTCGTTGTACTTGTGGTCATCAGACTGCTCTGTGTAATAGCTTTGATTATGTTTCCCGTTGGTGTTGGAATGTTCGCTGTAGTGGCGACGTTGCTGCTGCTGCTGCTGCTGCTGTTGTTGCTGTTGTTCTTCTTTCTGGTCGTAATACTTTTTGCTCTTCGCCGCCTTCTTGGAATCTGTCTCGTGGTTTTGATAATACTTTTCTTCTTTTCTCGAGTGCTCCGAATATTTCAGAGTCTCGTTCGAGTCTGAATACATTTTCAATTCACTTTCATTCTCTTTGAAAGTTTTGAAAGTACTCAGTCTCTGGGGGGCGTGATCCACTTGCGATTTGGTGGTCGACTTTTGCCTTTCGGAGGAAAGAGTGGCTCGGAGATGCGGCTTGATAGGACCGTTGTTGTCATTGTCGCTTATTTCTGATAAGTAGGCCGTTCGCTCCCTGGACTTCTCGGAAGCCTTCGTGTTGTACTGCGCTTGCTGAGCTTGCTGAATATGCTGCGCGTGCTGAGCTTGCATTCTCCTATTTTCAATTTCCATTTCTCTTTGCTTCCTCAAGGTCATGTGGTCGTCCACTATTATGCAATCGTAGGGATCCGTGCTTGAAGCGATCGAATTGCGTTCGGTTTCACTGCCGCTCACAGATTCATTATCGTTATCATATTGTTGAAGTATTTCTTTTCTTTTGACAGTTTTTACGACTAAGCCCTCACCACTTTCATCGTCGTAGAAACTATTTTCAAAATTTGTTTTGATGGTGCTTGAATTAGTTAGGTCTGAATTGTTCGATTGGCGATCATTGCGAGAATTATATTCCTCGTCCATTATTTGTTGCGGTGTCTGTTTAATATTTTTAATATTGTTTATTACTTCAACTCGGCTTTCACCCCCAGGCTGAGATTTTTTTTCATTTTTGTTGATGACACTCGCGATAGCACCCGAGCTCTTAGATTTTTGCATTTTATATTTTTCAACCCTGTCGAGAGTTTTATTTTCGTCGACACTGATTTTAGGCATGCTTCGCTTTAGGGTTGTGTCGCTGCTTTCGGACATGTTGTGTATATTTGGAATATATTCCAGAGGAATGTTCATGTTATCAATATCAGTGTACATTTTGCGTTTGTATTGTGGAACAATATCGACCAAGTCTCGATGTTTCCAAAGAGCCATGCCTTCGAGAATATCCTCAGAAGACGTGCGCCCGAACTTCCAGAATGATTTCGTCCTCTTCACTTTGTGTCCTTCTTTATCTTCTATCATCGAGCGAAGAATTATCTGCTGATCATCAGTAAGGTAGGAATTTCTTTCGTTAGAGTTTCTATAATTGGCTCCGTTTTCCATCTGCCTCGGGCGCTCACGTTGTAAAGTTTGAGTGTGTCCGTTGGTTTGCCCTTCGAATCTTCGTTGTCCGGCTCTGAGTTTTTCAAATTAAAATAAAACAAGATAAATAATAAAATAAAAGCGGAAAAGAAATTAAACAAGCAAAAATAAACAGATAAACAAATAAACATTGTACAGAAAACAGTGCTTACTTACGAAAATAATTTAAAATATCTTCAAGCTAGGAAAGTAAATAAAAAAACTTGATTTACGATTTTACAAAATGACTAAATATGGTGAAGGTTCAACAGTAAGACAACATCACAATAACACTAGAATATTTGCATTACCTGATAGGAATTCTGTTTCGAGATGCGTTCTCATCATCAGAATAATCGACTTCTGGCTGCGGAGGGGGCTCATTAGAGAACCCGCTGTCGTTGGAGCTATGCAGGGAGACGTTTCCGACCGGAACTACCCCTTTAGGAACAACCCTCACTGCTTGTCCCTGAACTCTCGCTGGAAGAGTCTGCGGCCCGAACGACTTTGGGTCCGGAACAGACGGGAACCCGGACGCGCTGGACGTGGAGTTTTTCATGGTGGCGGACTTGGACTGGTTGGGGGTGGACGACTGGAAGTTGGCACTCTGCGACTGGGTGATCTTCTTCTGCCCTTGGGAGGATTGAGACGGCAGTGACGATGGAACGGTAGGAGTTGGAACCGGGGCAGGGAGGGTGGGAGGGGGACCGTGGTTGGCTTGCTTAGCGGAAGTGGAAGCCGTAACACGTCGAATCTGTAAAAAATGTGACGGAAAATTAAAATATTTGGATAACAAGATTGTATTATATAAATAAAGGTGAGATAATTATTTAAAAATTAACTTTGTCTAGTCATATAAAAAAATTCCTAATATAATTTTGTAATTTTTATAAATGATGTTCATATTCTGATGATTATGACGTTAGTATATACTACATAATAAATATATTTTACAAGTTGTCCAGTAATCCAGTGCTCAGGGGGTCGAATATCATCCCATTAGAACAGTATTATAGCACTAGCGCTTTTTTAAAGTATAAAACTAGTAACAATATTGATGTAAAATCTCCGACAACGTGGCTATATGGTGGCCGTTTTTGGAATTGATAAAGACCAATACATATTATATTATTATTATCTCTTGTGCAAGATCTCGTGCCATGCACGATCCCTTATAATAATGAAAACGATAACGTTACTGCAGATTTGATTATATTTATTAGATAATACATCAAATTAATTTATTTGAGACGCGTTTCGCCTTGTAAGTGCATTATCAATCTAACAATTTCACTAAACAACTTATATTTATAACCATGATAGGGAACAGATATACATTTTTATTTGCATGAGATGAAAAAGGACACCAATATTCATTGGAATTCTGTACATTTTGAATGCCTAAACCTTTAAATACAAATTAAATGTATTAATTAGAAAGATATACATATAAAATCATTTTTATCGAAAAATATTGTTGTTGCTATGTTATGAATAATTACAACTTTACAATAAGAATGTGTTCTCCCTAATAATTGTATGTTTTTGGTTAAATGATTATGATACCTGTCATTGCTGTTTTTAGCGCACGGGCGAATGGCGTGCACGATTAAAGTTCTACGCTTTATATCGAATATCATAAAGTTTTGATCAAAATAATAATATAGGGGAGTCAGTACATTTTTAAAAATTTAAACATATATCAATCTGAATAACGTACGAAAGAATCATAATATTATAAGTAGGATTTAGTAAGCAATTTCAACAAAAAGCAAATAAAATCATGTGCTTTTCGTCTGTCTGCTCGTATTACAACAATAATTAATGCTCATGACACTAATGTGTGGAGAATGCGCGTCACGTGTGATGTGACGTAATGTCGTGTGATGCTGTCATCAGTTAAGAGATTAGTTGTGTCACAAAAACTTGTGTATCTTTGATTTCATATAAAATAAAACATGATTCAATTAAAGAAATTAGTAGAAAATATGAAATCCAGAATAAAATATGCATTGCCTTAAATATTATTTTTAATAAAGTGGAAATTATATTATACATGGTTAATAATCATTCGAACATGCAATGTCAGATTATTAGACTTCGCTGACCTCGGAATCTACCCACCCTTATATCTCTTTTAATTTTCACAATTACCAATTTGCAACTTAACTTTAATTATTAAGGAGGACACATTCTTATTGTGATTAGTTATTAAAATTTTATATTATTATTTTTTTTACTTAATAAAATACTTGCGTATGCGTAATCGCATGTTGAAAAAGACTTAAATGTTGGAAATTTAAATATGTTATTTCACGCTCGGTAGGTAGGTAAAAAAATTATTTGTGTAATCAGTAGGTACAGTACCTACCTAATGAATATATTTAAAAAATAATACACGCGTAGTACCCACAAATACAAAGCACAATACTAAGAAGCCGTTTTTAACAAAAATGTATTTAAATTTTTTTTTTTTTTTTTTAACGAATTGCACATAAAATACACGCAATGTTAACATCATTATGAGAGTGCTAAATTTTTTGTTAGAAAATGACGATTTCTTGATCTCGTGATCACAAAGATCGAGTCAATGAACAATGCAGTAAACAGTTCATTAATGCCAGAACTGATTAAGCATATTGAAGGTAAATGCTCCGACGGGATTAGTCCTTTGAGTGAGACTGATCAATTTTCTGTGAGCAATGTTACCCATTACTTAGACGCTTGTCTTGCACGGATTAACTTGTTATCCAATATCGGAGATACGCAAGCGGATCAATACTGGTCTGGAGGGATTCAACCGATTCTGTACTCAGGGCTGTGACAACTAGAATCAATAATTTAATCATATTTGAAATTTATCACGATATGTCGTCATTTGGTTTGAAAAAATCACAGTACAATATTTTGCTGTATATAAATATATTCTCAAATGAAACCTTACCCCCAAATTGTACTGTGTAAGCTTTGAGAAGTTTTCAGAAAAAAATAGATAAACTCGGATTAACTCAGTGCAATTATAAAAGATCTAAATATGATGACCTTTAAGCAGAAAATATATTTCAATGTTATGGTATTTATTTTTTAAATCCCTTCTAAGAAAATATCGTCAGAATTTATAAGAATATTAATGCAAATCAAGACTGCCATTCAAAAAGAAGGATAAATCTTAGAAATCGGTGATGTACATACAGTGCGATAAAGATCTTTAATGAAATGCCAGAAGATAGATATAAGAAAAGAGGAGAAACAACATAGATTCAAAATGAACCTAAGCAAATATGTGCAAGATAAGTGTAGTAAAAATGAACATTTTGGTCTTTTTTATACTAGAGCATATATAATAATACTTATGTATTCCTTTTGTATTAAGAATAAATAAATAAATAAAATCTCTTCCAGCAAGAACTAGATTTCGTCCCTGTGTAAAAAGATGATTTTTACTATTTCAAAACAAGACGGCGGATCCGGTTGGATATCGAACTTAGCTGATATATCTATCAGGACAATTTTTAGAATAAATTGATAGAAATTATATCGATGATAAGGACTATAAGAGTTATTATACCCACAAAACATTTACAGCCTACTGACGGCGGGTGGTTAGGAGGTCCTCTAGTCAAAATTAAAAAAAGTGTACCGAAAGTTACGTCATGAAATACTCTGCATTTGTTAGTATTTATGTTTAAATCTACACAAAATATGACTATGATTCTTATGGATAGTAATTTAAATAATCAAAGCACGTTTTCATTTGTATGTATTCGTAACGTAGTATTTAACGTACGTGCGTATCCAAATACACAAGAGATAATTTTATGTGAAAACATCTATTGCTTGGACAAGGTTAAAGGATCGTAGAAAAGAAAAAAAATATTTTTGGCACTGGCCGCAAAAATCAGATAGACTTTGCCCGTGTGTGAATGGAATTTTTTTCCATCCTTCTCTGCGACCAATATTAACGAATATGCCAATATTTCAAAATTGTATATCTTATATCCCATGAATATATATTAGTTTTGGTGTCAAAATACGATAATAGCGAAAAAATTAAAAATGTTTTAATTTATAAAATTGAACAGGGAATAAATAGAACTATTGGTGAAAACTGGCAGAGTGTATCGAATTTTCGTTACCAAACAGTTTTACTTCAGTCCAATATGTCATACATGTTGTTATGAATGAGCGTGAAAGTTAAATGGGGATACGCCGCTGTTAGCGGGTCTCCTTTACTCCGAACTGCGAATCTGTAAACAATCACCTAGTATGATACTGTCATATCTTGTATAGAGGCATCTGGAATAAATCATTATTGTAACCAAATATTCTAGTATTATTCCGACGACACGACACCGAGAGTAATATTCAAGTGCAGCGGCATTCGCTAGTCATGAAGAGACATCAACAATCGTTGTAACACAACACAGCTATTGCAGTCAGTATCGGCTACAATATCTTACAATATATAATGTATATATATTATATAACCCATTATTTTGAAAGTGGTGTAAGTCGTGTTTCTTTTGTTTCGAGATGTTTAAAGGTTTGCGTTTGAATTGATTAAAAAATATTTTTACATTACACTATCCAATGTTTCAAAATTTATTTAGCCTACTAGATTTATAATTTATTTCGACATATAAATGTTGCATGTCGCTTATAAGGAAATAAAAATAATAAGGTTGAAATGACTTATTCTTAGCGGAACACCGTTAAACGTCGCAACAATACAGTGGATGTATACTTTTAAAATTAGCAATATTAACTTTGTGGTTAAAATTATTGTAATTTGTAATTAGTAATGATTTGAGTTAGGTACTAAAAAATTTTTTTTTAAAAAAAAAAAGATTCTGGCAAAGAAACAATAATATATGTTTTAGTTAGTTATGATATCCTGAAGAAGAAAATGGTATTTTTCGAAACCGGTAGATGTATTTAAACTCAATTTAGTGGTTAATAAAACAAAGATAATAAATAAAAATACACTAGATATAACCAAAAATTTTCAGAATTATTATTTGCACCACATTATATTAATTTATAACAATGTGACACGAAATAATTGATAATTTTTTTTTTACAATTTCTTGACTTAGTCCACTTTCATAATATATGTATATCCTGTGTGTTGAAATATACATCTCGTATTAATATTTTGTATATTTGAAAATATTATATAATAAATTTAAATACGATCAAATTTTCACGTGTAATTAATTAAATTTTGAAAGAGAGTTCTAATAGATTTATTTTAATTTTTTCTGACAAACTTCAATAAAAAATGTAAGATTATTGATGCATATTTCAATCATTAAATTAAATTAACGTTAAGATGATAAAAAGAATTTATCATCTCCTGAAATGGATTTAAGGGATAAAAAATAGCAATTCAGACTTTTTTTGATCAATTACATAATTAGTTTTAATCATGCATAGCCAAGAATTAAACACAAAGAGCACTTTATGGCCATTTCCTTGATTAATAAAATTATTATTTGAAATATACCGATACCCAAATCGTAATTGATTTCATGATCATTAATTAGTAGATCTTGAGTTGAAAGGCACATTTAACCCCTCAGTCTTGGCATCTAGCTTAGTCAGCACTTTGTGCAATCATCGCAGATTGCATTAGAAACCAATTTAATTTAATCTACCGAATTAGAGCTTGTTGGGTTATATGCAGATGGCGTTACATACACATAACCATCCTAACCTATGAATTCTCGCGGAGATTGACATAACCACGTAAATTATGCTGGATGGTTGAATTAGTTAATGGACATATACCGCAGTTGTATTTAATATCTATATATTTGAGTGTTTAAAGACAAAGTAAATAAAAATTAATAAATTCTATTTTATATATCTTGAATGGATTGAATTAATGAATAGAAAGCATTAATGAGAATAAAATAGTATGAAAGACATATGACACAAGTTTTGACACTAGAAATAGTGGATTACTGGAAAACCTGATACTGAAAGATGGTTCTATTAGAATCCTTAATATTCGACGAATTTGCGATGATGAGACGATATGTGAATGTGGATGAGGCGAGAATTGAGTGTTGTGGTCCATCCTCTCTACATATCCCGCTAGGAAACGGCATGATGATAAGTTAGTTTATCAACTATCAATTAGCAAAAATAAAACAGTAATATATTAATATTTATATCATATACCTGCCTGCGACTTTAGTGATTAAAATAAATGTTGAGTTAATTTTATTATATGAGTAGAAACCGAACCAGGGCGATAAAGAACTAAAAAAAAAATTCGACCGCCAAGAAAAATAAACAAGACATTTTATTTACTTCACATATTTAGAAAATGTAATAGTTGAGAAAATCAATAGAACATCGCGAATGAATTAAATAACTTGATTGAAATTAAATGAACTAATTAACAAATTACATATATATATATACACATATTGAAAATATATTTTTTTAAATATTTAACGCATTACATTGTGGTTATTAATTTTAATATTAAACTATTTATTACTTTATTTTTAACCGCAAAAAAATCAATATTAAAATATATTAGTTCAAATTTTGCTTTTCCTGTATTATTAATGATTAATATCTCATCTTCTTGTTTTGTTTTCAATATTAAAAAATATTGTTGTTTTCTAAAATAGATGGCGCCTACGGCTAGGTATAAAATAAAATGATTTTAATTTTTAGTAATAGTAGACAAATGAGAAAAAAATGACACTTTCGCTACACCCTAATTTTAGAATTGGCTCATTTTAATCATTAATTAGTATCGTACTTATAACATGTGTAAGAGTACATATAAAAATATAACGGCGTTTTTTACAAATACTGTTATTATGTCCAAGAACACACAATTACTGGATGTTTACCTACAAAGGCACTGTTATTAAGCAAATATCAGATATCTCATAGAGACGAAGCTATATTTAATTTAAAATATATGGAAATATGGGGTTATTACAGGGCTTACTGGTAAAAATAGGAAAATATAGATTTTTCAGGCATATGTTACAGATAAAGAATATTGCTTTAAAATAATATCAAAAATTAGAAATAGTGATAACATAATATAAGCTGTTTAAAAAAAAGGGAAAAATGAATTATCAAATTTGGCCCATAGATGACGATGGTGTAGTGGTACTCGAAGCGAATCCACATACTAACATATATACAACTTAAAAAAATTTGATAAATGTGGAATTTGAAGGGTGAGAATTGATTATATATAGAGTGATTACTTAAGCCAGCCGAAGATAGGTAGTAAGCCCTGTAATTACCCCATACTTTCATACATTTTCCATTAAATATAATTAAAAATAGCTTTGTCTCTATGAGATATCTGATATTTGTTTAATGTTATTATGGTTTGTAATTTACTCTCGTATAAGACCATACAAATAATGTCTTTAAAAATGGCAGTTCTAACACCAATTTATTTATTTAATTATGGCAGTCAATCAAATTAAAATAGAATTAAAAAATAATTACTGAAATCATACTGTCATTCAATAAATATGCAATTCCTCGTCAAAATTCCACACCACTTCTTTATAAATTGTAATCCGCATCTTCAGTTCAAAGAAGAAAATCACACAGAATAGATTAATCGGCAGCACAGCGCGCTTTTAGCAGCTAAGCCCTCTGGGGAACCAGCGAAGCCTTCGAGCCCACCCCCAAACCGATAAACCCTGGGAGCCGTATGTAACCGTTGATTGAGCTTTCGGTCGAAGTCAAACAGTTTCGTTTGATTTTCAATGCAGCCGAAATTAAGCGCTTGGGGAGAATTAGTGCTGCTAAAGCAATTTTTTGGAGTGCAAACAGTCAGTATACCGGCGTAGAAGGAAATTGTCGGGCGTACTTCTAAAGCGTAAACAGTATACTTTTAAGGAGAACACATATTCTTATTGTGAAGATTTTTTAAAGTTGATATTTAATACAAATTAAATGTATCAATTACAAAGATATACAGATAAAATCAATAAATAGAAAAAATACTTTTGTGGCTACCGATTACCGGAAATGCATTAACCGATTACACTACACCAACATAGTAAGTTGACAACAAATTTTCAAACTTATATGTTGCACCTACAAATTGATACATCTTTCGTTCCATTATTTTAAAGAAATCTTCTTTATATTTATGGAATCTCAAACACCCTTTGAATTAATTCCGATAAGATATATTATATTTTGGAAACATTAATACAACTTATATATTTTTAAGCAGAACACATTTTCACGGATATGAAAAGATCCGGGATCGAATCCCGGCAGCAACAAAAATATTTTTTCCATAAATTGATTTTATCTGTTTTTCTTCTTCTTTTAAACAGGCAATCCACCCTTCAAGAGTGATTTATGGATTTATCTATATTTGTAACTTATATATTTTAAGATAATGCAAATATGTTTATCGACTTAAGGTTTATTCTAAGATATTTAATTTCATGTAGAAATATATGGGCCGACTTGGGCCTGCTCTGGTAGGAAGGTTTCTGATTTACCTAGCGGGTTGGTATGAATATAAATTAAAACTTTTATTTTGACAACACTACATACACGCTAACTACGCTGCGATCAATTATGGTTATGTAAAAAAAATATGATTATAATATAATTATGTGAAAATAAATTTTGAATATGTTTGATCTAGCGGTAAGTCATTCCCTTAGTGATCAAGTGGTCGATGTTCGAAAGACCACCAAGTTGATCATATTTTTATAGTACATCAATATTCTTACTATTTTAAAACTAAGCTAAACGCTTGTACTATTAAAATAGGACTAACTTGCTGGCGTCCTGGTGTGCTGTGCTAGTGTCCGACCACTAGGCCACCATCTTAATCACTATATCAACAAGTTACAAGCACGTTCCGCGAGGACTCAGGAGAGAGGATAGACCAAAGTTGAGATCAATAATGTACCTTTATGAGTTCGCACCTGGTTAACTGGTGAACACAATTGGAAAGTTAAACTGTTTGTTTCCGAATCAATCAAATATTGAGATCTGAGATACATTTCATATTTTTAAATACTGCTATTTATTTTGTTATGTTCAGCATCAAATTATTAAAATAGTTTAAAATTTTAGACTTTTGCTTCTGAAAATGTTAAAACGCTATTCTTTCGAAATCCCTCTTAAGACAATAGTAACATGATAAATTATTATTCGCGTTATGTAACATGCTCATAAATAATTATTCAATATATATTCAATAATGTGAGGGGGGGGGGGGTATATATGAATGGTAATCAAAATTATTTTAGCGGACCAATTAATATTTTATTTTTTATTTTTTTAAGGAATGTCTTGACGGTGTAGTAGTAGACTGATTTAAACCATATGCATGAATATTTTTAATACAATAATTTTATAATCATCTGACACTTGACAGATGCAAAAAGATTGGTCTCTGGATATTCCATTTTTTTAATGAATCTATAGAACTTTGCGTATCCATCGTACTTAGGTTGGTACCTTTGAATATATTCAGTAATATTTTTTTCGATTTCAAAAGATAATAATAATAATAATAATAATAATGGATAATTTGTATAGCGCCATTTTCGTAAAACATTTTCACCTCAAGGGCGCTTAAGATAGTAAATACATAAAAACTATTTTGTGCACATCTGAAAATGTGTTTTTTTTTCTTGCCTATATTTCATAATTTATTAGTTATTAGCGTCCCATATAAATTTGTGATTTTATTATAATTAAATTTAACACGGCATTTAACCTTAGCAGTGTCTGTAAGCATTTTATTATTATATTATTAAAATGATGCAAGAAGAGGAATTGATCAACATAATAAAATTTCGCAAGCAGCTACAAGCTTCGACTAAGCGACTACAAGCGCTCGATGAGCAAGCGCTACGGGGGCTAGCTACCTGCTTCGAGCTCCTATTGGCTAGCAGCGTGTCGCCGAACATGCGGGTGGTGATCTCTGGCTGGGGGCGCTGAGGAAGGGGGGCAGGGGCGCTGCTAGCGGGCTGCGGGGGCCCTTGGCTACCGGAGCGTCCGCTGGAGGCGGGGGACCCCGGTGCGGAACCGGGGAGCCCAGGTGGCTGCAGACTACCCCAACGATTCGGAGACCTGCAACAAAATAAAATTATTAATTTTGTATTCTCATTCAGATTGTTTCATAATGATTTTGCTATGTGTTAAACCATTATGTTTTCTCAATTATTTTTTATAATTCAGTTAAGGGTGCAAATTATTATATACTTTTATAAAAATATAGGTAACCAAAGTCTCATTAATAAATAAAATTTTAATTGGATACTACAAATCGAAGATAAATCTTTTTACAAAATTAAAACAATTTAATTTTTCTCGTTTTTTTATGAGGGGAGTATTAATATCTCAATTTTTTGATCTCAGAATGATAAATAACATTAATGCATTAAATTGGTCAGACAATACAATGGGTAAAATTTTTATTTTTTGTAGCATAATAAAATTGTTTTCTTCTTAATAAATTAATCATTTATTTTTTACGAAAAGTGTATAAAACTATTATTAGATATGATTAACATTCAGTTTTTCTGGTATTCACCAATTTAAAATTTGTTCATTTGATAATACAATTCCGGTTAAAATAAAATATGTAAATATTCAAATAAAAAAAAATCCTATACACGTCTCAGGCTCATAAAAAATAAGAAAATATAGTCGTAAATTCAGTTAAATAAATATATTCAAAAATTTTGCGGTTTCCTGCATGGCAGTCATAACACAACATAACTACTGTACTACCGACGAACATGAATGAGACATGAAAATAGACATTTAGAAATATTTTAAGCTCCTAGCTTGTTACAAAACTCACATGGTGAACTTTTTTTAAATATAATTTATTAATATTAAGATTTGAATAAATAAATAATAAAGGGATTACAGCAAGATGGTAGAACGCTCACTTAGCAAGTAAGAGGTAGCAGAATCGATTCTTGACGCCTTCAAAACCTTTTAAAATCAAAAAAAAAATTGGAGGAGATCCCGGTACCGAAATTTTTTTTAATGAAATAAAAATTAATGAGAGTATATAAAAATGTAACGAAATTTTATTTCTATCACTCTTTTCATTACAAATTATACTTGACTAACTGCTAAATAAACATATACTTTGTTAATATACTAAAAACATTATTTGAAGAGACAATTTTAGAATACGAACAGTCAATAAAAATTGAATGGCTTTTAATATTATTTCTAAAAAATTTCATACGTAACTAGTTTTGTAATTTCGACATCTCCATTTCAACTCAGCATCCGCTTCATAGACCGTAGCTCCATAGGACAGCGTGTATATTATACGGCTTCAGGAAATGAGGCTGAGCCACTCAGTTCAGTTGGATCCTTACGGCGCGGGCGTAGATATTTTACCGAAAGAGCGAGTCGTTATGATCTTATCTGAATCATCGTGTCTCGGGCTGGAAGAACTATGGGACTACGGGGTGGTCCGATATTTTACTTCAAACTTTTGATCTAATTATAAAATATTTTTTTCGTATCATAAAGGCCTGTGTCCACGGAAAGAGATACGATAAGGTTGAGATACATCTCAATACTATTTACACGTGATGAAATTTTGATGAGAATAGCTTAAGATTGGTAGAAAGAGACAAAAACTCAAACCAGTGTACAGGTCGTTCAATCTGATACGTGCTTTATGTGCACGTCACGTGTAACCACGATAGATCCTACAACTAAATATTCTGAAAGTTAAAAATAAATCCTAATTAAATATATTAATTATAAAGATATACATATAAAATCAATTTGATCAAAAAATATTGTTTTTGCGATACCAGGATTCGAACCTGGACCTCTTTTTCCAATCCGAGGAAGGTGCATTAACAAATATGCTACAGCGCCAGTATCTTTGACGACAAATTTTCAAACCTATATGTTACACTTTTTTCAAATTAATACATCTGTCGTTCCATTATTTGAAAATCATCTACATTGTTTTTACGGAATCTCAAATACCTTTGAGTGAACCGATAGCAGACGCCAGAATTATCAATTCATTTTTATGAAATTTTGGACACATTGATACAACTTATATATTATTAAGACAACACATTCTTATTGTGAAGTTGTAATTATTCAGAACATAACAATAATTATATTATAATATTTCGATAAAATTGATTTCATATATATATCTTTATAATTAATATATTTAATTAGTATTTAAATTATCTCAGACCTGTAATAAATTAACATCTTTTGGTAATGTTCAATGTAATTATTCATACATACTTCATAATAAGAATGTGTTCTCCTTAATAAAAATAAATCATTAAACATTATTAGAAAAACACATTCTTATTGTGAAGTTGTAATAATTCATACATTACATTGAATATTAACGAAAGGTGTTAATTTATTACAGTTAACTGCTGCTGAGGGGAGATTCAAAATCACCCAACTGATGAACATGACAATAATGCCATTTGACATACGAGTATGAAGTAAGGCACGAGACAGCGAATATCTGAAACACGGTGTATAACACGGGTAATACGAAAGCCGAGAGGTGTCTCCAAATAATCTCATGTGACCAAAATCCGCAACTGATTGTCTCGAGTCGAAATTCTCATAAAAATCTATCATGGACACGGGCCATAATGATTCTTTGGAGGGTTCGTAGTCGTACGTTTGATGATAGTGTCCGAATTTACCGAAAGGTGAGAAAATAAATTATTTATAATTTACACGACAGTACTTTCAGCTCATTGACTAGTATCATAAGTGACGACATGTAAATAAAAGCTTAAGATATTTTTAAATTCTTATTTTCACATTTCATTGACTTAATATCCAGAACTTTGCAACTAATAATTCTACTGACACACGGTAGGCGCTAGCATAATTATAACATATTAAGGATAATTATATTTATATTTGTCTCTCAGAAGTTTTAGTAATGCACAGCTTTTGCATATATGGCCGGCATAAGTGAGCATCGAAGTTCTTGTAAAAATCACGTGAGACGTGTAGTAAGGTCAAATCAAAGTTATGGTTTTTAATGAAAAGAAAAAAAATGTTGCGATAATGTGTAAGGGATGTTGAAATCGCACTGTACTTTGATTATTCTTGCGTTCTTTGTATCATTCCCAATGTTACAGTTTATTTTATCGTCGGTTTTATTTACAGCATGCCTCGTTCTAGACAGAGAAAGGGAGAGATGTGGGAAATTGATGAAAATACCCACAGGAAGGTACAAGGGTTGAGAACAGGGATACATTATCTAAGTAAGAAGGGTATGCTTCAACTAATAATTAAGGTTTAAGCGAGACCGAAAGACTAATGTAAGTTTTATACAATATATTTATTTTTCATAGTTCTCGGAATGAAAATAGATTCTCGAAATGAGTATTAAATATTTATATATTATTACTAACAAACGAACAAATGTTTCCATTCTTCAGAAATACTTTCGTTTTTGCAGTGTCAACCTTCATTTCTATTCTAGTAGGTACATTCTACATAAATTCTCATTTTATTATTATGTATTAAAATAATAATGAATTTTTACCATTCTTTAGAAACTTTTCTCTAAAGAAAAATAATTATTTCATACTTTAAGGATGTGGCTAAAGAGAAGGAAATATCATGGAGAAGTATGTAATTAC
This sequence comes from Eubasilissa splendida, assembly GCA_031772225.1. Lineage (NCBI taxonomy): Eukaryota > Metazoa > Arthropoda > Insecta > Trichoptera > Phryganeidae > Eubasilissa > Eubasilissa splendida. Next base: position 25,166,481 of record CM062858.1, on the reverse strand, counting down.
GGGCAACATACCAGGACGGAAGGTGTGAGGTCGATCTCCAATAAGATGGCTAAACCAAGGCCGAGAAATGACCAGAGCCTCGCTATACGTCGCACTTGACAAGGGCAGTGGGAGCAGTGAGGGCAGTTCTTGTTGTGAAAGCAGAATAGAGCACCGCGATGTTCAGTCATGAGCACATCGACCGAGAGAGAAAACTAATTAACTAACACGCCGCTCCTCTACATGGGTAGGCATACAGGACGTCATACTCTTCTATTCTGACACAACTCTTGCCATGACATGTTCATACATTTTTTCAAGCTCAACTATGGTTGAGGCTTATTATTTGATTTACCTGATCATGCCAGGTCTTTCGCGAATGTTCTCAATTTCTGGGCCATCAACACTCGCGTTGTATATTTTTCTTACCATTCTCTCCTCGATTCACTGTACTATGATCAACTTTACATTCTTTCCAAATTTGTTCAATCTTTACACTATCATACATGTATTTATCATATAGCTATATTCGTATGCCTAAGCCCACTGCATTTAGTTTACGTTTGGTCGTCTTCTGCAAACTCTTAGCTTTACTTCTATATACCAGTCTTGACAAGTTGACAAGTTTCAATGAGAAATTATTTATATATTATGACACGTCTCTTCCTCAGTAGATATATATACGTGAAAATGGTTTCAATAAACATTTACCTCTTATGTACTGAGAAAAAATATCCATATAATTAGTTTTGGACACCCTAATAATTATTTTTTTGACATACTGTATGGATTAAGAGCGTATAGAATTTATGGGAAAAATAAATATAGTGTTACGTGTCTCATATCACCTCTACATAGGTAATGTTTTTTCCTATAATATTCGTAACTACGTTTTTATATACAGTAGAAGCCCGATTACCAGAGTTAATGTAGTCCGAGCCTACCTTGGATAATCAAAAGCTCGAATAATGTGGACAACCACGGCTATTATTTACCAGTTATTTTTAATGCGAAAAATAATCACATTGTTTTAAATAGTATGCCAATTTATTTAAGCATAGACACTAAGAATAACATTTTCCTTTTTAAAAATGTCCTTTATATATTTGTATCTCGTTGTTGTTCCTGCCGCGATATTCCGCAATTTGCAAAATACATTCGGGTTGGATATTACGGAGACTGGGATAATCGAAACTCGGATAATTTGATATTCAATTCCATACACGAACCTCCCATAAAATGTTCCGAAATTCTCCAAAACTATTTCTAACGTTCTATTTTTAGTATCTGGGAGAGTCTCCGTTAAGATATTATATATAATATTTAATGTTAATATTAATATAATTATTTTAATTAATTAAATACAAGAATAATATATAATATTAACAGAATTAAGTTTCAAAAATTAAACAATTGTAAAGTAGATAAGAAAAGGATGAAAAATTTTTATATATATATTTTTTTTTAATGCTAGTGTTCTATGGCGTGGGACTGTTTTTCTTTATACCTGAGTAATATTAAATATCTTCCTAACGCAACAGTGTGGGTATAGCAAAATGGGTGGCCGGCTTTGCGGCAGCAAAAAGCCCATGACCATATATCCAGACTACTAAAATATAATATGGAAGAAAAGAGTCGAATAAATAAATAAAGAGCAAAGCGAGCCACATAACCGTTGCTTGATTTATAACAAAGGTCGGGGATTAGAATCCCATTAGCGGCTACCCTGTTTTCAGAGTACGAGCACTTTTATTTAGAAAATAGTCATAATATTGATATGACAAGTAATCACATTCATGTATCCATTATTATGAAAGTGGTCTTAGTCATGTTTCTTGTGTTTCAAGATATTTAAAAGTTTGCGTTTGAATTGATTAATTTAATTCATATTTATAAAATTTAAGGTTGAAATAACTTACTCTATTATCAAAATGAACACTAGCGGAATACCGTTAAATACACTGAATATAATGCTTCAAATTTTTCATAATTATTAGGTCAGCACCACAGCCCAGTAAATTAATAGACATGAAATAAAATATACATACATTCAGGAGAGGTATTGGGAACCTTAGCTGCGGGACGAGGGGCATTCTACACACATTCTTTGTGGAAACATAGATCCGATAGTTTATGACACACTTATGCAACAGTAAACGTACTTACTCTTGGAAAATTTAATTTTTGTGTAAACATGACGTATATTTTACATCAATGCATATTATATTGTCTGCGTTTAAATTTTCGTTCCAATCGAGTCATATTTTTTATAAAGTCGCGGAGCTATTTGATTGCGTAAGTGACACCAAAATGATAATATTTTGACAAGGAATTTGCGTTAGTTCATGTCTATATATTTGGTGGTCTGTGGTCAGCACCAAGCTGTATTTAGATTTATCACAAATTACACATGATGACGAGAGGGACTGCATCTCTCGAAACTACATTAGTGACAAAATAACTCGTCGTGTAATACAATTTTTAGTTTAGTGAAAAATAATTTAAAAAATCTATAAAGTACGCTTCTATGGATAATGTTAGTCAATATCAAACGTATATAATTACATTTTAAATAGGAGCATTAAAAATGTTTGTTTCTTTTCGTTCTCTCTTTTGAAGAAATATGTTTATACAGCGTTGTTAAAAACTAATATTGCGAATATCAGAGACAAAGCAAAATGTGACTACTATTATTTTATTTTTATCATTTATTTCAAAAATAAATAATTTCATGTGACATTGATTTTTTGCGAGTACCGAGTCCTACATCTATCAAAACTCTTCATGTTCAGACCTTCGTATCCTTGACTTGTGCGACCTTCTTTAGCAAGACTAGTATCATATATCGTATTATTCCGAGATATTATTCCCCCTTGGGCATATTAAATAACGACGAAAAATAATATTCTATGTGACTACATGCTTTATAATGAATTTATATAATATTTTACGGTTTTGTAAGCAAAATTACGTGCTACCGCTAGAAATTGAGAACGAAATTTGATTAAAGGTTAGATCAGGATTTTATATAGAGGGTAGATCAAATTAGTAGATTGTATTTGGTCAGTGAAAATGAAAGATAAATATATATGTTATCGCATAAAATAAATCACTATCTCTTTTCGGTCAGGAATATTACTGTTACATTAAATCTGTGTAATAGGCATAAAATGCATATTTTATGGAATGTGCAAGCTCTTATTCATTCAACTCATGAATTAAGAAACTTATCTGCCGATTGCGTGAATGAGAATACATTTGATATCGCAGTGGTAGGTGGAGATGATAGAAGACTACAATCTTCTATGTTAACACACCAAACTTTACCTCATTTGCTTTCATCGTCGCGCGTCGTTTGTTAAAACTTCCGACAGAACCGCTATGTGGAACATCTTTGATCGACATTTTACTAGGTAAGTAGGTATTTGTATAATTATTAACTATTAAAATTTATAGAAGAAAGAAGTAATGTTTGGTTTATAAAAAAATATGAGTATGTAATATGAGTTTATTTTGTAATTGTATTTTCGTTGATTTTTTAGATAAATTAGTATCTCTCTGCATTATTATTATAAGGTAATAATAAAAATAATTTTAAAAAAGCTAAAGATTATCCGACTAAACAAATTTTTAAAGACTTTTCTGTTTTAAATTTATCTTCTTTATATAAAAAAACTAAAAAAGACCAAATCAATCACAACTATTAGACTCGGAGTAAAACTAATGAACATGTTATTTAAAAAAATTACCAAATTAGGAATAGGACAGAGATATGCATCGTACATTGCTCCTAGACTGTATAACCAACTGCTAAAATCAATTAAATTAGCACCAAATATAAATGTGTATAAAAAAGAGGTTCTAAAATGGTTTGAAGGATTTCAAAATAATTAAATAATTATGTATTTGACATTATTCTGATTCCCAAGTTCTAATCTGATCAACTTCTTAATATTTAATTAAATTTATTTAGTTATTATTTCACATTGTATTATTACATAAATGTCGGTAGCCACCCCCATAATTCAAGACATTACTTATTGGGGGTGCAGAACTCTATTGTTGTATTATGTTTTTGAATGTATGTATACGAGTATATATATATATATATATATATAACTCATACATTATATTTGTATTCAAATCAACAGTTGTTCTAAATAAATAAATAAAAAATAATATTTTAAATTATATATTATTATCAAATTTAATTGTAAGTATCTAATGTTATATTACATGAGTAATTATTGTACTTGGCTGTATGTAAAACAATTTTATTAGATTATTAAGAACACATTATTATTGTGAAGTTGCAGTTTTTCAAAAAATAGTTCTGTGATATTTTTAACACAAATTAAATGTAATCTTTGTAAATATAAAGTAGGTTGCCTTTAAAAAATGGATCAATTTTAAATGAAACGTATAAGTTCGAAAACTTGTCGTTAACTTACTATATTGATATGGTGTAATGTTCAGTGTATTTCCCCAGATAGGAAGGGTTTTTAGGAATAGGAATTTTTTTTTTTGATAAATTCTAGTTGATACATTTAATTAGTATTACAATTTTATTAGAGTTTTGAGAAGAGGTTCAGTAACTGATAGGTTACACTTGTTAAATACGTGGCGTTTTCTACTCACCCCACATCGGTGTCGATGGTCTCTGTGTAAGCCAGAGGAAACCAGCCAGTGAGCTGCGTCCTCAAGTTCTCCCCATACTGCCAGCCCTTGGTGCGTTCGCCGAGCAGCGCCAGCACGTCCCCTTCTAGGAAGCTGAGCTGGTTGTCTCCCGAGGACAGGTAAGCGTAGAGCGCGCGGGCCAGCGGTGGTGGGGCGGGCTGGTGGGGCGGCAGCAGCGGCGTGTGCGGCGGCAGCGGTGGCTGCTGCCACGGCGGGCGCTGCGACGGGGGGAGCGCCATGGAGCGCGGTCTACGGATCGGCGTCGCATTCAGAGACTCTGCGGAAAATATGTACTTTTTCAATTTTTTGAATTCGGATACACATTTAATCGAGTATGCCAAGAAACAGAAAAATAGGCCGCCCTAAAACCCGCTGGACTGATGAAATCATCAAGTTATAACGACCTTTGGAGGGTAATATAATAATATACTATCAGAAAAGCTATAACCGGTTACTTGCTGCCAGGCCCTGCGGGTGAATATTGTGGCTGCTGCGTGACCAGGGTGTCCATAGAATCTATATTACAAAGCGGAAATCCCTTATTATATTGATTTAACAATGCACTATGTTGTGTACTTTGTCGTCATTTCCAGTAAGAAATAATAAATATTAGTAAAATGATACATGCTATATACCTACATAAGTCAACATAAGGAAAAATCCTGGAAAATACACTATATATATAAAATTAGATGGAGAAACTAATAAAATTATAATATAAAATTGAAAAATCAACAGAGGGTGGGAAAGACGTCGAGGTTTCGAAGATCTTTCTCCTTTCTTTGATCCAAGAATAATATATGGACAGGTAAAAAAATATCTTAAAATCTCAAGTAAATAGGATATTTCGTTTATTTATATTTTTATTTTGTAATATTAGACATTAATTATATATATTTTACAATGCGGAAAGATTGTAAATGAATTAAAAAACGGAAACTTTAATGTCCTGTGGCGCCATTTATATTCAGATGCGCCAGTGGTTATAACTCTTCATCTCAAAGAATATCGGTTGAAATGGTGACCTGAATAGTACTGCATAGTACAGGTAACAATTTGGTATTTATTCACGATCACACAATATGTTCTTAGATCTATTTGCGTTGGAAGACGTGGTGGAGCAAAAGACACACACACACACACACACACACACTCATCCGTCCCATACAGCAAATGCAATAGCGATCAAGCGCACTAAAATTATTGATACACGATTAATTACAAAAATGCGAAAAGTTACCGTCTTCGAGCGAATGATTGCTCGAGCTGATGTTGAAGTCCGACTTGGCCCTGGACAGGTGCGCTGGCGAGGGGCTGGCCGCGCGGTCCAGCGAGCGCACGTCCAGGCAGGACGCGTCCATGCTGCGAGTCTTGCGCAGCTGCGAGCTGACGGACAGGCGCTCCAGCTCGTCGGCCGAGGCGGCGCCCCTGTCGCCCCTGTCGCGCCCGCCGGGGCTGGCGTACACGTCCTCGTCGGCCCAAAACGACACTTGCTGGAATGTGCACATATTTATATTATAATCATTTTACTGGTGGATACTTGCTGAAATATTTAAATTACAATTATTTCACTGATACTTTTTTATTAAAATTATTATTTAATGGATACGCAGAAATATGTACATATTTATAAATACGGTGGTTTTACTGGTGGATGTATACTGGAATGGCAACACGTTCATATAAAAACATAATAGAAAAAGTTATCTTTATTTATTTATTTATTAGATTTTATTAACCTACATGTTTTTGTTGTAACAAATGTGAATATATTATAATATAAAATGATAAACATAAGATACAATTATATTGCAAATAAATACTCGTAGTTTATTGTGTGGGATAACTTCTAATATATATGGCTACTTTGATAGACTGAAGTCTGTTTCTATACCTAAAACGTTTGTTTATAAACTCCTATTAATAATTTTAAAAAAAAAACCTATATACGGCAATCACGATTTTGGAGGAGATTGGCGTAAGTCATAATATTAAATATGGTTTTACAAAATACCTACATATTATGATTTATAAATTTTTTTCAAAACAGCAAGTAAATATTAAACAAATTAATTTTATTTAATTTATCTTTGCGGTATTTACAAGATCTCTGAATAAAATAGTTTTGGGTACAATGACCAATGTCCACGTTGATATATCTCTCGGAGATTTGACTCAAGGCGAGATTAAGGACAGTAAGTACAGAGTCCAGATGTTAAGGACGCATATTTTTAGCAACTATCAGAGATCAGTCTCATTGAGAGATCATCGTGAAAACAGTCCATAAGAGGTTATATACTTATTAATGTAAAGAATAATATATTTTATCATTCTAGATGATACATGAAGATAAATAAATTCTAGTTGACGGGAACAATTAATATTTCCTTGCAATATTTGAAAAAATGAATATTTGAAACGGTTAAAGTTAGATAGGAGTTAAAATCTTCGATCTAATAATAAGGTAGTGAAGATATAGTGAAGTTTTGTATTTGATGTAATTTCGCAATTTGTGTAATGTAATACGTCGGAAGCAAGTATAATCTTGCCATCTAAGACAACGTTCTAAATAGTATGTGTATTTATAATTATAACGATTATAAAAATGTGCGTGCAAATTACACCGTTAATTTTTACAGATAAGCTTACAAATCTACTCTATCAATGTTTCAGCACATTAAAACATTTCATCTTCAGGAAGAACAGTGAATTAAATTTGATAATTTGTGAACACGCTTCATCTAGATAACAAAGGTCATTATTTAGAACAGATATCAATTTAACTACTCTTTCAGTAATATAAAAAACCTTTCTAAAGTGTAAATAAAAATTATTTAATAGCATACTTTATTTACTTGACGTTTTAATGAATATTAAGTTGTAGAGAAACGTTATTAAAAATAATTAGTTTCAAAGTTAACACAAAAGTACGCATTAACGCGGTGTATGCAAAACAGGGCAGAATATCATTAAAAGCGAATGTTTACATAATTCTAACGGCATGTTTATACGTGACATGCAAGTTAATCATTTTCAAAAAAATATTTCAAATCAAAATTCGCAATGTCAACCAGCCATTTGACATTATTGTTATTAGTTGTATTGCTGCAAAATTTTTGAAATAATTTCAGTTGATTAAAAAGTTTTATATTACAAGCTGCAAGTATTTGAGAATATATTTTAAGAGACTATAGTGATGTAGATAAAGTCACATGTAGAATTTGATGGTCCGTGAAATTTTCCCTAAATTCATTTATACTATTAATAACGGTAAGTAAAAGTTGCTATGAACAGGATGGTATGATGGTGAAATAGAGTTTAGGCATTATTTTAGAATTTACACTTTTTCTATATTTATACTAAAAGATAATTTATATAATTTTATAAGCAGATAAAACACTTTATATTAATTAAAATACTCATGATTCTTTTACAGCTGTTATTTTTTTTAGTATCTTTATTTGTAGGTATATTAGAAAAATAATACTTCGGCTATGGCAGCATGTCAATAGCTATTATTATACAGGCAAACATCATACAATTTATAGTCTCACATACGTAATTTTTCATAAAGGGAGAGAGGACGGATTGATGCCTTTGAGATATGGTGCTGGAGATACATGTTGCGCATACCATGGACGACGAGATGCACAAATTTTGTAGAAACTGGACTTCAAATAGACTCTCAACCATTTGCCTGAGATGAATTCTTCAACTTTTGGGCATCTTACGAGAAGGAAAGATATCTTAGAGAAGCCTGTTGTGGTGGACTACGTCGAAGGTCGAAGAGGAAGGGAAAGATCCCCCCAGTCGTTGGATCGACCAAGTGAAATAGGCAACATGTACATCTCTAATGACAGCCCTGAAATCTGCAGGATGGCGTGAAAAATGCTGGAGCATAGTCAAGAGGGCGGGAGTTTATGGAGATCACGATCCTCAGTCACGAGGTATTGACGTGATGATGATAATAAAGAAGTAATGAAGTAAAATTTAGAATGAATGAATAAAAACTCGTGTATTGCTTACCCTCATTTTACTGATGAACATGGCATCCACTGCTGGAGGAAGTCCTTCACGTGACCTGGCTGCCTCCTGCCAGTCGTCGATGGCTGCGCGATATGCTGCTGCTCCTGCAGCGTGGTAGGCCATCCAGTGCCTGGCCAAAGAGCACTGGCGCTCTAGAACGAAACCGTACCGCCGACGTTCCTGGGTCATAGCCTGAATGCAATATTTAAATAACATTAAAATTCTAATGAATAAATTTCTGCAAAGAAATAATAATTATTTTAATTATCACACCAAAACTGTGTGCTAATATAGTTTCGAAGGTGCAGTCCCTCTCAGCATCAGATTATAACTAACTATAGTAGTAACAATAACACAACGTGTGTGTAACACAAAGTTTAGTTGTGAAAATTAATATAATCATGTTGCACTACAACATAACCGCCATGTCAATTAATGAAATTAATAAAAAGCAACAAGAAATCTAAAGGAATAAATTTCACTTGAAATCCTGCCGTTATGGTGAATTTTTTTACGAAAATGGAGCTATACAAATTAGTTAATGTTGTTGTTAAAGTTGTTTATGATTTTTCTCTCTTGTTTATGAACATTATGTACTTTCTTGAATAAAGTTTGTTAGTTATGTAGATCAATATTCTTGAGCATATTCTTGAGCATAAAAAATTTTCTTAAAAATATAACAATACAGTTTTTGATAGTACTAATGCGTGTATGTTGATAAATTTAAATAACTGAGTCTCGCGATAACTCCAAAGACATCATATAATGATATCACAAAAATAATACTTAATCACTGGTGTGCTTTGCAACTCAAAGATGTCGATCAAAACTATACATGACGGCAGTACAACGTACTATGCATGACGGCAGTACAACGTACTATGCAGTATGGTTCCAAGTACTGGAAAAAACTGAACAATAAATGAGCACCAACAAACTCAAAAACCTCAGTTGGGTTGGCCGAGTAAGTTGACTGGATAGAGTAAGGAAGTTAAGTAATTTGGAGTTTAAATGTTGTACCCATCGCAGAAAAGATGGGAGAAGCTAGTCTAAGATGTAATTAAAATACCAGATTACTACATTATCAAAACTGCATTAATAATAAATATTGGGTAAAAAACATAGAGTAATAAGTCATGCACTATTTTCTTTACTCCGCTCTACATTATACTCTTTGGTATGAGGAGAGTTAAATAGACAAAGGAAAATACGAAGTTTAATACGTGGATATTATACGTACTATACTTATGGTTATGGTTAATTTAAAAAAAATAACTGATTACATTAAAGTATCAAGATTATTTTATCAATTTTCTTTAAAAAATATTTATTGTGAATAAAGAAAACACGTTAACAATATTGTATAAAATTACAATTAAATGTTTTTTTTTAGAGGTTTGTTTTTTGAATTGACAACACTTTTTCCAGCAACAGCCAATTTGACAGCTAACAGCTGATTTGTGTTTAGTTTGGTTTGCCATTTCACCATAAATAGACTTATACCAGAACAAGGCTTGCAAATTGTGCAAATTTATTTCGAAAATCGTAGTTCAGTTCACGAAACTTACCGTGCGCTACGTCAATTTTACGGTCGACATAATTATCCATCCGAGCAAGTAATCCGATCATTTGTGCACCACGCGTACTCTAATTGATAATACGCATCCGCAGAGATGTCGTACAGTGCGCACCGAAGAAGCTGTTGTTTCTTCAAAAATGATGCCGGCCAGAACGTTAGAGCGCTATAGATCTATAATTACTGACTTTTTCGTTCGCGTAATGGACCTGTGAATTTCCCTCCAAGATCATGTGATTGAACACCTTTGGATTATTTTCTGTAGGGATATGTAAAGTTGCTAGTCTACGCCGATAAATCAGAGATTATAGACAATTTGGAAGCCAACATTCGTGGCGTTATTGCCGATATACGTCCCCAGCTGCTCCAAGAAGTGGTCTAAAATTGGAATTCCAGATTGCGCTTTATTCGGGCCAGCCGCAGCGCCCATATGCGCAAAATCATATTTAAACATTAATGGCATAAAAGTATCTACCAATAAAGCCAATACCATGGCCATTACCACAATTTTATTTCATCTTATAGTTCTATATCTATAAAAAAACACCCATTACAACAATTTAGTACCCTACACTGGGTTCCGCCGCCCTCAAACTCAGACTGGTTTATCTATAAAAATATATAACAGCCTTAAAAAAAGTTCATGTGCTGAGAAAGCCTCTTTGGTCAACCTGTCCAAAGGTTAAAAAGGTCACTTAAGTAAACAGGGTTGAAAGGTTTGTCAAACAAGATCTAACGTTCGGAGAAACCCGCATTTTTGTCGTTTAAATAAGTTTTTGAATAAACGAACTTTTTCAAAGAAACGTCAAGAAAAATAACATAATGTTTTTATTTGGAAAACCGATCGTAATGAATCAATTAAAATTATTAGGTACCTAGAAATCCATATAAAATCTAAATCATATTAATTTTAAATAGCTTAATATTTTATATTCATTTTACAGCAGCATTACAATATTTTAAATCTTTCAAATGTCGATTGCTGATTTTTTTTATTTTGTAATTTTTTAAAATGTACCTTCAGAACAAATAACATATACTTTCAAAGGAATTTGACACTTCTTTTCAATGAAAATAATTTTCATTTGGAACTAACGCGGCAATAACATACTGTAGAATTTTATTTATAAGAGAAGAATCTGTGATTTAACTGTTTTCTGATGTCTTTTCAACATAAATGATTTCAATAAATTATCTCATAACACATAAATAGAATATAGACAATATTCTTTAAATATTATGAGACTTACCCCTCTTACGTTTTTTGTGCAAATATTGAAGATGTATAATACACGGTTGAAAATTTAAACAGCTATGATGGAATTACTAGTTGTGAAATAAACTCTCCATCAACAAGATAACAAATGGGTATTTAAAATAACTTTTACTAACAGAATGTCGGATAGTAAAATCATTTGTGTTTTATAATAGTATTACAAACAATTTTTATGGCCTAACTGATAGGAAGATCATTGATTCAACCGTGAAGGAATTGGTAAAAATCGACAAACTAAAGTAACTGCATGAGGCTGATAGTAAAAGAGCACTGATAAACCGTCAACCCGGAGAAACAAAAAATTACATATATAAAAAACCGTTATAAAATTGTTGCTAAGAGAGAATAATGATATTATTATCAATTATAGTCATCTCTTTCTTCAAAGATAACAATTTGTTGCCAACAATTATACCCAGAAAATATTTATTTCTCTAAGTTGGCAATACAGTTCCCAAAACATTACCCGTAATAGACATCGGTGGAAAAACTCCTCCGTTTCGCTAGATAACTCAGGGGTGGCATTAACCTGAAAGTGGCTACTGTATTTTCAACCCTTATTTGTAAATTAAAAATGGACATTCGCAATGATGATGGTAATTTATTCGGTGCTGAATGGCTTACAAATTAAATGTTCAAAAAATTAGTTTTTAAAAATCTCCTAAACTTTTACTCATTATTACGATGAAAAACATATGAAATAATTTTCTTGTTGGTGAGGTATATAACGCCGATACAACAAATTGTTTTGTATGAGTGTAAAGTTCTGTGTTTCGTCTCAGAAAATAATATTCTGTGCAAGAGTTGTAGCCTAATATGTAATAATCTAAAGATAATAGAGAAAGTTAAAGAATTTGGAACTTCGGAAGCTGTTTGATAGCCCAAATATCTTGAGGGAGGTGAAAGAAAGAAGGCTGCATGTTGATTAGTCACGTAACATACACAAAGTCATTTTATACATGAACAGAATCAACACCAAGGAAAAGACCAAAATGAACTTGCGAGAGCCAAACAGAAATACTATTTTTGGACTAATTAAAGAATGACTATTTGATTTGTTTTAAAGCGTAATATCGTAATATATTAAAATGCCCATATAACCGTTTATGGGTTAAAGCATTATAAATTGACCAAGTTGCAAGAGATCCAGACCTCGCTCGTGGCGGAACCGAGAAATTAGCCAAATTTAAAAAAGAACAAAGAGCTAATATAGTCTTTCCGCCGTGTGGTCTGTTCAAAAAGACTGTAAATTCTTGGAATGCGGCATCGCGAAAAATAAATCTAGAATAAAATTCTAGACATTTTAAATGTACAAGAAATGTTTTAAGCAGAATTAGAAGAAAAATTGTATTTTTTATTCTTTCTCGTTTGAAAATATTGTTGTGATTTATTTTCAGCAAAACATTTATACACAAATAATACAAAGCAGAAATACTCTTTCCTAAAAATTCATTACACCAAGGTGTATTCGCTATTAAGCTTGTAAAGGCAATAAATAGCCGTACGGTGTTTCTTGTTTTCATCAGTTGTTATTAGATATTTGTTTGACGTTGTATTTGGCAGAAATATCGAACATATTATATACGTGTAGTAATAATCGAATTATGTTTGTGAATTATAAGTTGAGTAGAATTATTAAAATACAAATTATATAAGAATAAAGTATCGTTTTTATTGTCATGCTCATGAAAAGTGTGGTGCAGTGAGTTTTGGCAAGTGAGAGGTCGATATCTTGTGACTTGTGTTTGCGTCCGAACAGTTTAAACGACGTATTTTTAAGAATTATTATCGATATATGATACTTATCCAAATATTTGTGAATAAAACACAAAATCTGAACATTGAACCGAAACTAAGTAAATGTTTGTATCGGGAAAAATAGTTTCATAAATACTGTGTTATTGTAAAAACAATAGTGTTTATTTTATTTATCTAACACGAAAAGGATTTTTAAATTGGGCAAATATTTCGATCTACTTATGGTAAGAGATTCGCCGTCGCTGGTCTATGACATTCTATCGTCTATGACTGACGGTTTTTAATCCTAATATAAATAATTACATCTTGCTATAACAGTCTATCATAGTAAGATGTAATTTTACACGTTTGTCGGAAAAATTCATGGTAAAATTGAACATGATTAACTGAAGGTATAATTATAAAAAAATATTCAGCGTCTAACAACGGTAAATGTGACAAAATAGCAGGTATAATAACCTTGAAAACAAAATAAATAAAATTTTGCAAAATAAACATCAGTTCAAAAAAACTTAATTTAATATGTATTTTTTAAATATTTTGTTTATATTTTTAAATAATGGATAACATGCGTGCAGACTGCTTAATTATATGAATTCACCGCCATATAAAAAATATAATTTTCAATACCTAATTATATACGGTATATACAATTTTAAATAAACGAGAATTTAAAAAAAAAAAATTATAAAATTTGATTATTTAGATATGTAAAATTTACAAAAAATAATGTCTCCCATAAAATTTTCTATGTACAAATATCTTCATTTGAAAAATGATGCTTCGTTAATATACAAGATGTAACAGACCTAGTCCACAATATTTTATGGGTGAATACCTCACTATATTACTAGTCTAAAATGTTTAAGGAATATGTGAAAATTCTGCAATGTTACGGAAAATATTATTGTATGATATTTTTTCATAAATATGTTATGCTTGAAGTCTACGTACTTCAAAATAAATATTTGCGAAATTGTTCAATTATTTTCTATATCTTTGATTCAGGCCCTAAATCATCAAATAAAAAATAGTCTAGCCGCTAGAAAATTTGATGACTTTTAATTTTTTGTATTCAATATATAATTTGTAATCAATAAAATATTTCAATTAATCGAAATAATTACGATTTTTTAGAAATGCTGACATGATTGAGATTAAGCAAATATCTCGTCAACATTTTGATTCGTAATTTAGTCAACTATCCACCCATACAATATTGTGGACTAGGTCTGTTACATAAGTGATATTATAAATAAATATATTTATAACTAGAGCCTTTTAATGAATTTCAGAAATGTGATTTTATAAATTGGCGCCAAGACAAGTATCTTAAGTACTTAAATCTAAAGCTGTACAGGGCCAAGATAATATTTCTCGTGACGCTGAAAAGGGTCATGTTTATTCATCCCTTATGTTAATGCAAAATGAGGAGTCGTTAGATTAGCCTTAATAAATATATTTGAAGAGAGTCGTATTGTTCATTTTGAAAATGTTAAATTTTGACTGTCTACTGTGTTTACTGATCCCTACTTAGATCTCTAAATTGATTAAACTATAGCTGCTGCGTGGAGAAGTGAAAAATTATCAAATTTTAATTAATGATTTTAAATTTTGTATTATTGATGATGTTTTATGCGATTTTTCAGAACATATTACCAATTGTAACATAAGTAAAAAAAAATATTTGCATTTGTTTCCTGGACAAATTTATTTCCAATTAATTATAGATATCTACACATTTTAGGTATAAGCTCTTGGTTTCCATGAGATCATTATTATTTATATAAATTTGAAAAACCTATTTTGATATCTGAAACGATCACTCGATCCATCCTACGTAAATCATCATAACTAAAAATCAAGTCATTTTTATTTGTCATAGTATTTTGTAACAAATAAATAAAAGAGGTAAAATCTAAATGGAAATGCTAGATGTTAAAAAATATTCTGCAGGCCATCACCACAGTTCTCAGATAAATACATGACTAAACATGCGTTACCCCGAAACGATCGACTGTAGAAATGCCATTTTCGACAAATGCGCATCAGTTTTATTTATTTATTATCATCTGGTAGCGATTCAAAACAAACATTTCGTGCAGCGAAATTGTGCCACGTCTTGTCAACGACCCTTGTATATGTGTGAGGAAAATATTTATAACGGTGCCAGTGCCAGCTGCGCACGGCGCGTGGTGCCTAGGTCGTTCACTTTTTCCCTCATCCGAATTGACAGCTGCATTCACTCTGAACTGAAGATTTGATTATACTATTTCAATCAGTATTTGTTAATAACATTTTTTAATCTTGCGTTAAAGAGTATATAACGTACGGTTTTCTTTTTAATCACCATAACTGTCATTATGTCACCTTCCCTCGCATATAACTAAGTGAGACATTGCGATACACACGAGTTAGATTGTAAAAATGGCTTCGAAGGAAGCTTTATACTTGTAGGTATAGATTAATCCTTCCGATAGAGTTCAAAAGTCTCACATAACAAACCAACATACAATTTTGTCTTCCAAATACCATAGTTATTTAGAAATTCGAAAAAAGTTTTAAAGGTACATTTTACGACTATTATGGAAAAAGGTTCCTATATAGATAAGTTGACTTGTATTTATGCATGTGCATAGATGTCTATAGATCATAATATTTTAGGCAATATTTATCATGGTAAGCCTTATTTAAATATATATATATATAATAAAAATATACAAGAAAGGGCATCTTGGAAAAATAAATAAAAATAGCGTATGAATACAGAAATTTAGAGCAAGTCATTTTACAGCCCGTAAACATATATTTGAATAAAAAATTTGTATAATATAGTAAAAAAAAAATTTTTAAAGTCCACACTAGAATAAAAAGCAGTAATGTTCATATAAAGTCATGACAAAATAGTCGCACAGTAGGTACATATGACCAGTTTGTTATGTAATTTTTGCTCCTGTTTTAACCTGTGATTAGAGTTTTAGAACCTTTGTATTTAGTAGATATTATATTCATATATTATATTTATTATTGTATATATAATGTATGTATTATATATATATATATATATAATTAAATTATACATCTTTTTTTACTTACGTTCTTTAAGCTCTGTTCGCAGAATGCATCC
Organism: Eubasilissa splendida; assembly: GCA_031772225.1. NCBI lineage: Eukaryota > Metazoa > Arthropoda > Insecta > Trichoptera > Phryganeidae > Eubasilissa > Eubasilissa splendida. The sequence goes on along the minus strand of CM062858.1, from coordinate 25,150,062 downwards.
AGTTTAGTTTTTTCCTCCTCCAGAATTTGCATGTTCTGTGAACAAACAAATTACAAATAAAATATTTATAATAATGTTGCCTTAGTAAAAGTATACTTACTTCATAACATACACTCATTTTTATTCAATTCTAATTTTTAGTTCGATCCAAAAAAGTAATTATAAAACATATACAGGGTGTAACAGATTTAGTCCACAATACTTTGTGAGTGGATACCTGACTAAATAACGAGTCGAAAATGCTCAAGAGATATGTGCCTAATCTCAACCATGTCACAGTATAAGTATTTCAAAAATATTGTAATTATACGATTAATATTTTATAGATTCTATATTAATTATTGAATACGAAAAACGAATTTCGAGCAGCTAGATTATTTTTTGTAAGATGATTTAGAGCCTGAAGCAAAAATATAGATTAATAATGGAACAATTTCGCAAATAATTATTTCGAAATACGTAGACTTCAAGTTTAACACGATTATGTAAAAACTTCAAACAATAATATTTTCCGTAACAGTGCAGAGTTTGCGCATATTCCTCGAACATTTTCGACCCGTAATTTAATCACGTGTCCACCAATAAAGTATTGTGGACACTTAATTTTAATTATAATTATTTTTTATTTCATTTTCACTCTTAGAAATTAATGTCAGAGTGGTTAATAATTACTATTCAATGAAAATGTTGAGATTATTAAAATATTGTACACATATTGTTTTCTTTGTTAAAATGGTAATTCTAAAATATGACGATTAAGTTGAAATAGACATAAGCATAATAATGCAGTTTTTTATTTAGATATCAAGTAAATAAACAAAAAGGAAACGGGTGCTTACCTTCAGTTCCTTGTCCATGGCCATTCCGCTAGTCTTGGTGCTTTTGGTGTTCTTCTTCCTCTGCCTCTTCATCGCCGCTGCAGCCTTGCTATAGCTCTCGGAGCGCAACTTGTGCTGCTGAAGGAAACGCTTCTGTTCCGACTGAAATCAAAATAAAGACAAATTAAAGAACAAGTGTTTAAAATCCGCCCTAGAAAATATGTGAAAGATACTAATAGGACGGTATCTAAGAAAAATACCTACGTACATAGGACACAATTTATACTAATAGTATAATTATAATAATAGAAATAAGCTTGCTGTTTTTTTTTATATTTAAAAAATATTCAGAATGAAATTATTCACAAATCCATCTAATTCGAATACTTCAAAGATTGACACTTCACTCCAGCATAATGTATTATTTGCGACAGTTAGAGGACATTAGGATGACAGCGAAGATAACATATTATAATTAACGCGTGAATAATGAAATTAATTATTATTACGTTTTTATAATACGATTTTTTAATAAGGACAATTTGCAACAAATGCACAATTTTTCCGCACATTAAATTTTCAAATCTTAAATGAAAGCTCTAAATAAAATCGATGCTACCGGATGGACACGACGAATGTACACGGCAGGACGACGAGATAATTAATTATTATTAACTTTCAACAATATCAGAACCATTTAAGCAGATATTTCTTGTCGCTGTTATTCTCCGTTACCGTTGCTTGTCTACAAACTCTCTCGGTATGGTTTACACAGACCAGATACATAATGGTTTCACGATGTCAGGGACAGCCCATTCATAATGATTTGAGAGTCGATAAATTTTAATATTAAATACGGACTGACGTTACGGCTTTCAACACCAGCCACACAAGTTAGTTAAAGGTTTCTCGGTTAAACTTCTGATACGTGGGGAGTTTCTGATTGAATTTTTGATTGGATATCTGATAGAAGTTTTATAAAGTTAATCCGAAAGTGGAGCCGCACGTCACGAACCTAAAGTGCTAATATGTCAAATTGATTAATAATAAGTAACTCAATAGTTGTAATTAATTAAACCACACTCGAACAAATGTATAAATAAATTAATTACACGGATGTAAATGAACAGGGCATTTTAGATCCGACCGGTTTGGTAAAAATAATAAAATAAATATTATTTTTTTATAATACATGGCACAATTATCAAACACATCTTTGTTATAATTAGTCATTTATCGATATACATATGTTGGCTCCGGTATCATCGTACCAAAGCCATACTAATACAATATTCATCAATTTGACGTGAGATTCGTTTTTATATAGATTCCAGAAAGCAGCCAGAGAGATACTATGGAAGTCATGCACCCTCAAATGGGGAAGGTAAACGTCAGATTTATGTGCTCAAGTCGCAGAACTCAGTCACAGAAATTCACCCAGTCCAGGTCGCAAGAGAGTGCGAGGGAGAGCCAGTCATTTAAATGGGTAAAACGTGCTGATATACACCGAAAACACACAATACACCGGTTAGACTTTGGTTACCTTGGAACCCATGCGTTTTTGTACTTACGCGGTAGTTTTCAATATTTCATTTACTAATTCATCATTAATTATTTATATTTTTCAGCGATATTAATTTTTCAACCATAAAAAGTATATTCTGTATCATATTGCTTCATTGATTGTCTTAAAATATTTTTACATTACACCTTATTTACATGAGAGGGTGGGGAAATAAGGGATGCAGGAAAGGTGGAAGAAATTCGAGAGAGGGACAGGAATCAGGAACAGGGGCTGGCTGAAGGAACACTCAGAACCAGAAAACACGACCTATCTGTGAAATGCTCCTTTCGGTATCTTCTTTCATTGGATCCACAGATCTTCCGGCTTACATATAACGTATAATGCTATTCAGTACGAAGTATAATTGGACATACATTTTCGCGAAAGTTTCAAACAATACCATACACAAATAGCACTAGTCGATTCGTATGGTAGCGAGAAACCAAAACACACACAATAAACTATCAGCCCCACACAGCAGGATGATATTTCAAGACAACAATTTATTCCCACAGAAAGACGAGCATGGTGACAATAAACGCACCTAATGGTAAATGCTTACTTGACAGTTCTAATGTACAACCTTAACTCGTACAAAAACCATAGAGAATACAGCCACAGATAAGATCGTGTTCTGGTATATGGCAAGAGGGTAGTGGATAGGAAGTAGACGGGGCGCACACGGCGACCGGTGAACGTTGGATAGTCATAAAGATCGAACACACATTAATGTCACACTAAGATAATCTATCAGGATCATTAACGATCTTTTGATAAATCTTGGTATATCAGCTCAGATCCAGTGATATAATTAAATAAGAAAAGTAACAGCAATATAAGACATGAGATTTAACGCATTTAAAACATTATATAAATACACTATGGTAACAGAAATAAGCAAGTGAATAAGATACCAATCTCCTAATGCACATAACACGTGGTCTTACCATAAAATAGTATCAATCTAATTGCGAAAATATACTACAATACAATTGAAATGAAATGAATCGGTTTTTAGAAATGATAGCGTCCGGTCATCTTGCATGATATACAGTGTTGTTGCAGAGAATTTCACTTCGAAATAGTATTTAATTATTTATTTATTCATTTAATATGTTTGTTTAAAAAACAACATATTAAAATAGTTTGTGTATTTGGAAAGCATGTTTGATAGCAACGAAAAGACAGAAAGATATTAAAAGGAGGGTGACTGCAGAAAATAAAATGAACGGCGCTTTGAATAGAATTATAGCTAATGGGAACTTGTCAACTGAGGCAATACTAGCAGTTTATATTAGAGTCCCGGTACTGGCACTGATGTATGGAAGTGATGCCTGGAGTTGGCAGAAGAGGAACGAAAGTAGACAGAATGCAGTGGAAATGAGATTACTTAGGCGTACGCGGGGCAAATCCATTTACGACACAGTAAAGAATGAAGAAATAAGAAAATAATTTAAAGCTTATCTTAGTATCACTAGGTGATTTGGTCATGTGGAACGGTTGAATGAGAAGAGAATGGTAAGAAAGATATATGACGCAAGTGTTGATGGCACCAGAAATAGAGGACGTCCGCGAAAGACTTAGCATGACCAGGTAAACAAGATACTGGAAGATGGTCCTGTTAGAAGCCACAATAACCGGCGAGCTTGTAAAAAAAGATGTATGAATGTGGATAAGGCAGGACAGAATAGTGTGGCGCTCTTATCTTCTCTGCCTACCCCCGCGAGGAAACAGCACGCTGGTAAGTAAGTAAGTAAGTTTAATCAACCATTCGATGCCTAAAACTGATATAAAGTGTTGTTGCATGATTAGTGTTAATTACAAAATGAGCTTAATACATTTAATGTTTCCGTAGTTAAACCCTTTTTTAATATGTAAATAAAAAGTAAATATAAATGTGTTGATTAAAACTACTTCAAACCAAATATAAAAACATATTCCACAAAAATTTCTTTCGGAACAGTCGCCAACTGCCGGAACTATCAACATCTCGAATGTTCATGCCAAACACACTGGAGTGGTTCGGCAAACACAGGTAATACAGCAGCTGTATTCAGGGTGGTTATATTCAGGCTACATTCAGACGAATGCAATAAAACACCCCTCCCAGCACAATCACGATATTCAAAGCCTGCGTTTTACCGGAATTCCCTTGGCGCCAAATCTCTGGCAAACAGTATGAAGGCCTGCATTGAGCTATTCTATGTGATATCTCACCAGGGTGCTGTTTTGATGTTGACACTAAAATATAACTTATTGTTATGTACTTGTCTTCTAAGTACGTCATCAGTGTACACCTCGTAATGTGAAGGTCCAAGAAATAGACTTTGTAATAATTACAGGTTTATTATAATTTGATACAAATTAGTACAAGGTATATCACTAGTATAAGTCAATGATATAGCCGATGGACACGCAGAGAGAGAGAGAGCCGCGCCTTGCTGCGCGCCGCTCTTTATAACCTCGCACACATGCACCGGCGGTGCAGCATTCACACACACTCACACACAACTATACAATCCCAAGAACATCACACTTATATATAGAAGTATAATAAAATATAAAAAAAACTATTTTATCCTCTTTACTTTTTGTTTAATATTCATAAAATACTGAACACTTTCTCCAACCTATATTACTGTTCCTTACACCTCAATTTAATTTTAATATTTGGTTACTGCGCACGCGTTAGGCCAACCAGCTCCATAACCAGTTCATAATTCAATTTTACCAAGTTAAATTTTATTTTTTGTTGCCCAGGAGTTCGAAATGAAGTGGCTTGCGGTGCACCGTGAATATTCTGTCTCCTTTGATGTTCTAAATAACTGTATATGTATTCAGTCCTTCTCTTTCACACGTTATTTTATATTCCGTCTACGTCTTTATGTATATGTAAGTGTACTCTTTTTATATTTATAGTTTATTTTAAATACGTCCTGACGAAGCTTGAGCTAAACGAAACCGGTTGGCGTGTAATAAAATGCGTGGTTACATACAAAGTTATTGTATTTTATTTAATCTAATATGTCAAACCACAAAGTGATTGCTTTCTACGAACATATAGTAATATATTTTCTGACGTTCCATACCATGCAATGAATGCTTTAAAAAAATTTACAAGACGCAGTTTTGTTTCATCTACTCGTAAATTAAAATTGCAAGATACCGAAATCAATTTAATGTTTTTATGAGACATTTCTTATATATAACATGGGTACCGTAATCCGCCCCTGGAGGTTTACGGGTGACGTTGCCACTCGTCTACCACAAACGAAACTGTTGATATTACGGAAGTCAGACAGCAAAGGTGAATTATTTATTGACGTTATTGGTTCAATGTTCGATCACAGTGTATTGTGAGTTATGAATATTAATTACAATTTAAGTAAACACTTTTATTTGTATGACTAGGTTATTAAGAATATTTATCATTATTATATTATGTTATCTTAATTTTATTGATTTCTGACTTTTGTTTTAAATTCTAATTTATCTGTACATACCTATTATACTTATAACAAATAAATTTAAAACTTGATTACATCAATTAAACAAAAATTAAAAGAATTATAAACATCGTACAAGGTTGTAAAAGATAAATATGTAACAATGTGTATAAAAGCTTAACCCCTTGTTTTAAATAGGAACACTATATATTAAAGTTTTAAAAAATCGTGAAATAAAATCACTTTATTGTAAATTTTGAATTAAAGTTATTTAAACGAATGTTCAAAATAATATATTATAACTGTTCATAGGTTTTTGGTGCAACTTTGTGGAATTCCATGATTATTTTATAAATTGAGTTGAAACTCTGTTTAATATATGTTCACTATATATATTATTATACTAAACGTTAGAACATTTTCGGGAACATCTCCTCATTATCAATAATACAGTTCAACTAAAGTTAAAAACATTTACATACAGTAATTAAGAGTAAGCCTGAAGTTAAGGGAGGTAGGGGTGAGGTTAAAATAGATTAAAGAGAGGATGTAATAGGCGATATTTTGATGTTTATTATATCATTATTGTTATTCTTATTATTAAAATTTTTTGAATTTTCTAAGATGTCTAACTTTGTCGTCCTGTGTCGCAACTATGTAGAAGTTCTAAATTAATATTGTCTGGCATTTCAAAATTTAGACTGATGTTTTTTATTGCTTTTTAATGTTCTTCTAATCTTTTGCCTATTCTTCTGCTTTGTCCAATATAAAATGCGTCACAATCCTTGCAACTCAACTCTTCGCTTTTTTTTTCTTGGGGGTATTTTTGATTAACTCTTATATATATATATATTTTTTTAATATTGTTTTTGTGTAGAAGGCGGGGTAAATTTATCACAAAGATACCATACCATAGAAATGAGCACTAAAATATTGGTAATCATGTCAATAACAATATATTTAATTTATGAAGAAATAATTGAGAATCAAATAATGGACAGTAAATATTTATGGCGTGGAAAAATCTTTAAAATACTTGGTGATCAAGTATTTGAAGGTGTTATCTAAAATAATACTTGAAGACCAAATGACAGATGTTTATCATTTGCTTAATGGATACCAAGAAAAAAATATTTTCCATCTCGCATACACTTACGTTCCATATATTATCATGATTTTTTTTAACTAACCTAATATAATCTCACACAGAACTATTTTAACGTAACCTGTACTTTGTTTGTAACTGATTACTTATGTTTAAAACTGTTGATAAAAACTCTATAATTACTATGTAAAAGGTAATCCTTGCCGTAAAACTTTTATGCAGTTTGGCAAATAATAAAATTATAATGTATATGAGTAAATGTATTAAAGTTGAAATACAAAAAGTGTTGAGAATATTTTTGTGATCATTTTAAAACGTTTCATTCAGACACTTAATTTTGCTGCTCGTTCATAAAATTAAAACTATTATACAGATAGAAGATGTTTTAGGTACTCATAAATATATTTTGGTGCCAGATTTGGTACTCACAAAATAAATTAGTGCTTACTTAAAATTTAGCGCCCAAAATAGTGTGAAATAAATAATCTTAATCTAATTATTGTTTGTGTACATCATATATATATATAAAGAATGTCCCAAATATAACGCAAGATTTGAATTTGCCGCCATATCTGCAGTAAATTGTTGGCAACCCTGAAAAGAAAAAAATTAACAGCTGAGAGTTTAGGGTTAGTGAAAATGGGGCGTTACACGATACAACAACGTGTTTTAATCATTGAACAATATCTCAAAAATAATGAAAGTTTGGCGGCCGCAATTCAAAAATTTAATACAAAATATGATCGGAATAGTGTTTTAAGTTCATCAACTGCGAAGAGATTAATTGAAAAATTTAGAGAGACTGGATCAGTTGGAAACGCTAAACACACTGATCGTCCAAAAACAAGCCAGTCAGCAATTATGCAACATGGTCATGGAAAATTTCGACAAAAGAGTGCGATGTGCCAGCAAAGCCGTGCAGGCTATTTGACTGATGAGTTATTCCATGAATAACTCTATCCCATGTACTTATTATTATGATTCAATAAAAAAATAAAAATCTAAAGACTAAAAACTGTGTTTTCTATTTAATTTAAATCTTGCGTTAATTTTGGGACACCTTTATAAGTTTTTAAAATAGTACAACTTAACTTCTTCTAAAAATTGATTGAGGAAAACATACAGTCGTTAAAATATTTTAATATGTTAATATATTATAAAATTAAGACCAAAGTCATGTTTTCAGTAATTCATATTATTAAAAGCTGGTTGACTGCTTCTCTCACAAATCCTCAAAGGTATTTACTCCAAAGGACATAACCTCCCTAGGAGAAAATTTATCGTACATATAAATATGTCTTATTAAGCTGACAACCCAGAGAGTGAGAAAATCTAAAATAATCATATTTTAATGCAAATGCTCACGTAAAGTTTTTCACATAACTCTTTTGACAATATATTAAGTACAATCAATTATTTATAAATTAATGCTGACCGATTAAGGAACTGTCTCCACCACTACCATTCAAATGACAATGTGTTTTTAAAAAATCTGATAACTAGAAAATTGTATTTATTAATGACATAACTTAATACAATTAATGCATCCCACTGTTCTGACCTACGATGTCGAAACTTTGACACTAACCTCATCCGAAAGTCAAATAAAGACGTTCACAGTAGAATCAAAGAAGGGGATGTAATTCACAAAATAACATAGCTGAAATGACAAAAGGCTGTGCATCTCGACCAAAAGAATGACAACCCTTGGAGTAATGAATATAGTGAATGGAGACCCTGTACTGGAAGCTGAAACCTAAGTCATTCCCGAGCTGGACCGATCATACAAGAAAGATCGCAGAAAGTAAATGAAGAGGATGCAGAGAAATGGTATTCAGGAGTGAATGAGCGTAGACTGAAGAAGTAAAAATACAAAATTAATATTATGTACCTATATATTTCGTCTGTCGAGAAAATAAAGACATTCTACAATACCAGTCTTCATCATAAACGAAAGTGATGAGAGTGAAAAATTAATCGATTTCAAATGAGTAAACAAATATATATATATATATACGCGAGATATACAAGAAAAAATAAATGATATTTATTATATTATCAAGTAAAGCGCCATCTAGTTCATAGAATTGTAATTAATTAAGTGCTTCAAACAATTCTTTACAAATATTTATTGATATTTCTACTTATGAAACCTTTTGAACCATCTTCAATTCAGTATCAGAATATCAATAATTATTATTCTTTTAATTAATGTTGTAAGTGATACTTGTATCGTACTTTTGAAATTTATAATCTACGATATATTTATGTTTACATATAAAATTGAATGAGTGTCTACTGCTTTTTATACAATACTGTACCGTTTAACTAAACAAATTTTTCCAGAGTTACTCTTTAAGATCTTGCGCAAAACTTAGACTCCATTCCTCCTCCCCCATACCACCTCTTCACCAAGATATACATGTGTATTATATATTTTTATTTTATTTATTTATCCTTTTTGACAAGTAATATGTATTTACATAATATAAAAGATGTTCACTGTCTCCTTAACTAGACCGAAGTCTGTGCTTGCAAAATTGAATTAACAGAAATATTAAATAATTTAAAAAACATAATAGAATTAAAAACATTGAAAACCAAAAAACTTTTCAAGGTCCAAACCTGAGAATAAAACTGCTACAACAATATATTAAATTACCTAATTGCATATCTTGATTAACTGTTTATATATATATTGTACATTGATCATTGCACTTTACTTACTGTTATATCGGAGGAACACTGTCTGCTATAATACAGTAAATTACTAGTGTAGCAGGCAGGGTACCCAAATATATGTCTTACTCTCTTACTGATATATTGTATTTACTTTGCCAAATTTTATATGCATACCCTCGGTACATTTGTCTGATATTAGTAATATTAAGCAACACTCATACTAATTAACTAGGTGAAAATGTATACTTAATGAATATTAATTTTGAAGAGTAATACGTCAGACCGTTAGACATTATTTATCAATGTAAGTACATAATACATGTAAAAAGTGAACCTAATAAATGTATTATTATTTTTTATTACTATCTATTTCAAATCTTGCTCAGTTGTAATCTAAAACCATTTTTATTTAACATTTGTTCACTTCTGCCTAATTTTTTTTTATTTTTTTACCGAAATGGATACTCTTTGAGCCTGTACAAAACAACCAAACCAATCCACTTCCTCATTCTCTAACTCTGTTCCTGAATTTCGAGCAACCCCAGGCACAGACCGCTAATATTATATAAAACACAATTTACTTAAGTGTTTACAACTAAGTAAAAATGTTTTCATAAAACAAGTTATCTTCCGCTTTACGCCACATTAAATTCAGTTCATTTACTATATATATATTACTTTTAGAAAGATCGTAACTCCTACTTACCCTTACCCCTACTTCTACTATAGAAAAATTGAAATTGAAGTAGCTTGGACACGTCTTGTGAATGCCAGAGGAATGACTACCAAAATGTATATTCGCCTTCGTATCTGTCGCCCCAGCCTAACTTGGGATAAATCGCTTGAGATAGCCATATCGAATTTTGATTAGACAACAAGTATCGAAGCAGCGCAAGACACGGAACGATGGAAGCACCTTATTGAGTTATAGATATCCCTAACCTTCTCAAGATAAGGGAACGAAGATGATGATTAAATTTATTTTTAATACTTACTATATTCTATATTTGTTTTCATTCGTCGATAGACTTCCCAAATCCCAAAAAGGTCAACATAAAGTGAAAGTATTTTTTTATTACAATAACAACGTGCTTCGATAACAATCCGACACTATTTATATCCTCATTCCTATACATCACGACTATCGCACCGCCTGAAGAAGGTCCGAGCCGGAAGTGACGCGCCCTTCCTACAACCTGTCGCCCCTGCCGCTGGACGCAAACATCCGTTCGGCCGGTCTCCGCGTCCAGACCGGAAATCGATGATTTCCCGCGGGTGCAATGGGAGCGCACGTTCCGATAGCTCGCTGCCAAAACCGGGGGATATCCGAAATCTAGTTTTCTCGGGGAGAGGATAACCGTTGTCAGGGATAAGATTTATAGCGCATCAGGAACATTTTTTTCTTTGATTTTTGGTTTTGGTGTTTTGTTTTTGTCTTGATTTATAGGACAATATTTTTTCTTTCATCTCGATTTTTATTTGTTTTTGACTCTATTCAATTTAACATCTAGCATAATTAATGTTTTTTAACCATCAGTATCATTAATTATCCTACGACAATTGGGTGTGTCAGCAAGAACTTAGTACTTGATGAAAAAAATTGTTTCTAATTTATGGGGCAATATTTTTTCGCACAAATTTCTTAAATTTATTTTGTAATTTCTTAAATCATATTAAGATCCAGCATAATTAATGTTTTTAACTATCATCATCTTCATTTTCACCCCCATATCTTTATCCTAAAAGGGTCCCAAAATCTTCAAAAGGCTTTTCCTGTTTTCTTCCCTAATTTTGACACGGTACTGCAAGCCAGTACTTACATACCACCAACAATGGTACACTTTTCTTTCGACATGATATTGTAAATCATAACTTAACATAACAATAACATATACACTTCTGTATTAGTGACATCAGCTCTGATGATGAACCCTGTCGATCATAGAGGTTAAGTTAAGTGATAATTTCATTTTTGATAGACAATCAAGACCCGATCTGTCCATATAAATCGTGCTGTTTACGTGCCTTTGTTGCTTCGATTAGCACGCCTGGAATTTATTATTGTTACTATTGCCAATATATATGTATGAATATTACCGCCCTTTTCAAAGATTGAAGAGCGCGTAAAATGACAAAATCCAATTGCATCCAGTACACCGTGTGGTAAAGAGATCTCAATAATCAGTGTGCATTTCGGTCGGTCAGAAATCTACCCAGAAGAGGAATAACAACATCGGACCAGCTACGACGTCAGAGCATTAGCACGCTCAATAAAAGGTTAGTGGTAGTGTTCATATTTCAAATCTGACCATATTATCAATAGGAAACCCGGGAAGCACAGCTGTTGAAGGCACTCACAGGAACAGTCCTTATTGTTGTTTATCGCAAACTTATTCTGGGGCATTCCACCGGTTGCCTTCCCCTGAAGTTGCCTAGAAGACATAATGACAATCGTTCCTCTGACATTCGCAAGACGTATCCAAGCCACTTTAATTAAGATCTTTCTACATGTAGAAGTAGGATCTCCATTATTGCAGTATACCTCACTCGATCTAGTAATGTTTTTAACCGTACGATGTAAACATTTTTTTGGTTAATATATCTATAACAAAACCACGCAGGCCCCATAGATGCGAATCTTAGAACACGAATTAATGATAACCGAAACACCTTTCTTACTTATCTTAAAAATTTTAAGTTTAGAAAAGATACACGTTAAGTCAGGGTAATGAAGACGTGACGTGGGATATTTCTTCAAAAATCTTCTTCTCGGTGTGCATTACTGTTTAACGGACGTTAGCTTCATGTTGGTTCTCATTATATTTTTACTGCGGTCCGGAAAAACTCTACAATATACTAGCCAAACCTCGGTTTTAATTCTTATTCTTATTTGTCGACCATATTTATTTTTTATTTATAAATAAATTTTAATTTGTGTCAAATTATGTTTGTGAATTTAATTTTGCATTTGTTAACTTAGAAACTTTTTTTTTTTGTAACACAACCTTGGAAATCACTACGTTTATGTACTGACCCATAATACATGTCCTGTTAAGGATGACGGCATTTAGGTGTATGAAATGATTTCACGTGCATCTATCAAAATGTATAGAAATGCATAAATATGTAATATTCCAAATATACTTCTGGATGATTGGAAAAAAATATATATTAAGGAACGTTTGTAATCTGTATATACATCTACTAAATAATAATATAATGACAATTTGTTATACTATTTATTTCATTTATATAAATTACCACAAAATATTTTGTACCAATAATCGTTGGCATTTTTAAAAATTATAAAAAAACGTAGGTAACACCACTGCCACACTGTGCTCAGCTACCATAGAAAGCTTACCAAAGCTACAAAAGCGCTTGACTCCAGTCCCGGCGTCTGCGAGTAACGTCACAACAGACGTCCGACCGCAAACGACGCCAAGCGCCGGTTTACTAAGTCGGTTGAAAGGGTTGAGATGAATTTTATTATTGCGCCATTCACGACACTAAATTCACTGCCATGCGCTCTTTTGAACTATTGCAGGTGAGAGGTATGTTGAGAGAGGCGTGGTGATGGCTGAAAATTGTATATGTACACGTGCACGATGAATACATAGAGTAATATACTAACTTTGTGAATCTAGGTAGTAAATGTACTCCTATTGGCAACTGGAAATAAGGTAAACCTTTCAAGTGAATCCCACTAATTTCATATAACTTAGTAAAGATGCAACTAAAACGCAGAAGGCTATAAAAGAAGACTGAATGTGGTAGAAATACACTAATGGAACACACTTACATACAATGATAGCAAACTTACAGATTAAATCTTAAAGATTTGGATATAAATACATAAATATAATATAATTAATAAAATACAACAAACGCCATCATGTAACACTCTTCTGTATACATTATATTCCCTTTACACAATTCCTAACAGGTACATATTTAAATATATGATACCTATACCTGACACCAAGTCATCATCCATAGGGTGACTGAAAATTTAGTATGAAAAAATATCTTTAGAACACAATTTTAGAGACAATAGAAAAATTATATCGTCTTCATTTTGGCTACTTGTATAGGAATATGGAGTAAAAATATACTTACATGTATAAAATATATACACTGTAAGTCAAATTTAAAGACCTACAAGAGATTAAAATTGAATTGCCAAATTTAAAGAGTCTACTAAGTAGCGACCGCATCTGGATTTGGACTATCAAATATCGGACTCAGCGCGCACGCTATAAAATGGGTCTAAAAATTATTCTTCTCCACAATTCTTCACCTGGAAAATTGTTCGCCGTGTATATTGAAAAAATAGTTTAAAAACTTGAATAATGTGTAATTTAAAAAATATATAAAAATTACTTTTGTCTACATATATACACATGAATTTATAGAAATTGTACCTAGCACAATATAATGTGATATAAAATAAAATAACAATTATTAATAAAGTCAAAATAGGAATTTAACTAAACACCTAACCTAACCATTTTAAAACGAAGAACTAAATGTGTTCACAAAATAGCTTTGAATAAGCATATAACAATCCATAATACATTAAAACAGTCAAAAAAACAAAAATGCCATTGTAAATCAAATAATTAATCAAAAATTCATTTTTTCAACATATTTACCAAACCATTTTCTAAACCAAAATTCTGATTGATAATTTGTGGGCAGACGATGGTCCAGACACCTTACAAAAATTGTATTATTTAAAAATTTATTTAAAATATTTCAAAGGTTCTGCAAGACCTGTTCAAAACAATAATTTTAGCAATTGCTGGAAACATCAAATTCCTTTTAAAATTTAAAAAATACAATAGTTAAAAAAGAGCTTGTCTTACTTTCAGAGTAACTCAAACTTTTGTCTAAAACAAAATATTCAAATTATGTGAGGAGTTTCAGCCTGAACGTCGAGAGCATTGTGAAAGTTGTTGGCATTGTGAAACAAGAAATGTGAAAGTAAACTTACTTGTACAACTTTCGTGTCCTTTTCCAAATTGGTTTCCAATGGCACTAGAAGGTCAACGTAAAAGGCCTTCAACTGAAAAGAGAAAAATTACAATCAATCTAAAAATTCAAGAACATCCTGTTAATTAGTACAGGGTGAATATAATGTTCCAGGCCGATTTTGTTTGGCCACCATTTTAATTTGGCAGACATTTGTCAGTTCGTATTTGGTAGCAAGAAATGTTTCCCGGCCGCATAATATCAAAGTGGTGATATCGACTAGCTTCCTCGGTCACCTAATCTGACTTTCTGTGGGAGTACTTAAAAGGAAAGGCAATAAGCCAACAACAATTCCGATGCTACAAGATAACATTCGAAATAAAATTGCTGTAATAACACGCCAAGTGTGCGAGAATGTTATGAAAAATATGGTTAAAAGATCGCGCATTTGTGCTGCTGCCAGAGGCAGCCACTTGGCCGATGCCATATTCCATATATAATTGTAATAAAAAGAATAAAAAGTAATCGATTAATAAAAATTTAATAAGAATATTGTGTTTCATTTCTTAGTTATTCAAAAACAACTTCACCTTGTATTATATTGTTCTTGTTTATTTCACTAATTCTAGTTTTAAAGTCTTATGATTCTACAATTTGTGAAAAAATTGCTACTCAAAGGTGCCACAACTCAAAACCAAACCGATCTCGTATTTTGTGCCAGGTGCGCTTTCAACAGGCTAGTGCAGTCTATACATTGAATTAAAATGTGGGGAGTAGAGAACAAGTATAGGTAGATGTAGTTTAATACTTAACTACCCAAGAATACATCATATTGTACCGTCTTTATTGCCGGTAAAGAAAAACACCAAAATAGCCTTTCTATCAAATTTTATAGAATCGTAAGTTTATTATCTATTTATTATGTTCATCCGATAATTATTTTAGAGATAAAACAAGTTTCATAAATTATATTTCAAATCTTCATACTGGCGTGTATTTAAATATCTGTCATCTGTCAGAAAACAATTACGTTAAATCGACATCGGTTGAAATTTATACAAGACATAAACCGCTTGGTTTATTTAAAAGCAGGGTGATAATAATAATCGCCGCTAGTACGGCGGGACCCAGAAATGTAATTTGTAGTCAAGTATCATGAGAATGGAATGCTACGTATATTAGATTGGCATAATTTGGACTGTGTATAGTTTTTTTGATAATAAATTATATTTACAACATTAAAAAATAGATTTTACGAATGTACTGGTCGTGGCTGTGTAGTGGCCAATATGTAATATTTTATATTGGTAAGTATAAATTCATAACTCTTGGTTAAACGGAATTTTCTTATGATGGTACGTCATCTCAAGATGTTGAATTTTTAATATTTAATTGTAGCATTTTTGACAATGAAAGTTTGAAATGCAGAAATGATTTTTTGAAAAGCACAATAATATTAATTTGTGTAATCTACAGTGATCAATGGATGACAAGCGACCCAGCGGCCTCACAATCTTTGCTGTACCTTTGTTTACAAAAGTCAATTTTTATTTCTCTAAAAAGGGATTCATTGCCTCAATATTGATTATGTAATTTATCGAAAATAAGCCACATTATTATTGTTATCTTGGTTGTTGTTTAAATATGTATATTATTTTTAACTTTTTTCGATTAATATTATATTTTTTAATGGAAAAAAAATCAAAAACCTAGTTCAAAATATGCACAGATATCTGTGTTTATTTTTAAATTAAGTACGTTTAAATAAATATTTTGTCATTTACGTCCCTCTACACTGATGTATAATTTTATCGGAAGCCGCTACTACTCCGAAACCATTGTGAGCTGAATGAATAGATTCCAATTATAAAACATGAATTGTTCAATAACTTCAGAACCGAAATCTGTATATTTGAAAATAAAATCACTGTGCATCTAAATAATTTATAGATAACAATGCAGTGTTACCCAATAAAAAATTTAACAAAAATCCCCCTCTTTTAACAAACACAATTGAAAAAGTCACATAGTTTTTCAATTTTTAGCACAGAAGTATTTGAAATACATTCGTTAGTCCGGGATCGATTGATTAAACAATTATCATGGTCAATTTTATCTAAATAGCTACTAAAAGAAGGTCTAACGCCGATAAAAGTCTGCATTATTCCATTCAATTTCATCCGGTAGGGTAAATACAAAGTCTTTTGGTCTCATTAAGGAGTCAGCGGTAGTCGGGCCGTTGATTTCAAACATAGATAAATTTTTATCAACGATAAATCGGAGAGTGGGCTTTTTCGGTTCTAATATAATTTTTCTTCGTTATAATAATATCGACCGTGTTAAGGTCAAAGGTTTAATTCACAGATACTATTTATTCTTTTTTGGAAAGGCTACACGTGTTATTATTTAACATTAATACAGGACTTTTGTAATGTGTCAGAAACAGACTTTTGTATTTAATTTAAAAATATTAATAAAAAACATAGTTACGTTTTTTCATTATAATTAAAATAACAGTTTTCGTTAATCCCGAGATTAGCATGTATAAATAAAGTTTGGTGATTTATACTTTTGTTTAATTTGAGGTACCAAAATTAGATTAAATTAGTCTAAATTATTAAATGAAATACTCAATGCTTTGATATTACATTGGGCATATTATTGATAATAAATAAATCATAATTTATAAAAATTGTTAATTGTATCATTCATTATTATTTGTTCAAAGATTCTATACTTTCCTTACTTAAATATAAATCTCTTCCAAAAAATGTATTTGTTATTTTTATTTTATTTTATTAATGTATCATTAATTAATAATTATTATTATTATATTTGGATAATTTTAGAGTGCAAAACAATAATAATATTAATTTATTTAATGTAATAAACCATCAAACTGACGGAACACGAATAATGCGATGGTTCATAGTTTAGATTTTAAATGAAAACTTTACATGGACTTGCTCTTTTTTAAAAATTAATGTATCTAATCTAAGTAGATATTGACTTTGCATGTGTTCAATAGTAATTTATTTTTATGTACGTATACCAGAAGGATAACAACCAATTATTTAATTATTGATATTAGAAATAAAGAGCACTTGAGATACCTAAATTGCAACAACTATTCTAAATTTTCTAATCATCTTTGAAAACATTTTTTTTTTGATATTAACAAGAGTTTAGAAATTATACATACATACAGGGGTTTACAGTTAGAAAAATTAGAAATTTTAGAAATAAGAAAAAGTGTTAAAAACAAGCTAAATATTATAAATAACCAAATTCACTTTGCAAATAGTCACTTTTAAATTTATTTTCATATAAGTTATTACTTATTTACGACTTTAAAGTTTTGTTTGTATTTATGCATGCATTTTTAATTACAGTACACATTGTTTCTTGAAGAAGATACCATAGGTATCAAAATATGTTGATTAATTAATAAATAGTGGCTTAAACAAAGTATTTATATCTAATTATTTATATAAAATGAAGCCACAAACTAATTTTTCTAATATTGAAGAAGTATTTAGTATAAAATTAAAAATATTTTTTTTATTGTTATTATTAACAGACCTAGTTATATTGCGTGAATAACGTCAAAGACATAAATATTTGTACTTACAATATTCATTTGTTGTTCTTGTATTTCTCTGTAGACCTCAACCACCTTCATCAATGCGGTTCCTGAAACAAAGTAATAATAAAATATGTAAAAATGTACTAGTTACCGCCCCTTACCCAGAACTGTTTATAAGAAAAAGCTCCTGTATGGTCCAACTCATTCGCCACCTGGTTGGGATTTATTAAACAGCTGTGCAACTTCGTCTCGCACAATGTAACGAGACAGAGCCGAACAGCTGCCATCTCAAAAACCCGTAACAGTCCCCGATCTTTATTTATTAGGATTCACAATTACATGCATGAAAGAAAATAAACAATAATTGGAAAGGAACAGAGTAATAAGAGGATAAAATAACATCCAAAGTAAGAAACATAATAAGATTGCAAAGGATTATACAATGTCAACATAGTATCATTATTTTACTTTAGTCGGGGCGCCGGAGGGAGAAAAGTAACACGCCCCCGAGAAAGGGAAAAGGACAAAACAAAACAATAACGATCTGACCAGTCTTTGGAGCACCACTGCTGGCAGTTCTCATCCTGATGACAAGAGAAAAGCAAAGAGACAACAAAATAAGATAAAATAAAATATACAAGTAGTAAGAAAATAAAGAACAAAGTATAAAATAATGATGTTAAGTCAAAGAAACTACAAAAATATTTTATAAATAAATACTATAAAACACTAAAACTCTATGAGTCTAGGTTAAAACTCCGTAACAGTTCTCATCTAGACACCCAGACTCTGACAAAGGCCCTGAACAACTCCAAATTTCCTTTGCAACTGAATAGATCGGAATTTCGGTTAGAAAACCGATCTACTCCCACCAAACTATCAATCATATCTTCTCTAGTATCCGTCAATATCTTACAGTGCCAGATGATGCGGTCCAGCGTCTATCTCACACGGTTACAGACACACCACGGATTAGCTGCGAGCAACGAGGATTGTTAAATAATATTTTATTTCTTCGTACGCCATATTTAATACAATTATTTTATAAATAAAACAGACCTTTTTTTTAATTTGTTCAAAATAATTTCTCTGAAAATGGCATTTTTTAACTTTTCCACTTTTAAATTAAAAATATTTTGTGCATTTTTCAAGATGGATAAAAATATAGGTTTTCTCACTTTCAAAGACAATCTGTCATAAAACACTGATTTACAGAGTTTTATTAATTTATGTTGGTTATAATATTGTGGAACATAAAAGTATAGTGTTTATTACTATTTGAATCAATCAATCGAAAATTAAATAATTTATTGAAGCAGCTATGAATAGGTAGCGTACACTCAATTTTAGTTGATGGAATGTTGGAATTGATACAAATAATATATAGTAAAAAATGATTATGTTTTGAAGATTAAATCCCTTGCTTATGAAAGTAAATACAATATATTAATTCAAATTAGCTGTTTATGCCATTTTAAAAGCATATAATAATTAAATACGAGAGTGAAAATTTAACGTCTAATAATTCAAATAATTAAAAAAATATATTTTAGTATAGTTTTTATTTGTAGAATATTCACATTGAATGTCTAAAAGGGAGGTTTTTGAAAAACTGAAAAAATCCAAATGTTTGAATTATTACAAATTACAAACAACAATTATCACAACGCGAAAAATCCATGTTTACATAAAAAAGCCCAAAATATTAATTCGTATTGAAAGTAGGCCCTTAAAAGGGAGTTTTATTTAGAAGGGAAAAATAAATACTAAATCGTCGGATGAAATTTAAATCATCCAATGAAGGAGTTTGCTTTCGGGAATGAACTAAGCTTTTCCATTGGAAGCTTTTACCTTATCAGGCTCGGGTTTAGTTGTCGGCCGAACTATCCACTCCTAGAATGAGAGCTTTCGTTTTCTTTTGAGCTTTCCTTTAACCAGTAGCCCCCCATCTGTTGATATCCAGATATGAGATAAATCATTGAATTTAAAAGTATCGCCAAATTGTATATAGGTATTGTAAAAAGCGAAAACAGAATACTGCATGTTACATACTGTATAAAATGTTACTATGGAAACATAAATTATTCCGATAACAGAATATTAATTACAGGTATAATTGCAATTAGTAAGAGTTGCTGGCATCAGAAATTAAAGATATCCATGGGAGGTATAGTTTGATTCTAAATATGATCTGATCATTCTGAATGAAAAACAGTTTTCAATCTATCTTATAGAGGACAGACGTTATTTCAAAACCAAGGTAATGTATATATTCAATTTATATCTACTGATTAGTACAATAATTGTTTGTCAGGGTAGAATATATATCTATCTATTCCAATGAAAATTATGCAATGTAATTAAATTTTAAAAAATGGTAATAATTTATATTAATTTATTTTTGTTGTGATTCAAGTAAAAATATTGAAAATCTTTGCTTTAAACCAATCGGCAGCTTTTAGACTTTCAGGGATTTCCGCCTTCGTTCTGCGTAGAAGATACTCCAACACTCGTGGGTATATTTGGCTCAAGGGTCTATTAGATTGCTTTTCAAGGTTGTATAAACGGTATCTTGAATGATAAGGAAGCCCTAGAAGGGTTGGAATATGGTGTAATCGTAGAATCATTGAGAAAGTCGTGATCTCTGAACGCTGCCGGGAGCTTTGTCTTACAACTTGCGGTCCTCATACAATCATATAATTTTGAGAATTCCAATCATATAATTTTACAAATTAGAATTTAAAATAGAAAGTTGATAAAAAATAATTTTACAATACACCATGAATTTCATTTAAAATACAATATCAGTTCAATTGCAGGACGAATGCTTAAAAAATGCAAAACAGAAATTTAGAAAAATATAAAAAAGACGAATGCGATCCCAAAACTTTTCTTATCTGATTCCCGGTATCCCGGTAATAACTAAACCTTCTTCTGAAAGATAGATTTTTCTAATTGATTCACTTATCTGTTTTAAAATATCACAAAATTGCAATTTCACAATAATGAGTTTTTATTAAAAAAATAATGTTCCTAATTACTTGTGTAACATTTAAAAATAAATATATTTTTTAAACTTGGATATTATTCACAACATTGTACAACTTACAATATAATATTTGAGAAAACATAACATTAGTTACTCGCTATTAAAAAAATGTTTTTTTTTAAGTATTTTTAAAAACTATTCTTTGTTTTTCCGGAAAAAATATGTTTTCTTATTGATTCAATAATTTTAAATACAACCACAAAATTGAATTAACCTTTATAGAAAATACATTTCTGTTTTCATAATATTGTGTGATTTATCTTTTAGTGAATTATTGTTTAAAATATTAATAAATTAGTGTTTACGATTAAATCATCCGCGCACCCCTATCTGTAATGGTTTCTCCGGAAGGCTTTTTGGGAGATACCCAACCCCTACATTTACAATCGCACGCATTGAGAGATAAGGTCTTTCCGTGACCGAAATTCTGTTTTTTTTATTGTTCCCGTTCTCGTTCCCGGTAACGCCAACTTCACGCCGGTTTGACTGGCAAAATCAGCACGGCGAGTCTAAACATGTTTCGTTATTTTGATTGCAACAATGATGTAGCGAAAGGAAAAAATAGCAGACTCGGAATAAATAAATGTCTGAGGTCTAAATCCTTGATTAACGTATTTTAAAAAAGTAATCGAGGCAGAGCAGGGGATGATAGTGTTCCGTAATGTCAAACTGTCTTACTCACTATACTATATCTTTCCTCCGGTCTGCACCCTATCTCATTATTTAATCAACTCTAATTGAAAAACACAGCTCCAGAAAGTTAGCCCTGAAAGTTTTACAGGCAAAATAAGGATTGAGTCTAGACTTTTCCGTTTCATTATAATTTATACTCAGTAAAGAAATTTGAAATTAAGACATTATAAAACATGTATTAAATAATAAATAATTGTTACATATTTAACAGATAAATTCACAATTTAATATATATTACAATTACATATATACAGAATTGAAAATTATCTTATTGTTAGGAGAAAATCGTTGAACTGAAAATGGATCATATCATAAAGGATTTTCAAGAAGAAATATCGGATGAAAATTAATCGACTTCCAGTGTAAACCTTTATTGTTAAGGAAAACACATTTTTATTGAGAAATTGTAATTATTCAGAACGTAGGTCTGTGACATTTCTTTTAAATACA
This sequence comes from Eubasilissa splendida, assembly GCA_031772225.1. Classification (NCBI taxonomy): domain Eukaryota; kingdom Metazoa; phylum Arthropoda; class Insecta; order Trichoptera; family Phryganeidae; genus Eubasilissa; species Eubasilissa splendida. The sequence continues at coordinate 25,127,695 of CM062858.1, read as the reverse complement.
ATTTAAATGTATTAATTAAAAAGACATACATATAAAATCAATTTTATCGATAAATATTGTTGTTGCTACCGGGATTCGAACCTGGATCTCTTCCTATCCGGAGAATATGCATTAACCGATTATGATATACCAACACGACGCATTGACGACAAATTTTTGAACCTATATGTTATACTTTTCAAATTGAAACTTCTACCTTTTAATTATTTGAAAGCCATTTTCAAAGGTATTTGAGATTCCGTAAAAATAAAGAAGATCGCTTTCAGATAATGGAACGATAGAAGAGTCAATTTGAAAAGTGTAACATTTAGGTTCGAAAATTTGTCGTCAATACACTTTGTTGGTATAGCATAATCGGTTAATGCATGTTCCCCGGATAGGAAGTGATCCAAGTTCGAACCCCTGTAGGAACAACAAAACTTTTCGATAAAATTGGTTTTATATGTATATCTTTCTAATTAATACATTTAATTTAAATTTAAACCTTTATTGTTTAGTTTAAAAATGAAAAAATAAATTTAAAATAAATTATAATTGATGAACAATATATTAACTAATTTTCTTCTGCCTAAAAAACATATTATCAAAGATTAAAAAATTCGAGATACACTTTATCGACATTTATATCAAATTTGTAATCTAACTTAATTCTTGGTTGAGATAAGATGAAAGCCAGGCGGTCATAATGAGCCGTCATAAATTATTTTAAAAATAACATCTGCATAAAAGACAAGCCAAGCTTAAAGCGAATTCGGAATGAGCTTTTGAGTGGGGCATTTTCGATTGGGCCTTCATTTTATTCGTATTTAAGTACCTTCAGCCAAACGAAAAGTAAAACGAATAGAATATTATTGTTTCCGAGAAATATTCATATCACAGCCCTCAAAGAGGGGATGTGTCTACTTTTGATGTCGTCTTTAACACCGAATACTTAAATATTTATTAAAGAGCTTTTAAGTATACTCTTATTTTAAAATAACGATTACACAATATTTCGATGTCGGATAATATTATTTTATGATTTTTATTTGAATATATAATAAAATTGATAAAATGTTTTTGCAATATTCTGGTAGGCTTTTTAGTAATTTACATCATGAAGGTATTTATTATCTATCATATTGGCATATTATAAAATTATTGATTGTTTAAATTTAGCTTTAATAAAAAAACGTCCATCAGGGACTTAACAAAGTTAAAATACTTGGGTACCGAGTGTCACTCCTCTTATTTAATTTATTTATTTACCTTAAACCATATCCAAACCATCAATATCCATTAATAATTGTATTAATGCCATTAGTAATAAATCATGGTCACAACATAAGACAATGAATAAACATCTACATACCTGTTCCGTGAGCAATAACGACATTTCAACGTTTTTTATGTGTGTTTAGCTCCAAAACTGTACAATACGCTTAACACTGACTGGAATTCATTCACTTACAAAAAAATTACGCAAATATGGACTCAATAAGTGATTCAATTGGGTAGAGATCAGTCAGAAGCATCGCTGTTCAACATTCCAGCTTAATAACAATACACTTATGATTCACTATAACAAATTCACTACACTTTTTTATTGTCTACATTATATTTTTTTATATAATATATATTTCTGTCGAATCTTACTCTTTCTTTTTAATTTTAATTAAATAACACTGCAACAATACGGAAAAAACTGTCTACTTTAACACAGACAGTAGTCTAGTAAAGTAGCCAGGACAATTCTTTGTATAACAGAGGTGAATCACATACAATACATTAATCATTGTATTATATCATTGTATGTTCACTTCAGATGCATAAAAAAATATGTTAAACAATAGGGAAATAAACAAATGAATATATGTTCTTAGATTTTCACAGCCATTCAAAATCTTCAGTGTACAGTTTTCTGTACATTGTAGGGTCTATCATCAGGGCTTGCTGATACACCCTGTAATCGAAATCTTGGTCATTAAGGTCAGGTATACACGGCAGATTAGCCCAGAAAACTGTACATCCATTAAGGTCCCGAATGATTGATTTTTAATCAATCCTTGCAATATTTTTAAGTATTAGTGAAATGTATCTGTATTTGTATATAAATTATTATTAATTATAAGTCATACATAAATTACAAATGAATTACAATACCAACATCAATTGGCTGTACGTAAACCTTGTGTCTTATATTTACATCAGTTGCACGCTTATATGAAGGGTTTCCGATGACGGTTTATATATATATATATATCACTACCCTTTATAATAAATAATGCCTTTAAGTGTAAAAATTTGAAAATAGTACAAGTAGGTAATACGAATATACCAAAAAATAACGAAAAGAAGGGAAAAAACACATTAAAAATGGAACAACCCCAAAGCATTAAAACCTTTGACGTTTAGGCGGCGTCCGATACTAAGCCTCGTTTTAACATAATAATTAAACAGAAAAAAAAAACGAAAACGTTAAGTGTGCTTTTTCGAGTCGATTTTTTATGTCTGCCGGTGGACAGAGCTTTTGAAGCTCTGAAATTTTTCACTGTTGAGTTGAGCTTTTACTCTGCGCCTAAAATATTACGGGATTTCTGTTGAACATTTCCTCGTTAAAAGGGGATGAAAGCGTCAGCCTTTCATAGGGGGGCGTTTCTAAGGGCAGTGTTAACGTTAATAGTAACAAATCGCGTATTTTAATTAACACTGAGCACAACACTTAATTGACTTGTGTAACAAAGCTTTCTGTAGTAATTAGAAATATTATATTGTAATGATACCGAAACATTATATTATTATGATATCTGATGATTGCTGGCAATTAATTTACTAATTTCAGTGCGATTCTTTATCAATCTCCAGTATAATAAAACATATTCTTACTGTGACGTATTCAATTTTCGTGGTATTGTGTAAGTGAACATATATGTATACTAATTATTAAAGAGATCACATTATTATTGTGAAGTTTTAGTTTTTCAGAACGTCGTTTGAAAGGTTTTTGAGATTTTCGCTGTAAAATGTGATAGCTTTTAAATTTTAAAGAACTACAGCATACATGTTCAAAAATTTGTTATCAACTTACTCTGTTGGTATGGTGTAATCGGTTAACGCATTTTCACCGGATTGTAAAGGATCCAGGTTCAAATCCCGGTAGCAAAAAAAAATTTTTTCAAAAATGAATTTTCCTACACATCTTTCCAATTTAATAATTTAATTTCTATTTTAATATATACACTGATATTTTAGATAAATGTTATCTATAATTATTGTTCCAATTCCCCCTCCTCACCTCGCATTCTTGATTTTACGTCAATTACTAAATGGTTAGCCTGACGATTGCTCACATTTTTTTCGTCTGTGCTCGAGTCCCTAATAAAATGGATACATTATTACTCACACTATAACTCAGCTGTAGGCTGGTCCGCAACTCTTATTATTACTGGTACACTATTACACAGCTGTAGGCTGGTCCACAACTCTTATTATTACCGGTATCATTATTACTGGTACACTATTACACAGCTGTAGGCTGGTCCACAACTCCTCGGTGATAACTCTGACGTTATCGTGTAAGCTGAACGGTCTGATGGAAGCTGACGCGACGTTTCGACGAGGCTCTCGTGTAAGTCGAGTGTTCCTCTAATCTGATCCTTTGTCTTTGGCCCTTCAGATTTTTTAATACCAACTGCTTCCAAATTATACCCATTTTCTGAAATCCTCTCCGATTTTTTATTTTCTGTTAATATTTTAATATCTAAAACAGCATCGTATAAATAATCTATCTATACTATCATGACCGAATAAACTAACGAATTTAGCTAACTCAATAAATACTATTCTTTATATTATATATTAGGTCACATTAAATGCATTATATTATAGGACGCAATCGAATAATTCCGTAATTGAAGACGTTATCCGATGTACAGCACATTTTGGTGATTTTACAGGTACTGTGTAAAACTGTTTATTTCATCGAATGATGGGAAAAAATAATATTCGATATGTGTTTTTATAATATAATTTTTTATCAAATTGTAATTTAAGATGATAATAAGAGGATTGGGAGAACAATCCTGTACGGCATGTACTTGACAGAGTTGTTCCATAAGGTGAAAATAAAAACTGATTATATTATATTATTGTTGTGTTTGTTTTAAAAGAACAAAGAATCATACCATATTATTCTCTTGGTAGATTTTTATAAAACAAAAAATGTAAGAACAATATAATAATTATTTACAAAATGATGTTTTACAGAGCTCAATGAATGAAATGTGATGTACAGCGTTGTTCTACTTATACCAGTTTAATTTTTTTTGCAGCAACGGCTAGCCCTCTTCCAAATATGTGATTAACTAGCATCTTTCATCCTTTTTTTCTTGATATGTCTCCAGTTTGACATGTTAATCTTTTTTTTTGTTTATTTAATCTCCAAACATCACTCGGTGAGAGAACATTTGACAAGGGGTTGCTTCTTGGGTGCTTTACAGCGTTGTTCTACCACAGAGCATATTTCACGCCGTAACTCCGTCAAGTAGTAGAGTTTCGAACTCCGGACTTCACCAAAATGTGCGTAATTTGGCTTACAGCAATGCTGCATACTTAACAAAACAGAGCCCAAAATGTACCGTACATCGTTGTTCGGGGACGTCTTCAATTGTCCATAGTTTTCTACACAATTTTAACGTCCGCTTGTAAAAATGTGCTTTTTGAATATATTTGTTCAGTACTAGAATATGTATATTTTTTTATTTCACAGCGCATTTGGTCAGCTTAAATGTAAATTGTACATTAATTATTATTCCTACTTAAAAATTCTTTATATCTCGTAATATTTCACTCTGCTTTGTAAAGAATTTTTCTAAATTGCTTTTATTGCTGTAAACTGTTTTGGAGAGTTTTGAGGGAAGCGATGATTGTTTGAAAAGTTTTCCTACGAACTTTATTTTAGCAAATAAATGATATTAATGAATAATTTTATAGCATATAAATTATAAGTATATTTAATATATATTTGAGAACGATAATACGTATTTAGTAAAAGTTTATGTATATTTACAAACAAGCTAAAAAGCTTATATCCTATTTGTAAATACTAGTACACCTGTGGAGGACTTGAAAACGCACCTCACAGTTACCTGGCTGCCAAACTCTTAACAACTATGAACACTCCTGGTGCCAACATCAGGTGAAATACCATAATAATATCAAGCGGCAACCATCGGGAAGACCGACGCGTTAGCGTCACTCGTTTATCTGCCGTCTTCCGGAGCACAGCCTTTAGATCTTTAGATCAGCCTTCAGTAGCTACTCGTACGCAACATTGTTAAAGTGTCGAATAAATCTAGTTACAACCGTAAGTAATTTCTCTTCTTATAATCTGCTCTATTTCGTCATCATACATATTTCTTACACCCCGCGACTATTCGGAATATAGCGGAGAACTGGGACGTACAATCACAACCATCTGATCAACACACACACACCGCGACTATTTGGAATATAGCGGAGAACTGGGACATATAATCACAAATTTCTGATCAACACACACATACCGCGACTATTTGGAACATAGTGGAGAACTGGAACATATATGGACCCAAGTTCCCGCGCTCACAATCTACTGATCAACACACACACCTCGCGACTATTCGGAATATAGCGGAGAACTGGGACATATAATCACAACCTTCTGATCAACATACACACCCCGCGACTATTTGGAACATAGTGGAAACTGGGACATATAAAGACCCCAGTTCCCGCGCTCACAATCTTCTGATCAACACACACACCCCGCGACTATTCGGAACATAGTGGAGAACTGGGATGTATAAGAACCCCAGTTCCCGCGCTCACAACCTTCTGATCAACACACACACCGCAACATAATCCACACTTTCTTTCGCCATAACCCAATTAAAATACTTAAAGTGATAACCCCATATATATCTGGTGACACACATAATACTTATTGGATCGTGCTTAAACATACTAAAATTGACCCACTATATACCGACACCAGAAATGTCTAGCTCAGTTACATTTTAAGACTTCTCCTTTACCCGTTTTTAGTGACATATTTAGATGATTTAATTAATTAAATTGTGAGTATTCTTCAGAAGATATATTTTACCTACGTTGAGAATTTAATTACCGGAGCTACACGTGCGAGAGATAAAAATGAGTTAATTATATTATGTGTTGAATAACTTCGTTACTTTTTCAGACAAAACAAAAGTTTCACACCTCGTCGAGGCGTGACGAGACTGCTCGCAGAAACAAAATAGAAATAATAATACAAATACAAAGCAAACGAAAAAGGCGGAAGTGATGTAATTATCAATTAATATTGGTTAAATGTAGGCTTTGTTAATATTTATGGCGTGTAACAAACATATTAAATCAAGTTGAATCCTTAGAATAAAACGAAACAAAAATAATCAAACGGAATTTTTCATTTCAGTTTGTGAAAGTATTCCAGTTGAAGAATGTTGTACGTAATCAGTAAGAATTATTCTAATGAATTATAATAAAGACTTCAGTTTATTCATAAAAAATATTTTAGTGTAGAATTTTTATTTAATAAAATAAGAACTTGTTAATTTGATAAATAAAAATATACGACAGTATTTTAATACCGACCTCGCTGAGCATCATAACCCGTGCCGAAACGGCTCTTGGTTGTAGTTGTGAAACAAATTCATTTTAGGGAAATAATTTTTTTATAATTCTACACAAAAATTATTAAAAACCCTTCTGGTGCTTGTCCACTTATCATGTAAGTGATGTTTTATTTTCATCAGCTCATAAGATTTTTCAGTAAGGATGTTCTTTCTTACATCTTACATCGTACATACAACAATCTTTCCCTGAGGGCACATAGTCCATATTGGCGCTGGAAAAAGTCTCGATTCAAGTATCGATTGATTCACATTGGCTCGGTTATACCAATGGAAGTAATCCTTAAAATGTGTTCTCATAATTCGCACGGGAGCAATAAATATTTTTTAATATTATAAAAAAAATGATTCGAAGAATTTTCGTAATTATTATTATACCGTAGACGCATAGTCATGTTCGCCAAAAATTTTTGAAGAGTACTTTACTTTTCGCCTTACCACCTGAATATATAACTACATTTCCACAAGCCTCGAAAAAAATATATAAGGGAAGATTTTTTTGCCAAAATATCTCCCAGGTACTCAACGCGTGAATGAATGTTGAATAAATTAAGGTAATTAGATAATAAATTATAACTTGGAAATTAGAGATGATATCTTAGATTCTTGCTTAAAACATTCCATTCACGTACCTACTAATAAAATCTTATCTTAATTCTAAAGTATGTAATAATATTATGCTTATTTTCATAGGAGTCCGTTTGAATAGAATAATGGATTGGTATGTATTATAAGTATACAAAACAAAGGTGCTTTATCTTTGGTTGAACAACCCTATTAACCAAAATACCTTAATATCCCTCGTATTATTCGTTTGCATTGTATCATGAATCAGAAGTTATACATAGATTATATTATAAATTATATTATCTGTATGCAAACAGATTTTTTAAATAATTTTCTTTATTTTAAGATTTAAATAAAATATAATAGGTAGTCATATTTATAGGTTTATATTCATAATAAAATATCAATAACAACATCCTTAGCTATCATAGCCTAACCAATAATGTTCTAGTTAAAAAAGTATTAAGTATATATCATATATTGTATAATATATACAATACTATTTTTACTTGTCAAAAATTTCATCTTTCTAATCGAAAAATCCAGTTAATACTAACACTTAATTACTTATACTAATCGAAATATTATTACATACTCACACCATTTACTTTAAAAAATACTTATATATAGTTTATTAAAATAACAAATATTAAAAAAATACTATACTTAGGTGTATATTATTTATTATGCACCAAAATTTAAAAAAATGTTTTTTTAATATTTAAAGCAAGCTTTACGTTGTGGTTATTTACTATAATATTTAATATTAATTAATTTTGTTTTTAAACCACTTTTATGAGTTAATTACATACCATCCGGTTTCGGAAAATACCTTTTATTTTATCAGGATGACAAAAAAACTAACTAAAACCACGTGTCAAATTGTTGTAATATTTTCAATTTTTTTTTTTTAAATAATTAAAAATATAAATCTAGCACTTAACATAAATTGTTACGATAACAAAAGATGTGAAAATAGACCAAAACTTTATAGGCAAATTAATAATTTAATTATCAAAGTGTCACAGAATAAAATTAATCAACTCAGTAAAGACTGTATTATTATTATTATTAGTACTATAGTAGTCAAAATTTAATCTAAGGTTATCATCAAATATATTTATTTTGATAAACAACAAACAAACAATTTGACAAAAATAAAACTAGCAATATTTTTTTTTCGTAGATATCATTATTCATAAAAAAAACTATAAAATATTGTTAAATAAAATCAAAACTTTTAAATATGTCTTTGGTATTTTTCACATAATTGAAAATAAATTTCATTAAACAAGATTTTCGCAGACGAGAACCAGATACTTGCGAGTTCGCATGTCCTGACAAGATATATAAATTAGAATTGACTCATCAATTTTCCCAATCTAACACCCCACCATGGGGCAACGGGCCACTAATGTTTGGGGTTTCTGGTCCGTGACTGTAGTATGTAGATTGTATGTTCTGTATGTAGATTGTGTAGCAGATTGACGTGAAGACAAAGAGTCCAAGGAACCACTCAGTCCAACACATTAATCGACACTAACGAGAAACAATAACCAGATGGGGAGAGGAGATGGAGGCCGCCATTTTGAATCCGGACGTTTTAGCGGGAAACCGACGTATCAAATATTTCCCAGTGGACATCGTGGAAATGCATTGGACGAAAATTCTTATAAAAAATATTAACCAAAAATAATGATTTTTCATAAATTCAATTTTGTCGAATACGTTACTATATACAGAAACAACATAATTTCTCAATTATTTACTCCACACCTTTTCATATTTGGATAGACACATCTCCTGACACACATCTCCTGACACACATTCTCATCATGTACGGATGGAACATCTTATTTACCAATTTCTCGTCACTAATTCAGCATTCACTCCTAACTGTTCGTTCTTTAGGCTGTCCATATTTATAATGGTTAACAATTTTAAGCATTACATTTTATTTATTCCCTTTTAATAATTTCTAACAATCATCTATCTGTTACTTAAATATTTTGAAGTAAAGCATATTTCTACCTTCATAATATATTAAATATCGGGTAGGTGTAATTTAATAAAGTGTACACTAAAATAAATTCAGGGTTTCCTGGTAGTTGATCAGTGATCATAGCCAATTCTGAATTCAAACCATACTAAAATAAAAGCAATCCTTTTCAACCTTTTTGTAATTTCTTGTCTATATAAGATCCTATTGATGTTCACCCAGATTCGGAGAACCGACAGTGTTTTTTTTTTAACTGGCAGTGACCAACGTGGAGATTGTAAAAGGATTTACATACAATAGTTTTGAGGTACCCCGTTAGCCATGTATTTTTTTCAACTGTAATTGTTTTAGATATTTACGAAGAATGAGAAAATCACACAATATATAATAATATTAATGTTTTAATCATTAATCTTGTGGTTTTTAATGGATAAATTTTTAAGATATATATATATATATTTATCGAAATATTTATAGTTATACAGGTGTAACAAACCTAGTCCACAATATTTTATGGGTGGATGCCTGACTGTATTGCGAGTCGAAAATGTTCAAGGAATATGTGCAAATTCTGCAATATAACGGAAAATATTATTGTATGATATATTTGCATAAGCATCTTAAACTTGAAGTCTACGTACTTCGAAATAAATATTCGCGAAATTGCTCAATTATTAATCTATATCATTGCTTCAGGCCCAAAATCATTTAACAGAAAATATTCTAGCCGCTCGAAATTCGATGATCTTTTAATTTTTTGTATTCAATATATAATTTGGATTCAATAATATATTTCAATTAATCGAAATAGTCGCATAATTACGCGATATAGTTGAGATTAAGCAAATATCTCTTAAACATTTTTGAGTCGTAATTTAGTCAGGTATCCACCCATAAAGTGTTGTAGACTAGGTCTATTACACCTTGTATATTATCACTAAAAGTTTAAAACTAAAACCCCTACAATTCAAAAAAAAACTCTAAAGGAAGAAATACGTCACCCTCAGGTAAAAAAGTAGGAGTACCGTACTCTTCGATTACACAAATAATTATGCTTAAAGCACTTTGGGTGTCAGATAACGAGATCATCATAGAAAATAAACTTTAAATGTTCTTATTACAAATTTAAAAAAATAAGTATTTTAATAATGGTGTGAAAACTAACATAATAAATTAAGAAATAGCTATTTTTTTAACCAATAAAACATATTATTTATGTAAATATGTATGACACTCAGAGTGTACTTAATATTTCAAAAATATAATATAAGGCCTTTTTACTTATAATTTGTTTTTTTTGGGGGCTGAAAAACAAATTGTGGACTGATAATATTAAAAATATTTCATTAATTATTATGTCATTTTTATTTGATTAATTATTATGGTGCATATGTCCTCTGGGTTTCGCTTACTTTTGAAACGGAAGTGAGTTACAAATGAAGCCATCTGGCGATTCGGAAGAGAAGGTCTTCCGGTACCTACAGTCCTACAATAGCATTACGGTTCTAGTAAAGTTCTGCTCCTAATGTATTATACAATGTTGCACTTCAATGTCCTAAGCAACCGATTATTCAACTCGCATTTAATGGAAGCTCGTAAAATGGCTTGTAAGTTATGTATTACCGGACGAAATGTTGTTACCATGGAAGTATTAAAGTTGGTACTTAATTACTTTGAACTGTTTAGTTACATGTTATATTATAGTTCAAGAATGTAGTGATAGTGTTTTTGTTTGTTATGATGATATAGGGTGATGTTTTTGTTTGTTATGATGATGTAGGGTGATGTTTTTTGGTTTAAAATTTTTTAAATATTTTTTTTAAAAATAAAAACGTCTCAGTTATAACGTATCATATCATTCCTGTAAAAATATGTTTTTTTCTACATATTTAATCTTTGTTGGCGTCTTCAAAATACTAAATATCCGTAAAAACATTATTATATATTACAGTCCACTTGCGAATCTCCTATAAAATGTTACAAAATTTTCTTATTGTAGAGTAGAAATACATAGCGCATTTGATATAGATCAAATGTACTAGTATGCTAGGCAGTGGCGTAACTGAAAAAATTGGGCCCCAATCCAAAATGGAAAATATATATATATGGATGTGTTGGCCCCGTATGAAAATCAACCACCTAGAATTTTTATATGTACAGTAGAACAGTCCTCATTTACTAACTGTCTAAATGATTTAACTTTTTAAGTTATTTTAACGGTCTAGACTATAGCATAAGAATAAAAGTAATAAATTCTAATGATAATGAGTTTCTATGTGTTTTATACATGTAAATAAAAAAAACATTTACGGTTTTATCCCCAAATCATTGCCATCGAACCTGGGAATTTCGCTTTGCGATCATGGTCTAGTCGCAAGTGATGCATTAGTATGGTACATTTATAGCATTTTCACGCATTTTAGTGAGATGTTTTTTTAAAGTATATAATTTTACTTTTAGCTGCGGGGGATTTTAAAAATGGTTTTATACTGACAAATATCCGATATTTTGGACCCTCGTCTACGCGTGAGCCCCAATGCAACACATTATCGTAGTTATACCACTAGTGCTAAGTATTTCTATTGTTTCTGGACGAGCCTCCAATTAAACAATAAAAAGATTTTTAAGATATTAAAAGAGAAACACATTTTAATTTTCTTAATTCTGAAAAAAAAAATTCATGGGTATACCAATGGAATTATATTAATAAACCACAATTTAACACGGCAAATAACGATAGACGTAGATGATAGATATATGTATACTTGAGAAGAACCAGGATCGATATAAATAAAAACACAATGTTAATAAATAAAATAATTTCATACGCTCTGTCATTAAGCTCAGATTTTCTTTGGGAAGCTTACAAAAAAAAACATTTTGAATGTTAAAATAAAGTTTTTTTTTTGTATCAATTAAATACAGGAATGTCTGAAATTTTAATATATTATAAAATCAACTATGTACCTACTAAAATTATTATTATATATTTTAAAACATATTTTTCTTGTTTGAATTTCATATTTAAGTTAAATTTATATTATTACCCTGATGAAAACATTTTAAACCGGTTGGTTTTTAATGTATAAATTGATACAAATACAAAGTTAATTTTTAAATATGAATTAAATATATTAATTAGAAAGATATACATATAAAATCAATTTTATCGAAAAATATTGTTGTTGCGCCACCGGGATTCGAACCTGGATCTTTTTCCTAACTGGGGAAGGTGCGTTATCCAACTATGCTACAGCGACAATATTTTTAGCGACAAATTTTCGAACTTATATGTTACCTTTTTTGATATTAATACATTTAATCGTTCCATTATTTGAAAGAGTCATCTACCTTATTTTTACAGAATCTCAAATACAGTGGCGTAACAACAATATTTTTCGATAAAAATGATTTTACATGTATATCTTTCTAATTAATATATTCAATTCATATTTAAAATATCACAGACCTATGTTCTGAATAATTACAACTTCACAATAAGAATGTGTTCTCCTAACAAAGCTAATTGTATAAATTTCAGTAAAAAAATAATTATTTCAAGAACAGAAATTATTGTAATTCAAAGTTCAACTGAAAGTCACAATTAAAAGTTTTTGACCTTACATAAAAACTTTTCCCCGTCAGTGTTTTTTTTTTACTCTTTAAGAAAAGAAAAAAAAGTGAAAACTTTCTAAAATACTGTCGGAATTCTTTTACGAACGGTCCGCGTGCTGCCCCATCTAAAGTGTTAATACAATGTTTAAAGGAGATTTACTTTCGTATTCAAACACGACGGTGGCGGTTGGTACCTTTGCTTGCCGTCACCGCGGGCGGGCGGCGCTAGTTTCGATTAAGATGGCGGCCGTAGATACGCGGGTGAAAAACACCCTTTAAATTAACGATCACCGAATATGCCATAAAGTGTAATGACTGGTTATTAGTAAGACAAGGCCCTTTGATCGGTAAACGAGCAAAATTGATGGGAGTTGTTTGATATTTCATCAATTCAGCAATATCATTAATTTATGTTGTACTTTAAATAACATTTTTGACCGTAGTATTGACATTGCATATATATTATGCTATTACACAAGTACGTATCGCCTATCCCAACCGCTTATCAATAATTATTTGAGTTACACAGCGGTAGAGTGATCAAATGGAGATTGAAAAGTGTATGTAACTCAAAATATGAAAAAATTCACTTGGGCGACTGAAGCTGTGGAACTCATTTATTATTTTATTTCCCATTTTACAATTTCTTAATCACAATTTTAAAATTGCAATTGCAAAACGGTAATATTATACGGTAAATAATAATAAACTGTTATTACCTACGTATATAATTTTAAAATTATATATGTTTTATAAATATCTCGATTATTTTTAACGTTTCAAAACTATAGTTGAAGATATAGACAAATTGATACGTTTTACAAACAAAAACAAAAAATACTGCTTGTGTGCCTTGGTGCACATATCCAACAAAATACATAATATATTATATTAACACAGAATTTGATTGTGTGTATGATTTTGTTGCATTTTTAAAAATTACGATCTTATTTACGTGTCTGATCACATATCTTCTCCTTCTTTGTCAAACATTCACCAATAAGACATTTCTGAACTCTAATTATAATGCTAATTTGTTTTAGAAATCTTTGTTAATTAAAAACATCTAACTTGGGATCCATGACAGCTGACGGAGGTACGAGGTCCATATTCAATATGGTAAAATATTCAAAAGATTCCTAAAACTTGCTGTTATTACAGGCATGAGTTACTACGAATGATATCCAGTTAAAATCGAACATTTTAATGGAAACGTACCTTATATATTTTAACTTAAAAAAATAACATCTGTGTTATTTTGATAGGTATAAATTTTTAAACGTTTTTATTAGATATGATAAACGATTTATAGAAAATAAAAAATATATATAATTTTACTAAAATAAGATATGTAAATATGTTTTTATTTTTATTCGCTTAACACCCTGTAAGCTTGTTAAGTAACCAAAATACATTATTTTAGAGTGTAGCCAAATTGGTGGGAAGTGGTCTTAAGGGATGAGAGTTGGACCGAAATTGCAAGATTATTGTAAATATTCTGATAAATAACCTAGTCAATTTAAGTCTAGCCTAATTCGGAATACTTGCAGTAAAATTATTCATTTTTAACTAAACGTTTAGCGGCAATGGAAGTTCAACAATGTCCACGGTTTTCAATGGCATAACAATACTGTCATATCAAAATATTGTCGATTACTTTTACGAATATTAAACTTTACCTTAGCACAATATTATACATTTTCTAAATACAGATTTTATTAATTATTTACAGTATTTTAGATATCAAGTTTTCTGTAATAACATATAATTTATATTTTTTATACTTATTATTGTCACTTTTCTTTTCAGCATTGAATTATTAAGGAATCCGGTTCCGCCGCTCTCTACTCTATTCTCGAAGGAATATTAAGATGAAAAAATCAAACGACTAAAGGAAAAATTTGTTATCTACTGTATGTTTATTCTTTTAATATTAATGACTTGAATTGCGTGGAGATTAATATTTATTCACTTAATTTTACAATTTAATTAATATCCCCATACTACTTGATATTAGACCAGTCAAATTTTCACAATCATTTAATTAAATTAAATTAATTTATTGAAGTATCTCGTATATACACGAGTCTTTCTATCATAGAGAATAAATAATTTTTAAAAGAAATATATATATATATCCTACTGATTATTTTATAAATGTATATCTTCTAATATTAAAATAAATTTGATACAAAAACACGTAACATAATAATTATTCCTTATGTTTTTATCTAACATTTTAATGTTCACCACAAAAATACCTTCCAAATAAATATCCTAAGCCATATTTTATGTAACACGCTAGGTCATGAGCGAGATAACTCACAAACACATTTTTATCTTGCAAAAATGTGATCACATACACAAAAGTTGGCAACAAGTTTCAAATTTATCCGGCAGTTAAAAGTGAAGATACACTTTGTCAATGATATACAGGGTGTAACAGATCTAGTCCATAATATTAAATGAAGAGTCGAAAATGTTCAAGAAATATGTGCAAATTCTACACTGATACGGAAAATATTATTGTTTGAAATTTTTACAAAATCATGTTAAGCTTTAAGTCTGCGTACTTCGAAATAAATATTACGAAATGTATCTATTATAAATTTATATCTTTGCTTCAGGCCTTAAATCATTTAACAATAATAAATCTGGCTGAACAAAATTTGATGACCTTTATTTGTTTTTATTCAATATATAATTTTGATTCAATAAAATATTTAAATTAATTGTAATAATCGCATAATTACATTTTTTTAGAAATGCTTGTATTTCTGACACGGCTGATATTATGCAACTTCAATATTTTCTACTCGTAATTTAGTTAAATATCCACCCATAAAATATTGTGGACTAGGTCTGTTACATTCTGTTTATTTCGACCCCTCCTACGTAAAGTATCGTAAGTAAAAAAATGCATTCTTAATCATTCTAGTATGTTGCACGTATTTGATACATTTTTAAATGGCTGTAATTTTTTTTAAATATTATGTATTCTAGTGCCTACATCATATTCAATATATATATTTATTTAAATCTGCAACCTAATTGAGTATCAAATACCTACATGTGAAATACTAAAATGATTAAAAATGTCATATTTTACATAAGATATTTATTGCGTTACTTGCAGATTAAACCCATGATTTCAGTACATTTTATTTTGTCTATAAAAGTGCAAACGGGTTATGAGATGAAATATTTATATTGTACCAATCTAAAGTTTGATTTATTTTCCGGCTTAAAATATATCAAAATTTTAAACAATTCCGAAATATAATGCCTAATTATTTTTGTTACCGTTTAACGAATAACTGTTGGCCCCCTGCCGTCTTGAGAGTAATATATATTATTTAAGGGAAGATCTTATTTTGGAATTAACGTCAGTCAACAACTCTCCGAAAAATCTCGGCCCCGGCGAGGGGCAAAATTTCGAAAAGAAGACTGTAAAACAAAACTTTGGACGAGCGGCTATAAAGTACACTCCGAAATCATAGCTAAGACGTTATGGAGAGCAAGGTTGTAACACTAAAATATTTCACTCGGTAAAGCGTCAAGCGACGATTTTATAACATTTAGAAGATCAAGTAGCGGAGAAAACGGCGAAAGATGCCGAAGGTTCAATTCCGAAAAAATAACTAAAATAAAATAAAAAATTAACTCCAAAAATATTTCTCCAAAGATAGTATGTAATGTAAATGTGTATGTACTCATTGATAATGCTTTTCTCTCTAAACAAGTTCAATATGGGGATAATTAAAATAAGTATAGAATTAATAATTGAAATGCTATATTTTACATTAAGAGACTAGACTTTCGAGTCAAAAAAATATCCTCGTTTACTTTATACGCGCCCTTAGGTTAAGAATGATAAATAAATTGAGATCAATCAATATTGCTAGTCTCATCGTGACAATAACTATTTGTTTGTTTGTATATTTGGGAAGAATGTTCGATAGAAACGGAAAGACAGAGAAATATATCTAAAGGAGTGTGACTGCAGGGAATAAAGTGAATGGCGCATTGAATGAAATTACGGCTAATGAGAACTTGTCAACTGAGGCACACATGGCTCTACGCCTCACTTCCATACACTGATATATAGAAGTGAGGCGTAGAGTTGGCAGTAAAGGAACAAATTTAGACTGAAAGCAGTAGAAATGAGATCACTTAGGTGTAAATGTAACAAATCCATTTATGACAGAGAAAAGAATGAAGAAATAAGGAAAAAATGTAAAGCTGATCTTAGTATAGTGAGTAAGATTAAGAAAAGATCATTTAGGTTGTTTTTGAATGATGAGAGAACGGTAAGAAAGATATATGACGCAAGTGTTAATGGCACCAGAAATAGAGGGCGTCCGCGAAAGACTTGGCACGACCAGGTAAACCAAATACTGGAGGATGATCCTATTAGAAGCCTCAATAATCGTCGAGATTGTATAAAAAGATGTATGAATGTGGATGAGGCGAGAATTGTGTATCAGAACAGAAGAGTGTGGCGCTCTATTCTCTCTGTCTACCCCCGCGGGGAAACGGCGTGATGGTAAGTAAGAGTAAGTAACTATTAAAATAGTCTTACAGGAAGTTAGAATAAAATAATAGAAGATAGAATTACACATTACTGTTTTCCCACTTTTGCCTCGTCTACTTTTATGCACGTGTCGATCGTTTAAAAGACTATATTTCAATATTGGGTCATTAATCTCAACGTGTCATTCAACACTGGCGTCAATATTTTATTTTGCATTCTCTCAGTTCATTTCTTTTTACCAATATAATTGTGAATATATCCAGAATGTGATTTTTTCTCGGATTTTTACAAAAAATATACTTTTCTATAGAATTGTGTGCTCTGATTTCAAAAATATAAATTATCCAGTCGCAAGAATTCAAAAAGTTATTACACATTTTATGTTACAAAATTTCACCATAATAATTTTTGACATTTGAAGAGCTTTATATAATAGTTAACTTTTAAGATTTCTGAAAATGGCGTTGTTTCCAATAAACCAATGGTATTCTTCAATGCTTCAGATATCATAAATGATTATGGTAAAATTTCGAAACTTTAAATGTGTAATAACTACTCGTAATATTTGCGATGGGATAATTTTCATTTTTTAAATCAGGGCACTCAAAAGAAAATATATTTTTTTTTACATTACTATTATAATATATATGAGAGCAATATATCGCCGGCTCTAGAAAACTAAAATACACATCGCAAAAAATACTTCAGATCAAAACTAGTTCAGAGTCACTAAAGCGTTGCCCCTTCACCCTTTTGCTAAGTGTGATCACAAAGGTAAATGTAACTGCTTGGTGCTGACAGACCAGAAGGTTTTATGTGATTAAACTTATATTACCTTCTTTCATTAGGATAATATTTCCTAAGGTGCTCTTATATAATATAATACTACTTAAATTCGTTTGCATTTCTTGAGTTCCTTGAAGGTCTATATAATTAAAACACGTCAAGAAATACATTCATTTTTGAAAGAAAAATAAATGTATGAAATTAAATATTTGTACAGCTGTATAATTATTTAAATTAATAAGAAGAAAACACTTTATTTATACCATTGTTTATTTGACAAATCAAGATGTTTCAAGACCAATTGTCCTTTCTTCAATATAAAATGTACACTAATATTAAAAATGCAAGCATAGACAAAAACAACAATAAATATATGAAAAAGTGAGCAACTAATTAAGAACTACTGTAAAAACATTTAAAATGTGAATATTTGCAAAAAGAATTTGGTTATTTATAATGTTAAATTTACTATTAACACTTTTACTTATTTTTTAAATATTTTATTTATCTAATTATAACCTCTGGTATTTGTATGTAAAATTTCTAAACCATTATTAATGTCAAAATAATGTTTTGTATTTGCCTTTGCTTGCATTTTTAATTTTATTATCCATTGTATCTTGAAGAAAGGACCATTGGTCTTGAAATATGTTGATTTATCAATGGTATAAAGTATTTTCTTATTATTAATATAATATGTTGCCACAAATTAACTGAGCAATTATTGAAGTACAATTATTTATTAAAAGTTGATTTAATTCTAAGAAAATAAGCCTACTTTAGGTTAAATAATTTATATTATTCTCTTCATATATGAAATAATAATCAAATGAAATGGATAATTGAATCTGATATATTTAAGACAACATTTAATTTAATTTTATATACAAGAGGTTCAAAAACGAAACTATCCAATTGAGAAAATTGATATAAACGTATATAATTTGGATAAAATTCTTCTAAAATATTCAAACATGTTTTCAAGAGCAGATATTAAATATAAATTTACCATAACCGATAGATAGTGATAATATTATTTCAGAACCCCTTGTATGCGCTATTATAGTTTAGATCTTAAATTTAATTAAACAATACTGGTCCATTAAAAATAATGTTTAGAATTTAAAATCAATTATTTATAACATTGATATAAAATATTATCCGATTAATATTTTAAAATTTGCTATAAATTTTGATCATATTCTTTTTATTGGCAGCAGTTATTGGAAAAAATGGATGCTATTAAAAATACTTTACGATAAATTTTGATAGATGTTTTATTCATTATTTTAATTCAAAATCCGTCAGTGATTTATTTTAGTGAATATAATCAGTTTTGGATTGTGTACTGAAGTAAAAAAGTCAAAAATGTATTAGTTTTTTCATTTCGGGATGTGAATTAATTATTTTTGAGTACGAGTTGAATTATATTAATTATAAAAAAAACTAATTAAGTCCCTACATTCCAGTGATTGCAATTATAAACCATTTCGGAGAGTTACTTAACCGCATTACCCGAAAATTGAGACCCTTTAACGCAAAACTACTGCAGAGTTCCTTTGTGTGGGCCCACGCGACCCAGCGGGTCCTCGGCCTAAGCCGCGGAGGCTCGTGATCCCTGGCATTTATAACCATTATCCCTAATTAACTTTCGGACCCTTCCAAACCCAGACTAATTGCACAACCGCCTGAAAGAAGTATCACGAGGTCTGAAAAGTGATATAGAAAATTGATTTGAGTTATTTCGCGAAATTTTCATTGACATTTTTATATCACAACTACTTTTATATATATATATATATGTTACCAGAACATTTCAAACAATATGTTTTAAAACAAAAATAACATCAACCCTTCCCAAACTATGCGGTAACACAGGTCTACCATTATAATTAAACCTGTAATATTTCGGTAAATACACGCAACATAAAATTCATACTTAAGATAATCGTAAAGAAAATATTAGCGCTCAGGAATAACTAGTGAAAAACCAATTATGAAAAGGGAATCGTACAAAAATAAGTATTTTTTTCATTCAATCTGTTGTAAAATTAATACGTTGGTAAATATACCATTTGTTATATGAAAGACAGAGATCCCATTATTTTCTCAGTGAAAAGGATATCAAACATACAAATATAATTATCTCTTTCTCACTCACTAAATGAAGAGAGATAAAAAGGAAGGACACATTATATAGGACTTAATGAATGCTCTAAATTACGTAATTAATCATTTTTTCATAATTGAATGCCATTTGAATACATAATTGAATGCTATTTAGAGTAAATTCGTGCCATTAAAGCGATTTAAGCTAATAAAAACGTTTTTTCTAACTGTCATTTACGGTAACACGAGTTGATAGCATGACTGCGTTCGGATATTTTATATTATGGTATGGTAAAGGTTAAAGTAACGATATTTAATATTTTTACTTTGCTATCAAGGTAAATAAATTTACAAGAAATACCAACATTTTTTAAACTGTTAAATAATTGTGAAATTTATCGCCACGTAACGTTTACACATATTGTGTAATAAAAAGATAATAATTATTCTTTCTATTGATCTTCTTTTTATTCTCATATTCTCACTCCACTCATTCAACGGACGTTATCTATCTTCAAATTATATATAAATAAATTAGCCTCAGGTTCTTCAATCCTGCTAATCTACTTCTCCCAGAGCATCGATTTCCAGCAATCCATGTATTATAAGATGAAGAACCTGCGAGTCAATTGCTATCTTAATATATATTTGATTAAGTTTTCAACACTACCGGTTTGGAGTGAAATTTTCAATTTTAACAACCGATTTACATGAAATAGTGCAAACCTTCGTGGACATTACTGACCACGATTTTAATATGAGTAGTAATTATTATAAGGTAACATAACATTTCGCTGTAATGTATCAATACACTATAAAACAAAATATTCCATACCAGGACTGTATATACATTGATATTTTTCATAATTGTTTAATGATTCAAAAGGTTTAATTTAATAAACACGAACATGATGTATGTATACATACCATAATATATAAGTTAACAGAGTTAAACCAACAGAGCTATAGCATATATATTATTGATAGAATCGGTGTTAACTTTGTAGATTTTCATCATCAAAATGGATGGATATAAATAAAACAATGTTTACTTGAGTTAATTTGCACTACTCGAGTTTTGAGAGAAACAGTTACTTCCATCGACAGGTGAAGTATTAAACTTAAGTAAAGCATTAAACTAAACTTAGTTTATTTTTAAGATTGGAAAAATCAACTTTGTGGTTAAAATAATAAACTTAGTTTAATACTTCACCTGTCGCTGAGAGTTACCGTTTCTCTCGAAACTCGTGTTGTGCTAATAAACTAAAGTAGAGTTTGTTTCATTTATATTCATCCATTTTCAATTGATGTAGATCAATTGGTAGTCTAATCTACCGGCATTGGAAGAATATGATTTTTTTCGGAAAACAGTTTTGTATTTCACAGTTTTAGAGCGATTTTTTTAATATAAAGACTCAATGTTTTTTTTTCAAAAAAAAATGTCGTTAAATTGATTAACTTTACTTTATTATCTTTTCTATATAATATATATATCTATAGTGGCCCTTGCCATAGAAACACACAAAATTAATACATTTCGAAAATATTGCTAAATTAAAAATATCAGACACAAGAAATAGTGTGATTATGAGGTTTGAAGCCTCAGAGACTCGTCGCTATAAAAAAACTGGGTCATACCTGACCCATTTTTATGTATAACAAACGGAGGACAGGTGACAGCTGAATCTTCATCAGTGTTTTCCACCCTCCATTTCACAAGATGTCGGAATTTCGAGGAAAACAGGAGACGCCATATTTTTATGGTAAGCCAAGGCACGTCTCAGGTAAGTACGCTGATGCAGTAAAACTTACAATTTTACGATCCAGATTTTACAAGGAGAACAATCGCAAGAGGAGCTTCGTTTCTACAGCGAGTGCTGTATCATCTGTAGCCACATCCTGAATCTCTCGAGAGTAACTCAAAAAGTTAGCGGATGGCGTACAGTCATGGAAATGACACGAAAACCTTTTACATGAATTACTTTTTATTTGTAAAATAAACTATCTTAAATCTTTAACAACATAAATATTTAAGCACTTGATTTCTTACAGTTTTGTGAGAAGTATAATAAAAAATCTAAGGGATCTCCCTATAAGGATATTTTGAGAAAAAAATTAAAAGTATTTGCGAACTCTGTTATATGAATATTACAGATATCAAGAAAACATCTGCCGGAGAGTATTGTAAGAATTTCCTTCATAATAAATACAAGGTAGACGCCCACTCATAGACCTAGAAAGTGGAAGGAAAAGGTTGGCACTGCAGAGAAGGCACCTATGTGTATTGGCAGAGAACCAAGACAGACGGAGAAGCATGTGTTTATTTATTTATTAATTAACGCCTTTATGAGCTTTTAAAAAAATTGATCATAAAAAAAAACATGAACAGCTACACAAATACTATGAAAAGTATATATAGAATTCGATAGAATATACATATATAGCGTTAAAAAATACAATTAAAAATAAGCAAAACAAACAATAAAATTTAAGGTTCAAGACAGAAAAAAGAAGGATGAAGTGTATTTTAAAATAGCAGAAATATCAACCAAGTGTGCATTTTTGTATAAATACAAAATAAATATATTAATTAGAAAGATATACATATAAAATCAATTTTATCGAAAAATATTGTAGTTGCTAATGGGATTCGAACCTGGATCTGTTCCAATTTGGGGATCGTGCATTAACCGATTATGCCACAGAACACAGTACATTGACGACAAATTTCGAATCTATATGTTATACTTTTCAAATTGATATTTGTATCGTTGAATCATTTGAAAGCCATCTTTTTACGGAGTCTCAAATACCTTTGAGTAATCCGATAGCAGACGCCAGAAATAACATTTATTTTTTATTACTTTTTATTGTAACTTTATACATTGTTATACCTAAAATCTTCTTTATTGATCGCTTGTTGTCACATTTGTGCTCATTTTGACAATACAGATATCTTATACCCTAATTTTCAAATCAGTCATGCGTTTTCATCCCACGTAATATGCTTACTGCATTATATTTTCATCCTCCGTAAACCATTTACCAATTCCGCTGGTGAGTGAGACTGAGATAATACAGAAACTAGGATTGTATTTTTATTTCCTGTTTCATATTTCCACGCTTTTCTTTTTGATCCTTGAATCCTGACAACTTTCAGAAAATTAACTACAAAAAGTTTTGTTCAATATTAGCAAAATTACGTTGTAGCCACATAATACATAAATAATAAGACAAAATACTTTAGCAATCTTTGAACATGTCCAAGAACACACAATTACTGGATTTTTATCTACAAAGGTACTATTATTAAACAAATATCAGATATCTCATGCAGACAAAGCTATTTTTTATTACATTTAATGGAAAACATATGGAAGTATCGAATGAATTATCAAATTTGGTCCATATATGACGATTAGGTTTTCCAATATTCTATTGTTCAAATTTATATTGTTTCTCGATTTTGTACATATATTTCCAGCAATTGATAAAACTCTCTCTGTTTCAACCGATGTCGGTTTTATAGTCAACAGGGAATTTGTGTTTCTATTATATAATAAATATTTATTATGTCTTATTATTTATAAAGAGTTTTCATTATTTTGATGGAATAGTGAAATTCCCATTCACGTTATTATTCTCTAATATCATCATTTTAGATTTAGTCAGGTTTATTTCACAATTATTGTATTTTTTTTTAATGCCCAATTATACGTATGTTATATTAATGGTTGAAATAATTAATACCTTCAAAAAGTCATATTTAGGTATGAGAAGCAAAGTACATTTCTTAAATTTGGCCAGTGTCGCGTAGAATGGGCAGTCACGTCCCACCAGGCGATAAAAACTCTAATAATGCAGATTGATGGCGCACCCATGACGAGACGCGAGATATTAAGCTTGGAAGAATGTGAGGAGTTTTATCCAAAGCAATATATCCGGTACATTTCTGCCGAAATCAAATCATGTGAATCTTATTAATATTTTTCAAAAAAATACCATTGTGTTTAAATAAATTATACAATATTAATAACACGCATAACACCTAATTCATTTAAATCTGGCAGCACACTTAATACTTATTTGATCGTGCTTAGATATCCAAAAACCGACCCTCTGTAGTTGGAGATAACAATTTATTATTCATGTTCATCCCCTTATTATATGAGGATTAGGGGCCGAAAGTCTCAAAAAGATGATTCCATCTTCAGCCGTCTTGCACTGTTTCAGTACATGATGAACAATCAAGGCCCAATCTTTCTTCATAAAGTATCTGTTGCTGTTAGAATATAATTAAGGTGGACAGTGAGCGGCATCTACAACGTTGACGCCGGAGTTACAGGCGACGCGTCTCGATGTGTCCGAGTGAGTTAAGCGCACTACCGACAGATGTCGTCTGTAGCTTCGTCGTTCGATCGGAAGGAAGATTGACATAAAAGCTGGCCGAAAGAAGACAAGAGCATTCTCTCTCGTACACTCGACCCGAACAGCGGCTTTTCTAGTGAATTCTCTTATAGTGTGAAATATTGTAATCACTCATAAATATAGTATTTTGACCAATGTTACTTAACTTGTGAATTCAATTCTTTATTAATAATTAAATAAACAGTCAACCGAAGCCGAGGTAAGCTTTTTAATTCTTTTGTCACCCGAGATGCTTCCATTCTCGTAAATCCTTCTGTAAACTGGAGTCAACTTTTTTTGGTAATTCGAAAAGCTTAATTAACCCGAGCACACGTCTTGGTAATCATCCAAGCCAACCCTCAAATAAATAAGAGTTACATGTCGAGGTTCTCCATCACCACCTTAATTCTTAGTGTCACCCTTATAACTTCCCCAAAATTTTAGTAGTCTGACAGCCACTTTGAATAATATAATATTTTATTACATTATATAATGTAAATTAGTTCTAAATATAGTCAGTATTATATATTTAGAATATCCATATCGAAACAAAGACTCTCCGTAATACAATGGTCGAATTTTGTAAGAAAACACTACATGCTATTTCAGAAGAAACATATCTCAGCTCTAACGAACCTGAAATGTAGCGAAGCGTCGGGAAAAATGAGAGAGAACGTTAACGAAACGCCTTCGTGGATTGTTCTGCTATTTCTTGTAACGTCTTGCCCTTTCGTAAACAAATGCTCTACGTAAATTGAAAAAAAAGGTAGGTCCAGAGGATCGCATTACAAAAATGTTTCGAGTATATTTTTCACTTTACGAAGGCCGTTCAAATTATAAAAGATTGTACATTTGTAAAATATAATGTACAGATCATAATGATCATATTTGTTGATAATATACATTTTACATAGCGCTAAAGTTTACAAATATATAGTGTATGATAATACTCGATTCGATTCAAGATTACAGAATCATGGAAACGAAACGAACAGATTATAACTGTCTCATTGATTTTTTACACACTAAAAAAAATTCTTTCAAACTTTCAATGAATTCATAATGTAATTTTTTTGACAGATTAAATATCTGCCTACTTTATTTTGATATTGTAAATGATTTTTTTTATCATTAAACTTATAAGTACATTGGATCCACGGGTTGGGTTAGGTTAGATTTAAATATTCTGATCGTATACAACGCGAAGAAAATATAAACAGATTATATTTATATGAAACAGAAAATTACTAAATCGAATAAATATCAATAAAATTTATATCAACATATACATAAATTCGCCTCAGTTATATGGAAACCTAATACATTTAATTTAAAAGTTTTGAAGGTACTATCGTGCTAAAGGTAATATCTATTACTTTAAATGATATCAAATTTATTTGGAAAAAATCATTTACATGATATCAAAATATAATATATTTTTCGTAGTAATTCGTAGAAAAATTTGTATTCAACAATACAATAAAACAAATAATTTTTAGACTATTGTGAGTGCCTATATTTAATTCTTATAATAAAAATGTATTAAAATATGAATTAAATATATTAATTAGAAAGATATACATATGAAATCAATTATATCGAAAAATATTGTTGTTGCGCCACCGGGATTCGAACCTGGATCTCTTTCCCAACCGGGGAAGGTGCATTATCCATTGGGATCCAGGTTCGAATCCCGGTGGCTCAACAACAATATTTTTCGATAAAACTGATTTTATATGTATATCTTTCTAATTAATATATTTAATTCATATTTAAAATATCACACACTTATGTTCTGAATAATTACAACTTTACAATAAGAATGTGTTCTCCTAATAAAAAAAAAGTATTATTTCTTCAATATCCAAATATTTGTATGACGAATTGACTCTAATTAGTCGATATACATTTAGGTAAAAATTGACTGATCCGGAAATATTATATTTGCATTAATTGGTCAAGTCAAGTTGTACTGTGTTAGATACAGACCACCAAATATATAGACATGAACTAACACAAATTTCTTGTCCCAATATGATTCGATCGTAACTAAAATATAAATGCTTACAATATAATATGCATTAAATGTAAAAAATACGTCTTGTTTACACAAAAATTGAATTTTTCGAAGAGTAAATATTTTTACAGTTGCATAAATGTATCATAAACTATCGGATTTATGTTCCCAACAAAAATGTGTGTAGAATGCCCCTCCATTGTTCCGAAGTCCTTATATGTACACTTTATTTTATGTCTATTAATTTACCGGTCTGAGGTACTGACTACTTTATTTTCTTAGTAAGAGTTGAATTGACTAACAGAAAGAAATCGTCGAAGCCGATTTTATTAATTGTTTATTTAAAGCGAAGAAAAACACGAAGCAGAAATTAATGTACCTACATTATAATAATCATTAAATCACGGTGTACGCGTTGAGAATTTGCGAGATAAATCGGGTAAATAAAATCATCCCGCCACCTTCGGAGTAATGAGGCAGTGTCGCCGCCTTAAAAAGTAAACACGGCCTGATTTAAGATTTAAGTCATCATTCATTTCCCGTTAATAATGCGAAAGAAGATTGTTTCTAAACGAGCGCACTCCGTCTCCGCGGCTATCTCCATCCCGGAGATGTGTACAGAGCGCATAAATAAAAGGCCAGATAAAATAAATGAGCCATCATTTGGCGGTGTGCGAGAGTGACTGGGAGGAGAAGGATGAAGTGGATGTGAAGGAGAAAGCCAGGAATTAGCAGGGGTTGAAAAAACATAAAAAAAAGACATAAATAACGCAATAAAAATGTAGATACAATAATATTTGCTTGACCAACAGACACATGGCACGAGACAGCGCTAAATACAGTGGATGCACATCGGCTGGTTCAATATTCTCTCCATATAAAAATATAACCACAACGTTTTAATGAATTAAGTAATAGCTTTGCATACTTCGCCGAGTAAACCTTCATAATTAATCAAACTGAAAAAAAACAATATTGATTATTTATAAATGTCTCTAGCTGACATTTGGGATCCCATTGCAGGGTTTGTCAGCTGGATTGTTGTCGATGATGCTGATTATTTAAAATGTATAATGAATGTTTATAATTCTATTATATTTTAATTATTAAATGTATAATTTAGAAGCTGACAGAATATTAGAGTGTCCTAGTCCGATAACCCTTAATCTCAGAAAGCAGGTGAATGCAATTCATTTCAACAGTTTAAATGTCCCGAATAACGCCGGGTTTATTTGCTAGTTTGCTATTTATTATTCTCTCAAGATTATATTATGAAAGCGTAACCCTATTATCCATATAAACAATATAAAAATAATACTAATTTAACATTTAATTTTATGAGAACAGTCACAATGTAAATGTGTGTGTGTGTGTGAGTGTCATGAAAGTGAGTAGATAAGTGGTGAAGAACGAACCTTATAAGGAGCTGTCTCTAGGGAAAGAGCTCTCTTCCATCACAGCTTCTTCTGAATAACATGTCCATCTCTGAAGTGTATAATTTATATTTACTGTAATAACTTGTTGTAATGAATTTATAATTGTTACCCGGACATACTGAGTTTTATATTACAAGGAATTGGAACCATAAACTTGACAGTAATCAGAGGATTGAACTCCAAGATAATCTGGTGGTAATTAAAGATTTATCACAAATTTATTATCCACCACAATCATCGACGTGAATTTCATCTCCTAATTATATGTTTTATTGTTTAGCTTGAAAATAGTAAGAATATTGATGTGACATGTATTCCGTGTACGTATCTTTATAAAGATTCTGAACAATCTGCGTTATGCAGATGATACGGAACTTATGGCGAGTGACATTGAAGATTTACAACTTTTGCTGAACCATATAGTGAACACATGTGAGACTTTTGAGTTTGAACTTAATACAAATAAAACAAAACATGTCATTAGCAAACATAACGCAGATGACAGTGAAAATTCGTATATTGCTGGAAATAAATTGAAAAAGATACAAAGTATTATATACCTGGATTGCAATATAAATAAAATATGGGATCCTTCTGTTAAAATCAAATACCACATTAAGCAAGCTCGTGCAACCTTTATCCGAATGAAATAAATCTTCTGTAGTCATGATCTCAACCGTAGATTACGAATGAGAATGGTCCGATGCTTTGATTTTATTTTATGAAATGGAAACATGAACACTCACCGATGAAACAATAAGGCGACTTGAAGCATTTGAGATGTGGATCTACAGAAGAATGCTTAAAATAAGCTGGATGGATAGAGTTACGAATGAAGATGTTATGGTTCGGACGAATAAAAAATTTTAAATCCAAAAACTTCAATATCTCGGACATGTAATGAGACATCCGGAAAAGTACGAGTTTTGATAATGTATAATATTTCTAAAAGTCGGGGCACTGGAAGAAGGAGAACATCGTGGCATTGGTTTAGCCAGTCTACTGTAGAACTTTTCCGGGCCGCAGTAAAGAAAATCATGAATGACAACATCCGTTGAACGGATAGAGCACAAGAAGAAGAAGATCTCTATTTTTAAAAAAAACACGTGGTATATTAAATCGATGGATTTAATTCATCTCCCTGAAATCTTTCTTCCTAAAGAGTTTCTCAATCCCTGCAGATCGGGGAGAATGGGCTGAAACAGAGTCGAGTTTTGTTCTTGTCACGTAAGTTATACGGGGGAGGAGAGGGTGGTGCGTAACGGTGTATCTGCGTCAGGCGGAGTCTTTATATTGTACAGTGAGAAAAATACGTATTAAACGTTACGACTTGTGTACGGAAATGAAGCAGTTTATTAAAAAAAAAAAAAATTTTTTTTCGTAATTTTATTATAGTTTTTTTTTCGAATCCCGTCAATTTGGTATTTTCAAACCAAATTAAACTTAACATTTCACTAACGAAACATTAATCTAATATTTGAACGGCGCTCTGAATGGTATTAGAGCTAATGGGAACTTGTCAACAGAGGCAAGACTAGCGGTTCACAATGAAGACCTTGTACCAACACTGATGTATGTAAATGAGGCTTGGAGCTGACAGAAGAGGAACAAAAGTAGACTGAATGCAGCGGAAATGAGATATATGGCAAATCCATTCATGAAGAGTAAAGAATGAAGAAAATAAGGAAACAATGTAAAGCTGATCTTAGAATAATCAGTAAAATTAAGAAAGGTTAACTTAGGTGGTTTGGTCATATGGAACGGATGAATGAGGAGGTAAGCAAGTAAGTAAGATATTCGTATTATTCACCTTTTTCTGTACTTCTGCATCATATTATCTCCTAATAAACAACATTTTAATTAAATATGAATTAAATATAATAATTAGAAAGATATACATATAAAATCAATTTTATCGAAAAATATTGTTGTTGCGCCACCGGGATTCGAACCTGGATCTCTTTCCTAACCGGGGAAGGTGCATTATCCAACTATGCTACAGCGACAATATTTTTAGCGACAATTTTCGAACCTATATGTAACCTTTTTGATATTAATACATTCAATTTAAAGAGATCCAGTTTCGAATCCCAGTGGCGCAACGACAATATTTTTCGAAAAAATTGATTTTATATGTATATCTTTCTAAGTAATATATTTAATTCTTATTTATATATCACAGACCTATGTTCTGAATAATTACAACTTCACAATAAGAATGTGTTCTCCTAATAAAATTTTAATTGATGAATTAGATAACATCTTGAAATATGATAAATACATTGAGTATAACTAAATGATCTAATTCCTCAAAATCATGTTATAAAACAATAAATAAATTAAGTCCACTTCGATAAGTTAAATTCGTTAATTTCATTAGTGATATATTTATTACGTCACGTTAAACATTTCGGTTGTATTGAAAACTGTGAATTTTCAAATTAATTAATTAATATTATGTAACAAATTGTAATTAACATTGACGTAGAAAACATCGGCGTTTAGTAAAATTTCATCTGTATACGGTTATTAATATAAAGGCTTAAAATAGGCTATTTTCCCAATATCTTCATCACATTTTGCTTTCCAGATTCTGTGAATATAATATAACATAGATTATCGTTCAGATTCCCGGTATCAATCCAAAATCACACACGTAATATCTCGACTATTTCAATATTTCCAGGTGGGTTGTCACATATGAAATATTCTCATATTGTGTCATATTATAACATTACTTAGTATATCTTTATTTCTTTCCACAGAAAAATTCTTTTTTGTATTATATTACTAGTTATATGTAATTATTTTCTGTCCTTATATCTTACCTTGTACTTATCATGTTTTGTCTGCTCCCTGCTTGTTTCTATTCCAATCCAGCTTTTTACCTTATTTTTACTATGTTTTACTTTTTACTCTACTCTGATATTTTACCATATGTTAACTATACTTTTTTTACATGTTTCTCATAAGTACTCATTTTAACCTGTTTTTACACTGTTATTTTTTACCCCGTTTCTTTAATAGGCTCTTACTTTAATGTTCTTTACTATGTACCTTACATCTTACATGTCTTTAGTCTTTATCAAAAATTTTACTTTGTTGCTTTAACTTATTCTTTACTTGTCTCCTTTTGGATTTTTCTGTTTTTTAATTATTTATTATTATTATAAATGCTATATTCAGGGACTAACATAATTAGTAAAATAATGGAAAATTTCATTAGTGCAATACACAAAGAAAAAAAATATCAGCATGTTTTTTCATAATCAATATAAAAAATATAAAATAAAGCATTTTACCTACCACAATTGAGTTGAAACACAAAAAATTGTAATAATGTAGTTCTATAAAGAGTTAAATTTAAAGCAAAAACGTCGATTTTCTCTACATATTCATTCCCCAAAGAATGCTATCTGGGGACTGCGGAGTCAGCTAATGCATGTGTTCTGACATTACCCTTATAATAGAACAATTAATTGTGCCTCAATGGTGCGTGAAAGTCAAGCAGACCAACAATCTGGGGACAGTCTATCATATCACTGATGATCCTATAAAGAAGAGTTTTTACTATTTTATTTGTTTAAATTAGTCTTACCTTACGACTCACTTATGCACATATCAGTTTTCAGGAATATTAAAAACAATAATATATAGCTAATGGAATCTAATGGCTACCTAACTCAGAACAGGTACTTTATATACACCTAGTGAAGTAGGAAGCGGCTAACAGGCTTGCATATAAATAATATATAATATTTAATACTTATTTTATTTGCTGGTGTATTAATTATGTAAAAAATGTTTATATTAATACAAGCTTTAAAAGAAATTTAATGAGCTAATAAACGCCGATTTATCGGCACTGAAAAATTCATTCATTTATAAAAGTATTAGGATGTTCTCAAGTACTCATGGTCGTTCAAATCTAATGTACAGAGTATTCTACCATGTATATTCGACGTTTCGGAATCCATTGCAGGATCCATCATCAGGATTGATGTCGCATCGTATAAGTATCGGTGTATTGGTATAAAATAGATGATATCTATGGTGGTGTTATCTTACGTATTGGCTTACAATACCATGGTCTTGACGCGGTATTGCTTGTGAATAGTTAATGTAATATCAACATTTACAGTCGCATCAGCGACATCAGTTCTGATGATGGACTCTGCAATGTGATATGAAACGGAATCTGAGATGTCGGAGACACGCGAAGGAATTGCTCAAAAAACTCTACATAAAAAAAGTTTAACAAATTTCCCACTGTGGTCAAAACATGAGTTCAATAGCCTAAATGATACTAATAAAAATGCTTATATTTCTCATCGACTTTGAAAGTAAGCGATACTCATCACAATGACGAAAGTAATTGTAATTTATATTATAATGGAATTAGTTTATAATAATTGAAACCACGAGTATTTACTATTTTTACCTACAGTTAAAAAATGTCACTCCATCATAATCATCACCCTGTGTTTGCCCACTTTAAGCAAGCTTTATCTATATTTTTTTGCTCCACTCATGTCAGTGTCTCTCAGAAAATTTACAGATGTTGTCTTCCCGTCTCTTATCATTGTCTCTCCAGAGGATTCTTCAAACTCATCAACACGTTTGGTCAATTTATTTTCTTATTAAGGAGAACACATTCTTATTGTGAAGTTGAAATTATTCAGAACAGACGGTCTGTGACGTTTTAAATACTAATTTAATGTATTAATTATAAATACATACATATAAAATCAATTTTGTCGATAAATATTGTTTTTGCGCTACCGGGATTCGAACCTGGATCTCTATTTCCAATCCGGGGAAGTACACTACCAATTGTGTTATAGCGCCAGTATTTTTCATAAGTTTTCGAACCTATATGTTACACTTTTTCAAATTAATACATCTGTCGTTATTTTCGCTATTTGTCCAGTCAATTTCAAGTTTACACGGAAAACTCTCTTCACAATACAATAAACCGTTCTTTGTCACTTTATCCATTCATTGCGCTTTTTGTCACGCAATGTTATTCCGAGCATTCGGTGCTCCATATTTGTTTGGCAATGGCAACTCTTAATTTAGCTTGCATTGTTTGTTTTATTGCTTTGACTCAGTACTTGTATACTGATAGGCTACACTAGTCGAAGATTTTTCTTTTGAGAGGTATTGGAATTTGGCAAGTCACGATTTTTCCCGATTTATCAAACGCGACTCAGACAAGGGTAGTTCTGCGACCAGCTTCTGCTCTTTAATTATCTCAATAGATATTTTTTTGATTTTATAACCGAGATAGACATGCCGTAATATCTCATGTCTATGTTGGTCATAATTTTTGGACATGGTTTTTAAAATATTGATTATGGAGACATATTATTCTTGACTGTATTTTCAGTTGGTCGATTATGTCCATCACTTAATTCAGATAAAAGAGAAAAAAAAATAAAAAGAAAAATAATAATCAACAATATTACTTCCCCGAATACTTCACCCCTACTTTCAATATTTCCAAAAATTACTACATCCTCTGTCCTTTTACAGCTCTCTACTCTGTTTGAGTTGCTCATCTTCTGATCTTTCACGTATTTTTTTTTAATATCTTAAATTATCAAAAGTATTAAGAATTATGTCATATTTCCCCCTACTCCCAACATCAGTACGTCTCCATAATAATAGTAATTCAAAGGAAAGATTTGTAATAAAGGCCTATTATGTACCAATTTTATAAAACAAATAATCATTATTAACATTCTTTTTATCGAGTGAACAAAAAATATATATTTTACTAAAGGCTTTTTCGCAGAAATGGTAAACAAAATTTCCCAGAGAATTAATATACGAAAAGAGAACAATTACATTTCATTCCGTTTCACAACAAGTGCCTAATTCAGGTGTTTTCAAAATGGCACCGCATTTCGTGACACTTGCGTAACACGAATTAATCAAAATGTAGATTCATCCGAATCATCCCTTGAAACGGGTGATTTATTAACAATATCTCTCCTGTCATTTCTCACCGTTCAGGTGTTGGCTACATCTCTTATTGATATTAATTTGAAATGTGTTTGTTCCGGAACCAATGTTACAGATGATGATACCACGCTTGTAAAGTAATTATTCTCCTCTTGTTCTAAACGGAATTAAATGGTGCATGTACCGAGTACCGGCATCAAGTGAGTTTCAATTAAATCGTGGAACCCTCACCGAATATACGATAAAGATATGAATACGTAATATTATTATAATCACACTTAACAAACATAAGATTGATATCTCTTTGACTTCATTACTTCTAGAAAGAACACCAATAATTATTTTTGAACAACCAAAGCTAAATAGCATATAACATATTAAATGGCATCCATTCTAAATGTTTTCAGTTGCAATATAAGGCCCGGTACTTTAAAACTACTTAAACGGGCTGTTCGATCATCGGTAAAAAATATTTTCTGGATGGTAAATTAATTTTAATTTATTGGTAAAACCGTCAATCGTTAGTTAAAAATGACAAACTCTTAACAGCTACACTATAATGATAGCCATTTCAAAAATCATCTGTCACATTGTTACTTTAAAAATTGCAGTACACGACAATGAATCGTTCAATATCTTGCTATTTTGGTGATGAGAGTTCGCCCGATGATGATTTCCCTATATTTATTTATATTATCGAAGATTTTTCATCAGTAAAGTGACAAATTTTGAACGCAGAAGAGTATAAAGCCATAGATAATGCATACAATTGTATTCATTGCCAATGGTGAATATTTAAAATAAAACAATTTTGGTAAAATTCATAGATATTTTATAATCATTCGCCTTGCCACACAATTAGGCGGGATTAACTTTGACAGTTCTAAATTTGACTTACGAATAACCCGCAAACCATACACCAGTAAATGAATAGACATGAAATAAAGTATACATATAGAAGAGGGGTTTGGAACATTAGTTGCGAGACAAGAGGCATTCTACACATATTCTTTGTGGAAACATAAATCTGATAGTTTATGACACATTTATGCATTAGTAAAAGTATTTACATTTAGTTAAATAAGACGTATTTTTTAAATTATTGCATTTTATATTGTCAGCGTTTAAATATTCGTTCCAATTGAGTCATATTCGAAAAAAAAATCGCGGAGCTATTTGATTACGTAAGTGTTACCAAAGTGATCACGTGGGTGACACCACACACAAGAAATTTGAGTTAGTTCGTGTCTTTATATTTAAAGGTATGTGCCGCAAACGTTTTTTTTACCACGGGCGATATTAAAATGTTTCTATAGTAAACATTTTGCATGGTCAAAATTTACTACTAAACTTAAAATCAGCCCTAAGACCTTGAGGAAAATATGGTCATCCCGTTCCACTCCCCATACCATCACACCCTCCCGTTGATTGTATACTTTAGGATCTGCACAAAATAACACATTTTCCATCCACATACTTCTATTTTAAATTACAACTAAATCTATATCCCGGGTGACGCTAGGCACGATTCGCTTGTCCCAGATAGAATATGTAATAAATAAAAATATACATTTCTGATATACTTACAAAGTACTCATCATGCAACATTCTGTAAAATAAAAAATAGACTACCTAATTAAAAACTGTAAAGCTCTATAAAATAATTAACATAGATTTTTCCTTTGTCTTTGACTGTGCAATGAAAAATGCGCTGAATAAAATGCAGGAATAGTTTTCCCAGCACGCTCCAAATTTCGCCTTACCCCTCCTCCCATTAGGAACTGCCTACCATAGTGACACCAATACTTACTCATACGGGGATAGACTCGCTTAAAACACTCGTAGAATACGTAATACATTTTGTGATGGCAAAGTCATCAATATTCCCTGATAGGTTGATTTTGACGATAAGTCACAATTAAGGCTCTATAAAATCAACGCTTATTTATATCAATATCTTTGTTCTTATATACCTTAGCCAATGTTCTTTTTAATATACATAAACTGTAATTATATTTAACTTTGTTTAAACTGACGTATCTTCTTCAGGACTAGCGTACAACTGAACCGTTCCATAAAATTTAATTTAAATAACATCCATTACGGAGTCTTAGTAAGAGTGGGGAGGTTATTGACAGAGAGACATTGAAATAGGGAATATATTAAATAGCGGATTGTTTGTAAGATTTCATTGGTTGTTAATCACATTGGACTTAGTGTTAAGTGATTTTTTGTTTTTAAGACTTTCTAAATTATCCAATCGAAATCCTTCATTATTTATGTGTAAAAATTCAATGGCGTTTTCTTTTACAAATAGTTCAGTTGTACGCCAGTTCTGAAGAAGATACGTCAGTATCGAAACCGGTTGACGTAAAAAAATAGTGGTTTAAACAATGTTTTAACACAATATTAAATAATGTCTAACCACAAATTTAACGCTACAAATATCAAACAAAATTGTAATTGTTTACACTTAGAATAGTTTGCTCTTAGCAACCAAGCCAACTAACAATATATTGTATACACTAGCTCAGCAAGCATCAAACTAATAAACAATAATAATTACTGTATGCACTGGATCAACAAACCATGTGCCGACCTGTGTTATGGTGGGTGATTAAATATTAAATTGAATATTTATAATTAATATGCATTCTGGGACAACTTACTTTTAGGAAAAAAAATTACTAGTTTTAAATAAGTTTTATAAAATATATGCCGAGTTCACAAATCAGATGAATAGCATTTAGAAATCGAAATCGAGGGTTGATGGAGCACAAAGCGCGGATAAGTGCAGACCCTCCGGTCATGCAGATTACATAGGCGTAAGGTGTTAGGGGTATGTGTATTTATGTGGTACTTACGGTTAGTTATTATCCTTTAAAACCTTTTTATTCACGTTCTGAGGTCAGATAAATTGTGCCTCACACCGAAAATAGAGTGTTTCTACCCTTTTCTTAATATTTTTTTACCATTCGCTATGATATAGTAGAAAACTAATAAGTTTATAAGATAGGGTAAATAAAAAACTCGAATATTCGTTCGGTTTCAAAATACTCAATTATACATTATAACAATACCTGTTGTATAAATACTGATACGGAAAATAAGTAAACTAAAATAAATATGTCTATTTACACGAGGTGGTGGGAAAATAAGGGATGCAGGAAGGGTGAAAATCGGAAGATGGACAAGAATAGGGAACAGGAGCCGACTGAAGGTCTACCAGAATCAGAAAACACGATCCACCTGCAAAATGCTCCTTTCGGTATCTTCTTCCACTAGATTCACAGGTCTTTCGGCTCCAGGACATGTACATTGCTGTTCAGCACGAAGTACACTTGATAGTTCGAAGGTACAACTTCAACTGTAGAAGCATAGAGCACACCATAGAAAAGGTCGTCCCTGGTAAAGAAGGAGGGAGTAGTGGGTAGGTACTTGATAGGAATCACCGATCAACGTATGGCATGTTCATACGCGCGCGCACGGTGACCGGCGATCGTTAGATAATCATAAAGATCGAACAATAGCATTGAAAAATTATTGATTAAGGACAAGTTTTTCTTTATAAAAAACAAAACTGCCATCGAGCTCCTTCCAATTTTCGGCGGACTGCTCTCCTAATTGAGCTAGAGACTCATTAATCTTGCCAGATTTGTTCTATGTATATTAATAGTGACACATTATAACATTTTGTCATTGCATTTTTTCGCATATTTACATTTTTATTATCAAGAAACGATATTTAAAAAAAGGCTCTAAACCCCTCTTCCACCTCCCCCAAGAATACATATCGTTATATTTTATTTAACTTGAAAATAATTATCACAAAATTATTATCATCTTTTATCGATTCAATATCGAAACCACGAAATTATTTTATATTTAAATTCATAACTAAAATTTGTAGCCCAGAAGCCAAGCCCTCTCCCTGGAGCACGGGCTTCCGGGCACTAGCTACGCCACTGAACAATGTGTTCTCAATTATCTCAACTTTACCAATAAAACATGAATTCATTTAGTTGTAATGTAAATCATTATTATTCTAGAACATTCCATATTTAAATTGCCTTTTACCAACGAAATACAACACTCAGACATATTTCACGAGATATTATCAACAAGTGCTCTCTTCAGCCCCGGAGACAAAACAACTACTCGAAACACGTCCCTAGCGGCGGAATCCGAAGCTCTAACAATGTCAAAGGCCGTACTAGTAAGGGAGTGTATATTTTTCCTACCATTGGCTAAGCTCAAAAGCTATCATTCGTAGTATGACACCCTCGGGAGCGCGTTCCACCCTCGGAGGATTGTGCGGCTGAAGTTACCGCGGAGCACTTATTTATTTACGTCCCTTAGCTGTTCCCAGCAAGCCCGAGACCTAACTCGTTTTGACCAGATTCAAAATATTTATGTTAAACATTTGTTTTCATAATTCATCGTGAAGCACCCTGTCTACGTAAAAACTTATGTCTCCAGAGGTGCTCCTGAGATTTAGCCTGGTAAATTAAATAAATATTTTGTATTTCAATTTACACACACAGAAAGAATTACAGCTTCTCTCGAGATACATTTTAGAAATAGAGCTGTAACATTTGTTCGAAATAATATTTTCATTATTAATTTGTTCATACAAATTTCAAGAAGTAAAAGATAATTGAATAGATATAATTTATATTAAATAAAATAATAATCGCTTTGTATGAAACCATGAAATTTATTATACGTCAACCGGTTTAGCTTATCTCAAGCTTCATCAGGACGTATTTTAAACTAATCATAAATACAAAAAGAGTGTACTTATATATACATAGAGAGGAAGATAGAATATAAAATTATATGCGAAAGAGAGAGACAGAATACATATATAGATAGACGGAGCATTAAGGGAGGGGAAAATACAGCGTTGATGGATATTAAATTGATTTTAAAGGAAAGATACCTAATATGGGGCTAATCGATAAATTAATTTGATTATTAAGAATTGGCTTATTTATTGCCTTTTTTATTTTGAGATAAGTGAAACCGGTTGACGTATAATAAATTTCATGGTTTCATACAAATTGATTGTTATTTTATTTAATATAATATGTCAAACCACAAAGTGTTTGTTTTCTACGAAAATATAGATACGATTGATTTAACACAAATCTTAATTTAAAAAAATCATATCTACAACTCTATTATACCCATTTCAAAGTTCCATTATTGCCCAGAATGGGGTCCATGTCAGCTATCCGTGAGAAATTTAGTCTTAGAAGAGAGATTATTAATCCATATATATATCAACATGATGTTAGAGAAAGAATGAAAGAATACAAAATTCTGTGGAAATGCGACCTTTGAGCAGAATATTCCAGAATAATTATTATACCCATATGAATTTTCGAGTAAGAAACGAAGATATTTAGAAATGATGTAAATCCGAAATTAGCGTAGTAGATAAATACATAATATGTATGTGACTTATAATCAAGAATCCAACTCAAGGACAATAACAAAAGATCTGGCGTGATTATATTCTGATGAAGTAATTATGCTAAATTCATCAATATACCTATCTCTAATTTTGTCATTAATATGCCCTATTTACTGATGTCCATCTACCTTTATCTTATACAGTCTGAAGTATCTTTACTCACTGGCAACGAAAATCAGCCAGCTATTAATATATAGTAGTTAACAAGAGTAGCAAATAATGAAAGATTTACTGTAAAAACATCAAAAAAATTTTTTTTTTAATAAATAAAAAAATAATTATTCTAATATATAGTCATATTAAAATAGGAACTAAGTATTTAGAATAGTCTAAAATTATTATTGTAATGAATCTGATTGTAGCGAATGCGTGACGCGCGCATGTTGGCATGACTGACGCGAACGAAAGGGATAAAAGATCGCCGGGCTCTAAGGCGCGCTCTCTCGTATCGCAGCCGTGGCTCGAAACATACCTCTTGCATTGTACTTATAGCTGTAAGCTCTGTGTAATAAGTATATTGATATTACACCGGGTTCTCTTGTGCTACCTCAATCCCGCACATACTAAGGATCGCAAGCAGATATTAGATATCCCAAATTACCAGCCGGCGCAAGGATGTTACAATTATAAAAGTCTCCAATATTCTAGGTGTAATGTACAATAGTTAACTTTTAGTGCTATAATGGAATTAATGATATTTAATTCACATTGTTGAGAATCTTGATATTATTAATGATGAAGTAATTTTTCGGAAAATATTGTTTAATTTGATTAAACTTACTATTATTTTTTAGCACCTTTGAATTTTACAGGAATGATACATTTCCTTTGGTTAGAGTTTTTTAATGAATAAAATATAAAATTAGTTTCACATTTGTTGGTTAGCAATACCTTAACCTAACCTAACATTTAAAAATAGACCAGATCCTTTTAAAAATATATGATATCGAAAAAAAAATTCCGGTTGAAAGTTAATAGTGAAATTGATTCTCTATCCAAGAAATTAATAATAATAAATCGGCTAAATATAAAAAATATAACCTGTAACAGAAGATTTTGTTGCTAACGAGATATTAATTTCAGCAGAGTGCAAAACAATCTCAATATCCAAATCGTTTTCAAATTTATCGGCATAAATACATGTTCTTGGCACCTTTCCATTTATTTTTGTGGAAATTTTTGAATATTAATGTTTCCTTGCCGACCATTGAGTAAAATTGAGCTAATACTCAATTCCAACCGAACTCTTTCAAATATATTTATATATGGACTGTTGAATAATTGATGAACAATTAATTTATGTATAAAGAATTCTAAGACAGTAAAATATCGAACGACTTTAAATTTAATTAATTACTAAGTAAAATAAAATCTATGTACTTATTCAATTATAAATGCATATATAATTTCACTTTAAATAGAACTATTTTACTTCAATATTCCTAAACATATTTATCTGCTCAAAACACATTAATTCAATGACGAAAAGTCACTAAGTTGTTCTGATGTTCAATGTTCGATTTATAAGAAAATTAATTACAATATTATTTTTAATTCAGTCATATAATATATGAACATTATTAAATTATACATTGAAATACACCTGCGATTATAATTTAAAGTAAATTTTTTGTAGTCGCCATTTGAAAATTATGAAAAGTAGAAAATCAATGACAATAGTCAATATTAAACAAATTCAAAACACACCTATTCCCATAATAATTTCAAATCACAACAATTATATTTTTGAAATATGATATAGTATCATGCTAAAACCATGAAGAGATAGGGAAGATAGATTGACAAGAATACCTTTTTTACCTTTTAAGGTCAGTGAGATGGGTCGTGATTCGAATCTAAGGAGAGAAATATGGGAATTAAAATGTGGGTTGTCCGGAGGAGAATGTCGTATTTTGCATGGTCATTTTTGTCCATGAATTCTGTTCCAGTCTTTAGTCCTACAAGACATGTTTGGTATTTTATTCATCAGTTTACAATTGGAGAACGTTATATTAGTGATAAAAAAAAATATTCTATAATTTTTTTTTTGCATCCCACCATACACTTAAAAGCACTTATTTTACAATTAGACCCGGTCGAGGGGTCGGTTTTGTCACCTGCCCCTTTGAAAACTATTGGCATTTATGTCGTTGGTTTGAACATGGAACCAACGTTTCGTCTCATGTCGCTT
The DNA here is from genome assembly GCA_031772225.1 of Eubasilissa splendida. NCBI lineage: Eukaryota > Metazoa > Arthropoda > Insecta > Trichoptera > Phryganeidae > Eubasilissa > Eubasilissa splendida. The sequence continues at coordinate 25,085,917 of CM062858.1, read as the reverse complement.
AATGATGTAAAAGCGGAGGGTTTGTCTCTTTTTCGATTAAATCTTCAATCATCCCTTAGATCAAACGGTATCCATATGGCCAGCTTCACAATTTAACCGATTTTTTTCAAATATTCTTGCTTTTTTAGATTCCAAGCTTGTTAGTGTTGGATTTGATTCAATTTCTAAACGCTTTGGTATTTTTCTTTGGTATTGCCGAACAAATATGTCGCAAATGTTTTTAATTGCAGTTGAAACATTATTTTTTCAACGGTATTCGTACAGCATGTAATTTCGTATAGATTGTTTGTCAGGTATATAACTCTCTATCTTAACCCACGTTCGAAAAAGAAAATTCATCACTAAGATAACGTTCTGCAGATTTCAACTGATGAATAGAACATAAAACACGTATTGTAGGACCAAAGACTGAAACAGCACTGATGCTCAAAAATTACCATGGAAAATACGACATTTTCATCCGAACAACCATTATTTTATTCTAGGTATGTATAAAACGCGTCCTTGAAAGCGGATATAGAATCGTAAAGATTTACTGGTGCTCAAACTAGCGAAGCCTTGGATACAATGCTTTACTGAAAACTCAGTATTCATAGCAGATCCGGAAGATATATCAGGTAACCGAGACCTTAAATCAAACTATCGTCATAACTCGTCGAAATAGTTGTCTGTCAAAATAAAAATACAATCAAATACTCGAGGAGGCAGGCTTGTAAGGCAGACCCATGGCGGAAAGCCTGAAAGTAATACAGAAAATTATTTATGTACATAATATATTCTGCAATTTTTTTTTGGTCTGCATTATTTATTAGAGTCTTATAAATATGAGATTTTCACAATTTCGTATATTTTCTGAGGAGTCCGAATTCAGCACCAGACATATATACGTCAACATATCGTATAAGGGTCCTATTCTACGCAATATTTTGATTTATTTTACATGAAGGGTGGCGCATTTCGTGATATTAGTTCAGAATTCAGTCGCCAGATGCATTTCATGTCTGACATCATGGATATAAATCAATTACAGATGCTGTGCAGCTGAAGATAATGTAAAAAATGTAAGCGGAATAGAAACACTTCTAGAGTAAAAAATGTAATTATTACAGAGTAAGGAAATTAAATTTTAAATAAATAGATTATTATTTTAATATTTTTAAGATTAGCAATATTATTAAATAAATGGGTTATTAATTAATTTACTTACTAACATAACATTTGGTCGTGAATGGAGGAATACTTTTGATTAATCACCCTTTTTGTTTAATTATCTGACTCGACTAAGTTTTACGTGATCAATTAAGATACGAAAATAATTTAAATAATAATATAAGTTATTTAATCTGGCTTGTCTAGTTCAGAAATTAAATGCCCACCTAGTGACTAACCTCAAAGATCAGCTAGTCAGTTTATTTCACAGCATAAGTACTTAGTTTAGCTTTATAGGTATGTAATATGTATATATATATTTTTTTTTATTTATGTAAAAACATGTTAAAATCAAGTACATTAATATAAATAATTTTTAATTAAACTTAAATTATTTGGAATTTAATATCAAAGACAGACTCTCAATCATTTGCTTGTGACAAATCCTAATTTTTTTTTGGAATTTTGCGAAGTGAGAAGATAGCTTGGAGCAGTTTGTTGTAGTGGACCACGTCGATGGACAAAGAGGAAGAGGAAGATTATCCACCCGGTGGATCGGCCAAGTGGAAAAGATAATAAGCACTTCTTCGGTGGCTGCAGGATGCCAATAAAAATTTTGAGAAGAATAGTACATGGAGTTCATGGAGATCGCAAACTTCAGTCATGAGGGACCGACATGGATAATGATTTTTAATAAATTCCTTAGCGTTGATGATTTCTTACTAATGTAATGATTTTAAAAACTTAATTTAAAAAACACGTTTAATTTTATTATAGATAGTAATTTCTATATATGTAGTTTTTTTAATTGAATTAAAAAATAACTATTTAGATGAGGTCGGCCTGACTTTTGTCTACACTGTTTTTTTATATCTGTTTTGCTTTCAAAAAACCTTAATCAACAAATTCTAATGGAGGATTGTATAGCAAGCCTACATAATGGATGATGGTTTAAAAATAACAGATTTTAAGTTAACGATGAACAAACTTAATATAATGTTTATATGAATTATTTAACTTAAGCTCCGAGTAATATACAATGATGAAACTCTTACGTGAGGGTTTCATGAATAATCATACAATTTCTCGCGGAAAATGTACTTCTGTTCATCTTTTTCAATTGTCAAAGTTAACAATATCAATTTGAAAGCCAGAAAACTCAAGCTAAAGTTATTTTCAGATAAGCCACATCACGCCGGCAGGATCTACCGAACTCTGAAGTTTCTGATTACCGAGCCAGCCCTCCGTGGAAGGTTCCAGTCCTATCGGAGTTCTTATTATCACGTCACTGGCGAGGGTACAAGGGTAGGTGGAAAGTTCCATACAAGAAAGGTGGAAAGTTTCTTACAATTAAATATTTAAGTCGTTTTCAGTGGATATGTACCTATATACAACACTGGGTATAATTATATTGTCGCAAATCATTTTGACACAACTAGAAAATGAAGGAGTATATCTTACATGAATACATTACATTTCGTAAAACGTATAAATAATGTATTATTTTAGAGCCCTAGTTTTATCCATGGTTTAGCGAATAAAGTTTGCACATATCAAAAAGAATTATGTTTTGTTTTAGAAAATATACACGAATTAATATACCGATATATGTGGATACTATGATCTTAATGAATTTTTTGATGATATTGATGAGTTTTTGAATTCAGCAAAATAGGTGTGTTGTAATTTATTTATTTTAAGATATTTTTTAATTATTTTATCACGATCTCATTAACTATGTATATATATATAATACAAATTAAATTAATCAAATAGAAAGATATATAGAAAAAATCTATTTATCGAATGAATATTTTAGTTGCTACTGAAATTCGAACTTGGACCTTTTCCTATCCGGGGAAACGCGTTAACCAATTCCGCTACATCAGTCAATTACGTTTACAACAAATTTTGAACATATATTCTGCAGCTCTTTAAAATTTATACATTCCATTTTTTAAATTGTTTATTGACATGAATTCTCTAATATCTTTGAGTAATGTACGCTAAGAGACGTCAGAATTAAATCAATCAATTTTATTAAATTTTGATGGAAAAGGTCCAGGTTGGAATATAGTATATATTTCTAGTTCATTCCTTTAATATGTATATATTAAAAATACCACAGTATTATGTTTTGAAATTGCAACTTTACAACAAAAATGTATTCCCTTAAAAATATTATTTTAGTTTGTTTTTTTAAAACGTAACTGAATTCCTTACTACAAACTATATAGAACGCAATAATTTTTTTAATACAATTATTGATAAAAAACACGATCTTTATGTTACCTGATTATAGTAGGTATTCTCTGCTTCAACTAAATATATTTCTAATTTTTTAATGTTTCATATAAAAGTATCTCATGTTTAGTCTGTGTAAAACCATAATAATGTGATATAATGAATATAAATATAAAATAATAAAAATAAAATTCTAGGCTAGCCCTAAAGATAATCAGGCTTGACAGAATGCACTGTAATGATGCTCATCCCTTCAATGTCCGGCTATTGCAGTACACCACGTCTCTCTTAAAGCTCCTCCGAGAAAACCTTCCTTAATGCTCCCACAGCATCCAATATTGTCAGATTAGGAACATTGGATAAACAATGGATTGAGATTCTTATTTCACGTTAAAAAGGGCAAAAAATATCATGCTGTTATAATATCAAATTCCAAATCCATTTCTAACGAACTATTTTTAAAGTAGTATTAATATCAAATTCAGAAAATAATTCTAAATTCAAATTTTTAAATATAAAAATGAATGTGTGGTACAATACCTTTTTTTTCCCTTTTATGTTATTTTTGTGATACTCATTATTTAATTAGTTATTAAAAATTTATCGGAGTTTAGATCGTTGTTAGTTCTAATTTTTCAAACTTTTTAAATAGTTTTCATTTCATGGAATAATCAATATATTTATTTATCTTTGCAACACACACCATCTCTCCCAGATATGAATTTAGTCTTATTAGAACATCATCATCTGTTTAAAAAATACACTTAAATTAATAATTAATATCCTTATTATCATTGTTTTTGTCTTCTTATCCCAGGAGCATCTAAGACCGATAAGACACTTCCATCTTCTCCTGTCATTCGCTGCTTCAGTACTTCCCGACTAATCAAGATAATCTGTTTTTATACAGTGTTTGTTGCTATATATCCTAGCTTAGTCTAGGGCGATAAACTGGCCACCTTTCCTCTGAAGCCAAGAAAATACATCTTTGTAGTCATTTCTTTGACATTTGCAAGACGTTTCTAAGCCACTTTAACGGAGATCCCTCCTCCATGCTGAGGGCAAATTGATATATTTTTCAATAATAACTGCAAAACTTTGAAATTCGTGTATTCATGTGAATGTAATATTGCGTACGTATAATTCTCCATGTAAAAAAATCATAGATATTCTTTATTAAAAGGGAACACATTATTGTAAAGTTGTAGTTTTTTCAGAACATAGTCCTCTGGTATTTTAATATAAATTAAATTAATCCACTAAAAAGATATACAAAAAAACTATTTATTAAACAGTTTGGCCACACCAACCATCAAATTTTCAAACTTATATTCTATAGCTCTTTTAAATTGATTCATCTGTTATTCCATTTTAAAAAAGCTTTCACCTTTGAATAATATCGTATATACTTAGAGGCTTCAGAATTAAATTAAATCATTTTTATTAATTTTGGATTAACTTTGATTCAGCATATATTTATAAGAACACAATTATTATTGTAAAGTTGGGTGGTAATTTAATAAAAATTAAATTATTCAACTAGAAAGATATACAGAAAAACTCAATTTATCTACCGGAAGCAACTAAAATATTTTTTCGATAAATTGTTATTTTCTGTATATCTTTTTAGTAGATTAATTCAATATCTATCATATGTAATTGTTAGACCAGCCTAAAAACTTTAAAAATTAGGAATCTACTGAACTGGGCGTTTTAAATACTAAGAAAAACGTGATATTACTATATACTTAATCAAATTAATGCAAATACTTATTAAAATATATTCTCAAACAAACAAAAAATATATATATATTGTGTTTTAAATATAATAGTGTATTTTAGTAAAAGAGATATTATAATTAACTTCAAATTTGGCATTTTTCTCGTGATATAAAATTTGTGAACATTTGGATTCAATAAAAAAAAGAATTGAGCAAGTTCTCTATTGCAAATATCCCTGAGCTCACCCTCATATCCTATGTCCAATAATTCCACCCTACTTCCTTGCAGGCCGATTCACTGACAATGCGAGATACGCACTTCAACTCCTACCCGCTTCCATTAAAAAGGGTAGTACTGGGTGGACCAGATGTATATTATTACGTAAACGTGAAAACCAGGATTTATACTCGTACTGTAAAAAAAATAATAAACGTTGACAAATAAATTGTATTCTTAACAATTATTATTTAATAACGAGTTATTTTTTAATTTTAATTGCTTATTTAATAAAAACCGTGGTCTAATGGCCCGTGTCCACGTATAAAATTTCGCTCGGAGGTGCGAGATTAAGGACGGTGCAGAATTCTGCGCAAAGCGATTATATATTTTGCGCGTGAATACGCATTCAATACACACGTAACTTTAGCAACTCTTATAGATCAAATTCGCATTGAGAAATCAATTCATTTTAAAAATAGAACGTCTATTTTTTCATACCCAGTCAAATGACATAGTGTCAGACAATTAGGTACATATATTTTTTATTCTAAATTTGTGTATGTATGGCTAACGTTACTAAAAATGTGACTGACGCCTAAAAGGCGTGAATTATTTTAACCCTAGATTAGTATCATACGTAAATTTGACGTGTTGTTCAAACAAAACCATTTGCTCCGCCCACTTGCCAATTCTGACGCTTCTCTCACTCTAACAGTGCTCTCCCTGACTGTTAATGTACCAACATCAAATCAAATCCAAATATCCCTGAATTAAGAAGAGAGTTTCATGGGTCCATTTTGAAAGTTATTGGTGAGAAAGATACTCCAGCCCCAGGATCACAAGTATAATCACAAGGTCTTCGAAAATACTGCAGATTTTATCCATCTGCATAAAAAAAAATGATGACCACTTACTGCAAGTGTGGAAAAGCCATCTGTGGAATGCAGCCAAACAAAAATTTGCCCAGATTTTACTAAAAAATAATTGTTTTTTAAACGTATTTTCATTATTACTATTTATTTTATATTAATTAAAAATGTTTTTTTAAAAATACTAAACATGTTTCTAAAGTAATTATAATGTGTTTCTTATTGATGCCCAAGTACTAAATATATTTATACCCAGACACGTACATTTTACGTATCGATAACAATCACGCCTTATTTAATACTAATCCAGGGTTAATTGTTGATAATTGTGAATATTTTTAAAACCTTTTTATTTTATTTCTAGTACCTATAGCAGAATAACTTTTGGTTCGACATGTAGTACGCGGACAGACCTACTTACACAACTACTCTGACAGTAGTTGAATGTAAGGGCGGTTTGCGGATTTATTGCGACGTTATGTCCGCGCTGAGGCCGGCCTAACAATGGGGGGATGTAACTCACTCCGCACATTTTTATATGCGACAGAGGATAGAATGGGCCGGCATGTGGAACTGTGCCGTTTGACCCCGTGATCGTCCCCGTCCCACAACCCCCCGGAAAACTTCTTAATTTGGAAGGAAACTGGGATATTAATATCCTCGTAACTCGGACGTGGTAAAAGGGACTTCATGATGACGAAAAAAAATGCCAGACTTATGTTATTGGTTCACCTTCTCTATTTCATGATAGAGGTATTTATTTCCTCATCACAAAACTTTTAGATATTAAAGTTAGTAAATTTCGATTGAAATACTACCCTTGCAGTAGGTAGTATTCCCATCGGTAGTTAGTTTTGATCAGATTTCGATGTACATTTTTTGAAAAATTAACCTGGTTGATACAAAATTAGGTTTTTCCCGTCATTCAAAATTTCTGTTAAATTAGTTAAAAAACATATTTTCGCATACGGATGACATTTACCAAATTCTGGCGACCAGTTTCGAAACTGATTTTTCTAATTGGATTTTAATAAAAGCATTGCTATCTATCATGAATATAGTCAATCAATCGATTCTTTACTATCACTGTCACAAATGTTTTCATTTTTCTAATAAATATTTATTATTCGTTGACTTCCAAAGTAGGTACTTACTAATAATTAAACAATATTCGAAAAGCGCGTAACAAATTTACTGGAAATAAAAAAAGGGTTTTGATAATTCCCTACTAATAAAAGTTCACTGATAATGGGTACATCGTCTCTCCTACCCTACCTTATAAGATAGCTTGTATGTAAATGTATATATTCAAAATATGAGTGTTATCCAGAGACGGATAAGCAGTACTGATTAATTTTAATATAAAATATATTTTAAAACAATTTTGATATTTAATTTAATATTAAAGTTTACACCGTATCTAGAGCCCACGTATAGTTAATTAAAATGGAAAATAATATTTTATTTTGAACCCGATTTCTGACTGTCTAATTACTATTTTTTTTAATTCAACACGTTGGGTTAAAATTTCTAAAAAAATATAGGTTTTGTGTGGATGTTTTTCATGTCACTTTGTTTGTGGACATTACGTGAACGGTCATAATTCAAGGCACGTAAGGGGTGCCACCAAAAATGAGAAGCCTTGGTGACATTCAAAGAAATTTGAGGTCTGCTCAATCAGCTGCAAATCGGCTGCCTGAAATATGATGATGGAGCATTCTTCTAGACTGGTCGAATGGAGTGAAATAATTTGTTTCTACTATCAGGTATGGACATTCGTATGGCCAACTTCAGTCACTTAAGTTTTATATTACATATTTTATAAGTATTTTATAAGTTAATACCGTATTCTGATTCATATTTTCATTTCGAGACGTTATATAAGTTTTAAATTATTACTTAACAAAAAAAACTATTTATATTCTTATTTTGGTAATAATATATTATTTGTAGTAGTGTATATTTATTTAGAAAAATATGTAAGTACATTTAATTATTTATACATGTACGGTATAATAAATCTTGATATTTAATGTATGCTTACTTCAATTCAAATAAGCCACAAACTAGTTATATATTTTCTTTGACAACACCTTTAAGAAGGCTAAATATAAAAAATACAACCTGTCCCGTGTCGTTACGCCTTTTAAATGTTACGACCTCTTTAGAGTGATTCTTACCCCCTGGGCATAGTTTATCCGAAGTTTATTCCGGTTCCTACCCCGAAACTACCCTCGGGCATCCGCCTTCAGAAACTGTCTTTTTACAGGTGCTGTAAGTAACAGGACAACCTCGGGAAAATTAGACATTTCAAAATTCAAATTAATAATATTCCAATGTTCCCAAGTGTTGGGATATTTGAAAGAAATGTGATACAATACATTGCAATGGAATGTCAGTTTTCTTTGAAATATATGAATTATAACGGTGAATAGATACATTGCTTCTGCTTGAAGAGACCCTGGGGTCAGCTGTGATGGCGACCCAGGACCAGGGTCTCATCTGATTGAGACCACTATGTGTCAATACTGACATGATTAATGAAAGAAAAATAAAAATAATAAGAATTTTTTATTGCGTTATGTATTGTTGCTAGTTTTCCGCAACAGTTTTGAATATAAAATTGTATTGAAATGTTTGGAGATATAAAAAATATATTACAATCATTTGAATGCCGAAAGATCACTTAACACAGTGATAGGCCTAAAACGTATTTAACTTCCGGACAGTTTAATGTCTACGGTAAATTTTCTTTAAGGGTTAGTTAAGGAAAACACAAAACCTTCTACTGAGACCTTCCTTGTGGTAATAAACATAAATTTTGTGGGCTGAAGCCGAAAAAGGCGTAAATTAAACGCACAGTTAATCTTGTGGCGACCGCCTTTAATTCATTTATAAAATATGGAAATATTTAAAAATTAAAAAAAAAAAATTATAAAATTAGCAATATTTAATAAATTATTGTAAAACATATTTTTGAGTTTTTCAAATAACTGTGTTCATTTATTTTAAAGATTTACATTTTGAAATAAGAGTTGATCATCAAACGACGTAGGCAATTAGCAATTAAGACATTCAAAGGAAAATTTAGCTCCTTTTTGCTAATTATTGAGAAAATCTCTTCGTTAATGTTTTCAAAAATGTTCCTAAATTGAATTGCCAAAATTCAAAACAGGCTGAAAAATAGATTTAAATGACTGAATTAAATTTGGTCGGCGATTAAAATAAAACTTATTTTCCATATCAAAATACTTTTAATAAGATAGCTGGTTAAATAGATGGATTTAAAATATAGAATAATAATTAGATTTTCACGTAGGGGTAGATACAATTTCACCTTGGAGTATTTCTGCAGAGTCAGATCACAAACATCTGACATCAGCACGCATTGCCATATTCACATAAAATATAGAAAAATATTTCAGAAACAATAATCCAAATAGAGCTTACGGTTAGAAGACATCACTAGCTACCCATTGACCTCAAATAGGGTTATCGAAATTCAACAGTTTAGAAGTTACTTTAAATTTTATGATTTTTAGCAAAAAGTTGAATTTATTTTATAATATTAGCCACAAATAAAATTCTGTGGTAGCTACATTATCACAACATACGTGTGCCAAATTTCATCACGATAGTTTAAGTATTTATAGCACAGTGCCTATTTTTTTATAAATAGATTCCAAATCACATAAATTCGAAAAACTTATAAACAGTTGACTTTTAAATACATCCAGTGGGCTTATAATAATAATAACATTAGATCATTTTTAAAGTGTACTATTTTCGTAAAAAAAATCACCTCAAGAGCGTTTTACACACGAACTATTTATAATCATTCATTATCTTTGTATTTAAAATTAAAAATTGTTATTTGAACTTATGAAAATGATTTTTTGAAAATGTGCGTTTTTAGTCTCTTTTAAAATAAAGTCTTCGATTTTCTTATGACGGAGGGCAACGAGTTGCACCTTTTTTCTGGCCTGCCACCTCAAATTCCCGTTCACTATTCATTGACTTCTGGCAACGGCTGGTCGGTTCTACAACCCTTCCTGCGGCTGAACTAGAGGCAGATCTGAGAATTGGACGTCTACTTTTCAAGTTGTCTAGGATGCTAACCTCTTGAGGATATATAGGCACCATGTTAGGTGTCAGCTAGTACATCGATCAGCATAATTTAAATTAACTCTTTTAGGGAAATGGAGCCAATGTTGTTCGCGCAAAAAGGATATTATGTGAGAGGTTTCAGTGATATCTCCTAATCATAGGCTCTGTTTGGACTTCCTGTATATTCAGTACTATTCTATTATAACCAGGAATTCAAAAATGAGACGCCAGAACCCATATCTTTCCAATCTTTATCTGTGGTGCTGAAACATGGAATCTGGACATGGATGGACAATCTGGTTTTAGCGATGCGTGTATCGCAAGGCGTAGACAGTCCAAAAAATGAATGACCGAATATAGATAAATTAAACATCGAGCAGCGTATATTCTCGGTTATACGACTGCGAATTATTAGATATTTTGATCATAACACAAGACGTGAGAAGACGGAAAAATTGGTGATCCAGGGGCGGGTGGAAGGAACTACATCTAGAAGAACAACACGATAAACCGACCTGGTTAAAATTTCACTGCAGAACAGTGACAAAAAAAGCTACAGACCGGAATAGGTGGCGACAGATTATCCAGTATTAACTATTCCCATCGAGAGTGAGACGACGATAAAGAAAAATATTTTATTATATAAGTTAACAACAGTTAAAATAAATTCATGCCATATTTCGTTACTCGATAAATAAGCATATTTTATATAAAAACTAATTTTCAAGTTATCTTAATAATCCTAGAAACTCTTTCAAACTAGGTGCACAAAATGAATTACGAAGCCCGTGTTAATTTAATTGCAATATAAATTAGTATTACAAATTAACATTTTAAAATAAATTTGCCGTGCAGTCGAGTTGCAATATTCAGCAAAGTTACGCCTGTATAATTATTGCCGCACTCGAATGCAGGGCCAGTGCAGACTGTTGTGTCCTCGCAGTCCTTGCGACGAATTAACGCTTCACTGTTCTACAGGACACTAAGCGGTTCCACAATTCCCACAACTGGAAGGATAAACTTTAAATTGAGATTATTTCTAAGCTGACAAGGGAGAAAATTATTCACAAGTTGTATTATGTAAAGCAAATGGACTTACTGTACAATTCGAATTTAGTATTTAAATAACATCATTCATTAAACAGAAGGTTCATAAACTCTACTTCATACTTTGAATTAAAAAATATTTCTTGCAACTGTCACTAGAATCAAGTAGATTTCTTATGACTGAAATAAATGAATATTTCCTGTAATTTTATTATCTTTACATTTATCTCTAGGACGAATATGTACTCCTATTTTTAATCTTCTCCTTTTCCATTTACTTGCGATTGGCTCTTTTTGTGCGAAAGCGTTAGAATGCTCTACCATGAATGGTCTTCCGACTTATAGATGTTTGACCACTAAGTTGCGAGTAAAAAAATCATACCTTTCTTTTTATACTTTCAAAATTGACAAACTTCATTTTTATTTTTATTTAATCTAAAAATTATATTTAAGAAAGCTTGTTTAGCTACTATTGATCTTCGTAGCTTCAGTATGACGTTTAACAATAAGAAAACAACTTACAATTGTAAATATGTAAATATCCCGCATTATTTCTAGTTGCAAAATTGGCAAAGTCCATGAAATATGTAAATATTCAAGTGTGGGTTTATTTCTCATAAGCAAGATAACTACTTCTAGTAGCATTTAGTTCGACTAATTCAGCGTGGAATATTTTTTATATCTTTTAAAAATATATTGTCATAATAAAAATTACCAAAAATCTATTGTTTAATTTATTTATATTTTAATAAATGTAAGGATAACCTTTTTTGGGTTACAGGACTAATAATATATTTTCAATTATTTAATTTATACATTATTTTCGAAAAAAAAACTGACTTAAATGGTCAGTGGTAGAGTTCGATTGCTTGATAATTTGTAATAATCTTACCGTCTACCCCGATTCATAAGGGGTTGATGGCAACATTAGCTTGAATATGTGCGAGATAATGCGCGGTATATTGGAGAACTTATGGATAATATATTCTTGATAATTACCTAAGACAGGGGCATCCCAGCTTATGTCATAATCAAATTTACACAATTTTCCTAGGTTATGCTCATTGCAAAATCACTTTCATTATACTATTACCTGTCACATAAGCGAAAAATACATAAAGGTTTAACATAAGGTTCTTAGTTTTATAGGTATATACTTTAATTTGATTATACATTCATTCAATAAGCATTTAAAACTTATCCTAGGGCGCGAAAACCGTATAAGAACGTATTTCCTGCAAGTATATGCAGACTATATAATAATTCATACCTTTTACCTCGTTCACTTTTTAATCTCTTCTTTTATTCTTTCACTTTGATGCATAATATAAAGAAGAAGAAGACTCGTGTCATATGAATATTTTAAATATTGTCAAGTTCAAAATATGCCATTTAAATATATTTTATCACAGTTTAATGTGCAGATTTGTATATAAATCTATAACGTGTTAAAAATACGCTCATCGTTTTATCGAGCTAATGTTACTTTTCATCCGTTCACATTCGCTGTTCGTACTCACCGTGCTTGAATTCAGCATTTTCATCTCTGACTACGCAAAACCGCGGATTAAGTTGACCAGTCGTTATTAATCGCCCTCCCAGCCGCGCGGCCGAGTTTAATCGAAAACCGGGTTGATTTAAACCGCGGTTTAACCTTCGGCTAATGGACGCCGTGAATAGCGCTGTTAATGAAAACTGCATGGTTGGAACAAAATCATATCGGAACAGGGATGAAATTTGCGTTTTATTAATTCTCCAGGGGTGGATTGCCAAATCGGATGCCAGCACTTTAGAGATTTGGTAGTGCATCAAAATTTCTGCAATTTATTATTAAAAAATATCATCTAGCGGTAGATTGTACTCTCAAATATTAGTTACGTAAATTGATATTAGAAACAGGCTTCTGAGTACAATACTGTGCACAGTTTCAATGATTTAGATGATATTATTTTTAAATTTAAAAAAAAAAGTGATAGCATTGTACATACAAATGTAATAAAATTTAAAAGTAATACAAAATTTATTTTTTTATGCGTAGAAAAATGTAAACTAACTGTCATGTATCATCAACATATTGTACGATATTATTTTTAATTAAACATCAATATAATTTGAAAAAAATAATATATAATTATCTTTCTAATAAATTATCAAATAGTACATAAAATAAGCTTACGGTATACGTATAATTATAGGATCAGATAAGGTAGGATTTGTAAGGGTCGTTAGTTTATGCTGGTCGTAGGGTTGATTACAGACATGGCCATAGCATTGTAGAACTTGGAACACGTATTACTTATATCAACATAATGTAAAAAAAAAAAAATAACCCAATTAAAATAATAATTTAATGAATTAACATATATTTTACTTCTTCAATATTTGCAAAATTACTTTGTCGCAACGTATTATATAAATGATAAGAAAAACACTTAGTTTAAAACTACTATTTATTAATACATCAACATGTTTCAAGATATATGGTCCCTTCTTCATGAAACAATGTATATTAAAATTAAAAATGCAAGCAAAGACAACAACAAAACTATAAAAATAAAAGTTGTGAGTAACTAATTTAGAACTACTGTGAAAACAAATTTAAAAGGTGACTTTTTGCAAAAAGGATTTGATTATTTATAATATTTAGCCTATTAACACTTTTTCTTATTTTTATAATTTCAAATTTATCTAACTGTAAACCCAAAGTATTTGTATGAAAAATTTCTAAAACCTTGTTAATATCAAAATAATGGTTTGTTTCCAAAATATGATTGGAAAACTCAGAATTAGTTATTATTATTTTGATATCTCAAGTAGTCCTTAATTCTAATATTAAAATTTCTCTATATTTTACCTATATAAAAATATAGAAATCATTGCAATTTTTTTTTTAATATCATCCTTGTCCTTGTTATTTAATATATAATTCTTTAATTTGTTGTTAGTGTACAAAGCTAGATGTGTAAAATTTGGGATATTTATAATGTTGATGTATCAATAAATAGTGGTGTTTATTATTCTTTAATATATATATAATATGCTGCCACAGAGTAATTTTTCAAATATTGAAAAAGTACCTTATAGATATTTTCTTGGGTTAAGGACTTCTAAAGGGATTAACTGGGTTTGAGCCATATTCCAGAAGACTCAGTACTATTTTTATAGCACGTGCATTTAACTTTGTTTGAAAAATATATTGATGTGACACGTAATCCGTATACGCATCTCTATTTTATTTAATAATTTTTAACCAACTTCAGTCAATTGCTAGTATTATTTTATAAATAATTATTTATTTATTTAATTTAGGGTAAATAAAAACATTTGTTAGTTCGTTTTTTTTAAAATCGATGTACTTAGGTAAGATTATTGTAAGCATACATTTGTTGTATTATTTTAAATATCCCAAAGCAATCTTGATCGAACATCCAACATTTATTAACATGATTCCTGATCATACAAAATACACAAAAAGCCATATATTTAATGTTATAGACAAAACAAAATGTTGTTTTTTTCACGATAAATGAAAAAACAATAATTTCAAAACAAAAATTAACATATCACGTCCGTACTTAACATTATTAAGATATAGTAGATATATCTTAATAACTTGCTTCTGGACACGGTTAAGGTATACTTTATACCTCCCTCGATACCTGAGCTCCAGAGGGATCTTTGAACATGGGACACAACAACCACTAAATTTTAATAGTGTTCCAAAGGGAGACACAGATATGGCTATACAGCAAGAAATTGTATCGATGGTTCAATAGAAAGCCAGCTGGTTACAGCTTCAATATTGTACATGCACCGGTTATTGCTTATTAGAATAATACAGACACTAAATGGTTTGCATTTGGAACTATAATTAAATAGAATTACCGTTTATGCTAGGTGATACGAGATGTCTTTGGTTTTATGTCTAAAATTATTGTTTCTGAGACAAATTTATAAAAATACACTAGTTAATATTTTTAACAACTCTACGCATATTATATATATCAGGATTTAATATTATATTTAAACACATTTTACTAACCTAAGAAGTATTTTATTTTCATTAATCAACCCGGAGTCGAGGAGTTCATTTCAGTATTATAATTGTATATTATTATCGGAGCCCGCGATGATTTGTGAAGAAAGTATAAAGTTAAGATTTTTTGCTGAATTTATTACGTTAATGGGTTTGATGAACTCAAAACCAAGAATCAGCCTCACACTTTATATCGGTAAATAAATAAATTTAAGAATATCAATAAACTGTCTCGAACATCGTGATCCGAAGAGAATTAATTACGTGACATTATCAGCAAAATTCTATATATTTAGGGATAAAATATTCAATAGCCTCCCTTCACAAATTAAAGAAATAAAGGATATAAAAGAGTTTAAAAAGAAACTAAATGAGCACTTCAAAAACACATAATTGGACAATAAACAATATTACAGAATACTTCAGAAGCACACAAATGGACAATGAATAGAATATGTAAGGTATTATATAAAATTATTGTAGTGTAACTCCCTCTCCAAGCACAAGAGCTGGTCTCTTTTTTTGGAGAGGTAAGCGAAAGAAAAACCATATATGTATGTAACCATATATTTAAAAATTGAATTTATTTTTCCATTGTATTTTCGCTAAAATTAAATAATTATTCGTACCTCTATTTCAGAACATTAACCATCATCGGCACGAGACTCCGGTCCATTGAAGATCTTTTCTTTTTCCAGTACGAGTTTTCGCCACTGTCGACTTCACAGATAGTCCTTCAGTCGTGATCGCCATGTTTTTTTTGCATTTTTTTTCAATATCATTGCCCCATCTTCATCGAGGTGTTTTCCGTGGGTTGCTGAAGAGCATATGGTCCATATGGACATGTCCGACCCAGCGTAAACGAGCAGCTCCAAAATATTTTCGGAGTTTCTTCCTATCCCAAGTGTTTAACATTCTGCCGGGGTTAAGAACGTTTCGCTACTTTATAATATTATCGGTTTGAGAACAGTTATGGTGATAATTTTAGACTTGTAGCTTTTTTTTGTTAGTTTGGGTCAATTTCCATTTTTAACGTGTATAAAAGATATTTGATATTCTCATCGAAGTGACACTTTACCCGCTTGTCATAAATAGATAACAGTAAAGAATAATATAACCAATAGATCATTTAAAAAAATTAATTTGTTTATAAAATGTCACAGACCGTCTGTTCTGAATAATTACAACTTCACAATAAGAATGTGTTCTCCTTAATAAGAAAAGTACATGTTGCAATCGCAGCTTTATTTACCAGGAAACACAAGACAGGGAGGGATCGCCCCGGACGCAGTGGACTGTATATGATTATTATACACTAATTCGCAAAGATCGTATACAATATACTGACGAAGTCTTTGCGATCGATAACAGTATTTTTAACTGTTCTGATACATGGTTGCCGATCGATTGGTGATCGCTAGCGGCGGGGAAAAGAGGAGAGATGGGAGGCACAGAGCATTTATAAGAAGTATAAATCGTAAATATATAATATCTAAAAACCAGGTTCACAATCACAATTCTTGCATTTCTACATATGCAGTTTCTTCTCCACATTTGAACAGTTGATAATGATTTTTAAATGTGGGATTTAGTTGCTGGTTATGAAAATGAAACCAATAGGTAAATAAGCAATACATTTCATCCGCTATATGATGCTGGAAATAAACAAATTAAATTGAAATTTAATTGAAAAACAGACATTGAACGAAGTGAAAATGAATAATATAATTAATTAAATTTACACTTTCGCCAAAAATATTTCAATTAATGAGTTGTTATGAGACCACTAAGCAATTTGGATGAACGGATACTTTGAATAATTAAATGAGATAAAACTGTTTGGCTCTACGTACCTGCGTGAAATTGAGTTATTTTTCAGATTAATAGTACATTATCCAATTATCTATAGCCCATAAATATCCCTAGGGTTTCGGTAGTGCTGTTCGATTTGTAATTAAGCTGCCATCGGCAAACTTGCTCCACGGTGGCTCCTCTGCGGGATCTAATTAAGGCAGGTAAACGAAATTCCACCGAAATACATTGAATTTCATCCAATAAAACTTAATTATTTGTCATTTTAAAAGGCAATTTATAAAGTAATTGAAAGCACTAAATACATATTTAACCCAGGAAAGCAAGCACATCCTCAATTGCGTTAATACACGAACAGTATGTTGAAAATATTAAGCGTCTATTATATGCAATCGGTGGGAATGTTAATTTCCATCCGGCAAACGGATATACCTAATATAAAAGATATTTTTTTTTTACACTTTAAAATTTCTAGATACCAACTCCAGTAGTGTCATACTAGATACATACAGTAGTGGCCAGGTCTATAAAAAACGAACGTGTTTTTAATATATCTAGGTTAAATTACTTAAATGTTTTCTCTTTTACATATTTAATTACAGTATATGTAAATATGCATTCAATTTGAAATGAAAACATATTTAAGCAAAATCGTATATTGACATCTATCATATTTTCTTCTGTCTATGGTAAGAGAGAAATCTCACCATAAAAATTATATATCTACGATTCTTATCTCATTTTTGTTCGTTTGACAGCTATCGTTTTGACAACTACAAATATGGAATAATTTTAATTACATCGACATTTAATTTACGTATGATTTGTTTCGAGTAAAGCGTAATCATTGAAATATAGTTTCTATTGAGACCCTGATCACGCAGCGGTCACCAATGGCCGCGAAACAGCCAAAATAGCCGCCCGCGGGGACTGACAGCAAACAATCGGCGACAGCAGATGAGACCCTGACCGCGCAACGGACACAATACCCATCCGCAGGGCCTAGCAGTAAGCAATCGGCAACAGCCGCTAGTAATAATATAATATTATTACGGCAATTTCCCACTTAGTTAAGCCTGATCTAGGGAAACCGTCTCACGTTTAAAAATAGTTATTGTAATTTTAAAAAAAACAAGATAATTACCTATACCTGTATTATTATAGAATTTTAAATAGAAACTTGAAAAGTGACACCTTTTATTTAAAAATATTTTCTGTTGTTTCAAAAAAGCATAAAGTATGTATTGTTGAAGGAATCTTCGACAATATTACGCAAATCTATCACAAAATATTTTTTTGTACTAAATTTAATCAACTTGCCGTAGAGTAAATACGACATATGTGGACTGAAAGACTAACTAACTTAACATCACGCCGTTTCACCGCAGAGGTATGCAGAGATGATAGATCGTCGCACTCTTCTGTACTGACACACAATTATCGCCTCTTCCACATTCGTACATCTTCTCATACAAGATCGTCGATTATTGAAGCTTTTATCTGGACCATCTTCCAGTATCTGGTTGATATGAGGTTGTGCAAAGATTCCCGCGGACTTCCTCTATTTCTGGTGCCATCAACACTTGCATTGTACATCCTACTTGCTATTATTTCTTCATTCGTCCGTTCCACATAAAAAAACACTAGACAAAAAATAAATAACTGTTTTGCTAGGCGGGAGCAATTCAACAAGCTAGACGGTATTTTTGGTATATTGTTTGTTTATACGTAATTGTGCACACAATCAAAAATGCTTATACTAACTAATGCTTGTTTAAATCATCAGCGACAATAGTCCACACATTGGACCATTATATAGGGCAAGTACACTATACACGCGACACGAAGATTTGGTAAAACAGTGAGCGATGGTATGATATTATATAAAAATCTATTTATCGAAAAAATATTTGGTTGACCTTTTCCTATCCGAATAAATGCGTTACTTTTTCTATAAATATATTTTTCTGTGAATTTTTCTAGTCCATTAATTTAATTTGTATTAAAAATATCACAAAACTATGTTCTGAAATTGCAACATCACAACAAAAATGTGTTTTTATCAAAAGATTTGAATATACCTATCAGTGACAGTCGGTGACCTTTTATAGAAGGGATGCTGAGGGATGCTCTAGAATGTGTTTTTTTCTGCAAATGGTCGAGAGACAAAACTTTTATGCATTAATGTTTCAATTATAATGTCACACGTGCATTATATCTATAAGTATTAAAGTCGTTTTTTGTACGTTGGATGCTGTTAACGAATGCCTATACAGTATTCGAAGACCCTAACAGGTAGAACTGAATGTGCATGCGCGAGAGTCGAATACTTTCAAACTTTGTAAATACGGAACGAGTAATAGAATCCACTGTTGCTGGTATCGGTGTGTTTACACAATTCATAGATATTCGAAAGTAGAGAATGTATATGTATTTCGACAAAGCTCCGTGCGCGCGCCGTGTCATAGTGTGTGTTATGACTGATCTCTAAAGGATAGTACGAATTTACTTACTGCAGTGCTATTTTCGTCTAGGAACAAAAAACTTTTTAACTATAGAACACAAGGGACACATCCAAAACATGTATGAAGCGACCGCGTCTGATACCTACGTATTTAAAGTATAGATACGAAACAAGCTAAAATATTAATAAGTGTATGATGGATGTGGATGTGAAAATAGGTAGCTGAGTAATAGAATTTAATAGAAAAATATATTATAAAGATATACATAAAATCAATTTACGAAAAATTGTGTTGCGCACCGGATTCGAACTGATCTTTCCTAACCGGGGAAGGTGCTTTATCTAACTAAGCTACAGCGACATTATTTTTAGCGACAATTTTCGACGCTATATGTTACCTTTTTGATATTAATACATTTAATCGTTCCATCATTTTGACAGAGGCATCTACCTTATTTTTACAGAATCTCAAATACCTTCGAATCCCGGTGGCGCAACAACAATATTTTTCGATAAAATTGATTTTATATGTATATCTTTATAATTAATATATTTAATTCATATTTAAAATATCACAGACCGTCTGTTCTGAATAATTACAACTTCACAATAAGAATGTGTTTTCCTAAATAATAATATGATAATTTGCTATGGTTTTTATATAGGGGACATACGCAACAATAAAATACAATATAAGAGCAACAGTAAAATAAATATGGTAGTAATTTTTTAATACAGTAAATTTTTTAACGGTGATAGTTATGTCATTTATATCTAAAATATTATTAAAAATGAGAAAAAGGACTGACAGAGAATTAAGCTTATATAATTTTGGATGTCTAATTAATATGAATTATCGTATGTATTATCATTCTAATTAATACATTTAATTAGTATTTAAAATATCACAGACCTATGTTCTGAATAATTACAACTTCGCAATAAGAATGTGTTCTCCTAATAATATGAATATTAATTACCAATAGATTTTTTTATTGAAGAGAGACACCTAATATATTTAATTTAATATTAATGAAAATGAAATTGGTACATAAATACACACAATTTAGTTATCTTATTTAGCTACTAAATGCCCACAATCTTATATTTAAATTTGTAAAATATAATTTAAAGGGTTAATTGATTTAAAGCATGAAAATGGCTGAAAAATTCAAATATATTCAATAGGGTGTTAATTAAAAGTGTCCTTTCCCTATTTGAGCCTCATTTTTGAATAACATTATAATTTTTAGCATTTTCCGAAAGAGGGTGCAGTCAATAGCACTTTTAAGGGAGGAAGAAATATTCATGACCTTGTTAAATGAATTAGGGGATTATTGAAATGCAGTACTTCTAGGAACGAGTATAATCGTATTAAAAAATCTGAATAAATTACAATAAAACATTTTTTTAAATATCAATATTAAAACAAAGTTAAACATGTTTTTAAATCTGTTTCGATATATTTAAATTTTAAAAAAAAGGTTTGTTGGAGAGGATGTTTTAAAATTTTACTCTTTTAAACTACACTAAATCCTAGGATGAGAAAGTGACACTAATGTTAACAATTTTTTTTTAGTTTTTACGGAACTGTGTTTGTTTTGTGAGAAAATATATATATAGAAAAATATTCAAATCTCAGTAAAGTTAAATCAAGTTAATTGTACTCACCTACTTGGTTTATTTATTATTTTTAAAGAAAATTAAATATTTAAAGAAAATATGTGTAACTTGTATTTATTTAAATAGGAATCATTCTTAATGTATGTATGTGGTATTTTATGTATAACAGAAATCACATTATACAAGGTGTAACGGACCTAGTCCACAATATTTTATGGGTGGATACCTAACTAAATTACAAGTCGAAAATGTTCAAGGAATATGTCTAAATTCCGCAGTGTTACGGAAAATATTATTGTTTTAAATTATTACAAAATTGTATTAAGCTTGATGTCTACGTACTTCGAAATAAATGTTTGCGAAATTGTTCAATTATTAATCTATATCTTTACTTCAGACATCATTTAACAAAAATTAGTCTAGCTGCTTTAATAATTTGTATTCATTATATAATTTTGAATCAATTAAATATTTCAATTTTTTGAGATAATAGTAATTACGATTTATTTGAAATACTTATTACTCTGACATGGTAGAGATTATGCACACATTCCTTGAACATTTTTGACTCTCAATTTAGTCAGTTAATCCACCCATAAAATATTGTGGACTAGGTCTGTTACAACCTGTATATGTCCTTTATTTAAAAACAAAACATATACTATATTTGAAAAGGGGTTATGTACACGTTATCTATTAAATATAGAGGATAACAAATGCAGCTGTTGGGTGTACCTATATATTGAATATTTTTAAAAATAGTGTCATATATAAGAAATATAATTCACATTAATATTTTTACTGTTTTCAAACTAGCGCATGTGCTAGAAATAGAAATAAGAAATAGAAATAACAAAATAGAACAAACTTGTTCACTATATATTATATTTATTTTATCGCTAAAGCAAACAACTTCATTTTTTTTATCTACATTTCTTTCAAGATCAGCTTTAACTCTTGCAAAACTAACAAAATATATTTTTTAAATGTATTTTTTTGTAAAGCACTATAAATAAACTGATCATTCTCCCCAATTGGAAAACCGTGTTGGGGTGGGGGTTCAGAATGGAATTAAATCCACCCTCGGGGTGGAGACGCCGAAAACAAAACAAATGAACATGGAGAAGGTGTCTTTATCGAATTCCTGCAGACTTCTGAGGCCTAGGGGATGTAGGGAGAGTGTTTACTGATGGGTAAAAAAGACGCGTTCTGTGTATAGAGGTAAACAGCAAATGCGCATAGGCGTACAACAAATATTAAAGATAAGGTGTACATTATGTATAAACATATTCTGTTTTCTAACTGTTTGAAGAAAAATATTATCGAGTAATAATAAGAACATGGTAAATATTTTAAAAACACAATCGCGTAATAATAAGGATGAAGTATTTATATATAACACATTACTATTGTGAAGTTGCAGTTTTGTTCACAACACTGTTCTGTGGTATTTTTAATACAAACTAAATTAACCAACAAGACGTATATACAAAAAACATATATTAATTAATCGAAAAAATATTTTAGTTTCTACCGAGATTCAAAGCTGCAAGTTATAAGTTGTGTCAAAGTTTATCCAAATTTAATTAAAATTAATTGATAAAATTCTTGCGTCTCATAGCTCAAGTATATTTGAAATTTATCACAATATAAAGTTCATTGCTTTTAAAAATGGAATAACAGATGTATCAGTTTTATAAAGCTACAAAACATAAGTTTAAAATTTGTCATAAGCCTATTAGTAATTCTTTAGTGATGTGGCGAAATTGGATAATGCATTTCTCCGGAAAGGAAATGGTTCAGATTTGAATCCTAGTAGCAAGTAAACTATTTTTTTCTTCATTATTTTACTATTATTGAACAATATGTAAAAAAAATATTAAAATATCACATATGAAAATCTGAATTAATGATGTTTATAAACATTTCGTATGGTCAGACGATACAATCTCTTCTCTTGTATAAACTAGTTTTTAATCATAATCAGGTATTTTAAAGTATGATTATTTAACAGCTGTAAGTGTATACAAACAAATTCAAAATAATAAGTAATTAAGTAGGCTCTGTTATAAAACAACAGTGACATTTATCGTTCGCAACTTTAATTATGTATTCACCCTAATATCATTAAATTTAATTAAATTAAAGTAATGCTGCGTTTCTTGTATTTTTTCAGGAATTTTCCAGAACATTTTTTCTCCCTTCCATTAGCTAATACGATTTAATTACATAGTTAACGACATCAGCCGAATGTCAATCAAAGTGAGACATTTATGTCAGATATGTATCCGCGAATGACACTAAATGTCATTGTTTTACATGAACTGAAAACAATGTGAAACAGTACCGGTTATTAGGGATGAATAACCCCTTAACACCCTGTCCTTGCACAAATAGTTCAACAATACACAATAAAAATAATTAAATAATATTTCAACACAACTTGTAATTATTATTTTGCTTAATATATTTTCTTTATTGTTGGTGATTTATTTGACAGTAGATACAAATTATTATTTTAATTAAATTTAATGTACAATAATAAAAAAAACTTGATTTATATCAATTTTCTTGTGTCCCACTAAGATTCGATAAAAAATTCATTGTTGAATTAATAATAATAATTATAAACATTATTACAAAATAATTATACGCATAATTATTATGAATTATGAAAAAATTAGTAACAATGTGCATTACGGTAGTAATAAAGGTAAACAATATACAATTTGGTAAAAAAAATTAAAAAATACATTATAAATAAAAAATAATTTAATAAAGAGAATTCTTAACAAATGCAATTTAAAACTATGTATATTCCTATTGTGCGGATACATACAAAGTTTTAAATGTAGATGACATATCAATTGAATATCAACAATATTAATAATTTATTTAATTCTTTGTGGGGAGTGCAAATCTTATAACATTTAAATATAATAATATGATAATAATAATAAATATGAAATAATATAACGCTAGATACATCGTAAAACATAAAAAGTACGCCTAGATAAATTCCCGGTAGTCGCGACAATATCTGGAGCCAATGAGTAAATTTCATTGTTCAGTAGGTAAATTTTAAACTATTTGGAGAACACATTCTTATTGTGAAGTTGTAATTATTTAGAACATAGGTTTGTGATATTTTAAATATTAATTAAATGTATTAATTAGAAAGATATACATATGAACTCAATTTTATCGAAAAAATTGTTGAACCACCGGGATTCGAACCTGGATCTCTTTCCAAACCGGGGAAAGTGCATTTATCCAACTATGCTACAGCGACATATTTTATGACGACAAATTTTCGAACCTATATGCTTCCTTTTTTATATTAATATATTTTTATCGTTCCATTATTTGAAAGAGCCATCTACTTTGTTTTAACGGGACCTCAAATACCTTTGAGTAATTCGATAGCAATATGTCGCTGTAGCATAGTTTTAATGAAATATTTTTTAAATAGCTTTGTACGTAATTCTATAAAGATATACCAGAGTTCATTATATAAATAAAAAACAACAAAAGCTGGTAAAAAATCAAGCTATTCAGCTAATTAACATAGCTATTTAAATAACATTCACACTCAAATTAACATCGAGCCCAGTTGAGAAAATTAAAAATATTATTAAATAAATAATAAACGTGTATAACGAGTAGAAGTGTGCCAAGATGAAATTATACATGATAAAATCACACGGCAAAAATTATGCAAAAAAAAAATTACATATACAAAATTTAACATTTAAAACAAACAAAAAAACCAAGTTAGGTAAGATTACATTAATTAAATTAAAATCTGTAAATAAATCTATTTTTTTCCTTATGTAATTTCTTGCTGTGCGAATCAATCATGTAACCAGTATAAGGTATGCGTGTCTTCTAGTAGAGTATCTTCTTAGAGCAATTCAATTTGTGTTTCAAGGTTTTATTTTTTAACTTAAAAAATAAGTGTTTATAAGAAATAGAGAAAGCGCCCAATGTGAAATAAAGTTAGGAGAACGTATGCAATAATAATACAGACGAATCCGGAATTTCACCGCAAAACCATTTTCTGATAAAGTAACGCTGTTGTTGCAGACATATATACATGTTTATAGTAGCTGTCGCATATCGTAACAGCAATAACGCAAGGATTTATTTCACAGTGTGAAGCTTGATACAAGTTTTCGGTAGGTAAGTTTATTTCACACGTGCAGAGTTAAATACGTCGTAGAATACGGAACATTTCCTGAATATAAGATTCTTTTTAGTCTGTCACGTAGAGTGAGCTATTTATATGAAAATGGAAGAGATCGCGTGGTGCATGTAGTGGTGTATTATAATCTACGTGGCGTGTTAGTTGAGATAATAGATTTCTATGAATCAGGATATATATATATATATATATTGTGACATTACAAAGTAACGCCACGCATTTGTAAAAATAAATTTTAGTCATGAAATTTTGAATCTATTCGATATGGCGACAGGCGGCCGCGGGGGTGAACTCTTACTCGAGAGACCCGCACAGGCCGCCGCGAGAGAGCGGATCGGCCATGCCGGACACTCAGAAGGGCGGTGGCCGCTGTTCCAAAGCCGCTACTAGAGTATTTTTCCCCATCGTATAACCATTTCGAGTCGATGAGACCATATTATCTTTGTTGAAT
Organism: Eubasilissa splendida; assembly: GCA_031772225.1. Classification (NCBI taxonomy): domain Eukaryota; kingdom Metazoa; phylum Arthropoda; class Insecta; order Trichoptera; family Phryganeidae; genus Eubasilissa; species Eubasilissa splendida. The sequence continues at coordinate 25,059,970 of CM062858.1, read as the reverse complement.
TGCGCTATTAGCTTGTGCAAGATTGGATATTGGACTGAAGGTTGCTACTGTCGTATGGTAAATGGCTGCGATTTGAATGGACCCATCTGTCGAGATATTGGATGACTTGGCAGATTTTGGAACTGGAAAATATGAACGGATTGGGATACTGAGTTCTATACCTCGGATCCCAGAAGCTGCCATGGACTCGGATGGAGAAGAATAACCCGAAAACGTAAGCTAAGTGATTTATTATGAGTGATTTTTTTCTACGATTTAATTTTATTTTCATATTGGACAGTTTATTGTGGCATAGACATAGAAGTAACTTTAGGCTGTAATAATTATTTGTTATACAAGTTTACATACGAATTGCCTCACGATTTAACCAGTTTATACTATCTATAGAATAAATAAATATTTTTTTAATGTTAAAGTCCGCCTTCATTCTGTAAACGTCTCTTCTTACCTACACCCTTCATATTTCAGATATCATAATTACACATTTTTCCGATGATGACCAGCAGATGAAGTAAAAGATGAGTAGGTGATCTAAATCTCGAATAGAACTCACGATAATTTCATGCTCTACCCTGTCTAGCCGGTGAGGAACGTTCAGCCTCATTTAGTAGGCGAACCGCATCTTACAATATATATATATGTAAATATGCGACTATTTCGATTAATTGAAATATTTTATTAATTCAAAAATTATATATTGAATACAAAAAATTAAAGGTCATCAAATATCATTTATCATTTTTTTTAAAGATTTTTACGGCGATTGATTCTATGTAAACTAGGCAAAATTTCCATATTTATGTTTGAAAAATTAACATGAGCATTAAATTTTTTTTCATAAGTACCAAAGTCCAAAATAGTGCGAATCATATTTGCTTTAGTTTATTTGAGCCACTTACAAGTCAACACAACTCTTGGAGACAACTCCATGATCTGTTGACAGTGTGAAAATAGTTTTTATTGTGATTTTTTTCTACTGCTTTATAAATATTTTTTGATGCTTCGAAATTGACAAATTAATTGACTTCATATATATTTTTTTCAAATATGCTTAAATTCAGTTGATTTTTTTCCACACCTATTTTAGGTTTTAGGTCTTACTAGATTTCGGTTTCTTCAAGAAAGTACTAATTGCAAACGTAATCAGATCCAGTAGCGATACCACTTACATAATATATACCTACCTACACGACCTTAAAATTCTCTGATCATTTGGACTACCTCATTTAAGCTAGATGGAATATAAGGCAAAAATACCTCTAATGTTAAGCAATTCTTAACATTAATACATGTATTATATTATATATATATATTTTTTTTAATTGTAACTGAAATAAAATATTGAATTTCATCATACATATTTCATGTTAACAACACAGTACTTACTTTCCTTCCAAGAATACACTTTTTGAACAAAAAATATTTGTTATTTTTTAAGAAAATTAATTTCCCCAGTAAACAAAATCCCTGGTTTGAAAAAGATCTCGAGAAATTAAATATTATGAAAAAAATATAAATCCTCGGGAATCAGAATTGTGAAAAAATAAAATTTCTCATGAATTCCCATTGCGAGATTTATTAAATAATTTTGATTCGGAGCAAACAGTTTAAGAGCGATTTTCAGGAAATTCCACATTGATCACGTGCTCGAATTCCCTAGCATTGGATTTCCTGCACAGAATACCGCGATAGTACATATTCCGACCGTCACTAAATTCCATTAGTACTGTTAACAACCCCCCACTTAAACCCTTAACAGCACACAAAGTTTAATCTCCCATTCTTTAATAACCTAATTATTATACACTAAAACTAAAATTTCAAATCAAGTATGCTTTTTGAAATCGTTTACAAAATACAATGTATATTTATCGAAAATATAATTTTCTTCGATACACACCATAAGTGTTTCCAAAAACCACCAGTACCTATATTTTATATCGGTATCGATGGAAATACCTTTTTTTAAAACCTTTCTAAAGGATTTTATTTGATTTTGAAGGAATACCGCGTTTGCTTAAATTAAGTTTTTAAATGTATCCTATATGTACACGGTGAATATTATCTTCCAGACCGATGTTATTTTTGTACAACTAGGAAATAAATAAAAATAAAAAAAAAGATTTTTATTTTTCGATTATTTTGTTTACTACAATTATGTTTGGAATATAATATTGGCCAAGTGGTCGCTTCTGGCAGGAGCACAAACGCGTGCTCTTTTAACCATATTTTTCACAACATTATCGCACACTACGCGTGTTATTTTAGCAATTTCATTTCGAATATTGTCCTGTAGCATCGGAATTGTTGTTGGATTATTAGCATAGACCTTTCTTTTCAAGTACTCTCACAGAAAATATATGGTAAAGAAGGCTAGTTGATATCACCACTTTTTGACATCATGCGGCTGGGAATTTTTTTTTACCAAATTTCAAGCGTAGCTCGGACTATGCGAGGTGGCACCATCCTGTTGATACCACATGTGTTGCAGGCCAAATCGACCCACTTTGGCCACTAAGTCTTCCAACATGTGACGACAACAATCACCATAAATAGTTACAGCGTTACCATTATTATTTAGATAAAATGAGTTAATGACTTTAATATGTTGTTGAGACGTTAGATACTCCATAATAAATTGTAATCAACTACTCTCTACGACTACCAAATGCAAACTGACAAATATCTGCCAAACCAAAATGGCGGCACATTTAATTGGCCTGGAACATACATATACATATACCTATTAAGTATAATAGAATCAGAATCAATATTATATTATATTTAAATAGATAAATGGTAGAAAATTGTAGTGTATTAAAAATAAAAATAATCTCAATGTTTTGGGATTCATAAAAATTCAACAACAGAAAAAAAATCTGTTTCATAATCTCGAATTGATATTTATTTTAAATACACAAAAATTATGAACGATCTGTGGTGGATCTTGCATATACCTGGGTGCAAAACGAGGCTCTCATCAACCTCAAAAATAAGCCTGGTACCGACCCCCAACAGACAAAAATAACATAGCTGACCCTAGTGGCCATCTTCCCGACTAGTTCGCTAACAAACGTTTATGTTTTAGAATTCTTACGGCTTATACTTGTATACGTAACTGTGTTTCGAGCGTCAATAAACATCAATTTATTGTAAGTGTTATTTTGTTGTTTATCCTGCTCTGGCCACATACACACACACATGCACATACTCACTGACACACTCCGCGTTATAATTCAAACGAACATGTGAGTGAATGGTTAAAATATAACGAATCATTCATTTACTCACGCCTACGCACATCCTTCTTATCTTTCAACTTTTGACAAATACACACGTAAGCATTGACATTATTTCATTTTCCTATACATCATATTATTTACAACCATAAAACCCATGTTCTGAAATGAATACAACTAAATTTTATCTCATATTATAAAAAAATATAACAAAACTGATCAACTAGTGCGTTTAACTCATGATGCATAACTATTTAAATAAATTTAAGAAGCATATAAACGAAGTAAATTCGAATTCAATTCTACAATGTATGTGTAGATATCTCGGTTCCAAAGAACAATGAAATTCCTCTTATGGGTCACTTGGTATATTAATTATAAGGGTCAAATTTCGGTGACCCAAGGTCAAATGGTCGCATACCGTCATTATATTTTGGCACAATCGATAATTTCAAAGAAGGGATTGAAGGTTTATTAAAATACCATGCCAGGAAAAAAATTCTTACTAACGTAATTATTAAAAGATTTTTAAAATTAATATAATTTTGTTATTATTATCATTTATTTTTTAAGGGGAACACATTCTTATTGTGAAGTTGCAATTTTTTAGAACAAAAGTCTGTGATATTTTATACAAATTTAATGTATCAAGTACAAAGATATACAGATAAAAATTCGAACATGGAACTCAAAAAATGCATAAACCAAATACACTACACCAACATAATAAATTAACAATATTTTTTCGATAAATTGATTTTATCTGTATATATATTTAATTGATAGATTATATTTGAATTAAATATTAAATTAAAATAAAATATTATACCTGAATAACATTTTTTCTAATATTATTGTAAATCAATTAGAACAAACATTTTAATCTTGTTTTTTGACACCTAGTACTCGTACCTTGGTATCTCTTCCAATTTACAATGATTTAGGAATTTAAAAAATTGTAAATCACACCAATAAAAACTCGATAACAGATAACTTGGTTATTTTAAATATTTTTTCCAGATATAATTTAATTTTACTCGCCTTTTGAAACTAAAATCACTAAATGGGCGCTCATGGGACAATGTTGCTAGTCTCGAAAAAATATTTTTTAAATTTAATTTTTAATCTACAATTTTATCGCTTATATTGTTATACACAAATATATAGATTGTCAAATATATCAAAACATTTTTACTGTTTCTGAGGGAAAATTTTGTAGAAATCTATAATCACACATATGAAAATAAAACACTTGTTTAACAATTCTACTCATTTAATTTACTTGAGCCTTGTAAAGGCATTATCAATGATTGGTAATTCCCTTACAAGGCGAAACGCGTCTTAATTAAATTAAACAAGTGTTTTATTTTTTCACTTATGTGATATTAAAACGTTTATATTTTTAACTATATACGAAAGGTTACTGTCTCGATATAGACTCCAAAATTTTTAAGAAACAGTTTAGGTAGTTTACATTATAATTTCCCATAACATTTATATTCACTCATTGTTTGCTTATTAATAACATTTTAAAGACGGTTTTTATTATTTATTTATATTCTTATATTTATCACTTTTATATATTTCAGTTTAAGAATCTCTAATCTATTTTATACCAACGCATTTATAAAACAAATTAACTATGTATGTTGGTGACATGGGGTAAATTCAACTACTATAGTGTGTCATATGGGGAAATTCGATTCGATTCCAATCAGGATTGCGATTTTCGCATTACTTAATCAAGAACTCGGGATTTATGAACACTGCACATTCCACGCAGTTAACATGAAACAGAAAATCGTTGATGATAACAATGTATTGATGTACGAAATAAATTCTATATATTAGTAGAACACATTCTTATTGTGAAGTTGTAATTATTCAGAACAGACCTATTAAATCTATTAATATCAAAAAGGTAACATATAGATTCGAAAATTGTCGCTAAAATATTGTCGATGTAGCATAGTTGGATAATACACCTTCTCCGGTTAGGAAAGAGATCCAGGTTCGAATTCCAATGATGCAACAACAATATTTTATGATAAAATTGATTTTATACGTATATCTTTCTAATTAATATATTTAATTCATATTTAAAATTTTATATATATGGTTTCTTTTTTTTGTGTTTCTTTTATTTGCGATAAATTAAATACTCATTTAGAAAACGTAATACCATAATAGTAGAAAAAATAAAATGGATAGAACATATAATGAGACACAACAGTAACATTGATAAAATATTCTTAAAGTCAATAATGAAAGAAGGAATGGTCTAAGGAAGACGGCCGGAAGAGGATGACCGATATGCATTTTAAAAGGGCGCCAGAAGAGGGGGGGGGTCACTTTCCCGAAACCGTTGTAGAAGTTTGCAACTTCTTTTAGCGGTAGTAACGCGAATTCTACAATTAATAAAAAAAACAAAAGCTAATGAAAGAAGAAGAATTTTAATTTAAAAGTCAATAATAATAAAAGGAAAAGTCGAAGGAAGACGGTCGGAAGAGGACGACCGATATGCATTGAGATCACATGTGATGAAGAATGATACATTGACAAGAACACTGCTTTTAAATACTGGTGATAGGTACATGAATTGAGATTGAGAGCTCGATTTGTGCATCAAAAATCATTAATGTAATAAAATAATAGACCTCACTAAAACTATATGAAAATCTAATTTGAAGAGTTATATATAGGCTATCATAATTTAATCAGTAAAACATTCTGGGTTGAAGTCCCGATAGCAAGTACAGAGGTCGCAAAAGTCTTTTTAATTTTGATTCATTCGCTGCACCAGCGCAACAAGCGGTAAAGGAGCGGGGGGTATGCCGATCACTAGCCGCGTCCTTGGAAATTCCATTGGTTGTTTGTGAAATTTTCCCTGAAAAATTGATATCCCAACGAGGCAACATAAACTGGCCTCCACGTAGCCGCGATTTGACTTTCTCCTATGGGGTTAACTTAAATCAAAGGTATACAGTAACAATCCTCCCTCCCTGGATCAATTAAAAGAAAATATCTGAGAAGAAATGGCAGTGATCACGGAGAATACGCGCCGAGCAGTTTTCATAAATTTTGCCTCCCGTTCAGAAGAGTGCCATCGAAATAACGGATCACATTTAGAAATAAATTCCCAGGGACCGTACTTAAATGCAAAATATTTTTATTTTATTAAACCTATTATTTTATTACATAATTGTTATTATGAAAAAGTCTTTTGGGACACTTGTATATTACACATGTGTGAAGATGACAATTCAAATTCACCGCCGTTTCCAAGCGGCTTTGACATCAACTACATTTGCAACAGAAACCAGGCTACAACAAAGAGTCGCGACTATCTCCACGAGTGTTCAATTAATTTTAACTATTTTCGAAGCTTTATAAACCATAGTCTAAATTTAAAAACAAAATATAATTTCATTCAGGGACCCTTAGACTCTAAATTATGGCCATAAAAGTAAATAAATAATACATTTAACTACGTTATATTTATACAAAATTAAATTTAAAATTTATTAAACACACACATTCCGAACACTTTGGGATATAATTTTTCTTCAAAATAAACTTGTTTTGCTTCACAACTTCTTTGGAAGATTCTATCCGCAAGATTCGCTATATTTCTTTATTCAAAAGAAAATATCAACACAGTTGAAGCGTCAGCCAAAATTTCAACTGAATACGGCTCGTCGGCCAACCCTCCAGAGTTAACAAGTTTCTTCATTCAATACGAAAGGACCAATTTATTATAAGGGAGCTTGGATGATCCATAAATTACGATATCATGAACGTAGGGATCAAGTTTTATGGCAATCTGCTAAACCATTAATTTGGGGAATACCGCATAGTTAATGAACGTGTCGATATATCTAGATTATAATGAAAATAAAAGAAATAAAATGCCAATCATTCACACCCTGTTGAAGATAATTTGTCTTATTCGTAATATATAAACTATTAATAAATGATTCTAAGATAATGTATTTATATTTTTATTTTTTATCTTTGTTTAATTAACCACTAAAATGAGTTTAAATACATCTACCGGTTTCGAAAAATACCATTTTCTTCTTCAGGATGTCATAACTAACTAAAACATACATTGTTTCTTTGACAGAATCTATTTTTAAAAAATGGTATTTTTCGAAACCGGTAGATGTATTTAAACTCATTTTAGTGGTTAATTAAACAAAGATAAAAAATAAAAATATGAATCTTAACCACAAAGATAACATTGCTTATTTTAAAGGTATGATAATGTATTTACCTAAATAATATTTTAAAATATGTCTAGTAAATTAAAAGTCTACGACCTATTAACATTATATTATATTGTGCTAGATTAGATTTGAATGTATTAATTAATAAATAAATATAAATTATTTTTGAAATTGTTGTTTCATTGAATGATTACTATGTAGGTGGTATATGAGACCACACGTTGGGCACCAGTCTAAGTGATGTTTGATGGTATTTTCAAATATAGCAAGTCTGAATATGATTGTAAATTATGTAAGGGACGATTATTTTCTCAAATGAAAACAGGTTAAAGATCAACAAACATATTTATATTATAATTTAAAGCAGAATGAGATATATCTAAACCGGACAAGGTGAAAGTAATTTATGATACTAAAATTTATTACTACGGATGGAAGGGTGAGATGATTACTTAATTCTTGTTATAAGTCGAGTTCACTCTATATATTCTCAGTAAAATATACACTTGAATATGGTTCACGACTGCACACGGAGCAATACTTTAAAACTTTTGACAATGGTTTGGTGGCCAGTCTACTGTAGAGCTTTTCCGGGCCACAGTGTACTAAATGATGATGGCAAACGAACCACTGACTATACGGTCTGTTCTCAAGACAAAATCAGGACAAGATACACCATAAATACCTGGGGTTGATACATATAGACAGCATGAAAGTGGAGAGAAGCCAGCGAGTCGATCACGAGGATACTGCCAGAGTGAGTGCAGTATTTCTTCGGTGGTTTCGAGTGGCGTGAAGATTCAGAAAAGTTGATATCACAATGCAGTATTTACTCCGAATGACTTAGAATGAAGGTAAAAACCAATAATAATGTAGTATTTCTCTGGATAGTTTCAAGTGGCGTGAAAATTCAGATAAGTTAATATCACAATTCAGTATTTACATCAGATGGCTTCGAATAAACGTAAAAATGAATAATAATACAATATTTCTCCGGATAGTTTCGAGTGGCGTGAAGATTCAGATAAGTCACGAGATATTTGATCCTATATATTACAACTGTTAGTATAGCAACAACAGAATATTGGATTACGATCGTGCACAAAACAATATAAGCACTCGTAGAACTCGTGGTTTTTTTTATATTCGAAATATTTGTTTTATGTGCTTACAACCGAAGACGTACCCGTGCGCAAAACGCATATGGTAGTAACGTACTAATTCTTCGTATTTATTGGGTAAAACACAAACGTTACCGAAGCTCAGAACGTCCCTGTCCAACAAGTCAAAGGCTACGTTACTTGCGGGGTGCCGCAGGGCAAGGTATTGTAATCTACGATAGTTTTTATATTTTTTGTTTCGCCCAGTTTAATTACGTGTAAACGAAGAAGAAATATACACTTTTTAGACAATTTCTGTACATACGATGATAGTGTTGACTTCCTGATGTTACAGTCTAAAGTCAAAATTAGACAGTTTCAGGAAAGAGATATTTGCATATTTTAAAATAATGTACTTGGAGTTCGACTAACATAGAATGAGCGATCCATTTTGTATAGGAATAATATATTTTAGGAATATTTGACTTCTTCTTCTTCTTTCAAACAGGCAATCCACCCTTCAAGAGTGATTTGTGCCATTAAACAAGTTTAAACATTATTTCATAGAAAGCAGTACAAAAATATTATAGAATAGGGAATATTGCGTTACAATTTAATACCATTGACATTCAAGAAATTTGCTATTATATAGCTTAAATGTGGCGAGTTGAGGGAAAAAAGATGACACAAGTTAACCGGGAGTTGAAAATTACCATTGACAAGATTATTGTAAAAAAAACCTGTGATCCGCAATGGACAGGCAAAAAAGACATGGTCAAGGGTTTCCTCCTCGGCACCACATTCACACATTGGGGAGTCTATTATGTTCCTGGCAATGCCCAATTCTCATTCTAGAGATATTTGCTACTGTTCTTGGGGTGCGAGGAATATATCTTTGGATTATTTTAAGACGATTACCCTTGTGATTGTTTGGATCCATCCATTGTGCAGACCAGATAGAAGTCGTATGTTTTTTTACAATATTAAGTCTGTCATACATCGGGATATGGAACTGATGGGGAAGAACTCTAAGTAAACTTCTCTATTATAAATATCGCATGACAACCAATGAATCACAATATATGTTAATTATTGGATAAAATAAATTTAATTAAAATTTTACATTTTTGTTATAATTAAATTCATTTATTTTATTGTGAATGATTTTTTTGTGATTTTTCTTATATCAGTACTTTTAAGATACGAATTAGTCATTATTTTTCGATACTTACTTTCCAATCACATTTAAAAAATAATTTGCTATATTCAATTAAATATCATCATATGATTAATAACGTAAAATTAAAAAAAAAAAAGATTTATAATCAGAAGATCGATACCAAGAAGATTAGTTGGAAAGATCTAATAAATTTTGTTATTTCGAGTCATTTTAAAACTGTCTTGAGTACTTCGCCTAATAATTATTAAACGCTATTGCTTACATTACCGATTATATAATTATTTTAGATGGGCAACAAATTTTACACGACAAATTTACTAGTTAGTTATGTGTTATCTTTAAATCCATCTTGAAATATTACTTAATAAAGGGGAAGCTTTATTGGGCTAAATGTATTTATTTGATGTTACAAAACATTTCCAGAGAACTAATTATTTTTCTATAGTCTATTTGTGTCCCTTTCATTTTTTATTTAATAAGATCTGAAGGAGAATACGCATCTTTATATCGTATAAATCAGGGACCTTATATTACATTGAAAGAATCTCTATCAATAATGGTCGTTCATAATAACACAATAAATCTTATTAGTCGCGTACAGAAAGAAAATGTCTTACACATGTGTCAAGGGAAAGGTATTCATCAATATCGTGTGTATCCAGGGTGTCTCGTATGAATTGAATGTTAAATATAAGATAAAAACTTTGTACATCAATTATACAAAATATCAAAAAAAAGTATTTTAATTAAATATCTCATTTTAAATTAATTTATCTCTTGACAATTCGGAAGAACCAACCCCACTGTACGGTGCTATAAATTATATAATATCCCAACGACCTCTTGTATGTTACATATGTTACACGTAAGTAAATTTGATAGGAGACTTAATATTATAATGAAATTTTGATTTTCTTTGAACTAAATATACAAATTATGACGTCCATGCTATGTGCATAAGCGTCTTCATCGCCATATCTTAAATACATTAATATAAATTATTTAACTTTGTTTTTAACCGCTTTAGAAATAAATTTAATACACCAACAGGTTTCAGAAAATACCATTTCTTTCTTCGGGATGTTAAAAAAACTAACTATAATCATATATGTCTAATTTTTTAACGTTTTTAAAAAAATATATTATTATTTAAAAAATAAATTTAGTACCTAATATATATTGTTACGATGCTGAAAGATGTGAAAATTAATGGATTTTTTTTTAGGATAGGTCCACGATTCCACACTACACAGAAATATGTAATACGAGTACACTAGAGATCATAAGCCTGTACTTGGTTGTTTTGGATATACCTGACTTTTCCATATTTTGTCTAGTTTGGACAAATATCTTTTCATCACACGCATGCTTCGTTTGATTTCTGAGTTGTAGCTAAATCTATAACTATAGATTTGCGAAAATTTAAATTCGTGACAATTTAAAGGACTGGAAGATTTGTACGGGGAAGCTGGTTATATTTATTAGTGATCATCTGCTTTTTTAATTATTCTTTCTGTGGTAAGTTTGTAGAACTCCATAATTAAATATGTGGAAATAAAACACTTTTTTTTTATTCTACTTGTTTAATTAACTTAAGACGCATTTCGCCTTATTATCAATCTAACAATTTAAGTCAACCACTTGTATTTTTTCTGTTATCTTCTTCAATGCAACCTAGCGCAGCCATTTCTTTATCTGATGTAACAATTAAAGTTATATAAAAAAATATAAATGTTGTAAAGACGTGTACATGGTTGTGAATGCTCTAACCTAACTAGTTACACGAACAAGACAAGGTATATAAATCAATTTTTATTGAACACGTTGAAAACTACGACAATTATTATTGTGTGTAATGGCTTTATTATTTTTGACCATTTACTGTTTGGGACACGCCGTATATTATATAGTGCCTTATTATACGGTCTGTAGTCTTAGCAATGCACAAGGGATATTTCTTGTAGGGGAAAGTGTACTTCCAAAACGATGACGTGCGTCGAATGCAGAGTGATTTATTGTAAGAGAGGGAAGACCTACTCGCCCTCTACCGAAATAATATTTATTGGAAGTAAATAGTATATCTGCCAAGAACAATCATTATTTCTACGGAAACGCAAAGAAATATTTCACGAGTAAAAAATAATTATATTTAACAATAGTTTGAAAGCAACCAACACATATTTTATTACTCACGAAAATCTTATTAATATTTTATTAAGACAAGTAGTTACAAACTGATTGAGATGGACCGACAATATGTAGAGTGATCTGAAGTCGCTACATGTTTCTGTCTCCGAGTGAAGTACGATAGCCCAGGACACAGACGCTTGGAGCCATATTATATATCACGCAAAGACTTCCATAATGCCCATTGAGAGTAATAGAATTAGTAACATACGGGATCATTTTGTACGTACAATTATATTCGAATTTATATTTTTTTCAAATAATACCGTTACGTACTTCGTTATAACATTAATTGGCCACAACTTGACGGATATTTAGAAAAAAAATAAAGCATTTTGTGGATTGCTAAATATACATTGTAGCGTAATAATATATAGATGATTATGGAAAACAAATTCAAAACGATTCCGTGAAAAGAAAATAAATAATTCAAGATTAATGAAACATTAATTTTTTAAAAACACACAGCTGATACGATTTGGAATTACACCTCAACATAGAATCTGATTTCTAGTCAGATGTCTTAACCGCTATGGCACGGTTGGTGATGCGAGGTTTGTGACAATGACAATGAGTTAATTTTAGTACTTTACAAAGTACATAAATCATTTACCTGGATGCAATAAAATTATTTCAAATCTCAATTTTCAGGGAGAATGTTTTAATAGAATACGCATATTTTCGAAAATTAAATAAATTTATTTATATTTAGTATTAATTTTTTTTTTAATAATAACTATAAATTAGAATTCATAATGGATTTTTCATACTCTTTAATATATAACACTTTCTAATACAATAAATTTAAATATCACATAAGCATAAAAAACTAGATTTATTAATATTATAGTTATTGCTATGTGAACTATTTTACATATAAAATTATTATAATTCAGAATGAATTTTAAAATTACATAGTGTCAAAATTATAAACTGTAGCCATCATTTATATGATCAAGGAATATATTATTATTAGATTTCTACTTACACCATAAATATAATTGTCGAAGTAATACATTTTTGTATATGTACAAATTATCTGCCTTCCTATTGGTTGACTATCTCTACATAAATTAGTCTAGTGAGACAGGCGTAAAAAAATTCAAATTTATAAATAATTAAACATTTCAGAGTTTTGTATTCTCAATCAGTTAGTACTTTAGGTAGACATGAATTCATCCGAAACAGATGTTACGAACGTTTTTAGTTTTTATTTATTTCCCTTTGACATATTTCATTGAATTTAGAAATGTTATATTAATTTTCATAACATTTCTCGCCTTCAAATAGACATCAAAAATAAAATAATATAACTAATATTGTTCGTTTAAGGCCAATTCAACTTTGAGACAGATATATTACTGTAAAATGAATAATACACATGTACCTGTATAGTTAACAAAATACGAGTTTTAATAGAAAAAATATTTATTTTAGAAATTTATTAGTGAAATGTTGATAAATATCAAGAAAAATAGATTTTTTTCATCATGTAGAGGAGTACTAAATATGAATTATTAATAAAAGGAAATTAAATAAATATTTTTAAAAATCATATGAAACTTTTAATCTTTTTTTTCGATTTGTATAAATAAAAAAGAGTTTCGTTAGTAAAATATTTTTGAAAATAAAATAAAACCTATAAGGTTGAAAGTCGATGTATCCAAATCCAATCTTACACTCTGAAGTTCGACCTTTACCCTAAGTTGAGGTGTAAATGCAAGGGTCTTTAGCCTCACCCTTGGAAGAAAACTTAGCTTTTCATCCCTTCTGAGAGAAACCAAGCTAAGGATTGATATGTCATCCCATCACTTAGTTGTGTTTCTACAACTTTTAGGGAACTAAAATAAAATTTATAAAAAATTATTTATATTTGTATCTATAAATCATGTAAAACTATCATGTCAATTTATAATTAAATATATTGTTATAAAAGTGTAAGTACACAGAATCATGAAGTTGACTATATACTATAAATTAATAAATTCACAAAGAATTATGGCTTTTATATACGAGGTGCCGTTGAGTTTATTTAATGTATAAAGTATAAAACTTTTTATCTTGAATACAACTTAAATTAATTTATACAGATAAAATCAATTTATCGAAAAAATATTTTTGTTGCCACCCGGACTCGAACCAGGAACTCTTTCGGTCCAGGAAAGTGCTCTAAGTAAGTTACATACATAGTGATACATTTAATTTATATTAAAATATCGCACGAATGAAAAACTGCAACTTCACAATAATAATGTGTTCTTTATAATAAATATATATTTAGTTTCATTATTTGATTGTAAAGTATTTATTCTAATATAATCCATATACACAGCAATAAGGATAAGACAATACAACGTATAAACCAATAAACATACGCAAATGAACAACTTTACATAAACAGATACATGTTTACAGGATAAATGTTGAAAGCCTTTAACTTTAAAAGCTGTTAACATAACCTCCCTTTACCGATAGCGAGTAATAGATTTTCTTTAGCTAAGAGATTGCTAAGACGAACGGTGAAGAATTGATCAGAGTCTTGCAGAGATTCGATTGAATTGATTTTCCAGACAGTGAGTTAGATTGAAAATGGTTACAATTTTACTTTCTGCGCTTTGTACATTTGTATTGTTAACAGTTGTATGTATTCATACTAATTTGATATATATTATATGAAATAAGATAAGAAATTACTGACAAAAAAAATCTCCGAACTCATTTTTAAAATCATATAAAAATACAATTATTCAATCTGGGATATGTGATTAAAAATTGTCTCCGAATCTGAAAAATTAACATTAAAAATAAGATTGTGATGTAAATTCTATCTAAAATAAATTTTTAAATGTATAATGTGTAAAGTAAAATAAGAAAGAAATGAGATTTTTAAAAACTCAATTTTAACATTAATTTACACATTAGAATAGTAGCGTTTTTAACAGAATAGATCTACTTTTTTTCTTATTGCTTATCTGTTTTAATGCTTATGAATTAAATGTTTTGAAAAGTTCTATAAAACTAATACAATATATATTTGGTAGGTAAGATACTTCATCTTCAATAATTTTTCTATCTTTCTCTATCGCTACTTTTATAATTCTATACATATTTTCAAAATATCTGTAATTAGGATATACTTTACATTGTCGGCAATATTAAATATTTATTTTAGGGAAAAATATAATTATTGTTAATTGAGATAAAAATAAATACATCGGCATATCAATTTGAAGCCCATAAGATTTACTCAATCGTGTGTAGAATCAATATCAATATTCTGTCGTTATTGCTGTATTGGACCACAGAACGAAGCCTTTCAATACATCATAATTATTACTCGGAGATTATGCATCACACAAACAATTAATAGGCTTAACATGACACTAGACCACCCTGTCGATAGCGCACGTTTCGTATAATATAAAGACTGCCACTAAAGTGTAAACTTATAAATAATATAATTTTTAATCATTTCGTTTCCCAACAAACAAATAAAATAAATACTAATTTAATGTATTAATTATAAATATAAACATACAAAATCAATTTTGTGGAAAAATATTGTTTTTGCGCTACCGGGATTCGAACCTGGATCTTTATTTCCAATTCGGGGAAGTTTACTACCAATTGTGTTATAGCGCCAGTATTTTTCATGACAAATTTTCGAACCCATATTTTACACTTTTTCAAATTAATACATCTGTCGTTCTATTATTTGAAAGCCATCTACATTGTTTTAAATATCACAAACCTATGTTCTGAATAATTACAACTTCACAATAAGAATGCCTTCTCCTTAATAAAATAAAATAAATAATATATTGAATAATGTATATGTATATGAGACACCTCCTCTCTGCAACAACACATTATATCGGTTTTTACAAATGTTGATAAATAGACGGATCATCTACCATCTTGGATGACAAGAAGTGTCGTTGCTGGGAATCTCACTTCGAAATTGTGTTTAATATTTTTATTTATTTTATATGGTTGTTTAATATACCATTCGATGCCCAAGAAGATATACAATTTTATAGCATTTATAACTCAGATCTGCCCAAAACCGATGTATAGTGTTGTTGCTATGGTAGTCTCATGCAAAACTCAAAAATATGTAAGTACCGATTGAAGCTAGACCGGTAGCGTGGGACTAGGGCCCTGGCGTTCTATCCACGACATGCCCATTATCCACCTCCGGATATTTGGTATTTATTATAATGATTAATATTCATGATAAATATCATGAACCTTACTTATTTTATGTTTGCATTGTTTATAACGTTTCTAGTAAACTGTTTGTTTAGTTGCCTAATGATCAAATTTAATTGTATTTATTGTACCTAATAAAATATTTAATATTACCCAATAATACATAAAAATAATTCAAAAATACGATGCCCAAAAATTTTACCAAGAAAATAAAATGAAAAAATGTTATTTGTACAGTAGATATTTATACACGGCAGTAAAAAAGAGATACATTCAATTTAATTAAATTTTACTTTTTTTCCTCCACGAATACATTATTATATTTTCTCGCAAAATGTAACTTTATACATCCAAGCATTATAACGAAATCGGATATATCTAAAATAAAATTAAAAAGTGTAATACGTACTTCTTGTATTCGTCACAAGTTTTGAAGAGAGAAAAGCGCAAAATATCATTTTATCGCAAAAACGAATAAAATAAATATCTCAGTCAATTTTGAATAAAATTTTTTTACTTCGGACGTCAATTTGACTGATGAAACAAACCTTAACTTTCACGCGCGGAAAAGTTAACCGGGTGTTTTGAAACCAAAGTATTTTGTAGCTGTGTATCTTAATAGAATCTTTGCAACATTTTCAATATCTCTTTTGGATCCCCGAATATTAAGTGAAATTTATGACCATCTGTCTAACTTTTGTGGGTAAATTTCACCACACACTGCACGAAGCCTCGCTTCCGCAAACACTGAGCAGAGTGGAAGCAGTAAACATACTGATAACAATTTCTTGTGAACGTTTTTATTGGAAATGAATTTCTAAAAAAACGTGAAAGTGTATCATTAAATAAAATACTTTAATATTAACATCAAAATTATGTTTAGTCACAGATTTTAATGATTTTTTACATGATGTGAAATAAATTGTCCGTTTATAAGAAATAAATCATCTTTTGACGTGTAATCAATAGCTCATATGACAAAATAAGTATCTTTGAAATTCAAGTTTTTTCTGTATAATTTGTTTTTACAACATATTTTAAATTTTTAATTAATTTTTTAAATTATATTTTCCCACGCAGCGTCTACTGATAATACTTCAAAAAATGATCGATCAGAAGACGTAAAATAAGTGTCTTTAAATATTATTGAATATGAATTAATTTATCAAACTCTCTATAGTTTTTGAGTGCCAAACAATAAAGCTCACGAAACTAAAACATTTTTTTAAAAATAAAGTAATACTTTTTAATGATTATTCTAAGATAAAGTATAAACAATACAGTTAGTAAAAAATATTATACAATGCGTTTACAAAATTTGATTAAAATCCTAAAAAATATATGATTTAGTAAGCAGATATGCTTTAGTTCGGATCCCACCGACGCGCGACTGTCAATTATGTCATCCATATTTCAATACCATTCTAGACTATTTTGTTTTGACAGAGCATGTTTTGTGGATTTTAATGAATTCCACAAATCCAACATAGATCTATGTTTTATTTAAAAATTGTTGTAGAACACGTTCAGAATATTCACTTTTTTGTTTCTAATTACACAGATCACCAAATATGATATATAGACATGAACTAACGCAAATTCGTTACCCCGAAATTTTTATTTTGGTGGCACCCACATGATCAAAGACTGCGACTTTTTTTTAAAAAATATGACTCGATTGGATCGAAAAATTAAACGCAGACTATACAATGCATTCATGTAAAAAATATGTTTTGTTTACACAAAGATTTAATTTTCCAAGAGTAATAATTTTACTGTTGCATAAATGTATCATAATCTATCGGATGTATAATTTCATTGGATATATGTGTGTAAAATACCCTTGCAAACCCCTCTCCTATACATACACTTAATTTTATGTCTATTCATTTACTAGTCTGTGACTAACTATTATTTTCTGAAGCTCTTTTTTAAAATAGTGTAATGGCAGAATCCATGTTTATCATTCTATTATCAGAAGAGCATTCTTTATCCAAATACGAAATATTGAATTAAATATAATGTTATAGAGTTTAGCATTTTATTTTGTTATAGCATTACGCCTATCGGCAAATCCAATTTGCCATCGGCCAGTCGTTACGCAAGAAGGTCGATAGTTGGCTTCCACTGTCATACGCAGTGGTGGGGTATGTAAAACATTTATTTAATTAAATTAGCTTTTCAACGCTATACATATTTCATTGCACAGTTCTTACAGAGGATGTCAACAATTCTAAAAAACCTGAAAACCCTAAAAAACCTAACAGACTTAATAACCCATTATTAAAAAACATGCGGACTAGGAGTGTTAAATTAACGCACATATTAAACCAGACTGGTAAATGTATGTATACAATTTTTAATTATCGATTTAATAAACTAAAAATTCGCGTATTTTAATAGTGTATTAACGGTAGAATATAAAAAAAATTACCATGTTATATTATTTTTTCAAATAAATAAATTATACGTTGTACTTTACTTAAAAATTAACTAAAATCTCAATAAAAATCCTAGAAATGCGAAAAATAATTCACTTAAAAAAAATGTTTAAAAATATATAAAGGCATGAAATATACATAATATAAATATGAAGGGTGAAGATTAATTTAAAATTATTGTGGATTCTTCTCAATTGACATTTTTAAAGTAAAAATTGTCATGACGTAAACTAAAAATAAATTTATGGTAATTCAAAAACTTTATAATAACAATGATAATATGTGTGTTAAACTAATATTCAATAGAATCTCCTTGAGACAAGGTAAATAATCTGCTTATTGAAGAAGTCTGCCACCTGTTTCTCGAACGAACTGATAACAGGGCTATGGTTTAGTAGCTCTTACCCAAACATCTGCTGCTCTTCAACCGTAGAAGTTTACGCATTTTAGGTTTCTCCTCATCAGGAGCCAAACAAATTAAAAAACGAATCATTGTAAAAAACTAATCACTCATCGCACCTCACGATCCACGGGATTATTAATAGACATAATTATTAAAATAATACTGAGAAATAATAACTGTCGCACTGAATAGCTCGGAACTGATAGGTAGAGTTACAGATAAGTTATGACAAGTTCCTGACAATATTCAAGTCCAATAAAATCTCTAACGAATTTTCATTTTAAAAATAGCTTACGTATTATATAAAAAGTAATAAAATGAACAATCTCCTCCCTTGGTAACGGTGACCTGGTAGCCAGCCTAGCGGCTCGTTACCGCCTTGGGTCGAATCCAATATAGTCCCAACGGCTACCGCCCCGCAACGTAACGGATTGTAACGGAATAACTGTGGCTTAGTAACGCGCGGGGCTTCCGTAACGTGCACAGGGCTTAGGTATATTAAATGGATAGTGAAATTTTAAATACGCGGATTAGGAATTAGAATTATCTATGCCGATCCTAATTTATAATTACCTGATATGTATTCATTTAGATAATGCTGGAAATAGTTGAAAAGAAGAAAATATGAAGCGGTTTTCTCAAGCGTATTGGACAATTCTTTGGAATTTTTACGATTCGATATTAGATAGCTGAGCAGTAGAAAAATATTTTATACCAAATCAGAAATAATTGTGAGTGTGGCACATTATATACGACAGAATTTTAGAGTTACATGATTTTAAACGATCCCATAGAGACGAAGCTATTTTTTATTATATTTAATGGAAGGATATGAAAGTATGGGTAATTACTGGGCTTACGACCTGTCTTCGGCAGGCTTACGTGATCACTTTATACAAATATAACGTTCACCATTCTCACTCATTAATCAATCTCCATTTCTATCAAATTTTTGGAAGTTGTATATATGTTACTATGTGGAAACACTTCGAGTACAACTACACTATCGCCATCTATGGATTAAATTTGATATTCATTTCCCTGTAGAATGAGCAATGTAGCAATGAGAATCTAATTATTTTTGAAATTATTTATAGCAATATTCATTATCTGTAAAATGTTTTTTTATTTACTTTTTTACACATTATACTAGAATACGCCTGAAAAATCATTTTTTATATATTTTCTTATATTGACCAGTATATTACTACCAATACTTGAATATGTCTGAGAACACACTATTACTAGATTTTTACCTACAAAGGCAAATACCTACAAAAAACAGATAATAGATATATCATAGAGACGAAGTTATTATTTATTATATTATGGATAGAAATGGAAGTATGAAAGTAAGATACATAATAATTAAATGTATTAATTATAAGATATGCATATAAAATCAATTTTATCGATAAATATTGTTGTTGCACACCGGGATTCGAACCTGGATCTCTTTTCCAAACCGGGGAAGGTGCATTACCAACTATGCTACAGCGACAGTATTTTTGTCGACAAATTTTCGAACCCATATGTTACACTTTTTAAAATTAATACATCTATTGTTATATTATTTGAAAGCCATCTACATTATTTTTACGGAATCTCAAATACCTTTGAGTAAAACGATAGCAGACGCCAGAATTTACAATTCATTTTTAGTAAATTTTGGACACATTGAAATAACTCATACGAGTATATTATTAAGGAGAACACATTCTTATTACGAAGTTGTAATTATTCAGATTATAGGTCTGTAATATTTTTCGATAAAATTTATTTTATGTGTATATCTTTATAATTAATACATTTAATTAGTATTTAAAAATATCACTGACCTATGTTCTGAATAATTACAACTTTACAATAATAATGTGCTTTCCTTAAACTGAGTTTTCAACATTTTTGTAACATTTGGTCCCTAATCTCCGTTAAAGGTTTATTACCCTTAGGGGTACCAAAAATTATACAAATTTTATTATTGCATCTTTTTGATTGAATGAGTGTTTTATTACATTTTATATATATATATTTTTTTCATTTTCACCAATAATCCTGAAAAACAAATAGAAAACTGTTGATGTAATAATCCATTCAATAATGTACTAAATGTAGATACTTTTATGTAAATATCCAAATATATGTTAGGAAGGTGATTAAAAATTTTAAAGCTCTAAAATGTTATGATTTTCATCTCTCAGTGGTTATACAAAGCGGTTGTTAAATGACGCAATTTTCGCAATTTTCAAACGGCGTGATTTCACAGGTTTGCCCCGGAAAATAAAAATACTTTATCGTTGGCACGAACATTCGTAATCTGCATACTTTACAATTTCAATTATTTTCTTTTTTTCGTTCCTCATTATACTGCGTGGATTGGTTGTACTAGCGTGATACATTGGTCTAGTCCAGCCTCATATATTATTTCGATTTCATTATCCCAGCTGAACTTGCTTTCTAACATCGATTCGGAATCCGTTTCGGCAATGTTTCTTTCACTATCCGTAGCACTTGTCCGAGTTGGTTACACTTGCAGGGCTTCCGATCCGTGAGTACTTAAAATTCGGTATGATGATCTATCCAGTGCAACAAGCCATTATTTCTAGGACAATGAGAGTTAATATTTTGTATGATTGATTACACTACATGCAATAGATATATCGGTAGCTGGCTCCGGACTGTAATTATCATCTTCACAATTGTACATTTAATCATAACATTAAAAATTCATTGTAATATTTGTCACGATGGTTAAATTTTTTTATGAAATAAAAACAAACATTTATATTTTCGATGTGCGAAGTAAATTTAATAATGAAACAATTATCGTGTAAGGCAACGTGTAAATTAAAATTTAACAAATAATGGTTACTATAAATTAATGAATGAAAGTGTTTTTGAAATAGAATATTATAAAATTCGAAATCCAATTATGCACATATGCTGGCCATAAGAATCAGATAGATGTCATATGTGTGTGTTTTAATTTTTTTGTTTAGATTTAATATTAACCGAGTTACGAATTTAAAATTTTTTAAATGTTCACACATTTGAAAAAATATGGCGTTGTTACATAGTTCAAATATATAAATAATATATATGTTCAAAAAAAAACAGAATTAATGAATGTTCTTACTGTTTTCAAACTAATGTAAACGGTTATGTTATAAAAATAAGACGTGGTATAATGGTCTCCTGAAGCAAGGCTCGAACTCCCGACCACTAGATCACTAGGAAAGTGTCTTAACCGCTAAGCCACTGAGCACATCAATTATACTTATGAATAGTGTTCCTGATTTATTCTGATAAAACATGGAACCAATAGAATCATATAAGGAAATGAAGTAAAATAGGAATATATGTACAAAAATAAATAAATCAAGTGCGTCAAAAAAGATAATTAAAAATAACAAAATAGTTATTTTCTTTTTTTAAACGGGCAATCCACCCTTCGAGAGTGATTTGTGAAAATAGTTCATCTCAATCAAAAATAATAAGTAATCAAAATACTAAAAAATGACGGTAGCCACGAATTAAGTAAATACAATTAGTAAATAGAGTTTTAATCATGTAAGCATGAAAATTCATAGCATTACAAAATATACTAAGCAACTTATGTGTGCATATTTAAAATAAATTGAAAAAATGTATAAAATAAATAATCTGAACACTGGAGACAGACTACGAAGTTTGGCTTGTATTTACCGTCATGCAGAAGAATGATAAATAACCCTTTAATCCGTTTTTCGTTCACACTACTCAAAATACGAAGACCCCTATTTTCTTTTTAGGTTGGTTCAAAACCAGATAAAATACAGCCTCCAAATATGACAGATCGAATAAATACGAATACGTCTGAAATAAATATTTGAAAAAGGCACAAACAAAACGGAAACACATTTGAATTTATTTACTCTCATCTCTCAGCCAATATCAAAGAACAAAAAGTTATTTTGATCCCGATGATATAAGAAGATATATTATATGAAAATCACGTTCATGCAGCGAAATACTCAAGCTATTGGTGAGCTTTTCTGTGAATAAATTTTGCAAATAAATCAGAAACCAATTTCCAGAAAATTCTCACAATTACCATTCAGAATACACATCTGATTTGTTTCGTTGGAGACAATACATCGATTTATTTTTGTATTTCTACAAAATAGGGCTTTGAATTTATTTTATTATTTATCGTCGACAATTTTCCCAATATCTTTATTTAATGTTTAAAAATACCTTTAAGCGGCTTAAGTGTTTGGTTTGCCAAGCTAATTGAAATAACAATTATTTATTTGTTGATTACAAAATAGTCGATTCACAATTTGTATTCAATAATCAGCGATGGTAACATAGTGAAATAATATATTATTTAAAAAATCTCACTATACACAATAATATTGACTACCTACGCACCAGACTGACTTTCAATTATATGCTTATTATATATATATAAATATATAAAGTTCGTGAAAAACTGACAGCTAAAAAAATATATATATATATATACACAGGATGTTTATATATGTATCTATTTAGATATATTGTAAAACTTTGAATGAAAAATATTAAATAAATGTGTTCTTTACAATGATACATTAGTTATATATGTAATACCCATAGATATGGATTGAATGTGACCTTCTGGTTCACTTGAAACAACTCAACTTGACTTTTGTCTTTTGATACGCCTTTAAACCAAAGTCTACGAGAACATAGCCACTACATAAGAAGAATTGATGCGTATGATTAGTATTACGTGTTATAAATTCTTATTACCAGTTGGAAAAAACATGTTGAATTTGCAGTATTTTTCAAATTCCCTTGTAAAAAACAATATGTACCAATAATGCAGGAATAAGTAAATGCTTCTCTAAAAACGTAACATACATGTACATATCAAAATTGACGATATTTATAGGAATTCTTATAGTTTAATTGCACTCTATAGATAATATAAGATTCTGGCTTCAAATCCCAATGGCAATTATACTTTTTCGAATGATAGGTTTATTCTTTGTACATTCTAAGTGATATATGTATCGAATTTGTTTAATTATTGAGAATTTTTATTCCATAAAATTGCGAAATCACTAAAATAAAATAAAATATTAATAGTTCAAGGAAGTAATGAAGAATCATTAGGTCACCCCACAATGGACTGACCTGGCAAGACCTCCACCCTCTAATGAGGTTAACTCTAAGAGTTGCGCTAGTGGCATCTGAAAATCACACTTTATTCTCAAATTCGAACATCCTGAGCATTCAATATTGTGGTGGTCCTCCATGCGCCCCACAGACATGGCCGTGTAAGGACTCACCTGACAGACATATAGGGCTGAAGCGAACTAACGGAAGAGTCTTAAGAGGTGGCCGACCAATTCTCCACTGGCCGTTTTTTCATCGACATCTCTAGCGAGCTACTCCAGTCTTCAACTTCATATGCGCATTTAACTGTATACTCGCCATACCTGCCATTGTAAATAATTCCGCAATAAACACCAACTTTTGTAAGTTCTCTTTTATTTAAATACCTTGCTCTAGACGCAGCATAAATAATCACACACGCACACTCATATACACTGCGATATGCACCAACACGCGTGAGACTAGAATAGTTAGGGGCTTCAGTCTCACCATGTGCAAAACCTTATGTTACGATCACACAATTAAGATCCTTACGAGTCAATAATAATAAACAATCAGAACCCCTACAACGTGGAAAAAATCTTGAAAGTACGTATCTGTTTCCAAACTCCTTTCACCCTTTAAGTGCCAGTCTACAACAGTTTCCTTTGGTATTCGAAGATAGCAATTATCCAACATTGTTCATTTCAGACAATAAATTTGTCGAGGGAGATTCCGTCCCATTGAAAACTTATTTAAAAGCCGACAAAGCGATTTGATTATATCGGCGTGGACTCCAATACAGTCCTACCTTGTTCAGGACTCGCCAAATTTTATATTTTTTGAAATGCAATTATGCATTACGGTCCCGAAAAATATTAGCATACTTGTTTAATATTATGTTAATATACTATCTAGCCTTATTTTTTTAAATATAAATATAAATGCATTTTCGAAAATGATGGCTAACTATTAAATTGTATCGTTTTGAATGTTCTTTACTAGAAAATATTTATTAAATAATTTTTTTGCATTCTTTTATTGAGTCAGACTCACAGGCTAGTAAATGTGTACATATATAAGTGTACATATAGAAAAGGGATTTGGAACATTAGTTGCAGGACGAAGGACATTCTACAAACATTCTTGGTAGAAACATAAATCCGATAGTTTATGACACATTCATGCAACAGTAAAAGTATTTACTCTTCGAAAATTAAATATTTGTTTAAACAAGACGTATTTTTTACATTAACACACATAATATGGTCAGCGTTTAAATTTTTGTTCCAATCGAGTCATATTTTTGAAAAATTTGATTGTGTAAGTGGTACCAAAGTGATCACATGGGTGACACCAAAATGAAAATGTTGGGATAAGAAATTTGCATTAGTTCATGCCTATATATTTGGTGGTTTGTGGTTAGGCATTTTATTGCATTAATTTAATCCATATAAATAAGATTTTTTAAATATGAATCATGCGTTTAATTTAAACTTAAAGCATCCATCAGCAAGCAATGTTAAGTAATTACAAAATTAATATACCTAATTATATTACTATCCTATTGTACTGGGTTAGTTAATTTTCTAATAATTTAAAATAATTATAATTATGATGTACAAACATTAAAAATTCTCGTTTCTGTTTCTGAGTTATTTATTATTTGCAAAATTTATTGATTAGTTTGTTGTTGAGATATTGGAATTATTGTTTCCAGCGGAAAATTTTCAAGCATAATATTAAATTTTAGAAAAACTACAATGTATTATCATATTTTATTTATTCAAAATGAAGTTAAACAATGTGGATTTTTCGTTTTATAAATAATATCGTCTAAATGCCGTCCATTTCTCTCATGAACTTTTGCAATCGGCCTCTTAAATTTGCGAACACGCGAAAGGAAAGCGTTGGTTCAATGGCAGCAACTTCACGGCGGATATTTTCTTGTAGGGCCTGAATTGTTCGAGGATTGTTGCTGTAAATTCTCGACTTAAAGTATCTCCACAAAAAAGGTTGCACGGTGTAAGGTCCGGTGACCGAGGTGCCCAGGGTATGTCTCCGTACATGCTGATTAATTTATTGGGAAAAATTCCCCTCAGCTTCTCCATTGAAACTCTAGATGTGTGTGGAGTGGCCCCGTCTTGCTGAAATTGTGTTTTGTTGTTGAACCCGGGAAACAGCTGCAGTTGCGGTACCAAAAACTCGTTCGGCAATACCGTAAACAGTGACTGTCTCTCGCCGGTTAAAAAAATGAGGGCCGAAATTGCACACCACACTGTCGTTTTTAGACAATACAAACGTTTTGATGGCGTTCCCTTGAGTTTTCGAAGCACAAGTATCTCATGTTCTGTTTATTAATATAGCCATCGATATGAAAATGTGCTTCATCAGTAAAAAACATGTTTCCAAACGTTCGTGCTATTCCAAAACGTTCCAGCATCATTCTCGCTAAGGTTTCACGTAAAGAATAATCATTTTCGTTGAGAAACTGCACAATAATATCTCTCTCACTTACCTCATTCTGATGGTTTACGAGCAATTAAAATTTAATCTTGAAATGTTTCCCCTGGACACCTTATACTTTTACGCACTAAAGAGTTTATATGCAGATTTATAAATTATAAATCCATGAATTATTGAGAAAGAATGTTACAGCTATAGAAATATTTCACTCATTTCAATCCAGAATTCTTATAAATAATAAACAACACATTTATTTGTTGACGACTTCTGGTGTTCAGAGACTTTCAGGAATTTTCATTTACGGATAACTTCTTAAATCACTTCTTGAAATAAAGTGATTTTCTCGCGACCCAAAGAGTTTTAGTATTCGCCGAAAGGTTATACAATTCTACAGAATTCTAAAATATTTTAATTTGAAATACACCTTTAATTTAAAACAGACTCATCTATCTGCTGGCAAAAATTTTAATAGATTGCATAAGTTACAAGTGAAGATGTTCTTTAGAAGGAATTATTATTGATGTACTTTGTGACCAATTTATATTATTCAATATATTTATTACAAAATATATTATAACAATGAAGGGGTGAGTTCAGTGGTAAGACAATCTTCTAGTGTGAGAAGCTGGGGGTTCTATAGTCATCCTATAATACCAACAATTAATAGCTTTTTTCTAATTTTTAATAATAGTGAGTAATATGTAATCTATGTGCGTATCTTTTTTATCATAAAACGATTCAGTTCACCTCCGCAAAAGTGCGGTATCGAAGAGTTTAAGAATATTAATTTAACTATTTTAACGGTCTGAAGACAAAAATTTATTTATTTTTATTTGTTTTATTAACCACTTATTGAATTTAAATACATCTACCGGTTTCTTCTTCAGGATTGTGTTAATTTCAAAAGTAAAAAAATGTTTGTCACCTTTTTTCAATGTTTATCACCTTTTCTATTTTATACACTTTCCACAGATTAAATCATTGGTCGGGTTTTCTAAATAAATTTCCTTCTAAACATAGACAAGCAAAATTCCATCCCTTTTTAATAGGTCTCCTTCTATACCTACACTTCAAATCAGGTGAGTTTTATAAACTTTTTCTCTCTGTAGTTTACCGCTCATTACTGAGTATAGAGGTTCTAGATATTCTCCCACTCCCACAGCTACCTTAAAATATTTTCTCCATTCTTTCCGATTTTTTGCTGCATTCTAGGCGGCGTAAAGCGATGATTCTGTAATTTATTTTATTTAATCCCGCTCCAACTCTCTTGGCTTGTGTTTCCGTGTATTACCAGTTTCTCTGGACTGTCATCCCCTCCGGACCGCCATCGCGCTATATATCCGAAGTATTTTTATATTTGCATTCTAGACAGGTGGACAGACTATATTATTTGATCTTTACCTCTTGGAAATAGACAAGTTTATACGTCAAACTATCCAGATCATGCGTGTGTGCTTCGTGTAGTACCAGCACCAATTATCAAAAGCATCCATCCCAAGGCTCACGTCCTAACAGTATAGCGCTATAGAATTTCTAAACTATTCCAGATAATTTCGCTATTTTCTTTGATATTAAGCTATTTCTTTGATTTAGTTAACAAATATATTTAAACACATTAGTCTTTTATTGTTAATTGAACTTTGTCGTTAAAAACTTCAGATAAATAATTATACGTTTTATTATTTATTTACTTATATAAAATAAAAAATAATAATTATATCAAAACTATATTTAAGTGTTGTTTGATTCATAACATAATTTAAAAAGTAGTCCGCGGAATCAGTGCGTTACGATCCAATTCTCCGAGGAATTGCAGCTTACAGATCGCAAACCCCTAACCCCAATCTAATGAACAGTATTGTTCGATGATTGATCTATTCATTAGTGGCTCACACCGGGAGAGGGATGAACAGATCGGGAACAGGAATGGGATGGAAGAGCATCTCATCTAGACACAGATTTCTACCATCGCGCACTATCAGAGTGATGTCACGAAGGTCAAATGTGAAATAATTTAGGTCTTAACATATTATCACATTATATTAAAATAAAACATAAACAATTAAATATAGAGAGAAGACTAGGTTCAAATTAATTAAGGTATTATGCTAGAGAAGGATTAAAATAATAAACTGGACTGAGACATTTCCAATTAAGTTGGTTCTGAAGATAACGAAAAAATAAATATTTTATTAACACAATACAAAATACAAAACACAATATAAAATACAAAACAATATAAAATCATAATATAATTAAAGGAAAGAATGCGAAGATGAAGGCCAAATAAAAATGCACTTCGTCACGTACCGCTCGGGCTGACCGGGCATCCTTTCCATGTCATGGATAGAACGCCAGGGCCCGAGCTACGCGTTACCGGCTAGCTTCAATCGGCACTTAAAAAAAATTGAATTCTCACCGGATGGCGTCCATGGGTTACTTCAAAAGAGTTTATTTCGTCTGCAAGGAAAGGTGAATGCAGAATGATACAACAGTTTTTGCTCACATTAAAAAGTATATTTTTAAACTAAAAAATAACCATACATATTTTTCCCGACAATACGGATTTTTAGTTCCGTTCTCATGACACGAACTACTTTGCTTGAAAGTCTCGCATCAAACACTATCTCCTCTTCCTGTTGTCGTCACAGTTCATAGTTGCATTCCTCTTTGAAAACAACTTAATATGACATCTCAGGTGTAGAGCCAAGCTCAGCGTTAATTTCTCCTCAATATATCAGTCAGATTGGTTACGTCTAGCTTCCGGCAGTTTACGGCAAAGATCCATCTCCGTCTATTCGTCAAGGGAGTGCGAAATCCCAAATTTGGCCACTTAAATGCAACGTGGTCGATAAATTTTTTCCCGGCCTCGCCAGCGTTCCTCCTTCGTTTACCCCAGACTTCACCGTCTCGACCCACTCCAAAACAAAAGTGACAGTTCTCCCATTTTGCTTCGCACCATAGAATATCTGGTTTCTTATTGGATGGCTGGACTGCTGCCAGTTCCATAAACTGTGTGACATTTTGCATCTAATATTTTTGGTGGGCACCCACACGTGCACGCATGCATCCTTACGTCACAACTTTCTAAATAATAATAGCAAGGTAATTTCACCTACAGCTTCTGGATGGTATCCAGGATAGAGATGTATAGCGAGTATTGAACTGACAAGAACACAGTTTTTTAATATGATAGAAGAGCATCACACCATTTTGCAGAGATGGAAGAATTTCTCTGATCAGGCGTACCACTTGTTCCACGTCCACTTTCAGACGTCGGCATCGTCCCGTGTACCCTCGTTAATCCTAACATGTACCCCACATCCACAGCAAGGCCGTCTCCCAAATAGTAGATTATATTGTAATATCGTACAGACACGACCATGTGACTAAATTTATCTTTATTTCATTATAAATTACACAGGAAAGGTGATCTATGTTTAAATATGAGCATTTACCAGTGTTCTTTTTCATGAATGCCTTCGACTGCTTGTTGTTCCCGGGTTTCCTGTTAATAATATAACCACGTATGCAGAATGAAAATTACCACTAACCTTGATGAAAGTAGCGGTTTCTTTGGCGTCGTGGGTTGGTCCGATGTCTGAAATGCGCACTCCCGGAGCTACTTATTATGAGATGTTTTCCTGACGAAGTACCAACCGCAATTGATCTCCGACCGTGGTTTGACAGCGATTCTTTAGTCTCCGAAAGTAGTAACATTCACACTACATAAATGACTCATATCAATCAACAAAAAAACTAGGGATGCCACTCGAAGGAACAAAAGGTGCGTAAACAATCAATGATCTTAAAATTCAGTAGACTTTTTGACATTAAGAACGTATATTGGAATAGAGCGACTGTAATATCCGTATTTAATTTTTTTTTCAAGTATTACTTGTTAGAAGCACAAGATTTTTTCTATACTATAACATTTCAAACACAATATTTTATTAAATAAATAAACATTTATTTCAAAATGTTGCAAGCACACTTTATCTCTTGACTTGTACCGCTGATTGATCAAAAATAAATTATTTGAAACAGAGGCCTCGCTTCTAAACCTTTTGTGGAATCATGAAGCGAGTATGTTTTTCATAACATTTTTTTTTGCAAAAATGCTACACGAATTTCCAAATGCCTAGAGGGCTGAACACCATCCCTACGACACATTAGGGGTGCGGTACTCGAGTAATTTAGTGGCGAGAACCTCGAAGAGGGGACAAGCCAGCCCCTAAAGATGCGAACAAAGGCAAAATGCTATTACTTCATATTCAAATTTGCGTAGTTTTATTACCGGGGAGTGTTAGAGGAAGCGGCCTCCCTTTCTTACGGAAAAAGGCTTTGAATTTTAATATCAACTTAGCAAAATACATTTTTCACGCTTATTTCTACGTGGCGTTGATTTTTGCGCATAACTGAAATATTATGTTTCCAATAAAGACATACATCGTCAAAAGTATAACAAATTTTTAAATTTTATTAAGTATTTATATATCTATTAATATTTTATGGGTTGCTGAAAGAAAATATTGTTATTTTTATACACACATTAGATATGAAAACCACAAAGATCT
This sequence comes from Eubasilissa splendida, assembly GCA_031772225.1. Taxonomy (NCBI): domain Eukaryota; kingdom Metazoa; phylum Arthropoda; class Insecta; order Trichoptera; family Phryganeidae; genus Eubasilissa; species Eubasilissa splendida. The sequence goes on along the minus strand of CM062858.1, from coordinate 25,028,812 downwards.
AAATAATAAATCTATTAATCTGTTTTCTTTTTAATCGAATCAATGGATTCATATCACAAGACATGGCCAACCATTTTATTTTCATGGATTATTATTTTTAAGGTTATGGAAAATAATCTTATGCAATATAGAATTCTTCTTGAAAATGAGGTATTGGAATTCGGTTGGAATGTTGTATTATATTTTAATTCAAAATATTGTGAACTGCCAAAGTATTGAAAAATCGTCTAAAAAATTAAAACTATACAGAAAATAAAAGTTGCCACCAGGTTGCTCATTCATGAAATTTCATGTGTCATTCATCAATTGAAATTATATTTCAAAACAACAAAAAACATACAATTTAAGTTACAAACGATACAGTATATATACATATATATATATAACATATTATTTAAGTACTTGTTTAACCCACGACCACCTTTACAATTATATTTCATCATATTTTCATGTAATATTAAGTACCTTTTTATATAGTCTCGCCGCTAAGGTTTTTTCAGTAGCACTTGACGCATATTTGGAACAATAAATATAACGGTGAGTGTCTTTGTTAAATACGCAAGGAGTTTCTAGTGTGTAGCGTAATATAGTATGAGACAATTATACAAATTATATTTATTGAAAATAATTCATCTTTTAAATAGTTTAAAAAAAAAACGCGCAACCGATAGGATTCGAACCTATGCTCCAATCCCAGAGGCAATTTGACTTCTTGAACCGGACGCTTTAACTGCTATGCCATGCTTGGTGATGCATATATATTTATTTACATTACATACATAAAACATTACATAATTATATTGATCAAATAAAATTTCTGAATGATGATTGGAGCAAGCCTGTTTTGGGGCAAGTTGGCATTTATTTATTAAAAGCAGTATAATCAACATACGTATAGGATAGATAACAATTATGTATATTGCTAAAAACAAATTAGGTACTCAGATATGTCGAGCAAAGAACGCAAACTAGTGCGTTACATGTATATCCAATAATATCGTATTTTCTTATATATCGTAATCAAATACACATACACGCACACACGCAAGATCAGGCTTACATATACGCATATTCATTTATAAAGCAATTGTTATCCCAAGGCACGTAATGCAGTTACAAAGAGTTATATCATAATAGACAATAGTTTCATTTCAGTATCAGCTCTACCCAGTTGTACTATTTAATTCTACATATTTAAATGTTATCGTAACAAACATATAAATACATTTAAGCAATAAACGAATGTAGTAAGATGTTAGTATCTTGAAAAGATCCATAAATAAAAAATATTTAATAAAATTAATTTAAAATTGCAATAAGAATTTGAATCCATACGATCGGACTCATATCAAACTACTCTACTATTACTATTTATTGTCATTTGATTTTAGCATTTTTAAATATCTCAATCAAAAAATATTATATAAAACATTAACGGTTTAAAAAATTAATAAAAATTATGGTTCCGGGTCGTGTTTACTTTTAGAATTCCTTGCCCTTGTATTGTCTGGTGTTATAAATTTATTGTACGCGTTTTGTTTTTGTTTCAGCACAATAGAATATTATTTTGCCCGTGTAATATAAAGTTGAGCAACATAAATAATTCCATTTCTTTGGTTGGATAACGTGTCCTTTCAAATAAATCAATCACTTATTTTATTTATTGATACACGTGGATAGTTCGTGACTCGCTCCCATTTTCCTACGCGTATTTATAAAGAACCTTCGAAATAAATACATTATTATTGAAAAGTTAATGTAATAATTTTATCATATATACGTACTTTAGAACAGATTCATTTACGACATTTACGATAATATATTTTAGATGCTGACATTTTGTGAGGCCATGGTTAGCGTGGCAATATCCAGCTGCAACTCCACGATCGCGACTATTCTCGATGATGAAAAAGAAGCAGATGAGAAAAAAGGTAATCAGAATAAGGTTCGTAGAAATCATTTTTAAATTGAATTTATATAATGATTTAATTTCGCTATACCCCAGCAAAGGTGGTGTAAATTTATAAAAGACACAAACTGCTTTATTTATATCCTCATTAATAAATAATAAGTGCTCCCGACTGCAAGACTTTATAACAAAGTACGTAACTATACAATTTGAAAATATGATTTGAAATATAATTGTAAGTAGAAAAAGTAAACGTAAAAATACTAGTTTATGGGTCATTTACTTTCAAACCTCTCAATAATTAAAAAGTGTATATTTGAATGCAATTTTTTTTAGAAAAAAATGATACTTGATTGGTTTAAATACTTTAGCACAAATGTTAATATAAGTACTAACTAAATATATTAATTAGAAATATATACATACAAAATCAATTTTATTGAAAAATATTGTTGTTACGCTACCGAGATTTGTACCTGGATCTATTTAGAAACCGGGGAAGGTGCATTATCCAACTATGCTATAACGACAGTACTTTTGATGAAAAATTTTCGAAACTATATGTTCAAATTAATACATCTATCGTTCCATTATTTGAAAGCTGTCTACATTGTTTTTACGGAATCACAAATACCTTTGAGTGAACTGATAGCAGACGCGAGAATTAATAATTCATAATTCACAATAAGAATGTGTTCTCTTTAATGATAATACAAGTAATAGAAAAAACAAAACCATGTTTAAGTTTCGTGTCAATGCCCTCTATAATTGAGTATTTATCTTCCAAACGGCTCAACAATGAAACTGACCAACAGTTTTTAGTGGTATGCTACTGGCTTGTATCAAGAAAGATCAAATAATGTGAGTGATAAACTAAAATGGTACAGAGTTGCCACTCTGCCCTCCATAAAAATTATAAATTTCGTAATTTCTCAAAATCGACAACATGTTAGTGATTTTTTTTTGCATTTCTCGTAGTATTCTTATCTTCAAAATATCTAATGAAGTATTTATATGAATATATAATTTTAAACGCTTTTCGTGATTTCTTCTGGGTTTTGTTAAAAATTCGTCATGGAGCAGCTTGGAAATAAACGACCCATATAATTTTATACAGTGAACAGTGTAATGTCAGAACACATGAATTAGCTAATAATTATAATAACTTCGTAGTCCCCAGATTGCATTCTATGTGGAATAAATATGCGGAGGCAGTCAACATTTTTGCTGTAAATTTAACTCTTTATAGAACTACATTATTACATTGTTTGTGTCTCAACTCAATGGTGACGGATAAATTGATTTACTTCACATGTTATATTTATTTTTAATTTTGATTATGAAGAAACATGCTGACATTATATAATTTTTTTCTTTGTGTATTACACTTATGATGAAATTTTCTGTTATTTTACAAATTATGTTAATGCCTGAATAGAACGTGTATAATAATAATAAATAAATATACAAAATAGTTAATGAATCCCTATTTCAGTATTCTATCATGCCATAGTAGTATAAGACACTTGGATGGATTCTGAATACATGGTATTAAACACGAAGGAAACTCTGTTAAGGTAATACGTAGATATAATTTTCGCTGACTGCTTCAGAATTCCCGCATTTCAAAGTCTGCCCGATTCAGTGCACTGGAAACTAAGGATCGATGAAGAATTAAGGTAGTTGTTAAATCAAAAAGTAAAACCAGGGTAAGTATAGCAAAGTACAACTAGAAATGAGGTCATGTCAGTATATTTCACTTCGTAAGCTTTTGTTCTTCTTAATCTTCATAAAATAATAAGTTTTGAATTGAATTCATTTCAGTTGTTCAGCAGTCTATTTAAACAAAATGTATCTACTTTGTATAAAATAGTACCTATATGAAACATATCTACTAAATATGAATATTATGTAATAATTATTCGACTACGTTAATAATACAGGGTGAATATTATGTTCCAGGCTGATTTAGTTTGGCCACCATTTTAGTTTGGCAGACATTTTTCAGTTAGAATTTGGTAATTATAGAGAGTGGTTGATTACAATTAATTATGGAGCATCTAACGCCCCAACAATGTGTTAACGTTATTAAAACATTATATCTAAATAATAATGGCAATGCTGTAACCATTAATGGTGACGCTATCGTCACATGTTAAAAAACTTTTTAGTAGCCGAATTCGATCGATTCGGCCACTTATCACTAAGCCAGCGTCTTAAGCACTAGATCAACAAGTTACTCAAGTATTTTTTAATCTTACATTAATTGTAAAAACAAAATATCTAACTAAAAACCATTTTACTTGAATACCTGAAGTTTTTGTACTCGTAGGACGAATATTAAAATAAAAATGTTTTTAAAAGTCGCTAGGCTATTTTGATGTACTGTTATTAAACAAATATCAGATATCTCATAAAGACAAAGCTATTTTTTATTATATTTAATGGAAAATATATGTAAGTATGGGGAAATTGTAGTGGTACTCAAAGCGAGTTCACATACTAACATATGTACAACTTTGAAAAGAAAGATAAATATGGAGATTGAAGGGTGAGAATTGGTGAACGTATATATATATAAAGTGATCACTTAAGTCAGCCGAAGACAGATCGTAAGCCCTATAATTACCCCATGCTTCCATATATTAAATATAATAAAAAATAGCTTTATCTGTTTGAAATATCTGATATTTGTTTGATAACAGTGCCTTTGTAGGTAAAAATTTAGTAATTGTGTGTTCTTAGACATATTTAAATATTGCTATTTTAATGTAGCTTATAACTTTTTGACGAAACATTTTTCAAGTCATATCAAAATTTTTGATCATCAGATTGAATGAATTCTAAGCCATTTAAAATCTTTAAAATTAATAATAATAAATAAGTTATCTTTTAACTCAGGTTTAGGCTAACTTTTAAAATAAAAAAATAGAGTAAAAATATTACGTCACTTCATATCGGGCAAGAGCGCCTCTACATTAACGGCAGACTGTATTCTACTCGGTAGATTTTAAGGTTCATCTGCAAATATAAAATGTACCTAACAATACATTGAAGGGAGATAACGGGGGAGTAAGATGAGCATCTTTGCAGCGTCCACAGTTATGTATTATTTAAAGTGTATTTAAGTATTTCGTCATTCTTTAGTACCTAATGCATTCTTTCAATTCATTACTATAACAAAAATAATGAAAATATTGATATTTTTGTAATGTCTTCAAAAATAATTGTATAGATTTTATACATATTTAATATAGAATTGATGTATAAATCAATATTCAATTGTAAAACGATATTATTAGTGATTATACAATAATTTTAAGTAGATACAATTATATCTGTGTAATATTTGTCTTTTGCGAGAAATTATTAAAAGTATACGATACAAATTTATTATATCAACTAAAAAGATACACAGTATAAACCTATTTAACTAAAAAATATTTTCCAACCAATTTTTTTTTTAATTGTTTTTTTCTATATATTTCTAGTTGATTCATTTAATTTGTATTAAAATATCGTTTATATAAGTTCACAATAAAAATATGTGTTTTCATTAAAATAAAAGTATAATATAATAATACAAATTAAATGTATAAATTAGAAAGATATACATATTAAATCAATTTATCGAAAAAATATTTTTGTTGCAACCGGGATGTAAACCTGGATCATTTCTTATCCAGGAAAATGCATTAATCGATTATGCTACACCAACACAGTAAGGTGACGACAAATTTTCTCCTTAAAAATATAATATAATAAAATATATTTGTATAATAAAATGCTTATGCTAAACATAATTAAATTATTTTAAATCAAAATTGTTTCGATAATGTACATTTATCGACATAGGATATCGAAAATCACCTACTTTAATCAAAAATATGATTGTTATACAGAGTATTTATAATATTTTATGAACGTTTCGGGCAATTTTCTTATTTATTCAATTTACTCATGGAAAAAATATACATTATGTGCGATTTTTAAACAAAAGGGTAAAAAAAATGACAAAAACACATAATATAGTTCACGCAAAGTAGTATAACGAGTACCAACAGCGCCGTACGAAAGTTTCAATCCATTAAATGAAACGCGCCGTCATCGCAATAAATCTTCCGTAGTATCGCTTAATGGCACCGAGGAGATAAATAAAAATCAGTTTCTTCTGACGACTAAACACATCCATACCATGCTTGTGTGTCACTTTCAACCCGGCGCAATCAGTCCGGCCTGTGTAGCCCGGCGGTGATCGGAAGGTATAATCAATCATCCAAAGTCCATTTTCATTATTTTTTATGAATCTGAAAACACCGCACCTTTGCAACATTTCTATTTTTAGCTTATCTATCAGTACAATACAACATAATAATAAATTTTGTTATTTTTTCTGTAAAAAAAATATTTTTATACAGAGTGGAACAGACCTATTCCACAATATTTTATACCTGACTAAATAGCGAGTCGAAAATGTTTAAGGGATATGTTCTTAATCTCAATTATGTCAGAGATATGTATTTCAAAAAAATCATAATTATGCGATTATTTCGATCAAATAAAATATTGTGGACAAGATCTGTTACATTCTGTATATAAGTTTTTAATTTCAACACTGAATAAATTTATCAGATAGTAGGTAATTATTTTACGTATCTAAACAAGATGTTTACATATGACATGTAAAAGTCACGAAGGGGCTTAATGTTTAATAACTTTTTTGTTTTATTTTTAAATATTAAAAAAATAATTAATTAAATGAAGTAGATATAGGAAATAAAAAAACAAATATTGTAACCCCTTCGTGATTTTTGCCCATCCTGTACGTATAAAAAATTAATCGGTTTAAGGTAAATATAATAATTTTTCAAAATTTTCTTGTGAAACGCCATTTTATATTATATTTAAAATCAAAACACTGTTTACTTTCACTAATTTCGTGAAAGTACAAAACCTGTCATTTTTTAAGATTTGTTGATTATGTTAACAATATTTATGTGAAAGCGAAATTGCGTCAAATCTATCAACTAACCGCAAGGGACAAATAAATGAAGAGCTTTAAATTTTCCACGTTCTATGTATATACAAGTTTGACAAATAAAACCTGTTTTGCCTAAACTTCGTGAATAACTGTTAGCAATACTCTAATTTAAAACTTAGATTAAAATAATTTAAATTCATATCTATAACGGTTACGTTAAAATCTTCAAAATATTCAAATAAATGAGTTATAGATGATTGTAACGTTAATTTAAGATTACTAGTAATGGGATTGCTCCATTTCTGTACAGGGAACACAAACAAAATGACGAAGGGCTTCCTGCTCCTACTTCCTCTCCTTTTCCCCGCGTTATGAACAGATAAGAAAGTTAGTATCACAAATCTTTGGAAAAAGTTAAATGAAATTTGACCCGGTAGGGAGGAAGGTTCGCCCTTAAGCGTCTCAAAGTTCCGTGGCGCTTAGATCGACTTGCATATTATTCACTATCGACGAAAACTAATTTGTGATATTTTTCTTTATGATTTTTCCTTATCAATGATATATTTTGTAAGCGAAAATATTATATACCTTAGATAATTATGTGGAGACTTTCGAAAAAAATTTCCTTCACTAAATACATAAAAAAAATCCTACATACCTTTAGTACATAGGCTTTAGTCCCTTCGCTCGGGTTCGTCTCTGCACGTGTCACATAGCAATGAAATTATACAACTATTATAACAAAAGCTGACTTGGAATATGTCACAATATTTTTTACTAATACAATAATACTAATAATAAGTAGGTTTTTTACTTTTAAACTATTAAAAATCGTACGAAAGAAAAAAATATGTAATTTATAAATAAATTAATAAATGATATATGATAACGATAACGATATTAGAATATAGTTTTTTGATATTTTTAACAAATTAAATGATTTACTTGAAAAGATATACAGAAAAAAAAAAATATATATAAATACCATTCGACAACTATGTTCTAAAAATTAAATATCACAATAAAAATGTGATATCATAAAAAATGTATATAATAAAAGTAATTTTATGCATTTCACATATTAAATTTAGTCCGATTAATAAAACACGATGTGCACTAAAAAAAACATTATCCAACGAGTCACAAGAGCGAGTAGGTAGTGAAAATAAAAGTGATGACATTTAAAAGATTGAGCATCTCGACATATTAACTTCCGTTAAAAAAACTACACGTGTCCATAGACAGACAGTTTCTCCCGACAAATTCACCCCGTCGCGCGACGTGTCAGTTTCACGCTAGTGGTTGATATCAGGCTTGGGATAGAGGGAGGCTGGGGTGGGGGAGAGATCTGAGCTAAAGCCTCGAACTTTACCACCTCTAAGATGAAAAGGAACACGTTATGTGAGAGGAAAACCATCTCGGGATGGGATTGCTTCTCAATTGTGCAAAATCATTTCTCGCCCCGAGTAATTTCCAACTAAAAAAATATGATATTCTAGTAATGAAGAGTGGAATAAGAGTTCTAGTGCCATCTACCGTCTTTTTTGTTAAGTTTTAGAATTATTGCATTATACAACTAGTTTGTTTTGTACTTTGAAAAGAGATATGCTGAATAAAATTCACAGAATTATTTTAACTATTCCAGTATTCCGGCAATATAAAAATATAAGGTTCAAATTCTTGTGATGGCATATTTGATTGTTAATTATTTACTACAATATTTCAATAACTTTTATGAATATAATGATTTGTACGTACATAATTAAGCCCCAATAAAACCATTTATACTCAATTAGAATATATATATATACACAACACTATTAACCTTTCCCATACGGTGCTAAAATAATAACGCTCGCTCCGGTACTGTAAACTCAGTGTACATGGAGACTTTTGCCATTTTGTCTGATAAATATGAATATTTTACAGTTATTACTTATATTCATCATTAAAATAATAGTTGATGTATATACAAGTGAATATATATGAATTATTGTGAAAAAGTGCTAAGAATGAGAAAAAACATTGGTCATACGGAACAACAGCACAAAGACGCATAAGACACGTCTAATTCGGCCAGCGTATGCTCTGCCACTAACTAAAGTGACGATCGGCATTCGTGACTCCGCGCCCCGCGCACTACGCCTTCCGCACTACTCCGCACGAACACATATATGTATGTATTGGCAAATTCTCGTCAGGTTCTTTGAGAAAACATTTTCTAATATTACATATTTTAAATACTTATATATTGTAATTATTTTATCCTATGCATAAATATACCACAAAGAAATAGCTAAAATGTGAAATCTGTATTTAGTATATTTACAGAGATATTCTAATAAATATAGGCAATGTCAACTCAGTTTACATCACCGGAGAGGAACGGTTATTTAAATCGATATGCGTATTCCGGCGGTGTGTAGTTAAACATGTTAATCAGTTTATAATAAGTAGCATTGATAAATTGAGAACTTGATTAGAATTCAAATTGATATATTGCCAAATTTTTTTTTTTTTTGTTAACATATCTGTGATATTTTTTTATTACACAAAATATCAACTTTGATTTATATATTTTAACTTGAAATAAAAAAGCGTCTGTATTTGAGTTGTAATTAAAGGTTTCATCTTAGTTAGGCGTCTCCATCGTGCACCCCTTTTGTATCGATACTTTTTGTCTCCAGCACCCTCTTTTGGCCAACTACGTAATCAGTGACATTTTAAAGTAACACTAATGAGTCGCAAGCTTTTACAATTACTGAAAAAAAAACAATGTTTTAATGCTACAGGGTGTTTCAGAATAAAAATAAATATTACGTCCGAATTATTAGTTATTGTTTCGTAATACCTGTTCTAATCCAAGCCATGAACTGATCTCATCGAAATAAAAACTCTATGAATTTTGATAAATCTTTTAAAGAGGACCTTAAATGTTCAATTTTGTTTTTATAAACTACAAAAATGAATAACAATTGAATATATAAACGTTTCCGGTTAAATAGTAATTAATCAAATATAGCAAAGTGAATATTATTTTATAACGTTCAGTTGTTGGGTTATTGTGAACCCGTCACGTGGCAGTGAAGCAGTAAAAAGCCAAGAGAGGAAGTGTATTGTGACCCGGGTACAGCATTTCACATTTGGATATATTAAAATGCACCCGCAAAAAGCTTCCGGCGAATGGAAAAAGAAGCTTCGACGCTGGAAAAGTAAATTACATTTAGGGGATGTTTTATTTGTGTTTTCGGCATGATATTGAAACTGGGATTCGCAAAGAATAGCAGGAAATCATTATCTCTTTTCAAGAATAAATAATAATATTCATCATCAGCTAGAGACGCAATAATATACAAGTTCTAAGAACCAAAAATACACAAGTAAATTAAATTTATATAAAATAACAAAAAATAGTAGATTACTATCATGAGAATACTTTAAAAAATTCCTTAAATCATATATTTTTTTGTCACACAGTCAAAAGAAGTAACCTCCCATTAGGTGCACACTTTAAAATCATCCTAAATTATTATCGTAAACATCACATAAAATGATAACAAAAACATAAAGTAAATTAAATTAAAAATATGTAATAATATAAACTTGACCGCAATGTCTAATTATCGCAATATCACAATTATTACCAGTATATTTTAAATAACTATTAATCAAAGAAAATATTGACTTGATGTAAATTACTAATTTATTTTAATCGAAATATAAACTGGAGGCTATGTATATATTTTGATTTACAAGTTGTTTCTATATGTGTTATTTAAACAAAATAATATTTAACTCAAAGTTTACGTTAAAAACTAATTATATACGGAAAATTTTATGTAATTTTAAAAGATAAGATGTGACACCGTAAATAGTATTAATTGACCTTTTATGACTGCTATTGTAAGTTTTCTTATTAAGTTTTTAAAATTGAAGAAAAAAAAAGTTAATATAAAAATATTTTGTAACCTTATCATATCAAATAATCTTCAGGAAATATTTGAGCCGAAAAATTTGTGCGAATTTACATGTAAAAAATTTACGACTGCAAACATAGCTAAATAAGATAAAATTTATTACGTATGGCTTCTGATAGTCGCATAAAAATCACAGCGTAGATAATGCTACACGATATTCCAATATTTCCTTCGACATAAAAATGTTTCGTCGTTTCGCCGCATGGGGGCAATGACATCGCCATGGGGTATCTAATACTTACCTAACTCTAGGGATTATAGGCGTAGACAATTTGCCACCCTTGACCTCTCATACATTTCATTCAGAGCTTAGATTAAGGCAATTGTGTCTTCAAATAAAAAAATATTAAACCCTGAATTTATTGAATTATTCATTAATACTCATCAACATATTGTGAAAATATAATACTTCAAATCTCGAAGAATATTAATATATAGTAAATATATATATAGTAATACTGTTTATACAGGGGATGGGTAAACAGGATGTAGGAAGAATGATAGGAATTAGGTGTACGGACAGAACAATGCTCAAGGACCAACAAGGAAGCACGACTCACCTGGATTTTCTTTCCAGTTGTCACAGTTGCAGGAACCTTCTTCGATGTCCAACACGGAATACTGTGATCCACAATAGCGGTTTCGGCACGCACACCCGAGGAGCCGAATATACTAATAACTGCTCACTTTACAAAACGTTCAAGATAGTGACGAGCATATAGCCGGATACCACACTTTTTGACAGTTCAAAAGTCACAGATAATACACAGAAAACGTTGTGGTCTGTGGTAAGAGTAAAGGACAGAGGGGGGTAGATAGGTATAGTAAACATAGTGGAGCATCTACATACGTACACGGTAATCCGTGGATCTGTTATAAGTACCGAACAATAATATATGTGTATTATTTACAAATTACAAATATGTAAATGTAAATGAAAAAATATGTATTTAATAAATATAAATATACCAAATTAAAGTAAGGAATACCTAAGATATATTAAGGTAACGAAGTATATACAGAAGGATTAAATCTAATTAAGAACCTTAATTTTTATCGTAATCTGATTTTTACTTACCAAAACTCCCATATTGGTCCTACTCATTCGCCACTAGGTTGGCATTTTTTTTCCTCTACACTTATCTAGGCCCTGCTGCATCGGTATATATATCATATCGATATCTCAAGTGATGCGTTTCACTAACGTAATTGCTCTTGCAGTAGGCATAACTATTGCAATGATCGGTAGTACACTAAAATATGACATAACCTGTATTGCCACTGTCCATGATAATTATCGGATCGTAAGAAACCATTTTTTTTCTATTAGTACGGTGTTTTCCAATACTCGTGTTATATTCTAAAGAAGCATAGCAGAATAGAAAATAATCCTTAATTTCACCAAATCATTATAAATACCCAATATTAAGTGAGAGAATTGAACGAGTAAAAAAATATTTAAGAAGCATTTTTATTAATATTTTTATGAAGTTATGTGATGGAATATATAGTGTAATATGAAAATGAAAAATTCTAAACATTTGGTGAAGCACTCTTTCATTTCTGATCAAATATATTTATAAACATTTTTTTTTTTAAATAGAGATGCATACACGGAATATATGTCAAATCAATATTTTTACTATTTTAAAAAATTGGGCTTACTTGCTAGTGTCCTGGAACGAGGCGTGAACCCCCGACCACTAGATCACTACACCAACAAGCAACTACATTATAACCGTGATATGAATATCAAATTTATTTACTGTAAGTATCGAATAAATGGGAACGATTTTAAGAACACCTAATAAACATCAATTAATTTTAGAAATCTATCAACAAGATGGTTTAATTTTCCCAGATATTAACCTCAAAACATTAATAATGTCTCGTATTGTACACAAGTTTTTGCTTATCTAGTTCTTAGGTGATGATATTAATTAAAATAATATATTAAACCACACAAGTTACACGTACAACATTAGGGTCAAACATGTCACCCAAGGGTTGGGTAGGTACTATGTGGAAGAATAATACAGAGAAGCTCGAAGGGAAGGTCTAGTCCTAGTCTCCTTAGGATCCTAGTCTCTAAAAAATTAGTGAACTGTGGTATATCTGTACACTTTTGAAAAAACGAAGATTCGCAAACGCATAATTTATATTGTGTGTACTTATCTATAATCTTAATCTTCCTCACTACACGACAGTATTGATTATATCATAATCAGCGTCAGAGATTATTTAATTTTATTTATACTACCCTTAACTACCAGTGACTTAAAACATTAACCGATTTCGGATACATCATTTCCTTCTTCAGGATGTCAGATTAACTATCCAAAAAACATATATGTTACATTATTATGTTTAAAGATTTGAATATAAATTAGAATTATTAAAAAAATAAATCTAGTAATTAACTTAAATTGTTATGATGATAAAAGATATACTTTTAAAATTAGCAATATTATCTTTGTGGTTAAAATTCATATTTTTATTTATTATCTTTGTTTAATAATAATAATATATGTTTTAGTTAGTTATGACATCCTGAAGAAAAAAATTGTATTTTTCGAAACCGGTAGATGTATTTAAACTCAATTTAGTGGTTAATAAAACAAAGATAATAAATAAAAAAAAGATAAAAGATATGGAAATTGACTTAATGATACAAAATTATTAGAAATATTTTTAGAATACAACTTGTGGCTAAATTTAGTTTGTTATTTATAATATTTTGGTTAAATTTACATGCTTTATTTATTTCTAATAATTCTAAATTATTCAATTTTAGACCAACATTATTTGTATGTAAAGTATACAACTCCAAATTTTTATCAAAAGTATGATCATTTTCTAATAAATGATTGGAAAAATTTGAAAAACCTAACCTAACCTAAATAAATACATTAAAAAATCTTAATGCTCTTTAACTCTTATGTTAAAATTTCGTATTCGATAAAATGTGACGTAGACCTCACCTATCATGTTATACCACAAGGTTGCCCTAAGAGCGTGGAAAAAGACTATATTTAGGAATAGAGCAATATATTTCACAGCATTTCCTATGTACAGACTCAAAAATTAAGTAAAATTCACCATTGAGCTCTATTTTTACAGTATTTGCTGTATACTGACGAGAAGTGAAGTAAAATCCATCCTCGTGCTCTATTTTCTCAGTATTGGTTGTAGACTGAATCCATCAATACTCTCTATTTTCATAGCATTTACTATGTGCAGACTCAAAAATGAATTGAAATCCATCCGTGCACTCTAATTTCATAGAATTGACTGTAGACGAATGAATTGACTGTAGAAGTGAAATCCACCCTTGCACTCTCTTTTTAAAACATTTTCTGTTGTCTTTCAAATCTGTTCTGTTGTCAAGTTAGAATTGATTACCTACCAATGTTCACTAAACTATGTTACTAATTATTATGATTTCTATACTTTTATAAACCTCTATATTTTGTATTATCAAGTTTCTTTTAAAGCAGTATTTAAGATTTTATTTTTTGATACACCTATTATAAACATATGTTCATACTGCCAGAGGTTTACGTTTATTCGAACCTCGATAATAAAATAAACATACTTTTCTAAAGAGAAAATAAAATGAGATCGCTTTGGTATTGCACTCACTTCAAGTTACTTGCATTCTGATCCGATTACTGACACGTGATCATAGAAAACAAACCGAACAATCTTTGTAAGTTTTCAAAACTGTTTCACATCAAAGATATTGTATGAACCTTATTATTCCGTTTACTTCAACATGAATGAGACGTTTTCTTATTTTTTGTTTTAAACCAACTCAGCTTGTGCTCCATTTATTTCATTAAAAAAAAAATTAATTCCAGAGTAATCTCAAAAAAAGTACACCCTCGGTTGGCTGTGAAAAACTGCACATACTATATTTTTAACTAAATGAAGGAGAGATTCCATTGAAGAAAACGTTTTTGAATAGCCACCATATGAGATTGATTGGGTGGAATGGTGAACATTACATTGTGTAAAGTGATCACTTAAGCCAGCCGAAGACAGGTCGTAAACCCTGTAATTACTCATTCTTCCATACTTTTTTATTAATATAAAATAGCTTCGTCTCTATGAAATATATATTATTTGTTTAGATATAAGTCATTAAACATTAACATAAGGCTTTAAATTACAAATATTTATTATGTTTTAACTGTTTCTTGGGAGATTCAAAATCACCTAAATGAGGAACACAACAACAATGTCATTTGACGTTTAACATACGAGCGTGAAGTAAGGCGCGAGACGGCAAATCTCTAAGACACGGTGTGTACACGATGATTACAAAGCCGAAGTTTGTCTCCAAAGTATCTCATAGAAGCAAAATCCATATCTTAGGGATTATCTCGAGTCGAAAATCTTCTAAAAATCTCTTCAGCAGACACGAGCCATTATGAAATGAGATACTGGATAAAGCTGGCTAATGAACTTCAGAAGAGTTCAATGAAATCTTACTAAAAGTTCGATAATTATTGTGTTCACATAATTCATTACATCTTTCACACATATACACTTATATATACGGGATATAACTTTGTAATGAAGGCATATTTCAGAGTAAAAGAGCACTGAAATTTTCAAGATGTTGAGTTATGATAGGTATTATTTCTATCAAAATTTATCTAACAGCACGCATACCCTGAAAGTTTAATTATTTGTGGCTTAGAGAAGGTTGAGAAGGAATGGAATTATAGCGAATAGGAATTTATCAACAGAAGCAAAACTAGCGCTTCACAGTAGAGTCCTGGTACCGATGCATGTATGGAAGCCAGGTCTGGAGTTGGCATAATAGGAACGAGAGTAAGCAGAATGTAGTGGAAAAGAGATCACTTAGGCGCTGTTTTTCCATCGAGGTAAATCATGTTTTTTTTAACTGATTCTTTCTCGAAGGTTCAGAAAGTTTTGTTTTTTGAAACGCATTATTTAATACACGTTTTGACAGTGAAAGTTGGCGAAATATAATAAAATTGTGATGAGGGTTAACCCAATTTGTACAATAGCTAAATTAAATTTCAGGTAATTTTAAAATATTAAAGTGTCATTTAAGTGAATTCCGAAGGTAATAATAATATTAAATAATTTAAGTGTATCTGTATCCAATGTCAGAGATAAGACAATCGGTTCACAATGGCGTCCTGGTACCGACACTGATGTATGGAAGTGAGGTCTGGAGCTAGCCGAAGAAGAACGAAAGTAGAATGACATGAAATGAGATCACTTAGACGTATATGTAGCAAATCCATTTATGACAAAGTTAAGAATGAAGAGATAAGGAAAGAATGTAAACGTGATCTTAGTAAAGTGAGCAAAATTAATAAAGAATCACCTGATGAATAAGGAGAGAATTGTATGAAAGATATACGACGCAAGTGTTGATGGCACCAGAAATAGAGGACGTCTGCGAAAGACTTGCATGACCAGGTAATGGTCATGTTAGAAGCCACAATAGCCGGCGATCTTGTATGAAAAGATATATGAATGTGAATGAGGCGAGAATTGTGTGGCGGTGTGTGAAGGACAGAAGAGTGTGGCGCTCTATCTTCTCCGCCTACCCCCGCAGAGAAATGGCGTGATGATAAGTAACTACCTAAGTAAGTAGACAAGGTTAAAAGTTTTCGGTTGAAAATAAAACTTTAAATTTAAACTGAAAAAATTAACGGTTTTGACGTTTTATTCTTACGCACGCTACTGGCCTGTACTGAATCGATATTAGTTACCAAGATTGGAAAGTGGGAGAAATGAGGGAAAACAGTTGCAGATAAGTGATCAGAGATTGCTTCTGAACAAGCGGTTCCGTCTCGCATTTGCGTTATCAATTGGTTTAAAATTCAGCCCGAACAATTTAATAAATGGCGTCAAGATAAATCATGCTTCTGTGTTTTTTTTTTATACCATTTCTTATAAGTTTACAAAGTATTGATTTCTCATCACAAACATTTCAAAACATTTTTAGAATATGAACATATGTTTAAAATGAGCACCCGGGTAGGAAATATAAATTATATATATATATATATTAATATCTATAAAACAAATCTGTGTAGGTGTACGGGTAAAATGAAATAAAATATGCATCGTTAAATATATATATTATGTATATAATATATCAAGCGTAGTCAGAAAAAAGTTTTCGTTTAGGGGTAGTCGATGTTATGAGAAGTTTTTCACATCTCTCCGATATCCGTTTCCATGGTGTCAGCCCAGTGAGGGTGTAATGACACTTCGGCCCTAATCGGAGGATAAGTTGCCGAGAAATATCGGAAGGGAGGAAAAGTATATAGCCGACAATATATCTTGGTTATTAAAAAAATTTACTGATTTTTTAAATATCATATTATATATCTCATAGTACCAAATTAATGATTTAATTATGTTACATAATGAGTCAAAAATATTATTATATCCTTTATAAACATGTTTTTAATTACTCTAGATCTACAATATTATTTTAAATGCTTGTCTTCAATTTATAAATGCCTTTCATATATGTACACACGATGTTTATTAAATAAGCCACGTTATAATTTACCCTATATATAATATTATATATCACATAAACAAAAGTATTTATACAGTATTCAAATTTTTTTTACAAATTTAGCACCTTATTAACTACAAACCAATATTAATGATGACTTTATGTTTTAGTTAAAGGAGTAGGTATACGTTATGCTTCACATAACTTGGACTATAAGACGAAGCTCATTTCCATTTCTCACAATATGCAGAAAAAATAATTATTTCATACATTTGCAAATTCAAGGAGAGTCACACCGTAAGGGTATTTAATGTAATGAAGACGTGATTGAAAAGTTGGGATTTGGTGACAGATGGCAAAATAATTTACCTATGTTTAATCCTTTATTTGCAAGGGGTGCGAATAGTGCGTGTAATCACGCTTATGTCTTGGCGTGACATGCTAATGTTGGCGTGCTAACTCGCTCGTGGCATTGTTAGGTTTTATATATATATATATATTATATTTCATAAGACGCGTTTTTATTAGTGTGGAGATAGGCAGGTATGCAGTGAGGAGAGTCTGTCTCAAGCATTGTTTTATTTTTCTATAATAAACTTGATTTAAAGATATTTATGTGCAATTTGTGTATTATATGAATATGTAAATATAGTCAATTTGTTCGCTTTAGTTGTTGATAAACATGCAAACTCAACCCTTCAAGCGAATTTGCATTCGAAGAGGGTTTGGATTCGTCGGCACGAAAATCTAATTTCACGTTTGAATTTTGTTCCGTTTTGAGAAGCAATTTGTAATCATATAAATTGAAGATAGTAATATATTTCTTACAAACTAATAATACGCTTTAAGGAAATTTTATAATGCTTACTGTAGAATTTTATAAAATGTTCATAATATATTTTTCAAAGTCGAAGGTTAAAAATATAATGCACATTGTAATCCAGTTAGGCGTTAAAAATTAAATTATAAACGGCGTGATTGTAAATTCAGCAGATTATGCATGTCATTCAAATAGTTTATGTTATTATTGTATGAATTTATTGTTCAAATAATATATAATAAGACACAAAATGTTAGTGTTATCGTAATGTAAACTGGTGCACTATCTCAAATAAAATTACTTTTAATCGCATCAAAAATAACCAGTATACTACGGTTATCGGTATTATCTATCTATTATTACTAAATAGTCAGGGTTTTATTTTACTACTATTTTATTTTTAACTACGCATTTCATGATGTTTTAAAAATATAATTTGCAAATTATAATATTTTAAAAAATAAGACGTCCCTATTCAATTATTTCTACGTATTCTAAACTTATACTGCCTATAAACCAAATACATGCGTGCGTTTATCTGCCGTCCTAATTTTAAACCCTTGCACCTACACTACTACAAATACCTCCCTCTTCTATATAAAGCAGTTCGGTATCTAACGAATGATTTATCTCCTTTATAATCTTCGAGTCACCTTTAGAATGGAAGTGCCTTACGCCCTAAAAGGAAAATTGAAATTAACAAACTTTTTAATTTCTTTTTATCACTCTTTGTATGGAATAATTCGCGAGAGTTAAGCTGCGAAATGGCTCTGAGAGGAAAATTAAGAAAGTGCCGTCCGCGAGGGTTCTTTCAGTAAATTCAAATTATATTGCTCCCTTTTGTTTAAATATGATGGTGAACTATCATCTTTATGTGTTATGCTACGATTGTTCACTGAAATCATATTAAATAATTTAAAGAGCGACTCTTCAAAAGCTCTTGGGTCAAAAGTCTGTACTGGCTGAACACTTTCTGGTCATTGGTCATAATTTTGCATTTGAACCGAAGGTCCTGTATATCCATCAAGTATGCTTCAATTAAATACTCAAAATATATAAATAGTCGGTGAACATCAACAGGGATGATAGTTTCAAATTATAAACGTATTGGTGAACACAAAGTTGAAGATTTCGCATACATAAATAAATAGAAAGTATATATAATGCAGCACCCTGTCATCGACACGCTATTACTATGAAACATGTCCTACTTTCAATACGGTATACAACATGTAAATTCTTAACATAACACCATCAACAATACGATACTGATCAAAAAATTTTACACGGGAGGTTCTGAACAACCCTGAAAACCTGTGAATATTTCTGACATGAGTACGAAAATATAAAGAAAAATATTATAAATAAATCATTTTGGATTCAAATATTTATTAGTTAATTTGCGTTCCTCAATAATAAAACTAAGTATTTTAATGAAAAACTATTATATCAAATGTTATAAATTTTAGGAGAACACATTCTTATTGTGAATTTGTAATTATTCAGAACATAGGTCTGTGATATTTAATTCATATTTAAAATATCACAGACCTATGTTCTGAATAATTACAACTTCACAATAAGAATGTGTTCTCTTACATAATAAAGTTGTACCAATGTGTCCAAAATTTAATAAAAATGAATTAATAATTCTGGCGTCTGCTATCAGTTTACTCAAAGGTATTTGAGGTTCTGTAAAAATAAAGTGGATGGCTCTTTTAAATAATGGAACGATTAAATATATTAATATCAAAAAGGTAACATATAGGTTCGAAAATTGTCGCTGTAGCATAGTTGGATAATACACCTTCCCCGGTTAGGAAAGAGATCCAGGTTCGAATCCCGGTGGCGCAACAACAATATTTTTCGATAAAATTGATTTTATATGTATATCTTTCTAATTAATATATTTAATTCATATTTAAAATGTTATAAAAATCAATTATATTATTATCAGTTGCTTAATTGTAATTCTTAATCGTTCTCTAATAAATAAAACGAGAATTAAAATTTATAGACCTGACACTACCTAGCAAGCTGCGTTCAAAGCCTAATCCGAGAAACAATGTTTGCTTTTTACTAGAAAAAAGTAGAGTTTTACTTAAATGATATACATAAAACAAAATTATTAAGCTGTTATAGCTTAATTGTAAGAGCTATCTACTGGCAATAGAAAGAAAAAATAGGATTGCTCGTTTGCATTTTTTTCAGTAGTTTATTTTAAATTTTACTTAATAAACAATACTGTGAATATTTTTTATAACATGAGTGCTATAGTGAAGAAGATTAATTATATGAAATTAAGAAATTTAAGAGGAAAACTTAAATGACTTAATCCTTCTTTACCTTTGACATAATATATTCAGAATGTAGAGTTTTTTTATAATATATTTTAAAAACAATTGGATCAGTATATTTAAAAATATATATTTTACTTCTTCAATATTGGCAAAATTACTTTGTGGCCACATATTATTAAATAAATAATAAGACATAAATAAATAAAAAGTGGTTTAAACAAAGTGTTTTTTTTAAATTATTTATATATATTTTAGGCCTCCAAAATATGTTTTTTTATTTATTAAATTCAATACCAAAATTAAACAAAAAACAATATCTTCACTTATTTTGATCATAACCAACATATTTTATAACGTTTATTAACATTTTTATGTTATAAAAATGTAAACAATAACGTCAAAAACTAAACTTAAACAAATTAGAAATTATCTTGATGGATATTTGAAATAGTTTACAAATTTAGATATTTTAATCTCACTGTAGGATTGTCAAGTTATGGCAGTCAATAAGAGATCAGAGACCTAGTGGAGTATTTGATCTCCATTTTATTTAAACCAATAGAACGAATATATGAATTCAGGCTCAAGGCGAAACTTAGCGTATTCAAATCTGTATATTGGCCAACACCCTTTCACCTACTGACTGAAATTGTATATTGAATGAAAAACCAGGTCATGAATTTGGGCGACAGAGATGAGATTTCTGAGAGGAAAAACGGAGGCTAACAGAGTGAGAAATTTACATATACATGGTGTAACAGGCTTAGTATACAAATATATTATGAGTGGGAACCCACGTAAATTTAGGATTTTGTCAAATCAAACTGTATGTGAAAAAAAAAATGTCGCTATGGAGAGTTCATTTAATTTTTTTATTGTTATATTCGATTGATGTATAAATTATATTGTTTATGATATCTCAGTAATACAATTTTACTAAAATACATTCAAATTGTCTGAAATATGGAAAACTTCAATCCAATTTAAAACACGTTACTTATCCACATTTATGGGTTAAAGATCTCCACCTTCCCGTCCCTGGCACATATTTTGGAATAAACAGGAATGTTTTTTGTGTAGAACCTCAAATAATGATTATAATTGCAGTATGACAGATAATTTCATAAAATAAACAAATTGTAGATATCTCATAGAGAAGAAGCTATTTTAATGTTATGCTTCAGGGAAATGAATATCAAATTTAGTCCACAGATGACGATAGTATAGTTGTACTCGGAAGTGTTTCCACGTAGTAACATATATACAACTTCCAAAAATTTGATAGATATGAAGATTGATTAATGTGTGAGAATGGTGAACGTTATAAAAAAAAAAAAAGTTATATTTACACTTAAGCCAGCCGTAGACAGGTCGTAAGGCCTGTAATTACCCATACTTCCATATATTTCCATTAAATATAATAAAAAATACTTTTTCTCTATGAGATATCTATTATTTGTTTAATAACAGTGCCTTTGTAGGTAAAAATTCAGTAACTGTGTGTTTTTGGACATATTCAAATATTGCAAATAAAATAAACTTGCAGTCAGTGGCTCAAAAAAATTTCAAAAAAATGGAGAAAGTGAAATTATTTAGGGAACTGAGACTGTTGGAGATTAACAACAACTCTTGTTAAATAAAAAATGTGTTTTCAGGACAACTGTCTCTATATTATGAAACAACATAGAAACAGATGCTCCACTAAATGATTTTTTTAAGTAAAAAATATGCATTTGATTTATGGGATGATTTGCAACGTGATAAAGAGATAAACATTAATATAATTATTAAAATGTGATTTCTGATGGTACGTTTTCTCGTCCATAAGGTCGTTTGATATGATACCTATGGACGAAGTAACTCTACACATAATATTTTGTATGCAAATACTACAATATCGAACATGTACGTGCAATACGGAACATTTGCCAATTGAAATGTTATAACTATTTGATATTGTAACATGTATTTATACAGATGGCGCAAGATACAATAAACAAAGTTCAAATATATACATCATAGATTCAATCTAAAAATTAAATAAAAAGCGAGGTATCTTACGAGGAACAAATAATCACCGATCTTTCTTATTTTAATTGAAAATGAATATATTAATATTATTTTCTTCTTAAAACTTTCTCCTATCAATTCATATCCGTTTAAATTTTATATTTATGTATATATTCTTAATAGTTAAAATAAAATAATAAAAAGTACGCTAAAAATAACCAAGACAAGGAGGTAGTAATATTATTTTCGTTTGAATGGGATGTAAAAAGTCGAAAGACTTACCAATATCTGCAGAACCTCCCCACGTCCCCTGCTGCGCCTGTCTCCCCAACTTGGTGATGGCTTCCACGTACAGCCGGGAGGCAGCAGCAGCTCCTGGAAATATTAAATCAATGCCGAAATTAGGGGTGGGATAAAAACAAATAAGAATTAATGAATGATAATATGAGTCTAGATTCAATACATTCTAATTTTATCTTGTGTACTCTTAAACCAATCAAAACGCGTTGTTCAATGAACAATAAACAGTTTTATTCTTTTAAATCTTAATCGGTCTGGTATCCAAGCCAATATGGTGTATATTTCTTTATGTATAAAGAATATTATATAAAAAAATATAGCCTATCAACTGGTTCAATTTGTATAATTTATTTGTTTTAGATTGATTTTTTTTTTCTTTCAGTATTGACACATAGTGAGTGGTCTTGTGAATATAGGATGTAATAAAAAAATTCTAGCCTCTCTATGGTTTCAATTGCTCATAATAATTAGTTAGTTTTAGATTTACTATTTTCATCCATCAGTACTGACATAAAATAAGAAACACTTCATAATGCACCTCGACAGCTTCAGTTCTCGATAGCCTTAGAAGCTGACTAAAGATGTCAGATATAATGCATTCATCTACTGCTATGGTACTCTTCTAGATCATTTTCGTCTTAAGATTGTAACGTAGATAATTTTATTTTCTGTCCAATCATATTGTGGTATAATTCAGGAGAAAAATTAAGAGATTATTTTGTTGCTTCTGCCATAACCTTGCCGTGGGTGGATTGGTTCCTTTCGCGCGTCGTGCTGCCCATGATGATATTTAATTAAGTTGCATTAAAAAAATATTTCCAGACATTTTATAAGAAAACTTGCTTAACGATATTCTCTATATTTTATTTTATATAAAAACAATTTTTTTGGTAGTGTGATTTTATAATTACCCTTTTGAAAAAAAAAAAAAATTAATAAAATAAAACACAACGTTGTTTACTTCACACTACACTATAATTAAAATTAAAAGATTTTCGATGCTTACTGCATCATCTTCAGTAATAAACTAAAACTTAAAACTAGAATATATTTTATCGACTACTTGAAGGGGTGGGGGGATATGAGAGCGGGGTTGGGGAGAAGGGGGTTTTGGAGAAAAGTGAAAGTCGTTGTGGGTGGGGCCAATATGGACAGGAAGGGAGATGTAATAGG
This sequence comes from Eubasilissa splendida, assembly GCA_031772225.1. Taxonomy (NCBI): domain Eukaryota; kingdom Metazoa; phylum Arthropoda; class Insecta; order Trichoptera; family Phryganeidae; genus Eubasilissa; species Eubasilissa splendida. The sequence continues at coordinate 25,004,825 of CM062858.1, read as the reverse complement.
GGGTGTTTGTATGTTAAGTACATTATTATTGTTAATATTAATTTCTATATTTTCTAGAATGTCTAATTTTCTCCCCTTTTGGCATAAAGCATATGCAATACTTCTACGTTGCCATTGGCAAAACGATGACCTTCTTATTTTGCGTGATTTTCCATCTCTGAATTGTTGCTGAAGTATTTATAAACCCTTTAAAAGTAAATTTTTGGTTATGAAAAGTCGCACATATTTTAAATTGAACTTGGCCGCTGATATTTAGTAGATCCACCATTGATGTCTAAAACTATTAAAAATAATTCTACAGAAATGCAGTTCGCTGATCGTATGATGACATGATCAAATAATTATATAATCAAAACTGAGAAACGACTCCAAATAATACATCTTTATGCGATTAAGATAATTGTGACATTAACTGCGTTTTTACTACAATTGTTCAGTATTCTTTTACTGCTTGGAGCACGGATCGGGGCACTTTTATAGTTATTCCCAAAAAACTATTTGTGTAAAAGGACATTTAACCCCCTTTTTTCGTGATAAAAAACTTATCAATAAAGCGATACATATCTACTATTATACCACATATAAATTTAATAAAATGATTAAATAAATTATTCATTACATTCAAAACATCTTCATTTCCAGTACCCTAAATTTGGAGTAATTTACTCGTTTTATCCGACCCTCGTCGCAGGGAAAAATTTAATTTATATATTGTATAAATAAAACGTAAAACATTATAAAATCTTTCTCAGTATTGTATGTACATTAAATACATTACTTGAAAGTTTTAGCAGAATAATTTTTTTTTAAATTAAATCATTGATAACTATAATATTACTATTGATTTCAATATTCACTGTATTTTATCTGACAACCTATATCCCATGCCCATAAATTTTACCGTAAAAGTGTATTTCCGTAGATAAACATTGGGTAATATCATAGCGCCTAAGTACGAAGATTATCATTTTAATTTCTCAGAGCGATATAAACCTTAGGCCAGCTGTTACATTTCAACTTTCACTAACAGCTGTAACATCTGCTTAGCTTAAAATCTTATAATGACTATTTTCGTCGCATAACTTTTGCAATAATTATTTTTGCACGCCCTTAAATAACAGCCTATTTATATCAATAAATGATTTTCTTATTTAGCAATTCATTTATCATATGATTTAAATAATCATATTTTTTTAATTAAAAAAAAACCGTATTTCAGACGACAGCCACATTGGCAAAGATATTTTTAGTTTAATAAACTTTTTTTGGAGTTCAAAATATTATATAATACTGTTAGGTATAATATAACAAAACAGAATCCTGGTATTGAACGATAAAACTGATTTTTATACATGTCCAAAATAAGTATTTTAAAAAATGTAACAATAATTATAAATTATTATTATAAGAAGAACACATTCTTATTGTGAAGTTGTGATTATTCAAAACATAAGTTTGTGATATTTTAAATACAAATTATAAATATATAGATATAAAATCAATTTAATCGTTAAATATTGTTGTTGCTAGATCAATTATCTCGCGACACACAGAGAGATGAAATATTTCGACTTACTGAAAACTTGCTAGAATATTAAAAAAAATGATTTAGATACGCTACGATGTGACTCAAATTAATAAATCGCTTAATTGGAATAAATTTTAAGAGATACATTTTTGTAGAATTTTATAAATATCTCATGTCAGCATCTGTTTCAAGTGTCAAAATTATAACATTTTCCAAGTCCTTTTTACAAATAAAAAAGCCGATGAACCGAAGCTTTGATTATTTTAGATAAAAAAAAAACATTGCCCCCGATCTTAGGGTTGTGATTGTCTAAGTTTGATAAAAAGTTGATACAAACAACGCAATGTAAAAAGTTAAATTTAACTTCTATAACTACGCTAAAATTTTATACCAAAATGCATGAAATAAAAATTAAATCGTTAAAATAAAAATAAAAAAGTGTCTTGAAAATATGTTGTTAAATATAGCGATAAGTTAATCAAAACTACTTAAAAAAGAAAAAAAATCGTAGTAACTATATTTAAAAACAAACAACATTGTGTACGTAATACATATATGTATTTTTTTAAATGTATACTGTAGTATTATAAAATAGCGTGTTTACAATGTAAGAAAATAGATAATATTAGACATTAAATATTTTCATAAAATATACTACATAAGTATTACGTAATACAAAGGAGTATTTCAAGATTGACTTTTCGAGGCAATTTCGAGCCCTAACGCTCGCGAGTGGGACAGGATCCAATTTCAGTGTGAAATTCCATACTTTAATTAAAACTCGTTTTTTTTTGTTTTTTATTTGTTATTATTTGTTATTATTTGTTATTATTTAGTGTTAAAAAAATATTATTCGTAAAAAAGTTTACTTACCTATTAATAACATATAGAATACATATAAAAAATCTACCTGTATTGATCGCTAAAATTAACGGATTCCTTAAAGTTTTCGAACAGACGCCATTCTAAAACAATAGATTGATTGTTACCATTATCATCATCAGCTATTTTCTATCCACTGCTGGATGAAGGCCCCCCCAAGCGTCTCCCGCAAATCTGGCCTGCCCATTGTTATTTATTTTCCTTGACGTATTCAATTATATCAACTCGTGTCTTTTTCTTATCCATTGTCCTGGAGTGGAATCAGAAGTTTGAATATAATTTTTCAACAGTAATCTTTTACGTACGAAAAGTGTCCATTCAATACATACTTCTATTGCTCATGAAACATAAGCTGTCCACAAAAGAAAGGTCTCAGAAAAACTTAAAGTAAATTAAAGAGGCATGGAAAGATCTATGTTGGGCATCACGTGAAGAGACAGGAAAAAAGATAGTATTTTTATATAAATCTTCCTAAAAGAAAGTAGTTTACTAAAAATCATTTACCTTTTTTTTAATGTCCTCACAAAATGACCCAATGTTTGCGCTATGCTTTGTCCTCAAAATATTTATATACAAAAGAAGCAAATAAAAGTAAACGCGTATCTTCATAGTTTAGTGTCCACAGAGGACGACCTTTTCATGGTGTTGGTGCAAACAATATTTCATAAATCCCGGGGATTATTTTCACAAAGTGTAGTTCCCTTCCCCGCTCCGCAGTCACACTTGTTTATCGCGCGAGAACCTTACGTGATAACCTCTTCAATCCCAAAGTATACAGTAGTTTTATATCTTATTATTTTTTTTAATAATTAAAAGGGAAAAACTTAATAAAAATGTGTATCTGTATTTCTTATTTCCTCATTCATGTCAAAATTGACATATAATGTATTCAATCAGACTAGTCTAATATTATATTACGTTTATTCTAGTATGATCGAGTTATTTGTACCAAATCCGATTCCTTAAATAAATAAAATATATAATAATAATTATGTTAAAAGAAGTAATGAAAGAAAAACAAAATATAAATAATAGATTTCAATTATATCTGTAGCTACTCTGCAGTCGATGCCATTCTCTTGTCAGGAAGCTAGCCTTCCATGAGAACACCGCTTGCACTAGAAAGTTTACGCAAGCAATTCCATGTCTCAGAAGCGGAGCAAATCCATACACACGGTCTTCGGCAAACATTATAAATGCACTACAATAACAGGCCAACCTGAAAAATATTTAGTATGAGTAGTGACATTGAATTTGTTGATGGTTTTACACGGTAATGCACCTCCTCAAATTCTCCAGCACTTTTCAACTAGATACGACGAACTTGTTCGGCCTAAAGTTGTAGCCAAGACAATTTCCTCTTCTACGCTGTTACTTTGACACATAATGTGGCCGAAGATCAGGTTCTGTATCCATATAAATTTATTATCTTCCATCTCTCGGCGTCCGAGATTCCGCGCGTGCATTTTTTGATTGCTCAATCTTTAACCTCGTACAAGAAGACTAGAGGTCTCGCCCATTGCAACTACATCGTTTACACCTCGCTCAAAATATCTGAAACGTCATATCGTTCTCGCAGTTCAAAATTCTTTATCCTTCTCCATTCTTCGGTTTGGTTATCACATATAGGAACGTAAATCTTTCCCAAGACTTTATTTTGGAAAATCTGACAAGTTTCAATCTTCTATATAACAAACGGTTATATTAGCGTCGTACGCATTTAAATCTTTATATTCTGTAACAAAAATCTCGACTACAGAAATATCCGTTAAGCACAGAAACAAGAATTTCCTGAATTTATTTTGCTTTTAATTTATCGTTGGATATAATTGTTCGATGTTAAATTCCATCCCAAATATTTAAACTCTCCAACCTACTGAAAAGCTTGGTAATTGTATTACAAGCGACAATTACTGAAAAATTGAGCAAGTACTATAATTATAACAATCGCTGCAATAGAAAATGAAATAAATATCATTTACCTAATTTCTTTAAAAACAATACAATCATTTATTCAAATATGAATTAAATATATTAATTAGAAAGATATACATATAAAATTATTTTTTATCGAAAAATGTTGTTGTTGCGCCAACGGGATTCGAACCTGGATCTCTTTCTAAACCGGGGAAGGTGCATTATCCAACTATGCTACAGCGATGATATTTTTAGCGACAAATTTTCGAACCTATATGTTACCTTTTTTTTATATTAATACATTAAATCGTTCCATTATTTGAAAGAGCCATCTACCTTATTTTTACGGAATCTCATATACCTTTGTGTGTAATGTGTTCTCATTTATTTAAATTTAATGAGGGTGATTAAAACCGAAGACTTATTCAAAATTTCATAAGTAATCTTTCTTTAAAAATGAATAAATAGTTTTTAGACATCTTCAAATCTTTCTTGTATACGTTACTCCCGATATTATTTCATGTCACGCGGAAGAAAATTTTTAACTTCCGTTGTTGAAAATTGGAATTGAAAAATATTTTTGATACTAATATCATTCAGATGTGTAATTTTACTTACCACAAGATACATATATTTTTTTAATGTAGTAATGTACTTTGTTCGTAATTTTTTAAAAATAAAACTTCAAACTATTTAACTAACGTTTCAAGACCATGTATGAAGTTAAAAACATGGCTACATGTGGTCTGATATGACCAAAGTTGTACTTCGTCATCATGGAAGCACGAACATATAAACAAAAAAGAATTTAATTACTTTAATAATTTTGTAGCATTTTTATTTATTACGAAATCGTCATAAACGTAGATCTCTCACGCCTATTTTAGGATGCATAATTATTTTCTGCATCAGTGCTTAAATATTATTGATTATTTAAAAAATTGTACAAATTATACTAACCTGATATTTTAATATTCTTCTCTTTCTGTCTCGTATGCAAGAAATAAAAAAAATAAACAATTTTGGGCGACCAAAGGGCTAAGCTTCAGGGCAATTTTCTTTGTGCGATTTATGAATAAGCCCTCATCATAGGTAAACACAAACGCACATTGTTCCCTCCGGACTGGATTTCGAAAATAATAAAGGAAGTCGAAAATACAGGAAAAATTCTCGTGTGAGATATTTTTAATATAGCCGCCACACGCGTGTACCCAAGATAACATTTTTTATATTCTACACTACAAATTGTCTAAGCTTTTGACTAAAAATAATATACACCCCCTTTAATTTTTAACCCACTAAAATTAATGGTCAAATCGGAAGATTGAGAAAAAGCGGCCATTGAAGACCACTGCGCCGTCAGAGTCCCATCACGTTTCTTTGCTTGGTGCTTGGCCTTGAGGACCTAGCACCAATTTAGTATTTACGCGGTCTTTGGTTACCGCTACGCTGTAGGGTCTCTATAAAATCTATTTTTATTTTTGCGAAACAAACAGCGTAACAATAATAACTAATAATAACATAATTTATAAAAATAACGCCAATGAAGTTTCCTCGGAATTAAATAACTAGTACTATATTTCAATGATAGTACTTTCCCCAAAACAAAAAACACGTAAATAAAACGTCGATGTAATTAAAATTATTCCACCTTTAAGTTGCTGTCAAAACGAATAAAAATTACATCTAGATGATGTATAAGAATCGTGAATAGACAATAATAAACACAATAATGCTATTTTATCAGAATAATGTTCATTTATGTAAAGATAAATGGTTTTCTCACTCAACTTAGAACGCATTAAAATTATTAGTTATGATGAATCATAACCAAAAATTATATTATCAAAACGTAATGTAATGCATAGTAATAAAAAATTTAACATTTTGCCTCATAACTCATATTCTTAAAAGAACTGAGATCATGTTTACAGAAATGATTATTTACACGTAAACTCATTATTTGACAGTGCGACCAAAACATTCGTACTCATTCGATTTCATTCACGACCTCTATGATAAGACGCGAGATGACCATAGATATGAGAGATGACAGCTTAAAATTCATACGATTCGCAATTTACGTGAGGTAATAATACTTTCCATAAAAAACGTAGGTTTTCGCTACATTGATGAAAACATTTCATTTCATTTTAATATATTAAAGAGAAAACATTAATTAATCTTAATCTAGAGATATTAAAAACACGTTCGACATTTTCGCTACCTTGGCGAATATTTTTTTTAACTGGCACACTACGTTCAAGACTTGCTAGACGTATTGGACGTCCAGAAAGTCATAGAAATGGATTATATTTTTAAGAAGAACACATTATTATTATGAAGTTGCAATTTTTCAGAACATACTATTTTGAAAACAAATTAAATGTATTAATTAGAAAGATATACATGCAGAATCAAGTTTTCAAATGTATCGTAAAATCATAAAAACTACTGATCTTAGTTAACTGGTAATTTTTTGAGATAGTTAGTCTTTATTTTTAGATGATTTTATAAAATTAAGTTTTAATAAAAGCTTTGCAAAAATCTGTGGATGTCTATCTCCTCCGCAATCTCCACCGACAATCCCTGAACACGCCTAGCAGATATACCTGGGCATAAAACAGAACTAACGGTAGTAATAACATGCTTAGTACCAACATCGCAATAAATAATTTATATGCCAATAACGTGAGCCCACAACCAAGGAAGACCGGCTCCTGAGCGCCATTCCTCTCTTTGCTACCTTTTCATTAAGATCTCCATCAAACGCTCTTCTAGGCAGACTTTTCATTATACATTTCTAAACTGTTACTTTGCTCAATCAACAATAAACTGCAGACAACTGTAAGTAGTTTATCTTCTTCAACCTGCAATGGCCACACATACACAATCAATACATTTCCGTTATCATTATCAAACTAACACGTATAGGCTACCCAGCTCTCACACACATAACCTACATATTGATACAATATATGTAATTATCAATAAAATACATTTTACCTAAACTGGTGACCGTAGTACATATTCCACATAAATCCATATCTATCCATTCCTATTATAGAGTGCACGTGTGCATTAAAGCAATATATTGACATACCTGGGCTGCATAATATCGGCTTACGCCACAATAAACTTTGTCGAAGAGCATTATCACGGTTCAAGTGGAGGACTTTGTCTGGAGTCTTGTGTGATAATAAGGTTCCAATAAAGACAAAGCTGAAAATTTATAAAACAGCTGAACGAATGCACGTAGCTGTAATGAAAATTCTGAGATTGGGTGGTGGAGGTGACTCCACCATCCAATCTCAGCAATTTCATTCCAATGTTGTGAAATATTGGACAAAATGTGCGGAATTCCTGAGAATATAAAATAAGGCAGACTCCGATAATAATAATTATTATATATTTTTCGAGTCATAGTACAGTATATTATATTGTTATAATAGGATAAAATATTGCAGTAAAGTAAAATATATATTTCGTTACTCTGCCTGCTACACTAGTGTTTTACTGTATTATAACAAACCGTGCTTTTCCGGTATAGTAGTAAACAAAATTTTACATTGTGGATTTTAATTCTTTTAATATAGATTATTTAAAACTTTGTTTTTAACCACTTTATTAATTATATTTCCTTCGTCAAATAAACTAACTAAAACCATATACGTCAAATTGTTCCAATGTTTATAAGTTAACGTAACGTAACAATTTACGTTAGGTACTAGATTTATTATTATTATATTATTAAAAAATATGAATTAAATATATTAATTATAAAGATATACATATAAAATCAATTTTATCGAAAAATAATGTTGTTGCGCTACCGCTATCCCGGTAGCGCAACAATTTTCGATAAAATTGATTTTATATGTATATCTTTATAATTAATATATTTAATTCATATTTAAAATATCACAGACCTATGTTCTGAATAATTACAACTTCACAATAAGAATGTGTTCTCCTAAAAAATATTATATTATTAATAGAATTTTAAAAACATTAGAACAATTTAACATATATGATTTTAGTATGGTGTATTAAATATAACTCATAAAGTGGTTAAAAACAAAGTGTTAAATAATCTATATACTAGTCTTTTATGGCTATCGACTGGCATATAATTTGATTTTATCAATATGATGTCTGTAAAATGAGCGATAAAACATTCCGTTGTAATGTACTTTGCACAAGAAATAAAAAAACTCGTCACAGATGATTCTCTCGCGAGTACACTCGTAATATATGAGATATAAAGTCACAATTATCATGGCATTAAAATAAAACGAGAGTTTAATTGCTTCGCCCGCCGCCAGGAGCGCTAGTGTAGCAGCATAATTTGCTCGTAAATAGTGGAGCTATTTCACGAGGAGACATCCCCATCCTCCATGCGCGGCATGTTGGCCCATATTCGCTGGTAGCTGGATGACATCATTACGTAAATAATTTAAAACTGCATAACCCTCCGTACATTAAGTACAGGGGTGTGCCTTGCAATCTTACTAAAAAATGTGACCAACCTTACATAATGAGCTACACAGGTCATGTCTCTTGATAAATCGCTATAAAATAAAATGCTCTGGTCATTTCCGTAGATAAATCGTTATAAAATAAAATGTTCTGATTTTGTCCGTAGATAAATCTCTATATTATTATCATATTTGTTGATAAATCTATAACGAGTAGCGAGGTTACTAAAGCGTGTATAATAATACATTACAGGTAACATATTTTATTTCTAATACATCTTGATAAAACTTTATTGATTATCGGGAGAAGACACAACATTTTGTACAAAAAACTATTGATTATTTCATTAAAAATACAGTTTATTTTAATCTGTCTATTTTTTGTATAATAATTATATCAACTCTTAGCATTATTTATATTCTAATTATTACTTTGCTAGCTATTAAAATTAAGATGTTAAGGTACCTAGATCAACAGCAAACTAATACAGTATTAACCTGCATCCCTAATTTTTGTTCATGCACATAATAAATATAAACTTTAACATTATATATTAGTTATAATAAGAATTCTAGCTATGTAACATTATTTTGTTAAACAAATATACTATGTTGATCGTAACAAAAAACCGTGCATGAAAAAAACGATAAGTAAAATGAATTTATTACACGTTGTGAGAATATTATTTATGAAAATGAAATTCAAACAAGCAGTTTAACTTATTCGATAGAAATTTGTCTTTAAACAAAAAAACGTATACAGGTATTAGCTTACTATTTGCCTTAATATAAATTTATTATTCAACTTCTCAAAGATCTTCATTTTAGTTTACGTGACTAAGCTCTCAATTTAATATCACTGTTTTATTACAAAATGAAAATATGCTTTGTAACGTACTCGTCCCATTCTGTGTTTTTCAATTCCCTCGAGTTGCCATGGCAAAATGAGAGAGTATTAAGATATGTTTGCTTTGTTATTTTCAACTGCATTAACTATGTGAATACGTGTGGTGCATTAGCTAATGGCCACGTCAAAAGAAGTATTTTAAAATTTTCACTGCACCAGAGATAAGTAGTACAGGGTGAGTATTATGTACCAGATGAATTTTGTTTGGCAACCATTTTGATTTGGCAGATATTTGTCAGTTCGCATTTGGTAATCGTATAGAGTAGTTTATTATAATTTATTATGGAACATTTAACATCTCAACAATATGTTGAAGTCATCAAAACATTTTATTTTAATAATATTGGCAATGCTACTACCATTTAATGGTGATCTCTATTGTCACATGTTGGAAAACTTCTTGGTAGCCGAATTAAGTCTAGTAATCATGCTGTTTCAACAAGACGGTGCCACCTCATACACTGCCTAAGCTACGCGAAATTTTTCCCGGCCGCATAATGTCAAAAAATAGTGATATCCTCGATCACCTGATTTGATGGCTCTTAACTATTTAAGGGGGTACTTAAAAGAAAAAGTCTACGCCAATAAGTCAACAACAATTTCGATGCTATATTCGAAATGTAATTGCTGAAATAACAGGCAAAGAGTGCGAAGATGTTATGAAAATATAGTTAAAAGAGCACACATTTGTGCCGCTGCCAGAGGCAGCCACTAGGCCAATTACATATTTTATACATAATTATAATTAATCAAATAAACGATAAATGAAAACCAAATTAAAAAAATATGTTTCATTTCTTAGTTGTTCAAAAACAACATCGGCCCGGAACATAATATTCACCCTTTAATAGTAATAGTAGATAATTGTATTATCGTTTTACGTCTTGAATATTAATTATCTGGGACTGCCGTGAATAAATAATTCGATTTTTTTAATACATCTTTGTCTACATAGTGATGATAAGTGAGTTTGCCGAGCAGTTATTAAATAAAGGGTGGCCCAACAAAAACTGCCGTTTGACATGATTCAAACTTTTGAATGCATGTGGTTCCAGCACGATGGGTCTACTTGTCACATTGCTGATGAAACAATAGCGTTATTGCAGGAGAAGTTCTCCGAATGTGTAATTTCTTGTCGTAAAAATATGAATTGGCCGATGAAGTGACGATCGTGTGATTTAACTCCTTTATATTTGTATCTCTGGGGTTATGTTAAATGTTAAAAGTACACTAAATATCATATAGATTGGCCATATTTTCCATTTTCCTTGGTGATTTCATTTCTACTTTCATTCCTTTTCACTCCCATATATTTGTGATGGTACCACGAATCTTTGTATATCGCTAATCTTGCCTCAACTGACAAGTTTCCATTGTAAACTATTGCATTCAATGCACCAATGATCACTTTATTTCCAGCAGTATGAATGTACACATAATATAATTAATTATATGTAAGTATATTAACGTGTATTAAAAAAAAAATTAAAATACTTTTTACTTGTAAAGTAAAAACAAAATTAAACAAAACTCAACGATATGAAGTATTAATAAAAAAAGCAATCACGCGTGAAACCTTGTAATAAAAAATATACCAAAAACCATTTTTTTAAAGTTCGACTTGTATTATTGGGCTACAGTTGTGCTCAGACGAAACTAGCTCCGTGTGTCCGAAGTCCGGACACAGCCGGGCGGCGGGTGAGACACGCTTCTGTTTCGGGCCGTTAATGCGCCCCCGCCCCTGAATTAGTTTGGCCCGCGAGCCAAAACCCCGCGCCATCCCTGCCCGTAAGGGCGGAAAGTTACCAAATGCCCAGCACAGCCTGCTTTGGCAACCGAAATACCGAGCTTCGAGAAGTATTTATGTTTCTACTCTACTCTACAGTGGATATATCATATTTACATTGAATTCGAAATCACCTAAAACAATTTGACAACTAATGAAATGTATTGATTGCCTTGTAAATAATCTGATCCAACCTATAAAGTTCTCCAATTGTTATCGGAATATTATAAATTGTTTCCAAAATAACAGACAACTTATTTATTTTCATTATCATTATGTAATGTAATATTATAGTAAATAATATTATAAATGAGCTACACAACTGGTGCACACACAATTATTTATATCTCGACATCAATAAATGTCAAACGATAAGTTTTTATCGCAATAAAAGTCCTATTCCCTATACATATTCATTAAATAACCTGTGATTAGAGCGTGTCTCGTAGATTATAGATTTGGGAATATTATTACTATTAAACTTACTTTCGCAAGACACATCAATCAAATAACTAACAAAAGTATGAGAACTTTTGGACTTTCTACTCAGAACTCTAAAAGACTTCAAATCCATACAAGCAATTAAACTCCTATACATATCAGTACGAAGCCAACTTGTATATTAATAACTCTGTTTTAATATAGATCATTTAAAACTATTTTATATAATCTGCTCATTAAAAAGTTATTACTTACACTATTGAAAGAGTGAAACGTAAATTCCTCTGTTTCGTTAACTTTAAACATCATATTATGATAGAAAATATCGATTATATCTACTTTCCTAATGAGTTACAACTTTATACACTATCGGACAGACGAATGATAAATCACTTAATCTTTTTGTTTAAAATAATAAGTTTTACTCTCGGCTATTCCAAACTTCTCAATTTGCGAGTACGTAGCAAGCAATTGCTACACTATTCACTATTTTAATGTTATTATTTAATTATCTTAAACATTAATCGACTAGCTAATGATTTTACTTCCGTAATAGACATATTCAATTTGAACTTGCTAAGTTTCAAGAACCGCATGTGTGAACTTTTTTCACAGACGAGTCGTATTTGAGATATTAATTAATTAATGAAAATAAAGTGAATTATGTTATGTGGAACGAAAACCAGCGACTGTCGAAATAACCTCACAGCTCATAAAGCAATGAGAGCGGACCCACCGCTTACCCAGGACCGATACAATTAGCTCTAGGCTCCTATCTCGGTCCTACTCATTCGTCGCCTGGTAGGCATTTTTTAATGCTACTAGGCAGCTGTTCGATAGCGCTCCGCACATATGATAGGGCGATACCGCACAGCTGCCAAAACAAAATTTGCCCTCATTGTCAAAGAACAAAACATGTTTATATATAACATGGATAGGGTAGTTGACAGCGAGATAGACAAGGTGTAACAAGGCCGGGGAGCAGAGGGGAAGTGAAGAGGCACATTAGAGAAGTGGCCATTTTTTTTAGGATAAGACTTGTGGTTAAAATTAGTCGGTTATTTATATTTTCATTAATCTTACTCGCTTTACTTATTTCTAATGTTTTTAAACTATTCAATTTAAAGCCAACATAGTGTATATGTAAAACAGCCATTCCCAAATTTTTATAATTTCGACCTGTTTTTCCAATATATAAAGCAGTACAATCTTTACAACTCAGTATATAAATACCAGAATTATTAAATCTAACATCTTCGTCTTCGAAATTTATGAGTAATTTTCCAAAAAATTAAAATCATAAAGTGGTTAAAAACAAAGTATTAAATAATTTATATTAAAATGAATAAAAACCACAATGTGAAATTTGCAACAAGGATTAAAAATATAATTAATACCTATACATGTAGATGAACATTAATCATAATACAATTTTAATTCATTTAAAACGAAACGTGTTTTTATGTGTCAACTTGTACTTAGATTATATTCTGATCGATCATTATTGAGTATACACGTGTTTGATATTGCAAAATCAAATAGAATAGACCGTTTAACGCTAAACTAAACAAAGTTACAAAGGGCCAGCATTAATTAATAAGAGGCGATTCCAAAATGGATAAAAATAATGATTACATCCCTCACGGAACATTTCGATATTTTTCCATGCATTGTAAAACAAATATTTCCCTGCTTATGAAACAATCAAATAGGTAAACTCTTTTAAAAGCAAACAATGGGGTTGAAAGAATTACGATAATAAATCCTAAACCAACAAAAAATATGATAAAGGGGATGTTTTTTTAACCCTTATTCAAATATGGTTTTTGTCTTCAAATATAATATTATGTTATTTCGTGTAGAATATTTTTTAATTACATAGAATTTATAATTAACATTGTGCTTTTATGATACAAAAAATTATAATATATCCTATTGATATTCATCATTGAATATTTAATGTTTCATTTTTTGTAATATTATTAACGACGGAAACTACTCGTAAAGGGAACACTACTAATATTAGATTGGGAATGAGAGAGTATTGACTGGAAATCTGGTAAACGGTGCTTCGTACTACATTAGCAAGTCTTAAGCAAATTTCATCGAAGTACATGTGGATTATTCTCCATATTTCTGATATTTCGCTCCTTCGGATATTATTTCAATTTACACCATTTATCATTCTATAAATTTTTTTTTGTTCAAAATACATACCGCCTCCTAAACATAAAGTTATATTATTAACATTAAGCTATGTTGTTGCACCACAAATTAAGATTTTCACAATTATGTGCCTCACTGGGTAGTTCTGTAGTAGTAAATGTATTATATTATTTATAATTATATTTAGGAGTCTTGTTGAAGTTATGTAAATATTTACAGAATTAGTTTAGTCTAGGATGTACGATGTATGCAAAGAAAACAGTGGCTTTATAAATTTTAGCAAGTCGAAAGTGATATTATTCGAAAATAAGAAACGTCTACGGGCAAAATTTTGATAAGTAATGAATATATGAAATAAATAGAAGAATTAGCATTTTAAATGGAAGGGTTAAGAAATATTGAAAAGACGGTGAATGCAAGGAATAAATGAATGGCGCTTTGGATGCAATAATTTACAGTGGAAACTTGCCAGCCGAGGTACTAGTGGTACATAATGGTGTCGTGATACCAATATTGATATACAGTGAAGTTTGGAGTTTGTAAAAATTGCAACGAGAGTAGACTTAATGCAGTGAAAACGACGTTACTTAGACGTACGTGTAGCAATTCCATTTATGACAAAGTTAAAAATGAACTAATTGGGAGTGAATGTAAGGCTGATAACGCAAGAATTACGCAAGGTGGATAAGACGAGAATTGTTGTCAAGACAAAAGAGTGTGGCGCTCTATCATCTTTGATCCCTGCTGTAAAACGGCGTAATATTAGTTAGTTTCACATTTTCATTAACAATAAGACCAAAAAATGTTACACCCAGACGTTTTCACACAAATAAATAACAAATTCACCCCTTTTCCGAAATACTTCGTTTCTTTTTTCACAAGGCATATTTCAATTTAATGTACGAGACACGTTTTTTAAGTAAGTACCGTTGCCGGATATTTCCGATGTAGCGCTGCGGATGCGATGTTGCGCATGCGCAATGGGCAACATTAGATACATTCAAATAGTGTAGCCATCTTGTAATGAGTGGTAGAAATGTTCAAGGCAATAGATCAGCCCGCCAACTGTGAGATACGGTCCGTGATTCGTTTCTTGAATGCACGAAACATGAAACTGGTTGACATTCATCGTCAAGTGTATCCCACTTTGTCCTGATTTGGCGCCAAGTGATTTTTGTGTATGTTTTTATAACGATAATGAATTCACAGACGGAGTATATACATGGTATTCAAACCAGGCGGCGTCGTTCTATGACAACAGGTATACAAAAAAAATTGTCCCATTATGACAAGTACCTTAACCTTTTAAATGCCATGAGCGCGTTAACACGCCAAACTTTGTATGTTAGTCCAAGCTATAAGCACGTTAACATGCACCTTTGGACCTTGCAAACTTGCATGGATTAAAGTCATATTTTAAAATCATTTTGCCGTCTGTGGACAACAGATTCCAGATTTTGATAGATAATCAAGACCCGAAAAGCCTAGTCTTAACCTATGTGGTGTATTCAATTTCAAATAGAGTTGGCAGTTAAAAGGTTAATAATGGTGGCATGTTGAGAAAATGTTTGAGGTGTGTAGCGTCCGAAGAAAGTAAAGTGTTGTAAAAATGATGTTGTGTTTCTTGTAATTTAAAAACGCACCCCATGTATTAGAGATTTTTTTCAATAAATATTATAATTATAATACAAATTTGGACGGCAACATCTTCTGTATTTCAATAACAAGAAACTTAAACATGCCTTTGTATTGTTATTTGAAATATCCGCACATTAAGAATGTTTCGCTGGATTTTTGCCAAAGTATTCGGCATTAGACTGACATCGTGGAGAAAATAGCGGAAATTGAATTGGAAATAAGAAAAGTTCTGCATTGTCACGTCAGTCTTGGATCGGAGCAGAAAATGGAGCCGGAGTGAAACTGATTCCAGACATAATTCCATCCGAAAAGTTTCAATTGAAAAAAGACAATCTCGACTTGTTGCAAGTGCAATACTAATTCATTTAATCGAATTCGGTGAATTGTTACACACCTAAGTATCTTTTGTCTGAGTTTTCATTCTTCAAAAATTTTTTGATGTTGAAATATATAATATTAACTAAATAAGATTCATACCGAGAATTGAACAGAAAACAATTTCTGAAATTATCAATTTAAATAATTATATATTTATATCTTTAAATGTTATATGTATGTACGTATGTACCTAATCGGGCATGGACCTGTTCTAAATTAATAAAATAGATTGCCTTGCTGTTCATAGGATATTCAGCATTTAATTTCAATATTATTCTTCAGTTCAACGAAATAAAAAACACAACGTTTGATTTTTCAAAATTATTTTACCCAGGTCAAAATCAAGCATAATTGTCTAAATTTAAAAAAGGGGCGGTGAAAAAATCACTATGTTGAGTTAAATCATAATGTATCTAAACAATTTAATTAAAACTCTCCGAATAATATTAAATATTTTTGTTTTATTAAAACGAAATTGATCGTGTGAGTATCCATTTTATATGCTGATGCTGCATATTATGATAGCCCTTACATATTGTACGCTTGAAAAAAAACAATTTATTTCAAACGTACTGAATGCAAATTGATGCAAGCTCCATATATCGTGCAGTCTTGTTGAACAGGAAGCATTCCCAAAAAATTTTAAACCACTTTATTGCGCACACAAAATAAAATCATGTATTTTTAGTCATAATAGCCCGTATCCATGAATGAGATTTTCGACTCCAGACAATCTCTGAGATACGAATTTTGCTCCCATGAGATTCTTCGGAGACAACTCTCAGTTTTCATAGTCCCCGTGTATACAACATGTCTCAAAGATTAGCCGTCTCACATCTTACTTCACGCTTATCATATGCGTCAAACGTCATTATCATTCATCAGTTAAGTAATTTTGAATCTCCCCTACTGCAGTAAAAATTGAACAAATCTTCATACTTTAGCGCGTTAAATTATAATAAGTATAATAGCTAACTTATAATAGCTAACTTGAATATGCAAACTTATCAGAATAGATCATCGTATGGATCATTGGTAGGAGGTGGAGAAATAAGGGATGTAGTAAAGGTGGAAGGAATTCATGAGAGGGACAGGAATCGGAAACAGCGGCTGACTGAAGAACAACCCAGAACCAAAAAATACGATGCACCTATGAAATGCCCCTTTTGGTATCTTCTTCAACTGGATCCACAGAGCTTCCGACTCCAAGACACGTACAACGCTGTTCAGCACGAAGTACACTTGAACATACACTTTCGGTGATAGCGTGAAAGTGTCAAACAACACCTTGCACAATCGCACAATGTACAAGTTTTGCACGCGCGAACCCAAACATATACAATAAACTATCAGCCCTATACAGCAGGACAATAATTCAAGCAAGCAATTCGTTCCCACAGAATAATGAACTTGACGGCATTAAACGCACCCAATAGTAAAAACGCTTACTTGACAGTTCGAAGGTACAACTTCAACTACAGAACCGTAGAAACAGGTCGTGTACTGGTATAGAGGGAAGGGGTAATGGGTAGGTACTGAATACTAATTATATCTATACGTTCACGTGCGCGCGAGGTGGCGATCAGCAATCCATACAACATAAATACCGAACAGGTGACATTTTTCTGCACGTGTCAAACTTCGCTTTCAGATTGAACGTCATGTCGAGTCTCTGAGTTTATCTCCAAATCAAAATATTAAAACATTTACATAGAATTGAGATATATCTCAACTAAATCGAAATATAGCCAATAAATTGCTTATTATGTTTAGTTATTTTTAAGCATAAGTTTAAGAACATGTTCTAAAGTATGTTAAAAACATTAAACACTTTAACAAACTCTCGCATTTAATTTCTAGGCTTAATATTAATTCTTACTCATTTTCTAAAAATAGGCTTGGTGAAAAAATGTTAAAAATTTAATTAAGCTCACCGTTTCTTAAGCTGTCTGCCGAGAGATGGTTATATAGGTGAGATTTAATTCACGCAAAATGGAAAAAAATATTAATTAAAACGAAGTCCAACTCTAACGTCTCGGTAATAATCTGCAAATAAAAATGTGTATACTGCATGACATTGTAGCGTGACGTCACTGCGAGATGGGTTTAAGAACTATCGCAGGCTGTCTTGCGCCATTACGTTTCATATTTCATTTATTGATATTGATATCATTTGTTCACAATTTTCTGGTAGTAATTTTTATATAATACGTATGCCGATGATAAATTTACCATCAGTACCTTAATATACAAGCGTACTAAAAGTATTTTTAATAATAAAAGAATTGTAATAAAATAATGGGTGTGTTAGTCCCTGAGAATTTATTTCTTAAAACTTATGTTTTCTAAATGCAATCCGTTATTGCGTTGGCACTCTTCTAAACAGGAGGCAAAATATTTGAGAACTGCTCGGCACGTATTTTCCGTGATCGCTGCCATTTCTTCTCGGATGTTTTCTTTTAATTGGTCTTGAGAGAGAGAATTGTTGCTGTATACCTTGATTTAAGGTAGCCCCATAGGTAAAAGTCCATTAGTGTCAAACTGGGGTTATGTGGAAACCAGTTTATGTCACCTCATCGGGATATCAATTTTCCAAGGAAAATTTCACAAACAACTAGTAAGTACACGCTCCATAGTAACTGAATTCCCAAAGACGCGGCTAGTGATCGGGACATACCACCCGACCCTTTCCCGCTCGCTGTGTCAATACAGCGAATGAACCAATATGAAAATGACTTTTGGGACACACTGTATTTTATGTTGATTCATTAACTCTCTCAACTGAACAAACATATTTTATTATTATTAATTTTGAAACTGTCAATTCAGGGTGGAATTCCATTTTTCCGTTTTGTTCCTTTTAACAGCTAACTTACAAAGATGAAATAATTTTAATTACATCAATATTTTATTTACGTGTGGTTTATTTTGGGTAATGCTCTAACATTGAAATATAGATTATATTGAGACCCAGACCGCGCAGCGGTCACCAATGGCCGCGTAGCTGGCATTATCGGCCGCGAAGCAGCCACAATAGACGCCTACAGGGCCTAGTTATTATTATTGTATTAAAATAACTTTGCATTAATTAGATAAATAAATTTTCATATAAGTTTGAGATTTATAATTGAAGAACATCTTTATTAAATATCATAATAAATAAACTGTTCATCACTATTATTTGACCATGTAAAGAAGTTCCTAAAAACAAGTAAACTAAAATGTAAGCAATGCACTATTTGCAATTGCATTAATAACGTATGAGTTATGAACAAACATAATATGTTTATATTATATAATTAAAATCAATGACAAGTATTATTATTAAGATAGGTGCAGATTAATTACTGGTATGTACAAATATCCTATTTCTAGAGAAAAAAATATTATATGCAATAAGCGTACAAGCATATTTTCGTAATACGATTAAGCATAACGTTATAGATTCAATACTATCGAGTTCAAGAAAATAACAACAATAAACAATAATTATATCAAAACCCGCATATTTTTGTAACTATCTGTAGTTTTACTTAGTATTCAAAACTGAGTAAATAAACATAGGTGATACATTTATTTCCGTTCTGAAAATGGAGTACACAAACAATCTCTTTAAATGAGAGATAGTTGACTGAGGAAAATGTTATACGAGAAAATTGAACTTAAAAGCGCTCCTGTTTTAAGTCTTCCTGCCTTATATAAAGGGGTGGATGAGAGACAATGAAGAAATAAAACTGGGATATATTTAAATAATAATAAAAATATGTATAATCAATTGACCAAGCCGATTTGCTAGGTCGGCCACGTCGGTAGTACGTGACGTACAATTTTTATACCGGAATGATTATAAATTTCGCTAAATAAAGTGGTTTGTGACTTGGCTAAAAAAAAAAATCTGGCCAGCCGTAAATTTGATTATATATTGACATCGATTACCACACTCGGCTATGATATTATCGTATTTATAATAAATGTACGTTACTTTTTGTTTTGCAGATATTAGTCAGTTCGCATTTGGTAGTCGTAAAAAGTAATTGATTACAATTTATTGTTTAACATCTAACGCCTCAACAACATTAAAACATTTTATCTAAATAATAATGGCAATGCTGTAAACATTAATGGTGATCCCTATCGTCACATTCTCGAAAACTTCTTGGTGGCCAACACGTATGGTTTCAACAGGACGGTGCCACCTCACACATAGCCAGAGATACGCTTGAAATTTTGCGACAAATTTTTCCCGGTCGCATAATGTCAAAAAGTGGTAATATCGACTGGCCTCCTCGATCAACTGATTTGACGGCTCCCGACTATTTTTTGTGGGAATACTCGAAAGGAAAGGTCTGTGCCAGTGAGCTAACAACAATTCCGATTCTATAGGACAACATTCGAAATGAAATTGCTAAATTAACACGCGAAGTGTGCGAGAATGTTATGAAAAATATGGAGCACGCATTTGTGCCACTGCCAGAGGCGACTCACTGACCGATGTCATATTCCATGCATAGTTGTAATAAATAAAATAATCCGTAAATAATAACCGAATTAAAAAAAAATGTTTTATCACTTAGTTATTCAAAATAATATCGGTCTGGAACCTAATATTCACTTAATATTGTTTTATTATTACTATAAATATCAGTTTTTAGATTAAAGTTCATTCATTTTAAATAATTTACAATAGCCTGGATGGTCTAACAGCAACACGCCCCCAGCACACATACATGCGGCATAATGAATATACTGCCTGACGAAAGTGCCAAATTTAAAAATATTACTAATAAAGTAAATGAAGTAGCACCATTATCGTAAAAAATTCACTACAAAGAGACTGTATACATATTTTACTGCCTATAGTATTACACTAACGCCCGAGATTAATGTATTTTATAAAGTACAAGATTTTATTTTCATTTGTTCTGTAAATAATATTACTGGTGAATTTTTACTGGTAATCAACAGAAAAAAGATAGGTTTAGTTATATGATTTTTGTGGCTGAATAAGAGGCTGACATATGAGTTATAATATTGAGTTGCCTAGTTAGTCTTTGCGGTTTTGTTTCATTAATCGATGCAATCAAATAGCTCTGCGACTTTTTTTTTAAATATGACTCGATTGGAATGAAAATTTAAACGCTGACAATATAATATGCATTTATGTAAAAAATGCGTCATGTTTACACAAAGATTTAATTATCAATTATATATTATGTTTCCACCAAGAATCTGTGTAGAATGCCTCTCGTCCCATAACTAATATTTCGAACCACTTTCCTATATTTACACTATATTTCATGTCTATTCGTTTACTGGTTTGTGATAAAATGTAATTTTTAAACAAAAATTACAACATTTCAATGAATAGTGTACGTATTCTCCATTATCTTTCAACCAATTTGTCGATGTCTTTTCTGAGGTCTGGTATCGAAATAGTTATCGAACCAATTTCTTATGCCATCGTCGTTGTTGAACGTAACGCCACGCAATTAACTGGAGAGCGACCGAAAAAGGTGATAATTTGATGGAGCAAGATCGGAACTGTAGAGGTGAATGCGGCATAATTTCCCAGTTGAGATCCTGGATGACCATTTTAACCTTGATTAAAGGCGAAAAGAAGTATATGTCGAAAGTATTCATTTTTCATAACTTGACACTCCATTATGTTAGCCCAAAAATTAAGAAAAACTATACGATATAGGAAACACATAGTATGTAATTTTTTGTCACAAAAAACAGAATAACAAAAAAATATCATTAAAAAAACAACCCAATGCTTGCATAGGTACAGCTCACGTTATAGACTTATGTGACTTACAGATTCATTGACCTGATAGATTCAATCCAAGTAATAAACTTATGTGCTTGAATTAGAGATTGACCATATAGTTATAATGTATGCCTAGAGCCCGTGTAAATAATATCGGTAATTTCAACACGCTCTAGTGTCAAAATCTAGAATTTTACTGGCTACATTTTTCGCGTTGGAATATTTTTTAACCCACCCACAAAAAAAATCATTTTACTTACACAATTCAACGATTTAATGTTTAGCGAAAGAAGCAATGCTGTTAACCTTTACCATACCGTGATACAAAATACCCGTACGCAGCTATGCTGACAACTCGCGTTACCGTAAATAAAGGTAAGAAAAAATATTTTTATCAGATTAAATGGCACATATTTTATTTTAATTTTGAAAAAATTATTAATATAATAACATAATTAAGAGCATTCGTTAAGTCCTATACAATGTGACCTTCTTTCATAATTCCTTCATTTAATTAGTGATAAAGAGACATAAGGCATGTGATATTCTCGTCGGAACCCATGCAAATAATTATATTCCTGGCATTGTCTAGGTGCCGCCAGATGAAAATAAGTCAAAACAAATACATGGACGCATATCTGGTATCCTTTGTCTACCCGCTCAAAATTTTGACAATATATGTTTCGGCGTAAGCGCTGAGATTTAATCCGACTGTCTTAGGTCAGTTTTTGAACACGTTTTCACATTTTTATCAAAAACTCATTTGAATCTCATCCAATAACATTTATTTGTATCTCAAATTATTTTAAAATATTTAATAAAAGATTAGCTAGAAAGAAAACAGCATTAAAATAATATTTGTAGCGTAATTCATATTTTTACAAATACCCGGGTCAAATCTAACCCACTACCGCAGAGTATGTATTAAACAGTAAAGGTTTCTCAGAATTTTCCAACAATATTCCATAAAACGGGTTTGGCTTCCGCTTGGACAATTTAGAACCCCTTGAAATTAAAAAAGTAATAAATAGTGGTACGCCAATTCTTAATAATCAAATTAATTTATTCATTAGGACCATATTAGGTATGTTTCCTTTAAAATCAATTTAAAATCCATCAACACTCTATTTTGCCACCCATTAATGTTCCGTTTATCTGTATATGCATATTGTCTCTCTATTTAGCATATAATTTTATATTCTATCTCTCTTGATGTTTTTTTTAACTATGTATGTATTCTGTTTCTCTCTTTCACATGTAATTTTATATTATATCTCCCTCTTTATGTATATATACGTGCTCTCTTTTTGTATTTATGGTCAGTTTTAAATACGTCCTGATGAAGCTTGAGATAAGCGAAATGCGGTTGGCATATAATAAATGTAATGGTTTCATCCAAAGTTATTGTTATTTTATTTAATATATTAAATTAAATTTAAAACACACAACACTGTAATTTATTTCTAATAGGTACACTGCGACAATTAAAACATAACAAGAAGATTTGAAAGAACGACTCGATTTCGTTCTCCGTCGACTCCATCCCTGGAATAACAACCTTGTCTATCTTCCTTAATATAATTTGAAAAGTTATTTGTTCGAAGTTACGCTTCTGATTTCCACCCCCAATCCTCTATCTCTTCTGCTTTCCCCGCCTTTCCAATCTCTAGCACCTACAGCACCCTTATCTTTTCATAAGATAACTTCATTTCCACTGCAGTCTCGCCACTTTCAAATTTAAATTATATCTCGTTCGTATCCTCAATTTTGAGCTGATGCAAAGATGAGGCTAAAGCGTCCGAGACATGTAACCAAAATAAAGATTAATTTTATATTCTAATTATGAGTAAAGAAAAAAAAAAATAATGATGTGTAAATTAATACATTAAACATTATTACGTTAAAAAATATAAAATTGTAGACGAACCAATGAGTCATTTGAAGTTCTAAGGACAGTGTTAACTCGATATTCAAACATGATAACAAAAAAGCTTTTCATATTGGTTTTGATTATTCTGTTAAAAATAATATACATTAAAAATTGACACAGTCAAACAATCAATGCATGATAAAATAAAATAAAAACAAAATATTTTTCTTTAATTTCCAATAATTTTATCACACGCCTAGTTTCTGATAACAATAAATAATAAAGAAAATTTTATAACTAATTTTTAAAATAAAATAGTTTTTCTGGATCTGGGTGCCAATACTTTTGCGGCCATTCAATTATTCCGTAAAATATCTTCTTCATCATCATATCTTGCATACGTTCCACATGTTCAAACTACTTATGAACTATTTTTAAATCCTGTTAACTATGCATTAATTAGCACTGCATCCACTCCGTATTTGTTTGTACCTACTTTAGTCTTATGTATCTAGATTTATAACACCTTATTTCCATTAAATTCAAACGAATTTTAGTATTTTTCTGCCAGCTCCAGAATTCACGATCTATATTAGTGATGTTACTAGAATCCTTCAACGCTATTCTTGTTCCAGAAAAAAATTATTTTTTATAAATAAGCTCATATCATTCTCCAACATTTTTAATTTCAAAACATCACCATTATAATTTGTACAAATGTATCCATTAATAAATTATCATACGTGGTGATAAACGCAATACATTTCCTTGGCACCCATCACAATGTAAAGCCTATTAAGGCTTAACCCGCCCCAGAAACCTATTTCTGCAGTAGTTGATACGATGCCAACTCGCGTATTACATAATCGATGTACTCCATATTTTACAGTCGTAAACTATTACGGTATTTGGCATCATTTCTTAACGGAATAACCGCAAATACGTAGGTCCAAAATTTACATATTTCAGGAACGAGGCGGAGATATATAGAGAGTGAGATATATCAGTCGCAAAAGAAAATTTATAAGGAAAAAGCTGTATTTGCTGAAAATACGTTACAAAACACGGGATAGCTGACGCAAAACGAATAAAAACCCTCGGTATCACTGGATTTTCAAAGGGTATCTTTATTGGTACTTTAGATAAAATATCAATACAAAATTATATCTTCATATTTATTCGCATGTTACTGAAAGGTCTGAATATCCACATAATTTAAAAATTATGTTCCATGGTAGATACAGACGAGTCCTTTCTCACTCCACGTCACAATTTTTATAGAGGGAATTCAAGAAGAATGAATTTTGTCAAAAAAGTGGTTCAATTTAATTTAGGGAGTGAAGAAAAACTCTAGATTTATTATTATGGTTAAAGGATGTGAATTAAATAACAACAGGATAGTGTTATTTATATTTACACACAAAAATCTTCCATACAATCTTGTCACGCTCGTGAACTTCCGGATCCTCATATTTTTTTTAACCGAATGGCATTACGTAAAGCTATGAAATAATGTTTTGTTTTATGTATTCACATAACATTGTTTACCTCATTTTTATACAACATTACTGAGTTGAGTGAAAGACTAGGGGAAGCTTGTCTCATGAGTCATGAGTCTACTACTGTCTTTGCTGGACCATGTCCACTCCTCCAATATGAGATTTTAGACATCCCATAGGTCATTTATGTCTCATGGAAGCATATTTTTCGAATATTATTTATCTACAGATTATCTAATATAATGTGTTTTATACATTTATAATATATAGATATATATATATATATGTTACATAAAAGTACTAAAAAATGTGAATGTTGTATAATACATAATTGAACACTTGCTTTGTAAAAGCCAACACTTTATTAAGGACCACAAAACTTATCAGGACTAGCGAAATAAAAATAAATATATTTAACCATTCTAACCTTTTATTCTAATGTATTAATTAAGCTTACTTTCGGAACACGTACGTCTCCTGAGATCCTTATTGAGAGAGTACTTTATACTTAAACTTGAGTTAATTCTTAAATACAATACAACTCCCGCGGGTCAAATTCTTAATACAGTTAAGCTAATGTTTTCGGAGATTCTTACCCACTCACTTTTATTCCCAGTGTTTAATGAATATAATTAATCAAAATGTTGACAATAATTTGTAAATTTTCATGTAAACATAGACAGCTTAATTACTTAGTTAATTGAAAACATATAATAATTTTCAATTCAATAACAAAACTAAACTAATTTTTTGGTACAACATTTTTCTTTTTCATTACTTAATGTGAGGTTTACTAATATATACAAAACAATTTAATTCAGAGACAAAAATAATTCGGAGAAAACACTAGTTAACAACATAACATTACCTAACACTTTGCCTTTACTGTCCATATTCCTATTAATGACCGAAAACTCCTCCCTCTTCTCAAGCCCCGCCCCATTGCCCGAATAGACTACAATACTGTATGTAGTTTAGTTATCACTGCATCTCTCGATACTAGTAGTGTCAATAATCCAGCGTGTTTGTAATACAAAATTTAATTCTAAAAAATAAAATTATCATGTTACACATTAACCGCCATGTCACAAATGCTACAAATTAACCGCCATGTCAATTAATGATATTAGGAATTAAATTCATTTTATATAATAAATCTTTCTGACTTAATAAAATAACATAAGTGCATATGCTATTTTATCGAATTTAAAAAAAATAGAATGGGAGATAATAAAAAATCTTATATGCAAAATTTTACGTTTACATAAGCGCTAGATAAATTGCATTTCAGAACCACATTCACGAGAGACTGCGCTTTTTGACTGTAAAAAACGTTTTTAGTTTTTTATGGGGTACTTCCAGAATCCAATAACTGAGCAATAATAAGCCGAGCAGTCAGAAGGCTCGTTTGTAGTGAACGCTGGTCCTGTTTGCTTTCCTACTATTTTACGGGATGCTGTTTAATGGAGATTTTTATATTCGACCATTTGCAAAATATAAAAGACAAATAGTACCTTCATTTGGCTGGAAGTTTTCATAAAACTACGTAATATGCAAATAAACAAATTCCCACTACGTTATTTAATGAATATTTGAATATGTACTGTCATATCATTAATTGACATGGGGGTTTCATTATGGTGTAACTTGATTATTTTAATTTTCACAATTAAACGTTGTTCTTCACACACGTTGAGTTATTGTGACTAGTACAGTTTCGAGAGATGCAGTCTCTCTTATCATCAGATGATAACTAAACTAAATACAGTATTGTAGTATATTTGGGAAATGGGGCGAGGCTTAGAAAGAGCGGGGAGGTATCGATCGTTAATCTTTACTGTCTATATTCCCATTGTTCCCATTGACAACAACTCAGCGTATGTGTAGTACACAATTTAGTATAGAATATTAAAATTGATAATGTCATGTTGGGTATCTTATTTTACAATTAATTAATTAATAAACTCATGTTTTACTTATATTTTTAATGATTTTTTACACTGTAAGCTTGTTAAAGTTATAAATGACGAGAGAATAGTGTACAACACATTGCGTGTCACGCACCATCTCCCATCGGAGGTATCAGGAACAGAAGCTGTAAAAAACTAACCAGAAGACACCCTGTTTAAAGGTACGAAAATAGATAAACGTAAACAAAAAGACATATAATAGTGAAAGTGGCACTAGTGAGTAGTTTGTTGGTCTAGTGATGAAGACGCTAGCCTAGTGATCTAGTGGTCGGGGGTTCGCGCCTCGTTCCAGGAACCCAGCAAGTTAGTTCTATTTTCATAGTACAAGCGTTTAGTTTAGTTTGAAAATAGTAAAAATATTGATGTGACATGTATTCTGTAAAAAAACAAGTATTTATATGTTTTATAGTATTTAAATTTAAATTTTGATTTATTTCTGCTCTTACACTTTCATTATAAAACAACACTTAAGTCTGAATTAAGTAAAGATTTAGTATAACTGTAGATAAAAATAAAAATAAATGAATGTATAAGGTCTTTTAATTCTCAATAGCTTTTTCTCCACTCCTACAATTGGCTCATGTATGAAACACAGTAATATTTTTAAAATGTAAACATTGTCACAGTACTGAAGGTACTATATTTTTCAAAGGCGTATAGTACCTACTTTAGAGCTATTTTATCACTAAAAATTAAATATCCACTTAATATATACTATATTGTAAAATTATATATATTGTATAGCATATAATTCGTACTGGAATATTAATATTTGTTTTTAGTTATATACTGTAAAATTTTAAACTGGTGTCTGATAAAACCCGCAATAATTGTATTAAAAATAAATTATAATATTATTTAAAATGTAAAAGAACTAACATCGAATTCAAATCGACTTTCAAATTTATTTAATTTATACCATAAACTCTAAAGCTTTAATTGACCCTCGATTTTGCAAAAGCCATGAGAATGGCAAAGAAATTCGTTTGAGTTTAAATTCTGCAGTTCAATAGCATCTTTCAGGAAGCAATCTGAATGAATACGAATCATTTCTTCACTTCATGAAAGAATCAGAAGAAGTTGCACACAAAAGATGCCCTTATTCGAGTCCCGATGAATTTCTTGCCTAGACTTGCCCTTTGCTATCCATCGGATGTAATTACCATTCACATTCATGCTTGGTGCGTTTTGTGAAAATTATTCAAGATTTAAAATGTGATACCGCGCTCTTACGAATTTACTTTTTAAATCAATTTATGTAATATTTTTAAAAAATTATTTGTTTTTAATTATCTAAATTGGTACATATTGTTGGTCTCTCTGTGTAGTGATTATGATCTAAACTTAAATTTTAGAATTTTTAATATATAAGTAAATAAGTATTAAAGGTAACTACCCAAATAAATTACTATTTTTTGGAGAATGTTTGCAATATTCTCAATGTCCTATTTTGCAATTGTTCAAAATTATTTTTAATATGAATTAATATATTAATTATAAATATATACATATAAAATAAACTTGATCGAAAAATATTGTTGTTGCGCCACCGGAATTCGAACCTGAATCTCTATCCTAACCGGGGAAGCTCCATTATGCAACTCTGCTACAGCGACAAATTTTACGAAAAAATAAATTGATAATTCTGGCGCCTGTTAAAATTCTGTAAAAATAAGATAGATGGCTCTTTCAAATAATGAAACGATTAAATGTATTAATATCAAAAAGGTAACTTATTGGTTCGAAAATTTTTCAATAAAAATATTGTTGCTGTATATTGTAGTTGTATAATGTACCTTCCCCGGTTTGGAAAGAGATCCAGGTTAAAATCCCGGTGGCGCAATAATAATATTTTTCAATAAAATTGATTTTATATGTATATTTTTCTAAATAATATATTTAATTAATATTTCATATATCACAGACTGTCTGTTCTGTTTCAACTTCACAATAAGAATGTGTTATAATAAGAAATTATTTTATCTCTCTTGGAACGGGTTACAAAGTTTTATATTCATGCCGAGCTTTTAATAAAATTAACTGAAACAGTAATTTTATTGATAAAAAATAAAGTATATTGACATATATAAAGATTAACACATTTTTTAATATGAAATTATATATGTACGTCAATGTAGCGAATCATGTTAAAAACCTTTCTTCAGTCCGTATTTTTTTCCTTAATCGTTAAAAAAATATATATTAAATATCTATCCACAAATTTACTATTTCAAATATTTAAAAAAATATTGTTTATCTTTATAATATAATTCCCTATGCAAAAGGAATATCCAAAGAAACGCTGATTTATCGTCATTGAATCCAGAGATTTGTAAAAAAGTCACTAGATATATTTAATACTATTAGTATAAATCACGTTGTGGATTGATATATTCACGTAAATCTTTAAAAAATTCTGATAATATTTCAGTTTCACAATGAAACTTTTGAAAGTATATTTTCATATCGCCAAAAATGTCAGTAAAGGAGTCCAAGTCTCCTCTCCCGTAGGTCTTCTTGTTTTATTTACATCTCCTAGGCAGGAAATAAACTCTTTTACGGTGCCTACTTTACGAGCTCTCCACCCATCAATTTACCTTTTTTTTACATCGCACGACGTGAAAAACAACCCTACTCTACACGCAAAATTCAGTGATATCAGTTATGGCGTACTACCCCCGACAGAAGGGTGGGTAGTTGCTAAGTTTTCTGGAAGTACAAAGGGTTTTCTTGAATGATGACTGGCCGCCTTTCCTCTCGTTCATTTATTAAATCCATATTTTATTCTGACAAGTAATAACAGGGAAGATTACTTGTCAGTTGCCCTTAATGACTGCGTGATTAAAATAAGGAAACCTACTTATTTTAATTATTATTCTTTTGTTAAACATTTTCTCTCCCCCAGTTTAAGATTTATGGTAATACAGGACTTGTTTTGTTCACGAAGTTTCGTATTTCATTGTTTAAACTCTGACAATAATATGAATCTGGATGTTATAATATTCACAACAACAAATTAATGGGATGAAAGTATTGTGACGAAATATCTCAAAATACCTGTAACTCTCTCAATAATTCAGCAAAAGATTAACATATACGAGACCATACAGTATCATCTGCATCTTCACTTATATATGACATATTATAATGTAGTTATAATATAATAAAGTATATTGAAGACTTCTGGTGAAATTGAAAGCTTATGGCGGACGCCTATAGAGACACTACAATCATATATTGTAAATTTCGTTCCTTCAAATCAAATATCGACATTTTTATAATTATAAAATATACATTTTAATTTAGAAAACGACACATTGAGTTGAAACGTACGTAGTCAATTCGAGTTTAATAATTAAACATAATATTTTTTATGGATTTTATAAAGTGTAATTTGATGTACAAGATCCAGGTAAGTACATACATAGGGTGCAATTTCTCAGTTTATTGTAAACAAAGTTGACCGCAAAAATCAGATTTTCCGAAAATTTCAACAAAGTATTAATTTTCATAAAAAAAACTTCCGAATTGTCTTATACGAGTGTGATAGAAAATGTTTCAAGAATTTAAGATCTAAACGGAAAGGAATTGGCACTTGTATTTTTACTAATTAAAATGTTACCTGTGAGATTGTCTCTGAAAAGGAATGATGGATTTCAATCAAATTTAATTTTAAGCGGATCTCATGAAAGTCCTGAAAAAAATAAAGTATAAGTATAAGTATATGAGAACTAAATTGATCTTCCAGTCAACACATTAAAAAAGATTTCAAATCGCCTTAGCTTAATTAGAGGTGTTAAAGTGACAATACTTCACCTTCAATACGAATACGAGTATTTTTATATTTTTTCTGAATATTATTACAGCTCGAGTCATTTTACTTATAAAGTTGAACATAATCTTTTATTAATAGAGATTAAAATTAGCTAAATTATTATGGACGATAAGGCTTTATTAGAACATCTGTTTTTATATTTTTGACAATTTACAAAACTCGTTTACAGTGCGTTCCAATCAGACCTGGGAATTAATTATATTAACATTTGAACACAAAATAAATTAACTACTTAGAAAGACATACAGAAAAAATTTGTTTATAGAAAAAATATTTTAGTATAATCCTGGTAGCAACTAAAATATTTATTGAGAAAAATAGATTCATTCTGTTTACGTTTCAAGTTGATTGATTCAAAAATACCACAAAAGTTTGTTCTGAAAAACTGAAACTTCACAATAATTATTTTTAGTAGGTATGTCTTTAATATATATTTTTTAGACGTCGTGTATTCCTGTAAATCCTCTTGTCAACAAAACACTTGAAATTGTCATAAAATATTCAGGTAATGATTTCCCATGAAAGCAAATTTACATTTCTGTTTTCGAGCTACGCATCAGCCGCCAAAAATTACGTCCTTCATCAAACAAAAAAGGTAGGTTGAAGAATTTTTTTGCGTCACAAATTGTGCGCTGGGACCTTTGACAACACCTCGAAGGCAGTTTATAGGATGGGGGTGGGGTTGCAGGCGCTGAACCGGGGTTGTAAAAAGCCTCGGCTTAAAAGGGGTCGCGAGATCGCATTGCCCCGGAAGGCCTGCACTTGGCATTCAACAATAAATGTCTGGAACCCTTTCATGGCAGAAGCATTGTAATACTTTTAGTTACTTGATGATTTGCATGAGAGACTACTTTTTTCCAAGATTTTCTTTTGATGCCGAAGGTACCTATTTATTTACTATAAAAAATTAAACAATTTTTTTTGTTTCAAGATACTGTATCTGGATTTCCTGCGTTCATATTGTAAGGTTATCACAATGATTTTTAAATAAAATAATGAACCAATTATTTTTTTTTTTTAAGATAAGCAAAATCAAAGTATTTATTAGAAAACTATCATACTTTTGATAAAAACTTGGGTTGTCTATTTTACATGTAAACGATGTTGGTCTTAAATTAAATGGAAATAAATAAATAACAAACAACCAACTAAATTTAACCACAAGTCACATTCTAAATTTTTTTCCTAAAAATTATTCTATTAATTTGTATAATCAAGTAACAATTTAAGTTAGGTACTAAATTATTTTTTTAAATATTTTTTTTTTTTTTAAATAAATTCTGTTAAAGAAACTACGTAACATATGTTTTTGATTAGTTAATGGCATCCTGAAGAAGAAAATGATATTTTTCGAAACCGGTACATGTATTTAATTCATTAAGTGGTAAATAAAACAAAGTTAACGATCTAAAATAACCGATTATTTTACCATTCCAATGTTACTTTTATGTGTTGTTTTATGTATTGTCAGTATGTATCTAAGGGGAACTTTTAATTTAATATATACATATTTGGAAAGACACTTGGATACGACGTAAAAATTGTACTTTTTCAATAAACTCATACATACTACCATAAAAATATTGTTACCCACATTTATAAGTGTAAAAATATACATTATGAAGAAATATAGCATCCAATAAACATAAGTACAAAACTCAAAAACCTTTAATTATCCCCAAAGCTCGAAACGCATATACACAAAGAAGTTTCTGGTATTTTGTAGCTTAACTTCCAAAATTAAAATTTCAACGATTTATAAAAATATGGATATTCAGTAAAGAACTTATATATATATATATATATATATCAATATACTCATAGAAACAAATTAATTATATTTATAGCTAAAACTTGCTCAACTTTATTGTAGGAACATTTTGTATACATTGTATATGCTTCAGATTTTGTTTAACACCCGAATAATAAAATTTATCAGCTTTTTTACATAATATTTATTATTTACTTACTAAAATACTTAGTATACGTATATATCTATTATAAATGCATTGTTATCAAAATAAATATTTTCACGATAATCTCCTTGTAAAGTTTTCTCGTCTCAATATAACGTTTCTGGCAAGAAAGGCGTAGTACGATTAATAATAGTAGGTATGTAATAATTATATAAAAATATATTTTTTAATGTAAATTTATTTTAACGTGAATTAAACCCCAATGTTCAATACACGCAAATTTCATAATTATTATTATATTAAATGTATTCACGTGTGTAATGTTTTTCATACCAATGTGTTTGAAAAGGGTCAATTATCGAACCATTATTTAATTGGATTATTTTATATGAAACAAATGAAATATGAATAATAATTGTTTGCTATTAAAACGTTGAAATTCCCGGCAAACGCCGTCGGTACAGTAGAGTACTGGACAAACGGTAATAATGATTTCGCTTAACATTCAATAATCAAATCAAGGATAAAAGCACCCGTCCGTTATGGCCTTTGATGAGATCAAATCTTGTTATGTTGTAGCGATTCAATAACTGAGCAGAATCTGTATTGCGAATTGGAATAATTAATTTCCATTTGTCGGCTCAAAAGATAATAATTAAATATTAAAATAATATATTCCACGCATTACAATCAAAGCAATGTACAATATAATTAATAAAAATCGATCGCTACAGAAATTTCAATATCACTTAGGTGTCTGTGTTTCTGTCTATTTGAACGCGAAGCTTAACTAATATTATTCACCATAGCAGAAAACCGAGTGCAATAGACATCGCGGTTAGTTACGAAACCGCCTGTATCTGTCGGTAACACGTCGAGTACAGGTGATTTTATTACTAACCATTCTGGAAGCATGCATGCAAGTTTGGTTGGCAACAACCCCATGTCGCTTCTTAGTAAATTATATATATAAATATACACTCATTACATTATATATTAACCTAATAAAAATATAACAATACATTTTATTAACATTAATACAATATTTCATAATAATAAAATCGACAATTACAAGCAATGGATTTTAAATTTTTTATTTTTATTTATTTGAAATTTTTACAATTTTTTCATAATATGGGTTATTAATTAAGTATTGTACATTATTAAAATTACATATTTTTTATTCGCTTACCCCTTGCGCTTGGATATTATTTATAAATCTCTAAAAAATTTAACTTAAATGAATTGCGGTTTACAATATTAGATGTATATTTATCCGCTGATAAATGATATGTATTACTATTCGATGAGAATGTGTATTTTAAAGAATTTGAGAGTATATAAGTGAGTAAGGTATATAAAAAAAAATATTTATAATACTCGTAACACACAATACGTAGTTAATGTACATTTTTAGGATGACTA
Source organism: Eubasilissa splendida (assembly GCA_031772225.1). Taxonomy (NCBI): domain Eukaryota; kingdom Metazoa; phylum Arthropoda; class Insecta; order Trichoptera; family Phryganeidae; genus Eubasilissa; species Eubasilissa splendida. The sequence goes on along the minus strand of CM062858.1, from coordinate 24,970,419 downwards.
TACTATAACAGTCGGGCTAATTTTATATGCACCATATTGTAAAATCAAGTTCTGAATATAATATTTTCAAGTGCTTTATGTTGCTAAGAAGCTGGCGTAGCATTAGAATTGGGCCGAAGTAAAGAATTGACTTGATTATTCATAACATTATGTTCATGATATGTGATTTAATTATTGTTATGTATGTATGTTATGTATCTTGAGATATAGGTCGATTTTTTGATCTTGAAACTTCAAGAATGTGCTGTGTACCGATTATTATGAAGATATGATTAATATTTTTTCATTCTTTAGCCATAAGATTTGTTTAATGTTTAATTATTTAATGGATAGAAAATGAAATAATATTAATCAAATCTTAATAATACACAACACATTCACGAAGTGCCATGACTAAAAAAATGACCTGTACCTTATTATGAATTTTTAAATATATTTATTTATTTATTAATCTGATATAAGTACAATGATATAATACTTATTTTTTCATGCTACACTTCTCTCCAAAGCATATACTAAATTATATTTATGATTAGTTATATTCTACTCTCACGGGATAATTACTCAGAAACCGTTCGGCATTAAATAATATAAATCAAATTTATAAAATAGAATTTTATTATTTTTATTATATGTAATATATAACCAGAGAGTTACACTACCTTAATATTTTTTAATTAAAATAATTACAAAAATTCACATTATTCGATAAGATAAAAACTTTATCGGTTATAATGAAAAAAAATTAAAATCGAGATCTTTTTGACAGAGGGTTACATTAAATACTGAAATTCAAGACCACTATTATGGCAGCTATTATAATAGACACTACTTTTCCAGTGTAGTAGCTAGTGCAAACATTATGATTAAAACAATTAAATTTATATTAAAATATTAGTGTAAAAATAAAAAAACATCGATTCGGTAAAATAACTAATTAAAAGTAAATTCTAAAATAAACACAAAATAGAAGTTAAGTTAAAATAGTCATTGCAATAAAGTTAATTTTTTCAGTAAGTGGAAATATCCACAACTAGATTTCATTTTCATTTTATTATCTCCGTCTGTTTTCATTATTAAAGGCTTATTATATCGTCTGCATTGTAAAAAGAAATTTAGAAGAAATTTATTAAGAAACATGAACATTAAATTTTATTTTTTACATATTATACATTATAAACATTCTTATACAAATATTCAAAACTACATTTATACATATTGATATACAAAAAATTCGAACAAGCTTCCTAATGTAAGAGATGTTCATTGTCTCCTTAACTAGACCGAAGTCTGTACCAAAGGAGACATACGCTTTATACGCTTTATTTTATTAAAAATATAAAAATAACAAAATACACATCTGATACAAGTGTAATGTTCCTGGTACAAAAGTTGACCGGGTGCATTTGTATTTTTCAGAGAGAAATAATGTTTGTCCGTGGCGTAAAGCCCTCTTTCTGAAATATGCTGATAATGGAGGCTGGTGCAAACTTTCACAATTTTCAGTTCAGAAAACATGAAAATGGACAACGCCTGGTTTCTGCTTCTGCATAAATAGGACCGCTCTCGCCGGATATATTTGAATTTGGAAATTTTATTCGATGCGAAGGTTCGCTGAAAAAAAAGTCCCGATATACTAAAAAAACAAAATGATTGAATCGTCATGCCTTTTTTTTGTGGTTGACATTTAAATTCCAAAACAATGTGTATCCTTCTATAGATAATTTACTGCATACAATTCTTTTTATTTCTTTTCCCGATTTGGTATCATTCTAGGCCAGGTGTCGGCAGACCGCGGCTCGCTAACCGCATGCGGCTCTTCTCAAAAATATTTGCGACTTTTCAACTCCAGCTCATATTTTTAACTATAATCATATTTGATACATGGAATAGCTTGCCTGAAATATATGACACACTAAAAAAACAAACATTTGTCAATCTTTGGCTCCATCTATTTATGCAAACAAAAAATAAGTTAAGAAGCAAATCAACCGAGAATAATTTACAATGTCGCCTAAAATTGAACATGTTAGTTGCTTGCCACACATAGCATGCAAGGTCACTGTTCTAACTAGTCAATTTTGTAAAGTCCAAAAGTATTTTATTAGTGTCTACTCATTTAGTTTTCTTGTTCTATAAGTAGTGCACTAAGTTACTAAAGCTTATAACTATATTATTATAAGTAGCTAACGACTTTAATTGTATTAATCATTTGAGTTTTAAATAAAAAAATTGATATAAACTCGTTTTTAATCGTCATTAAAATTTATATAGCTACAGTAAAAAATTATGTTCTGTTATAATCTGTATAATCTGTTAACTTAATATTTGGTTCTTCTTTCTAGAAAGTCTACTGATCTTTGTCCTAGGACAATATAGCCATTTAAATACATAGTGCACAGTGTTGCCCGAGAATTCACGGAGAGGGTAAGAGTATTAGGGGGTAAAACAGCCAAGGAAGTGGGAGAATGCCTATGTTTTGCGCAGAGTTCTAAAGAGAAACAATGCAAAACTTGATGAAGATCGTAGGAGAATTTAAGAGATTTATATCAACAACAATTTATATGAACAAGTTTATGTAAAGGTTTCACCAAGGAAACTATATACAAAAAACTACTATACGACTACAACTTATGCGAAGCGCATTTTTTAGGTAAGTACCGGATTTTTTTTTTTTTAAGAAACAAAACATATTTTTTACAATACTTTACTTTCTTCAAATGCTACATACTTTAAACTACTTTTCAACATAGTCGCCACCATTACTAAGACAATTGTCATAACGAGGCACCAATTTTTGTATACCTTCATCATAGAACGACGCCGCCTGGGACTCCGTTTTTGAGTTCATCATCGTCATAAAAACGCTTGCCACCAAGGAACCGCTTCAGATGAAGGAATATATGGAAATCACTTGGCGTTAAATCAAAATAAAACAGGAGATACTTGGCAATGAATATTAGCTGGTTTCATGTTTCATGCATTCGAGAAACGAATCACGGACGGTATCTCACAGTTAACCAGCTGATCTATTGTCTTGAACATTTCAACCACTCACTACATGTGAATGCCTCTAATATTGCATGTGGTGAGTCAACAAATTAATGAAATCATTGTGCATGCGCAACATCGTAACCGTAGCGCTACACCGGAAATATCCGGCAACGGTACATTCATATATATATATACTCACTCATTGCTGATGGACTAGACAATTGTTATTATTATTATTTCGATATGATTCAAATACATAATTATATAAATAGGTTTTTGATACTTTTACTTATTTTTATATAATTAGGTTATTATAAATCTATTGTAAATAAACTGGTGATGAGCCAAGATCTGTTGAACGGATAAAACACGAGAAACGGAAGATTATAAATACTTTGATTGTAAAAAAAATACTTGCTTTATAAAAAAATCCGTCGATTCCAAAGATAAATTATCCTCTGCTTATAATATATGCATTTACTTGAACTTTTCAAAAAAAGAACTCTGCTGAATTTTAAAATAACGACATGGCAAGTTAATTGGTCCGTATAAATTTATCGTTGGCAATAATTATTTTGGGTGGAAAAGTTCAATGAAAAAATGTTTATCTTTTATATTATTTCTTTGTTGAGTTGAAAAACATGTCAAGGGAATATTTTTATTTATAAAACATCGAATATCTGTAAAAGAGTTTAAAAAAATTATAATATGTATTAACGAGATTTTTATTATATTTTTTAAAAATTATATTAAAAATAGCTGTGTAAAATCATTTATTAATTAGAACTACGCATATTTAAACGTCGCGTAAAAACCTTATACACGGAATAAAGACAGATATTGTGACGTCTGTATGTGAAAAATTCTCAAAAACTATTCGAATCGCATAAATCTAAATCATTAATTTAAATTAATACCTACCATGTTAAAAATAAAGAATGATATTTTACACATGCTCAGAAATATTTCGAGTACAATATACATAGCATTTAAAAAAAATCATAACATCTGTTTTTGAGAATTAATATAACATTCAAAATTAGAAGAAGAAAAACATGTTTGGTTATAATTACACGAATCAGCATACTTAACATTACAAATAACTAATGTTTGAAATGATATTCATCCTATATACATCTAACCCATTGCAGAAATATTTAAATAAATACATTTTCTATTATGTACAACGTCTGGTTCATTTCCTTTGCAAGACTCGGATATTTTACTGCGAAGTTGAATACGATAAGCACAGGTGGCGCTAGTTTGGAAACGGAACCCGAATATTTCCATATTTGAAATTCCATTAGTTCCTTTCAGAATGGCGGGAAAATCTGCAATTCAAACGCGTGACGCGTTCTAAACTGGCTAACAAAAGATATGAATATTATTGTGTACGTCATATTTAAATTTTGCACCCTTGAGAGACGATAGTGGATTATCATTTTTAATTTTAAAAATATATTTTATATGGGTACATTAATGTATGAAATTAGAAGACACATTTTGTTTTGAATATATATGTAGTTAAGTTAGAAAAGTAAAAAACTTGATCTGAACATTTAAAAAAATAAAGTAATGCATATTTTTGATATAATATAAATAATTCACTTAATTTTTTTATTTATTTAATTGTCCCAAACGACGAAGATATGATAAAAGGCTGTAGATTATTGTAAATGGGCCATTAATACGTGTAACTTCGTAGTATATCTTCATAGGCAGTTCAGTTCTTCCACAGACATAACAACCTGATGGTGAAAAGGGGACCCATGTACTTTCGACTAGAGCGATCGGCCACTAATATACATATGTATTTACCAATCCGTTGCCTTTGTAGAAGATGCCATGATTAGAGTCCACCATTTTAAAATAAAAAAAATTTTAATCATGGCTCTGCTACCAAGAGGAACCGAAGATCGTAAGACATCCCGGTTATGGTAAGATTGGTTTAGCTGAACCACAGCTCTGGATTATTACTTCAAAAGATGTAAATAGTTATTCTTCCACTGATAATCGATAAAAGACAAAACCGTAAACACAATGAGTTGTATAAGTTACAATTTATCATTATACCTTAATATAATTTTTAATTTTTGAAACATTAAAATGTGGAAAAGCTAACATACTCAGTGACGTAACTATTCCAATTCAGCCAATGCGCTGCATTGAGGCCCATGTTATATAAGGACCAAAAAGTCTGTCATCGCTCTACAACACTTTTTGTATCGATACTTTCCTCAGCGCTAAAATGTACTCATTTTTTTTACATCCACCACACCAAGAAATATAACCATAAAATTTAAAATATCATTTCTCACTTGCATTAGGAAAATAAGTGAAATTATTATCATATATATCAGGTTATCTATATATATCTACCAAAAATGTACTTTAAGAAAAGGTAAATATTAAAACAGAGAAGAATTCAATTTTATTCCACTACTATTACAAGGTACAACTTAATTCATAGTTTTTATATACCAGAAACAAATAAGAGGTCTTTTTTCCCACTTTGCATTAGGGCCCAATTTTTATAGTTACGCCACTGAACCTACCTATTTTGTATTTAGTATGCTTGCAATACGCTACTGCATCAATTTGAAGCATGATTAGAATTCATATTTTTATTCTGAACTTAAAATATTTATAAATAATAAGATAAAAAAATTCATTTAAACCACTATTTATTGATAATCAACATGTTTTGATACCCATGGTATCTTCTTCAGGAAACAATGTATGCTCATATTAAAAATACAAGCATTTTTAATTTTAGTATACATTTATTCCTGAAGAAGATACCATAATCAATACCGTATCAATAAATAGTGGTTTAAACGAAGTGTTTTATCTTATTATTTATATAATATGTGACCACAAAGTAATTTAGCTAATGTTGAAGAAGTTCTAAATATGTATTTTGCTTTTAAAATTATATGGATTATTGTAGGAGTGATATATCTGTCTTCATAAATTAATAAATACTTTGGATACAGATACAATTAAATTATTTAATATTATAATTTCTTTCTGAATTCACTTACATTATATATTAATATTTTTAAATTAGCTTTAATTTAATTTAGCTATTGTACAAATTGGGTTAACCCTTATCACATCTTTATTATATTTCGCCAACTTTCACTGTCAAAACGTGTATTAAATAATGCGTTCCATAAAACAAGACTTTCTGAAAATTCGGGAATGTGTCAGTTAAAAAAACTTGATTGACCTCGATGAAACAACAGCTGTAAAATATAAAAATTACGTCGACTTTAATGTTCGAATTCGATGTAAAATGCTACAAGGATTAGAAATGAACGTTTATAAATAAAGGCAGGTTGATGTTCTACAATTAATTCAGGATGAGTGAGAGTTGTAATTTTCGTCAATAAAAAAGTTAACCTTTTGGTAGAACTCGTGACTTTATTTAAATTATTTAAAAAACCTAATTTAATTTGCGTGTGATCTGTCACTTGTTTTGTGTATGTGTGTGTATATCCGCAGCAAAAGCGGCGTAACATCAGACGGATGATTGTGTGAGTGTGTGCGTGTGTGGGAGAGCCATTATAAATCGCCGCACCCTTGGGAAGCGCTCTCTTAGCTACGCGACTTTCACTTGTACTTACTCTGACTGTAAATCTTGTATAAATCCGTATACCATTTGGTGTTGTAATAAACCTAGAATTGTTGTAAGGAAGGAAAAGTTTTGTTGCGATAATATCTACTTACCAAGAACACAAAACATTAAAGCAGAGGATAGAAATCCAAGAGTTACCACAATTTGACAAATATCTTTAGCAGTCTCGCTGCTATTTAAATTTATTTATTATCATTTAATTCAAAACGTTAGTTTTTAATAATACGTTATTTCATTATTGACATTTTAATAAAAAATCTACTAATAATATATACGATGTGAAACATAATAATTTTCTGAATAATTTGAAGGCTTTATGTGAAAATCCTCCCCTATATTTCACCCCTTGAACAAGACGAGGACGTGCTGATAGAGGTCGGGCTCAGCCAGTTCCATAAACAATCCGAGAAACATCTTAGCATAGAGACAAGGCGAATTTGCGTTATCAATGCGTAAAGTACGGTAGGCAATTTTCATTAAATTTAATATTCCATCAATTCTAAACATCTTGGTTCAGCCCCGCACCACCTGACACTCCTGAACTCTATCATATTTATAGTAAGTTTCTCTCAAATTGACAATTCCATATAAATAAGCCTCTAAGATAGACTTCAATATTATCTGCTAATGAGATCAATAAATAAATTGAAATGAATCACTTCATCTATTTACGTAATGGTATAATAATAATGTATAAGCTAACATTATATTTACAATGTGGCAAGTGATAGCACGTCACAAAAACTTTTAGAGTTGTGTTAGCGGAATGATGAAATTTAACAGAACAGAGGGATTTTAAAATTATTATGAAAAATTCTAAAAAAAAAAGAAATGTTTACATGAACAATGTGCATTTCAATAATGTTTTTTTCTGAGATTTTTTACAATGTATGCGCCGCATTCAATGCCCTGCTTATCATACTAGTTTTCAGTCAATGCTTTTCTGTACTGATGAAATGAGATATGATTTTTTTCGTATAATGTTGATATGCGCGATGAATGGAGAAAGTAATTAAAAATCTTCTGTATACAGTTTTCTGGGCTATTTTGTCATGTATATTTGACCTTTTTGGACTACGTTTTCCGTTGCAGGGTTCATCAATAGGGCTAATGTGATCTGCAACGGGCCATTATCAGGCAATATGATTCGAAACATCAACCAGAAATGTCAGGTATATACATAAAACTGCACACAGAAGACTTTGAATTATTTTCTCCATTCGTAATTCACAAAGTTATTCAAATTATATAAAAACTTTTTATTTTTTATTTTTAATCGTCAACGGGAAACTCAATTTACTCACTTTAGAAAAGTGTATTAACCTCTCGCCCATTGCGGCGTGAAAATACTATCTAGAAATCATTCCAACCAATTCACACCATGTCCAACGATATTAACAAGTTAGTCCTGAATTTAATAACTTAATAACATAGCAAATTACTAAAAATCCGCACTTCTATTAAAAAAAAACTTCTTGAGAACACATCAAAGTCATTCGAAAATAAGAAGTGACTTGATCATAAATCTTTTTTAAATTTGCTGAAGAAAGCGAGACGTATTTCTTTTTTTAAGTGGTTTATTTTTTGTAAACAACATTATTAAATAAAATTTCTGGTAACTGCTTGAAATGCCTGGTAACTGGGTGAAACTATTGATACGTAGAATTAAAAGGGAAAGAAAATAAATCTTTTCAACTGATTTTTAACGCGGCATGGAGTTCAAAGGATAAAGTTAAATTACTTTTCCTGATATTAAATTATATTCCAGGGGATCCGCTACGGCACTCGGATAACTTTGAATTTTTAAATGTGACTGTTCATTGAATCATTCATAACTTTTTGAAATCTCACGGATTTCGGAAAGAACTTGAAAAATCATTTACATTTTCTGAAATTTGAATATCGTAATAACTTATACGGGATGGATATTATGAGAAAGTTATTAATTATAATTTATTGAAATATTTGCATATCAAATGGCAGGCTTTCAATATTTTATAAATGATTTTTAACGTTTAGAAAATAAATTTTATTATGTTTCAAAATATTTTAAAAGAAAATTTTGATTGTTTAAATTTCTTACTGGAACAGTAAAGTATTTACATGCAGATTTAAAATTAAAACTTTGCATTAAATACAAAAATAAATCTTTGTGGAAGGAATCAGCATAATTTAATTTATTTTTCAGCCAGTTATTTTCGTGTTTTAGAGTATTTTGTAAATCGATAGTAAAAATAATCGTTAAACAAGAAACAATGAAATTAGTATATTTTAACCCGCAATAACATACAAAGTGTTTCATCGCAAAATGCTGACATCATCAGTCTAGTGTTTACAAAAAAATAATGTATCTTAAATTGTATCTACATAATGAGTTTTAATTATATAATGAGTAGCTTGTGGTGTAGTGCTTACGACGTCGGCCAAGTAATCTTGTAGTGAAGGGTTCGCGCCTCGTTTAGCTTAGTTTTAAAATAGTAAGAATGTGACAAATAAATTCCATGTACGCATCTCTATTTTTTTAAAAAGAAAAAAAAAAGATAAATTATCACGTTAAAACACTTTGACGTTTGAAAATGTGACGAAAGATGACACAGACAAAACAAATAAGAAAAATCATAGTTTTGGATGTAATTAAGATATTAGCCGCCAAGTATATTAATGAATGGTGTGGCGTTTTAGTTTCTCGGGTTCTGATTAAATTTAAATATATAAAATTATAAATTAATACATATTTTTATGCCTCTTTAGTATGATATCAAGAGCCAGGATAATTATTATAACTTTATAAATTATGTATTTGTGTTTATTTTTATTTTTTTAAGTGCAACAACCTTCCTATAAAATAAATATATAGGTACCTACATCACAATACATGTGTAAATGTTATAATAAAATAATTACGTAGAGATATTTTGTACACTGGTGAACCAAAATTGTGTTAATAAAATAAGGGTAGCTATTAAACTACCTACGTTATTGAAAAGTAAAGGCTATTGTTACAAACTGCGACCGATTTCATTGATTTGCAACATCGACAGTCCGGATGGGGCGCGCAGTTAGATAGCAGAATCCTAATGTATGCCGTGGCTTACTGCAATTTATTTAGTTTAGGGATGTTTCCCTAACGTATCGGCACTTCATACAAACCATTACACATTTGCAGTGACTCGGAATGATATTGATTTAGACAGATAAACACGTAAATTATTACGGTATGACATTTTTATTAATAAAATAATTAATTGAACTCCTTATAGATTCCCAAAGAAAGACGGAGAAAATAAAGATCTCACAAAGCTGAATACATTTTTTAATCACGTATATTTGATCGGAATATGCATAATATTATACAATATTAAGTAATATCTTTTATTGAGGAGAACAAATTCTTATTATGAAGTTCTAATTATTCAGAACATTGGTATGTGATGTTTTAAATACTAATTAAATGTATTTTAGCCACGTAGCCTCCCATTTATTCAGATTAAACTTAATAAATTCTCCAATGTGTGAGTATGGTGTCGAGGAAAAAACCCTTGACCATATCTTTTTTGCCTATCCATGCGGATCACAGGTTGTTTTTACAATAATTTCGTCAATAGGTAATTTTCAACTCCCGATTAACTTGTATCATCTTCTTTCCCTTAACTCGCCACATTTAATCTATATAATAGCAAATTTTTTGAACGACAATGGTATTGACTTGTAATATAATATTTCCTATTCTATAATATATGGTACTTTTTTCTATAAAATAAAGTTTTTACTTAATTAATGGCACAAATCACTATTGAATGGTGGATTGCCTATTTAAAATAAGAAGAACTAATACGTGCGTAAATTTCAGGCTGATAGAGCTGTTGTTAGCAAGCTATTGAGAAGAAAACAGATATCAGCGTGTGCACTATTATGAGAGATCTATCAACGTGAGAGATTTCATAGTAAAAAGGTGATTACACAATTAGATCAAAATCAAAAAGAGTTTATCACCAAACTATTTAGTAATATACACGAACCCAAAATCTGGCGAACAGATAAATCAATTGGTACTTAACCGACATTCAATTTAGCTATTTCGCATGGATAACTATTCCATTTACAAATTATCTCCTAAAATTAAATACCAATTATGAATGAAAGGGAAACATTGCTTTTGTATTCACGTTGAACTATAACTTTTTCTATATACTACCATTATATGATTTTTGTAAAGCGTAATATTTTTTTGAGTCAAATAGAATTTATCATTAAAATAGTACTAAACTATTTCAAAACTATTTATTGATGAGTTTTATTAGTTATTGATGCGTAGTTTGTATGCATGTCTCATAACATATTAAAATTCTCAATTCACAAGAAGATAAAATAGAATTTATGGCAATTTATTTATTGTAAAATTACAATCCTGGCAGCATTTTAGTCAAGATGGCTTAATTTAATGCAATATATGGTTACGGCACATTTTAGCCTTAGAGGATAGGAAGCCAGAAGTGCCATCACCAATCTAACTGAACTGAGAACAAACACTGAAGTGACACATTACACTATTAATTACAAGAAACATAACAAATCCCGACATTGTAAATATGATAATAGTCTTTGAAATCATATTTCTCCTTATTAAACTTTCCTTTCAGTGAAAACGCACAATTTTAATGATTTAGCACGTATAGATTTTTACCCAGCTTGCCGTGGGGTGAAGTCGCAACCAGAATTGAACTCCTCCTCCAGAAGGTTACCCCGACGCCATCTCGTCACTGTAGAGTCCGTCGAGCCCGTACGTCTGCCATCGCTCGCTACCGGCCTCCCCGCTGGTTACTGCAGAGTCTCATCTAATCCCGCGGATAGATCAGGCCCAGTTTCAATCTCTGAATCCACCGCGGGAACTCCACCTTCTGTCTTCACTATCTCCCGCCGCCATTTCCATCGCAGGAGCGGCACACCACCACCCGCTACCATAACGTGTTCCCCCTTCCTCGGCCGTTCGTCTTCTGTCCACAATCTGCGCAGCCAATCATCACGTTGTGCTGTACGTCGTACATTGGCGCGCAGATTAAAATATCACAATACATATTTTTTAAATCTTTATCAATTATTTTGTATTACGTATTTACGTTAGTAAATAGTAATATACAACCTTATTGAAAAAATAAGTAGGTATGTAATTTTTAGCGTAAATGAACCTGTGACAGAGCAAGTATTGAAAACAAGAAAAAAAATGGACAAAGGCAGTATATTATAATTAATGCATTTTTATGTTCAATAATTTTTTAAATGCAATCCATAGTAGATCGATCAATCAATCAATCAGATGGATAACAAAGAAAATATGAGTTGGATGTAATAAATACTGGCAGATAAATTTTTGATTTAAAAAAACTCGAATAATTTTTTAGAGAATCACTAAATATTTAATCAAACATTTTTTTTACTAATTATAAATTTATATATTTTTTATTATTATCACTCTTTATACTTAACATTATTGTATTACTTACAACGGTGATTATATACGCTAATCATAACTTAAAAGTGAAACTGAAATAATTGTCAATTAGTTTATTTTTTCGTAATATAATATTATACTAGCAAAAGGCTATTGCTTTATTTTTATTAAAGGTATATATTTATTGTACCTCTTAAAAAGTTATTGATTTTATCAGAGAGATGCCAACAGTCCCATAAAACCTATTTTTGATATCTTCCATAACCAACTGCGTCGCCTGACAACAGATTGGCAGTACATAAAAAGCGGTTTGTATCTTGGCTAAATATACATTATGTCATATAATTTCACGGTTTCGCCAAGCTTTATATGTATCATAAAATAAAATGGTATTGATAAAATATAAATACATGTATATGAAATAAATGCAAAAAAATTACTCGTATTTGAACCTGCGCTCCCAGAAGAAAAGTCAAACGCCTTTAACCACTCGGTTTCGGTCGGCGATACGAGACATGTTAATATTATAGTATTTATAATAAAAATGTACACGATACGAGTATTTGACGTTTTTGAAGTAATAGAATGAAGGGTAGATATGGCTGACAGTATGTTTTCAAATTGTTAAATTTTAATACAAACGTAGGATTCTATTAAAACTGTAATGATCCAAAGTGAGAGATAAATATCGCGCCAACGGAATGAAAAAACAAAGACCAAACGCCAAGGAAGATTTAATGCGACTCCATTTGATTTAATCAAACAATCCTTTGGAAAATAAACAAACAATATCCTTCCTACAGCCGCAAACCCTTACAATCCTGACATTTACACAATTGTAATATTTCACAAATATTGTAAAGGTCAGCAAAAAATAAATAAACAAATCAAAGTAAATAAAATTATTTATATTAGTATGCGTAACATTTATTAGAGCAACCGTATAAAAAAGTACATCTTTGGACAAATGCGAGTGTACAAGTCCACGGGTTCCTGGAATATGCGAGACTAAGGGCCGGTTGTGTAATCAGTAGTAACTTTTTACTTTACGGTTAATGAAGTAAAAATTTTGCGAAAGCGGGTTGTTTAATCGTTGGTAAAAAAATATTCACTTCTTGAAAATACATCCCCTAGTAAACTCATTTTACTCTCCTATATCTGATAGTTAAAACAAGAATCAATCGTTTAATATGGCTGGCTATTCACAGCTGTTCCAAAACTCATCTGAGACATTGAAAGCTGAAATATACGATAATTAATCATTCAATATCCCGCTATTTTAGTGATGTGAGTTTGTCCGATGACGATCTCGTTGTTTGATATACATTAGCACATAATCAGAAAAAATATTGCCACCGAAGAGATAGATTAAACAAGAGCGAAGAAAGCCACATAATAAAGGTGAGATTGTCTTTGACTATTTTTGAGAGTAGTAAATTTAGTATATCAACAACCCGCAAATAGTTTTTACTGGGGGCATTAGTAAAAAATTAATGTAGTTAAAAGTTACCATGGTAAAAATTGACACAGATCACACAACCGGCGCTAAGGATAAAGGTGGATCATCATCAGTTAGTTTAATATGCTGTCCATAAAAATGCACCGACAACATTTAAATAAATGACTCAACCATTGTGTTTAACCTTCATCGCTAGCACCGCAATGTTAAAAAATGTATTTTCAGGAAAATTTGTTTGTGTAAGATTAGATAATAAATAATTTTGAAAATGAATTTATGAAATTTTTAAGCAAGCTGTCAATGATTACAGTAGCAGTAGTACATTTTTTAATATTATTGAGCTTACATACTTTATTGACCTATACCATACCGTGATATAAAATACTCGTACGCATCCATGCTGTCAACTCATGTTACCGTAAGAAATTAGAATTTTATTAGCATTTGAAGTGTATAAAAATGCGTTTGAAAAAATGGTTAATGCCGTAAATTTACTATAAATATTAAGCACGTGAAAGTTTTTACGAAAATGGCGCTATACAAATTATCCAATATTATAATTGAAAGCATCAAGTCCTGTATAGGACGTTGCATTATATAATACAACCTTAATTTGTATCTATCTTTCTTTAATTAGTGAGAAAGAGACACGACGTACGTTTGTTATTCTTTTCACTGTGAAATTAATATACGATTTCTTTTTGTCTTGACACAAATTGTATTTTTGTCAACGTATTAATTTTACAATGGATTGAATTGAAATATAATTATTTTTTTAGGATTCACCTTACATACTAGATTTTTCACTAGTCATTTCTAAGCGTAAATAGTTTCCATCAATTTATCTAAAATATAAATTGCATGTTACGTGTATTTACCAAAATATCATAGGTTTAATTAGAGCGACAGATCTGTGTTACTGCATGGTTTGGAATGGGTTAAAAAACTTATATCTCATTTGTCATACAAAAATAAAATAAGTTTGTCACTTCACCTTAATTATCGGCACAAAATGATTGTACAATATGTATTTCATTTTTTGAAAGATTTCATACAATTATTATTAAGCCCTTGGTATGAGACATACAAAATAAGACCAATCTTCGGAGCATCATATTAACTAAGAATTTGTACATAAAAATCAACATACATTTTTTTTTAAATAGAGATACGTATACGGATTACATGTCACATCAATAATCTTTCTATTTTGAAACTAAGCTTAACGCTTGTAGTATGAAAATAGGACTAACTTACTGGTGTTCTGGAACAAGGCGCGAACCGCCAACCACTAGATTAATAGGCCAGCGTCTTAACCACCACACTAACAAGCTACTCAAGAATAAACTAAATAATAACAAACTGATAAACAAAAAGTTTTTTAACACTAGAATAAAAATAGTATATATTAAAAAACTGATAAACAAAAATGTATTTTTCACTGTGCATATAAAGAGCAAAGGGTGAGGAAGGGAGGGAAATGGGATGCAAAAAAAAATTGTTTATACATTTAAAAAAGTATATGCAATTAATATATATGCTCAGCCATACTTACCATTTATACCACTTCATACTTACCATTTATACCACTTCATTTTAATAACTGCGAAAAAAAGGTTGCACGATAAAGTAACTATATTATTAAAAATATCAAATGAATACTAGGGATGGTCAGTTATGAAAGGGTCACGAACAAAATGT
Organism: Eubasilissa splendida; assembly: GCA_031772225.1. Lineage (NCBI taxonomy): Eukaryota > Metazoa > Arthropoda > Insecta > Trichoptera > Phryganeidae > Eubasilissa > Eubasilissa splendida. The sequence goes on along the minus strand of CM062858.1, from coordinate 24,955,176 downwards.
TTATGCGCGCGACGTAATTTACGATCCTGTCTCTAATTCGGCATTTAAATATGGTAGGGGAGAAAAGGCTTCGAGGGGACACTTCCGGTCACCGTGGGGACGTCGCTCGCCAAAATCCAATTACATCTGCAAGTATCAAAACATCCCCTAAACTACGCCGTACGTCATGAGAGCGAGGTATTAAGCAGATTGAATTTCAAAGAATCGTTTTGCTACTCTGATTGATTGCCTAAATTATAGTTACCGAGGAGTCTAGATTCACACAGAGTCGAAGCCTCCCTTCCTTACTGGACGGAAGATAGCAGCGAATATAAGGCGTTCAAAAAATAGCTAGGACATCTAAACTGCACCCTTAACATACATTGTCTAATTGGCGGAGTTTTAATTTATAGATTGTTGTATTCAGTTTTTTGTGACACTACCTATTAATTATTGCGGAGAGGCTAAAAATAAAAAATAATAAAGTGCCATGTGTTACAAAAAATGTAATTAATTAAGGGTAATCCTGTACAATTTACTTGATAATATATAAATCAGTTACGACTCAGATATTTAATTAATCACATCTAGTATGTAGGGAATGACTCAGATATTTAATTAAATACATTTTTATGTTAAGTTTCAATTTCAGAACATAATTTTTCAGTATTTTAATACAAATTAAATTAATCAATTAGAATGATATACAAAAAAATCTATTATCGGTTGATATAGCGAAAATGGTTAACGCATTTCCTTGTATAGAAAAAGGTTCTGGTTCAAAGTCTGATAGAAACCAAATATTTCATTAAATGATATTAGGCAGGAAATTGAAGTAGTGTTGTATTTGGTTAGGAGGCACGCTACCTATAGGTCACTTTAAACAACTTTGTGTTTGTGTTTGCAAATCCCCTGTTTAAATAAATGAAACAGCACTAATAGCGAATGACTGTGGTCAGGCATAAAGCCATACAAAATTGAAGGGCGTTTCTTTATGGATTACGATATCTGTATACCGTGATATTTTTAACACCTAAGCTCTAAGAGAAGTCATGAAGAACGTATTTAAAAGAGCTCAAGGCTGTAATTTAAAATACATCATTTTGAAAACTAAGTGTAATAATTTTGGATATAATTAAATTTCTGTTTTATTTTCATTGTTTTGTATTTTATTGCAAAACATAACTTATGGGCCACCTGAATAATAATAAAATAAAATATGATACAAAATATTCGCAGTTAAAGTTTTAATATTCCTCATACCAATAAATATAATTAAAACGTTCGTTTTTTATGTATGTAATATCGATTTTGATTCCAATGAAATTCTTTGAGTTCAAAACATATTTATGAGGTAGTAAAATAACAATTTATTTATTAATATTTTTACTGCTGTAATTCTCGGGAAACCTATCCCAGGAACGGTGAAGATAAATTTATGTATTTTAAATTTATAAACTAGCATCTCCATTCAAAATGTGTAATATGGCTGTTAAAAAATAAAATCAAAGTAAATTAATAAAAGTCTAAATATTTGTAATGATTTATCTTAATAAACTTAAATTAACTGTATGTAATTCATTTACAACAGGTATGGCTCTAGTATGATGATACTGGAGCCAACCTATATCAGTTAATGACTGAGTGTAAAAAAATATATAATAATTTATAGAATTTATAGAAATATATAATAATATATAGAATAAGAAGGTTTCAACTATTATTTTGGGCTAATTTAAGTTATTACATAAAATGGGATCTAGATACATTATTCTTTATTTCTTCCATACACACCAACTCTATTTAACGGATATTTAAGGAAATAGCAAGAGCTGCATCAGTTATTTATTTTAATTTATAGATCATTATTGTTAATTTACAATGTCTTTATTTATTTATTATTTTTATCATCTCACAGTGGTCACTGATAATACTAAAAATAAGTTAAGACCTTAAAACTGATCATATTTGCATACTCGAAACAAAAGGGGTCGATATAATAAAGGAAAAGAAAAAAGTTAACTATAAATTAAAGCCACAAGATTTTAGTAACTAACTGCCAGAACGTAACTAACTGTTCTAACTTTAAAATGTATTTCAAAAAACGCGTTGCCTTATTGAGTAACATCAAAGCGAGAAAAAACAACTCTCAAAACGATTCCGGGATATGTTGGGAATTACTCTTTGGGGTTTCCTTCATATTAATTCATTTTCAACATAAAAATAATTAATTTTTTAAATTAATATAAAGTAAGTATATACTATATAGTATAATATAAAGTCTCTATGCGAGTTAGTGTGACACTAAAAAAAAGTGTAAATAATCTAATTTTGTATTCACTTGTCTAAGCGACACAATATAAAAAGTTGTTGAGTTAAATGAGGAACAAAATTGAAAACTGTCGCTCACATTAGTATACAAAGCAGGTACGCTATTAGTAATGGACCTTTTGGGACATCCCCTATTTGCTTAAATACACACAAAGGTTCCACACATTTAAAAAAAGGTTTGACTATCAACAATCTTTTTATTAGTATTTTTTGTGAAAAATTTGCATAGATATTTTTTATTTGGGTTTTTTATACGTTCGTGTGCAAACTTATTACAGAAAAGGACAAAGCTATATACATGGAGGTGCATTCAAATACTGCTACGAAAAGTCGAATTGAGCCAGCAAGAATATTTTAATGCGCGTCATGCTGTACATTTGAACAGATTTTATTATAGAATACAAAAAATTGTAGTTTTTAATACTCTGTCGCAAACCGTAAATAGAAAGACATTATGTGGGCGTATGAGGTCACGGTGCGATTACAAGATGTTCAAGGTCACGGAAAGAAGGGGTCGTTTCCGCGGCAATTTAAAATAACATTTCTTAAATACTATGCAAATAGTAGAAAAAAGCAATCTAATTTGAAACGGAGATTGATTGTGTGAAAATGAGTAAATAAGATAGTTTCACGACGAAAATAATTGCTGTTACAAAAAATTGTATAATTTTGTTTTTCTGCAAACATAACGTAATTTCCTAGAAGACAAAATAGGGTCATGTTTTTTAAACCACACAAATTCATCAATATGTTCCGAATTCATAAAACACACTTGGCGCGTCTTTTCAATTCAGCCGCGACCGTTGTTATTGACACAATTCCGCATCCAAATTCCCATCCATATATTTCATAATACTCGTCTTTTCAGTGTGAATTGTGACCTTGACGTCAGCAAACGTCAACTTGACTGATCTCGACATCGCGATAGCATTCGCGGTGTGGATATTTCAGCTCCAGTGCACCAGCATTGTATTTTAGTGATATTGTGTTTTGATCAAGTATTGTTTATTGTATATGTACTGTAGGTGAACATATGACATCGTCATATTCAATTGGGATCGGAGATCGGCTCATCTGCTTGCCATTTGTGTGATCTTGGCGGCGACTGCGGGGATGATCACGGATCTGTCGTATACAAGGTAAGGCGAGCAGTCCTTCCGAATTCCGGTTCCCGAGATTACTGGTCCTTCGACTAGAACTTTTATCCCTCACCAACCTCATCATGTATCAAGGTTTCACTACTTCCCTCTCATACCTTGCGATGATTCCGATTTACGACCGGAATAGTCGTATTCTATTCCGCGGGACGTGCGACCCGGAGATTTGCGCAATTCATTCATTTAGATCCTATAGATCAAGATTTACAGTTCGAATTCATGTGTGTTATAAAGTCATATTATTGATTTCAAAAACAAAATCAACTTAGGTAATATTTATTTTCATACTTCGATTACAATTTTATTTTATTATTTATTTTTAAAAAGATTAAGAAACTTGGAACGTTCCTGGTGCAGTCGGCATCAATCCTGGAGTAGATCGGCGCGCGCATACGCCCTGTCTTCAGGCACACGTGCGCCTCCCCTCCACGCCGGCCGCCGGTCACGTGCTCTGCACCACACAGACGACTGCGGAACCTGTCGGCGGGGCGAGTGTGTCGCTGAATTGTTCTCAACGAAGTAATTTTCATTAGAAATTGCGCACAGTGAGAGTGAAAATGTGATTCGTGTACACAAACAACGCTGAAAGCCCTAGCGACGACACGCGGTTATATTTGTAAATAAGACAGCCACACAATCACTAGGGTTAATTTAACTTTTCAATTAAAAATATTGTATATATTCAGGGACGTTCCGTGGGCATAGGCAAATAAGGCGGTGCCTGAGGGCGGCAAATTGGCGGCGGAGTGTAAATATTATATCTAATATAAATATTTATATTACTGACTCGTACAAAAAAAACTTGAAAATAAATTAAAAGCAAACTTTGAGAGTTCATTTCTCAGAATTGTACGAAAACAATCCGATAAATATATCCAACATAAGTTACATATATTTAGAAAATATCAATGAGCCAAATAAATAAATCATAAAACTATACATTTTCAAAGAACAACATCCATTTATAATCATAGTATTTATTTTAAAAATTTTAAATCATAATAAAATGATAAAGAATCGATATCACAATTTTTAACAATAATAGAAGTGGCATTCTGAAATTCGCCTAAGAGCGACACTTCACCTAGAGACGTCACTGTATATATCATTCCATACTGTCGAGTCTGTCGCGAATGTTCTATCGGCATCAGTGTCTACATCAAAAATAAATATTAGCCAAATTAAATAATATAAGTTTATGTTACTTATAAGAAATGGTAGGATATAGGTAGATTGTTTTAAATCTTGTATATTCTTCTTCTTCTTTAGCATCTTCATGAGCACATCATCGTTGTGGTCTAGCTTCAAAATGGCGGCTGTTTGAAAAATTCATTAATTCATTCCATTAATATTGATAACAGAGAAAAAGTAAAACAACGGAAATTAGCCTATTATTTTACACATGATGAAATCTACTTAATTCTTTTAGCCAATGTGGGAAGGAATTTTATTATAATTATGAAACTTTTCTACCTTGATTGACATCAGATTTTACAAATGTCATACGAACCTATACATCGACTATTTTTCGAACTAAAATGGATAATAGAATTGACTGCACTGAATTGATATTGGATTTTATTTACGTGGACGAGCTGCAATTTATTTCTAAATCTCTTAAAAAAAAATTGAAAATAACTTTTTGATGATACATGTATTTATCACGGAAGCGAATCACGTCCAACAACCCAAGAACTGTCTTACCTATCTCCACCAGCAAAAAATATTATACGGATTTTAGATAAATCACAAAAATATTTGCATGGTCAACCTAGTCAACTTTAAATTTCTGAAGAGAACTTTAACTGATTAAGCTTAAATGTCCTATTTAGAGGTCGCTAAATTCTATCTACATATATTAGCTAAGTGAGATATCTAAATCGATTTATTAACATTTTTAAGTATCACGAAATTATGTTCTGAAAAATATCATAGTTACTTTATAAATAAAATGTGATTTCATTAAAATTTACATAATTATTTCAACTCAATGACGTTATATTTATTTTTGAAGTATAGTGAATTTTTGACCGTTAGAAGTGACTGTCTTTTTAATTACAGTGTTTCTCAAAAACCTTTACGTAAAAGAACCTGTATGTTTTTCTAAAGTGATTTATTTAAAATTTGTTTTTATTAGCATGAAATAAGATATCATAGTTATATAAATAATATTATAAATAACCAACTAAATTTAACTAAAAGTCCCATTCTAAAGTATTATCAAGTAATAATGTAAGTTAGGTAATTAAATAACTATTGTTTTTTAAAAATATATTCTGTTAAAAAAACAATATAACTTATGTTTTTGATTAGTTAATGACATCCTGAAGAAGAAAATGATATTTTTCAAAACGTATTTTTAATTCATTAAGTGGTTAATAATTTAAAAACAATTTTTAAAAAAAAAAGTGTTTATATATTAAATTATTCAGGTTTTATTTTTTTAACAATTACGTGTAATTTTTAGGCTGCGCAAATATTATTAAACCAGACTATTAGACACCCTTTCCAAGCCCATCAAAACTCAGGTGGCACTTCATCTAATGTTCACCATGATATAAAATGCTTAGATAAACGAACAAATGATACAACACATCGCATTACATACCGAGGCCCATTGAGTTTACACGTAATTTGCTATGGCGATTACCGAGGGGTGACGCCGTGAGGGACATTAATGGGTGGAGGCTATATGGAACAACCCCTTCCCTGCATCCCCCGATAGACGACTTCACATTACATGATATTTAATTCTAAACCCTGGGAGCCACCTCACTCCTAGTTTCTTTAATATCGCTCTATAGACTTGTATTGTGATATCTAGTTAAATTATAGTATCTACTAGCACTAAACCTATAACGGTGTATTTTTTAAGCTGCTTACGTGAATTCATTATTTTTTCTTTATCAACATATATTTTTATTTATATTTACGCCTTTAGAGGCTTTTACAAGTAATTAATATAAACATGTGCAGCATATACAAAATAAATTAGATTTTAAATACAACATAGTAAAAGTAAATATATGAATATCAATTGAAGTATATATATATATCCATATTATATATATTAAAATACAGCAAAAGTACATATTTACGTCTATAAGAATAAAAATGCAGTAGAAGCACATATACATAAGAAAAGAAAATAAAAATAAAATATTTATTGACAAAAAATAAATCATAAAATTAAAAAATTGGATGAAAACGACGGCTTCAGTATATGAATCAGTTATAAACTTGTCTCAATACAGCATCAAAACATCTGAACATCGGAATATTTTGATAAGACCAAAATCGTTTCTAAGTATTTAATATATATTGTATTTATTTATTGAACCTCAAATGCTTTCATGGAATAGATAGAATGTACCAAAATATCATTATTATTGGTCAAATTCTAGTATTCTTAAGCATACCAGACAATAGTACATTTTAGTGTGAGCCTAAAACGCGCATCCGGCTTCTAGGAATTCTTTTTAAAAAGCCACAATGCCCGGTCAAAACGCACAGGATGGCAAGACTGACAGGATCGGAAATAATCCTTCCAGAATAAATTGTGAGTTATATACTCGTAAGGTTCTCGGCGAAACAATTACCTCAGCCTTCGGAAAGCAGCCAAATCGTTAAATAAAATCACAGAGCAATAAAAACAAAACAAAAATGTAAAAACAACATGCTGGTTCACAACAAATCTAAAATCGTGAGATCGGAAACGTTTTCTTCTTCTCGTGCCTTATCTTTGTTTATTGCGGTCCGGAAGAGCTCCAGTGTAGATTGGCTTAATCATTACCTTGGATTCAGCCACGATGTTTATTCTAGGCTCTTGACGTTCAGCAATCGGAAGCACAATATTTTATATTGATATGTACTGTTTTAACTACTTATTTTTCTTAACTCATTCCAACTGGTGGGATAAGATCCCGTGGACTGTATCGATTATAATAATGATTAGTTGACGTAATTTTAATTGAATTCAAGAGAGGAATATTGGCAAATGGATCTGGCCTACATTGATCTCGATCTTGGATTGGACGTCAAGTTTTCACCTCATGTTGACTCGCACCTTTTTAGTGAAGAACCGTGATATCACTGCACTTCCGGAGCTGTTTAGAACACTGCCTATTCGGGTTCCTAGCGTTACGCACGGCGCTACTTTCAGACGTTAAAAAAAAAACACAGATCTCGACGTTTCGGTGTTGGAAGGCAATCTGTTCCCCCGTCGGCGAAATCTCTAAGTAATTAGTTGGCCAGAGCGGGACAGGTTTATATTGGAAGAACAAGTTGCACATAAGTAGGTCCTCGACGTGTATCAACACCAACTATGCCATCTTTATTCGTAACTATATCATATGAATGATTTTGAATATATTCCACATCTCAAATTCATCAATCGATCTATCATTTCTTCTGTCCATGCTTTCTTTTCATAAAATAATATGAATAATATATAACATCTAGTCATTTTCATTCGCAGATAATAATAAAATAGGTATACTAGGTATCAAAAACAACTGTAGAAAAATTATTCTAATTTCTGAGAACAATTCTATAAATTTAAATTTATAATATAACCATGAATTTATTACATTAAAAAAGCCATGTTCTTTTATCCTTCCATACCGTACTCTGCTTTCGATTTAGTGTAAAATATTATCTACGATTTAAAATGTTTCATTAAAGGTGCTCAAATATAAATAATAACTTGCTAAAACTAAACTAAAATAATTAGCTTTACAAATTTAATAAAAATAAATTTATTTCAACATTTCATTTAACATTGGTAATAATCTAACTTAATATTATACCAAAAATTACAAACTCGCTCGCTTAACTTATAAATTGACGAACATCTATTACTTTTATCTATACAAAATTCATCATCATACGAAATACGGAATGACGTTGGAATACATCATGAAAATAAAACCTTTAGTCTGTTAAGCAAATCAAATACGTAAACTATATCATTGAGTATTAATCATTTTCGAAGAATTAATCACAAATTGTTTAAAAAATAGGCAGACGTAACAACAAAACATTAATATCGATTCAGTAAGAAAATATTTAGTTCAGTATGACTATTATGCGGATTGAATAAACGAATTAGATTCGCACTAATAAATATGTACTTGCGAATTGCCTGCCAGCATTACCAAGATTTGATGCAAAATTTTCTAAATAATCCACGGCTAGACTATATTCTAGCCATGGGTTATACTAATCCGAATAATAACGGCTAAAATTGTGTAGGGTCTGTTCATAATATAAGAATTATTATATTTAATGCACAACTTTTTTGACTCTTTATCCAGGATTTCTTTATCATAAGGAGAACGTAAAACACTACTTGCACCCACTATCTTCCACTCAATTTTTAATTTTTATTAGAGTGAATAAAACTTCTTACATCTTAGTTGGATTAGATTTTTTTTTACTTAAGCTAAAGCTGCGGCTGGAGCTCAGCACCAACTCTCTGGTGCAAGCGGCGCTCTCATGAACAGCTGGTTCCCTGACCAGAGAATGGCAACGCCTACAGAATAGCTACATATACAACAATGGCCGTGATTGAAGTAGTTATATATGTAATATTTATATTTTGTATGTATATATGTGTGAACTTTATACTTTTTTTATTTTTATTTATTAATATTTTCCTTGGTTTTCTTTTTCATAGCATTATATTTATTTCGTAACTTTAATGTATAACATAATATTTATTATCTTTATGGCGAATCGAGTTAAAAAAAAACCCGATCACGCTGGAATAAACACATTATTATTATTATTTACCATTTCTTGAAATTGACATACTTTACATTGAATTGTCATTTTAAAAGTTCATAAAATAAATAAAAGAGATAAGTAAGCCTATAGTCTCATAATTCAGTTCAATGGAAATTTCAGCTTCTCAATATTACTTGTATCGAGAACTCTTTAAGACTCGGATCTTTTTCTTCAACGTTTCTCATAGCAGATCGCAAAATCTGCTATCCTAGAGATACGTAGATCAGCCAACTAGCCTTTTTTTAAAACTAGACTTATATAAAAATAATGCGAATACATTAATTTATTTTCCTGTACATGTCCACCCAATTCATCTCGGCCAGTTCCAGCTAATGCGCTTCGAAATCCTTACACGTTGTACCGGGCATTAGCCGTGTTCGTCCCTTTGTCGTCTTTTGTCCGAGGGCGTAGTCCGAGGGGGGTTTGTCTTAATTCTGAAGAAAACCTTCCGAACCCTATCCACATTGTACGCAGATTTAATGCGGCATCCCTTACCGCGGTCATATCTAAAAACATTAATCAAATTAACAATACAAATATGACGAAATCTACATCACTGTCAGCGGAACGCGTAACATCATTATTTAATCCTGAATATATTTTTCGCGATAGAAATTAAACTCGTGTCGATGCCAGTCGGAGGTAAAAAATTAAATAATGTTGCCTGAAAAGATGAGAAATATAATGTGACTGACAACGGGTATTAGTGTTTAACACAAACACTAAATATTGTATTTTAATGAATACAAATTGTAACAGTTATAAAGGTCGAAGCGGGCGATGGTGAGTAAATTAGAATAAGCGCTAGTTTTATATTTAGCTCAAGAGGGGTGCAAATACATATATTTTTTTAAGTTTTGGCGAATTAACCAATAGTGTTTTATAGTTTATGCTTAGACGTAACTATGGATTTGATTCTCGATGGTGATTATATTTTTAGATAGACATTTTTTTTTTCTATGTAGGTATAAGTGATTCATCTAATTTGTTTGAATTATCAAGGTACTACAAATCATCTCAAAAATCATAATTTACCAAATAAAATGTGATTTCATTAGATTCAAATAGAATAAATATAATTTGTTGTTGAATTAAATAAGCTTTCAGCATTATTTATGATAAAATTAAAAATACATAGGAATTTAGATGCGCGTTTTGTAATATTTCGAATTATTTAAAAGTATTTTAATAGGTCAAATCGCTGTATTTTTAGCTTATGGGGTATTGTAAACGTCATAGTCATGAACCATTGTCACGTGATCAGATTTGGAATGCACACCCTTTTGTACTTGTGCGGTAGTTTTAATATATTATTCACTCTCCTAAATTATTACTACACACCTTTAATTTTTTTACTAATTTTTCAACCACATAGAAGTGTATTCTGTAAAATATAATTCCCTATGTGTCTTACATTTATTTTAATATGTTATTTTAATTTCATTGTAAGACTATATATCAGGGTCATATTACCGGTTGATTATCCGTGTATTAAAAATTAATACATAAAAAAAGTAATTATATTTATTGTCTTATAGTGCATGACATGATGGAGAAGCTGCCCCAGGTTTAAGTATGTAGCTGAGATTTGCAGCTCTGACAACTACCGCACTTCCCGTAGGATCAGAAAGAGACTGCAGCCCGCTACTGCATTCGCTCTCATTTCATCTCACATGGTACAACTATTCATTATTATTGACTTATTTTCGATTAAATAAAATACAATCACTTTGTATGAAACCACGAAATTTCTTATACGTCAACCGGTTTCGCTTATCTCAAGCTTCATCAGGACGTATTTAAAACTAATCATAAATACAAAAATAGTGTACTTACATATACACGAAAAGGGAGATAGAATATAAAATTACATGCAAAAGAGAGAGACAGAATACATATATAGTTAGATAAAACATCAAGGAAGACAGAATATAAAATTATATGCGAAAGAGAGATACAAAATACATATACAGATAGATGGAACATTAAGGGAGGGTAAAGTACAGTGATGATGGATATTAAATTGATTTTTAAAGGAAACATACCCAATAATAATAATAAGGGGCTAATGGATAAAGTTAATTAATTATTTAGAATTGGCGTACCACTATTTACTACCTTTTTTTTTCGAGGGCTTCTAAATTATCAAACCGGAGGCCAGACCCATTTTTATGGAGGATACTTTCCCCTGTGCTATTATTAAAATAATGATATTTTTCAATAATATGGTTGGAAAATTCTGAGAAACTATTACTGTTGATGTTCTTTGACACGAATATTGACGTTACGAGCAGTTTTGCCCATATACTTATTTTCCCTCGTTTACAGACATTCAAAACCTTAAAGTGACCTTCGTGAAAACTCGTGGTATGGCAAAACTGATTCAGAATATATGTTGGTACATAGTCATCTATACGAAATCCATAACCCAATCTAAGCAGACAAGGGTTAATATTTTTCACATTTTTTATGACGTATTTAGACGTCATCGATATATACGTCATCAGCTAGGTGGTCTAGTCAGACTAAAGTACACTAGGTTGGTGCTCCATCATTTTTTTTGAGGCGGTCTATGCTCTAAAACGTACCTTTTGAAATTGAACTTGATGTTTATATATTTTTATTTTTATTTTGCTTCGAAATTTTCATCCGTTTTCAATTTGTTAGTAACCATCAAAGGGTGGGAATTTGGGGGTGCAAATAATTTAAAATTTAGTAGAGCTGTGCTACTTTTTTATTTAGCACTACACCGCCCCATCAGTATGGCTCTTTGAAACGAGGAAGGGTTTCGATGGCTCGTCCATGGGGATTATTTTATTAAATAAACCAAAATCGATCACGTCGATGAAATTTTGAATAAAAATGTTAAAAATTAAAAAAAATTGAAATTACGAGAAGATTTATATAATACTCGTTTGTATATTTTACGTAATAAATAAATGAAATATTCCATTTTTACGTTTCGCTTACAATAAGCTAGTTTGTATGCAAATTGAAAATGGGGGGAAAGGTGAAACGCTTTGAAGAGTTTTGGTAGTTTTCTAAATATGTATTCCTTCAAAAAATATCGTAGAATCATTGTTTAATTTTTCTTATAAATAAATTTAAAATACTATTTGCAGGAATTCACAGCACCATTATTTTATTTCAGTTATAAATATAGTTTTAAATATATTAACTTTTATCAATCTGTTAATTCGAGATAAGTAATACTCTTAAATCTATTGTATATAATGATATAATTAAGGAGAGCACACTATTATTGTGAAATTATAATTATTCAGAACATATATGTGATATTTTAAATGAATATTGTTCAATAAAATTGATTTTATATGTATATCTTTCTAATTAATACATTTTATTTGTATGCATTTTTTCAGCCATGTCTAAATGCAAATGTCATCATTTGGCGCTACGGCCCATCCAGATCTAAGGCCGACTGCACAAACGTACCCTGCCAAATTTATACAGTGAGAAAACTGCAGTCTATCTCCATATTTCTTCACTGTATCTGCCCATCTCTATATCTGGTGGTCTAGAGTTCAAATTCTGGCCAGGGTTCCGTTGAAGATCTTTGAGAGAGTTCTAGATGTATCGATTCTCACAGCGTAATCAGTAAATTTCAGTCTTCTTGTAATGCGAAAGAAGATAAATAAAAATTTTACTACCTACATTCTACCAATATATTATTTAACTTATTAAATTCCCATTTAACTGATTCCTTGCTTACTACTTCATTAATACACGTGCCCATCATTATGAAAGTGGTCTAAGTCATGTTTGGAGATATTTAAAGATTTGCGTTTGAATTGATTAAAAAATATTTTTATATTACACAATACAATGTCTCAAAATTTATTTAGTCTACTAAATTTATTATTTATTTTTACATATATATTTCTACATATTGCACGTAGCTTATAAGGAATTTAAAAAAATACGGTTGAAATGACTTACTATACTATCAAAATAAACAATAGCGGAATACCATTGAACATAACGCTTCAAATTTGTCACAATTATTATAAATATGAATTAAATATATTAATTATAAAGATATACATATAAAATAAATTTTATCGAAAAATATTGTTGTTGCGCCACCCCCGGTTAGGAAAGAGATCCAGGTTCGAATCCCGGTGGCGCAACAACAATATTTTTCGATAAAATTGATTTTATATGTAAATCTTTATAATTAATATATTTAATTCATATTTAAAATATCACAGACCTATGTTCTGAATAATTACAACTTCACAATAAGAATGTGTTCTCCTAAACAATTATTATAATTTTCATCATATTATATTCATTTAAAACAATGTGATGCGAAAAAATTGATAAACGCATTTTTTCAATTTCTTGACTTAGACTACTTTCATAATAATAGACGCATATATAATATTATTTAATTTTCGATTTTTTCATTCTAATCTTTTTTTAAATCGTGATGCATATTAAATAAGTTTTATTAATAATTGTATAGAAAAGTGTACATTCTTAGTACGTTTATAGTCAATTTAAAAAATTTACTAAGGCCAGTATGCAAAACACACATTAGACTAATACATATGTGTCTGAAACAGGTAAACTAAGAAGAACGTGTGAGCACTGGATATTTTTATATAACATTTTGAATCGTACCGTTGGCTCGGTTTTAGTAAATGAAGTTTTGCACAAATTCTGTTATGATCGGCTTGTACATTGTTTAATGAGATAAACATTTTTTGGTTTATTAAAATAGAAAGTTAAGAGGATACCAAATACAATAGACCGAAGTTATTGAACTCAAAACCAATAGGGTGCAAGAACTTAGGACCAAAGCTAAGATGGAGTAATAATGTCTTCGTGAACCTCAGCAAAAGTACAGCTATTTTTTCTTTGGAAGGAAAAAAAAGAGTACTCCATACCGTAAAGTATTCCTATTTCATGGGTTTCTTTTGCCATGGGTCGATACTGTGAAATATCTTGAACTTGCATTTTACAAAAGGCTTCGTTGGACATAACACATTAACAACATTCGCGATAGAGCCCAAATCTTCTCTCAATTATATACAAAGTTAAAATTACCTAAATTTTAAAAAACACTTTCACCATGTTCTCCATTCAACAGGATCCCCCAATAAAATCTCACACCATTGTTGTCAGGGCTCAGCTCTTATCCTTCCCCCCTTTTACAATCGAATCAGAGTAATAATGTCTTAGAAAAGAAGGATAGAAAAAAACTGCACCTAATAGAGAGCAATGGAGGAAAATTCTCGAGGAAACTATCCACTTAGAGTTGCAGACCCAGTAATTATGATAATATGGATGATATACGTTAATTCTCAAAAGATGTTGTATTTTTATCTCTTGATAAACACTATGCCGCCTGCGCCAAATAGTTATGGCTTGTCGGGTCTGATGATTATCTAACAGATGCGTCCTTTGTTGAGGTTGGATTTGATGACAAGAATAATACGCTGTTTGTACAATGTGACAATTTACAGTATTTATTCCCGACTGTCAATATTACAAATTATCGTAGATCTATTAGATTAGGAGAGTGACGCGGAGCAAAAGAAGGCCGAGCTCGGTTTCCGGTCATTTTTATACATGCTCCCCTGTCTTCATGCTCACTACAGATATGCATACGTTTAACCCGAACGCGCATGCGCCTATCACTCGATCATCAATTCACAGACATTACTAAAAACACAGCAATAAAAATTTAAAATTATATTATTTATGTAGTTCTAGCGTGAAACACAAAATGCAATGAAATAATACATAATCGAAAATGCGTCTTTCGGGTCATAAATTCTGATCATGGTAGCATAAATAAATTCACAAATTACAATTTACCTGAAATCCAATTAATGCTGATTTACGCTATGTGCATTCAACCATGAATTGCATAACGACAATTCCCTAGGTGGTGACCATATGCATAATCGAAGTTACTGACATATATGTTTGTTTTGGTTCAAATTGCTTGCTTCGCCCATCAATGTCGGGGTAAACTGTGCTAATTACCGTGATCGTTTCGTATCACCGGCAAACGGAAGTCCGATCGTCATAGTTACCGGATCTGTTCACAGATGGACAAGATGACAAAACTTCATCTGACACCTTCCCTTACCCAAACACGATTCAAAGCTGAAACACTAATAAATTATAATGTAAAAAAAAATTATTAAACTCTTATAAAAACTATTAATTTAATTAACACAATTTGAGTATGTCCAAATTTTTGTAAGAATCACAATTACTGGATTTTTACCTCCAAAGGCATTGTTATTAAACAAATTATAGATATCTCATAGAGACGAAGCTATTTATATTATATTATATGGGAAAATATGGAAGTATGGGTAATTACAGGGCTTACGACCTGTCTTCCGCTTATACAATGTAACGTTTTTCATTCCACAAAATTTCGAACTTATATGTAACACTTTTCAAATTGATACATGTATCGTTCCATTATTTGAAGCCATCTCCTTTATTTTATAGATAGAGATAAGATGTGAACCAGGTTTAAATCCCGGTAGCGATAACAATATTTTTTTTAAAATTGGTTTTACATGTATATCTTTCAAATTAATACATTTCATTTGTATTTAAAAAAATATCACAGACTTGTGTTCTGAATAACAACAACTTCACAATAAGAATGTGTTCTCCTTAATAATCATTATTCAACATCATAAATGTAATAAAAATGGTTGAATTTAATATTTCATCAAAGGAAACAAAATACCACAATGAAAATTTACTTTCCCCATCTAAAAATGTAATCAGCATTCAGTATCGTAAATGAAATAGAAATAGTACGTTCCATTTCGTGTTTACTTCAGATGAATGTAAAGCTCGTATCAAGCAGAGATGATGCGAGTGCATAGATTAATTTTTTGCGACTGAATGACATGCAAGCCATAAAAGGATATCGCATACAATTATGTGTTTTCCTATGTATCTAGCTATTTACACAACACTTTCGCGTTCCCCCCCGTTCTTGACAAAAACTTGCGTTGCTTTCACATTTGCATTTTCCTGCAGAGCGAGTTAACGATCCAGAGGGGTTGGGGTCGATGGGGGTGTCTGAATAACGTCCACCATTACACAAGTGGAAATGTGTCCGCTTTCCAGGAGATTTTGGTTAACTACCGGGGATTCATAATATTGATTATACTTTTAATTTTTTAACTATTTACCTTTACATAAATAAATACCATCAATAAAAATATTAGGCGTATTCTGTAGTTCGTAATCATTTGTATTAATTATATTGATATAAGATGTATTGGAAGTCGGCGTTATACTTGGCGAAATCTGTTATTTAAAATGATTAAAGGAAATTATAAAGTTTCATAATATTAATGTTTCAATTACAGTTACTAAATAACACATAACAAAATTATTTATAATAACTGGGCTAATTTCTTACAATAATAAGAGTAATGCAGTGATATAATTAATTAATTCAAACGACTAGACAAACATATTTTCAAAAACAAAAACATAATTTATGTTACTCCTAACATTAACACTTTCAATCAAAATACTCGATTAACTTATTTAACACAGAAAACTAATTTAATTTAACTCAGTGCTTCACTATATTCGATATATATATATATATATAAATCGATAAAAATATATTCAATAAATCCGAATAAAATAGTTGCACAAAAGTATATAAAAAATATTATATCTGACCTCTAAACATGTATAATACTGTTACAATGCAATTATAGAAACACTGAAAAATGTACTATTGTATTTTTTTGTAATTTGTAACAAGTTATTGGATCACCCTGTGAGAATAATCAGACCACGCACCAAAAGAAACCTTGTATATAATTATATTTATTTTTGTTATTACAATTTAAAGTACTATTAAAGTTTCATTACCGCCCTATGCAATGAATACCGCAGCTCGTGTCTAATCTGCATCCCTTAACGCACAGCCTTTGTGGACGGCAGGGGGTGCAGTTGGTTGTGTGAAATTCAGGTAATGTGTTGACATTATGTGATCCTGGATCATCCTTTATGTAAATAGTACTTTAAATATTGTACTAGGCCGTAAGCAAACATTTGCATAAAAAATGTAACAAAAATGTTTACACATTGAAATCCCCTTTATGGAGGGCAGTTAACATCAAAACATCTGACAAGCTTGTAGATTAATGGATTTTTTAAAATTATTTTAGTCTGGCCGTTTTGAGTGCATATATGACTGAATTACATAAATTTGTGTGCATGGGTAATTAGGAAAAAATAAAGCAATTATAAAAAATAAAGCTCGATATTACTCGTAGTTTAGTTTTTTATTCATCTGACCCAACAAAACAAATCATTTTGTTTATTTTCATATTTACATACCAATCCTAGTTACTGTGAGCAAAACTAAATTTGTAATGCTGATTAAAATTATACCTATGTTTATATAATTAGAATTTTGCAAAGACATCAAATTAAAGTCGTATTATTATTTTATTTTATAGATTTACCACTTTGCCCTACATGTGAGTTTTGCGTTTATTTATTTGCTTTTTAAATCGAAACAAAATTACGAATGAAATACAAACGTTCCTTTGACCTAAAATAAGTAAAAACATCTCCAGTAAATCATCTGATTTTTGTAAAGAATTGGCAGAGATGATTACACATAATTATAGTCTTCTTTCTTCATTAATAATAAGATAAAATACTTTTATCTTATTATTTATGGTATTTTTCGAAACCGGTAGATGTATTTAAACTCAATTTAATGGTTAATAAAACAAAGATAATAAATAAAAATATAAAATACTTTAAATATGAATTAAATATATTAATTATAAAGATATATTTAATTCATATTTAAAATATCACAGACCTATGTTCTGAATAATTACAACTTCACAATAAGAATGTGTTCTCCTAAATAAAATACTTTATTTAAACCACTGTTTATTGATTATTCCACATGATTTAAAAAATCTGGGGTCTACAAATTAATTTGCAATGATTTCAATTATTTTTATATAGGTAAAACTTGCAAATCTTTTCATATTAGAATTAAGGAGCACTTGAGATGCCTGAATAACAACAACTATTAAAAAAAATTCAATCACCTTTTGGAAACAAACCATTATTTTGATATTAACAAGGGTTTAAAAATTATACGTGCACATACTAGGGGTTAACAGTTAGATAAATTTAAAATTTTAGAAAAAGTTCTATTAGCAAGCTAAATATTATAAATAACCAAATCCTCTTTGCAAATAGTCACCTTTTAAATTTGTTTTCATATTAGTTCTTACTTATTCACCACTTTTCTTTTTATCTCTGCTTGTATTTGTTTAATTTCAGTATACAAACCACGAAACTAGGAAAATTTTAACTCCTTTAATATTAGTCCTAGAACAAAGATAACAAAATATGACAGTATAATAAAATGGGAAAAATCGTTTTCCATCGTCAGTGACGGAATGGATTATTTATTCATTTTGTTTTTAAATTTAAAAAAAATACTAATACTAATAAATACACAGGTCAAAAATATGTACACAAATTTCCTGGAATATTATAAATACAGGAACATTTTAGAGAAAATTTAGTATGTTCACTGTGGCATATTTTACAAACGTTAAAAATCTCATCTCGTGTCATTCAATTTAAAATTAAGTGTAATTTGGAGAAGTGTACCGAAAGAAGGCAGGTGCATAAAGTGGGGCAAGATAAGTGTAATTACACGCAGTCTCCCATCCAAGAGTCGTAAGGTTTAATGTTCCCCCATCCCTTATTATTAAAGTTTCCTGAGCCGAACGGATCGCACCGCACTACATTCAGGACGGACGGCCCCATTTATCTCATTTACTACTTCTACTTTACCAGTCATAAAATGGCAACATTAAAATATACTTTCATAAAACGCTTTGAAAAAAAATTAATGTTAAGTTTTATATATTTTAATTTGAAAGAGTTACTTTATATTTTATACTTAAACCATCATAAATACTGATTTTTATTTTGGTAAAAAATATTCGTTAGTATTTTTACTGTCTTTTTCGTTTTTGCACTAATTATGAAATGTTTTCTGTTATTTTTCGAATAAAGTAATGAAATACAAAAATGATGGAATCATTTTTTTTCACCATAAAAATAAGAAGTACTCTTGGACATACATTTCGGTGGTAGCGCGAAGTGTCAACAACACCATGCACAATAGCAAGATATACAGCACTAAATCGGTTCGCACGGTAGCGAGAAACCGATTATACACAAACAAAACTCAGCCCCACACAGCAGGATGATAATTAACGCAAGCCAATAATTCGTTTCTACATGGCAGGAAGAACTTGGCAGCGGAATATGGTAAACGCTACTTTCAGTTCGAAGATACAATTTTAACTCCTCAAAACCATAGAGAACACACCACAAGAAATATCGTGTTCTGGTTATAGGAAGAGGGGGGTAGTGGATAGGTAATATACAAGAACCACAGACCTGCGTATCTCATGTTCACGTGCGCGCGCACGACGAACCATAAATAAGTTGTAATGATCGAACAATGTGTATCAGATATAAAACATGACAATTCAGTCGAGTTTAGACCAATAAGTATGTATTTTTACTGACATAAATTATATGACGAATATTATAATATCATTATAAAACTACATCTCAAATACTGCGGATGTTTAAAAACGTACTCGAGATATTCAGCAAATTCCCATAAAATAATAATATTTTGATTAGTTTTCTACTTCTCTAATGAAGTAACAGACGCTGTACTAAAATTGGTTAGCATTAAATAATAAATCTTAATTAAATATGTAAATTTATTTAATATTCTTGTTGTGTTATTTTAATAAATATTATTGTGAATTTCATGCAAGGTCAATCATATCATTTAGAATATATTTACATTTTATTAAGATCTCATCATTTAACAGTTTGAATAACATATTTTCAATGCTGGCTATTTTTTTCGTAGGTTAATAAACTGATTAATTAATATCCTCCGAAATTATATTAAAAAATTAATGCTAGAAAAATGTACAAATTCTCGAAATATGTATATTCAAAACTCTAGTTTTTAAATATAACCGTTATTATCATGCCGTAGTTCTAAACTCAAGAAATTGTATTAGAACTAGATAACTATTAAAATATTATTATTATTGAAACTTAAAACTAAACCTTCTTTGAAAAATATATTATTTAAATGTTTTCCAGTAAATGTATTAAAGAAACACCATACCAAAGTCGCCTCACCCCGCAAACTCTACCATTCATTTTTCTCGCAACGAGAAAAATTGCACATTTCGTGGCAATCTCTTTTCAATAAAAAAATACTCACATATACAGGTTGCCGTCATTACCATAAACAATACTGAAAACGTTCAAATCTACCGCGAGCTCGCGTATCCTTTTCTCAGAAAAAAGCGATACAATGCATATTAATCTCCATCCAAGTGATTCCCCGAAACGACTACCTGCACCATCGCTGCCTCGTGTGCGGCATGGGGAGGAGAAGATAGCGCCTCGGAGCGTTATTATCGTAAATAAGGTTGCGGAATCGCGCCCTCTAGCTGGTATCGGCGCAGTGGCTGTTCGGTGGGGTGGTTGACTGCGGATAGAGGATACGCTTCGGACGTCGAAAAAATCTAACCGCTATATATTTTTTCGAATTTAAGAATATTTGAGACAGAATCGTTAGTAACTGAAAAAGATATATTAAATATAGAGGAAAAAATATAAATAATTCAAGTTTTTCTGATACCTTCAATATTCTTCAATACCTACTACCTCCCTTACCATCCTTTCCAAAATGGTTTGATTGTCATGCCATATGTGACTAATGCTTTTTCTATTCAAATTGAGTTTTTTAATACTTAGGATAAACGAAGAAAACATCTGTCGTATAATATAATTCCATAATTATTTTTAACTTCCACCACAAACATATATCTGTTATTGAGACTTATTGGATCTTTTCAGTTATCTGTCCACCACTATTTTCTGGTTTCTGATTCGTGTATAAATAACACTTTATATTGGAAATTTTTTTTTATACATTTTTAAACATGTAAACTGTTAAAGTAATAATTATATACATGAATCTAATATAACCTAACTAGATGGACTACTGAACTCAAATCAGTTTATAAATAATTAATTATCTGTATTAGAACCAAAACAAAAGATAACAGTGTAAACTGAGTCAACATACAGTGACGGGGAGATTACAACAAATCGGCGAGCAAACGGGAAATATCTGAGATTGGACCATATTTAGTGGTAACAAATATCTGGCATATCACTCGTGCACATCACATGTCGAAACCATCTATCATGAATTAATAATTTTAACAATTAAGCAACAACTATTCATGTCACCGAAACTTAAACTCTGATATAAAAGCCTATTATTGTAAAATGATTGTGTACAATATTAATTTTGTAACTTGTAACATTGGAGAGAATTCATCTGACACATATTAATTAAGTTATTGTAGCTCAGTTGATAAAATAGTATAATAATCCACTCACTTGAACATTCGTTCTCCCTGGATATAAAAGGCTGATTAACACGTGAAGGTTAGGGATTCCAATCCCGGGATCCTGACTAAGTTTGCTATGTTTATAAATTCCGAATCAGTACTTACGTTCCCGAAATTTTCGGGATTAATATTTCAGATGAATTTTGTGGTGCCTACTAAAATCAGATCAAGACTAAATGATGAAACACACACTCGATGCTTTGCTATTACTTCAAGCGTATTAATCATAATAATAAATTATTTTATAATCAAATTTTTATTTTAAATACTAATTAAATGTACCAATTGTGACGTTAATTATCAAAGTGTGACATCTCCATTTTTAGACAAAATTAGTTATGAATTTACTTTTGTAGATTATAAAACTTATGTTAAGCCTATTAAATCATAAAAATTTTCACAATTCTAAATGCTTTACATTTATAATATCACAGTTAGAAAGATATATATATAAAATCGATTTTATCGAAAAATATTGTTGTTATAGTGGAACGATAAATGTATTCATTTTAAAAATGTAACATGTAGGTTCGAAAATTTGTCGTCAAATGTACTGTTGCTGTCGTAGCATAGTTGGATAATGCACCTCCCCCGGTTTGGAAAGAGGTCCAGGTTCGAATCCCGGTAGCGCGACAACAATATTTTTCGATAAAATTGATTTTAAATGTATATCTTTCTAATTAATACATTTTATTAGTATTTAAAATATTACAGACCTATGTTCTGAATAATTACAACTTCACAATAAGTTATTGTTAACGTTATTTTTTGTTCAAAGGTTCTAGTACTGCCAATCAAATATTCGAGTCACGAAAGCAGTTCACTTTATTTTCATGTAAAGTTTTTCTTTTGCATTTTTGTCAATGACATATTTCCTTTGATTTGATTTTTATTCTGTTTTTACATCGGTGTTTGTGCCAGATATTTATTTTTATTTTTCAATTATAACGTTGTGTATCCGGCAAAACTGTTATTTTTGTAGTATTGAGCCCCTCTGCGTCGAGGCAATGTTCCAGAACGTCCCGCCGTTAGTTCTAACAACCATCCTGGGCGTATTAGAACAGATTCCGTGGACCCAATGTTCCAGTTTCAAGCTGAGAGCACAAAATGTAAAGATCTCTTGGCGCCTAGAGACGCCACTTAAAAATAAGAAGGCCCAGCAGTGCACTACGCCTGAGAACAATTGGAGTATTGAAAATCCTTTTCTACAATTAATAAAATAGCACACTTCTCAGTCTATGGTCTTTTAAACAAGTATATATATTAAGTTTATTTTAAATTGAGAGAATATGGTTTAGCAATCAATATTTGTGTCTCGGAACCCACCCTTACATCTCTCTTTCAGTCACAAAAATTGTCCCACAAAATAGGTGTCAGCAAGATGAATTATTCCACATAGTGTAGATTCTGATCTTTCATTTTTGCATCTTTCACATGATCAGTCCACCGCATAGAATATTGTCTACCCAGTATCTCTTTCGGCGTCTTTCCCATCATAATGACATTCCCCAGACTTTCTCCAGAAATAACAATTAACGTGCTTGTGGTCTAGTGATTACGATACTCGCCTAGTGATCTAGTGGTCGGGGGTTCGAGCCTTGTTCCAGAATGCCATCAAGTTTTATTATTCATTTATTTTCATAACACAAGCGTTTAGCTTAGTATGAAAATAGTATAAATATTGATGTGACGTATATTTCGTGTACGCATCTCTATTTAAAAAATTTTACAACTTACTAATAATTTCTGAATTCTTTAGAAGCACCTGGTTGAATGTTTAATCTGTGGTTTTTATTTATTTAAATATATTTATAGTTATAAATGTAGTGGAAAAATGTACAATTTTTGCGATAACATTTAATCGTGAGAATTCACAAATTGTATATTAGCCTTTTTCGAGATAAACCAGCAATCGACGAATTGTGTTTAAATATTTGTCAACAAAATAAATTGGCATGGTTGTTGGTCTTGTGGTCAGGGGGGTTAGTCTCAAGACCACGGGATTAGTCTTATGTTCATAGCACAAGCGCTTATCTTAGTTTGAAAACAGTAAAAATATTAATGTGACATATATTTCTTGTTCGTAACTCTATTTTATATAACAAACCACCCTACACGACTTTTATCATCGTCGGTTCTTAATAATTCTCATCATAAACAGAACCCGTATTATAATTTGAGTACCTTGATGATCTAGTGGTAAAGACACTGGCATAGTGATCTAGTGATCGGGGGTTCGCACCTCGTTCCAGGAGACCTGCAAGTTAGTCCTGTTTTCATAGCACAAGCGTTTAGCTTAGTTTTAAAATAGTAAGAATATTGATGTGACATGTATTCCATGTACGCGTCTCAATATTTAAAAAAATATATAACCTAAAAGATAACAATTATTATTTGTCTTATTATTCAAATAAAAAGATTAAATAGATAGGTTGTGAATCAAAAATAGTTACCTACATTCTCAAGTTTTTTTTCGTTGTAATTTTACAATATAACGAAAATGTTAGGTTATGAAATTGATGGAAAGAAAACATAGAATTTAAAAAAATTCGGTTGTATCGCCAAATATCTTAAAATGGAATGTCAAGCAAAAACCAGGAATAAGGGGAATTTTCCCCGACAAATATATCACCAAAATGGGTAAAGGGGGCCGCAGAGGCACATGGGATGAAATGGTGCGTGTTCTGAAACACTCACTATTCCTCCTTTGCATAACATTTTACGATCTTTATCCAAAATAATAACAACTGGACCGTAAAGCACAATCATGGCCCTGCTAACGACCGAGAAGCTCGCCCTCTGCCGGCCTAATATTCACACCAGCGCTATCTCCACAATTCTTTTAGTGCCCCCACTCTACGCTAAAAAATAGTATATATCCAAAAAAGTTGTATAATTAACTTAAAGTTATTGTACATATTTATCTAATCATCTGGTGATCAAGTATTGTGGACTTCGATCCTATCCCGGGAAACCATCAAGTGGGTCATATTTTCGTAGTTCACGCATTTAGCTTGATTTGAAAATAGTATACGAATATTGATGAGTAATATATTTCATGTATGCATCTCTATATAAAAAAGATAACATATGTATTTACATAAATTTAGAGAAACAGATGTAAGTGATCTTAGCATAATTAATATGATTACAAAAGGGTCACTTAATTGGTTTAGTTATGTAGAAATAATGAAAGGGGTGTGAATATTAAGAAAGATATATGACGTGAGTATTGATGGGACCAGAAATAGAGAATGTCCGAGGAAGATGAAGTAAAACAGATACTGGAAGAGTTAATGTTAGAAACCTTAACAACCGACGAGCTTGTATGAGATATTTGAATGTGGATTAGGCAAAAGCTGTGTGTGTCATCAGAAGAGTGTGGCATTTTATCCTCTCTGCATACCTCCGCGGAGAAGTGGCGTTATTATAAGTTGTTTATCTATCTTGACTTTCAATTAGCAGAGGAAAACCATAATATATTAATATTTCTATCAACTACCTGCAGCGTTAATGATTTAACTAAATGTTGGGTTAATTATTATATATTAAAAAGAACACATTCTTATTGTGAAGTTGTAATTTTTCAAAACAGGCTGAGATATTTAATATAAATTAAATGTATTATATATAAAGATACAGATAAAATAAATTCATCGAAAAAAAAATTTTGTTGCTACCGAAATTCGAACCTGAATCATTTCCTATCCGGTTAAATGCATTAACCGATTACACTACACCAATGTAGTAAGATGACGACAAATTATCGAAAATCGCGATAAGAATGTGTTCTCCTTAAAAATATATCATTTGTATTAATGTTTCCGAAATTTAAAAAAAATAGTTATTAATTATTTCTGGCGTCAGATTTTACTCAAATGTAGGAGATTCCTTAAATATAAAAATGATGGCTTTCAAATAATGGAACGACAGATGTATCAATTTGAAAGTACAAGATATGTATAAGTTCGAAAATTTGTCGTCAATTTACTACATTGGTGTAGTGTAATCGGTTAATGCAATTGGATAAGAAGAGTTCCAGGTTCGAATCCCGGTAGCAAAAAAAAAATTTTTCAAAGTAAATTGATTTTATCTTTTTTATTTTGTAATTAAAACATTTAATTTGTATTAATTATTATATGATTAGAATCCATAACAAGGCGGTAATCATACTATTATTGATGGATTAGCATGATTATATGATTAACCACTAATCTATCTAACCCGTTCTGTGGCGCTCCATCTTCTCTGCTTACCCCCGCGGAAAAAAAAAGGACGTGATGGTCCCATAAGTTACCGACAAGTTACATTAATTGGTTAAAAATGTTTAAAAAAAATTACAATTCAGTAATGATCACTGTACATAACCAAACCAGCATAAAGTAACAATTCCCTTCTGAATGGTTTGATTACCTTACACTAAGACGATACAGTAGTACATTCCACTCTGGTAACATTATGTATTTTCGATTCCATAATTCGTTTAAAGCTTTCAATGAATTAATCCAGAGGGTGATTAACGAAGAGCCTTTTGAATTTTCACTAAACATTTTATTTTTGTTTTCATTGCGTTATAAAAGATTAATGGAGGGGAAATAATTATTTATAAATAGAAAGGAGCGGACATGCTTGTCCATGAATTAAATTTTTGGAGTCCCATTTCACGAGGGTTTCCGATATAAATCTTCGTTTTGCCCCAAAACACAGAACGGGAAACCGCCCTTTATTCAGCCAACGTACAATTTATTTTTCGTTTTGTCACCCCCGGGGGTAAATTATTCGAAAAAATTAAGTTTCAAGTTTCACTGATAACACATTGGACATTTTAATTTCTAAATACTACAACCTTTTAATTGCACGAGGGGTTAAACCGAACACATATATCACAACATTCATGCATAGTGACCGCGTATCAATTACTGCAGAGATGTACATTTAAACAGTGTACAATTTTCTGGGTTATTCCGCTACAGTCAATTGTTATCTCATAACTCACATCAAACCCAATTTGACACCAATTTTTTTTTCAGTAATCACATTATTGATGGCACATATGAAATTTTAAGAACTGAAGTAAAACCGACCCGTAGCTAAAATGTAATTCTAAAACGCTCCTCTAGACACTGACCTTGAACTTGCCTTATTTGATACCGCTCCCCTTATTACTTTTTTTATAATCTTTACTCGTTTGCCATTAAATTGCTCATTAGGGTGACCAGATAATTGCACAAATAAACAACTGCATATAACATAATAAAATATTATATAGATTAATATAAAATATATAAGTTACACTCACGATATATTCCTTTAAGATATGTTACATACGTTAGGATACATTAAAGTTAGATTAGGTTATATACTAAGTCACGGTAGAAATGCAAGAAGCTGGCCGTTTATGCACTTGTAACTGTGTGCACTTGTCTTGTGTGCAGTTTTCAAAGAATCCTAATTAGAAAAATTAAATTAAAAACATAACCATAAAACGGCATCACGTATTCAAGAATAAAAGATAATTCTTCACGTTCAACTATAATAGAAGCTAAATGGTAATATTTCATTTTATTTATCTAGTATAACTTACAAACTTATAAATTTTTGTTAGAAATTCAGCATTTCTTCTTCGCACTTCTTTCACTGTTTTCTTTTTTAACTCTCTTTTCTTTATAATTACCTTACATGGTTTATTGATAACTGCTACATTAATTATTTTAACGCTGTAATACAACATTTTTCATCTTAGCACAAAGTTATTCCTTTACAAAAGGAGGATCTTTCCAAAAGAATTAATATTTATTATGTTTATTTTATACGTATAGCATACATGTACTTGTATGTAGTTACTTATATGTACATGTGTATGTATTTTCAATCTCAAAACCTTTTTATTAAAAAAGGTTTACCCTAAATCACAATAAAAATCTGTCGCTTATACATCTTCTGGCAGGTAAAAATTTTGTAAATACGTTCAGGTCGATAGTTCAATGACCCAATGACTATTTTTTTATTTAGCTCCCAAACTATCAAAATATTTTATATAAATTATACTTTATGTTATATATAAAAGTATATAACCTGTTAATGAAACTATTATACGTACTCGAGAAAGCTCTAAATTAAACAAAAGTATTAACGAAAATATAGTTGCGTGTTTTTCAAAATTAAAAATTATTATTTTAAATTGTAAACTTTATTATATTAACCACTTAATAAATTAAAATACATCTACCAGTTTCGAAAAATATTATTTTCTTCTTCATGATATCATTAACTAATGTGAAGTAAAGCAATTTATTCATCACCATTGAGTTAAGACACAACAAATTATAATAATGTAGTCCTATAAAGAGTTAAATTTACAGCAAAAATGTCGACTACCTCTGCATATTCATTCCCCAAAGAATGCAATCTAGGAACTGCGGAGTTAGCTAATACATATGTTCTGACATTACCACTATAATAGAACAATGAATTGTGTCTCGATAACCTCAACGGTGCGTGAAAGTCAAGCAGACCAACAATATGGGGGCATATTATTATAAGTGTTATTTTATTATAAATAAAAACAATTGTTAACTTATTCATTACGCATCGAATTTTTATAACTTTTTTTCGACTAAGGTCTAGACAACTATGTCACTTCATTGACGGAGGAAAAGTTTGAATTTTATTTACAAATTCCGTCAAAGCTAAGTTACAAATACAAATTACATATAAATAAGATATACCTTTTCATTGTTGTGCACATGGACTGAATATTATTGACCGAATGTTTCGATGTGACTAGCATTATCGGCGTCCGAACGACTTACTTTCAATAAAATTATTATCGATATATTACACTAACCCTTAATAAAATGCCTGCGAATAATGTGAACAAAAAATGAGTATTGAACTAAGAGAAAATGGATGATTGTATCAGAAATAACGTTCATGTAATATAAATAAAGTTATTGAAATAACAATAATGCATTTTGTTTCATTAGTAATGACACAAATATTTAACTCGTTTTTGAAAAAAATCTTGATTTTTATTTTATTTTATTTAACTGACACGTGCACATTTTTTTTAGAATTGGGCATATTCTTTAACGCACTTTTACAAAAGGAGGTTAACGTATATGGGAAATTCACCATTGCTGGTCTAGAGTTTATTTCTACAAGAAGTCGTTGAATTTATTCTACGATATTACCATTTATTTATTGTAATTGAACTGCAATTTCTTTTTAGAAAAAAAAAACAATATCTCAAAATAAACAAAATTTTCGATTTTACTAAGAAAAGATTTATAATTATTATTAGATTTTCTAAATTTGTATTTATAAATTGTACATCATAATATAAAAAAATAACATTCTCTCGCATAAATATAATTACAATCGTACTTTTAATATATATTTACTCAAATACATACGTTTGATTATTCTCCTTGTATTGGTCAGATTTGGGTATTTTTAACTGAAAGTGATGTTGTCGCTTTGATCACTTTATTGCTATTAAATTATCTAAAGTACAATTTAAAAGAGTTCTAGATATTGCCTTATGCATTTTCTTAAAATATATTTAAATATTTTATTTACGTTTTACATTAATCGCATGAGTGTTGCATTTTTTTGTTTGTAAAATAATTTTTTTAAACATAGTGTGTGCGAAAAAGACGATTTTTTAAACGAAACCAGTCTTTCTGTTATTTTGACGTATTCTTGATTATCCATCATCGTTTCGAATCCGAATCCATTTGATGGTGAATTTTAATACCATTTTAATTTACTGCACAGTGGCTAAAGATGTTTCACTTAGATAAAAATAGCAGGACCAAATAATAAAATAAAATTAATGCAGAATACTACAATATCTTAAGGAGTTCTTTACTACCTGATATCTGCGAAATCCAGCCACTTTCATCGCAAATGGAGTACGTATATGGATCCTGCCTTTTTTGCATTTTCCGAATGATTAACCAATAAAACGGGGGCGCGGTATGAAATTGCCTGAAATTTGCCCTGTAAGGATGTGAGATTGTGCGCAAGACTCTCGCGTACAAGGCCATAAATATAAATACGATAAAAGTGATGAATTGAAAATTTTCTTCCAGGATTATGCAAAAATAAAATATGGCGGTTCCCGTGCCCTGGATGCAGCAATATAGGTAAAACTAATTAATATCTAACTTAATAATTTTAAATACAAATTATATGTATTAATTAGAAAGACATACATATAAAATCAATTATATCGAAAAATATTATTGTTGCTACTGGGATTCGAATCTGGATCTTTTTCAATCCGGGAAACGTGCATTAACCGATTATGCTACAGCACACAGTACATTGTACGACAAATTTTCTAACCTATATGTTACACTTTTCAAATTGATACATCTTTCGTTCCATTATTTGAAAGACATCTACTTTATTTTTTTGATTGGAAGAGATCCAGGTTCGAATCCCGGTAGCAACAATAATATTTTTCGATAAAATTGATTTTATATGTATATCTTTCTAATTAATACTGTTGTGTAAAATAATAGATGCCGGAAGAAACAAGATATTCGGAAGGAGGTTTGCACTTACCACAATCCCAATCTTCTGGCACCTCCAAGGTGGACTGTAAATTTTTATTTTGTATCACAATCTCCGTTCAGGGGTCCTAATCCTTCAGATTGCACTGGATTAGACACGACGTCTCACTTTAATATTATACTGCGATTTCACTCGTTATCATACCGGTTCAGGGTCGCCGTTCGACTGATGCGGTGGAGTGTGAGGAAGGAAAAGGCGGTGAAAGGCACAGTACACCATCTTCGTTCAAGAATAAATATATGTCCCAAACAAATACATTTAATTTGTATTTAAAATATCACAAACCTATGTTCTGAAAAATTACAACTTTACAATAAGTATGTATTCTCCTTAATAACGTAGTAATTAATATATATTTTAAAATGTCCATTATTTGCCTATGTACATTTATACAAAATGATGCCTGACGATATTCTAAGGGCACAGTAAAGGGCTTGCTTATAAAATAAAAGGGTATTTCTTCATGGCGGATTACATATGTAGGCCTTTAAAGGGGGGAAGGGTTCGGGTGGGTCCAGAGTATTGGTAGAATATTTCAGAGGTAAACTCGGGTAGATGCATGCCAGATAATGCAGAACGGTACGGAGGTTTAAAACAATAATATGCAACTTATGTTATGCGTTTTTGTTTGTAGACCAAAAAATATATAAATTAGACATTTTTATTTTTAAATACAAATTAAATGTATTAATTAAAAAGATGTAGATGTAAAATCAATTTTATCGAAAAATATTGTTGTTGCTACCGGGATAACATCTATGTTCTGAATAACTTATTCTTATTTATTTTTACGTTCCCTTTGGAGTACAGTGATATATAAATGCGAGCTAAGTATCAATCGTAAACTGGCTATTTTAAAGATACAGACTTAATTAAATATATTTTCACTGAATGTGAATTTTAACAAAAATAAAGACATTCCATTAGAGGGTAGCACGGTACAAACTTGACATATATACCATTACGAACAACTCTGTAAGAGGTGAATTTCCGTACATATTTTTTAGAGATGGGATTTGGAAGAGACAGTCATACATTTCACAAATTAAATTATCTTATTCGAGATTAGCCAATAATTTTACGTATTTGTGGTTACGATACTCATCTAGTGATCTAGTAGTCAGGGGTTCGAACCTCCTTCCAGTACACCATCAAGTTAGTTCTATTTTTATAACACAAGCGTTTAGTTTAGTTTAAAAATAGTAAAAAATGCAACTCTATTAAAAAACAAATAAATGACCTTCACTCTCAAATTTGATAACCTTTTTTTTACTATCACCGTTACAAAGATGAGAATATAATTGAGAAAAATGTGACATTTGATAAATTGCCGATAGTGGTCTGGAACCAACGTAATGTTGTTGAATAATACAACATTTTTGATTCTTATTTTAGTAATATACATTACATACCAAGCTACAAATATACAAAGTACTTGATATTTGATTAAGAATACTAAAATATATATAAATTTTTAAAATGTTAGAACAATATTGTAAACACGGCTAAATCGTTTCATAAAGACTTGATATTCGTCACAGAAAAGCTGAAAATAAATATTTACGAAAATAAATTAAAACTAACATGTTTTGTGAATTAAAGAAAACATTAAGCCATTGTATAACAAGAAAGTGAGTAACATTAAAAGTGCAATAAAATAAATCTGTCCGAAATCATTCATTCCACAATCTCGAAAACCAATGAACAGATATCGATCGGCCCGTTAACGCAGATTTCTAAAAAAATAAATATTTTCACTTTTGTTGATAAAATGAGACTCGCGCTGTAAAAATTCAATGCTAAAGTTGAAAACTTTTATTTTGTTTACCTTTGTTCTGATGTAGTACAAAGGTATATAAATAACAGTCGCAAATAAATTTATTATAGATTTAACGTTTCTCCGAGTTGATGAGTCGGGGCGGAATTTTTAGACGAGGTGGCGCACTCAGGGGTATGGGGGATAAGCTTTTCGAGATGTATTTTCGATATGATGCCAGATTACGTAAGGACGCTCTACATTTTGACCTTTGAGTTATATAATTGAACGAAAGGAACACATTTCTTCAAAATTTCACTCTAATTTATTGTTACAATTTTCAAATCTCAACAAATTTCAGTCAACATTCTTCTGATCGATGCTTCTTAAGAATTCAGGTAAACAAAGTACTTCTGTACAACAAAAATATTTGAACGCCCTGATAGAAGTGCGAGATTGCAGGAAATTTGATGAATACGATTAATCCTCTTGTCAGAAATTCTTGGAAAATTTTCAAAAATAATGAATTCTTACCGTGCAAGGCCTTGAGATAGGCTTTCCCGGCGGTGATCATCTGCCGGGCTCCTGGATTGAATTTGTCCAGGATATTCTGAAAAGAAAATAAGAAAATTAAATCAAACTTTGAGTAGCATTAAAAAAAAAACATTTTCTTCATCGCTTTTTTATGATACGTTTTTTCATTCACAGTAGCATTGAAATATACCAATATTTTCATTTTTTATAATTGTAGGCACTGCTTATCTCGCAGTTTTTTAGATTCAAATTATTTAGATGTTTTTTAGATATATATTTTTTTTATTTCCTACATAAAAATTGATAATAGCTAATTGTATTTAGCAGTGGCTACTACCCACTTCATGTATTCAAACAAACTGTGTGTAAGTTTACTACCGGGAAAATAAATAATAATAATTTTATATATTTCTAATCACATTCCCAGCTATATCAATACTGTATTAAAATATTTAAGGTAATGTATGCTTTCTCACTCAAACCTAAATAAATAAATAAATTTTAACATGTGACAATTTTGATGAAATATATATTTTTTAAATGCAGAAGAGGAACGAAAGTAGACTGAATGCAGTGGAAATGAGATCATTTAGGCATATATGTGGCAAATCTATTTATGACAGAGTAAATAATAATAATAATAATAATAATAATAATAATAATGTCTTTATTCCAGAGTGATCAGGTTTTTTTTAACCCGATTCGCCATAAAGATAATACATATTATGTTATACATTAAAAGAATGAGAAATAATTGAAGAATATAAAGCAGATGTTAGTATCACTTAGATGGTTTGGTTATATGGAACGGATGAATGAGAGAATGGTAAGAAAGATATATGACGCAAGTGTTGATGGCACCAGAATTAGAAGACGTCCGTGGAAGACTTAGCACGACCAGGTAAACCAGATGATGGAGGATGGTTCTGTTAGAAGCCTCAACAATCGTCGAGCTCGAGTGAGAAGATGTATGAATGTGGATGAGGCGAGAATCGTGTGTCAGGACAGAGGAGTGTGGCGCTCTATCATCTATGTATACCCCGCGGAGAAATGGCGTAAGTTAATTAGTTTTATTTATAATTTTTCATAATTATTTATTAATGGAGATTTCGGCAAAAAAAATTTTTATTCCCGTAAAACACAGATTTTTCATTACGAAGATTACGAAAATGCCTTAATAATATTTGACACCAAATACAAACCGTTTTATACAGGCATATACATTGGCAAATATTCGATATAAACGTGAAAACACGATAATGATACGATGATCGCTTATATCTTGTAGTTGAAATGGGCCGTATTTATTCAGAGAACCGCTCGCCTAGGAAGAATTGTCATCAAATTGTCACTCAAATATTTCAAAAACCAATATCATCTTGCAGGTACACATACACACACATACGCAATCGTCAGAACAGAAAATGACTTGCTTAGAAAAGCAAATAAGTACATCCTACTCAACCCTTGAAATTCCGCGTATTTGAACAATAAGTTGCTCAGTACGGGGTATATTTCGCCCGGGGTGCATATCTTCTCGAATATGAATAATTCATACGCGTTACCCAGAGGGTTAGACAAGGTTCATTCAGGCTTTCTATAAAGTAAACAAAATTTGCCTCAAAGTGGATGAGCACAAATATGAGGAGGATTTTTTTAACTGAACCTGTGTTTTCTTTATGCAAAAATATGTTTTTCTCGAGAGGATTTTGCGATTTCATGAAAAACATGATGTTGTATTCGCGCAGCTTATTCTTTAACAATAAATGGTAAACAACACATTCAATCAAACTGATACGACTGATTTGAATTTATTGATACCAAACAGAGCTTCTGTTTGACAAACAAATAAGTACTCACTTCCATACATACACGTATTCAACCAGGTCACCCTAATCTGGCAAAATTCCTATAAAGTTTAACAAAAGTTGAGCTCTAGCCTCTATTCGTTGTATTGCCAAGTGTGCCAGTACAATAATCAAAGAAAAATAAAACTAAATAATGTGTAACCTTCATCGATCTTCGAAATGGAAAATTATAAATAAGAAAATGAAACACGTACGTGTAATATATTATATAATATAATAACGATATTATGTTGACAGTCATTCATTAAATATTTTATTTATTTATTTTATAACTATTCAATTTTATATGTAATTCTTGTGCCTGTGTTTACAGGCAGTTCAAATTATTTTAATAACAAGGAACTTTAATATCTGTCAAACAATAAAACACTTAATATAAGGCAATGACTTTTACGATGTGAACATTTTAAATATATCACATCGTGAATACATGACAGATACATATATACAGAGTGAATATTATGTTCCAGGCCGATGTTATTTTTCTATAACTATGAAATGAAACAAAAAACAATATATTAGTTTTTATTTATCAATTATTTGATTTATTATAATTATGTATGGAATATAACATTGGCCAAATGCGTGTTCTTTTAACTATATTTTTCATAATATTATGGCACACATAGCGTGATAATTCAGCAATTTCATTTCGAATATTGTCCTGTAGCATCAGAATTATTATTGGCTTATTGGAGTAAGCCTTTTATTTTAAGAACATCCACAGAAAATAGACGGGAGCCGTCAAATCAGGAGGAGGCCAGTGGATATCACCACTTTTTGACATTATGCGACCGAAAAAAAAATTCTCGTAGCTCGGGCTGTATGTAAGGTGGCACCGTCCTATTGAAACCACATGTGTTGCGGGCTTAATTGACCCAATTCGGACATTTTCCAACATATGACGATAACGATCACATGGTTATAGCATTCTCATAATTATTTAGATAAAATCTTTTAATGACTTAACAGGTTGTTGAGGCATTAAATGCTCCATAATAAATTGTAATCAACTCTACAACTACCAAATGCGAACTGACAAATGTCTGACAAACCAAAATAACGGCCAAATAAAATCGGTCTATAATATTCACCGCGTACAATAAATATATAAAGGATTAGTTGGAATCTTAATTTTACATTTACATTGAGTAAATTAATTAATGTTCTTAATATATTAGAATATCATTATGATTATTTCTGGAAAACCATGATTTGATTTTATACAATTTGTTTTAATTTTGAGATCTTAAACGGTAATAATGAATGATATACGGTTAAGAGATTTTACTATAGCTGTTATCTAAATATTAGTTAGTAAGTTAACTAAACTTAAGTTTGACCCCCTCAGATGAAGATTTGGATCGCCTTCACCCGGAAATAGATCCTTGCTGATAACATTCGAATTAGTTTAGGTACACGGAAACTAAAAGCAACAAATTATCATACAAAAACCAATACCAAATATCTCGAGTCTTTGATAGATAACCTCTCAGAGGGTTTGCAAGTAGGAAAAACAGTAATCAGGACATTACTCATCGTGAGACCAATCCATCAATAGAAAATATATTTGAATAGTCTAATTCTTTGATTGAAACAAAAATTTTCCAAATATTTCGTACTAGCCTCATACTTCTTTATACATTTTGAGATTCGGCGAACTAATAAATTTAAATAAACATGTTAGGAACGTTGTTTTCGTTTACTCATTCCGTAAAGTCGTTCTTAGCTTAGCGAGATTACAACTCAGCATATCTTACACGTTTACATTTAATGGTTTCGTAAAAAAGATAAATTCGAATTCTGCCAACCAAGCAAACAAAATAATAAAACGTTCGCTACAAAATTTTCCAAAAAATCCTTTGAACGTGTATTCGAATGTGTGTATTCGAATATTTTTTGCAAACACGTGATTATTGAACGTATTTTTTACAGTAAATCATTTTCTGCTTGGCTTTTACCTTAGAATTTTGAACTACCACTCGACGAAGGATGTGATTAAAAGTGTATTTGCCTGGGAATCCCTTTACGTTGATATATTTTTAGGACTCTATTATACAATTACTTTCAAACTAACCTAAATGACTGAAAATAGGATTAACTAGATGGCCTTCTGGAACGAGGCTCGAGCTCCGACCACTACTACATTACTAGGCGAGTGCCGTAACTACTAGACCGCAGACACGTCAAAGAAAGAGGTCACATTAAAGAAAGACGTTGGGTAAAATTTATCGTACGATAATTCATATAAAACCAAATAAAAATGTATTTGGTCTGATATGACGACTTGAAGCATTTGAGATGTGGATCTACAGAAGAATGCTCAAAATTAACAGAATGGATATAGTTACAAATGAAGACATAACTTATGCTGGTATGGTGTAATCACACCATACCAACAGAGTATGTTGACGACAAATTTTCGATCTTATATACTGCAGTCCTATCAAATTGATACATCTATTATGCCAA
This sequence comes from Eubasilissa splendida, assembly GCA_031772225.1. NCBI lineage: Eukaryota > Metazoa > Arthropoda > Insecta > Trichoptera > Phryganeidae > Eubasilissa > Eubasilissa splendida. The sequence continues at coordinate 24,918,170 of CM062858.1, read as the reverse complement.
ATTTAAAATCTGTGTAAAATTTTTATAATTTTGTTTTTATCTATGCTTGTATTTTTTAATTTCAGTATACATTGTTTCCTGAAGAAGATACCATAAGTATCGAAACATGTAGAATAATTAATAAATAGTGATTTAAACAAAATATTTTGTATAATTATTTCGTAATTATTATTTGAAAAATAAATCTAGTACTTAACCTAAATTGTTATGATAATAAAAATTTATTGGATTTTTTTTTAAATTAGACTTATGGTTCAATTTAGTTGGTTATTTATAATACTTTGGTTAATTTTACATACTTTATTTATTTCTAATTATTCAAAATTATTCTATTTTTGACGAACAAACAGACAATTCCGAATTTTTATCAAAAGTATGATCATTTTCTAATAATTTATTGGAGAATTTAGAAAAACCATTACTATTTAAACATCTTAAATATTCTTTAAATTTTATGTTAAAATTTTGACCTATTTTACCAATATAGATGGCAGTATAATATTTACAGGTAAGTTTATAAACACCGGAATTATTAAATTTATCATCTTTGACTTTAGAATTTATGAGTAATTTGCCTATATTATTATTTGTGTAAAATGCCGGTTTAATGTTTAGTTGTAGGTGTTTAGACATTTGATTCGAAAATTTATTTATGAATAAAATCCTAAGCCAATAATCATTATTTTTATTATGTTTTATCTATAAGCTATATAAAATTAACTAGTAATATATTATTTATATTTATTTTTTTATCATGTCTTATAATTCCGTATCGCATTGTATTATATAATATTCCATTCTGTATCATGATGTAATTATGTTGAAATCTTGTTCAACATCATATGCTCAATGCTAAGCATCGCGGTCTCCTTAAATAACTGTAACTTGTGCACTTTACGTCTCCAACCCTCCCGGTCTTAAGCTAGTCTTTAAAGAGGAGCTTGTGTACTTCCTTATTTGGTCATTGGTCATCTTACAGGCGACCGCCCTTTTGCTCGCTTTGCCTCAAGTGTTCCTATGATTCCGAGCTTTTCGAGACTATATATAATTCAGTCTAGGAATACTATAGTACTGTAGTAGAAGGCGCATTTTTTAAGTACCGAATTTTTTAAAAAAGAAACAACATCTTTTTTACCAAACTTTACTTTCTTCGGACACTACATACCTTAAACTACTTATCAACATAGTTGCTACCACTATTAAAGCACTTGTCATAACGGGGCACCAATTTTTGAATACCTTCGTCATAAAGCAACGCCGCCTAGGATGAAAACCATGTCTGTATTCCGCATTTGAGTTCATCATCATCATAAAAAGGCTTGCCACCAGGTAACCGCTTCAGGTGAAGGAAGAGATGGAAATCACTCGGCGCTAAATCTGTATTTTCATGTTTCGCGCATCCAAAAAACAAATCACGGACCGTATTCCACAATCGGCGGGCTGATCTATTGTCTTGAACATTTCAATCACTCACTACAAGATGTTCACACTATGTGAATATCTCTAACGTTGTGTGTGGTGAGTCAACAGATTAATGAAATCATTGCGCATGCGCAACATCGCAACGCAGCACTATACCGAGAATATCCGCCAACGGTACTTACTTAAAAAATACGCCTCAAAATATATATATTTCTCCTACACGTTGTCGAGAAGACTCTCTTTGCAGAAAGACTTCTGTAACTTCTGAAGGATGCGCCTATTGGTGTATGAGTTAAGCATACAGACATATTGATATTAAATTTTCTCTTTACGTTACAATAATAATAAAAATAGTATATAATAGAATATTTTAATAATTTTAAAAATTTCCAATTTAATTTATTATCGTGAACGAAAATATCTGCTTTCTTATGAGAACCAATTTTAATGTTACATTTTGTTCAAATTCATATAACAAAAAAGCTTAACATATAACAAAACGCAATCCTTAAATATATAAAAGTATTTTTATTATAACGTTCTCGGTGAAGTAGCGACGTGCCTTCGAGAGATAAAAAATATCATGTTATATACAAATCTGCGCAAGGCATTTGAAAAATACTAAATATTTCCTATAAACAAACTTCCATAGTTATTCAAACTATGTGCTGATACTTGAAATTCACTTGTAAATTCCTCGGGTACCTCGCAAACGCAACCCCTACATTTAGAGCGTGCCTCGAACCAACCACCCTTGAGCGGGCCAGGAATTCAGGTATTCGATATATTGCAAAAACCACTCCGCTCGCAGCAAGGGCAAACACAAAACAGTTATTCTCCGTGTGTTATTTAAACGAAGATGCTTTGGAGCGACAAAAGCCCGCGTTCGCCAAAAGCTCTGAAATTGATATCAAAGGAGACTGTGGGTATATGGTTAGTATATTTTCTGTAAACTGGGATGTTTAAATATTCGATTGAAAATTCCAAGCAGTTTGGTTATGCGTAAACCTATTTTTATACCAGACTACATCCTTTGAGAAGGTTCAAAACTTATACAGCTGCTGCGTGTTCTAATATCACATTTTTCTCCCATGATGAGATCTTCAAGTTCTTTGAATTGAGAATTTGATTTTCAGAATTTTTACACGGAGAGACTGTAATGGAAAATACACATTTTTTAACTACTGCTCTGTGGTTTAAATGATGTACAGTGTGTCCAAAAGTATCGTACCATCGCAACGAACGGGAGAGGAGCGGGGGGTATGCCGAATTTAGTCACTATGGAACATGTCCTTACCAGTTGATATCAAAATTGATATCCCGACAAGGTAACATAAACTGGCCTCCACTTACCCTTGACTTGACACCAATGGACTTTTGCCTCAATAAATCAAAGGTGTACAACCCTTCCTCTCTGGACTGATTAAAAGAAAATATCCGAGAAGAAATGACAGCGATCACAGAAAATACGTGCCGAGCAGTTCTCAGAAATTTTTCCTCCCGTTTAGAAGAGTGCCAGCGAAATAACAGATCACATTTAGAAAACATAATTTTTGAGAAATAAATTTCCAGGAACTAAAATAAAGGCAAAATAAACATTTTTATTTTACCTATTATTTGATTATAGAATTTTTATTATGAAAAATACTTTTAGGACATCTTGCATTATGTATAAAAATGTAACTATTTTCTAATAGTGAGTTTCAGTAACTGTGATACATATACATATCGCTTGAAAAATATATCACATAACGTCACTACAATACCAGGCTATTTAGACCTGGTCACTAAAAAAGCTTAACATCATCAGCGACGTTTTGGTATTGAATTTCTAATACATTAGTAGTACAGCCATGAAGTTTCTATTTAGTTAAAAAATTTGATCGTCACTCTAAACAGCAATTTCAAGCACAAAAAAGACCGCAGTCGTTTTAGTTTAGTTGCCTATAACTTGTCAAAGATTGTTACAATGCTGTTTCATTATGTCTTTCACAGATCGCCAAATGAATTTTGAATTAATCTTTTCAGATAACCGACCACTTATCACTACAATATAATGTACTATTTTACTATTTATTTTATGGCATGAAGATTATTTTAAAATTCTTAAATAAAATAATATATTTTCACGAATAATTTTAATGTCAATGTACGGTCGCGACTGTTTAAAAATTCACATGCAGCAACATTTTTGATAATGTTTCGACAATTACAATTCACAACTGTTCAATTGCTACAGTCCGTTTGAAGTCAATTAAAACTCGGTAATAACAAGTCGGAATTTAAGCTAAATACGCATACACTAGTAACATATGCGATAAATTCACTGTTTAAACACTGGTTTATCGCTCGGAAGCTGAACACATTCTGATAATAATTCCGTTTGTACAACTCCCATAATACTCATGTAAAAATCTATATGAAACGCCACGTATCTGACATGACAACTGGTGTTTCATGCATAATTTTATGAGGTCTCGTATGAAAGCTGGTAACTAAGATTTTGGCTGAAAATAAGTTTTACATGACACTTGCAGAAAACTCAGTTTTCCAGTTGTAAGTGAATTATCTATTAACCTTTATCATACCGTGATATAAAATACTCGTACGCAGCCATGCTGTCAACTCGTGTTACCGTAAGAAATTAGAGTTCTAGTAGCATGTTTGACATGTGAAAAAATGCTTTTGAAAAAAATATTAATGCTATAAATTTACTATAAATATTGAGCATTAAATATAAAAAATATATATTATATTATAATTCCAAGTATCCATCTAGTCCTGTACCGGAGGTTGTATTATATAATTCAGCCTTAATTTTTACCTATCATTATTTAATTATTGAGAAAGAGACACCATTATATTCGTATGTTTGTTATTCTTTTCACTGTAAAATTAATGTGTGATTTATTTCTGTCTTGCCACAAATAGTATTTTTGTCAACGTATTAATTTCACAGTGTATTGCATTGAAAGATAATTAATTTTGTAGGATTCGCCTTGCTTACTTGATTTTTCGCTAATCATTTCTAAGCATAAATATTTTCTTTTAAATTAACTAAAATATGTATTGCATGTTCCGTGTATTTACCGAAATATTACAAGTTTAATTAGAGCGGTAGACCTGTGTTACTGCACGGTTTGGAAATGGTTAATCTGGTACGCTTGCAGATTTTTTTAGAACTACTACCGTACGACAGCGTAAAAATCATTTGAAAATATAACACATTTTATTCTCTCATTTTATATATTTTCACGTTTACTTACATTGTATGTTTCATTTCTATTTAATTATGTTTTGCCTCGTATACAATGAGTTATATTGGTTTGTGAAATATATATTTTTTGCTAATTTACCATAAAACAGGCTTGACTTGTTGGGTAACGCATTTTAAAATCAGTTTTAAAAAATATGTATATGTAATTATTAATTGATATAAGGCACAAAATTGCAATAAATTATGTATGTATAATGTGCAAGTGTTTTTGATATTTTCCTAATATCGTGCACTTTAGCTGCCATATCTAATTTAATAATATGCAGGTCGCACGATTTTTAACATATATTTTTCTTCTTTGAATACTACTATCGTAAGTAATGTAATTACTTCAGTGATCATCATTTAGTTAATAACTAACAAGTTCAAAAACGTGACATGGCGCCAATTTTCTTTCAATACTGTGCAAGTTAACATTACATTATTAATTTTATATTAAACCAGATTTAATCGAGAGGTATAATTTATATATATTATGTAAAGAAGACTGTCTGTGTGTTTGTTTTTTATACAAATCTACAGTTTTATTCCGAGGTTGATAAAATTTTGCACACTTGACCTTCAAAACAAGAGGAAGGTCACTATGAGGTACATGAGATTTCTAAATTTACCCAGTAAAGCAGAATTTTGGTACTTCTTGATAAAACTTTGCGAACTACTTTACGTTCAAAATAAGAAGAATATTACTGTCAACATCTGATTTTGAAAAAAAAACTACCCCCATCCCCCCTAAATAAGGTTTTTTCATTTTGCATAAAACCCGGGCAACGCTGGGTACTTCTACTAGTATTAAATATGTATCATATAATAGTGAAAACGGATAATACGGAAGTGAAATCAATGTAATAACTCAAATCTCCTTATCAAGTATATATATATAACCTATTTCAAACACAACGTAATTAATTCAGTTATAGCATAAATTAGAAATTTGATAAATATTATCTTGTCTGCGATTCCATTTATGATTTTTATCATTTATCAACAAATTCACGGAACCTTGCGCAAAGACAACAGACACAATATAAATTGTGACACTGGTCGTGGTCACGTAGCGGCCAGCATATAACCTCGAAGCAACCACAGTTTTATCTACAGTAAAATCTTATCGACTTTATTGAGTGCTTTGTTTCTCACAGTAAACTTTAAACGATATTTTCTAGATGGCGCCAGGATTCTAATTTTTTTTTATTAACTATCGTAAATATCACGCGAACTATTTTATTTTATTTAATGATTGTTGAATTATTTTTATGACAATGATTATGTTGGTTAGATGTAAATATTATTTTTTTAAATAGAAAACTTTATATGAAACATCACGATTAATTTAATGGCAAATGTTTTTGTTACGACTTCTTTATTGAAACAATATTCTGAAAAGTTTCATACACTTTATGAGTATTTATTTATATTTGAGTCCTGGTGAGTGAGGCCTGGAGCTTGCAGAAGAGGAACGAAAGTAGACTGAATGCAGTGGAAATGAAATCACTTTATCGTATATGTGGCAAATCCATTTATTATAAAGTAAATAATGAAATAATAATGAAATAATTTAAAGTTGATCTTAGTTTAGTGAGTAAGATTAAGAAAGAATCACTATGGTGGTTTGATCATATGGAACAGATGAATGAGGAGAGAATGGTAATAAAAATATAAAACGCAAGTGTTGATGGCACCTGAAATAGAAAACGTCCGCGGAAGACTTAGCATGACCAGGTAAACCAGATGGTCCTATTAGAAGCAACAATATCCGGCGAGCTTGTTTGAGAAGATGAATGAGGCGAGAATCATGTGTCAGGACAGAAGAGTGTGGCACTGTTCTCTCTGTCTACCCCCGCGGCGTAACGGCGTGATGGTTAATATGGTTATATTTTCGCCCTAATAGGCTTTTACAAAATTATTTATAAAAACATGTGCAACTCGTACAAGTACATAAGTAATATTGGAATATATATATACATATATTAAAAAGAAAATTATAAAATTATTTTAAAAATTTACAGAAACAAAAAATGTTTTTTTGTAGAAGTACATAATATTAACTTGAGTAGAAGTATATATGCGAATAACACGAAAAATATATAAGAAGAACATAAAAATAGAAAGTAAAAAAATTATAAAGAGATTTATAAATTAATAAAAATATTTTTTTTTAATTCAGCAAAAAAATTTAAATTTAGATCAAATACAGAATGACTTAAATATTAAATCAATTATACCTTTGTCTCAATACAACATCAAAAACATTACTCTTACGTTTAAGTATTGAACATAGGAATATATCATGACCAAAATCATTCCTATCGCCTGTGAAGTATGTAAACATATAAGTTTCCAAATTCTCTCATATAACATCCCTTTTACATCAGCTACATTGGCTCCGATTCCCTGAAAGAGTTGAATTTAAATTGTGCTGGTTGATGTACAAAGCGACTCACAACATGGCGCCTCTATATCTTTAAGAACTTTGTATCCCAGACAATTTGAATGGTAGATGTCAAACTCTCAGGACAGCCTCTACTTCAGCTGCAGGAAGAGTTGTAGAACCGATCAGCCGTTGCCAGAAGTCTAAATTTAGTGAACGGGCATTCGCAGTGGCAGGCCCAAAAGCGTGGAACTCGTTATTAGAAACAGTGCATCAAAGACTTTATTTAAGAATAAACTAAAAACGCAATTTTTCAAAAAATCATTTCCATAAGTGAAAATAACGATTTTTTAAGTTTAAAAAACATATTATGTGTAAAGCGCCCTTGAGGTGAAAGTTTTTACGAAAATGGCGCTATATAAATTATCCATTATTATTTATTATTTATTATAAGTACGCATTTTATTTAGAGCAACTTCAGAGAAGTCAACAAACTGAGATCATCTTTGAAATAATGCTATGCACAATATATTGTAGATTGTGTTCTACCCTGAAACATTTTGAAACTCGTGACAAGCGATCCGTTATATATATGATGCGAGGAGCAGGGTGGATCGCTTTTCATGCTGTTGGAAAGTTAAAAGATCAAATCCCCAATCGCGGGACATCTTTCGGCACAACCTTCGTCGTCACGGGAATAAGTTTGATGTCCTGTAACATAAAGCTTTTATAACTCCTAATCCGGAACAAAGCAACAAACTTTTTAATACATCAAAAGTTTTTGTTTTGTCTGCCGTTGTATCTTTTCGGCGTCATATATGAAATATTCTTTTTTGATACGTATCTACCTGCATTTCTGTATTTTTCTAGAATATGACTTTTGTTTTATTGGTATTTTATGCTCTCTATCAGAGATATGATTCATACATCGGCGAATATATAAATATAGGCCATTGTTTAAGTAAAAATCCTAAGTAGATACTTAGGAATAGAACGTTTTCGGGAACATAGGATAACTTGTTATATCAGTTCCGACGTAAATTATCAATGGTACTTTATTAACCATGTCTGTCACTAATCTCGTAATGTATTTTTTACTGTGATTTTTTTTATGATTCGACCAGAAATGCCCTTTTCGGATTGATTATATGTCTCAAAGAGAAATCATCAATTCGCAATAGTGCAGTTCATAACCTTAAGATTGTTACAGCTCGTTATACAGAATCTACAGCGAGATATGATCACTAAGGGAGTATGTTTGGTGCACGTAAATAAGCGCCTTCTCGGTTCTCAAAACACGGGAGAAGAGCTGCAGAAGTTTGGGTGTAGCTACTAGACTATCTATCGTACGGTCCGGTAAACGTAAAATACATACAGACCGATGATGGCCCCCATGAAACTGTCAACAACTGGTTTAAGAAATAGGCAGGGGACTTCTTCAACAAAGGGATTGCCAAGCTCATCTTCCATTTAAAAAAATGCTTGGACATCAACGGGGATTATATTGAAAAGTATTTTTAGACATTTTTACTGTCATTGGAAATATTTTAATAACAAGAAATTGTTGAATTTACGAAAAAACGATTATTATTTTAAAATGGCCCTCGTAAAATAAACTAAGATGTGGTGCTACAGAAGGATATTGCAAATCTCTTGAGTATACAAGGAGAGTGAAATAATGACGTTTTGAAACGTATAACAAAATAAATAAAAAAGATATCTACCGAGAAGAGTAATCTTATGTACCTACTTTGAGGGTGTTACGAGAGACAAAAAATTTGTAGAAATACAAGTCAAACTGCAGAAGAAGATTTTAGGTTGACGCAGTGCAGGAAGAAGATATATCTCCTGTATGATGGCTTATTGGTTAAGACACTGGCCTAGTGATCTAGTAATCGGGGGTTCGCGCCCCATTCCAGAAGACCAGCAAATTTGTTATATTTTATAGTATAAGCATTTAGCTTAGTTTGAAAATAGTAAGAATATTGATACGTCATCTATTCCAACTTTCACAAGAGAATAGAATATTGAAGAAGAATATGAATTAACAAATATTTCATTAACCTATTAATTGGCCTAGCTGTGAAGGTCAGCAGTTCAATAATAACTCTTTATCGATTAACAATTTACTATCTATGGAACACTGACAGAATGTTAACATGATGTTGGCATTTTTACCTGTTTTTCGATGGAAAATTCTTTACACATGTTTTTTTTTTTACAAATTTAAATAATTATAGATTGTGCCAAGCCGTTATGGCTCATCGGCACGTTTCTTAATCAATTCTTACATATTAGTACATCATAACAGTATTCCAGTCAATTATTTCAGCTATCATTTTTATCATTGGCCATGGCGAGTACATAAACATTGTTTGGGATTCATCACCGGATTAATCATTTGAATTTAATAATTTTTATTTGCGGGATATTTTAATGCTCTCTATTTATATATTGACAAATTTGTCAGCAATACTTTTCCCATCACTGTTTTTTCCATGATATTTCATAATTATTTAATCTATATTTTTAATTTCTTTTCCCAATACTTTATTTATTGTTTTCCAAATTATTGTGATGTCGCAGTAGCAGCCGTATTTATTTTCGTAATATTTTTTTTGGTTGTATTTTACTGCTGCGCTTGACTTCAATTTATTTCTTCGAACGGGACTAAATCTTTTAATCTGGCGCAAACAGGCCACAGTTATTTGAGGAACACCGCGTTACAACGGTTCATCATTTAATTTCTAGATTTGAACTATATATACGAATAGGCAGTAGCAGCCGCAGATGGTAAGAAGCTATACTTGCTTTATATCAGTCTTGAGAACGAGTCATTTATCCAAGTTATTTAACGTGCAATAACTTCAGTAAGACATCATTCCTAAATATGATTAAAAATTCATTTTGTTTAAACACCACATTATTTTTTCTAACACTAACTGGTTTCGGAACTACCGTTCCTTCTTCAAAGTATATAAGATACTTAGTGTTACAAAATATGATCAATTATGCATTCGTGTCAGGTGTTAAAGTGGCGGTGAGTGACTGGGTGGGAAAGGAAAAGAGACAGATGATATGGTTCTGATACTATTCCTCCTTCTTACATTCTCACAACCTATAGTCTCCTGTCTTTCTCCCACAACATATAATGTTTTCACACAATATCCGCCCATCCGACATGAATGCCTAAACTTTATTTTGCGTATAATATATAAAATTAAAAATTGTAAAACCTTTCCTCTTATTCAAGCTAGTTTTGATATTCTTCAATAATTGTACATATTTAATATTATCGTATATTCACACATAAGTTGTACCGTTCACTTAAAATTAAAACAATAATGAATGTGAATATTTTATTAACTTGTAAATGATTTAAAGCTGAGTACCAACAAGAGTTTTAAATCACTACATTTTAATCACTAACACGTATATAACCAACACATGTTTAAAATAAATGGGCTGATATTTTTGGCGGAGTTTAAATCATCATAAAAGATTTATTTCTCAAAATAATAACTTTATTACTTAACGATATTCATTTTTTTGATTTTTTTAAATATACATATTTTTTTAACTGGCCTTATCAAAATATTAAACCTTTATTATATTCACAGAATTTTACATACAATATTAAATAATGACATGTTTTGTCACATACGTATAATTCAAATTTTCAATTGCATTTCTGTTTTCCAACGTTTACTTTCTACTTCTTAACGTAAGCTCTTCAAAAGATTCCAGTTATAAAATCATCTACTCAGACATAAAACAAGCACTTTAGCGAGACACTTCCGTTCGTTATCATATTTCTGCTTCACCAATTGAATTAAAAAGACAATAGAATTTCTGGCTTCATTGCGTTGCTGAAAACGACGCTTAAATCAAATTTGGCAAACGAGATCTCTCAGAGTGCACTTTTTATTGCACAATCACTTGCATTAGGTTAAATTAAGCGGATTGTAAAAATGCCAGATCCTCGCGAGAAATGGAGGGTGAATCCCTCAAGACATTAAAAACACTAGGGGAGAAAAAAGCCAAGGAAAAGTGGCTCGGCAAAAATCTGCATGTCTGTTGGTTCAAAAAACCACCCCCGATTTGGAAAGTTTTTGCCCGCGGCGGTCACCCCAGCTTCGGAGGGAGGGTCTCTCAGACTTTTTACTTTCTTCATCGGGAAAGTTTTCCAGCACTTTGGTACATCAATATGAATTATAATTATAAGTAGTTTAATCTTTTTAAAGTGTATATAATATTGAAGTGTTCGATTTATGTTTCAAGATAGGAAAACAGACTTAACGAGATTAGCAGTAGCGAATAAAGTCATTTTCGCTATGTGCCATTTTATTTTCAGCATGTTAATAAGTCATCTTAGTATCCATTTAAATATCTGATAGCGAATGCAGTACAATCATTCTTCACTTAACGACCATTTCGTTTAACGATCACTGACACTTACGGTCATTATCGTACGCCTATCAATAATACGCCCTACGTAAGAGAACCATCAAATCTATGCATATATTATAAGATGTGTCACGTCGTCTAACTCTAGCGCCAAATGAGTAACTGTCGAATTGATGACGCCATGGAGCACCCCATCATCTTAATCTAAAACACTTTTTGTCTATATTCACATATACAGATCCATTTATGACAGAGTAAAGAAGGAATAAATAAAAAAATAATGTAAAGTTAATCTCAGTATAGTGAATAAGATTAAAAAGCATCACTAAAGCGGTTTGATCATTTGGAATGGACGAATAAGGAGAGAATGGTAAGGAAGACATATGACGCAAGTGTTGATGGCACGACCAGGTAAACTAGATACTGGTTCTGGATGGTTCTATTAGAAGCCTCAATAATCGACGAGTTTGTATAAGATGATGAATGAATGTGGATGAGGAGAGAATTGTATATCAGGACAGAAGAGTATGGCGCTCTATGTTCTCTCCCTACCCCCACGGAGAAACGGCACGCTGGTAAGTTAGTTGGTTAGCAAGACAGAATTCACAAACCTAAGAACCATCAAATTACTGCGTACCATCGTCGACACTTAATTTTATAAAATGTTATTAAGGAGAACACATTCTTATTGTGAAGTTATAATTATTCAGAACAGACGGTCTGTGATATTTTAAAAACTAATTAAATGTATTGATCTCTTCCAATCCGGGGACGTTAATGCATAATCCAGGTTCGAATTCCGGTATCAACAACAATATTTTAAAATAAAATTTATTTTATATGTACATCTTTCTAATTAATTCATTTAATTTGTATTTATAACATATGTCGCGTCGCCTATCTCTAGCGCCGAGCAGCCGTCGAATTACTATATATTGTTGACGTCATGGAGCACCCTGTCATCTTAATTTAAAATACTCTTTACCTATATTCACATATAGTAAGACATTATTCACATTATTTATGGATCACATGTGCATAAATTAAAGAACTTTACATCGTTCATAAAATTAAATTAAATAGTGCATTATTCGTTGATCGACCATTCTAATTTATGACCAGGTAGATAGAACAGATGCTGGTCGTCATGTAAAGACTGGCTGTATTCATTACAATTTTTTAATTATTTGATACGTAACGTCGAACTAATCTACATCTGTTTTCTAAAGCGCCAAAATTTTTTTATATATAACATATGTATACTATGTATACTTACCTATTTTTCAGTAATTCAAAATAAAATGCTAAAGACATCTATGACTTATAAATCACATTTCTTATTTATTGTTTATTTTATTTTATTTAAAAAAATATACAGTTTATCCGTAAATACGAAAATTATAATAAAAGATAAACAATAATTAAACCAGTTATATGTTTTCTCAGAAGATACAAAATACTTTATACAGTGAGTTTAATTTTTTTTTTAAGTAGCGATGAAACAATTTATAAAATTCTAATTTTAAAAATATACTACCGTAGCGTAAGGTTCAGCGATACTATTATTTTAAATATTTGATTTCATAGATATGAAGTATGAAACGAAACTTCACGCGGTGTCATTTAGTTGGCGGTAGCTGCATCAATGCTGCATCTCTCGTGAACTGATGTTGAAAACGCGCATTCTTTTTCTTTGGTCGAACTGAATAAGAAAAACCAAAAAAAACTGTATACAATATTAAATGTTTTTCTTTCTATCTAAATTAAAATACATTTGGAAAAAACATGAAAATATTAATGAGTAAACACAAAAAAGTTTAACATGGAATGCATTCTCGGCACACTTTGCTTTATACAACTAATTAAAACTCCCTATCTTTCCGATGCTAAACAAGGAACTTAGTGACATAGGGCTCTAACACAGAGTAAGTGACACAGATTCTAAAGGATACAAATAATAGTGGTTTGATTTCATAGTTCGTTGACCTTGGAACCCACGCACTTTTGTACTTGTGTACGGTAGTTTTAAACATTTTGTTCATTCTCCTTTATTGTCTATTTACAACATTACTTTCGTTTACATTTTTCTTAAAATAATTTTACATTGTATCATATTATCTATCAGGTTCATTAATAATCGGGTGATAATCTGGATATAAACATTTTTGTAAATATAACAAAATAAAATCTTTCACAATAGCATGTCTACACGCTTATTCGTTCAACAAATCATCTGAAGTTATAACAGCAATATATTTAATTTAAGTCATATAACTGTAATACTTTTTCGATTACTGGATTGTAGATTGAAGCAGAAGTTCTCACTTCAATCAAATTATATGGATTCTAATATTTAATATAACTTGTAAGTTGCTTCTTTGTTCGCAGGATTACCATTTTAAGGTCGGCACGCGGCACCCGACTTCAAGCAACTCTGAAAACTTTCCAGGGTACAAGTATATAAATCAAGTAGATATTACTCATTGTTCCGTACTTTTGGCTGGTTGGCGACATTTTGTTCAAGTACAAATTATTTGGCGTGTAAGTTAAGGATCGTAATAAAAGATTTAATACTATTAACGAATTACTAGTTTTTCAAGGCCATGATATAACAACTTCTGAAAATATTATTCGGCAACCAAACGATCAAGGGCCATAAAAATATACGATGGTTTTTTCTTTCAGTTTAATTTCAGTTCAGTTCAGTTTTAATTTTTTTCAGTTTTATCATCTCTTTTAGAAATTGTTCTACCACATCTTGGTACAAGTTTTCATAAAATATAAATTCTGTACTATAATATTCTGATTATTGGAACATATTTTATACATTCTTCTTGCATACCTAATAGGAATGTGCGGTGGTACAACTATTTCGTCATCTGCAATCGACTGTACCTCGGACGCATCGATTATCAAATTATTTTATAAACGAAATTGACATTTTTAACATTAGTATGATTCCAAGTTAGTTAAGTGTGAATACTTATTATTATTATTATTATACACGCCCTATTCGGGAATTAACATAATTTGAAAAATTACATCAGAAGTGAATAGTGTCAGCATGTTTTTACATAATCAAAATTAAAAATAAATATAAAATATCGAAAATAATCGTTGTTTTTATGTTCTCTTCTATATATATATATTTTTCTTGTATGAATTATTCTTTATAAAGTATAATTTTTAAAATGTTATGTTATATATACAATTACAATTATTAAGTTCCCCTAGAACGCATGCTCAAATGATGATTTTTAGAAATAGAAAGGAGTAAAGTATGAAGATTCATACATTACTTTGCAGAATGGTCTCTTAAAAAAAAAATCGTTGTACAGTTGGTATAATTGCTATTATGATTGACTCTATAGCTGACTGCACAAATATCCTCCAAGGCTTTCTATATTAAGCTGCATTCTCGCAATAAGAAATTTATAGCTTCCCAGCGTTCTTTCGAAAGTTGCCCACCCATCTTGCCATTCTTAGATATCTCAGAGGTTGCGTTCACGTTGGAGTTATAGACCTCATGAAGTACTCTGAAATCGTCACATCCGATATGCTCCGTTCACCTTAGCCTTAACATCGCTGAGATATTTGCTTGTTGGAAGGCCTCGATAAGCTCAGCTTTCGTGTGGATGGTGTCCAAGTATTCTCCGGTTTTTTAATACTTGGGTAGGCTTCAATTGCTTCTCCAAGCTTTACATTCATAAAACACTATTGGATTAATGGTCATATTGTAAATACGGTATTTTTGATCACGCAAGAATGATCTTATCACATAAAACTTTTCCAAACGTGATGCAAAGTCTCCTATCGTCCGGACGGGAGGACCGGACAGTAACAGAGCCCGCGCTCGCAGCCAACAAGATAGGGTGAGATAGCCCGACAGGCGGACATTGTTTCGCTAACAGCGGGGGAACTTCCGGTGCGCACCGTGGCGCACGAAGCCTCGGCGGAAGGGAAAGTTTGACAACCCCCGCGCGGGCGGGCGGGCGAATTGATGCGATGGGGCGAATTAAAGGTCACGATGCGAATGTTAAGGTGCATTTTTAATAGTCATTTAAATGTCGCTGTTTTACATTTTTTGTAGAGCATAATTTAACACACGCACAATCTTCGTGATATTTTTAACAGGAAGGGAGAAAAAAATGTATCAATATAAGCTTTTGGTAGAATATTAAAAATGAATACAAAACTCCAGATTCAATATTCTAATGCAGATTCTATCAATTTATTTTGTTATCCATTGATTTAAAAATATATCAGTAATAATAAAATAGATCAATTTTTAATCTTTTCGTTATAGCAAAATAACATTATTATATTCTTAGAAAGATTCATTGGAAAACAATATATGTTAATATTTCATTGAAAATTTTGCGCTGCACTTGCACCAATACAATTCTAGTAAATGTATTATTTTCCCGCCAATTCTTCGTTGCCCACTAGCATTCACGCGCGACATTCAAATATATAAATATTTACTATGACAAGAAGAAAATCAAATACGTCACATATTTTTATATATAAAAAAAGTACCATTATAAATCAAAAAAATTTTTTTTTAAATATTGTCGTTTTTACATAACTGTGATGTTTATTGTATTAATTAAATATTACAGAAAAATCATTCCAAGTAAATATATTACTCTGTACCATAAGGGAAAGATTAACAGGGTTTTTTTCCGTAATGTTCTTATTTATATAATAACATATATACATCAATGTTAGAAATAATATACCTTTATACACATCTACATTATACCTACCAGGTACTTATCAAATTTATTATAAAGAAATAATAAAATAAAACACTTTGTTTAAACCACTATTCATTGATAAATCAACATGTTTCGAAACCTATTGAATAGTTGTTGCTATTTAACAACTATTCTGAATTCGCCAATCATATTTTGGAAACAAACATTTCTTTTGACATTAACAAGAGTTTAGAAATTATACATACAAATACTAGGGGTTGAACAGTTAGATAAATTTGAGATTAAAGAAACAATAAAAATAGCAAATTAAATATTATATATAACCAAATCCTTCTATGCTTGCATTTTTTATTTTGGTAAAAAATTGTTTCCTAAAGAAGATACCATAAGTATCGAAACATGTTGATTTATCAATAGATAGAGGTTTAAACAAAGTGTTTTATCTTATTATTTATATAATATGTGGGCACAAATTAGTTTTGCTAATATTGAGGAAGTTATTGTAAAGAATTAAAAAACACAGAAATCGGAATGTAAAGCGATAGAGAAGAAGCTATGAACTACGAGTACGCTTTCGCCATATATACAGCCCAAGCACATCCGTTGTGAACTCACTGCATCCCATCCATCTTATATTTTCATTATTTATTCATTTCTACTACCATTTTTCAACGATATTTGCTTAAAATAAAGAATTTCGTAGAACGGCTCAATCCAAGGGTGGTAACAGCTGCTCCAACTCCCTTATTTTATATAGTAAAATCACGTCCCATATTTATTGAAGCGTCGTGACCGCAGCCTGTATTGCCAACCCCTGTGGCGCAATCGATATCATATACTTCATTCATTCGCTTAATTAAAGGCAAATGCATCCCTTATAGTGTCAGTAATGTGACTATGCGTAAAATCGTAAAGACAGGCCAATTTCCGATAGAATGATTAACATATAACAATAAAATAACATTGAAGTCAGAATTGTCACGTAATTATGTATAATATTAAGTCAATTAAGTTACCTACTATGGGCCATAATTTTTTGCACTTTTTAAATCGCTTCTGCGCGAAGGAGGGATACGCGGGTGACAGCACGTGGGAGTTTGGTCTTTGGAAATTTATTCGCAATGGATTGCTTCACGGGATAACAACGCGCGTTCAACGTAAAATAATTAGGCGCCGAACAATCACATATGAATCGTTGCTTTTGTATAACTGTTTGTTTGTTTGTTTATGTTTAAAAAGTGCGAAAACAAACGGCCCATCATGTATGATTTTATTTTGTTTAAATTAAATCACACTTTTATTGTTATATTACAATTTTAGAACATACCTAGTTCTTTGATATTTAAATCAAATTAACTGAAACACTCTGGAAGACATACAGAATATTCCAGATTCGAGTGTGACTAAATATTTATTTTCACATCTTTAATCTGTTTATAATAAAATTATTCTTCGCCATATCCATAATAGTTATATTATATTTTTAACGCAATATAATTTTATGCGTGACCGCTCTTTCTTAAAGGTTAAAAAAACGTGTATTTATTAGTTTATAGTATTTTTGATAGAGAGTATAACATTACAAAATGTGAATTTTATTTAGTAGCGTTGTTATTTAATACTAATTTAATGTATTAATTATAAAGATGTACATATAAAATCAATTATATCGAAAAATATTGTTTTTGCACTACCGGGATTCGAACCTGAATCTCTATTTCCAATCCAGAAAAGGTGCATTACCAAATATACTACAGCGCCAGTACCTTTCGTAACAAATTTTCTCATATAGATGTAGATGGCTTTCAAATAATGGAACGACAGATGTATTAATTTGAAAAAGTGTAACATATAGGTTTGAAATTTTGTCAAAAAAGGTATTAGCGCTGTAGCATATTTGATAATGCTCCTTCCACAGATTGTAAATAGAGATCCAGGTTCGAATCCCTGTAGCGCAAAAACAATATTTTTGGATAAAATAGATTTCATATGTATATCTTTATAATTAATACATTAAATTAGTATTTAAAACACCACAGACTTATATTCTGAATTATTACATCTTCACAATAAGAATGTGTTCTCCTTAATAAGCATTGTTATTGTTGAAAAGTAAATACTTTATTCGGTGCCCTGTCTGCTACATTAGTTTTATACTCTCTTATATCATATATCACTTTTCATATTCATTAGGTATAATGTTTTGGTAGTTATTTATGCTTTGATTATATTTACTAACATCTTGCGACGCACATATTAACATCTGCGCAGCTACTTATAAATATATTACGTAAGCATAATATATGTACATGGAAAATGGAGGGCGGATCGTCTTCGACGGACTATTGCTCAAGACAATGGTAGAGAAAAGCAGCAGTTATCAAGGTCCTTTATTCAGCATTGACAGAATAAGAGCTGAATTAAGATAAATATATCCATAAATTTTTTACTGATACTCGGATATGACATCGTTGAAGAAGTTGGTATATTCTAATAATAATTTAGTTGAGATTTCACACAGAAAGTTGAATGGTTTAATAATCATGATTTTAAGCGTTATAATTACTAAAATATAATAAAAATTAAACTCTCACAAAAAATTAACACTAGACATTTATTCAAACTTTCCAATTTGTCTTTGAAACAATCAGAACAGTTAATCTTATGTTTTTAGCGGGAATTAAAATGCTGAAAGTTCAAATACATTACGAGAAAATAAATTTACAAAACTTGGTGTTGCTTAAGTACCTGTAAAATTATTTGATTATTTTTTTATAAAGTTTTTAATTCCTCTAGCCATGATGCGGTTAGGACAGTGCTATATCGTGGAACTTTCGTTTAGAGTTAACAGTATGAAATATTTTTTTTTACTTGAATCGTTATCACGACGAATTGTTTCAAGGACGGGAAAATAAGAATTCGACACGTAAATAGACCTTCTTAAATACAATAATCAGTTTAAGGGCTGCTGACATTGCCTTTCTATGTGTTTTATGATCCCGTCTTCCATAAATTTCAATGAAGGGGGGCGTTTGTATTTCTTTCTCTCGGTTAATCCTATTACGTTTGTAATGTTGAGAATTCAGTAAGAAAATCGTGAAAAATCAAAAGAAATTGAATCACAGAGGGGTAGTTCATCGGTTTGGGGGTGGGGCGCTTTCGATAGAAAAGGGGTGCGGTGCGAGGAAGTTGCAAGATGTGAAAATAATATAAAACTCCGGAAGGAGAAAGGGGATGAAATGAGGGGTCGGATTCAGAAATAAGACAGGAAGAAATGGATGACGCCGAAGGAAATAATCAGAGTCGTAAGAAGAAATAAATCAGAAAAATTCTTTTTTTTTTTCAATGAGATCAGAATGTTAAACTTTATTGGAATTCTATTCATAGCAGTTTTACTCTGATAAATGTATTAAGTGTTATTCTGTTCATTAGATTTACACTAAATACCTTTTAAGCAGAGCCAGATATGAATATTTGTCCTTCGAGCCAGATCTAATTTTAACATTATTTAAATTGAAAAGCTATTGCTGTCGATCACAACTATCATTTTACCAAAAATTGTAGGTGTTATTCATAAATAAAATCATAACAAGCATTATTTTCGTTTCACTTACTTACTTAATGACTAATTTCTCAATAATCTTTTGACGTATTATGTATTCATTCAAAATCTTGTCCGAAGAGTAGAAAATCGCCCTGTAAGAGAGGATTCAATAATTAGAGTTTACAATTTCTGGAAAAAAATTATTTCACTACTACAAATACGTAAATGCCTAAAAATAGAGTTTCACTAAAATTGGACGCGTTAAATCTTCGTCAAGGAAGTAACTGAAGTATGCGCGTTTTTATTTTGTTAGTTTAATAGATTAATATTTTCCCAATCGAATACATTAAAAAATACATTACTTTGTATGTTTGTTTCTTAGGTACTAAAACGTTGATTACATGAAAGATGAAATATAATATTACAGTGTAACTCCCTCTCCAAGCACAAGAGCAAGTCTCTTTTTTTGGAGAGGTAAGCGATTAAAAAATATGTAATTTTAGTAATGTACACTACTCAATTAACTCATATATGAAAAATAAATAAATTATATATCAAAATATATGAACAAGACATTACGTTTTTATAATGATAGTATAATACGAGTATACCAAAAATTTAGTTTTATTATTATTACATATTTATCAGACCAGTGCTTATTTATGAATGATATTAAATGAGCGTATACTGGATGTATTTGAAAGAAACATTTTGAGGCGTACCTTTGTGTCGGTTGTTTAAAAGTAAATTTTTAAGTTGACACTACAATAATGAGCATTTTTGATAACGTATGATAGGTGCAGTATAAAAATGATTTTTAATTATTTGTGTGTTTATAACTTATTCATTTTTTTTTGTCTATTATTAGACACTAAATTTCTTTCAATTAACAACTACGTAATATGTTTATTGGTATAGTTTTCTTGTCCATGTGAAATATGTTAGGGTATGTAATTTGTCAAAATTATTTTCTTTTATGTCTTATACCTATGTTCAATAAAATTAAAATTAAAATATTAAGTAAACGTCACAATCGAAGTTTATTAAAATAAAAAGACTTTGGTGGATGGATCGTGAGGAGAAGACGACCGAAAAGCAATTAGTGAATGTAAATCGTTACGTGACTGTGATTGTGTCGATGATTGGTAATTAAGATTTAACTGTTCGAGGCTTACTTTCTAGTATATCAGTCATTGCTCAAAGTCGCAGTCACAAAAACAGTTATAATACCAATTTTACCTTCACTAATAGCAATAATCAATAATAATAAATTTCTGAAAACAAGACCAACAAGACGCAGGAGCTTATCTCCAGAAACATATATGTCTCAGAAATCTAGGACTGTACAGAAATGGCTCATAATAGAGATTAATGGAGGAAAATTCTTGAGGAGGTCACGACCCGCTGGAGGTTGTATAACCAATAAGAATGATGATGCTTTTACCTCTGTACATAATTAATATGATAGACCTAAAATATAATTTTATATGGTTAAAGCCAAACACATAATGTTATATGAATAAAACCAACGTATAATTTATGTCCAATATTAGTTCGCTAGAAGACTGTATATAAATCTGCATATTAAAGGTGTGGTGAATATTTTTATTACATTTTTTATAAACTGTGCCATTTTTTGTCAGTCTATAATATTTCACACCATTAATACTACAAGTAATAAAAATATGTGTGTACATCCATAGTACCGATATGGCCCCTATCGTCAATTAGATTGGAAAGATATTCGTGCAGAAAAACGCTGAAAGTGTGCACGCAAAACATTATTTTGATTAAACATTTATGATTTGTTGATAAAGACAGATCAAAATTATCGAAATTTATTCTAGATTTTATTTCGCGCTTATATAAATCAGTGACGGCAGTGTCACTTAATTTCACTACCATCGCGTCTACATTAAATTACGCTAATTGTCAAACCGGCATACTCCGCAATCGGCCGTTAGCTGTTAAACGCGATATATATAATGCTGGCCCTCGAACTATTCAAAGATAATTTCTGAGAATATAACTATTAAAATTTAAATACGCTTGTGTTCCCTTATCCCACCCTGTACGGCAGGCGCCTGGAGGATTCCTCCCTTAATAGGAAACGCAGAAACTGCGCCGGCTGCGAAGTGCCCTCGTGAGGGAACACAGAGTGCAATCAACTGTAAGATACCAATACAAGTATAACTCTGTTTACGTTGAAATGCGTTGTTTTCTATATTCTCATACTCATGTAGATATATGATATATGTATGAATGTACATATGTGATATTTTAATGTTTACCCATACATCAGAACATTATAACATCATTGGTATACGCGTCGGGCAGGCGTAGTCCAAGTGAATTATTTTTAAGGTTTTTTATTCATTTATTATTGTTACACACGCATTAACCATTCAGTGAAGACACGAAAAATGTATTAATGTAGTCCTATAAAGAGTTAAATTTACAGCAAAAATGTCGACTACCTCAAGATATTCATTCCTCAAAGAATGCAATCTGGGGACTGCGGAGTTAGCTAATACGTGTGTTCTGACATTACCACTATAATAGAACAATGACTTGTGTCTCGATGACCTCAATGGTGCGTGAAAGTCAAGCAGACCAACAATCTGAGGACAGTCTATCATATCATTGATGATCCTGTATAGAAATAAAAGGGCGGTCATCGTTCGATAATCATAATTGATATCCTCAGAGCGTATATTTAATTTAAAATTAATGAATCTTATAAACTTTATCTGAATTAATTAGTGAGGCGACCATATGATCCAATTATATTCTACCTGACTAGAAAAGTGTAGAGGACTTTATAAATGTGAAGGTCTAAAAAGTTTTTTGCAGTCCGCAAAACAAATCAACATTTTAAAACCTTTATTAGTTATCGACTATATTTTGAATTACATTTGATTTTTCAAAATTGATTGGAACTGAAAACTCTAGATACAATAATATTTTCGCTTTCCAGTCATAGAATAATGGATATTGATGACCTTGTAACTGATGCATTTTCGTTTCCACGAGCGATTATTAACCGTGTGAAAATTTTACGCAGATGTCGTCAAAGAATTTTTTATTCATAAATAATGCACTGCTATTGTAATTCAAAAGCATTATATTTAATTTTGCAGTCGAAAACGCCTAAAATGTAATTTTATGCAATATACACAAGTGCCGTGCAACAGTACATTCAGGCGTATTCCTGAAATATCTAAATTAACTTCACAGACTTTCAGAATAATTATTACGTGAGATAAAAAAATAATAGTATTTTTTTTTGTTATACAAGTCAGAACGTAACCAAAAGTTATACGCACAGATTAACTTAAAGATGTACTCAACGTGTCGATTGAATCGGTTAGGGATGTTCTCAATGAAATATTTTATTGAATAATATTGGTATCTGGCATTACGTTCGACATTTTTTGAGCACTCTCACCCATATACACGCCCCTACTCATGTACATGCATAAATATTCAAGCCATATTATTTTATTCTGGGTTTCCTAACTTTATATGTTTTCACTTGACATAATTTCTAAGTCATCTTACCTGCAACAACAGTGTACATCATCCAAGATGGTCGACGCTCCGCCTATCTATCAACATTTGTGGAAACTTATATAGTGCTGTTGCAGGGGGAGTTTAATATTCTAGCCTTTCACCCGTTTTAAGATGCGATTCAATAGATTAAAAAATACGTTACATTGTGTCTTTGTTTTTTATAATGCTGTTGGAAAGTTTTACGTGTGAATACTATTAAGTAATATTTTTATAATAAAGTGTTATATTTTTTTTTTCACAGTAACCGCCCCATTCTTAGACACATGATAACATCAAACAAGATGTAATCCAGTTTTAAATATTACCTAACTATCTACGCCATTGTTCATAATTAATTAACAAATATTAACAGTTGGGTATGATGATGTAAACATCTTTATTTCACATACTTACTCATACTGCTTATCACATACAAGTACGATTTGATTGAAACTATTTGCGCACTGATATCTAAGTGTTAAATAAATATAATTTAAGTTTAACTGTGTATTTTCACAGCTTTCCTCAAAATTTTATACGAACATCAGTATCATCATCAATGAAGCAACAGACCTACTTAGGTCTGTTAGGCCTACTTAGGCCTACTTAGGCCTGAGTAAGTTTCACCCCTCCTATCTGTCCTTCTCCAGTTCATGATACCGATAACGCAGATCGCTTATGCAGTCTTATATGAACACTTCTTGTATAAAGGGTGAATATTATGTTCATTTTGTTTTGGCAGATATTTGTCAGTTCGCATTTGGTAGTTGTAGAGAGTGGTTAATTACAATTTATTGTGGAGCATCTAACGTCTCAATAACGTGTTAAAGTCATTAAAATATTTAAACAAACACAAACCCGATCTTTGTTAAAAAAATCATCATGAACGACGAAGGTCATTTCGTTTTGTTAATAAACAAAATAGCCATTATTGGGGACTGTAAATCCTCAATTGACTCTTTACACCCACGCAGAGTTACTGTATGGTGCGCCATGTAGACCAGCGGAATCATTGGACCCTATTTCTTTCAGGATGCACAAGAGGCAATGCTATAAAAACTTATTGGTGCAGAATTGGGTCGATTGAGTCTGCAACACATGTGGTTTCAATAGAACGGTGCCACCTCAACTCGAGCAATGCTTCAAATTTTGATACATAAAATAACATCGGCCCGGAACATTATATACATCCTGTATTTCATAATAGTATACAGGAAAAAAATGTTTTTGCAGAGAGTTAATCTTTTTTATTGGTACCCTCGGTAACAAAATACCCTTCACCTTTTGCCAAAAATCCAAGCTCCACTTTTATGATTACAAAAAATAAAAATAAATATATATTTTTGACATATTTTCAAAACCCTGTATATTAAAACATTCCTTAAATAAAATTTTAAGTATAAAAAACTATAAAAAAATAATAATTCTTTAAGTAAAGTCAGGACACCAAACTTGAGCCAAAGAGCTTTTAATTTCCGGCAAAATTAAAATTATCGTTCGGAACTTTTGTTTTAATAAAGTCCACTTCACAATTCCGGTGTAATAATGCCGCCACGCGTCACTGGAATGCTCCGTTCCCTGTTCCAGACTCATCCAGAAAAAGTTATGACCTACAGTCACATCTAAATGAAAGTAATAAATTTGTTTTTCAGTTGAATTTCACTCACCATTGAGCCACATTCTGGCAAAACTAACATTTCAAATGTTTTTTTATGTTGTTTCATGTGATCCTCGTAATATGGAACACTTTGTCACAAAATAGCAAACGGCTATTACAGCGTAACGATTTGTGTCTATCAGATTAATGTACTTGTATAATATAAACGTATGCCCGAGTAAAAAGTGCATACTATAAGGATTAACTTGAATATTATACAACACCAATATCAGCACAAACTAACACATTTACTTATCTTTACTAAGGTGCATAGTTATTGCATACCATTATTATTATTATTCTAGTCGGTCTAGTCACGGATTGGTTGACTGAAAACATGTTACACTTATTCAGATACAACGTGAATGACTTATGTTATGAAGTGAAGTAAATATTCTAAAATAATGTGCATTTAAACTAGGTACATACCCGTGATATATTTACATCGTATGTTATACAAAGTTTAAAAAATAATTAATTACCAAATCAACTGGAACGAATAACTAATTATGTTTTTTTTATAAATATAATTTTTTTTTATTCAGGTTTTTGTCGATTTTTCAAAGAGGAATTGATCAAATTACATTATTTAATTTTCTTTCTATTACATTATATTTAATCTCCGAAATAATTTATGAAACGTCAAATTCAAAATGAATATCGACAGGGTTGATTATATAGAGTTTGATGGGTTGAAATTCGCGCGTCAGACGCAGGCCAATTTTGGGAGTGATTTATAAATTTTTGAAAAATTCTCAAAGCTTACCTATAAATACTTCCGCAACTCTGACGAAAATTAATTGTTCCAATAATGCTTTCACCTTACCTGTAACAAAACAAATAAAAAATTATTTATTTAACCAAATATAGTTACTAAAATAATAAGAATTCTAACATAGCCATATGAATTGCAAAAAAATATATTTAAAGTACTAATGAGATACAATTTACGTCAACACTTAATAATGAATCTTATTTATTTATTATAATTTACATACATAATTGTCATTTAATAGTAGGTTTACTTTAATAATTAAGGCTACTAGTTGGAATCCAAACAACCTCATTTTTTAAATTGAAGAAAAACGAAAAAAAACTTTTTATTAATGGACATCTTATTATAAATTATAATCTCTATAATCTGGTTTATGATACAAAATAATAGGGTAAGGTGGGGGATTAGTGATGAGAAAAAATGCTACTCTTGACTCACTAGTGTTATTGTGATTGATATATCAGTGATTGAAAACTGTGACTGTGATCACAGTTTCATCACTAATACGCGTGCGCCGCACGATATCACAATACACGAAATAAATTTAAAAAACGTAATTTTGAGCTTATTTACTTAAATTTTTCAAACTTTATTTACGTAACAATAGATTCTAGCATATATAATTCATATATATCTTATTTAATATCGTCACAAAGAGAATGAAAACCCTTAATAAATGTGAGTTTATTTTTCGGGTCAAATTCTCAGCATTTCGGATCAAGTGCGTACAATGTTATGACAGAATCTACTAGATGACGCTTATTACGAACTATAACGTCATTTCTTCATGAATATTTTCATTTCATTTACGCATGCGTCGAATCATAAATCAATAAATGAATTACAAATCACGATATTCCCTGATATTCAATCACTGATCGTGAATGTGACTCAAAGATATCAGTGATTGACTCACGGTTCGTGATTTTGAGCTCATCACTAGTGAGGATGAAAGTGCCACTTTATACAAATGACAGAATAACGTGGTTATAGAGCTTTTATTTTATACAATACTTAATGTGTGTTGAAGAAAACATATCTGAGGCTTATTTAATACATCAAAAACAATTTAATGGCATTTAGTTTTCTTTTTATTTAAAAATCAATCAGATTAGTCAGATGAAACTTTCAACCCCAATCGTGGGGTTAAAAGTTCCAGGTATAAGGATAGGGGTAACAAGTACCACCAGTACCAAAATCTTTTATTCGTTGTCCTGGAAAACCCGGCGTGCTGATCTATATCCATGTGCTGCTGTCTCAGGATTTTCTGATAATCGATTTAAGAATTTCTTCAGTGACATTCAACAAATATCGAATTGTTTAAATACAGCACGCTAAGATTTATTTTCCCTCATCACCAAATCAGCAGCTTGTTTTATAACGCTGATAGAAATCTTTCCCTGCTCAGTTTTTCTCTTGTACGTCATTATTCTGCAAATAAGAAGAAACAAATATGAGTGTGCACATTTTGTACACATAGTACCGAGAGTGGGGTAAAAAATACTACCGCGGCACTTTTAAGCCCATACCAAAATATCAAATTATAAAACAAAGACAATATATATGGCAAAAGTGCATTCTACATTTATAAATAAATATATTAGTGAATAGGATAACTAACTTGTCATACACAGTAGAATAAAATGTAGTCACAAAACCAAAAATGGTGTAATTATTAAATTAAACTCGCCAACCATAAAAACAAAGCATAGACACGTGCACCCCCGGCTAGAACATTTACACGACTGAAGTGCGAAGCGAGGCAGAGGGAATATCACCACATTACGCGGTGTTCACATGTTCATTCACGTGTAACGTTTATGAGATATATGCAATGGGACTTTCTTCCCGCGGCACGTTCATCGCCACCCAACCCTACAACACCTTCTTCAAAAACCACGATAGATTCCATTCGAGCAGCCATTTAAATTTATGAGTTGCAAAGACTTCTATTGGTTTCACAACTAACACCGGTTTTGTATGACCAATTTACATCAAAAATACCTAAGTTTTATTGTTCTTAAATTGTAGATATGTAATGCATTAAGAGTTAGTTAGTAGTAAGTTAGGCTTTGCATTTGTACTCTCAATTTATGGATGTATTATAATATTTTAATATGCGGTAGGTTATTTAAAACTTTGTTTTTAACCACTTTACGAGCTATGTTAAATACATATTGGTGTATTGAATATAATTTATAAAGTGGTTAAAAACAAAGTTTTAAATAATCTATATTAAAATAAATTAAAACCACAATGTAAAATTTCCAACAAATATTAAAACTATTATAATTATCGATTCCGTAAACATAATGGTAATGTATAGAGGCTTACGCAAACTAATATTTAACAACTCAAAATGTAAAGTTTAAAACTTAAAATGTATGATTATGAATTAAATGTAATCGATATATTAAGCTGTCACAAAAATAATGACCAATTTAAACTCTTATTTAATGAAACTTAAATATACTTTATTAATCAAAATAGAACCATTTAATGCTACGTATTTTTTCCAAAGAATTACTAGCTTACTTACGCCTGTCAAACAAAACACGGACGGATTAGAATCTAAAAATTCATTAAAGGCATTTTATGCCGCTTCTCTGTTATTGAATTTTTGCCGTAAATGTTATCGAGGTGTTTGATAAGATAAAATTTGTCGTAAAGTGAGATGAATTCTATTCCGTTAATCAGTGCGAGTTGTTTGTCGTGTGTATTCTTCCATTAAAACCTTTAATTCGTCGTTTTTTTAACAGTAGGACGTCTACAACCTTTTTCATCTTTAAGACTTACTATTTAATTCTTAAACTTTGCTCATTTTAATGAATAACGAGTGACAGCTATCTCCGCGCTCAACAGTATACTTTTCTTCACTTGACGAGTCTTCCGAAAAAGTTTAATTGGTATTGTTCGATCTTTATAACTATTCAACGTTCGCCGGTCGCTGTGTATGCAAAATATGAACGCGACGTAGATCTTATCTAGTATCTACCCACTACCCCCTCCTCTTATACCACGACCTATTTCTATGGTGTATTCTCTATGGTTCTATAGTTGAAGTTGAATCTTCGAACTGTTAGGATAACGTTTACCATTGGGTGCTTTAATTGCTGTAAATTATCGTCCTGCTATTTGGGACAAATGGTTTATTGTATTTGTTTTGGTTCCTCGCTACCGTGCGTGCCGAAATCCGTATTTTATGCCATTATGTAAGGTGTTGTTCAAGTGTACTTCGTTCTGAACAGTGATGTATGAGTCCCGAAGCCGGAAGACTAGTGAATCCAGTGAAAGAAGATACGAAAAGGATCATTTCACAGGCAGGTCATGTTTTCTGGTTTTAGTGATCCTTCAGTCAGCCCCTGTTCCCGATTCCTGTCCTTCTCCCAAATTGCATATATTTTTCCTGCATCTCTTAATTTCCCACCCCCTCATGTATATATGTATAGTAGCTCATTTCATCAATCTCCCTTGATACGCAGAGCCGCTACTGCTCACTTGTGAACTTAATGCTCGTGTATAATGAATCCATAGGAATTCATTTTAATTGATCAATTCGTTGTCTGGGTGGCAGGTGTTGCCAAATAAAGCCCGGTTACCGTAAATTGTCCGCTATAATTCAGGTGTCACCCCCTTCGCCTCCTCCCCCGACCCACGGGGTCGGTCGAGTTATAGTTTTAATTTTTCATGTGGCGACACTGCCAACAGACTGCAAAAAGCGCGCGAAACGGTCCACAGAATCCCGCGCCATTAATTATTCGGGGTTATGACGCGGTCGACGTGTCAATAAAACGCTTTAAAAATATATTCTCGTTCAAAATCTCAATTGGGAAAAATGTTTTGTCAATATTACTAAATAATACATTTTTTAATACTTAAAATTATATATAAAACTCGAGGGAAAGTATTATTGAATAAACGTTTTGGATTAAAAAATAATTTACAAAATACTATGATTATTGAAGAAACGTAATATAAACACCAAAAGATGGGTGGCTTTCATTAAACCGTGCCACTTTTTCACGCAAGGTTATTTCGTTTTCTGCATATTACTTAAACCATGCCTTAGGCATGCGTGAATAATACTAAACGTTGGAGAATATTCAAGCTTGCTTTAATAAGATTACTGTCAGCGAAGTTTTCGCATGCGCAGATCCTATACAAATAAATATTCTTAGGATGAAATCCACTTCCACTAGATAATAATTAGTTTTAGTTTTAAATTACAAATATATTTTGTAATTATACAGAAAATCATTATTTATCATGATTACTTATTAAGGAGAACACATTCTTATTGTGAAGCTGTAATTATTTAGAACATAGATCTGTGATATTCTAAATACTAATTAATTGTATTAATTAGAAAGATATACATATAAAATCTATTTTATCGAAAAATATTGTTATTGCTACCCGGATTGGAACCTGGATCTCTTCCAATCCGGGGAACGTGCATTATCCAATTATGCTACACCAACACAGTGGATTGACAACAAATTTTCGAACCTCTTGTTACACTTTTCAAATGAATACATCTGTCGCTCCATTATTTGAAAGTCATCTACCTTGTTTTTATGATTACATAATTACTAGTACTACACTGTTTTAAGGATCTGTGACAATTATAATCACATGAAACAGAGAAGGAAAATTAATAAGGCTGTTGTATTTATGAAAATAATTATAAAATATAATTTAAAATTATTTTTACACAATCAAAAAGTTGGAGTTAAAAAGCGAGCAGCTCGAAGTATACAGAATATATATTAATACTAAATTCAATATAGTTTCCTAACTCACTTTTGTTCATGAAAACTAACACATACACAATAGAATAATGTGATGTGATGATCACAATTAATATAACCCTCACTAAATAGCTCACAATTAATATAACACTCACTGAATAGCTCATTTATTAAACCTTTTTATGCAATATTTAGATCCATAAAATTACCCCTTTACTTATTTAAAGTTCACCCTTTCCTCAAATATTACATAAACGTTGTAAAAAACACCCTCCAACCTCTTTATAGATGACTGCGAAGGCCTAATCTTGTGTGATTTTCCTATCATCACATTTAACTGCGCCCCGAATCGACTCTCTACGCGTCCAAAAATGCTTGGAAATTGCTGAAACGGCCGAATTACAGGAGGAAAATGTAGATTAAACAAGTATTCAGTATGTTCCGGG
This sequence comes from Eubasilissa splendida, assembly GCA_031772225.1. Lineage (NCBI taxonomy): Eukaryota > Metazoa > Arthropoda > Insecta > Trichoptera > Phryganeidae > Eubasilissa > Eubasilissa splendida. Next base: position 24,887,250 of record CM062858.1, on the reverse strand, counting down.
GAGAGTTGCGCTTTCCTTATTTCCTGTGGGAGGTTTCAGGGGCGATTTCAACCCCCTCCCTAACATTAAACAAGGATCAGAATGTTCACAGAATCGACAAATTTAAGAACAATCACAATACTGTAAGCAAATACCTTGAATAATAAGTTTTAAGAAGGTTTTCATATTCAGTCAATTCTCCATAATCAATGTAATCATTATTCAAATCAAATATAATAATAAAGATGCCATAGGTTATGGTAGCTGTAGGATTAACTTATGTATGTAGGTAGGTATATTCTGTGTTCTTGATTTGATATGTTAGGAATACACACGGGCTTGGCTATTATGCTTTGGAGTTAACGTATATTATGTGTGTAATTATATATAAGAATATGCTCGTGTATGTAATTTAGGCTACTTATTAGTTTTTTAACTTTCTCATCACAATTTATTTTTTAACATACTGACGACAGCAATTGTAAAAACATTTGAGTTAAGATATTTAAACTTATATTAATTACAAGTGTATTTATTTATTTGCAAACCCAAACAAATTTTGAAAAAAAATCATACATTTTATTAATACACTAATAGTGAATTCGACACAGAACGACATATTTAGGAGAACAATCTTACTTCACCAGATGACACCGGCGCGCCTACTAGTGCCGCCAAGAGAAGACGGCTGCGCGCATTGACAATCACTCGTCACTACGGCCTCATTCAGTGCAGTAAGCACTGTTATCGTGGAGCTTCGGTTCATACATTTTGGTTTGACAGATATTTTACAATTTGGTATTTGGTAGTCGTAGAGAGTAGTTGATTACAATTCATTATGGAGCATCCAACGCCTCAACAACGTGTCGAAGTCATTAAAACATGTTATCTTAATAATAATGGCAATGTTGTAACCATTAATAGTAAACGCTATCGTTACATATTGGAAAACTTCTTGGTGGCCAAATTGGATCGATTGGACCCGCAACACATGTAGTTTCAATAGGATGGTGCCACCTAACGTCAAAAAGTGGTGATGTGATAACATAACCTCATCGATCACCTGATTTGACGGCTTCCGACTATTTTCTGTGAGGTACTAGAAAGGAAAGATCTACGTTAATAAGCTAACAACAGTTCCGATGCTACAAGCCAATATTCGAAATGAAATTGCTGAAGTGTGAGAGAATATTATGTAAAATATGCTTAAAAGAGTACCCATTTGAGCCGCTACCATAGACAGCCACTTGAACGATATTCATACATTATTGTAATAAACCAAGTAATGAATTAATTCAAATAAAATTTAAAAATTCAGTTTAATTTTCTAGTTATTCAAAAACAACATCGACCTGGATCATAATATTCACCCTGTATAAAATGATACGACATATTTATGTAATTTAATCAAATGTATAACTTTTAAGTATATTGAGTTATATTTACAACAAGCACCTATGTGTGTAGATAGAAGCATTGTAGGTCTAGGTGTAAGATGTTCTTAAATTTAAAAGTTCTAATGTATGAGTATTTAAGAGTATGCTATTGAAAAATATATCAATTTTGCCAGTCTTCAAGGACAAAAAGAGGATAGATCTCTACCTTCTCATTCTAACACCACTTGTCATATGCAAACCCAGTCTGGTAGTCATGAACTAGGGGTTGAATGGCAGTGTGACGTAGTGCCTGTCTCTGCACTGTCTCAAATGGCAAAGCCGTTTGATTGTATGTGTGTACCGATGCGTTCACATATTGTTGTACTGCGGCCATCGTGTATATTCACGAATCGGACATAACTCGTTCGATCTTCCACAATGGTTCGTTAGCCGCTTCCACTTTTCACCACCCGCTTTATTGTTACCCAGTTAGTTATGATAATCGCTGTTTGTGCGCAATTTGCATAAATTCCTGGGAACGCCCGAAGATGCCTATGAGAAATTGTACAGCGGTCGACTTGTTCAGAACAAAACAACAAAAGAACAAATTCGGTGTTTATTTTACGATCGTTCGAAATTCAAATTGGAACCCCTAGAAAAATAACGATTGAAAAAATTGCAGCCCGGGAAAAAACGGCCGATCATATTTTGCCAGCGTGTATTGAATAACGGATGAATATTCAGGAAGCAATTCCAATAACAATTATGACTATCCTTTCAAATATATTCCACTCAAGTAAATCCTTCTGCACGAATTTGCCATTTAATGTATCTACTCTCCAGCCTGAGTTACTACTATAATCCTTCTCGAATTAATTCTCCCATCCAAATAAACTCTTATGCTCCAATACACTCTCTTGCTTAAATATCCTCTCCTGTTCCAATCACTCTCTTGCTTAAATAAACTCTCCTATTTCAATATATCATAGCTTGTATAAAAATAATAAAAAAACTCACTCCCTTGCCCGAAATCATATTATTATGTTCTTATAGTTTATTATGTTCTTACTTTTTACTTCTGATTTATAAACATACAATCAATATTTGGGAATATAAAAAGCAATAAATAAATTATACGGTTTCTAATATAGATGAAAATCGGTGTACTAATGTACTTTTGATCTCTAATTTTCTTGTTTAAATATATCTTCTTGTCACTAGAAAGAAAAAACTGAATTATAAAAATAGTTTAATTTAGCATAAACTTACTGCATTGACCTAAGGAATCAATAATTGCTTCGTACCTCAGAACAGGTATATTTATCTAGCGAGGCAGATAGAGGACGATAGGCTTGTATACATTAATAAATTTGGTGAATGTATTTTACTGATATATAATAAAAATGTGTTGTTGCAATTATTAAAATGTTATTTTACCAATAAACGCTAATTTATTAAACGTGGCACTCAATCAATAAACCCTCTAGCAAATTGCATTAAGATATAAGATAGATATAGAAGGATTTATAAAATCAAGAATTTTAAAATATATTTAAATAGCATTCTGTATTTATGATTCAGTGTGAACTACGGATTATATATCGAACTTTTAATTTCTCCCCTATACCATATAACAACCCATGAACTACATTGGCCCCATTTCCCTCAAAGAGTAGAATTTAAATTGTACCGGTTGATGTACAAGGCAACACACAACATGGTTTAGTGATGTTTGTATTTGAAATGTTTGGCTATAATAGTTGGCGTTTATTTACGAATTGAATTTATACTTATTTGTTATATTTTAAAAAGTATACGATAAATGTAGAACACTGGAGGCGATGGTGCGAGTAGATGTATCCAAGGAGCTAGCCAGGAGAAGAGGGGTCGGTTCTAGGCTTCCTCTGGCTGTTTGTAGCAGGACCACCACAATGGCACATTTGTATCTATAAGAGGTCAAACTCATTTGTCAGCCTCTACTTCAGTTCCAGAAAGGGTTGTAGAACCGACAAACCGTTTCCAGAAGTTCACTGAACGAGCATTTTGGGTGGCAGTCGCAAAAGCGTGAAACTCTTTGCCCTCCGTTGTAAAGGACAGTGCATCGGACTTTATTTAAAATGATCTGAAAACGCGCCTTTTCACAAAATTACATCCATGTTCAAACAAGAATTAAAAAATTTAAATACTAGTATAAGAATAAACTATTTGTGTAAAGTCAAGTGAGTCAAATTTGAGTTAAATTTCTTTACGAAAATGGCGCAATGTAAATTATTAATTATTATTACCACCGACGTCACTATACGCCAATAAGATGCGCCCGCAACCAAGGAAGGATTCACGAGCCTCTGTTAACTACTTGCGCGTAACTTTCTTTTATACTCACGCAATTCTATATAACTGTGTTCAATAAACTTATATCAACTGTAAATAATCTTTCTCGTCTCCAACCTGTTCTGGTCTGGCCACACATACTCAGCGATCATAATTAAACGAACATGCAAGTGAATTGGTGATTTTTGGGCCACTCATTCACTCACGCTACAACATATCCTTCTAATTCATCTGCCAAACGCCTCACAAACTTTAAACATCAATCCATACAAAACCCTCTCAATTTTAACCGCATCCTCTGCACCCTGTATTATTATTTCTGCTTTGCATATAATGGTATTTTGTATTTATGTTTTTTTTTCAATAGGGAGTTTTGAGACTCGGTACTTGTGAATAATTTTTTTTTTATTAATGCAATAAAGGTACAAAAATGTATAAGGTGGCGTGTCCACTGAGATGTATTGAAGTTAACAGACTTTCAGTTCTTTTTCGTTTGAATTTCAGATACAACCTCATCCGTGCTATAGTTTATAAGAACAATTGTAAAGATAATTCTCATTTATAAATCATTACATAATATATAAGATTTCGGGTTCAATGACAGGTAAACAAAGTAACACATTCAATAATATCAAATAAGCGTTTCAATACGCATCCGTTTACAGAAAACATAAATTAACGAGACAATATACACTTCATTTCAAATTGAATATATATTTACGTACTGTTATCGAATATATAAAAGAGAAAATATTTTAATAAACTTTATTTTTATAAACTACATTAAAAACACGTTCGTTTTTACCATGCTCGCGCCTCATAGACCTGGCCGTTTAATGAAGCTTTATACAGTCATAATGACACTACCAAAGCCGCCACATTCAGAAAATCATAGATATAGACAGGAAAGCGTTATATTATTATGGATCAATGATTAGATAAAAAAAACGTATACAAAACTATTAAAAATGATGGTTCCTAGTCATAACTTTTATTTAATTATTTCTAATTAACGATAGGTTAAAGTTGATAGACTAAAAGATAGAAATGTTGGTTCAGAGAGTAGGTACGTATAAAACATATGTATCAGAGTATTTTAACACTTTCCTTCAATTGAGTATACCATTATTATCAAATTTAATAAAAACAAAATACACAAATTGTTAAATACATAAAAAGCGGATATGGTTTTATCTTTTTCGCTTATTCCATTGAATCTATATTTTGCATATCTCTAAAATACACGATTCCCTGCCTCTTTTATCTTTAGAGTTATGACTCTTTTCACACAGGAAGCATTAACATAATAAAATGTCAGGACACAATCTGGTTATTACGTACAGAGGACCTTTTATCAGGCGGCCTCTCGATAACGAATGGCGATATTACGCTGGAACGAACCGCACATAGTCTGATAATGCCCACTTTTTATAAAGTAAATCTTGCAAGCAGCGTTCGTATATTTTCAAGACCAACGTTGCAGACTTTCACAACGAACGAAGGCACAAATGAATGACGAGAATGCGTTTTTGTTGTGCTGCGCATATCTCGCTCTAACTCACCGGCACAATGGGATACTAAAAGTGATGGCCGTACTTGTGTTCCGAATGTTTCTTGTTGTTTACCATTTGATTTACAGCTGTCGAGATGTCGAGTTCTCTTTCAAATTTATCTGAGCGATGTTTCTGGAGATTTCTAAATGAACACAATGAAAATTCTTCATCATTTGACCAACTTACACAGTCGCCTGGTGTATCCGTAGTAATAGGTAAAATATCTAGATATAAACAGTAGATTTTGGCATAGTAACTACTAACTAGTAACTACTATAAAAAATAACTGAATATTTTAGAAAGCTTTTTAGTTTTTTAATGAATCAATTTTTTTCAAATTCAACTTTGTGGTTAATGTTATATTTGTATAGATTATTTAACTTAGTTTTACTATTGATCATTTGTGTGAATACTGCCGCCTTTTTTGGAGATTGAAGAGCTCGGTAAACGACAAGCGGCAATTGCATCCAGGACTTCGTCCAGTGAGAAGATCTTTTTAATAAGTGACGGGAGTGCGCATTTCGGTCGGTCGGAAGTCTACCCGGAAAGAAGAACAACACGCGCTCAATTAAAAAGCGAATGGTAGCATTCATATTGCATATCTGATCGTATTATGAATAGAAGATCCGGGAACCACAGCTATCGACGGCATTCCCGGGAACAAAATGTATCAATAAGATACATTAAATTTGTATTAAAATAATAATTATTCAAAAATTAAATCTAGTACCTAACGTAAATTGTTACGATGATAAAAGATGTGGAAATTGACATAATCTTTTAAACGCCATGAGCGCGTTAACGCGCACTTTTGTACCTTGCAAATTTACTGAGATTAAAGTCATATTTTTAAATCATTTTTCCATCTGTAAACGACAGGTCCCAAATTTTGATAGATACGACAAGACCCTTAAAGCCTAGTCTTACCCTATGTGATGTCTTCCATTTAAAATAGAGTTGGCAGTTATAACACAAAATTATTTTTTAATAGGATTTAAAATTTATTTGGTTATTTAAAATAACATTACATGCTTTATTTATTTCTAATAACTCTAAATTATTCAATTTCTAATCAACATTGTTTATATGTAAAACAGACAATTTCAAATTTGTATCAAAAGTATAATCGTTTTCTAATAAATTATTGAAAAATTCTAAAAAAAAACATTACTGTTTAAACATCTTAAATTCTCTTTGACTCTTTGACCGGTTGGTGTATTAAATATAACTCATAAAGTGGTTAAAAACAAAGTTAAATTATCTATATTATAAAGTTTTTCCTTTCCGAGTATTTTTAAACTTACTAAACAAATTATAGAAAAGTCGACAAAGTGTGTATGGCAAATCAAATACTAGACCAAAATCTGAATGAAGATCATCGATATACGTGAAAATGATGCGTGTATTTCGATGATGTTAAATATGTTGGTCACGACAGGAATGTGATGCCTGTTTCGCGCCAGTGAAAAAACGTGATGATGTTGAATACATACAAGAAAAAGGAAGTAATATTTAAATATTTACTTGGATATGACAAATCATAGAATTGCCTACCGTATGACGTATTATATCAGTCACGAGAATTTAAACACTGGTTACCGAATTTTGGGTGAAAGGTATTTTTTAAATTCTCACCACCAAGTATTATAAATTAAAAAAATTCTATACTTTTCTGCACGCCACGGTATTATCCTACGCTACCCAATGAAAGTACATATTTAAAAAATATTTTTATTTAAATTTAATTTACACTTATTTAATTATACATATATTGTATATACATAACTTAAATATACATTTTTTTTTTACATAAAATTACCCAACTCAATAGAGAAATCATTTCTCGCTATTTTTATTAATTAGACTTTATTGACATACATGTTTCTGTTGTAACATAGGTGAATATATTATAACATAACATGATAAACATAAGATACCATTTTTATTTTATTTTGTAGCTGAATATTTCTTTCAAAATGTATCATATTTACAGATTTAAATACATTGCCCAACTAGGCAACCCTGTTTTAGAGCAAATTGATAAACTAATATATAAACCAAAACTCATCGAAGACAAAACACAGTAAGATCGAATATATACATAGCATATAAAGTGAAGATATTTAAGGAAAGAAAAAAAAGATAAAAAAGTGAATAAAAAAGAGAAAAAAATAATAATAATACCAATAATGTAAGCAGATTTAACGTAGATGTAAATATACAAGACCAAAACGCACAAAAGTAGTTATACAATTATTTCATTATATAAAAGAGTTGACTCTCTGTATCTGCTCTTCCTAATTGTAACAACCAATATGAAATATCTTTTTGAAAAGTCTTAATGTCAGTTAAATTTCTAATTTTATTTTCAATTTGATTATATATTCTGGGAGCCTGAAAGGTAAATAATCTTTGCCCAAAACTAGTTTTCATTCTTGGAACTATTTTATGCTTGTTTGCTCTTGTGGGATAATACCTTTCAGTCCTCACAGATAGAGCGCTTATTTTCCTATGAAAGCTAGTTAATATATTCTGCACATATAATTGTCTTATATCTAAAACCAGAAACTCCCTAAAAAGTGGCTCTGAAGGATAGGAAAAGTCACGGCGATGGATCATTACTATGTAATTTTATCTATTCTATAATTCGTAATAGAGAAATATTAAAAGAATTTTTTACCATCGCCTATATTTAATCAAATAATACAAAGATATGTATATTAATTTATAGATTATTTAATTTTGTTTATAATTAACCACATAATGAGTAATTTTTAAACATCAACCGGTTTCAAAAAACACGATTTTCTTCTTTAGGATTTAAAATCAACTGACCGAAAATGTATATCACGTTATTCTAATGTGTTCAAAAATCTGAATAAAATTACCTATTAAAAAAAAAATTAATTGTTACGATTAAAGATGTGGAAATTGACTTGAAGCAAAATTATTTAAAAAAATTAGAATAGGAATAGGTAAAATTTAGTTCGTTATTTAAATATAATATTTTTGTTAATTTCACATGCTTTATTTATTTCTAATGATTCTAAATTATTCCATTATAAACAAATAAACAATCCTGAATTTTTATCAGAAGTATGATTATTTTCTAATAAATGATTATAGAAACATTACATTCTTTTTTTAATACGTTTTATTTCTTCAGTTCAAAACAAACTCGCCCCAAGTTTTTGGAGTAAACAGTAACGCTAGCATGTCAAGCAACTACCCCGTTGCAAGTAACTACCCTGAAGAGCCAAGTGGCCACTTTCTTTCAAAGGATTTTCAAGACGTATTTTATTTACAAAGTTTCCACCTCGAGTGCAGAGGGGATAGAAGTTTAATATTTGCGGGTTTTGCTGGTTTTCTTAAACTATTTGTTGAACGTTAGAGATTCATGGGGTTGCAGCAAAATTCCGATTATAGGTCGGTTAAAAAGTAGATAGTGGAAATCATTAATGTATTGATTTAATGTAGCTTCCAGCAATATGATAAAAAATAAATTATTTTCATATTAACATTCTATATTTTTGTAATCGAAATGTAAACAAATCCCTTCACATTTGAAGGACCACTTGTGTGAATTATATTATACTTTATTAACTGCCTTGATAAACAGGCAATAAACTATTATATAAATTTAATTTCTTATGACTAAAATATTTAAATTTAACGTGGTTGATGACCGAGTTGATAGTATGATCGTAAACAGACCCAACAAAGGTCATCAGATCATATTACAGTGCCGCACTTAACCGTAAAGATACATATTTAGAGGTTTATTTTGAAATACTGTTTTAAACTTTATCACAATAAATCGGTATATATTATATGCCTTACGGAAAAACAAGAGAATTTTTTATTTAATTTGAAACAGTATATCTATATATGCTTAAATTATTAAGTATTTTAAATCCAGGGAAAAAATATTTATAAATAGATTAATGTTGCAATTTGAGAATCTACACAAGTACAATTCATACCGTTTGTGCGTCACACTTTTAATAATAGCCTGAAAATGTGTACGTATACTTCTAATAAAATAACTAAACAAATCAAGTATTACTTGACTAAATATCAAAAACAAGAACTACAGTCTAGTGAGTAAAATGTACGATGTATGCAAGAAAAGCGAACTTATTATGAATTTCAACAAGTCGAAAGCGATGGTATTCGAGAAGGAGGAAAGCAAGACACCGTGCAAAATACTTTAAGGTAATGAATGTTTGGAACAAATAGATGAGTTTGTGTATTTAGGAATTATTTATGTTTGATAGAAACGGAAAGGCTGAGAATGATATCGAAAGGAGGGTGACTGCACGGAATAAAGAGAACGGCGCATTAAATGGAATTATATCTAAATGGAACTTGTCAACCGAGGCAAGACTAGCGGTACACAATAAAGTCCTGATGCCGACACTGGTGCATGGAAGTGACTGAAATATCTAAAGTAGACTGAATGCAGTGGAAATGAGATCACTTATGTGTAAATATAGCAAATCTATTTATGACAGAGTAAATAATGAAGAAATAAGGCAAGAATTTAAAGCTGATGTTAGTATAATGAATAGTATTAAGAAAGAATAGATAGATAGATAATTTTTGACTCGCCCACGTAGATTCCTTTTTTACTATTTTCTCAATTTCAAGTCGCGGTCGCGTAGCAGTCATCAAAAGACGTACAGCAACTACAATACAGCCTTAACAACAGCAACCGAAAAATGTATGATAGTAGTAAATAAATTAACTAAACATTTCTTTTATACAAAAATACAATCATGTAAATTGTAATCTATTAAAAATTTGACCAGATATATTAATATTAAATTTATATTAAATAATATAATGTTTTGTTTTAAACCACTTTATTATACGCATACACTAAAGGCGAATAGTTTAAGTTGTACCCAACCTTCTTTAGAACAATATTGTATATAGACCATACACATAAAAATCGTGGTAATAGCCATAGTATTGGCTTTATTGGAAAGATAATTTTATGCTATTACTGTTTAAATATGATTTTGCACATATGGGCGACGCGCCTGGCTCGAATAATGCGCTATTTGGAAGTCTAATTTTCGACCACTTTTTAGAGCAGCTGGGGACGTATATTGGCAATAAAGCGACGAATGTTGGCTTCCAAGTTGTCTATTGTCTCTATTTTATCATCATATTTTTACATATCCCCACAGAAAATAATCCAAAGGTGTTAAATTACACGATCATGAAGACCAATTCACAGATCCATTACGTGAAATTATGCGCTCATCGAATATTTCCTTCAATAAATTGATTGTAGTGCGCGCTGTGTGGTATATTGTACCGTCTTGTTGAAACCACAGCTCTTCCATATTAATGTCATTCAATTAGAGAACGAAAGAATCAGTAATCATGGATCTATAGAGCTCTCCATTGACGTTCTAGCCGGCATCATTTTTGAAGCCGGCATCATCTTCTTCGGTGCGCACTGTACAGCGTCTCTACGAATGCGAATTATCAATTAGAGTATGCGTGGTTATTCGATCCATGGTTATCTGAATTGCTTGCTCGGATGGACGACTCTGTCAACCGTAAAATGGACGTAGTGCATGGTAAGTTTCGTGAACTGAACCACGATTATCGAAATAAATTTACAAGCGTCAAGCCACAACATGTTTGCTTTCTTACAATACAAATTCCTGTGGGTATCAACAATTAACAAGGGATATCATTTTATCTCACGCATGCACAAGTAGCACATAGTACCTAACGATGGTAAATCCCTTGGATACTAATCCTTCATCCACGCAAGGTCTGTAACCTGAGCAAGCGGCACGATTCTTAACCTGAAAGTGTCACCTGCGATGATTTATCTGCCGTCACATTCTCGTGTCATTCATGCCCATTCAGCCATGCTCCAAGACTTCCAGCGGCTTCTCCATTACCGGCTTCACACAACGCCAGGTGTGCGAATCTGTGTGAATTTACCGTTAATATCCGGTAAAGAACACACTTCTATGCGTAGATTTGTTAATTCGTATCCATTCATATTCACATATTTTAAAAGGTGCGAATCTTATTTAAGATGCAATGGCAATAAAGTTTTATGTTATAAAATATTATTGATATGTTGATTTTACTAATATGTTGAAGTAAATGAACACATTTATTAGGAAGAATAGACACTTTTATTTTTAACTAATATTTTTTCTAAATTCTCACATAAATTCATAATTATATGTTTTTACTGTAATATATACCAACCATACACATTATTCACATTATATTTTATGTCATCCTATCCAGGTTCGAATCCTGTTGGCGCAACAAAAATATTTTTCGATAAAATTGATTTTATATGTACATCTTTCTAATTAATACATTTAATTCATATTTAAAATATCACAGACGTACGTTCTGAATAATTACATATTCACAATAAGAATGAGTTCTCTTAAAAATAAATTATTTATTATTAAATGTAATTTAATTTGATTCCTTTCTTCGCAATGATCTGTAGATAATATAACATACCTACATTTTCTTAGAATCTTCACAGGCGCTTTTGTGATAATGAAGAGCTCGATTCAATGGCAAGGATGGTCCGAGACGACTGGAGCTCTCCGTTACGCTGCAGCCTTTTCCGTCTATGCACAGGGTTTTGTACAGACTAAAGTACAGTAGAATCCCAGATGAGATACCGGGGCAGCACCGGTGTTGATAGCATACGCGAAATAATGCATCATTTAATGAAGCTAATTACTCGTTATATTTTATTCATGAATTATACGTCATTCGGTCAATTGTGTTCTGACACCTGACACATGTCACTGGTTGCACTTATCACATAAATTTGTTAATTTCTATATATATAGGTAATCGGTTGAACATAAAACGGTTATGACAACGTTACTGGGAGCTTACTAGTACAAAGATTTTTCTATGAAGGAACTAGAATAAAACACAATGATATTATGAGTCACGCCATACCCAGTATGATAGCCGTCTTGTATCCACTGGCTTCTGTCCTTCCTTATATAACATTTGAATTATTTGTTAGGATATTTGATTTATGTGTCCTTTTTTTGTATTATATTGTCATTTGTAATGTTTATGTGTATCTCGTATTGCATTTAAGAGTACTTAAAAGGGCGCAGGAAGGTTTAAATTCAGATATTTGTTAGTTTTAGTTATACATTGTCTTAAACTAAAATATAAATTTAAATGCTTACATTAGCTTTTGTTTTTTATTAATTGTAAAATTCGCGTTTCTTAAGCATTGCGTGTAGAACCGATAAAAGAAGTTACAAACTTCTACAACGGTTCCGGAAAAGGATGGGTCTTATCCCCTTCTAGGGCTCCTAATTAGTTGCAGCGAAGATTTCTACTTGACTCCTTTATAACATACACAACGCGATGGTCACACTGATCTTGTTAACCAAAAGAGAACTAATTGTACATATTAATTTATTTGTTTATTATTATGTAAATATTTATTTTAAATTGTTAACTTTATTTTATTAACCACTTAATGAATTAAAATACATCTACTGGTTTCGAAAAATAACATTTTCTTCTTCAGGATGTCATTAGCTAATCATAAATATATGTTATTGTTTCTTTAACAGAAACTATTTTTAAAAAACAATAATTATTTAACAAATAAATTTAGTATCTAACTTAAATTATTACTTGATGATGCAAAATTACTAGAATAATTTTTAGGATTTTTTTTAGAATGGGATTTAAATGGTTAAAACAACTTAAAAACTGGGTGGTTGAATTTAGTTGTTTGTTTATAATTTTTTGATTAGTTTTACACGCTTTATTTATGTCCAACAATTCCAAATTATTTCATTTACGACCAACACCGTTTACATGCAAAATAGACAATCCCAAATTTTTATCAAAACCATGATCATTTTCTAAAAAATGATTAGAAAATTCTGAAAACCCACTTTTATTCAAACATCTCAAATGCTCCTTTACTCTTATATTAAAATTTCGACCTGTTTTACTAATATAAAATGCAGCACAATCCTTACAACTAAGTTTATAGACACCAGAATTGTTAAATTTATTATCTTTGGCTTTTGATTTCATAAGTAAATTTCCTATATTATTGTTTGTATAAAATGCAGTTTTGTTAAAAATATATTCTGCTAAAGAAACAATAACATATCTTTTTGATAAGTTAGTGACATCCTGAAGAAGAAAATATTATTTTTCGAAACCGGTTGATGTATTTTAATTCATTGAGTGGTTAATAAAACAAAGTTAACAATTTAAAATAATGGATTCTAACCACAAAGTTGATTTTACTAATCTTAAAAACATAAGTATTTATTTAAACTCGGGACATAAAGCAGCATTCCCTGCTTATATATGTATAAGTAAGTATATGGCACGCTTCATCAGCTTAAACAAAGATTCATTATATTACGTAGATATTTACATATTTTAAATAGAATGGTAGTCATTTTACCGTAGTGACGCGGTATACTATAGAGGTACTGTATAAAATAATGAACATACGCCATAAACTCATTCCGCACTTTAATTACAATTTCCCACCTCTCTGCCAAGCGTCTTGGTTACCCGCGACCACACACGGGAATGACGGGGGGAGAGGAGGGAACACAAAGCGATTATATTACCGGAAATAAAAATTTATGAAGCCATAATCAGATTCAGAACCACGTAAATGAAATAGAATGAGCCATTAGCAACATTTTCCTCTCGCAAGGATATTGGACATTCCTTTTGCCGGCGTTCCTCAAACCGTTCGCGGCGAGCGAGCGCTACATAAAAAATTTAATAGAAATATTACATTATCAATAGAACAATTTTCCTTTTCAAGTTTTTATCGTATGGAAAAAATATAATGTTGAACGTTTTGTCAAAAAAAAATACATACGTAAGTACATACGTTCAAACAAAAATGACTTCAATTATATTTTCGTAGAGTGAGCTTTATTTTTAATTAAGACTCTCCCCCACGCAATAATACTATATATCGTTTTTTACAAATGTTTATAGATTAACTGAGCGTCGGCGATCTTGGATGATATACAGTGTGGTTGCAGGGAAGCTCGCTTAGAAATTGTGTTTTGTAATATTTTTATTTTTTATATATGGTTGTGAAATATATCTTAGATACCCAAGAAGATATATAAAATTGTGGCATTCATATCTTAGATATGTCCAAAACTGTTATACAGCATTGTTGCAGGGGTAGTCCTATCTTGTGAGATTTTAATACTAATATATATTGTATTCTGTGGACGCATGCTAGTAAAATATATATAAATAAATTTAGTACGATTAGAATTGGGAATATAATGCAATGGTGTCCCGTTGCCTTCTATATTGAGATAAATAGAGGTACAAAATTACAAGGAAAAGAATAATATTTTATGTTAAGTTGTCAACCTCTAACAAAATCATTAAATAAAATGTTGACATTGGTGTAGTACGAAGTACATTTTTTAAGTAAACATCGTTTTTTTTTAAAGAAACGTGTGGCTATAAATGGAGTGCGCGCGTCTCTTTTATCTGCAGTTTATCGGATTAATAGTTTGACCTATACTAGTGATATACCTTGTACTAAATTGTAGCTTATTGTATTAAAAAATTAATTGTTACAAAGTCTATTTCTTGGACCTTTACATTGCGAAGTTTACACTATAGACGTACTCCTTCTCTATACACGAGTCTCACTCTCATTGAGAAGAAATAAATGTAAAAAGAAATATATATATCTTACTGATTATGTTTAAAAATGTATTACATCTCATTATATCTTATAATAAAAAAATCCTCTCATGCAAACTCGTCGATTATTGAGTCATCTAAAAAGACCATATTCCAGTAACTATATCTATAGTAATACAGTATAATATTAACCTGAATATCTTTTATGTGAAATTTCAGACTGCGGTGGTGAGGCCGAAAATAACATGAAATAAAAAAAACATAAATATTTGGGTCTCAGGTAAATGGTAAGCCTTAAGATATCTATGGAAATTTATTAATATTATTGTTATTTTAGTGCCATTGTCTTGAGATAGTAAAGATAGTTATTTTCAGTAACAAAAAAAGAAGAAAAACAATATTGCTAAGCTCTACTTCTTATTCTTGTGCCCAATGTTGGCTATCATCACATAGTTTACTGTAGCCCCTCTACACTAGACTGGGTAAACCAAAACATAAGGTTCTTCAGCCTCTCCTTCTTCCAAGACCCGACTTTAGCAATCTTTCCCTGCATTAAGAGATACTTTTGATGGAAATATGAGGAAGAAAAGAAGGCATTTACTTTTCATCTGCCGGATGCTGGTTCATTTGTTGATTCCTCTATACCACAAGCACAAGCGTCGAGAGGTGTATACTTCCAGTCACGAAAATAATTATTATGTACAAGCGTGATTAAGGTAAGATTAATTAATAAGCATTAGCGGAGTGAAGCGACGGTAGTTATCCGTATAAAAGTTCCAAGCGGACTGAAGTGCTGCAGTTGGAAGACTTTATATCACTGCGACATCTTCTTTCTTCCTTATGCTTAAGGATAGGTGAGGAAAGAAAGGAAAGGAAATACGCATGTCTCATTACATGTCCGAGATATAGAAGTATTCGAATTTTTCTCGCTTTAAATAAAAAATTTTTATTCAGCCGAATCACTTCTTCATTTGTAACTCTATCCACCCAGCTAATTTCGAACATTCTTCTGTCGATCCACATCTAAAATGCTTTAAGTCGACTAATCATTTATTCGATAAGTGTCCATATTCAAGTGCTTGTACTCCATAATATAATATCAAGAACACATAACATCTGACCATTCGCACTCATAATAGCTAGACTCAGTGGTTGTATATTGTAGTAATCTACCAGCTGTATGTAAATTATATTATCTAGGCACATCTGCAAAGCCATAATACATAATTAATAATTTTATAAGCAATACTTAAATGCATAATTACGTTAATCTAGATAATAATAATAATCCTTAAAAAATATATTAAAATTGATTCAAAATATAAAAGATGTAACAGCGTAATTCCTAGATGTTCCTTTAAAAATATACTAGTGGCTACTGTCACCCTTATTAGTACTTCCCTTCTGCATCTATATACTGTCTTAAAAAGTGTGTTGGACAAGATATACCAAAAGTATTTTTCATAATAAAAATTCTGTAATAAAATAATGGATGGGTGTCTGGGAATTTATTTCATAAAAAATATGTTTTCTAAACGTCATCTGTTATTTCGCTGGCACTCTTCTAAACGGGAGGAAAAATTTGTGAAAACTGCTCGGCACATATTCTTAGTGATCGCTGCCATTTCTTCTAGAATATTTTATTTTAATTGGTCCAGAAAGCGAGGATTTTTACTGCATACCTTTGATTTAAGATAGCCTCGTAGGAAAAAATCAATTGGCGTCAAGTTGGAGCTACGTGGAGGCCATTTTATGTCACTTCGTCGGGATATCAATTTTCCTGGGAAAATGTTACGAACAACTGGTAAAAACACGCTCCATAAATTCCCAGGGATGCAGCTAGCGATCGGCATACCCCCCGCCTCTCTCTCTCTCTCTCGTTGCGTTAGTGCAGCGAATGAACCAAAATGAAAAAGACTTTTGGAACATACTGTATTTCTGAAAGCAGGCCCGGAACTAATTTTCTGGTATTGTGTTGAATGCCTCTCTCACATTCTGTTGGATATCATTTGATTTTTTTTTTAAATCGCCCCTTCAGCACAGATATTAATATTGAAAAAAGCCAGATATCACACGGAGCCAAGTCCAGTGAATAGTAAGGTTGATTAAATTGGGTAACCTTTTTTGACTAGAAAGTCTCTCACGGTGAGTGCACAGTGACTGCTCTAATTTTCTATCGCCGATGTGCTCACGCAAATAGCTATAACCTTCCCAATACCTATCTAACAGTTGGCTTCATGAGCTTGAAATTTTCGCACGTTTTAGTTCAAACATGTTCAAATACAAATACTCACATAATTTTGATATAATTATATCACTACACGACAATTCCCGGAACTAAAATATTAAATTACTCCTATATTCTAATATTTTATTTATATTTGGTAATTATATTCATATACTAAGGCTACATTTTCAATTCCCTCTACATTAGTAACTAAATAACTTATTTTGACATCAACAACATAACCAAGCTTAGCTTGATCGCGGAATAAGCATAAATGAAACTTTTAGAACGAAAAACTTAGGGCGTATAATACTTATCATCGCACGTTAACGATGTTAACAACCCTCCTTTCATTGCAAACATTACCTGCAGGAACTTACGATCCATTACTGTTTCACACCCCTCGAGCCAATACGAATTATGGAAGAAATATTATTATGAGTCAAATTCAATATATACCTAATAAAAAAATTTGGTTCATTGACTGATTAAATAATATTTTTTAATAAATTATCTATGGTTGTATCAATATTTTATCACAAAATTAATTTATATTAAAATACAAATTAAATGTATCCATTAGAAACATACACAAAAAATTCACTTTATAGAAAAAATATTTTTGTTGCTATCGGGATAAAAAATATTTTTTCGATAAATTAAATTTTCCAATATATTTTTCTAACCGATATGTGTTAAATAATTTGTATTAAAATACTACAGAACTATTTTCTGAAAAAACTGCAACTTCACAACAATAATGTGTTCTCCTTAACTTATATTCTACTTACATTACTATATGTCTCCCCACACATACGTATAAACTAAAAAATAACTTGTGTACATTTTATGTGTTGAATAATATAATATGTAAGTTTAGGGATTTTTTAAATCTATTTTAATTTTATAAAGTAATATAACGTAAGATATCCTAGAAAAATTCTATATTAAATAAATTTGCAGTACAAGATACTTTAAATTGTACAAAATGTTGTGGAACTCGGAAAATGCACTGTTACCAATATTACGTAATAATTAATTAATACAAACTTTGATGCAGGAAATTGTATACTAACTAAAGGATGTGGATTCTCCATGCTCCTATACCTACAAGTTCTCATAGAAGCTTTGTGAAATTTTAGATTGCTCTCAAGGAACCTTGAAATTAATTTTTTTAGCAACGCAGCGTAAATCAGCTGGTGTTTCATATTTTTTAATTATTTATTTACAATCATACAACTTTATTAATTAGGTCTTCATCAGACTTACATTCTGCGTTCGTTTTTTGAAATAAGATTTGTTTCATTGAAATTTGCTGGTTTAGCTAACGCCCATTGTAGTAGTGAAACAAATTCGACTGCGCGCCACACGCTGGGGTTAGAGTTTAATATCTCGGCAGATGCTCTTTATTCGCAAGTATGGTTGGAAAATACGCTCAATTTCCTTCAGAAAGACGCTCATACGAATGGTTCGGTGGATTTTTCAAATGGGCCGCTGGAACCAGACCATTTTGCAGCGTGTGCAGTCTGCAAACACTATCAAATGGCGTACTATAGAGGCAGACAGATACGAAAACGTCTGATCAAATTAACATATGTAGAGCCTAATTCCAAAACCCCCTAAAACGACTTTATATGTTTTTGAGTTATGGATGAAAATATTATGATAATACGTATATGAAATATTTTAAAAACAAATGTACAAAATGTTTATTATAACATCAACATTTTTAAAAGACACTTTCGTAATGTAACTCATTTAAATGTTAACAGATAGCATGAAGCCCTGGTAGCTGAACTTCCGACTTTTGAATCTATTTGCAAGGATACTATGAACTCGGTTATTAAGCGCATTTAATTTTTAATTTATTTTCTCATTTCTATAACTGAAAACTGTCGGAAGTTCAACTACCAGTGCTTCAAGCTATTTGTTAACATTTAAATGAGAAATGTATTCAAAATAATTCATTAAAAAACCAATTAAATTTAATAAACACTATTTGGCGGGTTCGCTTGAGCCAACAGCTACACAACCTTAAACTGGTTAATTGTTTTGTATTTACAATACATGCACGCTTAGTTTAAATTCAGCACCGTGAATCTACATTTTTTGTCAACATTGGAAAGCTATTAGAAAAAACATCAGCTCTTGCGTACAGATCAAACAAAAATTTTCACATCTTTCAATATTACAATCTTATAATTTTATTGCAGCAAATTTCTCTGAATAGTACCATCTTACGCGATCTCTATTCATTATATAATTGCACATAATTGAATAACATCTCGAACACGCAAACAATTTTCTCACATCAATTTCATTGTATACCATTATTAATTAACCCTTTTAAATAAACAAATTTTAAAATTGATGAATATTTATGTATTATAAATCTAAATTACTATGAAATCAATAAACCGTACAAATACAAATAAATATTGAATAAAAATAATCTAGTCCCTCTTATTAAAGCACAGAAATCAATAAATATGAGTGATGTCTAGGAAAACATTCAAATCACTTAATTTGCCTAAAATTCATCAACTTTTGTCTAGTTCAGCAATTATTTTATATCACAATGATAACTCATTACATTATATGTCTTGTGGGAATAAGATCCTGCGGTAGACTGCATCTCTTATGGTTATTGTTTGTCAAACGCCACCCGATTTGGATCAAGAAAGGTATAAGGACAGAAGGAATCTGATCCTATCTTGATCTCAATCTCATGAGCTAGACGCCACTTTGCACCTTCCTCGACTCGCACTAAATTAGGAAAGTTTCACTGCACTTCGAAGGGGTCAGATGCTGTCGAATTCGGTTTCCCGGTTTGGCAGTTCGGTTTGGTTTTATATTGGCAGAACCAAGCGCGTGTTGAAACTTTGACACTTGAATTGCTCGCCGTCCGCCGAATGCGACCAGGTGAAAGGTCAGCCGACAGAAATATTGTAACGGAGGATAACATTCGAATTGCGTCAACAACGTCAATACACCATTACACAACCAAAACAATAACACAAAACGTAAAACACTACCGCATATAAAGACTACATTTGGATAACGATATTTCCTATTTCTAGCACCCAAACTTCATAATATTTATACAAATTTTATCATCAGCGTTTCAAAAAAAAAGTCGTCGAATGACTGAGATACCGCGAGGAAAAGTTTCTCCATTACTTATATTCCGAAGTGATTTTAAAGGGAAGGATGCATTTGTTTGTGCTACTTCCTACATATGTATTATTATTATTCCAGTTAATGCTACTATGTTTATATTCATATTTTTTAAACTATCAATACTATGTTCATACCATATTTTTTATAGAGCAGAAAATATTTTAAAACGTGAAGCGGAAATAGCCTTAGTATCATTGTTAACAATTTATATGTTCAAAAAAAAAAATACGATACTAGATACCACTCCAATACATCTACTATCAGATGAAAATCAATCGAGATGAAAATCTTCACTAGCGATTATTCAACACTAAACAAATAAATTACTTCAATCACAGCAAAAACATATAATTTACAAAAGTATCATCTGAAATTATTATATTATTTAAATCAAAACTATCCAAAATACTATTAACAATAATGCATTGTTGGCATTGCATCTCGTATATTGAGCTTCAAAGTTGTGAATATTCATTTTCAATTTTATCAGCGAATTTTGTTCATTGTCAATGAAGTAAATTATTTTGAAAGATGTCACTAGATAATTTTGAAAATTAACTGATTCCTGATTTTGGGCACGTTTTATATAACATAACTCTAGGTGTATAATTATATATATACATATAAAATCAATTTTATCGAAAAATATTGTTGTTGCGCTAGGGATTCAAACCTGGATCTCTTTTCCAATCCGGGGAAGATGCATTACCAACTATGCTACAGCGACTAAATAAGGATAAATTAAGAAAGGATCACTTTGGTGGTTTGGTCATATGAAACGGATGAATGAGGAGAGAATGATAAGAAAGATATATGGCGCAAGTATTGATGGCACCAGATATAGAGGTGTCCGCTGAGTACTTGGCACAATCAGGTAAACCAGATACTAGAATATGGTCCTGTTAGAAGCCATAATAATCAGAGAGCTTGTATGAGAAGATGTATGAATGTGGATGAGGCGAGAATTGTGTGTCAGGAAATGGACTCACTCTAGAATTACTGTTCTAATTTATGTTTACAACCTACACGCTGATGCACTTTTTTTCTGTTCGTTTTCTTTTCTTATGTACAACTTGTTTTTATCAATATGAATGACGAATAACAATGAAATAAACCAAATATAAATATTAATAATTATAGAAAATACTTTATTCATACCATTATTTATTAATTATTCAACATGTTTCGATACTTATGGTATCATATTCAGGAAACAATGTATACCGAAATTAAAAAATACAAGCATGGATAAAGACAAAAATATAAACTGGTGAATAATTAAGAACTAATATGAAAACAAATTTAAAAACTGACTATTTTTAAAGAGGATTTGTTTATAATATTAAGTTTGCTTAATGAAGAAGCAAATATAATTAGGCTGCTTCGAAACAGGCGTTACCTAGTTGAGCAGCGTCATCAGATAAACTGATTAAAAGTATACCTATAAATAATATTATATATTTTTAAAATGCTAAGTAACACTGTTTCACATGTAAAATTATAAAAACACATAAATAAATACAACACGGCTATTTTTAAAATTAAAGGTATTCATTTATCAACAAAAAAAAAAAATATATATAACCGGATAAATTATGCTGCGTTGAGAAATTCCAAAATATTCAAATCCTATCCCCTAAAAATAAATTCTTCTTCAGCCAGCTGACTCAAAAGTGCGAAACGAGAAAAAACAAATGTAATGGCGTACGTCGTCGATCTGAAACAGTTGACGGATGATTTCCTCCCTAGACCTGCTGAAGAGTTACTGAGCGATAGTTCCTCCGGCGAATATTACAAAAAGGACATTACGTCTCACATTCACATGTTTTTAGGATCGTTACATGTACGAGTATATCTACTAACCTTATATATACCGATGATACGTTTATCGATTAAACTCAAATATCTATACATTTCTTTTGCATTTTTCCCACACTGCAAGTTTCCAACTTTCGAAGTTTCCATTATTATTTATATCGGGAAAGATTCAATTTTATTGTACATGGTATGAAAACCAAACATAAAATGTACAATATATATGTCAACACTATAAAATATTATACGTTATACATATATTACGTTATACGTTATAATATTGAAAATCACATTGTCAATTTCTTGGGCAAATTTTATTCCGCTTGGTTACTCTCGCATTAAACGGTAAAAATCATACAACTAAAACACTATTTCATATATCAGTTTCAAAAAGACCAAAAATAGATCTATGAATAAATAGCACGGCTCAGCTCCAAAGATTGCCAACCAGTATCTAAACACTAGCTTTAGCTGCGTTCGGTTTAAATTATGATTAAAATTTACATATTTTTAACATTTGAAACAAATACATTGCGGTGCATTTTTTTTATTTCATTTTCAATTTCCACATCTTTCATCATCATAACAATTAAAGATACGTACTAGATTTATTTTGTAATTATTTTTTTATTAAATTAAATTTGAATACTTGAAAATTATTGATGGAATACTCAAATACCTTTGAGTAAAATCCTATAAGAGACGCCAAAATTATTTGAAAATTCATTTTTATTAAATTTTAGAAACATTAATACAACTGATATGTTTTTAAACAGAATACATTATTATTGTGAAGTTGCGATTGAAATAAACAAATATAAAGTTGATTGCTTTAAATAATGGAACGACAGATGTATCAATTTGAAAGTGCAACATATAAGTTCGAAAATTTGTCGTCAACTTACTGTGTTGGTGTAGTGTAGTCGACTAACGCATTTCCCCAGATAGAAAAGGATCCAGGTTCGAATCACGATAACAACAAAACATTTATTATATCTATATATCTTTTATATTCCCCAATGTGTGAGTGTGGTGCCGAGGAGGAAACCCTTGGCGATATCTTTTTTGCCTGTCCATTGCGGATCACAGGTTATTTTTTACAGTAATCTCGTCAATGGTAATTTTCAACTCCCGGTTAACAAATTTTTGAACGATAATGGTATTGACTTGTAATATAATATTTCCTATTCTATAATATTATCGTACTTTTTTCTATAAAATAAAGTTTTAACTTGAATAATGGCACAAATCGCTCTTGAAGGGTGGATTGCCTATTTAAAAGAAGTATATGTTTCTTATTAATACATTTAATTTGTATTAGTTTTTATATACCACCATGTGCCCGATTAATATAACTGATTTATGGTTCAATTTTCATTTCCGTACATGGCTGATGCACCTAGTCTTTTCCTTGTCAGTAGCATCTTAACAGATCAAATACGGAGATCGCACCTTGATGCATTACAGCTTCTTCAATTAAATAAGAACACAGTTCTTCCACGACCTCAAGAATACTTGTTTAACTTTGTTAAGTCGCGCAACGATCGGGCATGACGCGCTACACGCAGCGCCCCTTCGTGTCATGGTGTCAATGATTCGGTCACGCTCGGCAGCCTTCGGCACTCTTCGCCGCTTGTCCTGGAGCGGAACCCGCCGGTCTCCAGCGATGTGGAAGGTCCAACGAACCGCAGGATTGCCTCTTCCCATATTTGTTGGCAGAGCAAGATTTCGTTATCGTCACATCGATTTTAGACCGTGCAGCAGGAATACATAAAAGATAAATATTTTACAATATCCATTGTCTGTCTTCATATAAATTTACTTTAAGGTTTCCGGGAGCACTAATATGTGGACCTAGTGTATATTCTAAGTTAGATCGCATTTTTTGTAAATGGTTTCCTTAGGGATACCTAGGCCGTCGATTTGGCACGGTAATACGTGCATTGTCAATGCGTTGCCCCCAAAAATTACGGTACAACCGCACTTACACGCAGGAGATATAAATCTCGACTGTGGGAGAACGCCTTAACAATGGCTTGTGTTACCGATGGATGGTGAGATTAATGGTTCTAATGGCGCAGTAAAGGACTTATCAGGGGTATCTTTTCACGGCAGACTACATAGGCATATCAGGGATGGTGGGGGAGAGTTACGGGTGGTATTACCCACGCAACCCTGGATGTTTCGGCTATATAGGTAAAAAAAAGTCCGTTGCATTTTTTTTTTTTTAATAGGCTTGTTTAAATATGATTTTTTTCATATTATTTATAAACAATCGTTAACGATAGTACTGTGATTAATGCTGCATGTTAATGAAACTAAAAAAATAAACATAGAAAAAATGTTTTTAAGGTTTATTATATAATTCCAATGTTTCTCAAACTTACAATATTCTGATACTCCATTAAATAATACCTATTTTTGTATGGATCTGTTTCATAAAATTACGTAAATCTTGAATTATATGAGCTTATTTTATATTTTAGAAAGTGCAGAAACGATCGTATTTTTCATATGAATACAAACAATTAAATCGGTTTAAAGGTTGATTTTGAGAATGTCCATCACCGGGCGCTCGCTTTGGCTGGACTCTTATTTATGTCGCGCACAGTAGACATTTTTACGAAAAAATCTTAAGCCGACCTTATTCCAGATATGCGTACAAGTTTGAAAAACACTGTCATAAATGAAATGATAAATCAATTATTGTGATTGATGTACTTTTGGACGTGTGTCATTTTCTCGAGTAGTCCGAGTCTAGAACTTGTTAAGCGTTTTCATTAAGCATGTCGAAAAGTAGAAAAAACTATCACTACTTCTTCTTTTTCGTAAGTAAAAAATTAAATACTTAAAATAATACTGAAACAACCTTTTTTTCTCTTTGAAACTAACATTTCCGACACCATTTCCTTTTTATTATAGTCACTTGTAATATTTTTTTAAACCCTACACTCCGTTATCACTAAGCGTTTAAGTACGTAATTAATGCAAAAACATAATTAACCTACAATATAACAAATAGCCATTACCATTCATAATAATATATTTTTAAACTAATTTTTTCTCCCGAAAGAGTGAATGTTTTCGTAATAGCTCTCATTTTAAATGAAGTGGAAAAAATAGGGGTGTTGAAGAAGGGGAGAATGAAAGAAAGGGAGACCTGGGGATTAGGTCGCTGTCTAGAATACCAGCAGCTGTGACATATACGTCATATGATTATTTAACTGAAAAATTTTGTATTTAAAGACTAGACATTGTATCACTGAATATTTTTAGTGTGAATATTTTTTTAGGAGAACACATTCTTATTGTGAAGTTGTAATTATTCAGAACATAGTTCTGTGATATTTTAAATATGAATTAAATGTATTAATTATAAAGATATACATACAAAATCAATATTATCGAAAAATAAAAACATTAAGAATGTGTTCTCCTAAAAATAATAAAGTTGTATCAATGTGTCCAAAATTTAATAAAAATGAATTAATAACTCTAGCGTCTGCTATCAGATTCACTCAAAGGTATTTGAGATTCTGTAAAAATAAGGTAGATGGCTCTGTCAAATGATGGAACGATTAAATGTATTGATATCAAAAAGGTAACATATAAGGTCGAAAAATTGTCGATAAAAATAGTGCCGCTATAGCTTAGTTGGATAAAGCACCTCCCCCGGTTAGGGAAGAGATCCAGGTTCGAATCCCGGTAGCGCAACAACAATGTTTTTATTTTTCGATAATATTGATTTTGTATGTATATCTTTATAATTAATACATTTAATTCATATTTGAATATTTTTAGTGTAAAAGCGCACGTTCAAGTATATGAGTTTGTCTATCTTATTATTATACCTCGTGCAGTGGTATGTTATAGTAATAAAAACAGTTTAACACCTCTTTGGTCATTCCCTTTAATGCAAGATTATATAATGTTGTTAATTATTACAATATTGTAAATTTAAAAAAAAAAAAGGTTTTAAAGTAGACATTTACGATGTACATAAATGAGACAATTGAATTATAACTGAGTTAGGTTACTTTTTATAAAATTATTTATCAAGTTGCTATAATCGTTACTTTAACATAAATTTATTATTAAATAAAAACGTACATTTATAATATAATACTTAGGAATATTTATTTAATATTACGAAAGTTGTTGTTCTTCGAATAATCAAGTTAGACACTTTAACAAAGAAACGTCAGCCATTGGAGGCTCCATACCGGAAGCTGAAACGTATGTAGATCATCTACCTACCAGTTCGCCGAACATATGATATAAAAATGATTGTAAAAAGCAGCTGGATGCGGAGTATGGAAAATATAGAGGAATGATAGTCGTTAAGAGTTACGTTACGTTAATAGAAGAAGACGAATAATATTTCTTATTTTTTTAAACATATAAACTAAGAAACGTTGGGAGAAAAGAATATGTATTACTGTAATAATAATTAAAATACAATTGAACTTATTTAAAAGTAAGTATTAATTAATAATCTTTATAATTTAAAGTTATGTTAAATTTTTCCATGTTCCAAAAATCTCCGGACGTCACGACTTATATATATATATACAACGCCAATGTTTATCTTATTTTGTGAAATATCCCGACGTCAGATTATTTCTGTATGAGTTAGTTCAGCCGCGGCAACTACTCGCATATTTCAACTTTAATGTACAGGTTTACAAACAATTTAACTCGGCAATTTTATAAATTATTTCGCTTGTTATTAGAGGCTAGTGCGTTGCTCGGCACTTAGTGAATTCCATTCAGCCAAGCCTCAGATATCAAAGGCTGTTGGGCAATGCATGAATGCGGCCGATTCAAGCACTCAGCGGTCCACCACATCAGATTGAAGCCTAGATTGTAAATCGTGATTGCCAAATCGATACGTTTATCAACGGCCCACTTTAGATACGTTCAAATCGAAATATATAAATAAAATATTATATTAATATGGAACTAATAAAAACAATAATATAATATAACAACTCACTTACATAATGCATTTTTCTCATTAAGACAAACTTGGCAGTCCCAATCTCCTAAACCCCATATCTTAATTCACTCGCTAGACATAGACCTCAAATGGGAATAAACTTGATTAATAACTTACAAAGATATACAAAAAAAATCTATATAGTCACCACTGAGAATTAAATCCGGAACATTATATGCCGGTAGACAACTTTAACTAATAAATCTATAAATAGTGACACTATACAATATCATCAGATTCTATCTCTTTATTAGTGAACGTTTTTTAAATATATATTTATATAAATAATAAGAAATAACACTTTATTTAAACCACTATATATTTATTTATGAACATGTCCCTTCATTATTATTTTTATATAAGTAAAACTTTGATATAAGAATTAAGGAGCATTTGAGATGTCTAAATAGCAATAACTATTCCGAATTTTCCAATCATCTTTTAGAAACGGACAATTCTTTTGACATTCTTAAAGTTTAAAAAATTTACATACAAATACCACGGGCTTACAGTTAGATAAATTATACATTTTAGAAATAATAAAAAGTGTTAACATTTTAAATAACAAAGTTCTTTTGTTTTCACAGTTGTTCCTAATTATTTACATCCTCACTGATATTTCTAGTTTTGTTTATTGTCTATGCTTATATTTTTTAATATTAGTATACAATTCGTATCCATATGAAGGGACTATTGGTCTTGAAACATGTTGATATATCAATATATAGTTTAAACAAAGTATTTTCTATACTTATATCTTTCAAATTTAATTTGTATTGAAAGAATTTTAAGCAACATATATAACATACTATGAAGGAGAACATATTTTTATTATGGAGTTGTAATTATTCAGAACATAGGTCTGTGATGTTTTTAATACAAATTAAATGTATTAATTAGAAATATATACATATAAAATCAATATTATCGAAAAATATTGTTGTTGCTATCGGGATTCGAATGTATATCTTTATAATTAATACATTTAATTTGTATTAAATATAATATATTTTGATGTAACACTAGTTGATTTAACCAATAGGAGTATCGTAACTTTAAACTTACTCTTTTAAATTCTAATTTTCCATCTTTAATACAATAAGCTAAACAGATAAATTAAGGTTTTAGAACAATTTTTCATTCCATATTTTTTCATCAATTTGTATTTGTTTTGTAATCCGTGAAAATGCCATTCAACACAACAATATTAATTAAGTATTATTTAAAAAAAAAAACTTTGTTAACGTATTATTTTACGGTGGTAAAAACCGGCAGATCATCTTCTGAAGATACATTCTACGTTTAACAAACGTACTAACGTGGAATGTTTTTGTACTGGATTCGTTATAAGAAGCTGTTTATTTTCCTACCAATAAAATCTAAAACATTAATTGAATTTAGTTATGCTAAAGGTAATTCGACCTTAGGAGCTTACTGCCATTTACGTATGTATAATTATGGATAGCGACAAATCATTGTGTTAGATTTTTAATAATAATACATCATCACAAAAGATTCTGTTGCATGATTTCAGTACGTAATTTATTTTAAATAACAGTTTTTGCTGTTGGTACTGGAGAAGAAACACCGTGAAATTGCTCCCGCTATCTCGGCTAAGCCGCAGGTTAACGGTGACATCAAGCTTTATAATACATTTTAAATTAAACAATTGTGAGTATGTCTCTGAAATCGTAAAATACAATTATTTATTTCAAATAAATCCACGCTACACCTGTAATATATTAGAAGGTTATACTATGCGTTAAAATAGAAACAATGTTATACGTCTAGAAATAAACAGACTATTGTAGGTAAGGCAATCAAGTCCATGAACAATAGAAGGATCTCGTTCAGCAGCCTCTCAATCATCTTCCGACCGATCATCCCACCCACAAACCTTTTATAGAAACTAACATTAACATGAAACACATCTATGGAAGAAAACGTTGCATCGTAGTACATGATACATAGACTATAATTATGTAATGGTATATAATCATGACATGAGATCATGTTACTGGAATTTAATTTAATTTAATTCAACAAACTATTCAGGGAGATTGTACAGCGTACAATCAAAAATTTAAACCTAAAGACTTGTCTTAACGTAAAATTCATTAATTATTATGGAAAAAAAACGTTTATTTTTGTAACAGGTAGAACATCTTGTGTTTAATCTTCTAACATGTTCAGTCTTTTATTTTATTTACTTAGTAACCATTCGATTAACAAAATCAGTATATTGATGATATTACAAAACCGATTCTACCATAGTTTTGATATAGCGTAGTTTTACTTCAGCTACGTTAAACGTATAATATAATAATACAAATTAAATTAATCAACAGATAAAATCTCTGTCGAAAAAATATTTTCTTTCTACCGGGATAACATTGCTAAATATTTTTTCGATAGATCGATTTTTATGTATATCTTTCTAGTTGATTCTGGCGTCTGCTATCAGATTACTCAAAGGTATTTGAGATTCTGTAAAAATAAGGTAGATGGCTCTTTCAAATAATGGAACGATTAAATATATTTATATTAAAAAGGTAACATATAGGTTCGAAAATTGTCGCTAAAAATATTATCGCTGTAGCATAGTTGGATAATGCACCTTCCCCAGTTAGGAAAGAGATCCAGGTTCGAATCCCGATGGCGCAACAATAATATTTTTCGATAAAATTGATTTTATATGTATATCTTTCTAATTAATTAATTTCATTCATATTTAAAATATCACAGACATATGTTCTGAATAATTACAACTTCACAAAAAGAATGTCTTCTCCTAAAAATACTAATAAATAATAGAACTATGAGCATGTTCTGAAAATGCAATTTTACTACAAAAATGTGTTATCCTTAATATAATATATTATTATGTTTAATACTTCAATTAAAAAAATTTATTAAAAGTGATTTTTTTTAATATTACCTATATTATTTGCAATTGTCACTTAATATGTTAAACTTACATATTCGTTTTTATATAGAAGTAAGTAGACACTTATTGTATTATAATTTAGTATTAATATTTATATTATTTTAAATTTAGAATAATTTTAAAATATCCAGGAACTACATATACATATATAAAAACTATACTATTTATTGTATTTACTATGACTAACGTTATTCCGCTTATATCGCGACCCTTTTTTTCTTCTTGCTTTTAAAACTTTTATTGTAAACATGTTTATAGTTCAAATACGCTATATTTCTAGTATCCAGTATGCCAATATAACTATTTATCTTAATAATAAATTAATATGTTTACTGCATGAACTAAAATCTTAATAGTAAATTTATACAATTTTTTTCATTTAATGTTAATGGCATTATCATACATTACCAATTTATTTTACCATAAAGCCTTTCCATTTTATAAATCGCACCATTAACGTAATTAACAAGTTTGCATGTAATAATTAAGAGGATTTTATACCACTGTTACCTTTATCCTGCTTTTCACTAATAAATCAGCATTATTATTCGTTATCAAACATAACAAATCCAAATCAGTTAAATAAAATTATTCTTCAGAAAGTAGTTATAGTAATTTGTTAATATTTCAAGGTTTTATTTATATTTTAATCAACATAATATGAACAAAATTATTTAAAAGGATCGGCAATAAAATTCAAATTCTATAAATAAATCACAAATTGATATATTGTAGATGTCTCACAGAGACGAAGCTATTATTATTAATACGGGAAGGTAAGTTTGGAAGTCTTGGGCATTACCTGTCATCGGCTGGCTTAAGTGATCACTTTACACAATGTAACGTTCACCAATTCTACCCATGCTCTACTACCACACCTATCAAATTTTGTTTTAAAATTGTGTACATGATGACAATCTCTCTGTGGATAAAACCCAGTAATTGTATTCCCACAAAGATTTGAACATACTTAAATATTATATGTCACAATAAGTAAATAAGAATAATAATTTACTAGAAAAGATAGTGTCAAAAAAAGATATTTGAGATGTTTTCTTTAAAATTTAACTATGTAAATAATGCACATTTTTTTTACAGAGCGGTATTTTGTATAATGAATAATATTTTTGTTAGCAATATAACTGTAAAATATTACAAATAAATTTTAACTGACGTTAAATTATTTGCGTTATTATTTTTAATTAAATACATAAAAACAATAAGAGCGGAAATTTTTAAATAAAATGGAAATTAGATAATATTAAGAAATAATACAATTAATTTAAAAACACGTGATTAACTGAAAATCTTGTGCTCCATAGCAAATAATTCGTCATTCGTAAACTTTATTTAAAACTTAGTTATTAAATATTTTGTTGAACATTTTTGTTTGTTCAGTAAAATACTGTGTACTATAATTTTGTTTTTAAAAATTAATTTAATGTTAAGTGACATCTAAAAAGACGCTCAGATAGTCTAGCTTTAAGGATTACATTTAAAAAAATGATTAAAAAATAATAAATTGAATAAAATAGTAAGTAATTTTTTAATTTTAAACGTGTCCAAACTAAATTACTACAAAAATCAATAATAACATAGGATAGTCTGCTTCCATATTCAAGGGCCATATCCCTGAAAAGACTACAAATTATTACATGTTTCTATTGAAAAATATTTTTCACGTCACACTTGAACCTGAAAAATGAATAGGTTTTACTAAAAAATTGTGAGTCTATAGACCGAGATGGACGCAAAAGTCTTATTCAGGTTGGAGAATCAAATATCAGTGGTTTATTAATAGTATAATTGTTATGAATTAACTTTTAAAAACGTCACTGAAAAATGTTCTATGGTGTTATACATTTAAAAAATAAACCCCAGTATTAATGTCAGTTAAAATGTTGAAGCTTTCCAAAAAATCTGTAACGTTATTTTAAACATCACATTTTAGCGTGTAATCTGTTCCTACGATTCAGACATGGAACTGTTATTTTCCTTTCCTACACCCGTTACTTCCGTAATGCGATTGCTCAGTATTTCAGGGTTAATTCGAACAAAATTGCGCCTAATTGATTGCTCTAATGGAGTTAACGTGTAGAAATTGAGTTACAAATAGTGTTCTTATGTTAGAGCTTTTGTTTACACTTAAAAACAATTTGGATTAAACGAGACGAACATATGTTTAGGAAACCGTGTTCTTCAAACGAAATGAATTTACATAGCCATCACTTAGTAGAATTGTCTTATTTGTTTATAAAATAAATTATCACAACTACAACGCCAATTATGGTTCAAATAAACCAAGTAAAACAATACAAAATACAACTGTTCAGGTTCTCATCAAAATTTCGTCATTAACATCAGTTCTGATAAATGTCCACTAAAATATAACCCTGTGGTGCCCATGTTTGCGCCTCACAGGTCTACATAAATAAACACACCGCATACCGCCAAATTACAGACAATAATACACGGCGATCGAACCAGTCTGAGTAACCACCAGAACCACTCACTCTTCTCCTGGCCAGCTTCCTCGGACACATCTCCTCGCACACATCTCGGCACCGCCTTCAGTGAACTTCGTTTATCTTGAACTTTAACACACCAAGTTTTAAATTTATTCGTGCATTAATTTTCAACAACCAATTGTAAGTACAGTCACATCATAATCTACCCGCTCTAGCTATACACGCAAACACCGAACCACCGAAACCCCATACGTCGGCTACGACAACGAGGTATAATTATTACAAAATTTTGCTTTATACCTACAACGCTTTGACATTTTTAATCTACGCAAGTATATATCCACCCATTCTAGGTATAAATGTGAACCATTTAAGAATTATATATGTATATTCATATAGTTTCTCATCGGTAAGAAAAACCATTGTCAGTTAAAATACATAGGTACATAAGGTATGTTGTAGACCGGGAAACGAATTTACATTGCAAAAATCTCTCTAACTACTATATTTACATTATTAAGAAGAACGCATTCTTATTGTGAAGTTGTAATTATTCAGAAAATAGGTCTGTGATATTTTAAATACAAATTAAATCTATTAGTTAGAAATATATACACGTAAAATCAATTTTATCGACAAATATTGTTGCTACCGGGATTCGAACCTGGATCTCTTTCAATCAGAGGAGCGTGCATTAACCGTTCTGTTAAATTAAATGTTCTGAAAACAACGAGACCAGTACGACGGGCAAAATTTATATTTCCGATTACATACCAATTGAAAATATGAAAATTGAGATATAAATTAGCGATAAAAACAGCCTTTAATTGGACATATTAAAATAATAAATATGCTAAAAGTTGTATTTTTAGAGTATTATTTAGTACACGAGTATTAAACTATGATCTCTTACTCACTATCTCGCGTTGTCGCTGTGATCAATGAAATTATTATTATACCTTTATTTTTTGACATCAAATATTTCAAAAAGCAATTATCATATGAATAACTGCATAAAAACAATAAAAATTATTATATTCATTAACGTATATCTACCTACGCAAATTCTCGATGAGTAAATCAAATTCTAAGGATTGTATGACGCAATTTTTCATAAATATTTATATATATTCATTGTTCCATTGCCCGACTGAAGGTCACATTTTATTACGGAATTTGTAAGGTTTTTTTTTTTCAATTAATAAAACCCGAATACGCTCAGTACAAATAATGCAACATCTTAATTATAATAGTGCACATTGCACCACCGTGATGCAACTGATTACTTCATCATTCAGAGATAATCTCAGAATCTCCTTTTTGATATTCCGAGAATGAGTAGGCAAAGTGTATTCATTAAAGATGTATTATTGACTCATTTGTCAGTTAAATCAAGGTTGATGCTTCCTTTATGAACGGTACCTACCGACAATTGATGAGCATAAAGGTTTAATTATAAACATATTATAGTTGACATGGTAGAGTTATACAGTTGAACTGCCAAGTGTGGTATTGACAATTTAATAATGTAATTAAGCGTATACTAGGAATTCTGTGTCGAGACAACCCGGGAATAAATTCCCGGGAAATCCATGTTTTTTTGTTGTCGTGAGTCCCGAGACTTTTTAAAAAAATAACCCGAGACTCGAGACACTTACTTTATCTTGATATTATTCATTTTAAACAAGTTGAGTTAATTCTAATGTCTATTGTCATACGCAGGTAGTGACCCAGCGACGAGCAGTGCATGTCTAAGTATATATATTTTTCAAATGTTCAGTTTCTATATTGTATATGGTACTGTATAAGACAAAATTAATCCAAAGATATTTACTACTAAAAAAAAAATCTAAATTAAATGGTTCTATCGGTTTGTTCCAACAGGGGATTATGTTTCATTGTAAAATATAATATTTTATTTTAAGGATAAATTAATGTAATTTTTTTAAACAAAATTTGTATGAGATGAAATTATTTGAAAAACTTTATTAGGAGACTTCAGTTGACTTTTGCCAAATGCATTAGTTATTGTTCTCCAATATGTTTCTTAATTAATTATTATTTTTTGTAAGTTTTCTATTTTACTTTTTAAATGGTTTGCGTTTTGTAATTTTTATATATGAACTTTTATATATACATAAACTTAATTTCATTTTAAAAAACTACTGCCATATTATGAAATAATTAATATTTTATTAAACAGTTTTTATTTATTTATACAAGTAATATTAACTTATTATCTTATAGCTACTGTACATCATGATACGTATGAATATATATATATTTTTTTCAAATAAATAATATTCATCGTGTCGATTCATGGAAATTCTCGGTACTTGAAAATTTTCACTATCAAGTTCCGGGAATTTAAAAAAGTCGAGAATACTGAATCCCTAAATATTTATTTATTTTAAAGTATTTTTCAGGTATAATCATAACTTTTAATAATCATATAATTAGTGCTTTTAAAAATACAGTCGTATATCGCCACATATGTGTCGTCTTGTACATCAACCAGTAAAATTTAAATTAAACTCTTTTAGGGAAATGGAGGCAATGTGGTTCACTAATTTTTAAACTTTTTTATAGCGTGGTGCAGCCGGTACTCGCAATGTATATTAAACATTTTTGTGCATTTTATATGCTTAATATTTTCATCGCAATTATTATATTTATGTTAAGAATAATGGTTTAGGAATTTTTTTAAAACCGGCAATTTTTTTTCTAAATCGGTCCACTAGATATATATGAAAATAGATATGTGAATCTAAACTTGGATTCGTAATGTGAGTAGACCTAGGTATTAGTGTACTCACTCAAATCAATTGATCAAACCTATAATAATTTTTGTCACAAATTTCTTTAAAATTATATCTTGAATGTCCACCTTGCAACTGCTTTTTTATACATACGCCTTACGTATATAATGTATAATAGGTAACTATTATTTCGATCTAATACTTGTTTATTAACTTATTTGTACAATTGCTTGTAAACTATGCCCATCTCAACACCACAAGTCCAACCATAATTATGTATATATACACTCAGGTTTCTTTTTATGCGGTAGATACGTTCCACAGGAAAACGCATAAAAAAAGTTTATTTAATTTCAGTAAAATATAATCTTAACATATTCCGTCTAAATTTATGCATAAAAATTTTATAAAAAAAGTTTATCTTTTTTGCATATTTTTTTCTTAAGAATTATCATCACTGTATGTCAATGTTGTGCATAATTTGTGAACTGGTTCGAAATCACTTTCATCACTAGAAAAGGTAGTCAGCCCATCAAATCTATATCCTGAAGATAATGATTCTTCACAAATAAAATTAGCCTCAACTTCACATGTTGATTTTTCCTTTTTGAAAATATAATCAGTGATTAAACTTTGCGATGACTTTGCTAATTTTTTGTACAATTCCTGATATCCAGAAATACAATTCTGAAAGTTGAATGCTCTTTCTTCGTTTTTGACCCTTTCAACATGTCAAATTGGTCTAAAATAGTTATTTAAAAAAAAGAATGCTTCTTAAAACATAAACTGCATAAAAAGAAACCCGAGTGTATATATATATGTGTGTGTGTATTATATAGATAAGTAAAAGTACGCCTCAAGTTATACACCTCGTTGTAGATTGTTGGTGATCCAAGAGAAACTCTTCTGTGACAATTATAATCTTTATTACACGAATAATACAGTTAAGGTACAAGGTATATAACTAGTCTTGGAGCCAAACGGTAACGCAAAAAAACCCGCTCCTTGCGCGCGTTACCCTTTTATCCCCGCTCACACACACACACACACACACACATATATACATCTCTCCCCGGCGGTGCGGGCGCTCTGATACACACACATATATTCGCTCTCACTGATATCACAGCACACTAAATAAATAAATAAATAAAATAAGTAAACATATCCACTGAGTCACTGCACTGCATTGGAGGCGATAACGCTTAATGTGTTCTAGTCGCTACCGCCAGGTACATCCTCCTACTATTCATTCTGTAATATTTTTACATAGATATAGGTGTCAAAACGTTGAAACAAAATATGACAAGCTTACAGGAATATGTATCAATGTACTTATCTTCATTTCATTTATATAAATTTTTGGTTATTATATTATATCAAGGAATATTGCATATTTTTTTCATACATTTAGTTTTCTATATATGCAAATGTACTACACATTTATTTGCACTCGATTTAATTTAAGTCCGTTCCGTTTCGACGGCTCCTCTTCCATATGCGCACGTTTAGTCCGTTTCAGAGGTAAATTCTGTTATGTTTGTTTTAATACTGATATTTATGTTTTACGGATGCTGTCACTAAAGCCTTCCATGCATAAATATGAATACCTGTGCAACAAAAATAAAGCTCTCGTTGAATTTTTCTAACTTTCTCTGACCAGATACGTGCTGAAATATACAACGCAAGAGAATTGAATAGTATTCACTCAAGTATTTTATTTAAATCACTAAACACACTTATTTTAATATGTGAGTAATTTTATAT
This sequence comes from Eubasilissa splendida, assembly GCA_031772225.1. Taxonomy (NCBI): domain Eukaryota; kingdom Metazoa; phylum Arthropoda; class Insecta; order Trichoptera; family Phryganeidae; genus Eubasilissa; species Eubasilissa splendida. The sequence goes on along the minus strand of CM062858.1, from coordinate 24,850,153 downwards.
ATTATATATTTTGTAAAAAATTAATAATTATTATCTTAATATTATGTTATTTTTTTCCCTTTTAATGTAAAATATATTTTTATTTTGTAAATATTGCAGACAATAATATTTTCCGTGACAGTACAGAATTTTCACATATTCGTTGAATATTTTCGACTCATAATTTATTAAGGCATCCACCTACAAAATATTATAAACTATGTCTGTTATACCCTGTATATGTGTCAAATTCATTATAGAAGACACGCTTACGAAAATAGTGCTGTACAATTTATATTATTTTTAATTAAATTTTTTAAAAATTAACTCTGAATATACCTAATAGAAATTATGTTTTTTTTAATTGAGTTAAAGCTGCTCATAACATAGTATACAGTATTAAAACAAGGTTACTAATGATGTTATACTTGAGATGAAAATAGCGCTATTTTTATATAAGGAAATCTATTTTTCATCTATGTATTTATAAATACAAATTAAGTGTTTTGTTTATTTTAAGCTGATTGTAACGTAGTGTTTAGAGTTAAAACAAGATCCCTTAGATAGTTTTGTCATGTAGATCTAATGAATTACAATAGAACTTTTCATGGCTCCTGAAATAGAAAACGTAAATCAACGAAAGCGCGATCCTCAAAGCAACCGACGTGATCAGAAAAACCATACTAGAAGATAATCCTCTTCCTGAAAAACCAAAGAGCGTGCCTGAAAAGCTGTGTATGAGGTGAAATTTTGCCAAGGTAGGAGGAGCATGTACCGTCATGGTAAGTAAATATGTAAGGCTTAAGATTTATTTTAATCGGCTAAGATTATTATACACAGGTGGTTGGAAATATATAACATCTTAAATAGTGTATCTGCAGGGTGCATGTAAACGATGGCCACGTCACCACGGCATGCAAAGTGGTATATAAAAGTAAAATAAATGGTTACCTAAATAACTAATACATAAGTACAAATAAAATCTTTATACTTATATCAATTCACAAGCTCCGAACGAACTAACGAATTCATGTAAAATAATCTCCAATCTTTCTAGAACCATTAACGTATTCCATATTATTTTTTAAAAAAGAGAAAAATACCCAAAGTTGAATTAGCGTCTATTGACCTTTAGGAGACTTGTATGTATGTAGGGTATACTCTTCCAAATGACAGTACATTGCTTTTAATTGTTTAACATAACCTCTTTAAACCCGATAAAATAAAATGTGCAGAAAAGTTTATTCAATATTTTAATGTTTATCAATGAATACTGGTTGAATATAATGTGAATCTATTAGCAAGATTCGTAGATATTTTAAGATTGTTTTATTATTTTTCGATGAAAAAATTCCCAATTTCATTCATTAATCATAATTGAACATTTTTTCATCTAAATTAGCTATTTTAAAAAAAATTATAATGTCTATACATTGACTTATTTTTAAATCCATTGTTTAATACGAAACAATATAAAATCAAGTTTTTACAATATTAAAATCAACATAAAATATTATAAATATCATAAACTTAATCAACAAAGAGAAAATTCAGAGACATTCGTTGTCGAAAACTAGATAGCCTAGAACTATAAACAACAAAAAATGAAGTCTCCATCTACCTCATTTAAAATATGACATTTTAACTGTTCTAAGGTTATTCTAAGGCTATGTTATTCCATAAAAACTTATGGAATTCAATGATTATTTTGTAAATTGAGTTGAAATACTATTTTACGTTAGAATTATTTCGGGAACATCTTCCCGTTATCAATAATATAATTCAACTAAAGTTAAAAACATTTTCAAAGTGTATTTGGAGTTAAGAAAGGTGGGTGTGGGGTGGTTTTAACTTTAGTTGAATTTTAGTATTAATAATTGTAATATATTCCCAAAAATATTCTAACGTTTAATATAATAAAATATAGTGGAATAAAATAGTGTTTCAACTCAATTTACAAAATAACTTTTTTAACTTTTTATAATAATTATTACATATTTACAAGTCATCTGTAATATCAAATGTAATATTTATTGAACAATTACAGTACATAGAAAACATATTTAGAATATTATTACTATACTTACTATATTATTTTTTGCAGTTAAATATTTTACTCGGGACTTGAGGGGTATAACACTTCCTAGGCCCGGCAACGATGTCTGGAGGCATCAGACCGGAACAAACAGAATTATATCCAGCTTTTCAATTATACGACACGGCATAATTGGCTTTTGCAAAGTTGCCCGTCCAGAGATATTTTCTAAGTCGATAGCCACTATTAGAAGACGTAATCAGAGTGAATTGCTATTTAAATTGTAATGGTTTATTAATTAGTATAATCAATCTGTTATAAAAATAAATAAAAAGTAAAACAAACTTTTATAATTAACAAATTAAATGAACCAGTTAGAAAGATACGGAAAAAAACTATATATCAAAAAAATATTTTACTTGCTACAGATCGAACATATACCTTTACCTATACGGGGAAATACGTAATCCAATTTCGCTATATCAACCAAAACAATAAATTTTTTAAACTTATATTCTGAACCTCGACTGATACATCTGTAATTCCATTTTATATTGCAATCACTCTCAAATATCTTTGAGTGATACTCGCTAGAAGACGCCAAAATTAAATCAAAGTTAGGATAGGAAAAGATCTAGATTCGAATCCCGATAGCAATTAAAATATGTTTAAGAAAAAAAGATTTTTCTGTATATATTTCTAGTTGATTTAATTAAATTGTATTAAAAATACCACAGAACTATGTTCTGAAAAACTGTAACTTTACAATAATAATGTATTCTTCTTAAAAATACTTTCATTGTGTTTAACCTTGTGAACAGTTACATTTAATATTCAAAAATAAGAAACCTAATATTATTAATGGTGCTCTGTATATTTATAAAGTGAACTCGTGCTTTTTTTGGATAATTTAAACTTATAATAATAAAAAATAAAAAGAAAAGCTGTAAAATTTCAGACAGAACAGTTTTAGTAAATACAAGCCGTACTGTGTGCATTTTAAGGGGCTATTATAAAACTTTTTACTCGACACATTCCCCTTGGGTGCCAACAGGAACAGCCTCTTCGCGGACTGTGAAGCCTTCTCCCAGCACCCCCTACCCTTCGTCCCGACAATTTTCGTGCATTTTCATCCTTTGCATATTCAGCACAGTAGTAATAGTAATGAAAAGCTGACGCTCATACAGGGCACGGCGATAAACGTTCGTTATTCATGTCTCACTTGCGTCTTTCTCGCCGCTTGTTATTAAGTTTCATGCGCTATGCAGTTAATATACATTAGCCGTGCATTCACACGATACACACACGCCATGCACGCTTACGTTACATTCGTACGTTATGCACACATTATGTTATGTTACAATCACGTTCACACGAAATACACACACCAATTTATTATGGCTACTTTGCTACACCTCACATGCTGATAACGTATTTTTACGATAAGACCGTGTTGTGATAAATAATATCAATTTTTTGTATTACAGGTTTGTGTACTATTTCCGGGTCACACGTTCCGTGGAGAGGATACAACTATTCCGGTTGTAAGTCTCGAAATTAAGATGGGTATAGGAAAAAATGAATGGGGGAAAGAATTTTATCAATCGAAGGACCAGTGATCATGAGTGTTCGGAATTTAAAAGGAATGCTCTTCTTACCTCAAGTACAACGTCTTTTATCTGCTACAGTCGCCGCAAAGACCACACACTGTAATACGCGGGGATGTTCAATGATCTCCAGTCTCAATGAAGACGGTGATTTTACCCAAGACATGCACGCAATTCACAAAACAATAAATCCAAATCGAAACACTAAATACAGTGCACCATAGCGCCTGAGTTGAATGGTCCACAACGCGAACAATATCGCCAATGTCTGGATTAAATCTCAATTTGAAGCAATGACTACACGATAACGTCAAGAGCCAAATCTATACTGGGGGGGTCGAGCAATATGAATGGATCGAGGATGGGAGTATGGCCGCGGACGTGTGACAATAATATTATTCGCGGTCGACATTAAAGCGCGCCAAAAGTATGTTAACTACGAAAACGAAACAGAATAATTCGATTCCAATAAATATTTCCAAAATCACAGATATTGCATTAAATTAAACTTTTAGTGTTATTAGCTAAGTGAATTTTGAAAATTCAAAATACTCTCAGCATATTATAATGTTAAAAAATAATACTTATTATCTACTTGCACCAGACAATAGCAGAGATCATGGTAAACTTTTTTTTAATATTCTCTTATGTACATTTTTTATGATATTTGAAAATGTCGAATATTTTTTTGTTTTTATTTTATTTTAATGGAATGCGTCCCTCCTGGCTGTCTAGCAGCAAATATATTATTTTTATTATCATTTAACCTTCAACATATATTTTGTTTTTAAAATCAATTCTGTTTCATTTGAAGCGGAAGGGCAATGAAATAAATGGTTTCATATCAACTCGGTCGTGAAATTAAACAGAATTGACAAAGGCCACAAATAGTTTCAATGAATTAATTACGAATTCCAAACTTAAACCAATTTTGTTTTAATTTGAAAGCTTTTGGAATACCTTAAATATAAATTATAGAGTATATTTCAATTTGAAATATTTAAAATAATTTTGGAGATTTTGTGTAAAAAATATCGATATTGTAAACCAATTAGTAAAAATCTTTTAAGTGTGTTTTTATACTGTAAAGTTTGGTTAGTCTTTAGACAAAAATATGTATAAAATATTGTAAAATTTATTAGTGTAATATTTTTTATATTATGACTTTTGGAAAAATAACATGGAATCAAGCTTGAAACTTTGAATGGTACATAGACAAACATGCATATCATAGTATCATTGTTTTTTCTCAAAACATATGTGGCCAGCTATGGACAGCACTGCAGGATATTCCAGGTCCATCTCTCGTCGGCAAGCTTTGCTACATCTTGAGACTCATCTGTTAACATCCCTTGTTTTTGTTTTACTCTCTCATTGGTCTCCCTATCTCTCAGTGAGATATCCAACATTTCGTTTCATCACTATTGTGTAAAAACCAATTTTGATACAATCTTCATTATATGATTCCAAGATTGCGTTCTGAATTATCACGCAGGTTTTCTCGTAGCTGAATAAAGTTTTCCATAAGCTCATCCTATTATATTATCTCGTTTACTCAATTTCAACGGTATGGCTTTCCTCTACCAGGATTTGTCCTGTCGACATAATATAAATACATATTTAGTGTCATTCCATATCAAATGGTTCAACACTGGTCGCTTGACCATTTTTAAAAAATCTCATATTTTTTGTTCAATCACTATAACTTATTGGTAATTCAAAATGACCATTATTTTAATTTTTTTTTTTTTGGTTTTTGCGTAACGGCTATACTTGTTTTACAGGGCGTAGCATATTTTGCAATGTAAAGGGTTTGCAGAAACTTAAATATCTCAGCTCCTATGTATTCTATCTACATGGGATTAACAGCAATTTGTTTAGAAAAAAACGGACTACAAAATTGTTTATTTATATTCTCACCTACATGCATTTTTACAGTGTGAAATTTCAGCCTTAATTCTTTACTTTCGTTTTATAAAAGTTCTATCTTCACGGGAATTTTCTTACAGGAAGGGTTAAATTCTACATTTCAAAAGGTTTTTTTAAAAAAAGCTGGAAACTAGTTGTATTTACACACCAAATTTGAACCCTGTGACTTACACCCTTTTCGTTCTAAAAATTCTCAAAGTTTTGTAAAAAACTGCACTATTCAAAGATAAATATCTGAGATGGGGGGACCATTATATTCATCAGCGAGTATCATGAATATCATGCGAACGTGTAATGAGATAGTTTACCAATGCTTTCCTTATCACAGTATTATAACCGCTTAGATAAAAATTAAATACATAAATTAATTTAACATATTGCACCAAACCAATCTATTATAATTATTTATTTATTGTACTTTGTAGTAGTATTTTTGAAGCATCGGTTCTTTGTTGGGTAGTACAAAGAAGTCGCAACAATATAAACTTTGCTCAAAAGGCTAAGAAGTTTCAGAGCAGAGCAGTATGGGAATGTTGCAATTGAAACTACATTCAGGAATCAGTAACTTAGTTTAGAACTTGTTTATAATAGGCGTTTGAGAAGGACAACTTGCTCAGAATATATCGAGAGCGATTGTCAAAGAGAATTTTATTACGGGTAGCACACGCTAAACAGAATGCAATTGGCAAAAAAAAAAAATTGATTAAACAGTTAAAAAAAAACTAATGTAATAATTATATAATTTAATGTGATTCTGTCATTGTATATTTTTACAGCAGACAGAATATTGTACCAATCCCATATCGCTGATGAATAAAAAATATTATTATTTAAAAATTGATTAAAACCTCGAGATACTAAAGTATAATTTGAAAAATAACGTTTTACACGTGAGAACGTTATTATATCATATCCAAAACCTTTATCGACATATTTTTGCATATTTAATAATTATAGAATATAAATTATTATTCTAAACTAATTTTGATTAATACGACTAAGATATTAAATATTTTTTCAATACGAACATCATTTATTGACATGCTGTTAATCTATAGAGCGGTTGTATATGTGAAATTAAAATCATTATAGAAAATACATTACTCAAGACGCGTACTTTAATATATGTTAACACTTATTGATTATTTTAATGTTTGAAGTATTTTTTGATGGTATATTTAAAGCATTTGACTTCAAAAGACTTTATAATTAACCACTGGTATTTTTCTTTTGATGCCGACGAATAATATTAAGCTAGCAACGCGAGAGTAATTTCCACAAAACCGACAAGTATTAAAAGGTGAAACAAGGCTAAAAATAATATTTCTAATAGTAATATTTTTAGATTAAATAATTAAAAATATAGTAGAAAATCTTTATATATAGTGTTTTTATAAATATATGAAGTATTTAAATATCACACCATCTAATCCGACGACCTCTTATTACGCCATAACTAATTCAAGACTAACAACCTCTTACCTGTAGAAAAGGTTCAGAGGCTAGTTTTGAAAATTATCTTTCGAAAACCATCAAAATTTTTAACTGCAAAGCTGTTTAACTACTTAAGGATTCTTAGTTTGAATAAAATCTTCAAAAAGAACGCATTGTTACAAATTCACAAATAACATTTCAACAAAAATAATTAACCGACCAAAATCACGTAGCAACTTAGAAATCCCCAAATTTAAAACTAGTGATTTTCAACACCATTACGCCTATTAAAGTATAAAAAATTGTAATGGCCTCCCATATAAAACCAAAACAGTAAAAAAATATAAAGCCTTCAAATCACAAATCAAACAATTATTATAAAATTCCCAAAGCATGTTCAAGATCCAATTTCTTTAAATGAATCTGACAACTATTTGTTTGTGTATTTAGAAATTTAATTCTATAATTTATATTTTACTTCTATACCTATCTTTATATTATTTAAAACTCAAATTATCGTACTCCCCACTTTAAAAACGAGAATATCTATTGAATTGGGTAATTTTGTAAAAAAAAAATCTATAAATATTTTATGTTAAATGTATAAAATAAGCGTAAAATAAAAATAATAAAATAACTCTGCCAGATCCCGCGAAACGTCTTCATAAATATTGAACATAGTGTTTGTTCCACTGTTTTATAGGTTTCTCATCTTAGCTGTCATAATTTTAGTTTATTATTTATATTGATACATGCATTTCTCAATTACTACCATACGTTAGCTAGTAATACATAATACAATAAACAGTAAGATTCGAACCACCTTCATCATCAGAGGTATCCTGACCACTCACGCGCCAGACGAGACTTCAGTGGAGAGCCGTCAGAACAATGCATCCTTCAAATCCGCAGTTGAAGTTGAGTCACTGAATTTCCTCCACTCGGCAATATGTTCAACAGCACAGCTAAGATTCGCTAGCTTTTGTGTTTGCTACATTTTACGACTGAAGAATTTTCTACTCGTATCTGTCCGTTTGTAGCAAGAGTTTCCGCACCACATAACCAGCTAAATTAATATTCTTCTCCTCACATATCTGAACGATGGTTCTTGATATCATAGAGAAGGCTTCTATGCAAGTGTTACAGGTTAAATAATACGATTATTTGATTGGGTGGTTTTTCATTAATTTTCAAATAAAATATTATTTTTTATTTAGGAGAACACATTCTTATTGTGAAGTTGTAATTATTCATAACATAGGTATTTGAGATTCTGTAAAAATAAGGTAGATGGCTCCGTCAAATAATGGAAAGATTAAATGTATTAATATCAAAAGGGTAACATATAGGTTCGAAAATTGTCGCTAAAAATATTGTCGCTGTAGCATAGTTGGATAATGCACCTTCCCCGGTTAGGAAAGAGATCCAGGTTCGAATCCCGGTGGCGCAACAATAATATTTTTCGATTGAATTGATTTTATATGTATATCTTTCTAATTAATATATTTAATTCATATTTATTATTTTTTAAATTAAATAAAAAATTAATGACTCGTTCAAGAAAAAATAGCATGTTTTGAGAACTATCTTTCTATCATAATTTTAATAACGCGATTTTCCTTATTTGGATCGTGCACAAAAATATACTAAAAATTTTCCTACGTATCGTGTTTATTAAAATGATAAATTTAATTCGTGAATCTAAAATTTAATGTTTTTATGATCATTTAATCTGGTTTCATTTAACATTCAAAGATAAATAATTATTAAAAGCGTGTTAACTAATAGCAATTTAGAATCCAGATATTTGATTTTATTTTAATGTTTAAAATGCTTTTTATAACTAAAGTTTACGTTAACTTACACAAATGATATCATCGTGCTATTAAATACTCATATTTTCAATGTGGAAAAGAAATTAATAAATAGGAATATGTTGAAAAAATCTTCTAGAAAAATTTATTCAGCAATAATCTCTAAGGCAAAGCAGTTCACAAAATTCGTTTTAAGTTCTAATATTTATTGAATATGTGCGCATTATAGTAGGAGACAATTTATTAGAATCAAAAGAGCCAGTCGTGCAGAACGCGCGATCTTAATATTTCACACTGTTGGTTAAACCAGCCCACTCGTGCAACCCTTGCAGAATCCATCGACCAAGAACTGCTTGCGATACATTCTGGTACGAGAACATATTTTATGGCATAGAATATTATCAAGCATATTATTATATGTATTGGGTCGACTAATAAGTCTGCAATTTTTTTAAATGTTATTTTCTCACGATTTTATTTTTTGAGACATAATTCTCGATAGAATATTTCTACTCTAAAACGTTAGTGTTGCCGTTTTCCTGTATCTTATAGTTTTTCTTAATTTTTGAGCTTAAATAATAGTGAGAACTGTCACTTTAGACATGTGTATGTATATGTGTGTCAGGAGAGTGAGTAGATGAGTGGTGGGGGACAATGATTATAAGTCTCTTTCCATCGCCACTTCTCAATAATTACAAGTCTATCTCTGAATTGAATAAATATAATTTTTTGTAAATACTTCTTATAATAAACGTGTAATTGTTACTTGGACACGGAGTTATTATTACAAGGAACTGAACCCAAATAACTCGACAGTAAAGAGAGGATAGAACACCGAAGTAATCTGGTGGCACTACCAAAGTTACCACAATAATAGAATGTCAAGTTGAGAAAAACGAAAATTTTCGACACATATGGTTTACATAGTTATCCAAGAGCTCAACTGATTCTGCCGCATCCGTCCCGAACTCGCTCCGTCAGATTTTCACCTTTTTGATCGCTCTTCAATCAAATGCATGGCGTTACGTTTAACAAAGACTTCATAAATTGACTCGATAATTATTTCGATACCAGACTAGCCGCTTGTTATAGAAAAGGCATCGACTTATTGGTTTAAGGTTGGGTTGACGTCTTGAACAATAATAGAAAATACATCATTGATTGAAATGATGTAATTTATGTTGAAAAAACTCAATTTGTAATAAACTATTGAACAAAATCGCAAAGACTTATTAGACAACCTAATATTAATATGTCACATTTAAACTTGCATCAATTAACATGTACTCGTATCTAAGTGTCATTGATCATTGATTTGAAAAAATCATTGATTTATTCAAATCAATGATTTTTTATGTTCATTTATATAATTCAAATACTTAAATAAATAATAAGTATGATTTAATAATCTAAAAGTATTTAAATAAATATTAAATATATAGAAATAAATTTGGCTATGTGTTAAGTCGAACTGAGATAAACAATTTATCTTTTTCTGATAATAAATGATGTGATCAAAAATAATAAACAAAAAAAAAAAACTATCGATAAAGTGTATGTTAACCACCAGGATTCGATCCCGTAACTTTATTTTGCCGAAGAAATGAGTTACCAATTACACTACTGTAATCATTTACGTTCTCGGCGAATTTATATATCATTCCTTATATTATAGTGAGACATTCATCGTTTCCAATCAAAAGCAATCGTTTCTTTTTACTCCGGTGGTAACAATATATTTTTTGGATAGATATATCTTTCTTAGGGACTCAACTTATTTGTTTTAATTATCAAAAAACTATGTTCTAAAATATTAACTTCACAATAAATATATGTTAACAATTTTTAAAAATAAATTTTACAGAAACACTAGCCCTGAGAACGGGTATAATAGCCGCCTTGAATAACTGCCTTTTGCTACCTTACTTGAATTCTACATATGCCATGATGTTGTTAACTGTGAATTAATTGTATCATTTAAATAATAAGAAAAAACACTTTGTTTAAACCACTATTTATTGATTTATCAACATGTTTCAAGACTAATGATCTTTTCATCAGGATACAATTGACAAAATTGACAAAAAAATGAATATAAGTGAAAGGTAACTAATTAGAAACTACTATGAAAATAAATTTAAAATGTAACTATTTGCAAAAATAATTTGGTAATTTATAATTTAGTAACAAAGATTTCTTTCTTAGTATTTATATAATAAGTTGCACCTATAATCACATATTATTATTGAAAATTTAAAAATTATTTTTTGGTCAGGTTGAAACAATTAATTCGAGGTACGTAAAAAACTTTTATAGATTAATAAAATATAATATATTTCAAAATCCCTATGGACTTACAAAATAAATGATTTGATTAAACAAAATTAAAAATCTAATAATTCTAAAAGTGCCAACCGTGGAAATTCCAGACAAGATGGAAAACGGCGGATAATTACGTTTTTAAATTTGTCTCCTGGCCACCGCTTCAGTATTAATAGTTACTCTGCAGCAGTTTAAAACGATAAATTTTTCTCTTAAACCTAAAGTAGTTGCAGCGGAAACGCATACAACACTCTTCTGGCAATTTTGTAAAATGTTCCGACGATGTTAAGCAGGTTTTATGCGGTTCACAGAATTAAGTTCAGCAGCGTTTTAACTAGTAACAAAGCATTTACTGAATTTACTTGACTTGATTCTATGAGATGTTTATTACATTTTAATATACTGGCCGATATTGTTTTTAAACAACTAGGTAATAAAACGCAATTTTTATTTTAGTGTTTATTTATCAATTACTTTGTTTATTACAACTATGTATAGAATATAACATTGGCCAAGTGATTGCCTCTGGCGCCGGCACAAATGCGTGCTCTTTTAATTATATTTTTATAGTGTAAAATTTTTCAAAGCAATACATTTTGCAATACAAAGTTTAAAAAATATAATAATCAGATACTATGTCAACCAATGATATTAAGTGGAAATGTTTTCGTTTAATTCTCAGATTCTTAGACCAGAAGACGATGCATATATGAATATATATAAACATGCATCAGCTTGTATTCAGAAACACATCAACTCACGTTGTATTAGCGACTACAGGTCATTTTCTACAAAGTTCGCAACCTTTCAGCGTAATATAGCGGAACACTTTTAGCTTTCTCTGCTTGCGAGAAAGCATTTCTGCATAAATATTGCTGGAAATCACTCTGAAGATGAAAACAATTGACCTCAGAATAGCCTCCAGTAAAGAGTCAGACATTCCGCATTCCAATGAGAATATTCACGAAAGAGTTGAATAATCCAATTTTAATTGAAATAAATAATTATTTGCATATTGGGCTTTACAAATTATTATTAAGAAATTTTACTCTTTTAGGTTTCGCGTACATAGTTTTAACAAAGCACTACTAAATGTACGATTTATAGAATACCTTATTCAACACATCTTGAAACATTTCATAATATAATTAATATGAAAATATTAATAAACCAAGTATTACAAATTATAAATAAAAAATCGGTTGTTATTTGACAACTTTAAAACCTTGAGCTAAATAGAAGATGTGTTTATGTAATATATAATTATTTAATACATAAAAGAGACTGAAAACAAAACACGTGAGTAATACCGTAGAACAAGCGAAAATTATTAGAGGATGGACAAGAGTAGCAGAATTATTGGGAGGCCTTCATCCAGTAGTGTTTTAATAGTGTATGATGACTATTTTTAATCTGTCGCCAAACTGACAACATTTTTTTTTTAATTTTTTGATTTCCTACTTTCTTTCAACAGAACTAGAAATCACAATATTAGATTAAAAGAGCATCGTTGTTGTCTAACCAGTAACAACTTTTCTGAATTCGCTAACCACATCATTAAACTTCTCTATTCCGTCACGCATAAAGGTAATAAAGTGAATAATTTTGAAAGTTAGAAATAAAAAGGAATTAATTTGTTAAACAATATTACATTTTCTAACTCATCTCGTCTCCTCACAATATTTCCGTTACAACCACCCCTCCACCTTCCACCAATAACTCCGCCCCCTCCCCATCCATCTGTCAGAACCTAATTACTTGTACGTCTACCACTTAAGTCTTGTTTCCTATATTTGTATATATTTAGTTTAATACTTCACCTGTCGATGAGAATTACTGTTTCTTTCGAAACTCGAGTAGTGCAGTTGAGTTAAAACATTGTTTTTATTTATATCCATTCAGAAAAAATATTGTCTGAGTTGGTCGGCTTACCTGAATATTCAGCAATATTTCATAATTCTCAAGAGAGTATTCAGATCATGGTAGACTCAAGGAATTCAAATAGTATTACAAATATGTACAGTATTTTTTTTTGTTAAATTTTATGATACATTACAGTAACAAATGTCAGTGAAATAAAATAACAGAGCCTCAATAATCTCATTGCTGTTGCTCAGGAACAGTTATGTAAACCCGTAACAAAATTACATTAGGCTTTACACTATTAACAAATATAACATTGCGTACTTTAGTATGTACATTTGTGTTCAAAAATACGTTCAAGTTATGTCGTTAAACTCCGACGTGTGCTTCGGTGTTAATGCCTTTGTACGTGTATTATGTTGACGTCGGGAATAATTATTAGTGAACTTTCTCAGGTACCTACGTGATATTTTCACAAATCCTTCACAGCCTCCTGCGGCAAAAATCTCAACAATTTACTAATTACTCCACCACGGTCGTGTTGTAAATGTATTGTGTGTAAGGAAAGACCGCAACATTCGAAAGCTAGCTTTACCATTAAGTTAACTTTATTTATGAATGGTGTTTATATTAACTAGCAGAAAGCAAGCGGATATCATCGATTTCTTGTTTCTAAACCAGCCTCTTAGCGTACAATGATAGTGCTTTGACAAGGAGGGGGGAAGGAAGAAACGAGATGTAGGAAAGGTGGAAGGAATTTGGAAGAGGGACAGGAATAAGGTATAGTGGGGCTGAAAGACCAACCACAACTAGGAAGAAACACGACCCACCTGAAAAATGCTTCTTTAGGTATCCGAATGTTCTTCTTCTACTGGATCCACAAATTTTCTGGCTCCAGGAAACCACACTTCAAAAAATTCTTTATTCACACTTCGCTGATGGCGCGAAGTGTAACATAACAAGCTCAAATACCAATATGTACTAATCGGCACGCACAGTAGTGAGAAACCGAACACACACAGTACACTCTCCGTCAATTTATTATTCCCACACCGTAGGAAGATAATTCTCGCAATTTTCATAGCCTACCATACCACTGGTAAACGAGAACTGTCAAACTTCAACTTCAACCTTCCAAACCATACACAACAAAAACCACAGAAAAGGTCATGTTCTGGGTATAGGTGGAAGGGGTAGTGGGTAGATAATAGACTGAAACCATTATATACATCGCGTTTAAGTGCGCGCGAGACAGCAATCCATGAATTATAAAGATCGAAGAGATGATGTTTCCGTAAAATCTATTTTTCAATGTTGAAAATTTAATTTATTATCAAAAAAGGAAAGGTTTAATACAGTACTATATGACTTAACAAATCTATGCAAACGAATATACAATTAAACATATTTTTTAAATTATTTACATAAATAATATAAGATGTACTGTTAGATGACTACAGTAAAGAGATTTGTATCATAACTAAATAAACAGTGTACGTACACTGTGGTGTTGCTAGCGATATATAATTTTATACTAATAGGTTTTATACGGTAATTTTGCGAATTTACCCTGGATTACGCAACCAAGGTTTGGTTTTTGTCATAGCTGATACTTCAGGCCACATTTTACGGCTATTGTCTTATCGGCTGTGACAAAAACCGACCCACGGAAAGATAATCATTATGAAATTCTACCATTGATATTTTTATTATACACAGATAAATTGATGCCTTTGAGATATGGTGCTGAAAACATATGTTGTGCATACCATAGACGATGAGATGAACAAATGTCTACATTCTGCATGAACTGAACATTAATGACAGAATCAACCATTTGCCTGAGACGAATTCTTCAACTTTTTGGGCATCTTGCGAGAAGGAACGATAGCTTGGAGAAGTTCGTTGTGGTGGGTCATGTCAAAGGACGAGAAGGAAGAGGAAGATGCTCGATGCGTTGGACTGACCAAGTGGAAAGGACGAGAAAAATGGAAGAGCATAGTCAAGAGATTTATGGAGATTGCGATCCTCAGCTATGAGGAATCGACGAGGATGACGAACATAATCTGTTTATCTTTTTAATTGATTTGTTCTAAAATTGCAACTTTAAAATAAATGTATTTTTATTAAAATATAAACATTTTAACTATTAAAGTGCTATTGTGCGCTTCAAATTTAAATACTAAAAATTTACATACGGGTTTCATTTTACGTGAACTGTTCCTTGTTGCATTTTAGATTCCCGTACTGACAAACTATAACTGGATTTCTTTACAAATTCCCGAACCGGCGTAGTATGTTGGACGTGTTAGACTATAGTTTGGCGTACTAGCCCAGCTTTTACAAATTAAATTAAATGAGAAATTTAAAGAATAAACATGTAGTTTTTTTTCTAATTTATTTATATTTCACATAATATGCATGTAACATCAGTTATGTGTATATAAAACTAGTCAAATTTAATGCAACAAAATACACATGTACTTTACTGATTATTGATTAAGGATTTTTACATAGTAAACACAATACAATTTTTATATATTACATGTTGATATATAATTTATGGAAACAAATATCTTTATAAACCCCGTGTCCATTCTACTAGGTGAACAATTATCTCAAGGCAGACTTTATATTATTAATTTGTAAAAATGTACGACAGATCGTTAGACTCACACAGATTAAAACAGACCTCGTCTACAATACTTTATAGGTGGATACCTAACTAAATTACGAGTCAAATATGTTCAAATAATATATGCCTAATCTTAACCATGTCAGAGATATATCATAATAATGCGATTTAATCGATAAATCAAAAATTTTATTGATTCCAAATTATATATTGGATACAAAAAATTAAAGATCATCAAATTTCAAGCGGCTAGACTATATTTTGATATAGATTAATATTGAAACAATTTTGCAAAAAATTATTTCGATGTACGTACACTTCAAGCTAAACACGATTTTGTAAAAATTTCATACAATAATATTTTCCGTAAAAGTGCAGAATTTGCACATATTTCTTGAATATAGTCGTAATATAGTCACGTATCCACCCATAAAATATTGTGAACTTGGTCAGTTACACCCTGTATATATTTGAAAAATAGACTAAATAATATAAATTATTAATTTTATAAATATTAAAAAAATGATTAAATGGTGAAATTGCCGTTGACTGAATTTACTTTTCATCTAGGAGAAATAAATATGTTATCATCGTTGCTTTTGGTACCATACCAATGATTTTTCACAATAATATTAGCACTAAAATAGAGATATAATTATATTATTGATAGAATCGACGTTTACTTTGTAGAGTTTCATCATAATAGATGGATATAAATAAAACAATATTATAACTCTACTTGAGTAGAGTTGAGTTAGAGTAGTGAAAATTATTATTATTATTTTCACTACTCTAACTCAACTCTACTCAAGTAGAGTTATAACATTGTTTTATTTATATCCATTAGAGCTATAATAATTGTGTGTAAAAACTTTCTATCAGTAAAAGATGGTCCCATATTCAAATCCTGGTTGATAACTCATTTTTTGGCGAAAAGTATTATCATTTTATTTTTTCATTAAGAAACTATTTATTTTATAAAAATTATATTTCATTTCAAAATTATATTTAGTTAAATATTATTCATTTGAAGTAGTTACCGCAAATTGCTAAGAGCTAAGCCTTAGGACGCAATGCGAGTACATGAAAAGCTTAGCGCCACTGTGACCTGAACTTAACTTTGAAACTCTTTGAGAAAGTGAGAGAAAAGTTGGAGAGGAAATATGGCGCGTACAAAATTTATGTACGGTTTATTATATTCTGTCTGAAATGATTAATAATACAACACGTGTACAAGTTTACTTTACTTATAGAATAGTTTACCCGGCAACTTATTTTTCTGAAACATCTGGATAAATACAATGTATAATTACTGTATGTATAACTTTTCTTTGCCGAAATTAAGTACATGAAACTGAATTCTTTTGAATCGAGATAAATTGCGAATATATGTATGAAAGTAAGTTAGTCTGCAAATTTAAAAATTAAATGAATTTATAATATATTAAAGACCACCAAACCGACAACAAATTATTATCAAATCAACTGCTTGGTGCAAACCATGGTGACACTTTTCGCAAAACTCTTTTTTTTTCAGGTTAACAATGTTTTCTGATGTTTTCTTTCACTGAAAATTATTCTCATTATGGTAGCACTAGTGTTAGTATATTAACATACTTCTTTGAATGCATAATAATATGAAAACTAATATAATGTTTCACGTAAAGACGTTAAAATATTTTTTTGTCGGTCACCAAGGTCTGCACTTGAACTACTCGATTATTACCAATTAGTTATAAGTATTATATTAGTATTATAACTTATAATTTATAATTATATTGCTGTCTTTTTCTACAAATTACCCATGACATTAAAATATCATTAGTGTTGAAACTGAATGGTTACTAAAAATGTATGAAAATCCTAAGAATTCCAATGAATAATGTTATCCCTTTTCATCTCATGTAAATAAAACTGTAGTTGAGTTAAACTGTTAGATTGATAAAAAAATAAGTGTTTTATTTTCATATATGCCAAAACTTGCCATTTAAAATTATTTATTTTAATTGAAAATTATTTTATAAATTTAAAGAGTTTACTTTAAAACTAAGAGCAATATTTATATATTTTTACAATTTTTGTTTTAATTAATTTTTGATTATAATAACTATTTTTCTAGCAACTTGTATTTGTATTTAATCACCACCATTTTAATAAACAATAAAATGTTGTAATTATTATAATTATAGGTATCATAATAATGTTAAAACAAGATAAAAATAATTCATATAAATATACAAATATATTCCTAATATACTTCATATATACAATACAATAACCGTGCGTATGATATAACGAGTGATGAAATAAAAATATATTCTCCGCTTAAAATGATCTGTTATTTGCAACAGTGTAACTGGGTAATTTCCATCGCGTTGTCACCACGTTTTAAGTACCCGATAAATCCGGGCTGTGCAGGAAACCACTTCGCTGTCGAGCGATGTGCAGATGGTGCCAAGGGGTTAGACGCTTACTCCACCCCAGGGGCGGCGTTTATACACAAGTTACCCCAGTCCCCTGCCCCCTGTCCAGGCCCGCGGAATAAGGCTGTTCCGCAAGAGTAACCGACCTAATATTTCTAACAATTGAGTGAATCGTTCAGATTAAAGTTAACAATAACTATTGCATTTCTTAAATAGCTGTTTTACCATTATACTGCATTATAGTAGGAATAAATACTTGTTATCTTTTGTTCAAAATTTCTGAGAAGTTAAACTTCATTTGTGGCTTTATTATTACAGTTTGTTCAAATTTTATTGAAACAGAGTTTTGATAAATTTTTGACTCTATTTCATAATTTGCAGAATTCAAAGAAATCATTTACTTAACGAGTTATTTTATACTTCTTATGTGTTAATTTTTCATCTCTTATCATTTCAATTAATTCTTTGGTAAACCATTTAGGGTACAGTGTTATTGTGTTATTAGTTACTAGAACAAATAATTCAATCGCTCTGTTAAGGATTTGATAAAATTGATTGGTATAATTTCATGTCTGTAAAAAATTCTAATTAGCACACGATAGAAAATCATTGATTTTGGAGAAGTCTGCTTAATAAAAATTTAATATATCATTTGAACAATTAAAATTATTGATTTCAACACCATGATATTGAATAAATAGAGGTGGGTGATATTTATCAGTCATCAAAATATTATCGTGGGCTTGCAGAACCAGGACATTTTCGGAGTATGTTAGTACAAGGTCAAGGAGACGACCATTTTCGTTGTTAACATAATCTGCCTGGCGAAGATTTAAAAACCAGGGCATCTCAATTATTTCATGTGCACTATTGTTCATGGCACTGGTAAACCTTTTATCTTTGTAATTAATATAAAATATAAAAAGTATTATATAAAATTTACATCTGTATACATAAATTTGTCGTCTTTCCATTTTTTGTACATCTATACCTTTATATTCTAACACCTTTTGACCGATCGAAGCTAAATTTTGCATAGTAACTCTTTAGGATCTTCTCCACCTCTCCCGCCCCCTGACCATCACACCACCTCCCCACAATAAAAATGGGTGTTGTACTGAATACCATCTAAATTTATTTCAATAACACTCTAGCTGCACAGGTATTTCATCAAAACGTGGACTACGAGATGGGGTTTATTAGGCAGATGATGAGAAGATCGTGTCAGCGAGAACGTGGACACTTCACTTTTAAAAACAAACAAAATCGTGCGTAACTCCGTTGTCCTGTATAATGTGTTTCGTCCAAGTTCCTTCATGGGAGAGTGTATGTGGATAGCCCTTTAATGGCTGTCTTATATCCACTGGTCTCTTTACTTCCGTGCATACCACTTGATTACTTATTTATTTGTAATGCTGTTATATATATATATATATATCTTAGAATAAATAAAGATAGCACTAAAAAGGGTGCAGGAAGGTCTAAATTAAAATCTCTGTTTGTTTTGCAATTTCTTACATTAGCTTTTGTTTTTCATCTTCTTTTTTTCTTTTGTGTTTATTAATTGTAGATTTCGTGTTTTTGTAGCACTGTATGTGGAACCGATAGACCGAAGAAGTTGCAAAACTTCTACAATGGTTCCGGGAAATGGTGGATCCCCCCTTCTACACTCTAGAATCCTGTGTAAAATAAAGTCACCACACCCTACCCCCCGGATATCTTAACCTATCCTTATCTGCACAAATACTTCATATAACCTTTTATTAATTTAATTTAATTACATATCTATTCCTCACCCCCTAATTTCCTGTTTTAAATGATAACTAAAAATAAAATAAAACTAAATCTGAACCACGGCCATGGACTATCGGATTGAAGGTTTATTCTTTTGTCATATATAAGTCCATATTAATATATTTTTTTAACACTGATTTAAAATATTTCAATAATTTTATATATTTTTCAATAATTATTTATGAATAATATGAGACCACCCAGATCTGAATTATGAATGCATATGCGTTGTATATCTTCTTGGGCATCGAATGATACATTATACAACCATACAAAAAAAATACTATTACACACAATTAATGGTAATAATAACACAAGTGATACTACCTCCGACAACACTGTATGTCATCCAAGATGGCTTACGCTCCGTCTATCTATCAACATCTGAAAAAACGATATACAGTGTTGTTGCAGGAGGGGTCTCATATTATTAGAAAATATGTAATTGTGAGAATAATATTAAACTGTATGTGTACATTCTTCGAATCCTAGATTTAACACACGAGTATGGGTTAAATCTTTTAATAAAAAATAAAAAAATAATTTTCAAGTACTTTGGAAATTTATTTCGCCTTGTAAACAATATAAATAACACTGCATAATGTTAAAAAATATTAGAAGAATTATGCAATAATAATATTCGAATACTTAAATAAATATATGAAATCTGTTTTTAAATGCTATTTAAAATGGAAATAAAAGTATAATATACATTTTAATTCATTTTTAAAAAACCCTACAAATTGTCTAATCACAAATTTTCTTAGAACTCTTTTGAAAGTAGTAACGTTAGAAGTTAACTACATAAATGACTGCGCCAGACTCACGAGTGCCTTCGCAGCCATGTTCATTAACAGATGACCGTTCCAACAACCTCAATTTCTCCTCTGACAATGGAATGACAGTTGTGAGCCTACCTCAAACACAATACCTCCATCGGTGCTTTTGAAATGTCACTGACCAGAGGAGGTGAGCACCATCGCATAATAATTTAACATTTAATAGACTTGTTTTATTCGGTAAACGTCCCGTTTGCGATATATTTGGTAAGTAATGTTAAGAAGTATATACATTATTGTTATTACATTATTTTTGTTGCTACCGGGATTTGAAAAATATTTTTTCGATAAAGTGAATTTTTCTTTATATCTTTCTAATTGATACATTTAATTTGTATTTAAATACGACAGAACCATATTCTGAAAAAAAAAACTGCTACAGCATAATAATAATAGGTTCTCCTTAATATATTAGTTGTTTCAAAGTTAATCCAAATTTAATAAAAATGAATCGATTTAATTTCTGACATCTTCTAACGTATATTACTTAAAGGTATTTGAGATTTGTCGCAATAAAGAGGTGATAGCTTTTAATGACGTAACAAATGTATCAATTTGAAAGAGCTGCAAGTTCAAAAATGTATCGTCAACTTACGCTGTAATTGGTAAACGTATTCCCCTGATATAAAAATACCAGGTTTGAATCCCGGTAGCAACAAAAATATTTTTTCGATAAATTGATATTTTTCTGAATATCTTTCAAATTGATACATTTAAATTGTAAGTAATATTTTTAATTTATACGTTTTTAATTATTCACGCTTATGCATAATGCTTTAAATATTAATTATTTAATATACCAGTACATATGTCGTCCGCGTTTAGGTTAGGTTAGTTATATTATAACTGAAATATTTTTTTGGCATGAAGAATACAATATATGCACTTATTTATCCAAAACTTGTGTAACTGTATAATACCATTTACATACATAGGTATTTCGTTTTAATTTTCATTTAAATAATTTACAAAAGAAAACGTGTTTTTCCATATGAATTATTCTACGCGGTATATTTATCAGGATGTTCATAATATCGTGTAAGAGCAATACAGCTATAAAAGGAATTTCCCAAAATTGTAACGCTTTTAACTATGAAGAATGATAATAACGCAATATTGAATTGAAGATTTACCGCTTTCAGAACACACCGACTTTTATTCGCGCTTATGCGGTTAAAAATTATTATAAATAGTTTTTTATTTTTACCGATGTTTCCAGACATCCAAGACACGGATCGCCTATAGAAAAATACGTAAGTGTAAGGTCTGAGTGCACGCTCGAGTCGAACGTTCTGCGGCGCGGGGCGTGTATCGTGCATGAATGCGAGTGCCTGCTTGGGTTTGTCGTCGCGTGCGCGCGCAAGTTCATACCAGTTTGTGTTTGAACAGTGTTTTGTGTTGACGTTCGAGATTTTCTTCGAACAAATGCTCTGTATAATATAATTAAAGCTTGAAATTTAGATTTTTTTTATATATAGTCAAAGGTCTACACTGACAATCTTGTATATTCGTGAAATTTGGCTTCATTTAACCTTTAATTATTATATATTGTTGAAAATTCCCCAAACTCTTTTCTTTGTTTAACAATGACACTTGGACCATTCTTATTACACAAATCATATTTAAGAAATGAATTATCTTCCAAATACACATCGATTATATCGTCAGCCATAATCGTACTTCAAAAATGACTCTTCTGAATGCAGTGTGTCGACTGAGGACAGGTAATAAACGCTCTAATGTCACACGTTCCGAAAGCCCAATTGTATTACACCTCTCACGCCGTATACCCTGTAAAACTCTTTTCACTCAGACTTTAGCCGTAAGTCATTTTAAAACATATTATTTTTAATATGTCATCCCACAAATTGATTTCATTAAATTTATCGCTCTAATCTCTATGATAGCGATAAAACTGTTTGAAGCTGTGTAATTTGAGGTTTGCTCAATTAGCCGGCTTACAGACCACCACTTGCCAAAAAGTCGATATACTGGTTCGATCACTTTCCACGGATAATTCTGCAGAGTTAAAAGAAAAATCATTAACAGCAACACAGATATAGTATAATTTATAATATAGTATAGTAGATTTGCAATCGATAAAACGGAAATATTTTTAAACTTGGTTTAATTTAAGCAAAGACAGAAACAATTACTACAATAATGGGGACTAGAATCAGCAAAAAAAGTATGTACCTATATTGAAATAATAAAAAAAATTCCGTATATTTAATACCAATATAAATAAAACTGTATTTAAAAATAAATAAAAAATTATTAGGAGAACACATTACAACTTCACAATAAAAATGTGTTCTCCTAATAATAAAGTTGTATCAATGTGTCCAAAATTTAATAAAAATGAATTGATAATTCTGGCGTATGCTATTAGATTACTCAAAGGTATTTGAGATTCTGTAAAAATAAGGTAGATGGCTCTTTCAAATAATGGAACGATTAAATATATTAATATCAAAAAGGTAACATATAGATTCGAAAAACTTGTCGCTAAAAATATTGACGATATAGCATAGTTGGATAATGCACCTTTCTCGATTTATAAAGAGATACAGGTTCGAATTCCGGTGGCGCAACAACAATATTTTTCGATAAAATTGATTTTATATGTATATCTTTCTAATTAATATATTTAATTAATATTTTCTAAAAATATATTTCTCAAATTTGTTTCATTTTTGAAAGAATTATCAAAGCTTTTTTTTAGATAAGGCAGGCTTCTCGTATTTCCAAACCCTTCGAGTACCTACTTGCCCGGGGAGTAGCGCGGAGATGTCCGAGATGATTTAGGGAGAAAGATAACATATATCTTTCTACTGTCTTCCAGGGCCCATTCCGAGGCCGGTTCCCCGACGACAACTTAAAATAGCAGCTCATTAGCCCGTAAAGACGGATATATCACTTTATCAGAAGTACTGATTTGACACCTCGTATTTTATTATATTTTCTATATAATATTATACCTTAACATAATTGCTAGCGAAGATGATTACTTATGACTTATAATATATCATAATTTAGATATATACCTACACAGAAAATCCCTATAGCAACTAAATATTTTTTCAGACAAATTATAGATATCTCATAGAGACAATGCTATTATTTTACTGTTAATAATAATATACGGGTCTAAATAATAAACATATAAAATTGAAAATTGACTTTTCAGTCGTATTCTATTATAATGCGTTAATCATTTGTCATATATACAGATTATTTACGGGCCTTGTCACTTCGATTGGCACCACTGGGTTTCCTGGTTTATAATAATGTACATGTGTATGTGTGTGTGAGTGTTGCCGCCCCTTTTTTAGAAAGCTAAGAAGACGGTAACCGACAGGCGTTATTCAATTACATCCCGTGCTTCGACCAGTCCAGCGATCCAAATAAACCACCAGTGCGCGTTTCGGTCGGTCAATTTAAGTAAAGTTAAAAACATTTTCAGACAGTAATTAAGTGTGTGTCTAGAATTAAGGGAGGTTAAGAGACGTTAAAATGGATAAGAAAGGGGATATTATGGGCAATATTTGGATGTTTATTATTTGTATGTCTAACTTTCGTCCATTAACCTCCTTTAACTCCAGACACACCATTAATGTCTGAAAAGGTTTTTAGCTTTAGTTACATTACATTATTGATAATGGTAAGACATTTTCGAAAACGTTCCAACGTGTAAAATAATTAAATATAGTGGAATAAAACAATGTTTCAACTCAATTTACAAAATAATTTTTATATGTTATTATAATAGTTAGTTCATCAATCACTCTGATGAAGAAAAGGGCGTTCTTCAAAACCAATTGGTGAATATAATTAATACATAGTAATTGAAAATAATGAATTATTTATTATTATGGTGATAGTTATTTTTAATTAATATACTTACGAATAACAACTGGCAAGAGGCAGGTGTAATGCTTAGTCTTTATGGTATTTTTAACAGTTATGGTCAAGGTCACACAACAAAGTGTTCGAAACTTTTTAACTCTTAGATGGCTAAAACGCATAATAAGATTTTACTGCACTTTCTTTAAACCACACGAATGCATCATACAAGTAAATTATGCATTCAGGGCCATTCAGTGCCCTGAAAAGTAGAGCGCCTCGCCTATCGTGTGGTGAAAGTATGAACGTCTTGTCTATGGTTTGAGATAAATCATCTCAAACGGTCCAGCATAGATGAAAAGATTACACCGAATCACTTGACTCTTCCATTTTCACTTTTATTACCTCGTCGTAAAACAGTAAAAATAAACACATAAAAATTATTTTTCTACAGCACCATGACTCGCAAAACTTTGACGTATCAAGGTATTTTACATCAGCGTGAGAAATAAAATATTTAAAGTACTTAAGCGTAATAATTGTTCGGCGATGAGTAAGTAAGACTTTATAATAATATATAATCATTTACAAAGTTTTTTTGGAAAACAATATTTGATAAAACATAACACAATAGATTGGCCGTAACTGATCGCTTTAGCATATTTTAAATTGATACAATTGTAAATTAATTAATCCTGAAAAACCTTAAATTATTTGTTTAAGAGTATTGTTAATTTATCTTCATAATTATTAAGAAATAAAATCTTAATTTTTTTATTTGCACAATACCAGAATAGTATCACCGCGGTACATGATCCTTAGCTGCACTGTTCATTTCACGTGGTCTACAAGTGAATCATAAATATATACACATAAGCACACAATTTATGTCTAAGTTAGATAAACAACTAATTAAATTATGATTTAATAAAATGCGTATAGACATAATATTAATGTACAAGAAATATACCGTCAACTATGATGGATTAATAATAATTGTTAAAACTTTAATTAATTTAATTTAAAAAATCAACGAAAATACTGCTGCAAAACAATTTATTTTCTTTGACGCAATAACCGTGAAAGAGTTGACAGAATATCTTATTATAATATTTAAAGCAAACACGTTGTGGTTCATTTTAATAATAATAAACTTTGTGGTTTGTGAAACAATGTTAATAAACTGTGATGTTTGTTTTTTGTTGCTATGCGACACGAACGAGCGTACAAACAGATGTAAGGAAACTATATTTACAGGATATCATTATATGTACCTACCTAATGTTAACACATCATCGTAACAATTTTTTTTCTAATTCTTTACAGTCGACAATACTTAACGTGAAAGCAGTTGTACCACCTAATCTAATCAGTGCTACCAATTTTGACTATTTTACTAACTTTTTATGTACTAACATCTTAAGTATAATATTAAATTTTGTATGAATTAGAAGAGTAAAATATTATAACAAAAATCCAATCAACATTTTACTGATACTTTAAAAGATTAATTATTAGAAATAAAATTTTATGACCAATTTCGACGCGGACACTTTATTTACAGTGCCGCCTTATTTCAGAGCCTTAACAATATTTTTTTAATAATTATTCAGAACATTAACGTTTTGATGACGTAATCGTGAGAAACAAACAACAAAAAGATAAGACCTTTACATTTTCAGCATGTAATTAGTGATGGATTTATAAAGTCGCAATTGCGAGGGTCCCTACTTTCCAAAAAAAGGAGCAATAGAGAAAGAGAATTGAAAAAAATTGGCCTCGAAATATTGTTTTAGTTTAAAAAATACTGGTAGATTCGAATGTCCTCGGCTTCCGTCGCGTATAAAATGAATACCGTGTGTATTAACAAAATAAAATAATTTTAGTTGTGCTTAAAATGATTTTAGTTTAAACTAAAACATCTTCTCTACATGTTTTTCTGTGCGTATTTCGTTATTGTTTGATATATGATTATCATCATAGTATCTAGTGAACCAGATACCCGCACCATAAATCCGCCACTGTCTATACAAAAATATTTTGTCACATCACCAAACGACTATCTGAAAATATAAAATGTGGACCTCCTGAGTAGTATTTTGTGCGAGTAAGATTATTATCAAATTAAATTGACATACTCCTATAATACTGCAATGTCAATAGCTCCTTGAATTATTATTAATAACTCACCACTTCCTTATTACAATTTCCGCGGTATGTTTACAATTACAATACAACGGAATCTTATTAACTCGTAGTTATGATCTATGATTAAAAAAATTGCCCGCGGACATTTTGAAAGTAAAATAAATAAAAAAACACGTTCTCTGACCACTTCCTAGGTTTAATCATCTTTTCAATGATTATTTTAATAACAAAAAGTAATTATTATTCATTGTTTTGATTCTCAAAAACAATAACGCTATAAAATATAAACATACAATAGTTGTTTGGATTTATATGTACTTTTGAAAGTGTTTAACAAAAATATAATCTGTAAAACATTTGCGTTAGTAGTTTGTCTTCTACATGTGCAAAAAGTATTAATATCACAGACCACCACCACATAGACATGAACTAACGCAAATTCCTTATTTTTTAATTTATTTATTTAGATATATAAGATTTGAACAGCTGCAAAAGAAAGACAGTTTATAACATATATTTTAAATGCATTGCCCAAGGAAACCTATTTTAGGGCAAATTGGTAAACAAATACATTTTATAAAACCAAAACTCATTGAAGGCAAAACGCAATAAGTGGAATACATAACGTACAAGGCAAGTTAACGTGAAAATATTTAAGAATATATATAAATATATATGTTTAAAAAATATATAAAAAAGAGAGAGAAAAAAAATACCAATATGCAATACAATACGTAATGTAAGCACATATAAGGTAGATGTAAATAAGCAAGACCAAAATACACAAAAATAGTTATAAGAATTATTAAATTTTATTCATTCATAAATAATTCATTATAATTCTTTATATTCAATATATTAGTCCCGATATTTTCACTTTGGTGTCACCCACGTGATCACTTTGGTACCACTTACGCAATCAAATAACACCGCGCCTTTTTATAAAAATATGACTCAATTGGTACAAAAATTTAAACGCTGCCAATATAATATGTAAAAAACTCGTCTTGTTTATACAAAGATTTAATTTTCGAAGAGTAAATACTTTTACTGTTGCATAAATGTGTCATAAACTATCGGACTTATGTTTTCACCAAGAATGTATGTAGAATGCCCTTCGTTCTGTAGCTATTGTTCCAAACCCCTCTCCTACATATACACTTCATATCATTTCTATTCATTTACTAATCTGTGATTAATATACAATTTTAATGCTATATTAAATTAGATTGAAATCTCTACTCAATTCTACTGAAAATGAAATCATATTTTTTAAATTTATTATTAGTTCGCGTTCATCCACTTTGTTGTATTAGAAACCATTTTTTTGAACATGCTACGTAAGTTATATAAGTCAATAAAAGTGTAGATATAAATAAATTAAATAAATACGAATATATTCCATACTTTCACGTTTTGAAAAATTATCAATGACGGATGTATCGACGTTTTTGATATTAAAAATGTTGTTTTTTCCCCTCGATAACCTATAAAATGTATTGTTATCGGCTGTATTCTGGGAGTTTTTATTTGTTTTCCGATTCCATCCCCGATTTTATGTCTACTTTAAGGCATTTGCATTCAAAATGGCTTCTTCGGTGTTATTTATTATTGGAAAAACTTCGGCGGGGTCCGGTAGCTTAAAACGGGTGCGTGTAATTCCGATGCAAACCGCGCCAAAGCCAAAAGCGAACCATAAAATGAAATGTATTGCCCGAGTTCGACGAAATTCGTTCAATTCTTATGCTTTAAAATTGCTTACACGTTTTTCTGCTACTTCACAGAATAGATTTTTAAAAAACTATTAACATTGCTTAGTTTCCTATGTAATACATCTGTTCGTTATTTATGACAGGTTCATGATTCAATGGATGCTTCTTTATGTTTACTGTACCTATCTTCTCTCCCCCCCCCTCCTCACTTACCTCAGAGCACGATATTTTTTGTATGTGTTATCTATGACTATGAACTGTCAAGTAACAGTTAATGTTACTATTGTGTTTTCGGTTCCACGCGGTGTATGCCAAAACTACTATTGTATTCACAGTGCTTCACGCCAATCAGTGAAGAAGTTTCCTGAAGTTCAGAAGACCTGTAACTACAGCAGAGAAAATCCAGGTAAGTCGTGCTTCCTGGTTGGTCATTGAGCCCTTACTGTTGTGTCCATATGCGAAATTCCTCCCATCCTTCCTATATTATATTTTACCACCCCCTATATTATATTTTAGAGATAAATCTAATCTGTACGAATATCATCAGTGCTGAAATTCAAATAATCGTGCCATTAATTGTATAATCAGAACATTGTGGAACAACGTGAATGTCATAACTATACTTCGTATAAGACTATCGCCTCCGCAATCATCATCACCGCCGATCTCACCTGAACGCACCTTGCAGACCTGGTACCGACGTAAAAAATCATACACCAATAACATGCTCCTGAGCCGGCCACTCGCCTCGCTGCTGCCTTCCAGCTAAGATCTCGACCAAACGCTATTCTGTGTAAACTTATCATTATATATTTCTAAACCATAACAGTGCTTAATCAACAATAAACTTCTGTCAACTGTAAATAGATTTTCTTCATCAAACTGCTCTGGCCACACATATATAATGTATCTCCGCAATCATTATCTAATGAACACGTGAACGTTGAGAAAGATATATCGGTCACCTTGCGCTCATACACATAACCTAAATATACATTCAATATATGTAATTATTAATAAAATACATTTTTCCTTAACTGGTGGCCGTAATTCATATCCCTCATAGTTTCGAGACGAGTAGTTCCTCTCACCAGCTGTCATTTACACCTGTTAGGGATAAAGACTGTACCCCTGAAAATGTATTCGTGATAAAAATAGGTCTAATTTTTATAAAAAATAAAAAACTCAAAAAAATATATCCCTTACCCAAATATATTTTTGGATGCCAGGAAAATTATTAGAAAACTGATTTACTACGTTTGGGTGAAGCGTCAATTTCCTTTCAAGTTTACGAGTTAGCTAGATATGTAACTTTTTTCTCATTCTTGACGACTGTGCACTGCAAATTGTTGCACAACAAATTTTTGTTCGCAAACAAAAGCTGATGAGGGATATACGTAAGCTCTTCAGTTGCTTCAAACACCGTTAAACTGGGTCCGCCAAACAATATAATCTAATGTGTCCCAAAACTCTTCGTTAAGTTTTTCGTTTTCATTCAATCGTTGCACTAACTCAAGGAGTGGCAGAGGGGCGCGGGGGTATGCCGATCGCTAGCCGCGTTCTGGGAATTCGGTCGCTATAGAGCGTGTCCTTATCAGTTGTTCGTGAAATTTTTCCTGGAAAAATGATACCCCGACGAGGTGACGTAAACTGGCCTCCACGTAGCTCCGTCTTGACACCAATGGAATTTTTCCTATGGGACTACCTTAAATCAAAGTCATATAGTAACAGTCTTCCCTCTCTGGACCAATTAAAAGAATATATCCAAGAAGAAATGGCAGCAATCACGGAGAATACGTGCCAAGCAGTTCTCAGAAATTTTTCCTCCCGTTTAGAAGAGTGCCAGCGAAATAACGGATCATATTATAATTTTTAAAAAATAAATTCCCAGAGACTGTACTTAAATGCAAAATAAATATTTTTTTATTAAACTCATCCATTATTTTCTGAAAAAGACTTTTGGGGTACCTTGTATATGGGTACCGCTTAAAAAAAATTTCATACAATCATACTTATTCTCAAGTATTTTTACTTACATACTTACTTACAATCACGCCGTTTCTCTAGGAGGTTGGCAGAAAGGATACAGCGCCACATTCTTCTATCCTGACACACAATTTTTGCCTCGTCCGCATTCATACATCTTCTCGAACAAGCTCGCCGATTGTTGTAGCTTCTAAGAGGACCATCTTCCAGTATCTGGTTTACCTGGTTGTGCCAAGTATTCCTCGGATGTCCTCTATTTCTGGTACCATCAATATATCTTTCTTAGCATTTTCTCCTGATTCATCCGTTCCATATGACCAAATCACCTAAGTGATGCTTTCTTAATCTTACTCACTATAGTAAGATCATCTTTACATTATTTTGCTATTTCTTCATTCTTTACTCTGTCATAAATGGATCTGCCACATATACGCCTAAGTGATGATTTCCACTGCATTCAGTCTACTTTCGATCCTCGCTTACAGTTCCAAATCTCACTTCCATACGTCAGTGTCGGTACCAGTACTCCATTGTGTACCGCTATTCTTGCCTCGGTTGACAAGTTCTCATTAACTATGATTCCATTATTATTCATATGTTTAATAGTTTCAAACGACAAATATCGATAATCCTTAGGCTTTTGTGTTATTTTCAGATATCGCACGGATAGTTTTTATTAAATTTTCAGAATATTAAGTTTGATGACAGATCATGAAAAATTTATTACACGTAACTGAATTTAGCATACAATCATGAGAAACAACAACGCACAGAACAACATAAAACCTCTATCTATCAATCTACTTCGGTCCATAATAAAATATTGGCAAATTTCATTGGTTCATAAAACCAAATCACCATTTGCTAAGAACCAAACCACTTTCTTGAGCGTGGTTTTATATCAAATCAATATTATGAATTCAGAAACTACGTTTTCAGTTTATTTTTAAGTGTTTGAATAACATGATGATATATGGAATTGTATTAAAAGAAGCCACTATTAAAAGGCTGGACGCATTTGAGATGTGGTTGAATCGACATATGCTAAATAAATATCTCTTGGGTTGACCATATTACCAATGAAGAGGTATTAAGATGTATGATTGGTAGGTATTGACAATGATAAATATGATATAAAAACCTTCATAATAATTTTTTTCTCTTATATTTTCTTTTTTTACTTTTTAATTTAATTTCTTATTTTCATAAATTCAAGAATTTAATTCCGCCGAAACCTTTTTTCTGTTAAAGATATTAGATATTGCGGAATTAACTTTTAAAATATCATTCGTGTTGAACATAACTACTTCCTAAAATCATGCAAACATTATATAAATTCCAGAATACTAAAAATGTATCTATTGCAGTATTCTCTTCTTAGTTCGTAAAATTATATAGCTGTCCTGTTGTATAAACTACCCGTGACATTAAAATATCATTAGTGTTGAAACTGAATGGTAATTAGAAGCATTCGGTTTCAGTTTCAGCATTCAGAAATGTATGGAAATCCTCAGAATTCCAATGAATAATGTTGTCCCTGTTCACCTCATTTAAATAATATCGTATGGCTGTCTCCCATTATAGTTATAAATACAATTTCATCAAAAAATACTATTGTTGTACTACCAAAATTCGAACCTGGATGTCTTACCAAACCGGGGAAGGTGCATTATCCAACTATGCTACAGCGATATTATTTTTGACGACAAATTATCGAACCTATATGTTACACTTATTCAAATTAATAACGATAGATGTATTAATTTTAAAAGTGTAACTAACATATGGGTCCGAAAATTTGTCGTCAAAAATACTATCTGCTGTAGCATAGTTGATTAATGCACCTTTTTTGGATTGGAAACAAAACCAGATTCAAATCCCGGTAGCAACAACAATATTATTTGATATAATTGATTTATATATATATATCTTTCTAATTAATACATTTAATTAGAAATTAAAATATCACAGACCTATGTTCTGAACAATTGAAACTTCACAATAAGAATATGTTCTCTTTAATAATATAATCGTCGAACTTACATCCTATTAAAACCGAAAAAATGTGGCAGTATTAAAAGAAAGTAATTTATTCAAGATTTCGTCTTGACTTTAGAATAGTGTATTGCTCTCGAACAAAGAACGCCAACGGCGTACGGTTGTTGGTGTGACAAAACATCAATACCGTTAATGTTTCATTTTTTTGGAAAATCTAAAATCACTTGATTCTAGAATCGGTTGGATGATCAATGCTTTCGGTTGACTTCAAATTCTTTCGCCGCATAGATAACAAAAAAATCTTGTCTTTTTAACAGTCCATGTCACGCTTATGCAAGTCATACAGAAATGTACAAAATAAATTATAAATAATAATCTGAAAGTACGCTAAGTAATCACTGATTTTAGATGGGAAAATATTAAGAGAATGTATTATTAAAATATATATATATTTTTTTTAAATAAAATTGGATGCAAGTTTGTTATTGATTTCTTATAATATACAAACCTTCCAGATGAATACTAGAATGATTACTTTTAAATTTGATACAGTATTGTAAAAATTAAAATGTTGATTGTGTATATGAAACATGTGACATTGAAGCTTTACTTTATTAGTTAAAAAATCAACCTTTTTCTAAAATAAAAACACACATTCCGGTGCTGTAAACTCAGTGTACATGTAGGCATTTTGCAATTTTTAAGTCGGATACATATGAATACAATAGTTTATATGTATATAAGTGAATATATACATATCAATTATTGTGTATAGTGCTTAAAATGATAAAAAATTTTGATCATCATAAACGATAGCATAAGGACGCATAAGACACGTCTAACTTGGCCAGCGCTTGCTCTGCCATTAAAGTGACGATAGGTATCCGGTACAGTACCGCACGTGCACATGTGACAAATTCACATAGGTTATTCGAGAAAAAAATGTTCATTGTTGCGTTTGGTAAATACTCATATCGTATAATTATTTTATCCAATATATAAATATATTACAGAGGAATACCTAAAATATTAACTCTGTATTTAGTATTACTGCATGTTACCGAGATATTCACATAATTAGAGACAATATCAACTCAGTTTACATCATCGGAGAGGGAAGGTTAATATTGTAATACTGTTCAATCTGTGTCCATAAAATTATTTGTATTTATTCTATTTAAAAAAATCAGGTTAACAGTATAATTAAAAAATATGTGCACAATTAGAATATCTGTAAAACCAAAATTAAATAATTATCTAACATTCGCGCTAGGGAAAATATTTGATAAATGTGTATGCACGCACACTGTTGATATGAAAGAAATATTAATAACAAAGTGTTTCGAATCTAATCAAAAGTCTATTAAATTCGTTGACATATTTTAGAATCTTTCAAATGCTGTTTTAAGAACTATCTATAGAATGCAACAACATAGACACACATACATTCATTTTTTATTAATGAATATTAAGACGTGCTTATGGTCTAGTGGTTACGATACTCGCCTAGTTATCTAGTGGTCGGGGGCTCGAGCCTTATTCCAGGAGGCTATCAAGTTAATCATATTTTCATAGCACAAGTATTTAGCTTAGTTTAAAAATAGTAAGAATATTGATGTGACACCTATTCCGTGTCTCAATCTATATATTTTTTTAATATTTAAAAAAAATATTGATTTAAAAATTGAGGAATAAATATTAATATTTCAAAGCATAAATAATTTATAAAATCAACGGAAGATCTTGTTTATTTTATGTGCCATGTGACTCAATATAAGTTGAGTTAGAAGCCCCAATAATCGTGAGAAGATGTATATAAGAGTGTGGCGCTCTATCCTCTCTGCCTATTCCCGCGGGGAAACGGCGTGATGTTAAGTAAATACAAACGTACGGGCAAGCAGATATATTGAAATTATATATGTATAAAATAATGACAGTATACTAAATAGTATTTCTTAAAGAATAAAAGCTCTTGAATAATTTAGTTGTACTAACGGGTACAATTCTTATTTCAGTTGTAGTTTCGCGTCGAGTATAATCCTTATTCCAATACAATAATGTCGTACAATGTTTTAAATTTTATTTGAGTTGCATTGCATTCACAGGGCTCATTTTATTGCGCTTTTATAGGACAACTTGTTAATTTATTTGAAAAAGTTCGACATTTCTTCCAGCTTGACTACTGTTTACTACCCCACCGCATTGCGTAAAGCACATCGCCCCATCGAGCCAAGTTATGGCCGGGCTCGGGCGTTATGACTCGGGCGAGATGAAGCAGCACAAACATTACAAATAAATTGTAAGTCTATGTTAATATATTACATTACCTATAACGTGGGATGATATGATTTTGAAGATATTTCTGGCACATCACTAATATTTTCGGCATATTTTGGCAAGATGTATTAGCATTTCGTGTTATTTATGTGTTGTTCATAAAGAAAATATGGAAATTAGTAAAGATTATTTTATATTATTAATAGAATCGGCGTTAACTTTGTAGAGTTTCATCATAATGGATGGATATAAATTAAAATCTGTTATAGTTTATTAGCACTACTCGAGTTTCGAGAGAAACAGTAACTCTCATCAATAGGTGAAGTACACCTTTTAATAGTACACACTAGGAAATGACAAAATTCAATCAATCATGTTGCAATTTCAGAACACAGTTCTATATTTTTAAATTCAAATTAAATCAATCATATAGAAAAATACACACATAAAAAAGTTATTACTCCATTAGAAAGATAAACAGAAAAGATATTTTTTTTAAAAAATCTGCATATTTTTCTAATTAATTCACTTAATTTGTATTAAAAAATATCACAGAGCTATGTTTTGAAATTACATCTTCACAACAAAAGCATTCTCATTAAAAAGAAAAATTTTCGAGTCTTGCACGTTGAATATTTTGATACACATTTTATTTTAATACTCGGGAATGATAAAATGTTTATTTTCGTAAAATGCGGCAAATATCTTGTGAAGTTTTACGACACAATCATCTCGGACACGTAATGACCAAAGTTGCCCAACTAGGGTTATAAAAGCATCTCACAGATTGTACGCTTTGCATGGAAAACTTTAACTTGTTCTCGAACAATTCGACAATTACAACGTCAATTTATGTTGCAAGAAACTACTAAAATCACACTCTTTATCTTTTCGCTGCAAAACGGTTTCAAAATAAAGTTTGTAAGATTCTTTCTCCGAAATTACATGGGATATTCTTTTGTTTGGGGAGCGCGACAAATCAGCGGAATTTCAGAGTGAAGAGCGTATAATAAAATAATACGAACGATAAAAAAAGAAGTGAAATATCTTGAAATAAATATAACAAAGACAAAAAAAAGAAATAAGAACGATATAAAAATACCCGTAATTCCTGACGCAGTGACTTTATAAATCAACTCGACTAAAAATAATAAATTAAAACTTGATGATTAAAATCTCGGAGAGCCAAATATTACTAGTTCTGTTAAAAAGACACAAGTTTCAAGGTCTATCTCATAAAACGTAAAA
Source organism: Eubasilissa splendida (assembly GCA_031772225.1). NCBI lineage: Eukaryota > Metazoa > Arthropoda > Insecta > Trichoptera > Phryganeidae > Eubasilissa > Eubasilissa splendida. Next base: position 24,814,264 of record CM062858.1, on the reverse strand, counting down.
AAAAAACGAATTGTCTACCAAAATGAACTAAATTACTTAAAATAACTGACTATACATAAAGAAAAGAGTAAAATTTCTCCGTTTTACAGAAGTTAAATATTTTCGATAGAGGAGAGGCTTGTGCTGATCGATAACGTGGAGGGATCCAAAGGGAGAGATAGATCCCTCATCCACTGGACCGACCAAGAGAAGACCACTACAGGCACTACAGTGACAGCGCTGAGAAATGAAGAAATACCGTCAGAAGAGTCATCGTGAAACTCCGTAGAAATTGCGATCTTCAGTCAGGAGAAAAAAGTTTAACAGCAGAATTGAATTTTTATTACAAATTAAATGAATCAATTAGAAACGTATACAGAAAAAATACATGTATTAAAAAGTATTTGGTTCATGGTTGAGTTCGCTGCAATATCATGTTAAATGCTCTGATGAAAATAAAATAATAGATGTATCATTTAGAGAATAAAAATTAATCATCAGCTCGAAAATTTGATTGAGCAAGAAACAGTTGTACGATTTCGTAGCTTCCAAAGACTCAGATGAGCTGGCCATGTCGAAAAAATGCCAGATAACAGGACTCTAAAGATCATAACAAAGTGGAAACCCCAATGGAAACGGCCTAGAGGCAGGCCAAGGAAGAGGGGGGCTAATATGAAAGAGGACTGGAGCAAGATGAGATCTGGGAACTAGACAAGAATAGCCAGGGTTAGGAGTCAGTGGAGAGCACTTGTGAAGAAGGTCAAATTTTACCTTACCTACCTTGGGGTGTAGTGTTGTAGAAGAAGAAATAGAAGTAGACGATTATTTATAAAATATAAGCTCAAAATTTGTCGAAAAGATGATTGATATGCCAAAATAGTAACGCGATTCCTCACAAAAGAAAAATTGCTGGTTCGTTTCTCCGTAGTAGTAAACTAAATATGTTTTATTAAAGAGAACACATTCTTACTGTGAAGTTGTAATTATTCAGAACATAGGTTTGTGATGTTTTAAATACTAATTAAATGTATTAATTATAAAGATATACATTTAAAATCAATTTTATCTAAAAATGTTTTTATTGCGCAACCGGAATTCGAACCTGGATCTCTTTTCCAATCCGGGGAAGGCGCATTACCAACTATGCTACAGCGACAGTATTTATGATGACAAATTTTCGAGCCTATATGTTACACTTTTTTAAATTAATACATATATCGTTCATATTTATACATTGTTTTTACGGAATCTCAAATATCTTTGAGTAAACCGATAGCGATTTAACTATTTATTTTTATTAAATTTTGGAATCATTGATACAACTTACATATTATTAAGGAAAACACATTCCCATTGTGAAGTTGTAATTATTCTGAACATAGGTCTAATATATGATAATATGTTTTCGATAGATTGATTTGTTCTAAATATCTTTCTAACTAATTTATTTAATTTGTTTTAAATATGATAGAACTATATTTTGAAATTACAACAATACAATTAAAAAGCGTTTACATTTAATTTAATAAAAAATATATATTCATGTGTAACGCATATTTCTTTCTCAATAAATTGACTTATTCCACAATGTTTAAGACTCTTTGGATTATCTGCAATAAAAATGCTATCACAATATCTGATCGTATTAATCATTTGGCAGTTCGCCATACCGCCAGCGTATTGTTCTAGTACTTCTTGAATATGGCTTCGGTATTTAAAATAAATAATAGCGACGATAGAATACAACTTTGTCAGATACATCAATTTGAGTTTCATTTTCCTTAAACATAATTCCTTTTTGTTTCAATTTTATATGCCAAAAAGTTATGAGAATTAATCCTTTTTCTTCAGTAATTTAATGCAAAATAGGCTAATGCTATATAATGCATGACAGAAAACAAAAGAAGAGATAAACGAAGAAATAAATATAAGTATTAATAAAAAATCTTAATGGTAGTACTTATATATTATATATATATATAGGATAGACATAATCTCATGAAAAATCGAGTCACGATTTCGGATCACCTTAAATACTTAAATTACCTTAAATAAGGTGGGTGTCCAAATATGTTAGTGTAATTGTTATTGATTTAATTTGTATATATTAAAATTAATTTATACTGTCACCTTCAAAACAATAGCGTTACACATAATATATTAATTGTATTCAATGCTAATATAAAATATCAATCGAAGATATTTATACATCATCCTGTACATTTATAATGTATCACATTTTAATTTATTCATAACTCATTTATAAAACATATGAGATAAATATTTTCTAAATCTGCGCTAAATTGCATGAGTTTGGTATTAGAAATAAATTAATCATTTTTTTGTAGTCTGCGCATTCTTTATGAAGAGCAGATTGAACCACCTAGTGTTCATCGGTCTTAACCACTTTGATTCGCATATCTTGAAAGCAAATTTCGTATATGCATAGACTCGCGCCATAACATGTTCCAAGATAGATATGATATATACCGATGTTTTTATATATTATACATCAGTATGCTTAGAGTATATTATTATTAAACTATAACTAACCCATAAATAATAATGTGAAATCATACGAGAATTAATAATTTTCTACGACCCTATCTTTTAATTTAATAAATTGTCCAAAAAATAATTTACTTTGAATAATGTTTGACAAATCAATACCAAAGTAATTTATTTCGTTTGACACGATGTTTAACAATTCAAGTGATAGAATGCGATACGGATAGTTTCAATAAACATTAGTTTTATGTTTCTGTGCGACACAAATGAACGGAAATAAGGAAATTATTACAATAGTGGTATTAGAAAACCACATTTAATAGAGTGTTCCGTATTTCAATCAATTGATTGCATGTACTTGGCATATCACGATTATATCCATCTTTCTAACTCATTAATCTCGTGAGACTCACGAGAAAGTTAATAATCTCAACCGAGTATAGGATCATTAAGCAAAATTAAACAATATACGTAGATTCTAGTGAATAGCACAGGTCAAATGTTAACCCATAGTTAGTAAACCTCGTGCAAGTTTATGTCTTAACCGAGCGTTTAAAATTAATGCTCTGTTGCAAAATTTTCAGGAATGTTATTCAAATTATTCAAAACCAATTATGCAAAAACATAAATGGTACAAATTTTGTACAAATAATTGCGTAATTTCGCTAATATTGTATCGTTTGTAATTTCAATTTTAACTAAAGTTAACAAGGTTTAGAAATAAAATTAACGAAATAGTCTGTTGCTGTAAAGAAAGTGAGTTTAGTCCCGTTGCAGGATCTACGCATAAAGCTATTGCCAGTCGGACAGTTAGTATAGAGTCAAACTTCATAACAGGCACTGAAATTAATAAGAAAATTATATCTGAACATTTTGTGGATTAACAAACTTGGCATTTTGTAGTTTGTCAAACTAGGTATATTTTGACTCAACAAACCAGGCAGTTTATGACTTTATAAACTGAGCATTTTATGACTAAACAAACCAGACATTTTGTAACTTAACAAACTTGGCATTTTTTCGCTTAATAAAACAGGCATTTTGTGACTTAACAAACAAGGCATTTTGTGAATTGTGTAACAGTCATGATGATCAAATCAAACTAACATTGATAAATTTATACTTACTTTACATGCATTATTTAAATATTATTCTAATCTACTCAGTTTTGGTATGTATATGGTACATAGTACCATTAGCTATTAAGAAAATAAAAAAATCTAACCTTACAGAGTAGTACAAGAAACAAAATAATAAATATTAAAGAAGATATTTAAAAAATGAAGTAAACTATACTATATAAATGCATACTATATAACATTTTTACATCGCATTTCTGGACAAATTTAAACCATTTTTTGTATTTTGTATTTTATATTTCACCACTCCAACTGTTTATTTGCTTTTACATAGGTCATTAGATTTAGAAGAAAATTACCAAATACAATGTCAATTTTTTTTGCTACAAAATATATTGTACATAATAAAATAAAATAGAATATAAAAAGATATATCTTAAAATATGTTGAACTTTAAAATAAAAAAAAGAGTTATCTATTTTCAAACAATTGTAGTATGTTTTTCTTTTTTACGCAATTACTCTTATTAGCAAATATATTAAACAGTTGTATCCCGATTACTATATCAAATGAATAAGACTGCTGAATAATAAAACAATGACAAAATATTATTTTTTGTCACCCTTATTAATGGTATGATAAAATTAATAACCAAATATGCTACTGGCTCCATATTCAGTACACACATATAAACTTAGTTATCTCTTTCAAACTCATTAATCAAATATGCTTTTAGACAAATAATTGTTCTTCATTTAATATGTTAGTGGGATGCGCCGGCGAATCCAGTTAACTAGAAACTAGTGATCAATAAAGAAAAACATAAACTGCTGAAACGTAAACAAACTCCATAAACGCCACGTAAAAGCATTTACCATTGTCGTAAATGTTATTTTATTTCTTATGTAGTATCGTCCATAGAGATTGGGAATAATCTCGGTGAGCTCCTCAAAGCAAAGGTCTCAAAACTTTAACTATCCGGAAAACGAACGGTATCTAAGCATTATCAAAAATATATGTCGATGAAACAACAAAATAGGTCATCAATAAGATTAAAAATTACGCATAAATAGAAATCATTCCGACAATGTCCGCAAGAATCACGCATATTTCGTCGTTTTTTTATTAATTTTCTCAAGTCCAATATAACGGAATTATGAAGTTTATTATGTCAAAAGTAGTCTAAATGCTGTGGAAATTAGATCACAGGCGTATATGTTGCAGATCTGTTTAAAAATAAGGAAAAAATGTAAAGCTGATCTTTGTATATTAAGTAAGATTAAGAAAGGATCGCTTAGATGGTTTGATCAAATGGAACGGATGAATTATGAGAGAATGGTAAGAAAGATATATGACGCTAGTGTTGATGGCACCAGAAGTATAGGACGTCCGCGGAAGACGACCAGATAAACTAGACACTAAAGGATGGTCCTGTCGGAAGCCTTAACAATCGGCGAGCTTGTATGAGAAGAATAAAACGGCGGATGAAGCTAGTAGTTAAGAAGCGTATCTCAAATATTTACCCCGTCAATCTTTCAGAAAAGTTTCATCGAATTCAGATACGAACTAGGGAAGTATCCTATATATGTATATAAATAGATATACAGATAAACTTTTAGCGGAGGATTGTTTCGGTGTCGTTATAGAAAACAATTCATTTTTTAAATTTTCTAGTTGACCATATCTATCGAAATCTAAAAACTATTAATGAAAGAACACAGCAGCCCTTTAAACAATTACGTTAATTTTATTAATGAGATAAAAAAATCAAACTCAGATATAAACAATGGGGAGTTTCACTCTTCCTATTCGTGACTGACACTATATAAAAAACATGTACGCTGTAAAAACCTACACAACAAGGAAATATAAACAAAACATCAATAATTATATATTCGTCCTTGCAGGAGAAATATAAAAAATGTAACTGTTTGTATCTGTATTTAAAAGAAATTAATTAACATATTTACTACTAGCATTATGAAAACCAAAAAAGTAACTGAATAATTCATACTGATTTAATAGGTCATATTATATTTTTTTACAGTTATAATTATTGTTAATTATCGGCGTGTTAAATATTTCAAGTTTACGTATGTCATTATGTAATGCATTCCGATAAATATTTAATTACCAGGGATAATAAAAAAAGATATAAAAACACGCATATTTTAAACTTATTAATTGATGAACCTTGAAAAATTGTCAATAATTTTCTACACACGCAATTTTTAATACTTACATTTAATGAGATTGTTTTTATCCAAACACTTCCGTTGATTTTAAAAACAATTAAATTAGGTATTTAATGATAATACGGTCACTCGATTCAGATGCAGCAAAAAAAAAGTTAAACAAAAGTAAGATGAATATTAAAAAATTCAATTAAAATTTCTATGCTTCCTTGTTTAGAAAAATTGCGTAGTTGTCCTAATGTAATGTAATCACTCGTAAAAAAATATTAAAATATCAGTTTTATTTTGTAAAGCTAATTTATTTTCAACCGCGTCATCCAGTAAATTATTGTAAACTGACATTAAATCGATCGAGACAATTTTGAATGTGGAATTTGTTGACCGGTACAATAATTAAGTAAATACCTCCAAACTTTCTTAATTATTAAAATTCACGTACAAAAGTGTAGCTATTAAAACATTAGAGTTAAAGTTTTTTCGACTATTTAATATAAGTTAAGGTTATAATAACTATTCATTTTCCCTTAATAAAATATGGTGTGTCAGATAATTGAGAAACAAAACAATAAAATATCGATAAAGTAAATGTTATACTATGACCTTGAAATGTTTGAGGTCTTTGTACTACAGCGGTGTTTGTTATGATCGGAACCAATACTCTACCATAGCGATAAGTGAGTAGTGTTGTATACAGTATGTAATTAAGTGTTCATTAACGCGCAATATAGTTTTTTGCCCATTACGGGTTGACTTGCAGATACGAGGTGAAATATGATATTCAATCAATAATTATAAATACCTAGAAATATTTATCAGTCACGTGACGACGTACTTTGGTAAAATCACAAAGGGCATTTCGATATGTGATTTTTCATTTTTTGTAAAAATTTTCTGTGACACCTGTTTTGCTTGTTGCTTTTTGCGTTCTGATGATAGATAAAATTTTGCACTTAGAACTGTATACGGACTAATCTGCCGTCGCTTCAATCCGCTTTACTACCGCTAATGTTAATTAATAAATATTTATTTAATTTCGCTAATACATACAAACAATCTTTTACGCGAGTGTTAACAGTGCTTGTTACATATTCTGCGTCGCTTGTTCTATTGTTGGAAGAGGAGAATAACAATTGAATCAGCATTCAGCATCCAGCAGACCAAAAAGTTTATTTATTTATTTTTAATTCTGGTGATAGATAAAATTCAGCGGCATCTTCTTCATATTTTTATTCTTTTGCCATATTCAACAGCTTGCCCGACCGCCGCGTCATAGAATGGGTAAAATTCTAGTGTTATGTATGTATTAAAAAACATTGTGCCATTTATGGGTGATAATTTCCAGCTTTTAATTAATATTTTAAGTAAAATCTACCTGTATCCTGTGGCGTGTCTCTAATGTCAAATACGATTTTAGGTAAAAGGTTAAATAATCTTCATGGTAGACTGGGAGCCTACTTTTGCTCGTTTTCATGCATCGTAATTAGAATCTTCGGTGATACGATCCGTAACACCGCTTGCGCAAGCATTCCAACGCTGTAGGGAAATTGGAATCCTTGGAGCCTGACGACTCAAACGCCAGGTTTTACTATTATTGTAATCTAATATCAGGTTGACATACTCGGCGTTGCACAAGTAGAATATTTTAAATTCAACTCTCAATAACTATCTAAAAATCTCACAATAATTCTAGAAACTTCTAAAAAAATATACTTGTGTGACATTTTTTCGAATTGTAGTAGCTCTCAAATTAATACATCTGTTATTCCATTTTGAAAAAGCTATCACATTTATATTGCGACAAATCTCCAACACCTTTGAGTTATGCTAGTAGATTCCAGAAATTAAATCAATTCGTATTTTTATTAAATTTGAATTAACTTTGATACAACATATATATTTTAAATAAAAATATATTATTATTCTAAAGTTGCAGTTTTTTCAGAACATAGTTCTGTGTTATTTTAATATAAATTAAATGTATCAACTGGAGAGATATACAGAAAAAAATCAATTTATATAAATAATATTTCAGTTGCTACTGGGATTCGAACCTGGATCTTTTACTATTCGAGGAAATGCGCTACCAATTACACCACGCTAATCAAGCATGTTGACAAATATTATAACTTTTTAGATCAAATAATTAAGATACACATAAAAAATCTGTGTTTTGGTTTCGAGTTCTAGTGGTGAATATATTTTTTTCGAATTCAAATCTTGATAGTAATATTTTCCATTATTATTAAATAAAGATTATTAAATTAAGTTATTTAAGTGAGGTTAAATAAATTTAAAAAACCGCGCTTGCGGTTGCTTGGATACAAATACCTCACGCGAGCAAGTGAAGTGAGAGAATGTACGTTACATAATAAAAGCAGTCAAGAAAGCGGAAAGTATTGCCATTACGCAAGTGTTATGTTGGTATTTGTTGTTTTCCAAGCACGGAGCTGACCCAAATCATCAGCAAAATAGCCCAGAAAAAAAAAGTCTAAATCAAAATGACCAATTTAGGGATTCAATATTCTAATGATTATAATTATAAACATTTACATCATATTTATATAGATAATGACAAACTCAGACAACACGTATATATGCATTTTTTTCTCTTTATAAAAATGTTTATTAATTTAAAAAAATATTTCATACACACATTTGATTTTCTCTTCATATAAACATATCCATCGCTAAATAATATCTATAAGTCTGGCATGCTATTTTTGATTATTAATTCACACAAAGTCTTCCTTTAGTCAAGTGTTTATTTAGCAGGGCGAACATAATTAATTATATACAGTATTTTTTTTAAATATTAGACTCGTATAGAATATTTATTTTTTCTAATTAAATTTAACAAATTAATTTATTTTATTTATACAGGCTACATAATGTAATTAGTTCACATTATATAAGTGTGCTCATTTATTCACTATATGTTTAAAATGTATTTATAATGCTGTTTCTTACATCTTATCTCTTATTACGGACGTTAGTCTATTTCCTCTTTCGGCTCACCTCGTTCTTGGGACGATGAGCTCTAGCTGTCATTCGCGCGTTTAGGGAGCCTTCCAAAATGACGATTGCCAGGTGGGTCGCGTACAACGCCAAGTGAGCTAACCTCGATCCTCCACCTTTTTGACATATGTATGCTAATATAATCTTTATTTTCTTCGCAAACTGACAACCTCATACGTTTAATACATTTACTGAATACGGGAATTCATTATCCAGTTCTCCAACGTCTTTCCAGTTTTCAAGTTTCTCTACACGCTTTTGGTCTCGATAGTGGCACTGGTAATTGGCTTTATGCACACCTTATATATTTCTATTTTGCTACATAATCTCATACTTTTATTGTTTTGTATAATATCCCGTAAAAGCGTTGCCAGACATCACGATTTTTGCGGGAAATTCACGATTATTCAACAACATTACAAGGAATTACTTACACAATTTATCGTGATAATAGCAGATAAGTAATCACCTTAGCCAATTGCTTACTGCTAATCTCTGAGGGCGACTTTACAGCTACAAATGACAGTACCAATGTCGCCATCACCACGGCCGCCACATTCAGAAAGTCATAGATATAGACGAGGAAACGTAATATTATTATGGATACTCATGTGCTGAATTTTTCTAACACATTGAGCAACAGAAATAAACTTCAAGAAGTAAAATCTTTAGCTAAGTACAAATAAGCTAAAAATTTTTTTTTTTTAATATTATTATTTTGAGAACTAATGAGTTTTGTAGTTTGTGTTGTAAATAAACATGAAATATTAAACTGTGCATTTTTTATGTTGGCCCGCATTTTTTTCTTAAATCCCAATTGTTTTATTTCACATGGTCAAAATCCCGATTTTGTAATATAAAAATCTGGCAATGCTATCCCGTAAGCACCCCAATATAGCAGCGGCCATCTAACCTCATTTGCTCATGTTTTTTTAACAGAACGGTGCCACCTCATACACGGCCCGAGCTACGCTGACAGAAATTTTTCCCGGCCGCATAATGTCAAAATGTGGTGATATCGATTGGCCTCCTCAATCACCTGATTCGACAGCTCCCGTCTATTTTCTCTGAGAGTACTTGAAAGGAAAGTTCTACGCCAATAAGCCAACAACAATTCCAATGCTACAGAACAATACTCGAAATGAAATTGCTGAAACAACACGTGAAGTGTGCGAGAACGTTATGAAAAATATAGTTAAAAGAGCACGTATTGATGCCGCTACCAGAGGTAACCACTCGGCCAAGTCATATTTCATACATAATTATAATAAACCAAATAATCGATAAATAAAAGCAAAATTATAAAATTATGTTTCATTTTTTAGTTATTCAAAAACAACATCGGCCTGGAACATAATATTCATCCTGTATTTGTCGCAACACCGTGAACGAGAATAATGAATCTGTATTTTTATTGAAACTATGTCAATTTAACAGGCACTTACTGTTTATTTTAATAATTTTATATTCCACGTATATATATACCAGTATTCAACTGGTAATATAAAAACTTTTATTGTACGTTGTATATATTATGTATTCATCTGTCGTCTACTTTGATCCTCATCCGGCAGATTAGAACTAACTTGTGCAAAATTTAGTTAATTATAGACTACAGTTTGCTGGTTTGTTCTCCGCTAGATATTTGTTAGCGCGGTTTGTTATTGCATCGTTTAACAAACGCTTCATTGTTAAAGTTTAGTTCTTAGGAATTCATATTGTCTTTCTGTATAAACAATAGCGCGAGCACACATCCTTGTTTGAGGAAAGTTGCCGTTAGATTCCGCGGCGCGAGAAGAATGATATTTTGAAAATACTGCGCGTCGCTTTATCAACATTAAAATATTTTCACTCATTGTTTTCACGAGACTGCACCGATTAGATATCGCACTATTACATTTGTCGCGGAGTGTATTGTAACAATGTGTGTGATATGTGATTGACGTGCGGCAGGATACCAGACAAACAACTTACAATTTGCACTGAGTTTATTGAAGTCAAAGTTTACAAATGTAAAAGTTTAACGGTACGAAGAAGTTACTGCGCGAATTAGTATCAGTGACAGTTCCTGGAGCTGGTATTTGGAAGGCGTCAATAGAAAAAGTGATGATAGTAAATCGTCGTTCTCAAGTGTTAATACATGCCAACTGTACCCAGTGACTTTAAATCTGATGGGAGTTACGTTTCACGCACTTATACTCACTGGTTACGTTCAGCATCGCCGGATGGTGATGATGAGAGTGGAAACAATTGCATTCCATAAATTTATAAATTACCAATGTTTTATAGTACATTTATTAACGCTTATTTATTGCAGTTTTACTTATTACGGGGACGTGATCAAACAAGATTTTTTACTGCCAAATAAATGAAAATATTCATCCAGTGCCATTGAGATCCAAAGTCACTAAATATTATTATTTTTAAATACGTAATTAAAGAGAAATATTAAAAATTTGACGATGGTTATTATGTACTTAATGAAACTAATTTACCAAAACGAAAAATTGCCATTTTTATTTTTAAAAAACTTTATACTAATTTCTGTAAAAAAAATTATTCGGAAAGTTCTTACATTTTGGTAATTTAGTATTTATTTAAAAATATATATATTTAGCCTACAAATGATGTTTCCCCTGTCATTCTGTCAGTTCAAAGATCAATAATATTGTGGCTGGTCTGGTCTTACTACACTTGGTCTGGATTTGAAAACCACACATCTATAACTATCCATAAACTGCCTTACTGATTAATGATACTGCTATGAAAGGTATACAGAAACATTAAACACGTCGTTTATTCTGACTAACATCGCGGAATCGCTTTGATTTTTATATTAATAAAATTGTAATAAGTAAAAAAAATAACAATACTGCCATGATTGGGTTAGGTAAAAAATTTTGTTTAGGTTTAGGTAAAAAAAATACATAATATTGTCACGTTTTAATGCATGCATCCCAGTGTGTGCCCCTCCAAGAAAAATGTCAAGATATGTGTGCGCTCACCATACTCCCGTCAGCCAATGATATGCCAGCTGTGCGGAAAAGATCTATGAAAAGTAGCGAAAGGCAAAACTTTATTTTGAAATTAACGCTTCGCGAAATGCACGTTCACCAACTTGAAGTGTTCAAAATGAACGTTTCATTCGAAGTATGTTGGCACCACTAATTAGCCTATGATGCAGGTCGAAATCACTTAGCACTTCATATAGTTCAATGAAGTGAGGTTAAGTAGTTATTTAAACCGTTATTGAACTATATTTCAATGAAGTGTGAAGCAAAGAGCGAGGCGTGTAGTATGACACTTCGCGGAGTACACACTTCAATGAACTACATGAAGTGAGCAGCAAACTCTTTCATTCTCTATACATACTCAGTTCACAATTAATTGTGTGCGTTGCTGAGTGAGAGTTTCGTTGCAGGCGACCAAGTTATTCGCTGGTGTGTGTAAATACGGTGTGAAGTAGTTCATTGAAGTAATTCGTACAGTGGGGACCCATCACTAATGTGAAGTTAAGATGGCGACGACTGTCACTTTTTTGGTGAAAGCGGGAGACGCGTTAAGCTCCGGCCGTGAAGTGAAGAAAATTTTTAGCAACCACTTTGCGGTTAGTGGTAAAAATTAGAGACTGATATATCCTGATGGATTGGTAAGGATGGATACCTCCGTAGACCACCCGAGGCTGGATGTACGCCATCTAACTAAACATTATGGAGAAGAAATCAACGCTCGGCTTGGCTCTGCAGAGAGACACGAAATTATGGCGTTTTCGCTCGGTATCTTGGACCAAGGAGAGGAATGCGATCTGGTTTGTGGCGACCATAAGTAATAATTGTTGTCATTATGCATTCACTACCTGCACTGACACTACCCGGCGAGGACCCAAAATTTGTGAGTACCGATCAAAACTAGCCAGTAACGTGAGGCTCGGAGACCTGGCATTCTATCCATGACATGTAAGAATGCCCAATCAACCCGAGCTGCACGCAGCAATATGTGTATCTATATAAAAAATTTAATACAACGAAAAATTCACCATCTCACTCGAAAATTTAAGTTTTAAATGAAAGAATAAATATTATTCTTACCTTATATATCCCGTCAACGAGCTTCGTTAGCTCCTCCGTCTCCATGATGTCGGGATCCAGCTTACTTCACTTACGAAACACCCCGTATAACCGACCTATCACCACAGATCACTTGAACTCTTCACCGGACTCCCCTCACTTTAGCACATGGACGCTGAACACGCTGTGATGTCGAAAGTCACTCAAATTAATTAATGTTTGAATTTCTTGACATAGCGCTCATTACTTGATCAGAGGGCGACTGCACTGCCAAAAAGTAATGTCTCATCTGGAACAAAATAAATCATAATTAGATATATTGATTAAAAATAATATACGGAATATACTTATTTTAATTTCATCTGAAATTAAGAAAGACGTATAAAATTTAATTCAAATAATGATTTGATATTAATCAGGTAAAAAAATTATTTAATTACGTAAAAAAATATTTGTTTATTTTTTATTTATAAATTGGTACAAGTTCATTTGGATACAAGAGTTAAACGATTCATAAAATTATCTAACATTAGTTTTGTAACAGATTCAAGTAATATATAAAATTATTAAGGAGAACACATTATTATTGAAGTGGTAAATATTCAGAACATAGGTCTGTGATATTTTAAATACATATTAAATGTATTATTTAGAGAGATATACATATGAAATCAACTATAACGATACATCCAAAATACATCTATAACGATAGATGTATCAATTTTAAAAATGTATCAATCTTTGTTAGAACAAAAGATACAAAAGAGTTTAGAAAGAAACTAAATGAACACTTCAAAAACACATAATTGAAAAATAAACAATATTACAGAACACTTCAGAAACACACAAATGGACAGTGAATAGAATATGTAAGGTATTATATAAAATTATTATTGTGTAACTCCCTCTCCAAGCACAAGAGCTGGTCTCTTTTTTGGAGAGGTAAGCGTAAGAAAAACCATGTAATTTTAAAAATGTAAAATCTTAATTCGTGTTATAAAAAAATGTAAAAATGTCAAATAAATATATATTAGTTGTATCAAAGTTTGTCTAAAATTTAATAAAAAGGAATTGATTTAATTTCTGGCGTCTCTTAATAAATATTACTCATATGTACTTAAGATTTTTGCAATAAAAAGTAATGTAGCTTTTAAAGTTTAGAATAATACTAGTGCATGTATCAATTAGAAAGAACTACAGCTACTTTGTTAGATTGCCGCCAGTGTTAGAGTAATTATATTTAAATGTAAGTAGATTTCGAACCAATTACTGAATTATTTATCACATTTAGAGTAACATCCATTAATAATTTACTTTAAAATAATTAATATATAAATAAAAGTGTATTAAATTGACGAAACATAAACACGAGAAAAAAATTAAGTATTACCAAGCTCAAAAATTTACTCCATCAATGACATAATCACTACATAGTATCCAATCAACATGTACTTGAATGTGTTATCATAGTGAGGGAAGAGAATTATGGGATATAATTTATGAACATTTCACCCTTAGACCCTTTAAAAGCAATCGCCGACATTCGATTGCAGTCTGCTAATATTATAATAATACTAATTGTTTGTTAGTATTATGCAAACTTATGACGATGTTTATGCAGGCAAGATAGTATGCGGGTAATCGAAATGCACCAAAATATAAATTATGATATCCAAGTTATTAAACAAATAATAGATATCTCATAGAGACGAAGCTATTTGTGATTAATGGAAAAATATGGAAGTATGGGTAATTACAAGGCTTACGACCTATCTTCGGCTGGCTTAAGTAATCACTTTACACAATGTAACGTTCACCATTCCACAAAATCAACCTCTATGTCTATTAAATTTTTGAAATTTGTATATATGTTAATATGTCGTAAGCCCTGTAATTACCTATACTTCGATATTTTTTCATTAATAAAAAATAGCTTCGTCTCTATGAGTTATCTCTTATTTGTTTAATAACATTGTCTTTGTAGGTCCAGTAATTGTGTGTTCTTGGACATATTCAAATATTGCTAATAATGTACTGGTCAAAATAAGAAAATATATAAAAATTGAAAAATATTGATTTTTCAGGCGTATTCTAGTATATAATGTGTTAAAAACATTTTACAGATAAAGAATATTGCTTTAAATAATTTCAAAAAATAATTACATTCTCATTAAGACACATGCTGTTTCAGGGGGGGGAAATATCAAATTTAGTCCATAGATGGCGATAGTGTAGTGTTATTCGAAGTGATTTCACGTATTAACGAATATACAAGTTTCAAAAATTTGATAGATATGGAGGTTGATTAGGTGGAATGGTGAACGTTACATTGTGTAAAGTGATCACTTAAGGCAGCCGAAGATAGGTCGTAAGCCCTGTAATTATCCATACTTTAATATTTAATATAGTTTCGGCTCTATGAGATATCTATTATCTGTTTAATAACATTGCCTTTGTAAGTGAAAATCCATTAGTTGTGTGTTCTTGGACATATTCAAATATTGCTTATAACATCCACGTATTTGTTTGAAGAATTTGTTATTTTTCTTCATGTGAATGATTTAGTTCATCATGGAAGTGATTTATTTATTATATTTTTAAATGAACGGCTCCTATTGAGTCTTTTACACTAGACATTATATATTACAGTAGATAATCCGTAAAGTAAATTTTATTACTATTTTCTAGACTGCATCGTGTCTAATTTAATAAGTACTGTTTCATGTTGTCGGAGGTAAAATGATACCGTTTCCAACATTTCATCGTGATTTGTGTTGTTATGATTACTTTATCAAAAACATTCAGACATATTTGTAGCACGTCGGTTTAGCAGATATGTTTCAAACCGCTGTGGCAACACCATTAACGCCACCGAAAAGCTTTTCAGACCAATAAATAAACATATTTTACAATCGCATGGCTACGTTTTATACTCGTATATCCATTACATATTTCAATATAGAGAATGAGGTAGAATATTTTTAGTAAATCCGCCTTGTATAACCAATTGAAAAGGACTCGCTCCCCGCCTCAAAAATTGAATTTCAATTGTTCGGTTGTCATTTATTTATTACATCTACATCACATATACACATAGGTCTGATGTTCTGTAAAGCCAAAAATCCCAGTTTCAACTCATGAAGCCTTTTTGAATTTCTGCCAGAGTACAAAATTCTCTTATTAACTGATTATTCACCTTTGTTTATTTGGATTTGTATTTGGACACAATATATCGATACCTTATGCTGCAAAGCAGCTAACTCCATTTTTCTTAAATGTTAATTAAACTGATTACAAAAATTCGTAGATTGTTTATGCAGAAATAGAGTAGCTGAAAAATTTTATTAAAATTTTGATTCATCTCGTACTTATGGTATGAGGAATATTTGAAATTTCGTGATAATGTAGTGCAAACATTATGATTTTTTTTTAACAATTCTAAAACATAATTAGATAACTAACTAACTTACTATAATGCCATTTCCCCGCGAGGGTAGGCAAAGAGAATAGAGTACCACACTCATTGTCTTGATATACGATTCTCGCCACATCCACATTCCTACATCTTCTCATACACATTCAACATGACCATCAACACTTGTGTCAGGTAAATATTGAAGGTTTTTGAAAGAATCAATATAAGGTTTTTCAGCACCTAGCACTTATTTATTATTTTAAAACACGTAATTTCACGTGTTTTAAAATTGATGAGAATTTTTGATTTTTTATGTACCATAGAACAATAAAACAATAAAATAAAAATAAGCCGAATTAGTAGGGTTACGGTTAAGGAAAAATAAATTATTAAACATTATAATCCGGAAATTGCAATATTTTTGCGATATTATAACACATCCAGAAGAGTACCAGATCTTGCTTCTAATAATTTAAGGGAACCTTGCGAACAGAAGGGGTTCTGGAAGACTAAAGACCTTTTGGCTAACAAATCTAAAACAATGGTTCGGGAAGTACAGTCCAACTATGCTACACCTGCTACAAATAAAATAATGATCGCTAACAATAATCGGACAAGCATTAAAATAATAAAAAACAATCAAACATTGCTTTTATAATACTAAGATGTAGTAAAATGGCAGCAATTCGAAATTGAATTGAAATTTAGAAAATTGAAAAATTCGAAAATGCGTGATCTTATTATATGCTGTTTCCTCACGCAGATGGCGCAGAACATTTATACAAAGTCATGGACTTAATTTATACCAACCTGTCTGCTGCAACCTGAAGGAGGCAACCGACTGCCAAATGCTGACGATGCACAATGTTGCTTAACTCGTTACATACACATGTCTTGTTGAAACGAATGAATATAAATAGCTCATTCAAAATAAAACGTTTATTGAAACAGCAGGGTGTTAGACAGTGCAAATCATTTATTAATTTCGGAACTGAACTCAACTTAGTGTAAACATTTATTTACTATACATATGAAAATAAAAATAAACCATTTTAAATTCAACAACTTGTATTAATATAAAATCTATTGAAAAGCGACAGTTATATAATTTTAAGTACTTAAATAAATAATACGAATTTTGGGTTTTCATATATTGGCATAATCCTAAGAAACAATTCTGTTCAAACACTAATCATATTTTCATGAAATATAATATATAAAAAAGGTTATTTATATAATTTTATGTAAATGAAGGTAGAGACAACATTATTCATGTTAATTCTTGGGTTTTATTTCCTTTTCTATAGATTTCATATAAATACATGTTGTTGAATTTAAAATAGAGAAGTTGATAATGCTCTCATAAGGCAAAATGCGTCTCATGAAAATTAAACGAGTGGAAATAAAAAACAAATATTTTTATTATCATATTTGTGATTATGAAATTCTACTAACTTACCTACGAAATAATACTATAATTATATTTCAGTGCTCGCGAGACCGTCCTCAAGGATTGCAATTTTCAATTTTTCACCGTTCTCAGCTGAACAAAGTGCAAGGCTGTTGTAGACAAATTTGATAAATGGGAAATTCATTGCATCCGCAGCATTCTTTAATAAAGCAACGTCGACTGACAAAAAGTAGAGAAAATGGCGCAAAAATATGAGTGATGATGCCGACTGTTTATGCGGCGAACGAAAATACAGAGATATTATTCTTCTTAGAAAAATATTCATAAAGCTGAAACTGCACAGCATTTTACATTATTAATTCTTCGATCAAAAACGAAAATCTACCAGAATTTTTTTACGTGTTTTAAATGTACCAGGATTCAAAAACTTCATCTCTGGGAATATTTCCAGATAGATAGAATCTCTTTCCTCGACGTCAAAACCAGATTAACCAATTGTGATGGATCTTATCAAATTGGCATATTATTTGAAGATTCTCTTTTCATTTCAAAGGCTTCAAATATGATTTATGATATCGAATTTCTGAGTATTGAAAGATTAAGAAATGGCTTAACCAAAACTAAAATTAAACATTTGTAATCTTCTAAGTAAATATCTACAAATAAAGGCAGGAATGACTCTTGAAATTCGAAGTACCACATCGTTCGGTTATTTATTTATTTAATGACAGTCTTTTGATTCATGTTTTCAACTTCGTTCCTATCTTCATTGAGCTTCTGGAAGTAAATTTCTTTAATGTGTTTCTTCTAGATTTACCTTGAGAATATCCAGAAGATCATTTTGAGTTTTAGACTGAAATATTTACTTCACTTATATATAATTGACATATCTAGTAGCTCTAATTTAATGTTCACTTTTATGAGAAATTATTTAACCAAAAACATCTTCATTGTGAGATTTTAATAGTAAAAATATCGGGTTGGTGGGAAATAAATTGCATTATTTTGTATCGTCATATTGTATGATATTTACAAATCATGTGGCATTTGTGCAGTTTTTTGATTTTTCCAGTTTATAACTCACCGAATCATTTGCACACTATATAATTTGACTTTTCTCATCAACACAATATTAATAGTAATTCGTCGTTATATATGTTTAAACACACTTCTCGGTGTGAACTTTTCAATTAAAAGCTCTCTTAAAATTTTAATTTGTTATCTAATAATATCCATATTAATTTTGCATATTGCAGATATTACAAATTCAAATATGTAAATCTTTCATTGCAAAACATAATTCAAAACAACTAGGTAGGCGAAGCGCTAAATTTTGTTATATTTAATAAATAAATGTTTGTTTCATAGTACCTACCTACAGAAAAATGACTCACCTAATAGTTTAATCTATATTGGAACCATAAGTTTATCATTGAGCTAATTTACGAATCTACCAATTAGAAACTTAATCTGGCAACCACGGATGGGTTTCACTCTCGATGGATGCAAATCAAAAAAAATATATAAATGAAAAAATCTATAGCTAGCGTAGGTTTATTAAATTTAAAAAAGACTCATATAATTAACCTCAGCTTTTGCAAGAATTGAAAATAATAAAATAACTTACAACCATTCCTATATGTTAACACAGTACCAGCAATCACTAGCTTTCTTATTCAAATCTCAGAGTGCATTGCATTTTACAAGGTAAATAAAAGTGAAATATGGATGCATCAGAAAATATGGAAAAGGGAAATGGTGATCCATAATCCATACATCCTTGCCTTGCAGTTAGTAGGAGATGCATACGAGGCATATTCCTTTATTCCCGGATATGTTTCCCTTATTTTCAGAGATGTTTTCTCGTATTTCGTATTGCTGTACATATGATAAAAGCATTCCATCTTTAAAATATCTCGATTTACCGGTACAATTTTCTGGGTTCGAATGCAAAGATTGTTGAAAAATTTATGGTTAGTCTACAATGTTTATTATAATATAATAATATATTATATTGTTATTAAATTTTATATAAAACTCTACATCGCTATTAAAACGAAGACTTGTCAGGGCACCATTTTATCCCATTTATAATTTATGTGTTTTATTTATTTACATTATTTTTTTTAAACAATTTAAAAAACTAAACCTACAAAGCATCTTTCTAGATGCATGTCTGCAGGTTACAAACAATATTATAATGTACAATATTTTAAACGAACAAATAAAAATATATTGTTATGGCATACATTTAATGAAGTTATTAGTGATTTAAGGACTCCGCTAATTTATTGTGCAACGTGGTGACAATAAATTATATATTATATATAATATTAAAACAATAATGGAAAATGTTAACTGCTTCAAATCTAGTTATGACAGAAGTTTTCAAAAATATTATATCTTTTAGATTCACTGCAATACGCTGGCAAAATATACTTTGGATAATTAATATTATGAAATATTGTTTAAAAAAATACATCTATCTGTTCTTTTTATTTTAAAGATAATAACAGCAAAATTAATTTCAAAAATTAATTCCTAAAAAGACACCAAAATGTAATAATTCAATCGTGCTTGAATATTTAATAGCAGAAATCTTTTCTCATTCTCGCAGACGAATCACTTCGGATATCTTCAGCGAAAAAATGAAAACTGGAAATAGCATTCAATTTCATTTCATTTTCTCGCTTTTGCGATCTTCTACAAGTAAATTCTTAGAAGTACGTGTAATGGAAAATATATGAAATCCTCCGGGAATCATTTATATTCACTTGAGAACATTTCATTCTTAGCTCTAAAATAACACAACATCTTCGTGTTTTTTTTATGATTATTAATCACCGTGTTTTTGCAACGGATGACTGATGATGTATAAATATTTTACATGGTTTTCAACCCTTATCCGTAAATAATTTTTACCATCATAATAATGGTATTTCTTTCTTTTTTGTAATAATAATTGATTTCTAATAAATTAAAGTGATTTTAGTAATCGAATCTAAAAGATGATTTGTGTCATTAATCGATCACGTTGTTTGGCAAAGGGTGTATTATGGCCTGTGTCCATGGAATGGAACACGATGAGGTAAATCTCAGTACCATGTACACGTGCTGAGATTTTGATCTGGAAAAAATAAACTCAGAGATCAGCTTGAGATCGGTAGAAAGATACGAAAACTTAAACCCGTATACACAGAATAAGTCGGTCTGTTGGTCTTCCAGGATCAAACTTGAATCCCTGTATACAAATAGGAATAGTTTGTTAGTCTTCCAGAACGAAACTTGACAACTCGATCACTAGAAGAATCTTCCCAATAGATGAGACTAGCACGCCGTTAAATTTTTAAATTATGTTTACATAACTAGTTTATGTATTTATGATAGATTGATGCGAAAGTAATTGCCACTTTTTGTAAATAAAATATGTTCCGTACAAGAAATAAGAATGTAGACAGGGGTGGTTCGCCGATCTCAGCTTCTCTCAACCGGCGATGATGATGATGATAACGAGGTCTAAAGAAATGAAACATAAAAGATGATAAATATAAGCATACTACGGCGACTAAATCGAGAATGAGAATACTCTGTTTTTATTCAGATTTATAACAATACATTCAGTCATATTTGCAAGTACTCACACGGCGACAGGCCGCCGCTGTACGTTTTACTAAGACGTCTGATACCTATCCCACGGGCTTTTTGGCGCCACACCGATTATTACACCTTTAAATTATTAACACGTGTCTTATCATATCATATGGCGCCTCCTAGGCGAGTAATTCTGTGCGATACAAAAAATGACAATATTTTTATAGAAATAATGTTTATTTAGTCAATTACATTATATTATTGGCTCCAAAAAGCAAGTTCTCTTGAGGTCAGTCGAGGGTTTGCATACACCACGGCCCAGAAGTGTTCGTCATCAACTTCGAAAGGGGATCCAGCGCAGGGCTCGGCGTCCAGTGATAAATTCTAGGAACGAAATTTGCTAAACCACATACGACTTGTTCGAGCTTTTATGACGCTTTTTACTATACACTGAACAAATATTATTAGCAGTTGCATTGTTTCCTTGTGTAGGGGCTGTGGTTGTAGAATATTATTGATCTTAATTATATGATCGATAAGTATGATTGTATGAAAAGGTTTTGCGCATTTTAAGGCATTTTAACAAAAGAAAACTTACAAAAGTTGGCGTTTATTGCAGAACGATTTACAATGTCAGATACAGCGAGTATACAGTTAAATTTTGTTATAAAGTTGAAGAACGGTCTGCGAAGAAGTAGTCGGCTAGCACTTAAGACTCGTCTGTTACGATGTATTGGCATTTGCTTAATAGTCAGTTTGTTTCGGCCCTATATGACTGTCAGATGATTTCTTACACGGCCATGTCTGTAGGGCGCATGCAGAATCACCACACTTTTATAAATTCATACAACAATAATGTCATTAATTAATTTTTTGGGGCAATAGACTAAATCGGGTGGAATGGGTCCCTTTTAAAAACAATAACAAAAAACAAGTTTCAAGACAAAGTACAACCATTTATACCATCTCTAAATAAGTACCCTTTAAACAGCAACAACTTCCTCAACAACCCAATATATGATTTCGATAGAAATGCAACATATACATGTGTATATACAAGGCGCGTTTTTTAAGTAAGTACCGTTGCCGGATATTCCCGGTGTAGCGCTGTAGTTCCGATATTGCGCATACGCAATGGTTTCCGTCATCTGTTGACTCACCACATGCAACGTTAAATACATTCACATAGCGTGGCCATCTTGTATTGAGTGGTTGAAATGTTCAACATCAGCCCGCCGACTGTGAGATACGATCCGTGATTCGTTTCTCGAATGCACGAAACATGAAACCAGCTGACATTCATCGACAAGTGCGTCCTGTTTTATCCTGATTTAGCGCCAAATGATTTCTATCTTTTCCTTCATCTGAAGCAGTTTCTTGGTGGCAAACGTTTTGATGATGATGATAAACTCAAAGACAGAGTACGATATGGTTTTCATCCCAGGCGGTGTCGTTATATGACGAAGGTGTACAAAAATTGGTGGCCCGTTATGACAAGTACCGTAATAATGGTGGCGAAGTAGTTTAAGGTATATAGCATCCGAAGAAATTAAAGTGTTGTAAAAATGATGTGGTGTTTCTATAAAAAAAAAATTCGGTACTTGCTTGCTTAAAAAACGCGCCTCGTATATGAAACCGGTGTCTCTTCTGAATATCTTGTATTCGCTTAACATGCCATATAATATATGATATATTATCGAATAAAATAAATATACTGACGGTTTTATTATGTTGATTCTGCATCTCGGTTGCTGCCGTAACGCAAATGCGCCCATCGACAATGCATTCAAAAGTCCACATCTACATCCGCATCCCTCCACTAGTGCCGCTCGGCTGAATTTCCTCGTGAAAATGTCAAATAGGCTTCACGAAACGGAAAAATTGACAAAGCGAAACCGACGATCGCTGTTTATTGACCAATAAATCACGACACGTCTGTCAACATTCCGCGAGGAGGTTTATTTTTGCCCTTTTTCTATCCACTGTAGGAAACGGCAAACACTATGGTTCAATGGCGAGTGAAGAAATACAACAAAAAACAAACAAACACTGATGAATCGGTAGAATAAATATTGCTGCCCTCGCTGTATGTCTGCGGATGCGAGGGTTTTTACTAAATAAGGGCTATTTGAAAAATATGAGCGAGCACTGAAGGCAATCAGGGAACTTTTCGTTTATCTTGTACTTTATTTCTCTGAATTCCTTTGCTAAATAACATTATTCATCGCTACACCCCTTGCTTGTTGCCCGACCCTTCGATAGAAAAAAAAATCGCTCAATCGATAATTAATGACGTAATATGTGGAGGAGTTGGAAAACAACCCCCTCATTTTTATGCCAAGACTATTCATTATTGTACAAAGGCCTTTCCTAACCACATCTAGCTAATTTCTGCAAACGTGCACTTTGAATTCCAGTTCGAGGTTTTTCTATTTTTTTCCAGCATTCATATGCAGAGACTTAACTATTCAAATGTAGTACATTGTAGCCCGCTTTAGATAGGAGACCAAAAGTTCGCGCCCAACAATTCATTTTATTGATATTTTTGCAAGTATTGATACCTTTCCCAGCTTTAATAGTAATCCGTTGTGACTAATGCAATTATAAAATATATAAAATCGTGCATAACGATAACACATGAAAATATTATTGGTGCTCTGCTACTAGGTCGGGTTAGGAACCAGACGATTGCCGTAAAGTGAAAAGTATTATTTTTAATAAAAGTGTTTATAAACATCTAAAAACACGTATGTTTTTTTATTGAAGGTGAAAATTTATTTATTTTATTTATTATTAAAAACTATATAATACTATGTATAAATCAGTTTGGACTGTGCACGTCTCACTAGAGAAATTCTGTGTCGAGAAGGGCATAGTTTACAAGCAATCGTTCAATTAATTAGAAATACAAGTAGATAGAATTACATTTATTACTATATTCTCTTATCTCATATATTATATAAGATAAAAGAATAAATTTGTTAAAGTATTTATTGGATAAACCATATAGTGCTAATATTCGTATATTTTAGATAAAATATTTATTTTGGGGCCTTTTTTTCATTCTACATTGGGTCCTAATTTTTGTAATTAGGCCACTGTTTATATCAATTCTCATTATGGTATCTAGATCAGAAACATATCATATTTGTAATTCAACGGATTGTGTCTCTTATATGCTCTTCATTGTCATCATCCTTGGCTCTACATTCCGGTATGGGTACTGGCCTTCTTAGTAACACACCTCCGCCGATCTCTGCACTGAGCTGATTCCTGCGCTTTACAGACACGAAGAATGGACGGGTCTACTTATTTTCGTACAACCTTCAGGCTTACTATTAAGTAACTATTTCGGATTGAGCATCTACATTGTCTAGGTATCGAAACCATCCTAATTTTATGAATTTGTCGTGTTAAGGATGCTGGTTGTAATGCTTACAGAAAGATAAATATAAACAAAAAAGACACAATATTAAAATTATTTTCTTCAACATTAAAACGACAAGGCGTTGGTTGCTTACTTGTAGATTATCAAATTAACATATCTAATACGGGATTATCTTGTATTTGGTCTGATGGTCGCTAGATTACTATTAAAACAATAACTTATTCCGAGTGGGAGATACCTATGTATTTCCCAAGTGTAAGAAAAACCTTCAACACTTACCAAATTTCTTGAAAAACTGGCTGTGTTATTTTTTATTTTTTTTATTAGAGTAAAAAAAAATTATTTTGTCCTCAATTTCCTTGAAATAATGTCAGCATTTTTTGTATAACGTGACAGAAAAAAAACAAAATATATATCTACAAATTAAATTAATTCACTAGAAAGATATACAGGAAGCAAATATTTTTTCGATAGATAGATTCTAGATGAAAATACCACAGAACTATGTTCTGAAATTGCAACTTTACAACAAAAATGTATTTTCAATAAAAAAAAAATATTATTACATAATTTTCGTGATATTGTAATTAACATAGCGGTGTTGGGAAAGGGGGGTTTCGGTGAATAATAATAAAAAATATATTATTTATTATTAATCTATTCAATAATACTGGAACATTGCTGTGTTAATAATCTTTTTTTACAGACCTTGCGAGTCGAACGCATTTAGAGCGCAATATTTTAGGAGTAGAAACATGTAACGAAAACATGAGTCAAAAATGTTCAAGATGTATGTGCTTAATCTCAACCATATCACAGTAGTAAACATTATTGGAATGCGATTATTTCGAATAATTGAAATATTTCAATACAATTATGATTTGTATTAAAAAAATATAATGTCGTCGAAATTCGAGGCGCCCAGACTACTAACTTAGATTAGTTAGATGATTTAAAGCCTGAAACAAAGATATCGAATAATAGTGCGTCAATTTTGCAAAAAAATATTTCGGAATACGTGATTTTGTACAATTCCCATACAATAATATTTTTCGTAACGGTAGAGAATTTGTTCCTACTCCTTGAACATTTTCGAGTCATAATTTAGTTATATAACTCTATCCATAAAATATTGTGGACTAGGTTAATGTTGTCGTTTGTTCGTTACTTAATATTACATGCATTTTACCAATATTTTTTTTTTATTTCTACGTTTACCGCTTTGCGGCGTATCGTGTTAGTTGTTCAGTAATAATGTATTGATCTATACTTATTTTTGCATAAATAAAAGATTGCATTTTTTAATAATAACCATATGTAATATAAATTTTATGATTTTATGCAATACATATAAACCAAAGTATTTTTTTTTTTACTATTTCCGAGATAAGTTTGTAGAACTTCATAAATAATAAAATAAAACCCTTGTTTTTTTATTCTACACCTTTAATTTACTTGAGACGAGTTTCGCATTGTGAGGGCATTACCAATTATAACAATTTAATTCAACAAATTGTGTAGCTGTCCCCCATTATAGTTTTTAATATAAGTTGTTGAGTCAAATTATTAGATTGATAGTGCCGTTACAGACAGAAACGCGTCTCAATCTCAATAAAATTAAACTAGTAGAATCAAAAACAAGTGTTTTATTTTCACATATTATAAAGTAAAATTAATTAGCCAATGAAATTTATTATTGATACGTAAAGAGGATATCTTGTTTCACATGTGTATATACCCGCTTACATAATGTATGAGAATAGCTACCATTCTATGTAAAAACATTTTTCAATCACCAATTTCAATTAAGAGGATCGAACTCGATGTTTGCCATTATTCCGTTGCGGGTGAGGGATGTTAAGCCGACATATTCCCTACATCTCTCGCTTTTCCATTATTGGATTTTCGGTATTTAATTCCATTAGTTTTTCATCAATTTTAAAGAGTTTTCAGACTGAAGAAGCACCGACTACACCAATAGTTCTCGTAACATTTTCAAAATTGTTTTTACGGTTGATTGACACTCCCCGCGGACCCCATCAGGGCTTCACTGGCGGAGCTTGTACAGCTACATACTTTTGATGTAGCGTACTAATATTCAATGATAGAAACAGGGAAACTGATAAAATTTGATTAGAAAATTTTTGAAACGCCTTCAAACATAAAATACTCCAGTTATACGATATACAATATATATATATAGCGATGTAACATTTTCTGTCACACCTTTTTGAATATTTTTTTCTACAAGTGCTATTTCCGCTTTAAAAATATATATGTAACTCGTGATTCTCAACTGTGGGAGAAGTCTTAACAATGGTACGTATCACTGTGCCGAAACGTCGGCCTAGGTTACTCAAAGAAATCTTCTACAAAAAATGCAATCTAACCTAGAAGAAACATCGACTACATACACTAGTGCTCGCGAAAATCTTTAAATAAACAAAGTGTCTAAGGGCACAGTAAAAGGCATATAGAGATATATTTTCACGGTGAATCACATAGGCCTATCAGGAGGGGGGGGGGTGATTTATTCAATTAAGTGAGTTCAGCTGTCAGTCGGTGCGGGGTACGCTGGATGGCTCATGATGAGTTTGCAGAGAGGGGGATGATTTTGCAGAGAGTAGGTCACTTAGTTTACTACCCGTGCAGTGTCGGGTATTACAGCTAGTGTTTTATAAAACCCTAAAAAGTCTAAATAAAATTATTATTTCCAGAATTTTATTATGTTTAAACATCAAATACTTCCCAACATGTTTTGAATTTTAAATTGAAATAAAGATGACTTTATTGTAATAAATCTACGACACATTTTTTATTTAAAAGTTTAATTAACGGGGACTATCCGAACAAGCAATAAAATAATTTTCAGTAAAAAAACGGTTTGCCCATTCCCGACTCTCTGTATATAAATAACTGAGGCATTCGACCCAGAAGTGACATAACTTAACGCATTAATATCAAATATTCTATACAGAACGTAACAAGAACATTAATTATGAGTTTATACATAAACACATACTTCGTGGGTATGTCTTGTCTGTTCAAAAGTTTCTGACATTTTGAAATGTGTATTATACTAGGTACGTTCAGCAAATATTTACTGTAGATTTATGAGTCCTTTGGGATGGAGAATAAATCTTCAGAATAGTGAACTTGGACAGTCGAATTGGGACAGTGTCCTAATTACAATTAGAGTATTAAGCGTCATTTTTTTTTCTATTCAGGTGACAAAATCTTGAGTCTACACTTTTTCATTTGTTCTAAATGTATGTGGAAGAATAAATAAAACTATAATATAATATTGACACGCATCATCAGACCTAGAAAAAATCAGAAAATAAATCTATATACACTTATAAATAAGTTTGTTCGTTGCCCTGAGTAGGTATTTACTTTATATTTCAGTCAAGTATTTACTTTATATTTCAGTTAAGTATTTAATTTATAATTAGGTATTTATTTTATATTTCAGTCGAGTATTTACTTTATATTTCAGTCAATTATTTACTTTATATTTCAGTCTCAAGTATTTACTTTATATTTCAGTTGGGAATTTACTTTATATTCAGGTATTTATTTTATATTTCAGTCAAGTATTTACTTTATATTTAGGTAGCCATACCTTCACTTTCTTATAACCTTAATTTTAATAAATGAAAACAATTACGTGGATCAATGTAAAATTAGATAAAAAAAATCTATAAAAATAAGTGAACTTGGACAGTCGAATTGGGACAGTGTCCTAATTACAATTAGGTATTAGCGTCATTTTTTTTTCTATTCAGTGACAAAATCTTGAGTCTACACTTTTTCATTTGTTCTAAATGTATGTGAAAGAATAAATAAAACTATAATATAATATTGACACGCATCATCAGACCTAGAAGCCATTAGAAAATAAATCGATATACACTTATAAATAAGTTTGTTCGTTCGTGTCGAAACGTTGGCCTAAGTGTCGTCGGGAAAATCATTTTCAAAAAACACAATCTAACCTACAAAAAACGTTAGTTCCATATATATATACAGGATGTATCAGATCTAATCCAAAATATCCAAAGAATACGTGCCTAAACTTAACCATTTCAGATATAAAAGCATTTAAATAAAAACTATAATTATGCTATTATTTCGGTTAATTGAAATATTTCATTGATTTTAAATTATATATTGAATATAAAAAAATAAAAGTCATCAAATTTCGAGTGGCCAGACTATTTTTTGTTAAACTATTTAAGACCTGATTTTATTTCGAAATATGTAGACTTCATACAATAATATTTTTCGTAACAGTGGAGAAATTCCACACATTCCTTGAACATTTTCGACTGATAATTTAGTCAAGTATCCACCCATAAAATATTGTGTCTGTTTCGCCGTGTATGTATAAAGACAACTAATTTATTGAGGATGAGCTACAAATCCTTGACAGGAAGAGGATGAATGAGTAAGTTAATAATGAATATATTTGCATTCCATCTCTACCAATTTAATTCACTTTCCGAGTATTTCAGTCGTATTTCTGCACCTGGAAAATAGACCTAAGCATTGCATGTTTTCTGGATTACATTTTGTATTTCTTTATTTTCCGTCGTCACCAGAACACCGTGAGCATTTTAATCGCCAATCCATTTATTCCTTTTCTGAATCGCATTGCAGAGCTTAACCTTATATATAGTACAGTTTTCTCCGTTACCGTTACAATCGATACCGGCGCCGTGTACCTACTAAGTGAATCGATATCAACCGTGCCATCACGTAGAATATTTGGCTGGATCAATATCGATCTGGGACTGGTATTCATATGAAATATAACAATGGATTATGCAAAAAACGACAGCCACGTTTCGCAACCTAATTATGGGCATTGTATATCACATGTTAGATACATCGTGATTTAAATATTAATGGCGGCATACAAAAAGTGATCTAAAGTATATACGTAGCTATACATACGACTAAAAAACTGAACGTCTGTCTGTTCTCTATACAATTCTATTTGACCGTTTTAGAGAAAATTTTCACATTAATTATTATTTTTGATTATATTTTCAAAGTTTTATTATGAACACTAATATACCATTTTAATTTCAATTACTTTGAATATATTATTATTATTATTATGTTCATAATTATTTCCGATATTCACTGCACGAAGAATGTCAAAACGTTTTATTTTTTACATGTTTTCAATGTATAACTTTTAAATGCAGATATTTATCTTTAATATACCCATGTCGTAATGTTTACTAAGTATTCTTAGTTATGTAGTAACAGATACATTACTAGTAAAAATATGTGCCCATTATTATGAAAGTATTATAAGTCAAGAAATTGAAAAAAATATATATATATATTTCACATCACATTGTTTAAAATGAATATAAAATATTACAAATTATAAAATATTTTCGTAGAAAGCAATCACATTGTGGTTTGACATATTATATTAAATAAAATAACAATAACTTAATAATGAGACCACGAATTTATTATACGTCAACCGGTTTCGCTTATCTCGAGCTTCATCAGGACGTATTTAAAACTGATAATAAATAAAAAATAGTGCACTTATATATACATAAAGAGGAAGATAGAATATAAAATTTCATGTGAAAGAGAGAGACAGAATACATATATAGTTAAATAAAATATCAAGGGAGACAGAATATAAAATTATATGCGAACATATACAGATAAACGGAACATTAAGGGATGGGGAAATACATCATCCCATTATGATCAGTTTTAAATACGTCCTGATGAAGCTTGAGATAAGTGAAACCAGTTGACATTATAAATTTCGTGGTTTCATACAAATTTATTGTTATTTTATTTAATACAAATTATAAAAATTGTGAAATTGTTAGGACGTTCAACGGTATTCCGATAGTTGTTTTTTATATTAAAGTAAGTCATTTCAACCTTAATTTTTTTATTTCCTTATAAGCTACATGCAACATTTATATGTCGAAATAAATTATAAATCTAGTAGACTAAATAAATTTTGACACATTGTGTTGTGTCAATTCAAACGCAAACCTTTAGATATCTCGAAACGAAAAAAACGTGACTTAGACCACTTTCATAATAATGGGCTCATATATTCGTGCAACGGAATAGAGAACTACTGCATTAAATGCACAGCTCACCCGGCGCGATAAACAACGCGGGACTGTTCCGTTACTTACTTGATGGTGTTTGATTGCGAAGGGCTACGGAGCGCAAGAGATCGCGCCGTGAATGGGTAATCGGCTGTCACCGCTACGTGCGCGCAACCAATCACATCGCTTCTCTGTGAACCGGACTATTCAAATTAGTCCGGTCCGGTTCGTCTCTGCGGGGACCGTGACGGAGGTCTGATCCTACAGAGGTCGGGACGACCACCGCACGCCGGCCCCACGCACACACCTACGTCACAATCGCTTAATTAAAAATGTGTAGAAACTTTGTGTTTATTGGGATTGATATATCGGAATTATTATATTAACTATTCGTATCGTGTTAGTGTGAACGGATAATGTATCGAAAGTATGGAACAGAACATATGAATGAAAAACTATTTACGGTTCACACTTGATTCATTGTAAGCGCAGATTACAAATGTAGAGAAATTTACTCATACAAAGTTATTACGCGCAAGGTAAACATAATGGGAAACAACTGTATTCTGATTCTAATTCTAAGCTAATTCTGGAATTTATACAGAATGTAACAGACCTAGTCCACAATATTTTATGGGTGGATACCTGACTAAATTACGAGTCAAAAATGTTCAAGAGATATGTGCCTAATATCAACCACGTCAGAGATATAAGCATTTAAAAAAAATCTTAATTACGTAATTATTTTGAATAATTGAAATATTTCGTTGATTCCAAATTATATAATAAATGCAAATAATGAAAGTTCATCGAATTTCGAGCGACTAGATAATTTTTTGTTACTTGATTTAAAGCCTGAAGCCAAGATATACATTAATAATGGAACAATTTCGCAAATATTTATTTTGAAGTACGCAGACATCAAGCTTAACACGATTTTGTAAAAATATCAAACAATAATATTATCCGGAACAGTGCAGAATTTACACATATTCCTTGAACATTTTCATATCGTAATTTAGTCCACCCATAAAATATTGTGGACTAGGCCTGTTACACCCTGTCTAATGTTTTCATGATTCAAGGAAAAAGTTATGTTCAACACGAATAATTTTTTTTTTAAACTAATGCAGCAATGTCAAATTGGTGATCTTCCACAATCTTGATAGATCTATAACAAAAAAAATGGTTTCAGTCATTCCAATGAATAATGTTGTCCCTTTTCATCTCATGCAAGTAAAATTGTATAGCTGTCCCCTATAATAGTTATAAGTACATTTTTTTTAGTTATATTTTTAAGACTGATAATGCCCTTACGAGTAGAATCAAATAACAAGTGTTTTATTTTGACATATCGACCCCTCAGAATAATAAGGTTCCAACTGTTTTGAGATAATGAGCTCAAAAGTGTTGATTGAATTTCAACATACGTATACTCATATATATTTTGTTTTGAGTATACAAATATTATCAGTTTTAAAGTCTTAACCTGTTTTCAGTATTAACAATGGCTACTATGAAATGAGTGAAATTTAAAATAATAAATAAACATAATGATCCATAAATTGAAATAAATAACTGATGCAGTTGGAACTGCAGCTTTTGATACACGTTAAATAGAGTCCTTTAATATACTTTAAATAGAGTTGGTGTGTATGGAAGAAATAAATAATAATGCATTTGGAACCCTTTTCACGCATTCACTCAAATTACCCCAAAATGTTAGTTGGAACCATGTTATTCTAAGGGATCGATATGTGCCATATTTGCTGTTTGATTTGTAGCTTTCACTTCCTGGCTGCAGCATACTGTTGGCTTTCTACTTTGAAGCGTTTACTGCCACTGTATATCGTCTACTTATTTTGCAAACACCCACAGAGGGTTAAATTTATGTTTAACATCGACACCTGCCTACTTGGCACATCATTTATGGCATCCATATACACGGCCGGTAAACAGTAGAACTCTATTTTTTTGTTTTAATAAATTATATACCGTTATCAATACGTCTAGTCTTTTGAGATTCAGTATTTTTATGGAACGTCATTCATTTCAAGCTTCGACATTTATTTTTGTCGGTACGATCCTCAGATGAAATCAATCATACAATCAATTATTCCACAATCACGAATATTAATCTGTGTAATTATTACTTTACACATATAAATACTATGCAAGTCCAATTATTTTCGTTTTTTTTGTAAAGCAAATTAGATGAATCAGTAATAAAGATAAGTACAAAATCTATCTATCGATAAAATAATTGAATACCACCGGCTACACAAACCCGGGACTTTTCTTTGCTGGAGAAATGCGTTAGCATTATGTCAACTATTTAAGTTTACAATAAATTTGAAATTCAAACTTATAGTTTTTTTTAACAATAAATCCATTCGTAAATCAACATTAATTATATTTCCAACTAATCCCAAAAACAATACATTGTATATAATCTGAAAATCTTCAATAAGAACACATTTTATTCGAGGTTGCATGTTCCGGATTCGTATCCCGGTGGTCAGTAGATAGATTTCTTCTGTATATAATTCAAATTGATTCGTCTAATTTGTTTTTTGCATCTATGGAAATCATTCAGTTTACAACCTTTTATAGATGTGTATATATGAGTAAATTATAAATTGTACTAATTATGAAATATTACCTTTTTTGCAAAATATTCAAGGCGACAATTATACGATAAATATTTAAAGTCTATTTCAGTCAAGTTTTTACCCCGAGATCAAACCGTTTTACTTATTCAAAAGGGGTTGAAAATGTCTTATCTAAGAGTGGATTTATTATAACTAAAATGATGATATTTCGCTAGAAATTCCTTCAGTGCCATCATATTTGGCAGAGCTCTTCCTCTCATACCACTTGACCACTGGATTCCGTCACTAAATCTATGCTCAACCTTTATATGGTAATACGCCTTGACATAATACTGCGAAAGCAGATCTACTGTAATCAATACATAATTCCACTTCATTAGCAAACAAACACAGCAGATGAAATCGTATACCTGGCAAGATCAGTGAAGCCGTGTCTCGGACGCTGAATGAGATATGGTAATCGCAACTTCTATACAGTTGAAATTGCAACTTGGAATATACATCTTGCTGAGATCATAAAAGCAAAATATATATCGTGGGCTTACATGAAAATTCTACTAGATGTATGTACCATTTAGTCGCATATCTGCTGAGTAGATACAATGCCACACTCTTCTGTCCTGGCATACCGACAAAACTTTTTTGTTTTTGTGTATTGTCTTCTTTTTTCCTTTGAGGGGTGTGTGAGGGATTGAGGAACCACCATTCGCTGTCCCTCTCAGTGCGTCGATTCTTGAATATATATTCAATGTGTAAATTAGCTCACTAAAAAAAAAAAAACTTTTAGAAAAATTGTTTAATTAATCAAATAATATATACCGTTGTTTGCTTCACATTTTAATTAAAAATTAAAAATAAAACATTTTCAATGCTTATTGCGTCATCTTCAGTAATAGACTAAAAATTAAACTAAATCGACTACATGGTGGGGGGCGGTATGAGAACAGGGTTGGGGAGGAGGGAGTTTAGGTGAAAAGTGAAAGTGGTTGTGAGCGGGGCTAATAATTTTTTTAAAGTTAATTACAATGAACTTCCACAAAGTTAGTCATGAAAATTTTAAAATATTACTACTATCCATAAATTTATTTCTTATACTTTTGTGTGCATTTTATTTATTCCTGCCTTATATTTATAATCTTGTAAAATAAACCCATGTTGTAATAACTTATTTTTGTTTCTTGTTTTACTGAACAAATGTTTCTACTACACTGCACAGACGGTATATAGTCTTTGGTTGGCAGCCATGCCATGTGACATTATCTCTAATGTGGTATAGCATGGTTGACAAGACGTCAAAATGCCAACCTGCCGGTGAATATGAATGACCGATTTACGAGCTTTTGCTCATAAAACGGTCTTGGTTTGGGTGTGGATAACCATTCACTGTCCTGGTATATCACTCTTGCCATGTTCACTATCATACATCTTCTCACGTACGATAGTAAACATCGATTTTTCAAGCTTCATTTATGATTACGATAAAATGAAGAATTAACAAATAAGGAGCGAATATCGAAATATAGTCGGTAGGATAAATAAAGGGTCACAGAGATGGTTTGGTCATATGGAACGAACGAGGAAGGTAACAATGGTAAAGAAGATATACAAAGTGTGTGTTGGAAACATTAGGAACAGAAGGTGACCGCGGAAGACCTGATACAACCAGATAAACCAACAACCGGAAGACGATCCGGTTATAAGTTTCTCAACAACTAAAAATCGTGCATTATACGATGAATAAAAGTAGACAAGGTAAGAGTGGTGGGTCAAAACAGAATAGTTTGGCGTTCTATGCTCTCTATCTACTCCTGCAGTGAAACGGCATAATGGTAAGTCTTCTTTTGCCACTTTTAAACTTTCTTTCCAAACCCGTCTTGGTGTTATCTATTATTGGTAATTATCTATTAAAAGCAATATACTCGGATAAGCATAGAAAACTGGCTTAAAAGAACTGATTGTAAACAAAAAATATATATTACTAAATGCACTATTGTGATGTACATTCCAAAAAAGATTACTCAATTAATTTTTATGATTTCTTCCCAGCAGACTTATTTGGCTTCATATCAAGAAATGAATTTTAATTGCACAGAATATATTTTTAAATATATTATTATCTCAATGTAGTCAAAGATCCATTCGCAGTTTCGTTATAATTAAAACAAATTTACATCAATCACTGTATACATCTGCAACGGGAAAAAATAGATGTCTCACTTAGCAAACATATACAGGTGTAATATGGCGTTATTTGTACACGTGGTTTAATCGTTTCAAACTCTTTACCAACAATAGTAAGGTCCTGGTTCGAGACCCGGTGATGACTATATTTTTTGATAAATAGATATTTTTGGTATCATTGTTAAAGTGATTTATATATGATGATCGATCGATCATATAACTAAAATTGATAATATTTAACTAAATGTACATAGAAATTTCTTCAAAATAATTTAATTTGAGCATTTTTACGAAAATGGCACGTGTGACGTTATAAATTGGGGTAACATACGAAATTGCCCCGTCGCTTATTTTTGTCAAGCACCTTGATATTCACAAATAATTACGCTTAAGTGGGTATCACATTCTGTGTCTGAGGTTATAAAAACGGTTTCATCTCTGATTCATTTTCAAAATCACAGCACACAGCAGACTAAAATGTAGCTGTGTGCAATTCACTATAACCAGAGGTTAAGTATTTTTTATTGTTGAATCACTAGTGCATAATTTACTATTAACTTGTTAATCTAATCGCATGGTAAATAATCTTTACAGGAAACAAGATGTTTCCCTTTGATTTCTGGTGCATACTTCTGGTGTATGCCTTTCATTTATGACCTTTAGATATCGCCCGTGAATTAGTCACCTCACTGTAGGCGACATTTTTTATTATGATGATCAATCTTCAACAAATTCCGTTACGAATCCGATCGCGTCGGCCTGGATGCTGCGGGCTAAACATGATGTGAAGCAAAGACATCTGGTTGTCAAAGAAGGACGTCAAACTCGCGCCCAACCCGACGAGATGAGGATTCGTCAAGTGGATTTTATTTTATTGGATTTTTTTTATTTATTATGTTTCAATCTGATTAGATGTCTTTCTTTTTCTAATGAATAACATATTTTATTTATGGCCTCCAGGTGTTACTAAAAATTTTTCCTAGTTTAGGATAAAGGCAGAATGTGACAAAAATAATATGGGTATGTGGCTAAAGTAAAGAACCCGCGGATCTCGTATTCTTCACTGACTAGCCGGTGAAAGGGAAGGACGCAGGTCTTTTACCCCCATACACTATATAAATTATCTAATGTCAAAAGATTATCTTCAGTTCAATAAAAAAATTCAAAAGCTTAACAAAAATACATCAGCTTTTACTGCGATATGATTACGATATAGGTACACAAATTGCAAACTAACATTTTTTTTTATTTAAAAGCAAAGATAAGATTTAACGTGCATAATTATTAGCGAGTGATTAATTTAAAAAACTTTTTTTGATTTTCATAACATTCAATTACATTTAATTGTTTAAAAAAAACTCATGTCGTCGTAACACAGTAGCCTACCAATTAAAGTAATATCAATGATCATACTCGTATACGCCGTTAAATATTTTTTTAAGATTTAAATAAAAAACATTGAAAGGTGATACAAATTAAATTTCAAGGTCTCAATTATAAATTAACATGAGATAAGTGTTACCTGTTATACTATTTCCTCCATATCTAAACCACGCATCACAGAAATTCTGAAGACTGGTAACTAGAGATGTTTATATAAAAGAAACATAAGAGATTTCGCTATCACGTTGGTAAGCATCACAAACCACCAAATAAATAGTCATGGACTAAAAGAAATTCTTTGTACAAACATTTTCACTTTGGTGCCACTCACGTTATCAAAGAGCTCCGCTACTTTTTTTAAAAATATGACTCGATTGGAACGAAAATTTAAACGCTGATAACATAATATACATTAACGTAAAAAATACGTCTTGTTTACACAAAGATTTAATTTTAACTTTTACTGTTGCATAATGCATAATGCAATATGTCATAATCTATCGAATTTATGTTTCGTTGGATATATGCATATAGAATGCCCCTCCAAACCCCTCTCATATATATACACTTCATATCATGCCTATTAATTTACTAGTCTGTGGCAAGCATACTAAACATATTTATTAAATAACCCCTTATATCAAGCGAAATGTATTTCCGTAAAATAGAAATAGATGTGTACACTTAATACAATAAATAATGAAAAATAAAACTAGGCAACCGTTTTACCACTATACCACTAAACGTATTAAAATTATTTGCATAAACGCACTGATTTAAACCAAATTTGGCAGAAATAAAATGTTTTTATTTAATAATATAAACATTTCTTAAATATATATTTTTTATAATAATGTAAACTAGCTCGCCATATAAGTGTACAAAATAAAACTGCAAGGTACACAAAAAATATTGTACTTTTATCAGACATTTAAAAACATATGTTACAAATATTGTAACTCAGAATGCGAACTTGTATGGATCAAATTATTAAATTATTTGTGAAAATGCCGAAGGGCATATAAATAACATTTACAAAAAACAGCAATTAAATCCATTATTTTTAATGTTATTCTAAAATTTCTCATGTTTATATTAATTTTAAATGAAAAATGAGAATGTGAACGTATTTATATTATTTTGTCATTTTTGATGCAATGGATGTAATTAAAAAAACAATTTAAAATCTGGTATAAAATGTATTCATTTCCTGCGCGCATGCGCTGCATTGCCCGGGATTATGGTTTACATGTGAGGCATAATGAATGTAAAATAAGCTGACTATATTTTTTTTCAAGGTCCTAGAGTGGAACTGAGCAAAAATTTGAACGGATGTGGTACGCGCGGCCGTCACAGCAAAAATTAGATGGCAAAGGTGTCCAGTACTTCATATTCATCTCGTCATAGCTTAATTATATGTATTTCTTACATCGGTAGATATGGTTGTTTAGCGTTATAAGCAAACTTTATAATATTATGAGGCATTATGGTTAACACTTTTAAGTTTTAAAAATAAATTATATCGCTAGTTACGATTGTGATACTCGTCCATTATAATTTTTAATACCCTAATATACATATTTTTAAATAATTTATTTACATATAAACCTTGCAGGATAGGAGAGTCTGGGAAATGGAGAAGAATGGCCAGGAATAGGAGTCGGTGGAGAGAACTTGTGGAGGAAGCCAAATCCCATCCTGGGATGTAGTGCCGTGGAAGAAAAAGAAGAACATATGTAGGTATAAACCATTACCGTGCATACACATATAAAATAACATATTATATACAGATTAGAAAACATACTATAAATCGTCGTCCATATTTTAAAGAGATGTATCTCGAATTTGTTGATTTCGCAGCAGACGATGTATTAACAAATTTCACTGTAAAAATGATAATAAAAAGTCTTGCCGATTTTACAGATATCTGTTGGGGTGGAGAAAACAAGGTATGCAGGAAGGGTGGAAGAAATTCGGGAGAGGGATAGGAATAAGGGATCAGGAGCTGACTGAAGGATTACCCAGAACCAGAAACTCGATCCATCTATGAAATGCTATTTTTGGTATCTTCTTCCACTAGATCCACAGGTCTTCTGGCTCCGGCTTCAGCTCTATTCAGCCCAAAGTACACTTTAACATACGCTTTCGATGATAGCGCGAAATTGTCAAACAACACCTTGCATAATCGCACAATGTATAGGTTTCGGCACGCACGGAAGCGAAGAACCAAAAAACGCACAATAAACCATCGCCCCCGCACAGCAGGATGATTATTCAAGAATTTGGCGGCAATTAAATTTTAACGAAAAACGAGACATACCTTTTTGAAAGATGGAGTACGAAATACGTAAAAATAATTCATTTATAAAACGTAGTTAGAAAAATACATTTATCATATACCAGAAGGAGATTATTATTCACGCAGGTTCCTAATAAGTAACAACGCGAAATTATTTATTGTATTATTGATAGAATCGGCGTACATTTTATAGAGTTTCACTATCAAAATGGATGGATATAAATAAATTATTACTTCTCAATTCAATATCAAAAATAGATAACAGATAAAAAAGCGGGGTTTACGAAATTTCATGCGGAGATTGAGATAGTAAATATATCGAACGAACCTTTAGAAATCTCAACATGAGATTAAAAGAGCATCGTCGTTGTCTAACTAATAACAACTTTTCCGAATTCGCTAACCACATCATGGATAATAATCATTATTTTAATTTGTGTACTATTAAATTTCTCCATACCGTCACGCGTGTAGACAATAAAATGAATAATTTTGAAAGTTAGAAATAAAAACAAATTAGGGTATTAATTTGTTAAACATCTCATCTCTTCTCCTCTCAATATTCTCGTTACAACCATCCCTCCACCTTCTACCAGTAATTCTGCCCCCCTTCCTTCCTCTGTCAGTGCCTGTGTGTATGTCTACCACAAAAGCCATGTGTGTGAATTTAGTTTAATACTTTACCTGTCTAAGAGTGACTGTTTCTCTCGAAACTCGAGTAGTGCAAATAAACTCAAATAGAGTTATAACATTGTTTCATTTATAACTATCCATTTTTATATACATTCAATTTTATATGTAATAATTTTTCAACTTACGAATCTTATGATAGAACAACAGAGTCAGGGCATTATTAATATGAGACAAACAATCGTTCAGCGCTGTGTACGCTGTATTTAAATCACAGCGAAGAAATAGTGCAAGTGTTCGGTCACAGCCGTCTCAGATAAATTCCACACAATTTAAATTCCTACTTCAACTATTTGAGGTGCGGTGCACGGTCCGATTAACATTCATTTTAGCGCGTCCTAGGAGAGTCCTGCAACGTCACGTGCGCAAACATCATCGCCAACTAAAACAGTATTTTCCGTACGACATGTCTCCCGTTGCATGTCTCAATGACTGTGTATCGCCCAGATGAGTTTATCTGAAACATTCAACGATAAAACTTTGCATATTTTTAGGGTCGCAGAGTTACAACACTTTAGAACTTTACTAATAAGAAAAAATATTTTCCATTCTGGCTGCAAAAATCAGATATATTTCGCACGTGTGTTTTTACAATTTCTCTATGACCAATATTAACCGAGTTGCAATTTTTTAAAGTTTAATTGCCACCAATACACTAAAACAAAATGACTATTGGGTCTATTAACAAACTTAGCCAAGATATAAACAAGGTCCATTTTTCAGAAAAGTTTGATGGAAATTCGATAAAAACTACGGGAATTATCGTGTCCACAAAATCCATAACATATATATATATATATATTATAAATCTTTTTAACGGGGTGTAGTTTCTTGATTATGATTAAAAAATATGCATTAAACTTTTCCTGATCTAAATTTACCAAAAAATGG
This sequence comes from Eubasilissa splendida, assembly GCA_031772225.1. NCBI lineage: Eukaryota > Metazoa > Arthropoda > Insecta > Trichoptera > Phryganeidae > Eubasilissa > Eubasilissa splendida. Next base: position 24,773,453 of record CM062858.1, on the reverse strand, counting down.
AGCATTTTTGATACACTCCTTACATTCTTTCATAATGAATTATTAGTAATAATTGACATAATAATTTCGACTAAATATTAAAAATAATTATGTGGTAAAAATATGACTAATTTTATATGATATAATAATTATTGCTTGTAGTATTAAGATTGCTTTGCAAATTTCACCGATACTCCCGTAAAAAATCACCAATGAAATTGAAATTTGAATTGAGAGTTTGATTGATTACCTAACCAGCAATTTATATGAACCATAATAATATTACTGTTTATCTATAGGAATGGGAACAGCATTATTAAACATATTCATTAAAATAAAAAAAACACTGTTGCCGACACATGCTATAAAATGCCTTTTACAGCATGTGTCGGTAAGGTACTGGGTAGATAGAAAGAAAATGACTGGTGCAATAAAAAATATGTCAGCCATTAAATGTTGTACAAAAGTAGACTGATGTGTAGACTGCTCGGGTCTAATGCTTTAAGTGGTCATGCTCAACAAAACAAGTACCTACAGGGTGAATATTATGTTCCAGGCCGATGTTGCTTTTGAATAACTAGGAATATGATATTTTAATCCATTTTTTTGTATGAATTATGACATTGTCTAAGAGGCCACCTCTGGCAGCGACATAAATGCGTACTCTTTTAACGATATTTTTCATAACATTCTCGCACACTTTGTGTGTTATTTCAGCAATTTCATTATGAATATTGCCCTGTAGCATCAGAATTGTTATTGGTGTATTGGCCTTCACAGAAAATAGTCAGAAGTCATCAAATCAAGTGATTGAGGAGGCCAGTCGATAACACTACTTTTTGACAATATGCGCCCGCAAAAATTTCTCGCAAAATTTGGGATGTGTGTGAGGTGGTACCTTCCTGTTCAAATCACATATGTTGCAGGTCCAATCAACCCAATTTGACCACCATAAAGTTTTCCAGCATGTGATAATAGTTACAGCATTGCTATTATTATTTATAAAATGTTTTATTGACTTCAACACGTTGTTGAGATGTTAAATATTTCACAATAAATTATAATCAACTACTCTCTACGACTATCAAACGAATTGATAAATATCTGCCAAACCGAAATGGCAGCCAAACAAAATCAGCCTGGAACATAATATTCACCCTGTATCATAGTTTTCGATACCATTGTACACCATTACCAAAGTACGCATTTATTTTTACTCAACTTAGGTATTTGATTTGTCAACACGTATGTCAACAGGTATTGACAGAATGCAACATTTCACATGAAATTTGTCGTGGTGAGTATTACCTATTGTACTTGTTTGATCCGTTCGATCGCGTTATAATACATGCTTACTGTACAGTCAAGTTTGCACCATGCCTTTCCATAAACGGACTTTGCAAACACCGCAAATTAATATATGTATTTCAATATTATTGACCTTGTAAATGCGCTTGATATTGCATTTTTTGGGATTGGTGTTTGTGTGAGTGTGCTGTATGTGAATCAAAAGAATTTGGCAGGTAGTGTAAATGATGAATCGGTTTATGTGTAGTGGTGATTGCTTCAATAATCTCCTATTATTTAGGTGTCCGTTTAATGATTGCGGAGTTTATAATGTATGTGTATAGCCAGAGTAAGTTATGAAACAATAAACTACTTACGATTAACACTGAGTTTATTGACAGACACAGTTTTACAGTTACAGAGGCCGTTCTTGGTTCTGTGTTCGTGAAGGCGGCAGCGGGAAGAGTGAAGCTCTAGATACGGCCTTCCAGACGACTGCTGGTCGCATGACTATTGTTGCCTGGTGTGGTACCGGATGTGTTCATGGCTGTTAGGAGTTCTGTTCCACGCACCGGTATATGTATGGTACGTTCAGGGTCCTCGGCTATGATGATGATAGTGGAGTAAAGATTTCAACTATTCGAATATCGAATAGTAAATCTTAAAATATTTAAATAGTTTCTAAAGTATAAAATTAATTTTGAATATTTCAATTAAATCGTATTATGCATAAGTACATCAAAATTTATAAGAAAACGAGCTTACTGTTTATTTATTGTAGTTTTAAAAATTTATATTTTAAAAATAACAACGCATTGAACGTTTCGTATTTTAAATGTGTTCTTAATTTTGTTTTTATCGTCGCTGCAGTTCAAAATACTCGCTCAATAGCGGTTGACGTTGGGTTAACTGTTAAAAGTGTTTTAAATGGTAGATCTAACGTTTCTGTCTTTTTTTTTAAAATTGTCCAAGTATCTAAAATCTATTTATTAGATTATTTGAACAAACATTTGTAGTTTCTAAAATGGTGCTTCTTAACACAGTCTGCAATTCGGACGTCGATGAACTCTTCGAACTAGCAATAGGTATCTTTTCCACGTACCAATCAAAATCCTGAGAATTGTTTAATATTCCCTTCTTAGAAATGAGTACGAATTCATTCGAGTATCGAATAGTAGAAAAAGACCGAATATTGAATATTCGGGTTGAAATCTCCATAGTAGAGGCGATAGACCTCCATACACTAAATATATTTAAGATATTTTGTTATTTCGTATGTATTTTTAAGTATTTTCTAGATGTTTTACTTCAACTTGGCACTTCTGCGCCCACGCTTGATAACCGATATATGTATATATATATTAAAATATTTGAATTATTATCGTCTTAATAGTGTAGTTGTATATCAATTTGTTTGTATTATTTATACATCAATATTTATACTGTACGTTTTCAAAGTAAATAAAAACAAATATACTGACATTATTCTCTCCTATTAAAAAGTGTTAGATACTTTGATGATTTAAACCGAAAAAAGTCTGTACCGTTCAAATTTCACTCCGTAGCAAAGTCTCTTTGTAGTATATATTTGTACAACCTCGTTAAACAGACGACGTGTCACAATATAATACCAGCGGGAATGCGGCTCGCAGCCTTAACTATTATTGAGATATTAATCTTTTCACGTAACAGGTTGCCCGCCGGCGAGAGGAATTACTGCTCATTCGATTTGTTTTATTGAGAAACAACCGTACGTTGCAGTACACACAGGGGTCTCTAACCATTTCAAATCAGCAAGCAAAGTACGCTTATCAAAAATCGAAAACAAAAAAAAATTGGTTTAAAAAACATAATTATTATTTTACCGTCATTGTTATATCATCAGAAACAATTATTTTTTTATAGAGAGATGCCATTTTACAATGTATGGCACTTTTTATGATCCTATTGATGTGATATCAGTATCTATAGTGCCCCAAATAATAAAAAGTTTATACCATGATTATTAAGAATACTTAACACAAATTTAGTAAACAAATAAATTTTCAAAAACTGTGTACAAAGTAAAACTTTTCTTTTTTTCTCATTTCGTACTTTAATTTTCATCCTCAAATGCTTTTTGCGTTTTGAATTTCATATCAAATGTTTTTGTACTTTGCTACTTATTTCAAATTAAATTTTAATTACGAATATTTGAGAGTATTTTTTCGATAAATTATCCAATAATTATAGACATTCTTGTTTAGTTAACCAACTTTTTTTTTAGTTGCTTTATTCGAGACCAGCGAGAGGATAACGCGTTACGCGCTCCGGTGAATACCACCCTGGTGCAGACTGATACAAATGTGGGAATAAAACCAACGATGCACAGCTTTCATGATCAAATGAACTTTTTAATAATGACGGTGTCAGTAAAAGTTTTTACTTCAAAAACTTAACATCGTTTTGTTGTGATACCGAACATCAATTGGAATAAAAAAAGTAGATGGCTTTCAAAAATAATGAAACGATAGATGTATTAATTTGAAAAAGTGTAACATATAGGTTCGAAAATTTGTCATGAAAAATACTGGCGTTATAACACAATTGGTAGTGTACTTCCCCGAATTGGAAATAGAGATCCAGGTTCGAATCCCGGTAGCGCAAAAACAATATTTTTCGACAAAATTGATTTTATATGTATATATTTATAATTAATACATTAAATTAGTATTTTTTAAAAAATGCTCTGCGATGCTCGCAAACTACAGTTTGGTAATTGCTGCTGCAGCAGGTACTGTGAACTATACCCGAGCAAGTGGATACTTTGTCAATAGCACTGGGCCGACCAGGAAGCAGTTGTGCAAGGGAGTCGGTGAGTATATTTATTGTTGTTGCATACAAAATAATAATACACTGCCGGGTGCTTACATCTGACATTGCTTATTTCGTGGACGAAGCAATTTGATACCGATATTGATATAAAATATTAAAGACTTTACAATACGAGACAAAAGAACTTAACACTTTAATTTTTATTTTATTTACATAAATAAAATAACGTCATCAATTTAATATGTGTAGGAGATGAAAGATTTAATAATCGAAAACGTGCATTCACTGAAACTATTTAATTCATAGCAAAACAATTAAGTAAATAGAATAAAATATGAAAGAGAAAAAGATTTTTATCAATACAAGGGAATTAAATATTTCATTATTTTAGATTGTTAACTTTATTTTATTAACCACTTAATAAATTAAATATATCTACCGGTTTTGAAAAATATCATTTTCCTCTTCAGTGTGTCGTTAACTAATCAAAAACAAGTTATATTGTGGGATTTTAACCACAAAACTGATTTTGCTAATCTTAAAAATATGAAATAATTTCAATTACTACATATGAATGATGTTTTAACACAGTTCTATAAAATATAAATACCAATATATCCTAAAAATTTGGTTTTTCTATATAACTGACTAAAAAAAATGTATGTATACATAGAACTTTATAATGAAATTTCATCTGTAAAAACTCGACGTTTATGTAAATATAAAGGTAAAATATATTATTATTTAATACTGCTGATAATTTGAACAAACCCCGTTAAATATTAAATCATTAAAAACATACTGTAATGTTATGGCTGTAACTTTGTACCCCGATAAAAAAAAATATGAAATCGATATTACAAATAAAATAAAATATTTTCGCTAAATCAAAGTTTAACAGTAACCGACATTCTCGCAAAACGAATTTAATTAATTCCAATTTAAACGCTGTTTTTGTTCGTATTCATTAAAAGCCGGAATTCTGACTCTAAGTGACTTTTTCCATTATAAGCACATGAAACTGATAGTTTTCCGTGGTAAAAAATGTTCCGAATATCTCACATACTTCGAAGGTCAGACAACGTGTTAATTTTTTAAAATAATTATTATATACAGATAATTACTTATTTTTTTCTCATTCATTTTTAATTGAATTACGTTAGTAGTAAAATATATTAATCATAATAGTAACAACTATTTTTTTATACTAGTTTTTAATGAACGAACCGAGGTATTGCACAATTCAATGACAGCGGCCTATACAGTTACAAATAAGTTCAAAAATAATCAATATTATTATTTATTCTGTAAGTATATATCATGCAGGAAAATTTATTTCCTTTCGTGGTACAGGTCTTTTTCTAACTTAAAAAATAAATAGATTATTTATAAAATAAACGAGAAAAGTTTCATGTAAAAATATTGTACTAATTAAAATTTACATGCTTTCGTGTACTTTGGTATTTGGTGTCATAACATCAATTTTCCCCATTTGCAGGTTGGTGACCCTTTTAATTACATAAACCGTATTCACTCATATGTCAAATAACATAATTGTATGGCACTTTGACTGAATATGAAAAATAGATTACCCTCTCGGACATTCCATTATTTCAATAAAATCAACAGAACTAACTTAGGCAGGTGCATAAAGGATGTTTTTTTAGAGGATTGTTTTTCGAATTGGTAACACTTTTTCCAGCGACAGCCAATTTGACAACTGACAGCTGATTTGTGCTCAGTTTAGTTTGCCATTTCACCATGAATAGACTTACACCACAACAACGCTTGCAAATTTAGATCATGTGATTTCTTTCTTCTCTTTCTTTTATTAAATAGGCAATCCATCATTCAAGCGTAATTTGTGCCATTAATCAAGTTTAAACTTTATTTTATAGAAAATAGTACGATAATATTATGGAATAGGAAATATGATATTACAAGTCCATTGTCATTCAAAAAATTTGATATTATATAGATTAAATGTAGCGAGTTAAGGGAAAGAAAATGACACAAGTAAACCGGGAGTTAAAAATTACCATTGACGAAATAACTGTAAAAAAATCTGTGATCCGCAATGGACAGATAAAAAAGACATGGTCAAGCGTTTTCTCCTCGGCACCACACTCACACGTTGGGGAATCTATTAAGTTCAATGTGAACAGATGTAAAGCTACCTGACAATGTCCAATTCTCATTCTAGAGATATTTAATATTGTTTTTTTAGAGACTTTCCTTTTTGAGAACCAAAGAGTGCGGGGAATAGATTTTTGAATTATCTTAACCCGATATTATAAAGTGGTCGAAAATTAGACTTTCAGATTGCGCTGTATTTGGGAGAGCCGCGATATGTATGTGTTTTATTTCATTTTAAAATTGTATACCTCTAAAAAAACACCCTATATAGCCCATATCGGATAATAATTAATTCGATACCAAAAGTTAGGTACCTACCAATAATTCAGTGTTAATTTCAAAATTTGATTTGATCATTATTTACGAGCTTTCATCTGGCATATGCGTACAATCAACGTTCCATGCATATAATTAAAAGTTTGCTTGCACGTTCGAAATATCGATATCGACCTTATCATCAATTATATTGCAATGATTTTTACTGCCATCAACTATAGCCAATTGCTTTTGGGAGTTAATAATAAAGATTTTATCGCCGCTCATATTCACGTGACTTGATATCGCCATGTGCTTTATTATATTTAAGATATTTTGCTGTTTCCCCTCTTCGTATTGTGTTTTTAATATGTTTTACCTTAACTTCGGTTATATATATATACTATATATAGATGTAAGAATTATATGTGCTGAATATATTAACTAGCTTTCATAAGAAAATAAGCGCTACATCTGTGAGGACTGAAAGATATTATCCCACAAGAGAAAATAATCTAAAAATAGTTCAAGAATGAAAACTACTTTTAGTCAAAGACTTTTCACTTTTCAAGCTTCCAGAATATATAATCAATTTGGAAATTGAAAAAGAATCTTTTAAATTGGTTGTCAAATTTAGGTAGATTTTACATCTAATATTCTTTTCTTTCACATGCGAATATATTAATTGATACCCATACCTGATTCCGGCGTCCAAAATTTATTGATATATCGAATCAAACACACTATGCGTAATAGTTTATGACAGCTCTTTAAATTGCTATTGTCATATTACACAAAAAAATCGTATACAATTTTAGATATGAATAAAATTTGTAAATATTCCGGAACGTTCTAGATACATAAAAATATTTCACAACAAAGTCGTCACTCTGACGTCTTATAAGAATAATTAAATCTTCAAATTTGTCCACTTCTTCTTTTTAGCACTGTGACATTTTCCGCGTCTATTTTATATAAATTTTGTTATTTTATTTTCTTTCATCTGACTATTTTCATTTATTACACCGAATACCAACATTGAATATACATATAGTTTGTTCGTGAATCTACTTTGTAAACCTGTTTACAGATCACAACTTGTCGTTTTTCTTTGTCATGTACAGTGCTTTGTCGGAAGAATCTTTAGGGAATATTGGAAAACTGATGTGTACTTTTCAAAACTATTTTCAATATTTCAAACAATGTACAACAAGAGACATAAATATTTTAAATACATTCAATGTTAATTTTGATTACAAAATACTATTGCGCATGCACTGATGTAGATTGTTTGACCTATTTGAAAACAATTATAATATGTTAAGTAGAGAGAAACCAGTCCACATTCTTGAATATTATTTTCAATACAAATTATTATGACTTTCGATTTTATGAACAAAAAACAATGTCGTTATTTAAGCTGACGTAATTTGTATTTCGCCGTAGGTAAGAATGATATGTAGATAGCTGCCTACAGATCATTGTGTTGGAATCTTTATGAACATGTGTATACTATTATACATATATACCAGTTATGAGCGCTGTGCATGTATCACTCAAGGCCATTCTATAGGTACAGCATTAATTATTTCAATATGGCTAAGAACAGGAGATAACGGAAACGAAATATTATATATTTTATGGAATGTCAGTATATCTGCCAATACGTTGGCTGTATTATCATGGATTTTATTTATTTCCTTTTATTATTTATAGACACGGATCACTTATACGCAGGACAACTGCACACAGGATACCTGCACACATGCCAAATGCATACATAGACAACTCCACACAAAATAATGGAATATATGAGAACACTATACATCGATTTTTACAAATATTGATAGATAGACGGAGCGTCAACTATATTGGATGATAAACAGTGTTATTGCAGGTAAACTCACTTTAAAATAGTGTTTTATTTTATTTTTATTTATTTTATATGATTGTTTAATATAGCATCCGATGCCCAAGAAGATATACCTTGTTGTTACTTGGGTAGTCTCATATCTTGTGATAGCTTATATTCCTTTAAGATAGGTTAAGTTATGATATGGCAACATATAGTAATAATAATAAGTAATTGTGTAGTTGTCTAGGTGGGCACATGTCACTGCATACAGTTGTCTGTGTTCACTTATCTTATGTGCAAGTGTCATGAAAATCTTTATTCCACATTGAAGATGAAAATGTGTAATACATGATTAAAAGATTTATATACTTGTTATACATACATTTATAACACGTTGCTGCCGAACTAGGCACCTGCTAGTGGTTCGACAGCTTCCGTTTAGTAAACATAAGTAAAGAAGTATATGTAAAAAAATGTTACTACATCAATTAAATTAAATAATCATGACAAAAGAGAAATAATGTACAAGAAATATTGAAAGTTTTTCAAGTACATAATTAAGAATTTTAAAATACATGTTGAAATATACTTATTATTATTTATTTTTGTATACACATTTATTTATTTATATATACATTCAACAATATAAAACAACAATAGAACACACTCAAATAAGAAAATCTCGAATTATTAATACATAATTAATTATGTAAGAATTTTTTCACAAATAAATAAAATATATAAACATACATTAATTCTATGTATCCCCAAATACTAATAATCTTGAATTTTAATGTTGTTTGGAGTTTTTTCATACAATTTCTTATGCATGCTGATTGGACTAGAAAAGAATTGCAGAGGACAGATCGTTATGGCAAAAGTTAATAAAGAGAGGATAGGAGTAGCTTGTTAGTCTAGTGGTTAAAAATCTGGCCTAGTAATCTAGTGGTCGGGTACAAGCGCTCAGCTTAGTTTTAAAATAGTAAGAATACTGATGTGACATGTGCCTATTCCGTATACCCTATACCCATCTCGGGCATCGGGCCATTGCACCACTGATGTTAATGAACATCTCCTTACTCATATATTCCACGTGTCGGAACCATATCAGAGACCACTTCGTAATAAAAATGATTGCCGTATCCTATCTAGGTATTGCCTCACACTAGTAAGCTATGGCTATAATGAAAAATAAATAAATAAAAATCTAATACGATCTAAATGATGTAGATCTAGATTATAGATCCCACGACCTCCAAGTCCTGAGGCGAAATTCTCAACGATCTATTAAATCATGCACACCACGGGCACAAAAAAAAATTATTACCCAGTTAATTTAATGGCGACAGAATACGTTATAAAAAATACCGTAACATTTTTTGTATTGAAAATTCGAGCGAGTATTCGAGTACTCGGGGGTACACTTTCCAATTAGTTTTGAAAGGACACTTTTTAATTACTCACCAAAAAAGCACCCGACTGGCTTGAATACGGAGGGGTTTATTTTCTACTAATAGTTTTCTTATTTACCTTTCCATTTCCTGTTGACATTGACAGCTATTGACAGCTCGTGTATTTTCTAATTTACGTAATGGAGAACCTTTTGCCTTATTGCTCCCGAATACACCCTATTTAAATTGATGAATTCTCGAAACACCATTCATCATTTGGTTTAATATGATGAAAAAATATTACTTTACTTGAATACCTGGTAGTTGACTATATTGACATATAATTCTGAGACTAATCTAGAGTTCTATAACTTTTTCAATGATGCGTATATCAAATCGAAGAACGATTTCCCATCTGTTCCTGAAATGATTCTAAGCTGTCGCGCAAATGATATTGTTCGTGGGAGTGATCAGAAGGGGTGGTTGGGTCATCCCCACGACCTCGTACCCCATCAACTAGCCAATGCCGATTCTGTCACGCGGATTCCCTTGTCTCGTACTTCTTGCTGTGCTCGAGTTGTAAGTCCTCCAATTCATGAATGACAGTATGAGGCATTAAATTTAAATATTTATTTTTAAATAATTATTATAATTTACGAATTTTGTGAACAGAATTGATTTTTATTTTATTTTATATATAAATGAATAAAAATAATAAAGAAAAATTTAAAATGTATTGTTTTAAAAAATTATAATTTTGGACAATTCGTTTACACCCCCCGCAAACTCGTGTTATAACCGATTTCCACTGTAGGTTGGCACTAAAATAACGCTTAATGGAAACGTTTACGCGCCTTGTTACATCGATTGGCACCACTGATTTTCCTGGTTTATAATAATGTACATGTGTGTGTGTGTGTGTGTGTGTGTGAGAGTATTGCCGCCCTTTTTCGAAAAACTGAGAAGACGGTAATCGACAGACGTCATTCTTATTACATCCCGTGCTTCGACCAGCACAGCGGTCCAAATAAACCACCAGTGCGCGCTTCGGTCGGTCGAAATCTAAAGAAGACATCCCAGCTAAAAGAACAACGACATCGGACCAGAAAGATAGCAAAATTAAAAAGGTTAGTGCAGTTCATATATCATATGTATGCTTATTGTTAATCGGAAACCTGGGAACCAGCTATCGAAGGTATTTACATATGCAGAATATGTTGATTAAGAATTCCAAATAAAGTAGAACTATCAGTTGAGCCGAATTTAAAATCCAGTCTATTTGATACATATTTTTATGCGTAAAATGCCTTTGAGGTTTCACTAATTGCGTTACCATTAGATATACATAAATTAAATATACAGTTTTTTTAAGATAAATCTGAATATAATATAATTTGTTAACTTACATATAATTAAATTAAACGTGCAGTGGACGTACATCAGCGAATTTTTTTGATGGAATATGGTGAATCTCTTACCCCTTCTGAAAAAAAAAGCATATTTTAAAACGTGTGTGATAAAATGTTTTCAAAGGTAAAACCATGATGAAATAGAAAAATATTTATTTAGGCACTGTTTACATATGCCTAGGTTAGCAGTGGGAGATTGGTATTATACGTAAGAAAAAAATGTTTTGAAATTGTAACCAGCATACGAAATATTCTACCTACCATATCGCCTACCTGCCATATTGTAAATGCGATCGTAAAAATGATTATCTAAATAATAAATTAATCGTTCGCACCTCGTATTACTCAACGTTCCGCCGAATATTTCTGCGTCATGAGAAATAAAATACAACACAAAAACCTTTCAAAAATTCATTGAATTATACTTGAAATACGGCTGTCGTTAACACCTGTAAATTCAATGGAGCATTTCAAAAGAATAACCCAAAAAACAGTATATTATTATTTATCACATGAGTGAAATACATCTACTTTTAACCGAACGAACTAACGCACCTCGAATTAAACTCACATTAATTTATTTATTGAGTCATTGAGTGATGTTTCGACACTTGGTTGCTTTGTTATTAGCGCCCGTGATTTCTTCAAGTCGAACACGCTGGCTGCTTTCATCTGTCAATATATTGTGTGGGAATTATTGAAGACATATCAGAAAATAGCTGAAGATATTTGGATTTGGACAATATATAGAACTAGCCCAAAAATACCTTGAATTTCGATAATGAATAGTAATCTTGCACCAAGGAGATTTGCTTATTTTAATTAATGCCGATAGATACCAATGTGTTCGATGATTCTATTAAAATGATACATTTAGTCGACTTATTTAATGCTATTTAAAAAATTAACAATACATAAATAATTATTTTTTATTTTCACTAAAAACAAAAAATATATGGAATCATCAAACGGGAGGCAAACAATCCGAGAAGACAGATTAATAAATTTATATTTTTTAATCATATTTAAAATCACAATAACTTTCCGGGTATCACACAGAGAAATTGATGCATTTCAACAGAGTTAAATGTCGATTTCCTTCGAAATGTGGGTAAATGACTTATTTGTTCTGAGGGCACATTTTTCAAAACTGTAAACAAACATGTAGGTATATTGTCAGAAATATTAAAGTTGGAACTCTACCCTAAGTAAGTAATTAATTAAATTAACAGTAATATTTCTGATACAAATCTTAGCAGTAAGTATGAAGGTAACTAATATTTAATATTGATCGTTTTCCAAAGTAAAAATATTTTTATTAAGGAGAACACATTCTTATTGTGAAGTTGTAATTATTCAGAACATAGATCAGTGATGTTTTTTCCGTAAAAGTAATGTAGATGGCTTTCAAATAATAGAACGACAGATGTATTAATTTGAAAAAGTGTAACATATAGGTTCGAAAATTTGTCATGAAAAATAGTGGCGCTATAAAACAATCGGTAGTGTACAACTCCGGATTGGAAATAGAGATCCAGGTTCGAATCCCGGTAGCGCAAAAACAATATTTTTCGACAAAATTGATTTGATATGTATATATTTATAATTAATACATTAAATTAGTATTTAAAATATTTTCTTGACGTTTCAAGACGTCGTTTATGATAATTTAAAAATGTTTTGTGATGTTTTAATTAATATGGGAAAAAAAATAATTTAGAAAAATTAACGCTTAAACGATATCCTTAGACGTATTTTTAATACTAATAATAATTTATCGATACAATAGAAATAAAAACATTTTAAAAGCATTATTGAAATGACAATAACAATTATAACTTGCATTCAAAAAAACATATACAGTAGACATCATAATATCAAGACACTGCAGAAGATTTCGTCCATTGATATGTATGAGACTAGATGAGATGAAAGATCGCAATAATGTGGGTAAGAAAATTAAACAATTGATTTTGTACTTACACGTATAGAAGTAAAGTTCTAAATGGTGATCTTATTTAGGAATACAGAAATATTGTTCATTTATTAATAATTACAATAGGAATTTTATGAATTTTAATTATGCAAAATATTCATTCTTGATGGTACTGAGATGATAAAAGCGTAAATTCTATCCATAGATAAGAACTCCAGATCCCTGGAATTAAAGTCAAGCTGTTTTATAAAATGTTTTCAATCAAGGCTACTGAAAATCTTGTGACTTATTTCACTATCATACATAGACCAACGTGAATGAAATGAAGAGATTTCATTTGCAGAGACATCTGTGGGCTTCAAACCTTATTACGTTTGATTGATCTATGACAAGAAGTGGGTGAACGTCAAGAGAATTAGGAAACCATCCGTCTTTGGAACTGTATTAACAATATCCTATAAGATGATATTTTTGAACATACGGAGATGATTGATGAGTTACCCGCTCTTATTTACTTGAATTTGATGGCCTCATTTGCATTTTTTTGTCATTTTTTATAAACTTACATATTAATAATACAAAGTTTAACCATCTTTTTATTTATTATTTTTTTTAGTTCAATTCATATACGTGTTATATGAATTACACATATCATTCATCTAATACTACTTCATTTATTATACTATCATTGTCTTTCGTTTTCCATTCGTCTTACCACACATTTGTCTTAAAGATTGCTTTTACTTCGTTCAGTCCGCTTTCATCCTTCCTGATTCGCTAGCGTAAATAAAAAAAAGAATTTCTCTACGGCCATGACATGAATACGATCATCGTTCACTTTTTTTATCTCCAATCCTTTTACTGTAGTGAGTGTAACACAAGGTAAATAATTGCTCGAAAACACTTTCACAATACATACATAATTCATCACATAAAGAATGACAGCTCTTTGTATCCTCGATACACAATTATGCAAAGATTTGTTACCTAATAATAAAACACGCCATCGCAATGGATCCCACCTCGAAGATTGTTAAATAATTATATTCAAACCTACGATCATTCACGTTAATTACAGTAAGTCCAAATTCCATTCACAGTGAATCAGCGTTACTTCAGCGAACTGCTTGAAAATTTTTTAACACTTGCATGCACCCTTTTAACCTTGACTTTTGGTCGCAAGTGACGTCAGAATTCATATATTTTAATTTTATTTTTCTTGTATCACCTCTTTTCCAAGGTCTACGACATTAATATAATAAATTCCCATACCTATCCGGAACACAGTGAACTAAAGAAAATACAGCGAAATCTCAAAAATCTAAAAACAGATGTCGCCCCAATAGAACGTTGTCGACAATAATTTGGATAGTTTTAATTTATAGTATTAACATGTTTATTTATTTGTTATTTGTGTTAATAAAATGAGGCGCATGCGCTATACTAATTTAATTATAAAACTCAAATCATTTTATTTTTGTCTACCTACGTCCAGTTGTAATGGTGAATTAATAATAGTTGAGAAGTGATATGTTACCATTTTGTAATATATCAGTTCAGAAACGTTATTTTCAAAAACTTTAAAACCATGCATGGAGTACGACCAGCCTAAGGATGCGTTTCAAATAATCTGCGCAAAAACTTACTTTTTATTCTGTGTATCTTTCAATAATGCACAAAATAAAAAGTCAATTTCATTTCGGCATTTCGGTTTACTTACTGTAAGCATTCAGCTATAGGCTCTTTTTCCAAAGTTTTACGAATGTCTTCGTCCAAATGCGCATGTCCGAAATCACTTGCGCATTCTTACAGTGGCTATACGAGTTAATTATCTAATTATGGCTACGAGTTAACTATCTAATTATGGCTATGATAATCATATTAACAGCAGTTCTAAAGAGCGACATTGTATTCTAATAATCTTCTTCTAACGCCCATTTTGCCTTCAATTTTTCCTGCGCGATGAACTATAGAAGCAGTAGCATAACCACGTTAATGCAGCCAATTTCAGTGCATTGAGGCCCACGTAATAGGGCCCCAAAAGGTCCGCCCCATACAATTATTTTGATATTGATACTTTTCAGAGTATCGTTAATTTAACCGTTAATTTAATTTATTAACCAGCAAGAAATTCGGTTTCATAATTTAAAAAATCATTTCTCACTTGTATTACGAAAATGCGTACCTCTTCATAGCAAGCTAGGATTTTTTTCAGTCCCATTTTTCTTTTATGTAAATGCTTAAAAACACACTTTTATTTTATCCATAATGTGAAGTGACCGATTTTGTTCTAACTTTCTACTGGATAAAACTCCTTATAATAATATTTGTATATCTTATATAATACAATAATATTCAGAGGCCCTTCCATTTTGCCTTGGTGCCCAATTTTTATAGTAACGCCACTGTGTAGAAGTCAAAACTTATCTCCCCCCACATACAACATATCTAAAGTGTTCTAGTTTTAAATGTTGGCAAGATGGACGAGCGTGAAAGAGATAAAGGTATCGCACCCCGATCGGCGCGGTCATTCGCCTCCAAACCGTTTAACTGATAACATATACTATTAATTTGTACTGGATTGTATAGAGGCATTAATATTAAACAACCAGGTAAACAATCGGCTCCTCTAGAAGGCGATGCGCGGCCATTGGTGACCGCCGCGCGGTCAAGGTCTCATCGGATATCGTCGATTATTTTCTGCTAGGCCCTGCGAGCGGTAGTGACCGCTGAACAGTCAAGACCTCATCAGCTATCGCCGATTGCTTACTGCTAGGCCCTGCGGGCGGCTATTGGTGAACGCTGCGCGGTCAGGGTCTCATAAAATGCGACGCGATATGACCATGAGATATAGATGAAATGACAGAATAACATATGCTAAATATATTTGCCAACCATAATACGATATCTCTGATATATATTTACGTACTGTTATTAAATATATAAAAGAGAAAACATTTAACTTGTCTTAACCTTACAAAAAAATACGTTATTTTTTACCTCGCTGGCGTCTCACAAATCTGGCCATTTAATTAAACATAATATAACCATAATGAAGCAACATCCAAGACTTGCAATGCGTACAGAAAGTCATAGAAATAGATGAAAATAGATAGGGATACGTAATATTATTATGGATACTAATGTTACAAGAACGAGTATTATTCCATGGACCCAGTACAGTACGCAACAAGAAACATTATCATCAGCGCAAATAAAGGATATATTACAATAACGAAATCAATCCATGAAATCTTGAATAGCTTATTTATTTATTTATTTTTCCTTAATCCTGATAGATGGACCGAGTATGACATTAACCTACATTAAAAAAACATTTTAAGACAATTAGGGAAAGACTATGGTACAGAATACTATATATTATAGTGATAAAGTAAAAAAAAAAAGTTAAATATCAAATTGACAGTTGAAGATAGTAAACAAAATATTAGAAACTACCACACACAAGTGCGTGGGTTCCAAGATGAACGAAATCTAATCACGTAATACGCGACATCCTTTGGCGTTAAGAGCGTAGGTTTATGATATTATAGGATTGTAACAGAATGTTAAATTACTTTATCGTACTTTAATGTCATTCTAGAACTATCTATCAGAATCATTAACGACTTGATGTGTAACATGTATGTTAAATATAAAATAAAATAAAGTACACATATTTTCAGCATTATTGAAAAGATTAACCAAGTCTCTAGGAAAGCAGTGGTAATGCCTAAGCCGACATTAAATCAACAATAGTATCTGCCAACTACCTACCTACCCACGCGACCAGTGGGCTCGCAACCTGCCCGCTAAGCCCTATCGCACAGCCTACAAACACCGACCTTACGAAATACGTCTCCGCAATACGACATGCACTCTCGCGCACCGATGCGCGTGATTTATCCTTGCGACATCTATCCCCGGTATCGCAATCGTAGTTTTCTGACCTTTTATTCAAATTCCACTCTTAAAGATTACCATTCCGTTTACAAATTTCTAACCACTCAAAGTTGTTTATTTATTTTTCAAATATCTAATCACCTTCACTTTTGCATCATTTTATGCTTGAATCAATGGAAATTACTAGGTCTATCACGCAATACTAAAAATACGCTTATAATAAACTAATTGAAAATATTTTATAAATAGTTAGTTTATTTTTGTGCATGATCTGATTTAATAAGACCACTTTTGAGAGCGTAGAAATACATATATTTAAATAAATAAATAATATATTAGCAAAAAATCTATACAATTAATGACGCGAGTATCTATGGCACCAGAAATGGAGGACATCCATGGAAGACTTTACAAGATCAGATAAACCAGATACTGAAAGAATATCCTGTTAGAAGTCTCAATTATCAACGAACCTGTATGAGAAGATGTATGAATGTGGATGAGGTGAAAATTGTGTGTCAGTACAGAAGAGCGTGGCGCTCTATCCTCTTTGTCTACTCCCTCGGAGAAATAGCGTAATGATAAGTTAATTAGTTAGTATCTATAATAAATCTACAATAACTGATACACGACGAACGACATTATTTACTAATGGTACTAATTGCCAAATCAGCAACCTCCATTGTTATTTGTATATACATATGTGAAAATAAAACACCGATATTTTATTCTACTAATTTAATTTACATGAGACGCGTTTCACCTTGTAAAGGCATTATCAATTTAACAATTTAACTCAACAACTTGTATTTGTATCTAGTGGGAGACAGCAACACAATTTTATCTGCATGAGTATGTGAATGCTTCTAATTATTCTAAATAACTATACGTTTTAACACTAATGATATTTTAATGTCATATGTATTTAAACGCGTCTCATGAAATTAAATGAGTAGAATAAAAAAACAAGTGTTTTATTTTTACATGTTTGATTATGAAGTTTTACAAACTTACCACGGAAACAGTAAATTTTTTATTTTTTCTAAATTGTAATGCAGTTATTTTTTCATATAGTTTTTACATATTGTGTTATTTTATGAACAGTCAAATTTAGCTCTTGTTGATGTAAATTGATTATTTGAAATCGGTGTAAGTTACAAAATCAGTCACATTTGCTCTCTTTTAGCGATTACAATTCAACCAATTCTTCGCTACTTAGAAATTTAAATGGCCGCCAGTATGAAAACTAGCTTATTTTTGTAAGAAAGTGTTATGGGGATTATCTTTCACAATAAGAAGTGCATTCATAAATGTATTTTTATTAGGCGAACACATTCTTATTGTGAAGTTGTAATTATTCAGAACATAGGTCTGTGATATTTTAAATATATTAATTAGAAAGATATACATATAAAATCAATTTTTATCGAAAAATATTGTTGTTGCACTACCGGGATTCGAACATGGATCTCTTTCCTAACCGGAGAAGGTCCATTATACAACAATGCTACAGCGACGATATTTTTAGCGACAAATTTTCGAAAAAAATCAAAAAAAGGTAACATATAGGTTCGAAAATTTGTTAAGAAAGATATCGAGGTTCGAAACCAGGTGGTGCAACAGCAATATTTTTCGATAATAACTGATTTTATATGTATATCTTTCTGATTAATATGTTTAATTAATATTTAAAATATATTTTACTTCAAGCTCCTGACAATTTTTCGTTCACGATTGCTGACTTTGCGACTAGCACACTTTACTGATCTGAATTTTAAATATATTGAACCCTCATACCAGTCAATTAATAGACATAAAATAAAGTTTACATATAGGAGAGGAGTTTGGAACATTAGTTGCAAGACGAGGGGCATTCTACACACATTATTTATGGAACCGATAGTTTATGACACGTGTGCAACAGTAAAAGTATTTACACTTCGTATTTGTTACATGAATGCATATTTTATTGTCAGCGTTTAAATTTTCGTTCCAATCGAGTCATACATTTTTAAAAAGTCTTGGAGCTATTTGATTGCGTAAGTGGTACCAAAATGATCAGATGGGTGACACTAAAATGCAAATATTGAAACAAGGAATTCGCGTTAGTTCACGTTTATATATTTGGTACTCTGTGATTATACCTCTTTTCATTTAACGATAACGTTATTACTGCCTGTCACTTAGATTAAGATCAATTCTAAAACATAAAATACTAACCCACTTTAAAATACAACGCACATATTTATTTTCTAATTAATAATGCAAGACTAGTATTTTAGATGAGATGCAATACCCATGATGCTCAAAAATTAACAATTCATTACAGAATCTACAGTGGTGACTCTAATCATACATAATATTAGCGCAGGGCAAACTATTAGACCCTGGGGTGTCTCCTATTTTGAACCACGCTAAAGCTGATATAAATAATTGACACGATCTCTGGAACTCACCTACCTACGTTGCAGACAACATTCCTCAACTAAGGTCACACCTATCACAATACGTCACGCGCACAATATCCACAACCAGCTCACACGTATAGTTTCAGAGCTGAATTGTGAACAATAAGACCTAACAAATATGAATACGCAATTGACAATATACTGATTTTATTGACATTGATTTCATACATTAAAATTACTACAATTCTGGTCCAATTTTCATGACTCATGAAAGCATTGGCTAATTGCTCCAATGGGAGCCACTACAAAAAGTGTACTTACTGACGATCAAATCAATAGGAAACAACACAAACGTCTTCGTCAGTGTTCATCTAAATCAGTCTATTGCTATCAGCTGCTTAGTGACTTGCATATGCTATTAAAAAAAATTACGATTAGTAGTTAAATTTGATTTTTTTTTTTTCATTCCATAGCTAGATGTATGTATTTTTGGGTACAAGTTTAAGGATCGAAGTATACAATAGTCTGTTTATTTTATTTTTAGGTCCTTCAAAGTGGTCGATTTTGGCGTAATTAGAGCCTAGGCGGTTCTCCACTCTCTCACTCTCTCTCTTTGCTCTTATCAAGACATTATTACAAAAAAAAAATGAACTAAGGAGCTCATTTTTAATGCTTGAGTTGTGACGTTTCGAAATATTATATTTGAGTTTTTCAATATTTTTGTGACAGAACATTATTTTTGTAATTTAAATATTCGTTTTTTTAGTACATATTTACCATTTTATTGTAATAATTAAAGCAAATTAATTGTAAGAAGAGAGATGGCTTCCATTACACGTAGCTCTCGTTACCCAACACGTGGGGTAATTGAAGCCAAATTAATTTTTTAGAAAACTTTTATTTTTGTTACTTGCATTTAAATGTTTATGTTTAAATATGAATAATATTATAGCTATATAACTAAATAACCCATAATAATAAATTATTCAAACGATTTGATACTTCAGTAACATATTCGATTTTTAAATACCAAATAATATACCGCAAGAAAATTAAAATTGAATACGGTTCCTAGTATTGTCATCATTTAATATCGAAAAATAACTAACAACTCTTTTAACTGCCGTTAGCGTTAATTGTTCACAACCTCATGACCTCTACAGTTCGGTCCTGCGTACACGAGTACATTGAATCACTGTCCTAACTGAAAATAAGTTAACAACTTACCGAATGCCGAAAATAAGTTAACCGCGACACGAATTGCTAGAGCGCTATAGGAATATTAAAAAGGTTACCTCATTGGTAATTTGCTGGCAGTTCCCGTTTTGACCGAACGTATTTATTATTCACAAGAATTTAAGTATTCACATCGGATATTTCACATTTTTACTGCGGCTAATGCATTCAAGATCAAGTTTGTCTAGGCATTTGAATGTAAAATATATCGTATTAAACGCTCAATAACACTCAGCTTATTTAAAATTCATATGTGACATTTATACTTGACAATGAAAGCATTTTATCGTGCAGTTTTAACTTTGAAAACCACTTTAAAACCTCACTACAAGTATTTATATTCAAACTATTATTCATATTTATTAAAGTATGGTGACGAATGTGTAATGTTGTATATTAATTACAGGATACATTATTTTAATTAACTAAGATTGAAGTCATAATGCTAAGACTACATACTCTGAAGAAATTTTATTTTAGAATCGTAGTTCTAGAAGCTACCGGGAATGAGTCATGGTACAGGAATAATAAAAAATAACCCTTAAAATAATTATTCAGGAAAAAATATTTTCATTTCTCACATGAACAATTTACAAATACCTTAAGGTCTTTATTAATAAGCTATTTAGTAATTAAGCTTGCCACCATGTGCAGCTATTTTTCATGTAAAATTATCCAATTAGAATTTGATTTTACGAATGTATAAATTATAAAATATAAATCAATGCGTTAAATTTTAGCACAAAAAATTAGCATTATGTACACATTTATATTTCATTTCTACAATTTGAAACCGCAGTTTTATGGCGGAATATCAAAATGGTAGAGCACTTGCTTATTATGTGAGAAGTTGCGGGATCGATACTCGACGCCTTCAAAATCTTTTTTGATTTCAAAAGTAGTTTTCTCAACAACTTTTCTGGTGTAATCGAACATTCGCGTATCAAGACATATATACATAGGTACATAATGTTTATTCAAAGCTTATATGTCAGTCCCGGTATGGGCTGCGAAATAGTTACCAGTGGCGTGCAATAAGCACAAAGTTACGTTATGCTATTATCGACGATGTAAACTAGATATACAAAGTAACAAAAAAATTGAAAACAATTCCATTCACCTTAAAGTTAGAAAATGATTGTGAATTCATTGCTTCAAATAACCCAAAATTTCTTATTGCTCCATACTATTATCTGCTATCAATTTCGCTTTAAATATTAACTGTGATTTCCCTTTCTAACAATGGATATTAAAAATGTTTTAATAAGACAGCGGTCAAAACTTTATATTTAAATAACAAATTTATAAATTACCATACCCCGAAATTTATATAAACAAAAAGAAGTATATTTCAACATGATTGGTAATAATCGACATGAAGAATAAAATTATTGCATGTAAAAAATAATTACTACGACATAACGTTGAAATACACGATGAAAAAAAATTCTCAGTCTGTAGAATTAGTAAAAGGTGTCATTATATACAGTTTTTAATCAAAATAATCCCTCTCGATAAAACAGTGCGGTAAGAAAAAAATGCTTGCAAACTCCATAAAAACTATAGACGTAAAGATGGCTCTAACAAAGCTTCAATTGGGAAATATTCAGTTAAGTAAGATTGTTACAGAATAAACAAATTGCTTGCACGCAAACAATTGTTCCGAAGCATCCATACGATGTTGAATGTAAACGGGCCATTGGAATTGAAAACTCTAGCCGTAGGATATGTTATTATACGATAATCCATGTAATAATGGCTAGAACGGTTCATTTATAATATAAGGATTATTTCATTATAGTTATTTATCAGATTCTTTAGTAATGCACTTTTTTGTTTAGATGCAGTGAACGCCTCTGCTAGTTGCATAATAAAGATCGCATACAATGAGCGTGCAAGCTCTCTAGGTAGAATAAAAAGAACCTAAATATATTTAAGATATCTTTAGAATTTATCAGAATGGTGTGTTAAATTTTTTCAATAACACGACAGGTTCACACACTTAAAAGCTTTATTTTTACGGGTGATTGAGCAGACGTTTTGTATTTTTCCAGCGACAAGGTTCGGATCACGACTCTGGAACGTGACGTTTTGACATGGAAATATGGCGCCCGCTCGAACCGAACACGAGGGCAGACATGTTCGTTTTGATCGAAAACTAATCATGTGCAAACCAGTATGATGCTATAACTCTGGAAAATGTGACCTAAAAAGGGCTTACTTAAATAATATTTCCTGGCATTTTTGTAAAAGATATCAATAGTGTTGTGAAAATTCCTAAAAATTATATCATTTTACTATTTGTTTATTTATTATTTGTTTTACTTGGTACTAGCGGTCTCTACCTGGCATTGCTAGGGATTCAGATTAAGTTAAAATTTAAAATATAGATTTACGGGGAGGGATGTGTGTTGTGGGGTGCCTTTGTTTTGCGCAGGTCCTAAATAATAACAATGTATTATATGCAAAATACTATTGGTTAAATCGTAATTAAAACCGTTTTTGAGACTGATTGAGTTCGATTTTAACGATGATTAATAATTGATTAACGTTATTTTTCGAGAAATAAATAGTACACTAGAAATTAAACCTACAACAGTTAAATATTAGTTACTAATCATCGGTAAATAATGGAGTCCTGGTACCGACACCGATGTATGAAAGTGAGGCCAGGAGCTGGCAGAAGAGGAATAGTATAGATGTGAAGGAATAGTTCCTAAAGAGTAAATATAGAAAATTTGGAATGGACATCATTTAATATATTATAATAGATACACCTTTATGTCATAAAGAGGGGGTGAGATGGCCAAAGGGAGGGGAAAGGTTCATGTGCAATGTAAAATTTGCTTTAGATTGGTCAAAGGAATAGTACTTATTATTTGTTATTCTTCTCAGGAATTTCAAAAATTAAATGATTTACCAAATTCGTATATGTCCAAGAACACACAATTACTGGATTTTTACCTACAAAGGCACTGTTATTAAACAAATGTCAGATATCTCTTAGAGACAAATATATTTTTTATTATATTCAATGAAAAATAATATATGAATAGATGGCGATGATGTAGTGGTACTCGAAGCGAGTCCATATTCCAACATATATACAACTTTGATAAATGTGGAGTTGGAGGGGTGAGAATTGGTGAACGTTTTATATATATAAACAAAGTGATCACTTAAGTCAAGCGAAGACAGGTGGTAAGCCCTGTAATTACCCCATACTTCCATATATGTTTCATTAAGTATAATAAAAAATAGATTTGTCTCTAAGAGATATCTGATAATTATTTAATAATATTATTTGTTTAAACAGCGAAATACTAGATTGAAAAATTCTTATCCGAACATATTGAACATTACCCGATTTGATTATGAGTGTAACTTTTGACTAATTTTAAGGATGTATGTATATTTATACACGGAGCTACAGCTACAGAGCTAATTCGGAGCGAGCTGTCATTCATTGTGTATTTCACACCGATATTTACTGCCAAATCTTCGCAAGAGAAAATTTTCATCGATGTACACAAATGTACTTACACTAAAAATGCTTTATAACTTCCAAGGTATTTATTTATATATTCGTTAATAATGTTAAAATATTTATCTGCGAATACCTAGTAGGAATGCGTAGCAGCACATGCTGCCGCCAGTTGACTACTAAATACCCTCACATTCCATTGCATCGCGTATGCATCGATTAGCAAATGAGTTTTCAATCGAAACTGATATTTCTATGTCGAATGTTTAAAAATGTAAAAACACTACCTTTTTAACTTATTCACTTTTTTTGCAGTATGCTAATTAGTATAATAAATAATAATAAAAATAATAATTAGTATGCTATTATGTACCTTTCCCGGTTAGGAATGAATGAACCGGTTTGAATCCAGGTGGCGCAACAACAATACTTTTCGATAAAATTGATTTTATATGAATATCTTTCTAATTAATATATTTAAAATATCACAGACCTATGTTCTGAATAATTACAACTTCACAATAAGAATGTGTTCTCCCAAAAATATTATATGTTCACATTGAAGCATATGTATATTTTGTATGCACTAGTTTAAGAATTAGTAAATATAATAAGTAACGTATAGAATTTTAATTTTGTTTTTCTGAACTGACGATTATATTTTAGTGTATCGCTGTGTATTGTGTATTTTAGTGTATTTTTTTATGTTTAAAATGAGAAATAAATTAATTACACAGAGCAAGGACACAATATACGTGACACATTAGTGCCGCAGTATAGTTAGACAAATAAATATATTACGTACGTAATCAAATGATTTATTAGAAATAAAACCCAGAAAAGTTCATGCAATACTTGGTTATTTAAATAGATATAAATATTAGTGGCCCAATATTACACAATAAAAAATTCCAACATCCATGGAGTATTGACTGCGCCGGCCTTGAACCGAAATTCTTTGTTTAAGATGAATTAGAAAGTATTATCCAATTACTAGTTTTTGTAGGCATTGAAGTAGGTAGTATGATTCTTATGGGAAATATCTAGACACTACAGCAATGTAAGTATTGATATCGAACAATCTGTGATTGTTGTATCTCTCATGTTGACCTCAAGGTCTCATTCTTTTAATGGTCGGCGGTTTTATAAAGCATTCAAAGGCCATTCAAAATTGTGAATTATGTAATTCAAGTGAGCTAAATATTCGATAAATAAATAAATTAACAAGATATTTTCATATTTTATTTAAATTCATAAATAAAGTTTAAAGTCTATCTTAAATTTATATCACATTAAGAGATTTTTTAAATGTAAAATTTTAAACAAATTACTTTTTTCATGTAAGGAAGATATTTGTATATTTTTATGTGACCCGTTCATAGTACATTTAGTTCCATAAATATTATTAATAAATTTATGAAAATAAAACAAGTACTTTCACTATAGCTTCTATTAATATATTAGTGGCACACTCCAATAAATTTATTTTATTTTTAATGTGCGAAAAAAAACATGAATTTTATTAAAAAGTTACATCTTAACATATATTTACTGAAATTCGCTAGTTGAGAATATAAATATGTGTAATGTGTAAAGAATGACATTTCATTATGGTTAACTGATTGAATTTCATTCAAGATACTCTAGGAATTTGTACACTTTTTCAACATTTATAAAATTAAATTAAATATTTACTCAATAATGAATAAGGAAACAAAATCAGAATCCTTTAAATGATTATAATTCAACCCTTTCTATTCAACTTTAAAGTACCGTCAACTTTGTCTTGTCATATATCTTACCGCCGTGTTAATTCTTTGACGATACTGCGAAGTCTATGCAAATAATAGTCTACTAGATTTATTTAGACTACTAATAATAGTTTTTTTTTTATATCAACACTATAGTTACAGTAAAGTTAGATTCGCCGCGTTTGTATTCCATAGTTTTTATTTTTATATTGTATTTTTTTTTCTTAAATTTTCAACTTATTATTTTAATGTTTTAATATATTTATTTCATATGTTTTGTACTATGCTACACTTTTTTATTTTTTGTGTACGTTATGTAAGGTCTGACTGTAATTAGAAGTACCACAAATTATAATTAATAATATTTATATACTTAGATTTTTTTTTTAAATTTTCCATCACAATTTGATTATTTTATATTTGAAGAATACTACAAAAAATATACAATTGCTTGGCACTTAAATTTATAATTCAGGGTAGAAAGGGTTAACTGCGAGGAGTAAGGTTACGAACGAAATAATATTTTGTCGTCACGCCCGCTGCTTGCACTACCGAATGAACATTGGTAATTTATATAGAATAATCGAGACAGAGAGATAAGCCAGTTCAATGTCAGAGACTAATAAGACGTACAATGCAGATTTATAAAGTCGATTTTAGCATTTTTGGACTCTCTTAACTCATGTCCATAAATCCTCCCATGTGGAAGCAGCGATAGTGTTTCCATCTCAAACCCCATTATCAACCGCTTATATGTCAATAAAAAAAATATATACTTCTAAGGATGATTTCACATTGTAAGGTAATATTTAATCTTATCAATCATGTATCAGCAGTAATACAAATTTATTAGTCTCCTATAAATTATGAAGAATCTTAAGTTTTTTTTTCATAGCTTATTAATTCATTATATTGTTGCAAAACGATTATCTCTTCCTAATTCAGCCATACGACAGATACACACACGGGCGAGCTCCGTCAGCCCCTCATTAATATCAATGTAACAGTTACGGAGAAGGCAGCACCTGCCTTAACTGAGCCAGCCACGCCTCGTTGCGTAAACAAAACTCTTTGACATTTGAGGTTGGCTTACCAGGTGAATTAATACAACTGCATTCCACCGTTACTGCACCGGAGCTCCGGCCATGAGGGTTCGGCTTCCATCTAGCTCCGTGAAGGCGTCGCGAGAATTATTCTCCAAATCAGAGGAAATTGAGAAACAAAATACAGTTTTTGCAGTTATTTAGAGTAATTTGAACAAGATAATTAGGTATTTAGAGTGATTTATACAGTATGCTTATCAAGAGTGATTTATATATTTATATACCTATATTAAAATCGATTTATACAAATTCGTATAAGAATAATTCATACAGAGTAGTTATTAATCTGTCTAAATACAAATTAAATGTATGAATTAGAATACATATAAAATCAATTATATCAAAAAATATTGTTGTTGCGCCACCGCGATTCGAACCTGGATCTCTTTCTAAACCGGGGAAGGTGCATTATCCAACTATGCTACAGCGATATTATTTTTGAC
Organism: Eubasilissa splendida; assembly: GCA_031772225.1. Lineage (NCBI taxonomy): Eukaryota > Metazoa > Arthropoda > Insecta > Trichoptera > Phryganeidae > Eubasilissa > Eubasilissa splendida. The sequence continues at coordinate 24,746,063 of CM062858.1, read as the reverse complement.
TACAAATTTTCGAACCTTTTCAAATTAATACATCTATCGTTCCATTATTTGAAAGCCATCTTACTTTGCCATTTAATTAGTATTTAAAATATCACAGAGCGTCTGTTGTGAATAATTACAACTTCATAATAAGAATGTGTTCTCCTATTATTATTCCTGTCTGTCTATAAATGTATGTTATCGTTTCAAAATTTTACTATTTGACCAATTTAAATCAAATTTGAAATATCTACTCTATAGGACACTGGACAAAATAAAAATATCGCCCTCTGTTCCTCCTGATAACTCCACCACCTCCCAATGATATAAAAATGTTTTATATTTTTGCGACTACGCAATTCCCCCTGGCTACACCCTATCCACCTCTTCTCCGCGACATTAATGTGTATTATATTAATCGCCATAAAATATACTAACTCTAGTCTTCCAGGATCAAATTTTGAATATATTCTTATTATTTACCACGTACCTAAATCTATATTTTAAATTATAACTAAATATTGCTGAAGTCCTGGTTACCTCTCAAGATAGTTGTGAAGGGTGATTTGTAATTTTTGTATTTTTTTGTTGCAATATTTCCAAAAATCCAAAAATCTTTTTTTTTCGATGCGGGGTAACTGAAACTTCCGCAAAATAAACAATCATTTTTCTCTAATATTTCTATAAATAAATAAACTAAGTAAGTACCAATTTGATAATTTTTTACTTATATATGTTTACATGTTAAATAATATCTAAAGATCGTGTGTATTATTCTTGCAAATTAATGTTTACAAAGCTCGCCTTAAGACAAATGTTTATTTAGGTATTTCGTAACATAAGACATGTATTGACATGTTTATTTTATAATAATAATAATTTATATCTACATTATGATTAATAAATATTTATCAAATACTCGTCAAAAGAACTGCCCAATCATTTAATTTTTATCAAATTCATATATTTTTGGTTGTACATATCAAAAAAGAACCGTCAAAGTAAAAATCTCTCATATGTGATTCCAGTCCAATAGAAATGTTTTATCAAATTTTATATTATATTATTTTTGAGATCTATTATTTTAAAGGTTTAATAATAATAACTGTTTTTGTACATTTTACTAGAAATAATAGTTATTTTTCCTTAATAAACTTAATTAAATTCACCCTGTTGTACTCGTTACTGTTAGTGTTATAACTGTTACTTTCATTTTAGTAAGTAGAATGCAGGTTATTGGGTTGAAACGAAAGGGCACTTAATGTAATGTGTTACGTAAGACATTACTTAATGTTATCTCATTATTGAGCAGTGCCATGCAGCCATATCGGTGTTCCACTCAAGAGAAAATGAACCTTCTAATGCTCTCTCCATGTGATATCCTAGACTATTATCGACTGACTACATGTTGGAATTGCAGTAATCAAATAAAATGAAACAAGAATTTAAAAAAAAAAAATGTCTTCAAGGCACGGTTCGTTGTATTAGATTAAGAAATGATAAATGTTTACTGGAATAAAAAACTTGTAATGTGTAATAAAATTTACTACCACCTCTAAGTTGTTCAACTTATTATAATTAGGATAACACATTCTTACTGTGGAATAAGGTAGATGGCTCTTTCAAATAATGTAACGATTAAAAGTATTAATATCAAAAAGGTAACATATAGGTTCGAAAATTGTTGCTAAAAATATTGTCGCTGTAGCATAGTTGGATAATGTACCTTCCCCGGTTAGGAAAGAGATCCAGGTTCAAATCCCGATGGCGCAACTACAATATTTTTTGATATAATTGATTTTATATGTATTCTAATTGATACATTTAATTTGTAATTTTTTTAATATTTTTCGATAAAATTGATTTTATATGTATATTTTTCTAATTAATATATTTAATTCATATTTATTATAACTGTTTTGAATAATATTTAAAATCTAAAAGTTTTAAAATGAAAATCTCACAAATTTTAAATATTAAAAAAACACAGCGAGCTGCACAAAGGGTGTTTTATCTAAAGTAAAAAAAATATTTATTACAAAAAATTTAATATAATTTCTACGATTCTATAGTTAGCGTATGAAAGAAAATCAAAACCTTTTCAATATTCAAAAGCTAAGAGCACAAGTTATGAGCGATGTAATAATTTCAAGCTCACGTCCTAAACTTTACTAACACTGGTGATTAACGTATAAGAAACGAGGCGGAACGATAATAGATAAGTTACTTCAAGGTCAGAGACTAGTCAAAAAAGACGCGGGTACCTAATCTGTCTCACATTATCATTACAAATCGTTTTAATATTTTGCAATCATATAATATATATGAATGTTAAATATTTAACTTAATAAAAATACCAATGCACTTGTACATTCTCAATTTCAAACGAAAAATATTACACCGGGAAAAAAATGTACATAGAATTATTATAAACAATCTGCTTTCACTGCAAACAAATAAGCTGTAAACCATTTGTACATACATACAACGTGTGTATATTTCTGTTATATTCGTGATAATTCAATTGTATTATTTCATCCCAAACATGTTGTGTAAAATTATAAACACAAACATGAATCTTGCCTTGAATAACATGGTGATAAATATGTATGATGTCCGATATATTTTGAGATGATATGTTATATATATATATTATAATTTATTGTCAACATCATAAACTTTCCTTATTGATTATAATTAATTACGAAATACGCCATGTGCCTGGCATTCTAGAACCTGCAAGAACTATACCATTGTATAACTTTCCACATCAGTATCGTCGCAAATATCAAGCAACGTCTAGAAATTTGCAGTTGACATCACCGATGAATATTTTACTGGCGATTCTAGTAAGCCACAGATACCCTCAGACACGAGCGTCAAGTACTATAGACCGGAGATGGCACGTTCATCAATTTAGCTGGCGCATAACAATTAACAGATTTTTTTTAAATAGATAACTCATGTAAAAATGCAATTAAATGAACTCCAATCAGAAGAGAAATGAATAAAAAATAATTAAAAATGATCTATTATCGAATTTAATTAAAAATAATGCAGAAGAAAAAATAATAAAAACTTATAACACCATTTTAGAAATCTTTAGCTGAAAACGCTAAAAACTAGCGACGGCATTATCATTTTTTCTTCACATATGCTTGTGAGTCATTATTTTCCGAAATAAATTTTATAAAATGTGGTATAAGAAGTACCGATGAATCCAATCGGGCATGCATTTTACTAAAAGTATGAACCGGATATAAAGTATTTGGCATCAAATGTACAGCAAACAAAAATCTCATTAATACTAATAACTTATTGTATTTTTTTAAATTTTGTAAAATTCTTTTTTTTTATTTTCCCCTATTAATAATTGCTTAATAAATTAACCCATTCTATTTTAACGGACCATGCTGTCAAATGATGACACGGTCTTCGCGTTATGTTTTTAAGTAAAAAAAAAACTAATTATAGCATCATTGCTAATTGTAGTTATTAAATAAATAAAAAATTTAAGCTGCTAGGCACGTCAAACAGTCGACATATATTATTTGGGGATTTTTGGAACGCGCGTGTTAAAAGATTCGCCACCACTGCTATAGGCTATAGGTATAGTTAAATACTTATTATTATGATTGCGATTCGTCGCTTTTGGATCTGTATTTGTATACGTTAGTGTCATTGTTAATTACAATAGTATCCTTTAAAAACATCAATGTGGTTTTTAAATATCAATTATTCTTTAGCATGGTTTAGGATCACATGTTCATCTTAGGTTCTCAGGTGTTGTGGAGTTCAGCGGAAACGCCAGGGAATAAATACGGTAGGATTTGTTGGGTCTCTTAGGTCCCACATCTTTAATACATAGGCACAGCTATTGTGGAAATGTGATTAATGAAAATCCACAACCTTCGGAGTAGTAAGAACCCGATGTGCGTTTCTCACATTTAAATTTCACCATTCAATCCTCACCCCTTCTTCTAGAATAGTTGATAGTTGTTACGGAAAATGTACTCTATTTTATGCAAGAGTGGTGCTATATTCCTTAACCCTGATACGAAACAGATATGAAATTGTCATCTGAAATACCATTAAGTATTTGTAAAAGTATTAAGTCTTATAAATCATCTAATTTATTATAATTGAAAAATGTATTTAAAATGAAAAGAGAATTAAAAATTAAAGCAACTACAATATATATATTTTTTAAATATAGATACGTACACGGAATACATGTCATATCAATATTCTTACTATTTTCAAATTAAGCTAAACGCTTGTACTGTGAAAATAGGACTAACTTGCTGGTGTCCTGGAACGAGGCGCGAACCCCCAATATAAAATTGTATTCATATTTAACTTTGTTTAAACCACTGTGTTGATTTTACGTCAACTGGTTTCGATACTGACGTACCTTCTTCAGTACTGGCGTACAACTGAACTATTCCATAAAATTTAAACAACACTCATTACCGAGTGTAAGCGGAATCTCAGTACGAGTGGGGACAGTAATTGACAGAGAGTTGAAAACAAAGTTAAATATAAATACAATTTTAAATTATGTCTAACCACAAAGTTATCGCTACAAACATCAATAAGAATTATTATCTTAAATATACATTTATTTTATTACATCGCGTTAAATACTCCGCTTCGACATAAAGTACAATGTAACGAATCTATAAATCATTATTAAATTTCCTATACCTATTTCTAAAATCAGCAGAAGGTAATAAACAAAAAGATATATCTCCCGCCGTACATAACAAAACGTAATGTTCGCTTATCTGAGCCACTCTTTTCTTCTCTCAATGGTGTCAGGCTCTTTGGGTGTCACTATAAATTACTAACTTTCTATACAATCTAATAACAGTATTCGGTTTAGAAAAACTCTTCGTAAAAGAGCGTCGGGCTCGTAAAAAATACGAGTCGGTATCGTCAGGACGTGTACTCACCACACCCATTCAGACCAGCACCATAAACCACCATTTATATCAAGAAAGTGAGATGTACAGACGCACATAAGTGAAGCAATAGGAGAACGGTTGATCAAAACGCCAAATTTAAAATATCTACGAAATATTGAGTAACTTTATTTGGTAAATATCTATGAATGAATATTTATATGTCATTATTACATTTTTTAATTTCTCATCTTAATAATGACTTATTTTTTAAGCATTTTTATATAAATTATGATAAAAGAAGAAAACATATTGAATTTAAAGAAGATGTGATCGTTAAAAATGATGTGTAGCTACTCATAATACAGTGTGTCCCAAAAGTCTATTTCATTTTGGTTCATTCGCTGCACCAATGCAACGAACGGGAAAGGGACGAGGTGTATGTCGATCGCTAGCCGCGTCTTTAGGAATTCAGTCGCTATGGAGCATGTCCTTACCAGTTTTTCGCGAAATTTTCCCTTGAAAATTGATATCTCGACGAGGTGGCATTAACTGGTCTCCATGTAGCTCCGACTTGACACCAATGGACTTTTCCTACGGGACTACCTTAAATCAAAGGTATACAGTAATAATTGTCTATCTCTGGACCAAATAAAAGAAAATATCCTAGAAGAAATGGCACCGATGATGGAAAATACATGCCGAGCAGTTCTCAGAAATGTTGCCTCCCATTTAGAAGAGTGTCAGGGAAATAACGTATCACATTTAGAAAACACAAATTTTAAGAAATAAATTCCCAGGGACTGTACTTAAATGCGAAATAAACTTTTTTTACTTAACCCATTATGCGTACATTAAAGTAGGTTGTTGGTCTAGTGGTTAAGATGCTGGCCAGGGTAAGCACCTATATGCATAGCTTGCTTAACCTTTCCCTTATGGTGCTAAAATAAAAACGCGCGTTCCAGTGCTGTAAACTCAGTGTACATGTAGACTCTTATTCTCACCTCTGATTTTAATGCCTGTTGCTAATTTTGTCGTAGACGATTTGTTGAAAATCTTTTTTTGAAATCACACTGATGTGATATTATTCTTGTGCTAAATTACTTTGTATACTCCATTTTCTTATTCTATCATGCTCAAATTTTGTATGCAAAAGCTAATTAATTATAATGTTGTATATCTCAAACTTATTCAATTATTTTTCCTCGAAAATGATTACTAATGTGGATAGGAGACGGTATGGTGAATTTTGTGCATCAGGACCACGCATCTCATGCTTTCCCTTGAGCGAACCGGAAGACGAAGACGTCACATGTTGGCGCATCCAACTTGGGATAAGGTCTCGTCAAGTAAATAATGATGTGACAATCGGCACACAATATATATATAAGTAAATAATGATGTGACAATCGGCACCTGTGCACTGCTCCTTCGGCACGTACAAATACACGTATTTACAAATTCACGTCAGGTTCTTCGAGAAAACATTTTTTATTGATGCGCATGGTAAATACTTATATCTATATTGTATTTATTATATCCAATATATAAATATATTACGGAGAAACACCTAAAATATGAACTCTGTATTTAGTATATTTATAGAAATATTCACATAATTAGAATGTCAACATCGTAGAGGAAAGGTTAAGCAGATATTGAGTACATAAGGTATCTAGTGCATTTAATTTTATTTTTCCAAGAGCTAAATTATTCTATATCACAAAAAAGAAAATAACCTAAAGAAACTCTACTCTATTAAGGTACAAGTTAATGTTACTATCATTATTAAGTTGTGGAATAACCTGAAGATAGCTATACAACTTAGGTATCAACACAATGGAAGACGATTTGTTATATTATGTTTTAAAAAAATGTAACGCTTTGGGTTTATTTAATTAGTTTGGGCGTACAGAATTATATTCGCTTATGACGCTGTATAAGTTTTCACTGCGACTCGCATGTTAAATTTACTAAATCAAACTACAGTTCAATTATTTTAGTATTCAACTTTTCATCCTACCAAATATATTTCGTGATAGATCAAGATATGTTAAAATCCTTAATTTAAAAGCTACAAAATTACAACCAATTCGTTTTATTTTGTGTTTTATTTCTTGAATAATTAAAGTATTATTTGTAAACGTAAAAATACGGCGTTTTAGTCTGAGTATTCCTAGCGACTTGTGACGTGAGAGATGGCCTATTGTCAAATCGAATAAGATGAAACATTATTCAATCTTTCGGCGAAAGTGGACCGAGTTTCGGTGACATTCAAATCTATACGTTCGTCATTGGCAATCAATCAGATAACAAGTTGAAAACATCTACCACTAGATTTTAATTAACTGTAATAATTTGTGTACCTTATAAATATTTCAATACACACCTAGTATAATAAATGGCATAAAAAAAGTTTACAAATTTAGTAAAATAAATACAACTTAACGAGTAAGATGTCTTTCTTCTTCTTCTTCTTCTATTAATCCACCCTCAGATGTCTTTCAATGAATAGAAAACCAGATAATATAAAAATCAAGCCATCAGTACAGGGACATTGCCACCTCACACAGCTCGAGCTACGCTTGAAATTTTGGGAGAAATTCTTCCGAGTCGTAGTATGTGAAAAAGTAACGATATCGACTGACCTCCTAGATTACCTGAAGAAAGAAAAGGTCTACATCAATAAACCAATAACAATTTCTATGCTACAAGATAATATTAGAATTGAACTTTCTGAAATAACACGTGAAGTGTGCGAGAATGTTATGAAAAATATGATTAAAAGAGCATACATTTGTGCCGCTGCGAGAGACGGCTACTTGGTCAATGTAATATTTCATACATGATAGTAATAAATTAAATAATTGATAAATAAAAACTAAATTAAAAAAGTGTGTTTCATTTTTTAGTTATTCAAAAACAACATCGACCTGGAACATAATATTCACCCTGTATTTGAACATATTAAAATGAAAAATAGATGTAAGCATAAAATAATACATAAGGACACAATTACATATAATTATAAATAAATATTTTCACCAATTTATACAAACATAGTTACAAGAGCTGTGAGAGAACGTGAGAACGTGTTGTGCTAGTAATAATTAACAAAATCAATAAAGACCTATTAAACATCTTAAAAAATAAGGCGACCCCAGTGTCCATGTTAAAATACAAAGTAAAAGAACATATTCTTATCTAATTTGTTTCCCCTTGTTATATTTTATTTATATAAAAAATACTTAACTATGTAAAAGGCAATCTTTAAACTACCATACAGTTTGACAAAATATAAAATTAAAATGAATATATGTGTAATAAAGTGTATGCAGTGTCGTGTTAATGTTTTTTGTAGTTTAGTAATGAAATGTAGAATATATTTAACTCATTCGCTGTGTTAATTCAATCTACGCATTCGTGATATCGGATTCAAGAACGCAGTATTGCTGTGATAGCCACCTAGTCTTGAATGACATGAAAAATATTGACGTAGAATCAAAGAGAGAGAGAGAGTGGTTTAACCGGGCAAGCATTTTAAGTATGCAGTACAATTCTCAACAAAATGCAACCAAATGCAATTATTTACACAAGCCATTTCACAAGATATCTCGAAATCGTGTCGAAGATAAAATGTACAATATTCTCAATAAATCTATAGTATTAAGCAGGGGCGTGCAGTGCATACAATAAAAAAAACTGTGCATTACTAAAAATTTTGGAAAACAAATATAAATTAAATAATTGGATTAATATAAACGGAAACATTATTTTACAATTAGCGGCGTCTGTGTACCAGTAGAAACTTTAATTTCTGAGTTCTAAAAACTACCATGACAACTCATTGTTGTACCCATGGCGCTTTTGTGTATTCGCCGCATTGAGCTATTCACATTACTCTGTTCTGTCTTTAAGCTAGTGAATTACTCAAGTCATATAATTAGCTATTTTCTGAATTGAAAATTCCTTTCGTTTGATCCGTTTTGTATGGAGTCGTTACCTATGCTGTTTTTTTAATAGAATAACATTAGAAAGGCTTACAAATGAGTGTAAATTATTGAAGTGTCTACTTCCTCTTTTACTAATTCGCGAATTTTCTGTTCTTTATTCTTGTTCTTTAAATTTGGTGCGTGGATTGGTTTTTAATTTGAAAAAAACAAAAAGCAATTGGCAGAACTATTGCCTACGTTAACCTTTAATAAAAATAATTATTTCCTTGAGTTATTACGTGAAGTATTCTCAAACAATAAATGAATCATGTTCAGTCATAAAAAGTGTTCTTAAGAACGTCCATACATTTTTTATATGGGTAAGAATATATTATTTTACGTTAAAAGTTAAACTTTAAAAACACTATTAATAGTACTCTAAAACTACAAATAACAACATGGTAGGGTGTATAAACGACGGATTTATTTTTAAGACGTTGGTTAAACGAAAGTACATATATTTTGTTACATATATGATTGTATAATGTCATTGGTAACAGCAAAACCTGAATCTATACCTACTGCACGCCACCGATATTAAGTATTCATACATTATACGTAATACTTAGACTAAAAATTACATATACGTGACTGTTAACCCTCTCTACACGCCACCACAGAGACTTATAGAAAAAGTAAGGAGTCCGCATACGCAGCGTAAGGTCGTCCCGCGGTAAGTTTGGCGAATTCGCGGGAGAAAGGGGATATTAGAATTAAGTGGGATATTCGGGGAACGAGATGGGATATTTGGGGAAACCGGCGCGCGGTGAGGAGAATTTAGAGCAAACGAGAGCGGAATGCTTGGAATACTGAAGGACATTGAATGGCGTCAGCGCCTCCCCAAAAATTGAGCTTTTTGAAACGGTGTCGAAATGGCTGTGATCATTTGTATTTTGCACGCTTTTCTGAAGTATCAAATTTAAGAAATAAATTTATATTATCGAGCATTTCGTTTATCGACATTAATATAAAAGCGTCGTCAAAAAGTCCGTTATTTTTAATATCATTTAAAGTATATTTTCCATCGTTTACTAGTTTGTTATACTTTGTTCATTATTATTTTGATATCATGAGGAAGCTAGTGACTTTTCAATTGAAATGTATTTCACAAATAACAGATATATCACAGAAACGAAGCTATTATTTTTTTTATATTTAATGAAAATATATGGAAGTATAGATATTTACACGGCATTCAACCTGTCTTCGGCTGGCTTAAGTTATCACTTTATATAAATTTGTGTTCACCATTCTCACTTATTAATCAATCTTCATATCCATCAAATTTTTGAAAGTTGTATATGTGTTAATATGTGGAAACACTTTGAGTATCACTACACTATCGTCATCTATGGACTAAATTTAATAATTCAATGACCTGAAACAGCATATATGTCACAATGAGAATCTAATATATTTTTTTAATTATTTAAAGCAATATTCTTTATCTGTAAAATATTTTTAACACATACTAGAATACGCCTGAAAAATCTTTTTTTTAGAATTTTATATATTTTCTTATTTTAAACAATATATTATTAGGAATATTTTAATATGTCCAAGAACACACAATTACTGGATTTTCACCTATAAAGACAGGTGGTCGTAAGCCCTGTAATTACCCGCACTTCCATATATTTCAATTAAATATAATTTTTTTAAATAGCTTCGTCTTTATGATATGTAGGTGAAAATCCAGTAATTACGTGCTCTTGGACATATTCAAATATTTAAATGTATTTCATTCAATGCATCTCTAAACCCTTGTGATGAACCATTCTATAAGGTAGATTCAACTATCATACCATTTAACTATCATACCATTCAACTATCCATAACTATACAACTATACAAATTTTTCAATATTATCCCAAAATGCCAGTCGTCATTTCAGAATATAGTTATGTGGTATATTTAATACAATTTAAATGAATCTACTTGAAAGACGTACAGAAAAAATCTATTTATCGAAATAATATTATTTAAATGTTAATATATCTAGTTGATTCATTTTATTTGTACATAAATTTATTTTTCAACGCCAAAATAAACTACCGCCTATGGGTTGTTTTTTCAATACCGAACTCTTCAAATAGTCAATGAGTAAAAAGACGTAAATTGCATTCATCAATAAATATTTCCATTTTATCTATAAATGCTATTTATATTCATCGACTTATTTTGATGTTTTATATATTAGATCTTTCTGAGTTTCTCCACGATTGATTTATACATAATTGTCTCAAATTATAATTGATCTTAAATTTTCAGTTTTATTAAGATATTTATTTTTTCATTGTCAAAAAAACGTTACAAATCAGAAATAAATATATTTCCAACTGTCAAGGAGTTTTTTTGCTATTTATCAGTAAAGAATCATTTTCACTAAAAAAAATTTGTGAATGGACTTGACTTACGATTCATTATAAATCTTGGATACTCTATCTCCAAAATAACTAATAAATAGATACGTAGCTGGGACACTGAAATTTATCGTTCGTACGCTGCTAAACAAATTGCAAGATTCCACTCTTACGCAATACAAATGAGTCCAACACTAACTTTGAAGAAATAAAAAAATGGCTTATTTCGAATGAATTTTCTCATTTGTTACATTAATTGGAACAAAAAAAATTCCTTTCTGGAGAACTAATTTTAACATTTTGTTTTTATGTAACAAAAAACTCAATTTATTAAATTAATGTTGGCTATTTGTTTAATCTAGCTTAAATAATAAGTTTACAGTTAGATTTCAAACCGGAATCTGATTAATACAAAATTTAATACATGGGATATCAGGTAAATTCAATTAAAAGTTTACTACACTTTGATAACATCAACAGCCACAATGAACTCATTGTCGATTGATAGAAACACAATATGTATTTTTATTAAATTAGAAATATTGTAATCTTTTTTGAAAAATCTAAATACTTACGATCTTGCATACGATAAGTAAGCTATTTATATATATATATCACCATCATCATGCCATATTGTAACATTATCCAAGACACAGACCTCTCGAAACCTATTGATGATAATAACTATCGCCGCTAGGGTGACGAGATCCTCCGGAATTATAATTTGTCGCCAGGTGGCATATAGAATTATAAGTTACGTAAAAAAGAATGTCTGATTTCAAATATGTTTGCTTATAAAATAGTTAGGTTAGGTTGTACTCTTGTAGCCTGCATTCCTTTTTTTAAATATATTCTACTTTAATGTTAATTTTAGCATTACGGAATAACTGGTCATAGCAGCACGGCAGTCAACATTGGTCATGAAACGGCCACTACACTACCTAGCTTTTGCTATTGTGATTGCTTTCTGTTATTATTTATGGTTTAGATTTTTATTATATAATATTCTTACATCTACATACTTTTATATAATATATTTTGCACTTGTGCTGTTTCCTGGATAATATCTGCCGGCAGTGGTGCTCGGGTAGAGAATCACCTTCACGTCTTTTTTTTGAGCCCGTCTTGTTTCCCGCGAGGGAGTGTTTTGTGTACTCTCCCCTGGTTAACCCTGTGCCCCGCGGCATCTGTGTGTTACTACTGTATAATAAATAATAAAGAGTTTTACATGAGGTCAAGGTGTAATGAGGTATGTTTTGGTTGGCGGCCGTGCATCGTTGCTTGGACGCTTGTGCGCTAGGCCGTGTTGCATGGTCGCCTGTTTAGCATAAACAAATGCCAACCTGGCGGAGATGAGTAGGACCGATATAGAAGCTTTTGCTTATAAACGGTTCTGAGTTAGCGCGGTAGGTTCCCTAATTAGATAGATATCTTTGGTAAAATATAAGGATAATGAATTTCCATATCCATTAAATACTAAAGGATAATTATTTTCAAAAGCCTTCACGCCAGCCTTAAGATACTTTGGTGTTAAAATTATGTACATAATACGTAGGACGTCATATTGTGTACATTAAGTTTTCAAGTGCTTCAGTCTGACACAACCCACGTGTTTTACAACATGGCCCCTGTGCAAATGTATCTGAAATAGTGAACCATGGCTTGAGTCGTGTTGTTTGTGTAGATACGTTGTTTGCGCACGAAGCTGGGGCTAACGGTGAACATTGTGGACAAGGCCCTGTGTACACCCCGCTATTTAGTATGCCAGGGGTGAAATAGATAGGAGGCACCCCGCTTAAGGGTTAACTGGAGAAGGATGCGCTGCCTCGGAGGCAATCATTTAAATCGTTTCAATCACATTTAACGAATGAGGAAATTTATATGTGCACGTGACTCAGATGGGGTGAGTAATTTTTGTTTTTTTTTATACGTATAAAACGTAAGATTTCGCGGATTTCTGCACAAGTTTCCGTTATGAATAATTTGTTTTAAAGGAACTTTTTATTAAACTTATAAATAAAATCCTTAATATTATTCGAGCAATTTTGTATCAAGTAATAATTTGATTTAGGTACTAAATTTATTTTTTAAATAATTATTGTTTTTTAAAAATAGATTCTGTTAAAGAAACAATAACATAAAGTTTTTGATTAGTATTGACATCCTGAAGAAGAAAATGATATTTTTCAAAATCGGTAGATGTATTTAAACTCAATAAGTGGTTAATAAAACAATGTTAACAAATAAATTAAGTAATTTTTTTTTAAATGAATATTTTGTAGATAGATAGTTAACATTTAATACCATTTTTTTCAGAAATATTCTACTCACAATTATCAAGACTAAACCTTGTTTCTTAATATTTCAATACGATAGTTATTAAAAAGTGTATAATTAATATTAAAAAATATCCAGTTTACAAAAAGCGGGTTAAAAACTAGTTTGAAAAAAACTTAATGATTCAAAATAGTTGTTTTAATGGTTCATGACGCTATATTTGATAGATTTTCAAATTCAAATATCTGGAATTACGAGTGGCATCTTCTGCTATTTTATTTCATTACTATCTAAATCTTTTTTTTCTGAAAATATTATATGTTATATTTTGGATAAAATCTTTTACACGATCATGTTCATAGATTTGTATACCTCTTTATAATAATAGATTTATATCGTCATTTAAATGACAGACCAAATTTCGAACCACCTTCCAATGTATATCTTACGGGGATCATGAAGACTTAGAGAAGCTGCCAGATTGTGGTGGCAGTGAACGATGTTATATTAACTTCGGCTTAAAACAATGAAACTTTTATGGGCCTTGAACCCAACACTTATCGCCTGAGTGCACAAATCTAGACTAATAACGCTGGTATCAAGTAATTAAAATAAGTGTATTTTAACTTCAGCATGTAGCAGATTAAGAAATTAACATTGCAACGTACAACTAACGATAATATTACATTAGGGAAATTAATCATTTTCTCGGACTAAATGATTTCAAAATTACTGTATTTCTAGACGTTTGGGGTGGGTTTCGATAGACCAGCGTATCGTCACTCATCTGCCGTCACGTCTCCGCAATATAAACCTACTCGGGACGCCATTTGTCGCGTATTGTGGCACATTATTCGGCGGTAAATTACAGCGTCGGCGTCGCGCCATTCGTTTACAATGTCGCGTCATCGCGCACTTAACCATAGACACCGAAATATGGCAGAATAATATGTCTTCATTTTGAATTTAGAGTCAGAGAAAGACATGGACAAATACTCTCTAAATTAGTAATCATTTTTGTCTGTAGATGTTGGCTTCCTTTACAGAAAATGTTTTGAACATAACATCTAGATTCTAATTAATTAACTTACCATCAAGCCGTTTCTTCGCAGGAGTAGTCAGAAAAGATAGATCTTCTATTCTGACACACAGTTCTCGCCAGATCCACATTCATACATTTTCTCATACAAGCTCGCCGATTATTGAGGCTTCTAACAGGACCATCCTCCAGTATCTAGTTTACCTGGTCGTGCCAAGTCTTCCGCGGATGTCCTCTATTTCTTTTTTCTTTCATTTAAAAAGTCAAATTATATTAAATATTATTATTGAGTTCTGCTAGTTTGCATAAGCATTATTATATGTTAAGATCATTTTCAAACAGTGGATAAACCACGTAAAATCGACTTATTTAACTGATTTTAGTTACCCCTTCCTCTATCCATGTATAATTAGGTGGTTTCGGTGGAATCAATGTATTATGTAACCGACCTAATTACCCATGGATAGAAGAAGGGGCAACAAAAATCAGTTTAATAAGTCGATTTTACATGTATTCACTATTTGAAAATGGCCTTAACCGCCGAAACAGCTGTAACACATAATAATGCTTACGCAAACTAGCAGAACTCAATAATAATATTTATTATAATTTGACTTTTTAAATTAAATTAAAAATAAATATGGAGTTCTACAAACTAAACACAATAACGATAAATAAAAATCCTCTATTTCTGGTGCCATCAACACTTGTGTCATATATCTTTCTTACCATTTTCTTCTCAAACATCCGTTACATATGACCAAACCACCTAAGTGATCCTTTATTAATATTACTTACTATACTAAGATCAGCTTTACATTCTGTATTTAAATATTTACTAAAATAAGATATTAATTATTTTTGAGAGAATAGTTACTTTTTCCCTAGCGAAAAAAATATATTAGTTCTTCGATTATTACCAAATATTTATTAGGTATAATACAATCTCTGTCCAGCAAGTTTAAGGGAATTTGTATTGTGGTGAAAGAAAGTGTGAGTTATGTCAAAATGTGGTCACCAGTTATAGGGGTTGTGTTTATCCGTGTTGTGATCGGTTTAAGTGTGAGGCTGGGGGCTCCGCTGTAGTTAGATGATCGCGGAGTGTGAGAAATACGTGTGATGGCAAACTAGAGCAGGCTATGGGAAGAGAAACTACTAACGGTTGACACGGGATTTATTCAAGACTGTTATACAAAGTTACGTTTATGTAGCTACTGAAGACTGATCTAGAGTTTGTTTTTGGGAAGACGGCAGGTAGACAAGAAACGCTTACGCGTCGGTCTTCCGCTTGATGTTATTGTCGCATGTCTCCTGGCGTCGGTACCAGGAGTGTTTATGACTGTTGAGAGCTGGTTTAACAACCAGGTATCGGTGAGGCGCGTTCGGATCCTCTACAGGAAGATCAATGTTAATGTATTAGCTAACATATTATTAAGTCGATAATTATATATTTATTGTCGTTTCGATTCGTCATAATTACATTTTTTTTTTATTACATTCAGTCGTTATTAACATTACCATCATAATACCATCAAATGTTGGCTCCGGTATCATCGTACCAGAGCCACACCTGTACAATTTGACGTGAGACTCGTCATCACATTAAATTCAGAAGTCAGCCAGAAAAAAGCTATAAAAATCAAAAGGAGAGGGTAGACGTCACATTCATGTGTTGAAGTCGCAGAACTCGGTCACAGTCCGGCAGAAATTCACCCTGTCCAGGTCGCAAGAGGTGCGAGGGAGAACCAGTAGAATGCTCCGTTAGGTTTTTCTAGCCACTGCTCTTCCCGGCATCGTCCATCCCATCAGCCCCCAACGAGAGACCCATACCCTAATAAATTCCAGAAAATGTTCCAGATTCCTTCCATTCTTTCTGATCCCGCAATTTCATAATCACATAGTACCAGAAGATAATTATATTATTTTAATAAGATAAACGGTTATTTCAGTACAAGTATCACATAGTTAAATATGAATGTCAGTGGATCAAAATATGTTTTAGTTCTGCCAATTTTGCATTCCGTTTAAAATTTAAATGCAACGTCAATTATGAAGTTTTAATACTGCATATTTTATTATATTCATCAATTTCAATCAATTTTGTATTAGTCTTGTGGCAAACGCCACCGGACCGATACGAAACAACACAGATAAAATGGATTTACATGGTGATTTCATCATGTCTAGAATGAAAACACGCGTTATAAGTCGCCGCTCACTGGACGATGTGCGCACGCATCACGCTATGAGATGGGGACCACTATTGCCTTCCAACTCACACCCCAGAACATATGCTATTCAAATACCGGCCCGGGGACATCCGCTCCTGTTGTAATTCCAGGGTTTAATTGCACGCAGTATACAAATATTCAGGGGCGTGCACTGCATACAAGCAAAAAATCTGTGCATTACTAAAAATTCTGGGAAACAAATACAAATTTAATAATCAATATTTTATAATTACGCTAGCGCCCACCGTGTATCAGTAGAATCATTAGTTTCGTAGTTCTGGATCCTACCGCACGATGCCACCGGAGCGCTGTAGTCCTCTACTGGGTTATTCTTAATTTCTTGCTACTACAATTGCTAGCCACTGTTTAAATCTATCGTTCTATTCAAGCCATTCAATTGCTACTTACTGAATTGAAAATTCCACTCGGCAGTCAGAAATGGATCAGCTGATCCATGTGTACGGAGTCCTTACTTATTTTGTTCCCTAACAGAATGACATTTGAACTTGGCTTAGAGCTGATAGAAGCATCTACTTCTTCATTTACTAATTAGCAAAAAAAATACTACCTTACTAAACGTCTTGTTTTTATGATTGTTCTTTGCGCTCGAAAATAATGCATTTTTATTATGATTAATTTTACTTAAAGTCATTGGTTAAACGAAAGTTCATGAACATATGTAGCATATACATAATATACTATATAGTATTATATAATATTATAGTAACAGCATGCACGCCACTGCAAACTACTGCACGCCACTGCAAACGTTGTAATATAATTACATTATGTACACATATTTAGTAGTAAATGTATCTTTAGTATTGCTTGTTGAATATATGTCGGACTTTAAAAATTACATCTTATTACGAACCATATTTATATATGTATTTTTTTTATCTCATATTGTTTAGCTTAATGATTGCTTGATTTGATTATTGCATCAAAAAAAATAATTATTTAGGAGAACACATTCTCATTGTGAAGTTGTAATTCTATTATTCTGTAAAAATAAGATAGATGGCTCTTTCAAATAATGTAACGATTAAACGTATTAATATCAAAAAGGTAACATATAGGTTCCAAAATTGTCGCTATAAATATTGTCGCTGTAGCATAGTTGGATAATGCACCTTCCCCGGTTAGGAAAGAGATCCAGGTTTGAATCCCGGTGGCGCGACAACAATATTTTTCGATAAAATTGATTTTATATGTATATTTTTCTAATTAATATATTTAATTCATATTTTAAATACATTCTTGTTATTAAAATCAACAGTACAAAAAATGAACAGATGCCGTAAACAAAAGTATAACTAAATAATAGAATATTGTTTTCAAAAACCCGTACATATTTAAATAAATAATCATATCGTGTAAATTCGTACAGCAGCCAAACACGGCTGTATTGTTACTACCGCAGCTTTTCACCCTTACTAAACTTCCCCAAACAACTTCAAACAGTAATTGACACTTCTTCCACTTTCCTACATCGCCACCAACACGTGACGTTGCTGGCTTAATTTCTGGCGAATCAAAAGCGGATTAGCACGCCCCCTTGCGGTAATCTTTCCCTCCCCGGTGAGATTACGCCAGACAGGAACCGGTTAACTCCCGACCGGAACAGCGAACCGGTTCAATAGTCGGACCGGAATTAAACAAACGGTCTGATTCAATTTCGACCACCTGATGGGTTTCAATTAATTTAGTTTTGCCGATTGATTTAAATTTTAAGGACGTGATTTACTTTGGTATCGTTTCGGAATAATTGGAATCGTCTGCGAATGTTTGGACAGGAGGAACCGAGCTCTAGAAGTCTGAGAGCTTTCTGGGAGTGGAATATTTGGTTCAATTGGGTTCAATATTCATAGAAATCGTGAGCACTTAATTTTAAAAGGCGCATTTCGTTTAGTAAAAAAGTTGAAACAAATTTCTGTTTTTAATAGCTACCCGTAATAAAAATGTTAATATATTCAAAGCCTTATTATTTTTTATTTTTTGTGTATTGTAAAATGATTTATGTATGTAAATTTTCTTTAAGAAATAACGAAAAAGTAATAAAATATGTATTTTATAAAATTTCTAGCATATTTATGCCAGTTATCAAGATCTTCGAATTTTTCTGGATTAATTTTAGTCTTGCCAATGTATCTAAAAAGTTTTTACGGCCATTCATGTATAATTTTTTTCTGAAGTATTCTGCCGTATCACCATGCTTTCAGGCTGACGTTTCGGATTCCAATGTACGGTCGATGTCGTTGATGCGCAACAGTGACATTATATTTCCGAAACGTCTGCTAGTGACGTCACAAACACATTACAGAATAGCCCAGAAAATCCTGCACAGAAGGTACGACATAACTTTCGAAGATTAAATATTTTACGTCAGTTTCATATATATATGTGTATGTGTGTGTGTGTGTGTGTGTTATGAGTATAATTGTATATTTGATTATTTTTGTGAAAAATATATTTTGTGTTAATGATGTCTCAATAATTATGACAAGTTATAAATATGAATTAAATATATTAATTAGAAAGATATACATATAAAATCAATTTTATCGAAAAATATTGTTGTTGCGCCACTGGGATTCGAACCTGGATCTCTTTCCTAACCGGGGAAGGTGCATAATCCAACTATGCTACAGCGACAATATTTTTAGCGACAATTTTCGAACCTATATGTTACCTTTTTGATATTAATACATTTAATCGTTCTATTATTTGAAAGAGCCATCTACCTTATTTTTACAGAATCTCAAATACCTTTGAGTACATATACGATATTTAAAATATCACAGACCGTCTGTTCTGAATAATTACAACTTCACATTAAGAATGTGTTCTCCTTATAATTATGACAAGGTTTATCATGGAGAGAGAAAGTCAGGATGAGGGCATGGGCATGTCCTACTCTATCGGCATAAAAATATATGTTTGTATTACATATTATACAAAACAATATTCATATTTATAAATCTGAAACTGGATTATAAGTTTCTCTCATTTTTTTAAATGTTGTATTCCAGGCCGATGATGTTTTTAAATATCTAAGAAAAAAATAATATTTGTTTTATATTTATCAATTATTTGTATTATTACAATTATGTATGAATTATGAAATTGTCCAAGTGGCTGCCTGTGGCAGCAGCACAAATGCGTTCTCTTTTAACCACATTTTTCATAACATTCTCGCACACTTCGCGTGTTATTTGAGCAATTTCATTTTGAATATTGCTCTGTATCATCGGAATTGTTGTTGGCTTATTGGCGTAGACCTTTTCATTTAAGTACCTCTACAGAAAATAGTCAAATTAGGTGATCGAGGAGGCCAGTCAATATCACCACTTTTTGACATTATGCGGCCGGGATAAATTTCTCGCAAAATTTCAAACGTAGCTCGAGGTGTGTGTGAAGTGGAACCGTCCTATTGAAACCACATATATTGCAGACTCAATCGATCTATTTCGGTCGCTAAGAAGTTTTCCAACGTGTGACGATAGAGATCACCATTAATAGTTAGGGCATTGCCATTATTATTTAGATAAAATGTGTTAATGACTTTAACACGTTGTTGAAT
Source organism: Eubasilissa splendida (assembly GCA_031772225.1). Taxonomy (NCBI): domain Eukaryota; kingdom Metazoa; phylum Arthropoda; class Insecta; order Trichoptera; family Phryganeidae; genus Eubasilissa; species Eubasilissa splendida. Next base: position 24,725,695 of record CM062858.1, on the reverse strand, counting down.
CGTTAGATAATTTATAATAAATTGTAATTAACAATTCTATACGACTACTAAATATGAACTAACTCATAAACATGGCAGCCAAACAAAATCGACCTGGAACATAAAGTTCTATGTTAACCTCTCTAATAATTGCCATGATTTTTGCCAATTTAATTTAAATACAAATACACATTTATCCATTTAGAATTTAATCTGTAATTCTTAAAAAAAAATTTGACTAACCGTAAAAATGTTACAAGGTATTGCGCCACAACGTTGTTGAGACCCACTTACTTTTCATACAAAAAATAAAGATCCAAACTTTTTCAATTTGACCCCTAATATGAATGAATAATTTAAACAGCCCTCCGTGAAAAAGATCCAGAAATTTACATCATAACTATAAAATTACCATCCCTTTGTCTACGCCGGGTAGGTACCACCCCACAGTCTCGTGTTAAAAATTACACTTCTACACTAATTACACGCTAAAGCTGTTGAAAGAATATCCTTGTAACCCATAAATGGTGAAGCGGACGGACCATTTATTAAGTGCGAAATTACAAGGAAGCTGAAGGGTTTTAGTCTGAACCAGGGGCGGCTTCATTATTAGTGCCATTGCGCCCACCGCCAATATTACTTCTTAAAAACACAAACTATAAACTAAACATGATTTTCAAAAGCGATCTTCTATTGTGTGCAAATGCATACTTCTTATACTGCAAAACACGGAAGTCTAAAAAGTATCGCAAAGGAGCATGTTTATTTTGAAAAATAGCAACCTCTCGTGAACATTATAACAAGCTTGTTTTAATAAAAAAATATTTTTAAACGTCTATTTTCATGAATCATTCGTATCCACTGATTGGCATCCGCCTATCATAAGTCGAGGTTCGGTTTTAAATATTTAATTGAACTTATGAATATTTTCTTCGAACTAGAAAAACATATGTATCTAAGACATGTGACGCATTTTTTGCATGCCTTGCATTGGTACAGTGTCATTAAGCACCCGCCGCCTCTGGCCTGGGGGGTGCTATCTAACACACCCCTAAATTATGGCCTCTAGTCGTTTATCATTCGGGACTCGGGGGTTAATCCGCGGCCCAATATTTGCATAAGACACTCACGATTATAATGCGTCACTTCCAAACCGACCTCCCTTTGAATAGAGGGAATAAGTTTTCGAAAATGTCAAAAGTTCCTTACCCCGAGAAAGCCGGCAATTTTGGATCGAAATTCCTTTGAAATATTACTTTATTATGCAGTGTCATACGTACGCAAGAATTACTGGAATATTTCAAACATTAAAAACATGTTGATGGAAATATTCATGTTATATTTTTTGTTTACTGTGGTATCTGGAAGGAATGAAAACTTTTTTAGACAAATATGTCAAAGAACATTAAGGAAAGTAGTTAAATATTTTCATTAAATTAAACATTTTTATACGTAATCAAAATTAATTTATTTTGTCCTCCACCACTGGGATTTAAAATAAGATTTCTACTATATGATAGCATATAATAAAAAACTTTAGTTCATTTTATTAATTTAGTTATTTAACATGTTTTCCATAACTGCTATAAGTAAAAAACATTTTAGATATATTCAATTTATTTATTGAATTTTTAGAGTTAAATCATTAAACAAGTACCATTATTACATTTTTTGCAAAAAAAATCGTATAACCTAGTTAACAAAATTTATTAATATACAAATATGTATGTACATGCATATGTATTATTATATATATATATTTACATAAATTTCAATATATTATTACAAATTAAATTAATCAAACAGAAAAACATACAGAATAAATCTATTTATGGAAAAAAATACTTTAATTGCTACCGGGATTCAAACCTGTACATTTTCCTATCCAAGAAAACTCGTTATCCAATTTCGCCACATCAAGTAAACAGGTTTACAACATATTTTAGAAACTATTAAAACTGATTGATCTGTTATTACATTATTAAAAGCAATTTTTGTTATATTTTATTTATTAAAAAAAAAATTGTTGATAAAAACTCAATAATTACTATATAAAAGGCAATCCTTGCCGTAAAACTGTTAATTTGTATTGAAAATACCACAGAACTATGTTCTGAAAAATTGCAACATCACAATAATTATGTATTCTCCTTAAAAATCCAATAAAAATCTAAAAGTGTTTCATATAAATAATAATTGCACGGAGTTTATTTAAATATATATAAATATATCAGAAGAGACATTTGAAATATTATTATTATTAGGAATCAATAAAAAATATAATAGTTAAAAATTAATGCAGTAATACGACAAATGCCATATTTTTTTCTTACTAAACTTTTTTGATGTACTTATTCATTATCTTGTATTTAAAGACTAGAACGATATCTCAACATCTGACAATGATGGTGGCTGTCGTCGTCGAGAGTCATCCTTATAGATATAAATGCATCAGTAAAATGGTAATACTATCCTAGATTTCTGAGAATACTGATCTTTGCAAGATTAATTTTTTTATTTGAATAAAACATTAAGCTATCGTTTATCTATGCAAGTATTTTCGCCCTTTTCCTTTTCAATAAAAAGTTTCTTCATTAATAATTGAATGCTCCCTCTTTAAAGCCCATTGAATTGTACGTACTTCACTTGAGAGTTACTTTGATCCTGTCTCGACATCTTAACAGTATTGGCCAACAGAAATGCAATTACACTCCATCAACACGAGATGCTTTTAACTTCATCTTAGATGTTGAGTTCTCTCTAACCCTACAGAATCTGGAGTTCATATTGGCTTAATTGAACTTAAGCCTTAATGATAGATGGATAGAAATTCAATAGATGAAGGAACAATGTCATTAATATTATTAGAACGAAAAGGGTTAGGAATATTATAAAATTAATTTGGTGTTTCATTTCAAAATTCAATGGATGGTTTTTACTAACAAATATGATATTTTCAAGTATTAATTGACAATATTCCGGATATTTATACAAATATGTAATGAATAACTTATACCCATAATTTAAAAAAATGTACAAATGGACCGAAGTGATTGGGTTTAAAATGACCATCATTCGTCATACTCTTAAAATCAATATATTAATAATATTAGAACACATTCTTATTGTGAAGTTAAAATTATTCAGAACAGACGGTCTGTGATATTTAAATATGAATTTAATATATTAATTAGAAAGATATACATATAAAATCAATTTTATCGAAAAATATTGTTGTTGCGCCACCGGAATTTGAACCTGGATCTCTTTCCGAAGGTGCAATATCCAAAATTTAATGAAAATGAATTGATAATTCTGGCGTCTGCTATCAGATTACTCAAAGGTATTTGAGATTCTGTAAAAATAAGGTAGATGGCTCTTTCACATAATGGAACGATTAAATGTATTAATATCAAAAAGGTAACATGGGTGTAAGGTGTAATTAAAAGATTTTATTTTATAATTTGATAAATTTCTGAGCAATTTCTTGAAAAACCCATAATAGAACGTTAATAACTCATTAAATTATTTATATGCCGTACACCTAATTAAAACGGTTGACTTTCATTCCCGCCGTGCTTTAATAATTACTCAAATGTTGTCTAGTAAAGCGCATGAATGTGCGCCACGCCTAGACACGAGTGCCGCGTCAGGCAGGTAGTCTCCCTGCGATCAGAAGTTTGTCAGCAAATAAAGAAGTACCGAGAGCACCAGTAAATTACCAAAGCCTCGCGAAGCTTCCCTCGCGATGACTTCAAACTTAATTAGAGCGCGGGCAAACGGAAACCCGTAACATGGATAGGGTACGCGAGATCTGTTATGACTGTACCTAATCACATTAATGCACTAAACAAGTATTAAACCCTACTATTATTGTATTTATTTAAATTCTAGGATATGTACGAATGGTCAACATATGACGTTTTCTGTGAAAAGTAGTAACTGTTATATTTTTAACTTGTGCTAATGACGATGCTAATTCTTTGAATAATACCCGTTCGTGGTAACAAAAGTATTTATTCTGAATGCTTCGATACAATGCAGTACAGGTCAATATAATATGGTTACAGTTCAACGGTTCGGAGACAAGAGTCCGCGCCGACTACGGCGCGATACATTTATCTCTTTCACACATTCATCGTCGTGCCAACCTTCGCGTGCTCACGCATTCGTCCCATAGATACAATAATTACCGACTCACAATATAGCAGCATTAAGGTATTCCAATTTTCAAATTTCTTACAATAATCTTTTGTTTATACTATTTTTTTATAAAATATACAACAGTCTACAATTTTGAAAACAAAAATATTGTTTTTTATTGAAAGCATCCGGTATCGATCATGGTACCTGTAAATGTGAAAATAAAACGAAATGTTCTAACGTGGTACATAGTATTCATTTATTTATTGTTGGCAAAACTTATGTTTTTGTAATAATAACTAAACTACGTAAAAACTAAAATTAAACTACCCGTTACTACGTAAAAACTAAAACTATACTACCCTTTTCTATGTTACTGCGTAAAAACTCAAAAAAACTACCCGTTACTACGTAAGAAAACTTGAAATAATTCAACATCTTAAAATACTTTTTTTTTTCTCAATTAATTTTATTACTAAGGAGAAATCATTTTTTAAATTAGTTAAATTGTCCTATTTTTGCAGTAACTAGCTAATACGGCCAGTGCAATCAATGCAGTGCATTGAGGACCAACTTAGTCAAGGACCTAAAGGTTCAGCGTCTTCCCGTAATGCGCCTTCCCCTGTTTGGAAAGAGATCCAGGTTCGAATCCCGGTGGCGCAACAACAATATTCTTCGATAAAATTGATTTTATATGGAAATCTTTCTAATTAATACATTTAATTAGTATATACAGATATATATATATATATAGTAGAGAGATAAAAGTTATAAAGAAGAAAATTTTCCAAGGGAGAGAGAGGGTGAGGGGAATGGAAAATGGAATAGGGAATAAAATATGTGTAATGAAAATAAAATGAAAACATTTTGATTCAAACTCAATTACAACATCACACGTCACACGTTTCTGAACTTTTGTTGTATTATTATACGTATAGCTATTAACGCCTTGTCTCAAGAGACAGAAATATAAACGGTGACGTCACGTCGAGTTAGGGTACTAATGGAGCCGGTTCATCTGATCGAACCATCCGCTTCCAGCCGGCGCTTGCAGCGAGCACGAGATACATCGTAGGCGGAATTGCAGATTATCTGTGCAATTGTCGATGTCGCCTCGCGTGGCGGCCTCTAAATTACTACACTATATCAGATTTCTTTAGACCAAACAAGATATAGTAGCTTCCGAATATTTAAACAGTTTTAAATAATGTTTGATTTAGCTCATGGGATCACGATTTAGATTACCGTCAATTAAAATATTGTAGTTGGATTCATGGATATGTGACATAAATTTTTAATAAAATTTAGTGGGAAATAGATTCCATAATGGACTTTTTATTTATTCTGTTTATGTCATTTATATATAATACGTACATATTATACATTATAAACATTCTTATAAATATACAAAAAAGGCGAACAAGCTTCATAATATAATAGATGTTCACTGTCTCCTTTAACTAGACTGAAGTCTGTACTAAAGGAGACAGGTTCATCCGTTGTCTATCATACAAATAAGAAAACAATTATTATTATTAATATTTTTTTATCTAAACCATAAATATTAGGAATGAGGTAAAAAAATATAAATAAGGTTCTGAAAAAATTCTAATAACATAATAAATAAGTAAAATACTCTCGCTATCCCATGATTGAAACACAATGCAAAACAAAAAATGAATATATAGAAATTATGTTCTGTTCATGTGATCATTTTCATGAATCTTTGCTCAGTTTCCTTTTTGCCAACATCCAATAACTAGCTCCTGAGATTATAGGCTTTGGGGGCCAGAAACATATGAAAGTATTGACCAAAGATTGTTTTCATGTTAGGTTAGGTTAGGTTAGGTGATCCTATTATTTATTTATTTTTTGCTCTCGTAGCATAATTATGAGATGGATTTTGATGAAGCTCTTTGTTAGAATGAAAATAAAGGAACAGTCTTTTTACATAGATTTGTCAAATATAAAGAAACTGACATTGCTCAAACAGTTAGTCAGAAAGAAACCTATATGGTTTTCTGTAAATGATTCTAAGAATGGATTTTTGTGTGATTACTAATTGGTTAAGGACAGTTTTAAGGGGCAGGGACTGTATCCGTATTCCGTAGTGCTTTAATTTTTGATTGTTTGACGCAACCCAATTTGGATCAAGAAAGCTATAAGAACGACAGGAATCTAGTCTTATCTTGATCTCAATCTCATGAGCTGAACGCCGCTTTGCACCTTCTTCGACTCGTACTAAAGGAATATGGTTTCACTGCACTTCGGAGGGTGTCAAATACAGTCGAATTCAATTTATAACGTTAACGCACGGCAATAATCTATCTCGGTGAAACTACGCGCGTGTTGACCCTTTGAGAATCGAATTTGTACACCTTGCCATCTACCCAATGTAACCAGGTGAAAATTCAGCCAGAAAAGGACCAATATACACCATGGCGAAGGTATTGGAACGAAGTCACAGGTAACATTCGACTATTCAAAAAACTCCTTATTTATATAATATTTAAATCGAATATAAATATACATTTTTTTTTTCCCTTTTAACGTAACTAAATATTATTTTGTAACTTAATGTATTATCTATATGGCGAATCGGGTTTTGCACAAACAACCCGTCTATTCTGGAATAAACTTATTATTATTATCAAGCAAACCAAACTTTGTACTACACACATCTGTATTATTTAGATCACGTACATAGTTTCAAGAGATAAAAATGTATACAACACTGTTACAACTGATCGCTCTACATAGATATGAAGCTTTAGCTATCGCTTTACCGTAAGAAAACTGGTTGCAAGTCTTTGAAAACAAAATCTTACGCAAGATGACCTAACCAGAAAATGGAAGAGGTTAAAGAGCCTGATAATCTAAAGAAGATAAGGAAATAAGGAGGCTGTAGTAGGAACGACATGTAGTGAAACTAGATGCGACAGAAAGCAACCCACGATCAATATTTTCTGAGATACATTAGCTTTAAATGGATACGTTTCCACCTATAAAATAAGTAAATACGTCAGTATTTCAAATATTTTAAAGTTCATCACGAACCTAGGTTTAATTAAACTCTTTTCAGTTTAAAATATGTGCCTTTGATTAAAATAATTATTAATATCTAGTTTTAAAATGATTTCGAAGCCTTTCCGAGGGTATTATCCAGTAGCGCGGCAGTGTAGGCAGCCAGCGCTACTTGCTGTTGCTTATTTTATTTATTACCCTCTGAAGAAATTAAACGTTAAATAAACACACCCCCTCCCCCGGGCCGGGAGAAATGTGAGACAGCTGCATTTCAAAGGGAATCCTTATATAAAAAATTAATACGATTTGTTTGAGCGCTTTACAAAGAAAAGTAATCATTTTTTTTTTTATTCAAGTCAAAAGCATTCTCAGTTTTCATCGCGGAAAAATTTCGCTTGATGAAACGTTAATTATACCAGATTTTGATTTCATTGAAATGATTCAGGAATTATTGTATAGAACTTTACCATTAGGATCATTCACGATGGGATGCCCCAGTTTTCAAACCATGTTTTAATTACATTTATTTTATTCGCGCACTGCTGCAATTATGCGAAATTGTATTTATTAATAAAATAATGTCTTTTGATACATCATGAAAATTATCATTTGACCTTGTTCATTTTTAGAAGTAGGTATATGTTTTTTCAATCGTAGAGGTCAAATAATAAATTACAAAGCGGCCTTGAGATTATTTTTTTTACGTAAAAGGCGCAATATAAATAGTCCAATATTATTATTAACACTCTTGGAAAGACTTCTCAAACATATTTTTTATTTATTTTACATTTAACATTTAACACACAATAATATAATACATTTATTAATTTACTGTATGGAATGTAGTAGGTATCCACATCTGATATATAAAACATTGTCATGGCTACTTTGTTAGACTACCGCTAGTATTAATTATCAAACAAATACTTCATGATCGTTACGATAGTACCAACTTACGTCTTGATATTTTAAGTTATTCTTATTGAAAAAGCCACGACATGTCCGAAAATTCGAATACGTCCTTTCATGCCCGGTTAGGTAAAAAACTAATTTATGAATTCTATACCTACTTAAAAAACGTAATTATAAAAATAATAAATATCTAGTATCTATTTTCACAAAGTACAGCACCAAGCAAACATTTTCTAACTTACTAAACTTTAAAATATTATAATTTAATTTAGTTCAATTCCTTCCTTCCTTCCCAGTGAACTGAAACACTCGATATTTACATGTAATCATGAGAGTATAAATTGCATCACCCTATTTTTTTTTAAATTTTAAATTATCTTGAAAATACATGCAATACCAACAGCTGGCAATCCTTCGTATTCCCATTCTTTTAAACGATTTCAAAATTGCACGCGAAATGACAGAATCAAAAGATTCTGCAATTCAGGATGTATCTTGCAAGAAATAAGTCGGACGTTTATTTTCAAATTTAGTATGCAAATGTGAATTTCTCCCGCATCACGAGTGCACAAGACATGTCCAATTATTGGAATTGCAAAGTGGATCTGTGCTTATGCGGCCGCAGCGTGCAGCGCAGTCGGGTGGTGAGGGACGGGGCTGGGCGAGGATGCAGCAGGAACATTTTTCATCCCGAGTCGCGGTGCAGTCGATGGTTGCACCGGATGCATTTCTACTCCCCGCTCACAGCAACCGAACACTTTTCACAAGGGTAGACAAAGTGAGCAATTTATGTTAATGTTTTGATTTGAATCGGGGTATTCAAAGATCTAAAGTTGAAAACATTTGATTTGTTTGCAGTTATTTACTCATCATATATCATTGCTCTCCCTATTTTCATTCAATATATCATCATTAGCAATAATACTTTTTTATATATATTTTTTATTAAAGAAACAATAACCTATGTTTTTGATTAGTTAATGACATCCTGAAGAAGAAAATTATATTTTTCGAAACCGGTAAATGCATTTTAAATCATTAAGTGGTTAATAAAACAAAGTTAACAATTTAAAATAATATACAATTGCGTATAAATTACTTCAATGTACTGACTGCATTCGCCTGCCATCTTTATACATCTAAACGTTAACGCCATTTGAGGAACTTTATACGCGAGCATTTATACGAGTGGAAAATTATACGCTAAAAATTTGTACGATGTTGTACTTTATATTGACAATACGTTCGCTATTAATAAACTGTTATGAAAGAGATTTTTATAGTTGGTTGAGCGTGGTTTATTGAGAGATCGTCCTTGGTATATAAATGTATTTTCGTATAAAGTATACCACCGTACAATGGGCGACGAATACACTTTTGAATGTATAAAGATTTTGACGAAATAAAAATGTTGTCGAAAGTCCATTATTATCTGTCAAATAAATATCAACGCTTGTAATCGGTTTCTGGTTTATCCGATCATGTCAGGTCTTTCGTCTCTATTTCTAGTCTCATCAACAATCACGTGGTATACTTATCCTCAGTTATCTATTTCGGTAAGCTGTCAACAGTATTCTTGTTTATTTATTATTTAGTCTGTCATAAAAGGATTTGCCACATATACGCCTGAGCGATATTTCAGCGGCATTTTCAATCATATTAAATATTATTTGTGGAAATGCTTAATATCTTGAAAGTGTTATAGCTGTTATTATGTGTTATTATGTGTTATTATGTGTCTGATTGGTCTACCGGTAACTGACCTAGTAATCAAGTCATCGAAAGATCGAGTCTATTCCCGGGAGACCATCAAGTTCATAACTCAATCGTTCAGATTAATTTGAAAATAATAAGTGTGTACTAAATAAAGGGGCGCTAGAAGGGGGGCGAGGACACCCTTTCCCGAAACCGTCCTAGAAGTTTGCAACTTCTTTTATCGGTTCTACACACAGCGCTATAAAAACGCAAAATCTATAATTAATAAACACAAAAGAAAAAAAGAGAGAGAAGAAAAAAAAGGTAATGTAAGATATTGCAAAACGAAGAGAGATTACAGAGAGCGTACTCGATAGTTAGCCCTTTAATGGCTGTCTAGTACCCACTGGTTTCTTTACTTCCGTGCATAACACTTGATTATCTATTTATTTGTAATATTATTATATATCTGTATCTTATAATAAATAAAGAGAGCACTTAAAAGAGCGCAGGAAGGTCTAAATTAAAATAAGAATATACTCTGACATGTACTTCATATATGTTTTTTATTTAAATAGATTAAAAATAAGTTTTACGGTTAGCTGCACAATCACAAAAAAATTATTTACAAGGATTACATTGTTTTTCCAAAAAAATCAGTTGTACCATCTGCGGCTTTAAATTTAAAACACCGCATCCCATCCCATCCCATGGTGATGATGATACTGTTTTTTATAGCACCGTTTTCGTGACAGTTTTGCTTCAAGGGCGCTTTACAAAATTAATTGAATAAAAAATGAGTCATTAAACCACTCGTTAACTCTAGCTGGTCCAACACGATATATTTAATGATTAATAGGTTTTTATTATTCATCCCTTAGCCCTTCTGTTATAAAAATTGGGGTACACATTGCAGCCTTATAAAATCGTTGATGTAAATGATGAGCTATAGTAATCAATGTTACTGATGAATCTAAAACAAAATAAGATTTGTTGTATTTGAAAAGTCTTCTCCGGCCACTTTAAATCTATATTGATCAAACTTTTTGCTTAAAAAAAACGGAAAAAATTACTATCATTATTGCATATTTTAATATTTATACAGATAGGTCCAACAACAACTTTAAAAAATATATATTTCATAACTTTTATTTCGATTAATGTCATTCTAACTTACTATCTAATATAGTTAAAATTTAATTTGCTGACAACAATTATGTAATCAATCTAAAATATTCCTAGTCACGCCCTTTCTATTACCATATATTTGAGTACATTTTGTATTCTAAATGATTATATTAGAAATACAAATTAAATTAATAAGTTATACAAAAAAAATCTATCTATCGAAAAAATAATTGGTGGCAACCGGGATTTTAACCTGGTATTTTTCTTATCCGGGTAAAAGCGTTTACTATTTTCGTTATGTCAACCAATTACGTTTTCGATAAATTTGGAACTTATATTCTGAATTGAATTATACTCATATATTATATGAATTATATTTTGTAGTTCTTTATAATTAATACATTTATTATTCTATTTTTAAAAGTAACCAATTTGCGATCAATCCTAAATACTCTTTGAGATGCAAGAATTAAATTAATCATAATTAAAAATACCCCTGAAATTGCAACTTCACAATTATATTAGAGTCCATAAAACTGTTATTTTGTGTAGACGCACGAATGCCTGAATCCTGAAACAAATCCAAGCACAGCAAGCCTTATCTACAATAAAAGTCAACAAAAGATTCTTCCAATCATTTGGTCACATCATGCGTTTAAGTGACAGGCTTGAAAGGGAGATTATAGATCACAACTTTAGGCTAAAGAAGACCTGAATGAGTGAGCGGTGGATAGACGCGTTACATCTGGCTATGCTGTGAGGGCAACCCAGGACCGGAACCTGCGGAGGTGCATTACGAGACGATTCTCATCTGATTGAAGTCACTACACGAGTACGTCAATACTGACATGAAGAAGGAAAGAAAAATATGACAATTATAATGTTAATGTATGAAATCACAAATAATTATGAAAATATTTTGTGGTCTAGCTATCATTTATTTTATTCATAATTAATTTTCATACACGAGATGATTTCTTTAACAAAATCGATTTTTTTTCTAATTTATTTATTATGTAAATAATACATTTTGATTTATTACAAACCCACTCTGCGATAGATTGTAAGGGTAGATTTGGCTAGCTCCGTGCTTACCACCCGACAGACTGCGAAGGGATGATTCCTGAGGGAAATACGACCCGATGGCAATGTGATGAATTTTCAAAATTTCAAGCTTCAGACGGAATGCTTCCTGGGACTTAATGTTGTTTGAACTGAGATATCTCGGCTGCTAACAGCCAAAACGTTATTCCGTTTTGAATATTTTACTTTCGTGATGGTGCCATACAGTTTTCAACTAAATAACCTGTACCTATTAAGTTATGTCTAGACGGGGATAATGAATTAATTATAAAAGTAGCTCGCTTAGAAAATTGAGTTAGTCTTGAGAAATAATTTTAAGTAGATTTGCATTTCCTGCATTATCAAAGAAAACTGCAAATGACAGATTTTAAACAACGGATAAAATTTTAATTACATTTTTGACGAATTTCTGAATGCTTTACATTTCTATTCAGTGATTAGATATTTTGAGTCCAAAATATAATACAAATTAAACGAATTAATTAGAAATATGCTAGTACATATACATAAAAAAAACTATTTAACTAACGAACTAACTAACTTACCACCACGCGGAGGTAGGCAGAGAGGATAGACCGCCACACTCTTCTGTCCTGACACAGAATTCTCGCCTCATCCACATTTACACATCTTCTCATACAAGCTCGCCGATTATTAAGACTTCTAACTGGACTATCTGGTTTATCTGGTCGTGCCATATCATTCTCTCCTCATTCATCCGTACCTATTTACCTATTTTATACTAACTTGTATTCTGTAGATTTTTGTAATTAATATATCTATTATTTTATTTTTAAATGTAATCAACTTTATTTAATAATTCTATACTAAAAATACTACAGAACTATGTTCTGATATTGCAACATTACAACAAAAATGTGTTTTCTTCAAAATATAATATATTATTATTTTTAATATTTTAAAATAATTTAAAACCTATTATAAAACTTTTTTTTTAATATCAAACATCACACATTAAAGGCATGCTTATTAGGTGATTTAACAATCACCGAACATACGTAAGTATGTATGAATGTGGACAAAACAGAAGGGTATAACACAATATTTCATCAGGGAAACAACATGACGGCAAGTAATAACAAAAAATAACGTACGCTACTTATAATTTTTCATTTTACATATTTAATATAAATGTTTTTTTTCAATATTTTTTAATTACTGAGGAAACTTTTATTTCTGAAATTAATGACTGTAAAAAATATTATAATAAACACCCAGGTGTGTACAAAATACTATGAACATCTCAAAATCTACATAATAAATATTCCCCCAATAGCACATTATCATGTATAATAATTTAGATTTCTAATAATGATTTATAAATATTATTTTTTTTTAAATAAAATTTAATAATAATGTAATACTATAATTACAAAATTAAAATAATTTATTTTTATCTACCTGTCTAGTGCTGAATAAATTAAAATCGACGGTGAAGATTTTATAATTTTTATATTTCTCTATCACTTAAACGGTATTAATGTATTAAATTGTGCTTTAAATAATGTGGTGTTTATTATTGGAAAATGTATATTAAGTGTGAATAAACTTTGAAACCATGTACGACACGGATTGATCGTCTAGCTATTGTTATAAGAGAATCTTGGTTTTTTTGTAATTTTATATATTTTTGGATTCGGTTTACAACTAAAATGTATTCAAACTTCACAAGATGTGAAAGTAAAAATATTTAAAAAGTCAAGTTTCATTACTCTTAGTGAAAAAAAACAATACACAATTTTTCTTCCGTTAAAAGTCAAGCGCTCATAAAATAACACAAAACCAAAGTTCCAGCAAACAGAAATCTGGCAACACTGAAAATTGAAAATCATTTTCTTGTGCACTATTTATTCAGCGTATTTGCATAATAAACGAGAGTGGCGCAGTCGAGACAGAGAGAGGCAAAAGTTGAGAGAATGAGAGTAAGGGAGAAAATGAAGCGGGATGAAAAAATAAATGACATCGTCACCTCTGTTCGTTCGGTTTTGGATGAACGAGGAATTGTACGACATGTCAATGATTTGAATAACAAAACTTTGTAACCAGTGGCGCACAAGAAACGAAAATGCTAAAAAATGTAATTAAAATCTCCAAAAAATTACACGCCTCTAAGATAACTTACAATCATTCTTATAGTACCGTTATATTGCATAGTATATTACACATTGTATTGTCGCATTTCTGTCGCACACGGCAGTTCTAGAAAACGTTTGTATGGTATTTGTTTGGGTCAGTTGGTTTAATTAAGTTGGTAACAGTGGAGAAAAATAATATGTACTTTCCCCCATCCCCGTCGCTACGTCACATTCTCCCTCTGATATAAATGTGTATTGAATTGAACGCCATCCGTTCCAAATTTAGCTTAGTTACACTCTAGAACCCTGAAGAGTCTACATAACTCCCTCTGCCTGGATCAAATTTAGCGTCGCAATCAAAATAGCTTTTTTATGTACCCTGATGAAGGAACCATTGACCCCGAAACATGTTGACTTTGATTTTGATCTATTGTCCTACCATGGTAATTGTCGTGTTATCAATAAATAGTGGATGTCCAAAATGTCCGAAAAAAAGTTATATATTAATATTAGTTTATTTCAAAGTTACCGGAGTTTGACTACACCACTGTCCACAGCCCTAGTGTTAGCATCGCATCGAAGTCGTTAATGGGGAGGTTTTGAGTTATTGCACGGTTGCTATGAATGTGATCTGCACTACTGGGAGTGCAGGAGTGCAGGAGTGCAGCCGAGCCTGGCACTAATAAATAATGTAACGACATCGAAAATAGTTTTTTGTATCATCCCGTCAGTTTTATGTATGAATTCACAAGAACAATACTCGGTAATATTTTTACCTAAGTATAAATCAATTTGTTTTAAAGGTCTGATGAAAAATGTTCGTAATGGAAATTGCAATATTTCAGAATCTCTCTAAATGTTATTGAACTTTCAGAATTGAGTCGTTTATTTTCAAACCTCCCCATGGCGGATTTTTAACACAACCCAAAAATGACTAAAAACTAAAAAATATATATTTATATGTAAATGCTTCATTAGACATTTTGAACATAATATAACGGTGTGTGCATTAATACTACGGAATATACAAAACAAAAACACAAGTATGTTATCGATTTTGAAAAATTATGAAATTTATTATTTTTATAGAAGAATATGCCACTCTATGCCATTTAAAGAGGTGTCAGAAACTCAACATATTTTAGCATATTTTAGAATCGTTTGTTGCTCACATTATTTGATCTTCTTTGGTATAAGCCAGTGGCATACCATTAAAAACTATTGGTCAGTTTCATTATTGAGCCATTTGGAAGTTAAGTGCTCAATTATAGATGGTTTTGACACGAAACTTAAACTTGTTTTTTTTCTATTACTTATTGTATCATTTGTGGTTCGTATCAATCGTACTAAAGTATCGTTTTTTCCTAAAAAAAAACGATTTCAAATATATATTTATTCAGTTATGAATATAGAGCGGTTTTGAAGTAAATGACTCAAATATTCATTGACATACCATTCTTTAAATAATAAATCAAACTGATATATATTAATTAGGTGAGAGATGCGATAATATGTGCTTATTATTTAATTCCGACGACCGTTTTTTGTACGAGGGCCAAGTAAAAAATAAGGTTCCTTACGCTGTACACTCGCCACGCGAGATGCTAGGCGAAATCCGGCAACACCGCCTTGATTGTTGGTCCCTTAACTACATCCCCACTACCGGGAGCAAACGCTGCGACGCTCAGTAAAGGCCTGACAGCCATCCGCTATGGAACCCGCCATCGCCGTTACCGCCAGGTGTGAAATCCGTTCGGTGATTCGATTTTTAAACGCGAAGAAGCTTAAACCTGTTGAAATTCATCGACAGTTGGAAGAAGTTTATGGCACAGCTTGCATCAGCGTCCAACACGTCCGCAAATGGTGCAGGGAGTTCTCCGAAGGACGCACAGACGTCCACGACGAGCAAAGGAGTGGGAGGCCATCGGTGTCGGACGAAGTCGTGGCGAAGATTGAGCGCATTCTCCTCGAAGATCGGAGAGTAACGCTTCGGGAGCTTGCTGTCCAGGTTCCTGAGGTTTGTGAAAAAACCATCGACAACATTTTGACCGATAAACTTGGTTATCGCAAGGTGTGCGCGCGGTGGGTCCCACACATGCTTTCAGAAACCCACAAAGACAATCGTGTCAAGTGTGCCGAGGGGTTTCTTCGAGAATGCGCCGAGAATACCGAAGAATTCTTGGACTCCATTATTACGGGAGATGAAACGTGGTGTCACTACGTCACTCCAGAAACAAAAGAACAGTCCAAACAATGGCGCCATCCTGAATCGCCTAGGCCGAAAAAGTTTAAGCAGACGCTTTCCGCAGGGAAAGTGATGGCTACGGTGTTTTGGGACCGAAAAGGCGTCTTGCTGACCGAGTTTATGCCTAAAGGGACCACCATCAATTCGGACAGGTACTGCGAGACATTGACAAAACTCAAAAGAGCCATCCAAAATCGCCGGAGAGGAAGGCTGACCAAGGGCGTTAGGCTGCACCACGACAACGCTCGCCCGCATGTCTCTCGACAGACCACCGCCCTACTGGACAAATTCGGCTGGAAATTGCTTGACCATGCCCCCTACAGCCCTGATCTTGCTTCCAGCGACTTCCACTTGTTTCCGAAATTGAAGCAACACGTGGGTGGACAACGCTTCAATACAGATGAAGAGGTGAAAGAAGCGGTCACCAAGTTCATCGGCGGCCTAGCGGCGGAATTCTTCGAAGCGGGTTTTCAGAAGTGGATAACTCGTCAGGAAAAATGCATAGAAAAATCAGGAGACTATGTAGAAAAATAGAATAAAGTACAAGCTTTCAGATGGTTTACTTATTTATTTCAATAAAAAATACCTTATACCTGAAAAAAATGTAGGAACCTTATTTTTTACTTGCCCCTCGTATCTATGCTCATAATTTGATTGCAATCGTTAACATTAAATGTTACGTCAATTATGACACAGATTTAAGAGTGTTGGTACAATGTCTTTGCCATTAGCTTTACAATATCTGGTACATTTTGGCTTTTCCAAGAGTTTTCCTACATTGAACATTATTTTGCAACATTTCTCTAATGTAGATATTTCATTAAGGTCACTGTCGCTCCATTTTAGCTGAAGCTTTCCCAAGCTGCTGTGTTCTGTTGGTCAGATGTTCAGTAGAAACTTGGGCGTTTGCTATTCAGTCGCTCTCTCTACATGGCCCAACATTGTTTTGATAGCAATGTCTTCACTATTAATTTTACAAACTCTGGTAGGCCTCTTCAAGGGCTTTGCTTCATTGTTTTCTGTTTTGCTCCATTGCTTTCTATTTTGCTCCATTGTTTTCTGTTTTGCTCCATTGTTTTTTTATTTTCCTTCATTGTTCTCTGTTTTGCACCGTTTCTCTCCAATTATGGATCTCTACGGGAGATATGTTGTTTTGTATACTGTCGCTCCAACTTAGTTTAAAACTTTCCAAGCTCCTGCATCCTATATATCTTGCATTCAGCGATGACTTCCTGATGAAGTCTTTCTATTTTTATAACTGTTAGATGCTTAAGCTTCCACATTACTAAAAAGATATTTTTATTTTTTGAAATGGCCATATAACTCATATTTTAATTAGATAAGGATCCTCGAGAGAATTCAGTTGTCAGAAAATGAAAATATTCTAAATATTAATGATTTTATTCCATTTTAAAATTGATATCACGTAATTTCAAAAGACATCCTGATAATAAACATGTATATTGTATTTCGTTATAAATATTGATTAGATGTTTCAATTCTATCTGAAGATACATAATCTGATATAATCCAATAAGATAAATCAAATTTCGTATAGCAACACTGTTTAACCTTCAAGACAACTTCAAGCCCAAAGACATTTTAGATTAAAATATCAAATACATGCAGATTATTACAAGATGGACGTACCAGTGTGACGCTGCAAAGAAAATCTGTTGTTCTGGTCAATATTTCGACAGCCGAAATCCTGAAATCAAAATCCTGACATAGTGAAATCCTGGAATACCAAAATCCTAAAAAGCTATTTTTACCACTACTTTTAAGTACAATCGAATATGTGGTTAGGTGTGGCGTCTATGAGAAAATATCTATCAATCTTTATACAACTTTTAAAAAAAAAAAAATATATATATTTATATTAATATACCCACAAATAAATATAAAAAAGTGCTAGAATAAAGGTTCCATACTGGAAGCTGAATCGTAGGTCATCCCCAAGCTCTCTGAGCCGATGACATAAGAAATATTCCAGGAATCAGCTGAATGCGAAGAGCAGGTAATAGAAGGAAATGGCGATCATTAAAATAAGTCATTGTCTAACAATGGATGAATTAATTATTGTTAAAAATATCTTGAAAAATGACACCTCAAAAGTTTTCAATTGAGTTGATAAAAATCACGAGTAATAAAAACTGTGAGGATTTTTTCAAATTTACTAATACCATGTGTATTGTTTGATCTGCTGCATAATCTTTAAAAATATAGGTAATTAATAAAAACAGTTAACTCTGTAAAAATTCGTGCGTCGTTTGAATTACTCTTAAAAAATACAAAACATTTTTCTGAACATTTCTCATATTTGTGGCAATAAATGCCTTCATGAAATATTTTGACTGTACCTATTTGATCAATTATATACCTACACGCATTGTAATCTTCTATCATAATCAGACAACAAAATGTTATTTCATTTAACAATACTTAAAAAAATACTTCAGTCAGTCGCATAGAAAATTTTTCAAAGGATTTTTGAAAAGAAATTCTCTTATTGCTCGTGTTGTATAGAAAGCCAGCGATATTCACACACTGCCACCTTTTCCGGCCAATAGATTGATTATTTCCTCCTGTGTTTCCGCGCTGAATTTATTTATTTTGTCTATGAAAGGGAAAAATAATCTACCTGTCCACCTGGCAATACTTTTTGTAACACGCAACTTGCCTATTCATCAAAACGACAAAGATTTTTAATGAGTGAAATATTATAAACATTAATTAATATGTAAGTTTATAAATTTTAATATGGAGCGTAGTACTGCTGAAATTATAGTCGAGATAGATGAAAAGTCAGGGGGTTAGCACCGGAGACCTGGCGTGATAAATGAGCCGAGCAAACAGCGTAAATACAGGTTCGAATCCCGGTAGCAACAGCAATATTTTTCGATAAATTTGATTTTATATGTTTAATCAATACCATTAATTAGTATTTAAAATATCACAGACCTATGTTCTGAATAATTACAACTTCACAATAAGAATATGTTCCCCTTAATAATTATAATTTCGTTAATTTTTTTTAATAATAAATAAAGTTTACGAACTATTAATTCTCGGTAATTATTATCATAATATTATGTTACTTATAAAAAATTGTAATGAAACACATAAGTAATAAATAAACATGTCTACTGAAGCAATTAAAAAATAATTTGTCCGCCTTCTTGATTAACGTTGCTCTTTATGAAACAAACGCCAACCAAGGTACTTATAACCATGGAAACATTGACAAGGGTTAAAAAAATTGTAACAAGTGTAATTGTTCAGACACTGCTTACTTTGTAAGACCTGAAGTTGGAGATAAAAAGCAAAGGATAAAGACACAATTGGAAAAAATAATGCTTTGGTGAGAGAAAATACAAGGTGATGGCGTACAAAATAAAGTCAAGACACGTTAGGCTACGCATATACGGCTGAAACTTTTCTCTCGAATCTCGCCTAAAGAAAAACACAGTGTTATTGTGAAATTTTTCTGTAAGATTAAATACTTCTGTGAAAATTGATTAAACAAACTAAATACAAAAGCGTTGTAGTATAGTGTCAGTTGATCCAATTTTGAAATTTTGCACACAGTATAAAAATATATTTTACACAATAAAATACTATACTATATTAATACTACTTGTCCGAACATTATTATGACTTGTGAGTATTGAACTGTAAGGGTGAACTCGGGTGAAATGTTTGTTTCGAAACCTAATGGACAATGCAGACCTATTGTGAAGTGAGTTATCAGCTATATATCATTCGATATTTTTGAGGGTTGAATGGACACATCGTTATAATTATAACTAGAAATAACCCATCAATAATGACGAGAAATTAATAAATTTTAAATTTATTTAAAAAGTTATACATATTATATAAAAATAGTTTACTTTGTTAATTGAACATTTGATAGAATTGATAGCAGATCTTGTTTGTTTTATCTTTATTTTACGTTGTCATGCGACTATTTGTTTTGTTGCCATGCCACTCAATATTATTACGCAAGATACAGAGAGGGACTGACGGACGGACATAAAGAAATTATATGTGTAAAACATTAAAAATATTCTGATGTAATTGGAACCGATATAGAACTCAAAAAAAAAATAATCGGGTTTTAAGTAAATAAGCTTAGGGTAAAACAAATAATGTACTTAAATATATTGGCTGTATATCCGAGGAAAATCAAGAGACAGGCCGCCCTAACATCGGCTAATGAAATCATTAAACTCTGCGATGACAGCGAATAATCACAGTCAGATAAAAGTAAAAGACAATTGGGGAGACCTTCATCCAGCAATGGTTAGAAAATTATTAAAGGAATAGAACCTTCAACTTAATTCGAAGTGGACGAAACATTGAACTTTTCTGAGGTTCATCAAGGTGTGGGTGTCGCACTGGGAGCTCTTAAAGAGTAACTTCTGTTTTTATTTTATTTTTTCATGGCGGGGATGATGATAGGGTTAACTTGATTGTTGTTCATGTACCAGAGTGGATTCCTGTCGGTCATAGTCGGTCTGATATCTGGACTAAACTATTATTTGTAATGTACTGATCCCTTGAAAAGCATGCCGGTTTCATGCTATCGGAGTCTGACTTCAATTATTTTATTAATATTGTTTTTTGTTTCTTGTTTCATCACTGTATCTATCCAATAATTTAAATATTTTATTTTATGTCCTGTGTTTATGTATTATTTCTGTGTATATTAATGTAAAACACATCTGCACTGAAATGACAGTGAATGGCTTTTTGCTGGTATCCACGCCATTACTACATTACTGCAGTGCCACACCGCAGCCTTGTAGAGTAAAACCAACCTGACAACGAAAGAGTAGGACCGATATGAGAGCTTTTACTCATATGACGATCATGGGTAAGCGAAGGATAGTCATTAGAAAATGAATGACGTTAATAATAATATCGTTTATTAAATTTACTAACATTAATACGCACTAATAAAAGACGGGAAAATTTACAAGACATCTCTTTAGTTTATGAAATTTAATATGACAGCGCTCATATCTTTAAAGTTTTTGTTTTAACGTTATTCAAAGCGTACGCCATCCCAGTATCTAATTTGTGATATTAAAAAAAAAAACTCCCGTGTTCACCGTGTTGAACATTTCCGCTTCGCCTGAGCGAATAACTACCCTCACTGAAAACCTCCCCCGTCGTTAAAAGTTGGCCTTAAAGAAAAATAAAAAACATGTTGACATTGTGACGTTCCAGAAACAAACTGAATCACGAAGCAAGTACCATAAAAACTTTATAGGAGAATTTTTTCTTGCCGCACTTACAAAAATGCTTCCAACACAAGAAAGAAAAAAATCGAATGAATATAATTATTACTCACATAACACACATGCATACGTGTAAACATTGTATGTATGTGTGTTATGTGTATAATACACTGGGAAGGAAGGAAGAACTGAAATTTAAATACATTTATTTTTGACATGCTAAAATATTATTTTTTTAGGAAATGGTTACTTAACATCGTGCTTTGTGTCGGTAGATACTAGATATATATGTTTAGGGTTTATGGTTGTAGACTATTATTGACTCGTAAGGATCTTAATTGTGTGATCGTATCGGAAGGTTTTGTGCATGGTGAAACTGAAGCCCCTAACTCTCTTCTAGTCTCACGCGTGTCTATGCATGTCGCAGTGAGTATTAAGTAATAATACTGAGAGCAAGGTATTTAAATAATAACAGAACTAATAAAAGTTGACGGTAATTGCGGAACGATTTATAATGGCAGGTACGACGAGTTTAAAGTTCATTGCGCGTATGAAGTACAAGACTGGAGTGGCTCGCTTTAGATGTTAATGAAAGAATGGTCTGCGAAGAAGAGGTCGGCTAGCTCGTAAGTCTCGTCCGTTACGATGTATTGGTCAGTTCGCTTCGGCCCTATATGGCTGTCAGGTGATTCCTTACACGGCAATGTCTGTGGGTCGCATGCAGGACCACCACATATGTATTATTTATCATTACCGAAATTTTAGGTACTTAAGTACTCTATAGGTACTGAATTAACAAAGAAGGTCTTTATCTATCTACCGGGACATGAAAGATCATATTTTAATTTCTATGCTTGTGAACGTTTCGTTAATTTTGGTTCTGATTTTCAAATATTGACATTTGATTCAAAAATATTACATGGACTTAAAAATTTACAATCTTGGTCTATTTTAGTATTTAAATCATATCAGTAATAGTTTTATTTTTTTCAGTTTAGTCTAAATTTACTTATATTCTAATCGAGAGAAAATCAGCCAAGGTTTGATTTAAGGTATTTATAATACATAATTGTAAATCTAACCTTTATCTGAAGTGTATTTATAATGTATGTTTTAATATTTAATTAATTTTATACTTGTACAATATTTAGGAATTTTTATATTCAAATTTCAAAGATAATTTAAATATTGCATTATTATTATTATTTATTTTTTTTAAATATAAAAATATTGCATTTTTACGTTCACATAATCAAATAAATTAATAAAACTATACGCGTATAAATCTAATTTTTTCGCAACTAACTGTACAACACCAGACAGTATTGTATGTGAAGTCATGTTTCAAGACAATTTAGTAGGTCAATTAAAATCGTGATAAATTTTACACAGAGGTTAAAAATTACCATTAATTCATCGCACTAATATTCAGCTGCATTCGTGACGATATCTCTTCAATTATCGATAAAAAAAAACTTATAACATATATACAAACGTGACTTGTTCTTGATTTGCAAGTATTCTATTTGAAATTCATTAGAGTAATGAATTTATTTAAAAACATTATGGTTTGTTCGCTTTTAATGGGGTTAATTACTATTCAAATCGTTAAGGTTTATCATTGAAGCTACGTGATTTAATGCGCAAATTAAATAGATAAATCAAATGGATTTTCATTCACCACCTGTACTCCGAGTCTAACTTCAATTCGAGTTGAAATATTTGATAATAATATATCTGAATACTCCATGAAGTAAAATTAATATTTGAATGACCGAAGTCTGATCCTACCATCGGCCGATAAAACGAACACGAGTTGTTTACATCTGTATTCATCTGTTTATTCAAAACTAGAAGCATTGGTATTCTCTTTAGTTTCTTTTGAAGTTTAAAGAAGTTGAGAATTAAAGAAACATGTTTGACACCATCGAGATGCGACACCATGACACGCGAGACTAACGAAGGCAATCCGCAACATGCACGAAAAAAATTACTTCGTATTTTGGGCACGTTTCATTCAGCAAGAGGTCAATCTCCAATAAAATGGACAGCATCTACACGTCACACAAAACAGTCTCCGATTTCGCGAAGAGTGGGGGCAAGCAGCTTGCAGCATAGAAGCAGACTATAGAAGAAGAATTTTATCTATTTTCAAAAAAACTTATTTGGGCTGACGCTATCCACAATTTTTCAGCGCAACACGTTTAAAAATCGCAACGTATGTTATTATTGGTTTATATCCCTTATATCAATGTATCAGCAGGCTAAACAATGTATTAATATCAAAAAGGTAACATATAGGGTCGAAAATTGTCGCTAAAAATAATGTCGCTGTAGCTTAGTTGGATAAAGCACCTTCCCCGGTTAGGAAAGAGATCCAGGTTCGAATCCCGGTGGCGCAACAACAATATTTTTCGATAAAATTGATTTTATATGTATATCTTTATAATTAATATATTTAATTCATATTTAAACAATATACATATGTATGTATTTTTTTTTAAATGTCATTGTTTCAAATATTTAATGATGTGGACGACAAACTGAAGGTGTTAGTTTAATCAGAACCACGTATAACAATTTGAGAGCGTGCACAAAAGTTAGGCGTTAGTCATCCAACAGTTTTGGACCACTTAAAATATGGAAAAACAAAAAACTTGACAAATGGGTGCCGCACGAAATAACGAAAATTAAAAAAATTGCCGTTACGAAGTTTATTCGACGCTGTGGGAGCTTGTTGGGCTATGAAACATTCGTTGCATCATCCAGCACACTCGCCAGACATCACACCGACAGCTTATCACTTTAAGCATTTCGACAACTTTTTACTTCATCAACCAAGTCGCTGTCGAAAGTATATTTCTAGATTTTAACTGCATAACTCTGCTGATGGAATTTGACACCACCAGAATAAACTAATTGGCAAATTTGTTAATTAATCGGAGAAAAATTGTCGATTCTAATAGTGCTTCATGGTAAATTTAATTATTAACAAAGAAAAATGTATTTGAATTTGAAAGAGATAAACCGCTATTATTTTCATACCAATCTAATATTTAACGAGATATCTCGCGGTTACAATTAAAGTGTAACTCGTTACATTTATAATAATAAACAATTATTTATAATAATAAACTAAGTATATTCTATTGTTATTATCATTATGTTCTGAATGTTAAATAAATAAATAAAACAATAAATGTTGTGTACTCGTCCCGTCTCAAAATAATACTGGAGTGATTTAGATGAGAGTTCATTGTCTGGAACATCTTATGCTTGCGAATATATATGGGTGGAATAGCCCAGTGATACTGATATATTATATATTACAGTTGCGAATTTAATATATACCGCCTCTCCTGTCTCCTCTCTGGGATGCGTCAGGAAAAATGATGATGTTAAGAGTATATTTCAAAATTGTTTTATTTTTTACTGTTCGAGAAAATTTACCTGTATTTTAGACCTTTGTATATATTTAATAAATCGCTAAAAGTATGTATGAATGTATGTTAACTTTTCTGCACCTGTGAAGAAAAAATCTTTAAGGTCTGTATTCTACAGATACTGTATATATTACATACGCATAAATTGACTTACGGAAACTAAAATAAAAATATGTTTAATGTTTTCTTATTTTCTTCTTAACTTGAAAAAAATTCTAAATGCTAACTCTCTCATTGGGCAAATTTTTGAACTATGTTGTTTGTTTCTATGATATTGATTATTTTATTATTGATTATGAAAATATTATCCAAAAAACATGGGGGTTCACAGATTAACTCGTCAAAATAACATTAAATTAAATGTTATAAAAATGTCTAGCTTTCATTTAATTGGTCAAAGCTCAGAAAAATATCTTAAAAGATTATTAATTAACACAGTGAAAAATAAAGCGCGTATGTATATGAAAATAAAAACGAAAAAACATTAGGCACTTAAATATAATTATTGCAATGCGCGGCGCATAGCTTCCAGAGCTATGTGTATAGAAATACGGGATCGCACAACGTTCGGGTTCATACAATGTGCTATGTTCGCGCAATAGCGCAAATCTGGGTCTTTGGCTGATACTAGCTGTATAGGCAAACATGTACAAACGCGTGTTAACATGGTATATACAATAAAATTTTGCTTTTGAACTGAACCTTTGATGTGAATAAAATATGCATAACATGGAATAAGAGGTTCTTTTTTCTTAATGCAGCGACTTATGTACGTCATTATGTTTCTTTGACGTCTAACGCTTAATACTAAGCATTTAAAAATCGTTCACAGAACAAAGAATGAATAAAAATACCTTTCATTAATGCCTATGAAGTATTTTTTTTACATCATATAAATCTAGAAGGTCCGCTCTGGGTTTCTGGGTAAAACATCGGGCGTATTTTACTTCTTGAAATCGAAAAATTGAACATTAACCCCGCCGGTGGGGAGGAATCTGCGATCCTATTAAGAAAAAAAATAAGTTCATTGTGCGATATAAAAAGTCTGGACACGTCTGGGATGAAAAGCCCTTCCTCGAATGATGGCGAGAGATTTTGTCGCCAAGGTACGTGCTCTTTT
Source organism: Eubasilissa splendida (assembly GCA_031772225.1). Lineage (NCBI taxonomy): Eukaryota > Metazoa > Arthropoda > Insecta > Trichoptera > Phryganeidae > Eubasilissa > Eubasilissa splendida. The sequence continues at coordinate 24,699,581 of CM062858.1, read as the reverse complement.
GGAAGAAAGGTGAATTCATTTCCAGCTGTATAAAAAGAATTTTCACTCCAGTGTGTTTTTAAAGAATAAGTATTGCATGGTTCATACATAAAGGGGCCATGAAATGTTTTTATAGAATTCTTTAAACATGGCACCGCTTGTGTGGTACGATTCCACGAAATTTAAAAATATATTAAATTTACATGCCTAAATCTAAAGTATCTCAATACAGCAGCTAAATATATATTATTTATCTATAACTGAGTATCCCACTAAATTGTTCATTGTAAGACATTTTTACATTAATTTTACAATTGAAGAATGGAATTCAAATATCATCTAAGTGCCATTCAACAAACATAATGTTTTAACTAAAATATAGTTTATATTCTAAGTCTAATATATACCAAAAAAAGGTCAAAGAAAGTGCCATCTAACAGAACTATATTTTTTAAAGAATTAGTGATATTAGTACAAGACGCGTTTATTAACTAAGTACCGTTGCCAGATAATCCCGGTGTAGCGCTGCGGTTACGATGTTGCGCATGCGCAATGGTTTCTGTCATCTGTCAACTCACCACATGCAACATTAGAGACATTCACATAGTATATCCATCCTGTAGTGAGTGGTTGAAATGTTCAAGACAATAGATCAGCCCGCCGACTGTGAGATGATTCGTTTCTCGAATGCACGAAACATGAAATTAGCTGACGTTAATCGCCAAGTGTCTCCTGTTTTGTCCTGATTTGGCGCCAAGTGATTTCCATCCTAAAGCGGTTCACTGATGGCAATCGTTTTGATGACGATGGTGAACTCAAAGACGGAGTACAGATATGGTTTTAATCCGAGGCAGCGTCGTTCTACAACGAAGATATACAAAAATTGGTGCCCCGTTATGAAAATTGCCTTAATAATGGTGGCGACTATGTTGAGAAGTAGTTGAAGGTGTGTAGCGTCCGAAGAAAGTAAAGTATTGTAAAAATGATTTTGTGTTTCTTTAAAAAAAATTCCAGTACTTAAAAATCGCGCCTCGTATCTTCATTAATTAATAATGTGCAAAGTAATTTTTTTATTTTAATTTTGTAATTAATTGATTATGAAATGGTTTTTTTTTAATATTAACACATCAATGTATGTACATATATTTTTTATTTAAAATAATGTTATCATTATTTGATCGTCTCAAAATGTGAATTTTCGTACATCGACGATATTTGAGTTCCACTTTTCAATTAGACATAAAATCTAATCTTTTAGTTAGGTCGACATTAACACCACTAACAGAGAGATGCCGGTAGTAACTACCATGTATAATAAGCCTCAGGCTCTTCTGGGAAACAAAAGCGTAGTTTGACAACTGTGGAAATGCGGATGCGGAAGTAATAATCCAATATGTCGGTCCGGTGACCGTGGAGAGGCCAACAATCCAAACTACCCGCGGTCCAGACCAGACTTCATCCCTTATTCGATCTGATGCGTCCCCCCGTCCCCACACTTCCGGTGCGGCTGTCACGAGGGTGTGAAGAGGTTACAATAGGCTTTCATGGACCGCATTTCAACACAGCTTTACAGTACTTACATACCAAATTATTTTGTGGGATTTAAAACACTCGGCAATGTGGAAGCTTATCAAACGATATTTTTTTAATATTAAAAAAAAAGTGACTTCATCATAAAGAAAACTCGACGAAGCAGACAGCGGTCCATGTGTGGTGGAATATAATTTACTTTCTGCAAAGGAAAACGTAATATTTGTATGTATTCATTTCAAAAAAGGTATTAATAAAAATTATTTCATTTATTTTTCATGTTATCAAATATAATTTTTTATATTATTTAACTGCTGGAATTTTATATCAATCTATTTCTTCTGGGTAAAATAAATCTATTTGTCTTTTTATTTTCTCTTGATGTCACAAATCATTTCTGGACGTGTATTTTAAATGTTCGTTTTGATCCCGAGTTCCTGTTACATGTTAAAAAAAAAACATAATTTTCAGGTGTCGTCAAGGTGGTGATAAGGACAAAGTTTATGAAGATAAACTATTATTTAATTATAAACACATTTTGTAGTGGAGTTGCAATTTAAGAACATAGTTATCTGGAAATAATAGATATTTCACTTAAAACTTCAAATAAAGTCTAAAATCATCGTAAATTATAATGGTTAACGTGGTTTCATTCTTGAACCAGGCAAGAGGTAGGCTGAATCTGTATTGAGAATAAACTAATTAATGGTGGCAACAGAAGATCAAAATGGAAAGGGAATCCAAGTTTTAACAAAAAAATCCTAACCACACAAAAAAATCATTAACCCGTCCATATGATGAAGGCCTTCCCACGTTTCTTCCAAAAGTATCGAACTCGATATCCAGCGCGATTTTGGTCCGTCTTTTAGTATCTTTCTACTCGTGCAATAATCAACCATTACTCTGGCCAGGTGACCAATCCATTTTCGTTTTAACATTTTCAAAATTTTGACAACGTCTTCAACATTGGATGAATTTCATATCTACTCATTGCATCTCTCTCTCTCTTTTCTAGTTTAACCCGAATTTCCATACCTCGCTGTATCTTTTAGAACTTAGTGTCATCCTTGATGTTAACCTTCAGATTCTGCTTCTATTTATAAGAACTGATAGTACTATATACTAATAAAAAAAACATTTGAAGCTAATTGCTAAGTTCCTTTTAAATATATATATTATAACTTAGTGTTAAGAAGAACACATTCTTATTGTGAAGTTGTAATTATTCAGAACATAAGTCTGTGATATTTCAAATACTAATTAAATGTATTAATTATAAAAATATACATATAAAATCAATTAGATGGCTTTCAAATAATGGAACGTCAGATATATTAATTTGAAAAAGTGTAACATATAGGTTAGAAAATTTGTCGTCAAAAATACAGTCGCTGCAGCATAGTTGATAACCCTTCCCTTCCCCAAACCCTTAACTTAACCTTTCCCCGGATTGGAAAAGAGATGCAGGTTCGAATCCCAATAGCGCAACGACAATATTTTTCGATTAAATAAATTTAATATATATATCTTTATAATTAATACATTAAATTAGTATTTATAATTTAGTCGTACAAACTTCATTCCAGTTTCTTTCTTCTTAAAATTTATTTCATGTTATACTCTAAGGTTGAGATACATTGTCCAAGACAAATGTGCTACAAAAAATAATCAGCACAAAACAAATATGTGCTAGATACATTTGTAAATAGTGCTGAAAGGATTATATTTTGCAATGGTTCATATTTTTCTACCTGTATCCACCGGGAAAATAAACAGATTGTAACAACTTCACAGTGTTGTGATTGTAACAATAGTGTTAAAATTGCAATCAACTTTTCGAAGCTCAGCCGTATTACAAAATTTCACTGGTTTACTTACTCTCAATCTGTACAATATTTTATAAAAAAGACAACACGCTTCTATATACTACACAGAAGATTTGAGAAACAATAAGGCGGCACTTTTCACAATAAATCCATTCCTTTTCCTAGCACGCGCTCGCTGTAGATCGAACTAAAAGGGTCGAATAGAAATTTACCTGCAATAGAGAGTAAAACAACGGTGCGAGTAAAAAGAATGAGATCGCTCAGGCGGCACATTTTTCTTTGGTGAGTAATGAAAATATTTTTAACCGGACGTGTCGAAATTATCGGGGGTGCTGTTTTTTCTCTCTCGTTTTGCACGACTTGACTCAATTCTGAGCGTGAAATCAATTCCAACAACAAGGTGAACTCATTGTGGCCGTAAACTAAACTCCATTATCGGAAAGAGAAAAACGAGGAGTTGATAGAGAAGAATTCGTTTTTTATTCTTTCCTGTTTTTGTTAACTCCTGCCAAAATAAAATTCGGTGAATTTTTATGCTTTAGAACTTATTTCCGATTCAGATTATTCCATTATATCGTCACCACACCTGTGTTCAAGAAACATTTTATTTAAAAGATTTTTAGACAATAAGGTAAAACACTTTGTTTAAACCATTATTTATTGATAAATCAACATGTTTCGATACACGTGTTATCTTCTTCAGAAAATAATGTATATTAAAATTAAAAATGCAAGCATAGATAAAAACAAAACTATAGGCACTGTGAAAACATATTTAAAAAGTGACTATTTTCAAAAAAGATTTTAAATATGAATTAAATATATTAATTAGAAAGATATACATATAAAATCAATTTTATCGAAAAATATTGTTGTTGCGCCACCGGCATAATTCATTTAAATCCCGGTGACGCAACAACAATATTTTTCGATAAAATTGATTTTATATGTATATCTTTCTAATTAATATATTTAATTCATATTTAAAATATCACAGACCTATGTTCTGAATAATTACAACTTCACAATAATAATGTGTTCTCCTAATAAAAAGGATTTTATTATTTATAATACTTAATTTGCTGTTTACATTTTTTCTTATTTCTAAAATTTCAAATTTATCTAACTGTAAACCCGTAGTATTTGTATGTATAATTTTAAAACCCTTGTTAACGTCAAAATAATGGTTTATTTCCAAAAGATGATTGGCGAATTCAAAATAATTGTTACTCAATATCTCAATATTATCTCAAGTGCTCCTTAATTCTAATTTCAAAATTTCTGCACGTTTTATCTATATAAAAATGATTGGAATCATTGCTAATTACTTTGTAGACCCACGATTTTAATTTTAGTATACATTGTTTCCTGAAGAAGATACCATAGGTATCGAAACATGTTGATTTATCAATAAATAGTGGTTTAAATAAAGTGTTTTATCTTATTATTTATATAATATGTGATAACTATATACAATATATCTGCGTTTTATGTCGGAATTATAACATCACATCATCATTAATCAATGATTAATTATTTAGTACAAAAGTAAGGATACGATACAAAATAATAAAGGCCATAATTAAAAACCTTTTCAAGTTTTCACGGCCGTTCATAAACTTTTGTTTTGAGTTTTCTGTGCTACTCGTGCGTACTAAAACTCTCTGATCCAAAGTTTCAGATCCCAATGCAGGGCTGATGTCATGTTGACACGAGGTCTAATATACACGGAAGGCCGCATGTCTATTCATTGTGAAATTTTCAACCGGCTGGAATCTTGGGTTATTTATAAAAAAAATGGAGAAAATATTTTTTAAACCGCGGTTGAAGATATTAAATTTACCTAAATTTAGAAGTTTGAAAAGCGAGAACCCTAGAACTAGCCAAAAGATCTTTGAGAAAACTTTTTCGCAAACCTTCAAGCGTAGCTCAGATCGTATGTAAGGTGGCACCCGTCCTATTGAAACCACATATGTTGCAGGTTCAATCGACCCGATTCGGCCACCAAGAAGTTTTCCAACATGAGTCTATAGTGATCACCATTAAGGGTTACAGCATTGCCATTAATATTTAGATGAAATGTTTTAATAACTTCAACACGTTGTTGAAACGATATATGCTCCATAATAAATTGTAATTAACTATTCTCTACGATTACCGAATGTGAACTGACATATATTTGCTAAACCAACATAGCGGCCAAATAAAATCGGCCTGGAACATAATATTCAACTTGATTTGGCTTCAGGCAAGGGTGTCCGGAGAATGTGTTAAGTTATAGATTTATTAAAGTTGTGGCAGAAGAAGAATAGTTCGCATATTATATTCATATATTGTAGTTAAATAAACAATATTATAAATCAATTAGGTTCCTTTTGGTGCTGTAATGTATACTTGTGACAAAGTATTACGAATATATATACGTATTATTGCAAAAATATTCAATTTACAATTTATCAACTTTGATCTACATACCATAAACGAGTAATGCAAGTATTTGATGGAAACCCGAGGTTACCGCTATTAGAGCAAGTAAGTAAATTATCCACTAATGAAATATATTATTATAAATGCAGATTTTATTTTAACAGATGCATCATTTTTTGTCATTCCATGACCTATGTTGGAAAGCACCGCTCACAACTGGCAACTTCGTGTTTCTTTCTGAAGATTTGCAGACAAAGAGGTGCGCACTAATTGCTGGCCCAATTTTTTATGCTGTGGTTCTTTTCCAAGATACAATTATGTACTATGTAAATACGTTAAAAGTATATTAATGTTCTTTTATTAGGTTATTATACGGGCAATAACTTAAATGTCTATATTTCCTAAAATCACAATGGGACTCTTAAAACTTTAGCACCGTACCGTATCACGAGTTTGATTCTAAAATTAAATGAGCGTAAACGTAAAAAATGTGTTTTCAGAGAAGGATAAAAAGTCCATCGCATTTCAAATAATTAAATTAAATAAAACTTTATTTTGATTTGACTTTATGTTATTACACATATTATGTTATTGTACATAATTATGATTATATTTATTCCTTGTACATAATTATAAAAAAAAGATATAATTTAAATAATTTTTTGACGTACCTACCTATTTAATTTATATAGGTTATTATAACAGTTGTAATATTAAATCGTATCGTGTTGTTAGTATTAAATCGAATGAGAAGTACACAGAGCAACGATTGGTAATAATATGAATAGGTAATCGTATGTAAATGTATGCAACTAATCTTACTATTTTCAGTACATAGTCCCGCCATAATTAAAACAAATTTTATATAAATCACTTTGAAAGATACACAAAAGAATCTGTTTATCGATAACAAAACGTCATATTATTTAGGAATTGTCTTTAATATGACTAATTTTTCTTCAGTTAGATTTTTCAAATGCATATTTTTAAATGATTTATCTAAATTTGTTGTTTTTATATTTTTAATATGCTACTCATTTAGGTTTCGTTTCATAAGGTTTACTGCAAAAAAAACGTTGATAGGAATGTCGATAGTGTTGATTATATCGACAAAACTTATGATTAATGTAAATATTCTAGAAATTGTATAGTATTTTTAATGAAAACATAATGTAAAATTATTTTACCTTATGTATGTCAACGTAGGATAGATCTATACAGTTTAAGTAATTACAAAATATTAATATTCTGACCGCAAACTGCAATGTTTTGGCCATATCATGAGACTTTTCGAAAACCATCAATTTTTACATGTCACAATTTAAAGCAAATTGCGAGTAGAATAGGCCCTGTAAGACGAAGGACATCATGGCTGAAAAATTTAAGGGAAATTTCGGGAAATCCACAAATCAACTATTTTAACCTGCTGTAAACATAATAATGATCGCCAACATGATCACTTACGTTAGATACCCGAGCAAGCACTAAAATAAAAATAAAAATTTTGCTGTGTACGGATTTATATTAAAAAATCATATTTAAAATAGAAATAAATTAATCAACTAGAAAGATATAGGTACAGAAAAAATTTATATTTCAAAAAATATATTTTGCTACCGGGATTTGAACTAGGACGTCTTCACATTCGGGAAGGTGCATTCACCATATTCGTTATAGGAACCGAATATTTTGAACTTATTTTTTTTTTTGATGATATTTTTTACAATTTTTATAATGAGTATTGAGTATTATACATTATTAAAGTTACATTTTTTTTAATCGATACCTCTCTAAAAAAGAGACAAGCTTTTGTACTTAGAGAGGGAGTTACACTGTAATAATTTATATAATACATTTGTAATCTATAATATAATAGTTAAAGAATATCTAATTTAGTAGGTACATATAAATTAATACTTTTGAAATTAGCAAAATTAACTTTGTGGTTAAAATTCATATTTTTATTTGTTAATTTTGTTTTATTAACCACTTAATACATATTTAAACTCAATAAGTGGTTAATAAAACAAAGTTAACAAATAAAAATACATATAAATTAATTATAAAAACCGATATTTTCGTAAAAAATGCAAAAATATGAATTAGTATTGAAAGTCTTTCCTAAATGAAAATATTATTCAATAATAAATGCTCAAAAAATATTTATGTAATAACTAGCTTATAATAAAATAAAATACAATATATTAATAACAACGATATAAAAATATAAATTTCGAGGTACATGTGTATCTTTAAAGTATATCTTGATAGCATTCATTATTTCTTTCTTATCGTTAATCTTTCTGATGTTTTCAGGTAAACTGATATTTTAAAAAATGTCTATGTGCGTATAGTGGTATTGTGTGAATTATGTATTAATTTATATTGTAATCCTTCCAATTGATACATCTATTATTCTATTTTCTAGTCGGTTCATTTAATTTGTATTAAAATACCACAAAACTGTTCATAAAATGTAACTTCACAATAAAAATGTTTTCTTCTTAATAATAAATAGTAGGAAAAGATCCAGGTAACAAAAATATTTTTTCGATAAAAATTGATTTTATATGTATATCTTTCTAATTAATATATTTAATTTGTATTAATAAGAATAATATGTTTGTCTATACTAGGTCGGCAACTATTTTTTTCCTGTGTAAATAAATATTAGGAATGCAATAGGTACTTATTTTTTGTGATTGAATCTAAAATTAAATGATAAACGAACGTGTTAAAAATAAATTTGCCTTTGTCAGAGTTACAAGTAAAAAAATTCGATTTCGAAGAGAACTATCATTCAAGAAATTTCAATTTCAGGCCAATCCATCTCCAACCTTACCGGATACCGTTCTGACAAACTGCAAAAACCATTCGGCCTGATGGAGTGGGTCCCCGGTCCCCCCACCCCCTCCGTCAACCTCCCGCGCGTCCGGCGCGCGACGTCTCCACAATTTTAATGTAAAAAAGTGACCACAGATGGCGCTAGCGGCCGCGGGAGCTGTCAGCGATCTCCGCTCGATTTCTTTCTCGAGACTCCATTAATCACCGTCCGAGCCAACGTCCGAGCTGATCTCTCCCAGGGTCCGCTTGATTTAATCTAGATTTTTTCTGCGATCACTCCATCAATGCGGTGCTATGAGGTCATGGCCGAAAGTGAGGCTGGTTCACTTTACGCCGCTCAAGGCAGCATTCTTGGGGCATGTTGATGCTGACGTCACAAACATTGTGGTTTATCTTATTCTTTGTGTTTCTAATGCAATGTCAATTGGTCCAGTTTTATTTATTTTTGCATTTATTTGAATGCAGTGGAAATGAGATCGCTTAGGTGTATGTGTGGTAGATCCATTTATGACCGAGTAGAGAATGAAGAAATAAGGAAAGAGTGTAAAGCTGATCTTAGTATAGCGAGTAAGATTAAGAAAGGATCACTTAGGTGGTTTGCTCATATGGAACGGATGAATGAGGTGAGAATGATAAGGAAGATATATGACCCAAGTGTTGATGACACCAGAAATAAAGGACGTCCGAGGAAAACTTGGCACGACCAGGTAAGCCAGATACTGGAAGATGGTATAGTTAGAAGCCTCAATAATCGGCAAGTTTTTATGTCAGAACAGAATAGTGTGGCGCTCTATCCTATCTGCCTACCCTTGCGGAGAAACGGCGTGATGGTAAGTTAGTTAACTAGAAAGACATATAGAAAAAATCTAAGTATCAAAAAATTATTTAGTTACTACCGGGATTCGAACCTGAATCTCTTCTTATCCAGGAATTGCTATAGCGAAAATGGTTAACAGGCTTCCAAGGCCCATGTTCGCATCCCGGTAGCAAATAAATATTTTTCCGATACATATATTTTTTTTGTATATCTTTCTAATTGATTCACTTAATCTGTATTAAAATACCACATCACAGAACTAAGTTCTGAAAATCTTATCTTATTTCAATATTACATATTGTTTAAATGTTGTCATATATGTTACACGTGTCTTTGTTTTATTAAATAAGTACGCCCACAGATACCTAGAGTTTTCCCAAACGTACGAAAAATTTTCCTCCAGGTAGGTACAACGGGTTGATCAACCTATCCGTTTATCCGATTTATTTCGATGCGGGGTAACATCGTTACCCCAAAAGCTGATTTCTTATTAAATTTCATTTATTAAATAAACAACATCGCCCATATATCTTTCATACACATAAACAAGACTTTACTAAATACAAATTCTAAATACAGTGGAATATTTTAGTACGCAAACAATTCTAATAAAAAAAATTTTTCTTATCACAACAAATGTTCGAAACTATTTTCACGAATGAATATACCAATTAACAGATCCATGTATCCGTTAAAACTGTCCAATGACAAGATTTTATTTTGTTACCACGCACCAGAATAGACGCAAGTTTATTCAAATGTTTAATTATTTAAAATTATATGTTATCGTGTTCTTAGAATAACAATGTATCATCTGACATTTATATCAAACTAAGATATCTTAATTTTTCAATTTTTTTGGCGGAGTTTGTTTCATCGCCCATGAAGTGAATTTTACTACATAAATGGCATTTTATAACTAACTAACTTACCATCAAGTCGTTTCCTCGCAGGGGTAGGCAGAGAAGATAGAGAGCTACACTTTTCTGTCCTGACACACAATTCTCGCCTCATCCACATTCATACATCTTCTCATATAAGCTCGCCAATCGTTGCGGCTTCAAACAAAACCATCCTCCAGCATCTGATTTACCCGGTCATGCCAAGTCTTCCGCGGTATTTTGTAATTTATAATAATTAAATAAATCAACTCACGGCACGTCATATTACTCATATATTTTATCTTCTATATTTAAATCAATAGTTGTTCTAAAAAGGAAAGTAAAAGTGCTACTAAAACATTTATTTTTTGCAGTGTAAATTATTGTGAGAATTTTGATACCAAAGCGTCAATTCTGACCGAAATGTCAGATGAAACCTTGTTGTTCCAAGGTCACAAAATGTGTAAATATAAACAAAAACTAAGTAGGTACTATTTATTTTAATTTAAATGTCAAGCCGAGGGCTTTTCGTACACGATCATCAAAAATTAAGTTTGTTTACATTTTAAAGGAATTGCGAAATATTAACGTCGCCACGCTACGTGTTAATGATATAATCACGAATTTTGAAATTTACCATTCATTTTAGTATATTTTGTTCTTTCCTATAAGTTATTTAAACAGCCGGTGTTGCAAACAAGCTAATTTCGAGTAATACGTAAAATTTACGACACTGGTCACACATTTTTCATTTGTGATAACCAAAGAATGTGGTATAATATTCTGTCAATAATCGTTTAATGTATAAAGTTACATTACGAAACTATGCGTCCAATAAAATAAAACGAATTTTGAATGCAGTAATTTCTAATGGAAATATGTCAGCTGAGGCAAAACCAACGATACGAGTCCTGGTACCAACACTGATGAAGGGAAGTGAAGCCTGGAGATGGCAAAAGAGAAAAGCAGAATGCAGTGAAAATGAAATTACTCAGGTGTGTATGTGACAATGTGAGTGAATCTATAGCTGATATGATGTAGTGGGCATGATTAAGAAATGTTGGTTTGGTAATGTGGAATGAATTAATGAATCAGGAAATAATGGTACGGAAGATATAAAGTTTTTAAGGACATCAAAAATAGAGGATGTTCGCGGAAAACTTGACATGACCAGGTAAATCAAATACTGGAAGTCCTGTTAGAAACCTTAACAATCGGCGAATATGCATGACAAAATGTATAAATGTGGATGAGGCAAGAGTTGTCAGGGGAGAAGACTGTGACGCTCCATCCGCTCTGCCTGCCCCCGCGGAAACGGCGTGATGATAAATAAAATATAAGTTATATTTTTACAAAAAAATCTTAATGACAGTGTAATAAATAATGTATACGTTTACTTAAGTGAATGCATCAATACTCAGTTATTTTAATGTAATGATCCTATAATGATAAACCGATTAGCATAGAAAAAAATATAAAATAAATCTAATTGACCTATGTTCTAAATAATTACAACTTTACAATAAGAATGTGTTTTCCTTAATAATATATAAGTTGTATCAATGTGTCCAAAATTTAATAAAAATTAATTATTATTTCTGGCGTCTCCTATTGTATTACTCAAAGGTATTTGAGATTCTGTAAAAATAAAAAATAAAAATAAAAAAGATGACTTTCAAATAACGGAACGATAAATGTATTAATTTGAAAAGTGTAACATAAGCACTGTGGTGCTATAGCATAATCGGTTAATATACGTTCCCCGGATTGGAAGAGATCCAGGTTCGAATCCCGGTAACAACAACAATATTTTTCGATAAAATTGATTTTATATGTATATTTATAATTGATACCTTTAATTTGTATTAAGACTAATAGTATATAATTACTGTTACTTTTATTATTAATGTGTTTTCAAAAACTATACGAAATGTAAACATCGATATAATTTTTGTATTCCCTTTTATATTTGAAACCGCCTGGAAATATTTCAATGTATATTTTACTCTTAAGGTTTGTGTACTTGAATGAAGCTGCTCTCATTTGGTAGTAAATATCAGTAAATATAATTTGGTCTATCCGCTTTACGTACAAAATACAACGGACAACCAATAACAGTTCGTTTCGCGAGTTTGTCCTTTACGTGAGTTCCCAGACATGTCTCGTCCGTGGACTCTCACCCTTGGCATTTATATGCCGATAAATTTCTGGATTGAGTCGGCCACCAACCCCTCGTTTTTTGACCTTATCTGTAAAGTAATCACATAAGTTTTGGTTCACCTTCGTTTGTTTATAATAACAATCAAACAAACATAATTAAGGAACATAAATAAGTAATACAATGCACAGGTACATAAGACTGTGTTTAATGAAAGTCTAAGGCAGTCGCACATTTTGAGATAGCATTACAATAAAGAAGAAGGCTTATACTTAAACAGATTATTGCGACACATCACGGTGATGGTAAAGTGTATTAAGGCCATCCATTTGATTGTGACAAAATAATGATAGTCATGTTCTGAGAATGACTTAATGACTGTAAGTTGGAGCGAAAACTACAAAACCATCGGCGTTTTAATCCTTATTAATTTATTTTATTGGTGTAGCAGTAAGACCTAGTGATCCGGTGGTCGACGATTCGTGACTTGTCCCAGGTCACCAGCAAGGTATTTCTGGTTTCATAGGACAAGCGCTTAGATTAATTTTAAAATAGTATTAGTGTGACACGTATTGCCTGAACGCATGTCTATTTAAAATAAATCATTATCAAGTACGTAAAGAGTTACATTAATAAATGTCAAATAATTTATTATTAATTAACGCACATTAAATCAAAAATATTTTTAGAGTAATATAACGTACACATACAATATTTTAAATTAACAAAACTATTATAAAACATACTCATTGTCAATATTTAGTTTAATATGTACAGGTAAAACATATCATTGAAGATAAGTCATTTTCCTCGTCAATATTTGGAGTTAGCACACTAGTGACCAGCCGTTGCCAGAAGTCTAAGATGCGGTGGCGGTCCCAAAAGTGTGGAACTCTTTACCCTCGGTTGTACGGAACAGTTCATCAGAGAATTTATTTAAACATGCATTTTTCACAATATCGTATCCATAAGTTTAAATGATAATTTTTAATTCTAAATACTTTATGACTAATTATTTTTTATACGAAAATAGCGTTATATAAATTATCCTATGTTTTTATTATTATTTCAGCAATAACTTAATCACCCCACTATGTCCATACCAATCAGCTCAGTTATCAACTGTATACAGTCTAAGATTTGTCGAATGAAGACAATAATTAAATGCATAACATACAGTATTACTATTAAAAGATATTCAAAGGCTAAGTGCAAATGTGCTTTACAGACCATTTACAGTGATTATTGACTAATATTCAATATAATGTACATACATTATGATTATTAATCTCAACTGGTTGTAAGTGATTCAATCATTCATAACATCGCGTGAAAATTCCCGGCGAGAACAGCGATAGCATCATTTCATTTCACAACATGACGGATTGCATCGTCTCGTCAACGTCGGCCAGATTAAATAAATAAGGTACCTGTATAAACTCTTTAACCTTTACCACACAGTGATAGAAAATATTCATAAACAACCATGCTGTCGACTCGTGTTACCGTTAAGTATTTAGAATTGTTTAAATATTTTCAATCTGAAAAATTAAATGCTTTTACGAGCTTAAATGGCTTTAAAATAGTTAATATCGTACATTTACTCTAAATAACGAGCATTAAAAGTGAAAAAAAAAAATTTCGTAGCATATACATAAATATTATTCATTCAAGTTCTATATGATACGACATTCTTTCTTATTATTTTTTATTTAATTACTGAGAAATATACATAATTATATTCGTATGTTTGTTATTCTTTTCAATATGAAACTAATTTTTGATTTTTTTTCTGTCTTACTGCAAATAAATACTATTTTTGAATTGAATTAATAAATAATTACTTTAACATAAATGGTTATAAAGTGAATCCTACAAATCACTAGTCATTTCTAAGCGTAAATGATTTTTTAAGTTTAGTTAAAATATAAATTTTGTGCTACGTGTATTAACAGAAATATACAGGTTTAATTGGAGCGGTAGACCTGTGTTACAGCATGGCTAGGGGAGGGTTAATGACCAAAAACCGGCTGGTTCAGAATATTATCAACAGATGAAATGGCGATATTGATCTAGCTCAGATTCTCTAATCTCTAACATAAATCTTATAGTGATGACAAACTTCAAAATAATTTTAAAAGATAGTTGCTGGTAAAGCGCCTATGACACGTGTGCCATTGTGATACTATAGTTCCTATCCAATATGTTGTTAAAATTTAATATTTACCTTCATTACAACTCATCATTGGTACTTGCTCAATAGGGTACGTTCACTCTGCGGTGGTGGGTCAGATTTGACCCGGGTGTTTGTAAAAAAATAAGAATTACGCTACAAATATTTGTTTAATTCTGTTTTCCTTCTAGCTAATCCTTTATTAAATATTTTCAAATAATTTGAGATATAAATAAATGTTATCGGACGAGATTCAAATGAGTTATTGACAAAAATGTGAAAAAACGCTCAAAAACTGACCTAAGACAGTCGGATTGAATCTCAGCGCTTATGCCATAACATATATATTGTCAACATTTTGAGCGGGTAGACAAAGGATACCAGGTAAGCGTTCATGTATTTGTTTTGACTTAATTTTACAATTTTTTGACAATACCAGTAATACAACTATTTGAGGGGCATTGCGCCTACCTGTAAGTTTTATAACACTACCTGCTCGAGTTTCGACGAGAAGATCACATGCTCAGTAGATGTTTATATTTTGTCTGAATAGGGCATCTGTTGATGCGTTAGAATATGTACACGATTCGTAATATTTTTTGCCATTTCATTAAATCATATTTAAAATGAAATATCTATAAAAAAATCTCCCACAAAACGGTTGAAAAACCGAAAACTTGAGGTGGGTCTAAAATGACCCACCACCTACCGGTCTGTAAGTGTTAGAAAGATAATAAATAAAAAAAAAATGTAATCGTTAACAGCGTATTAATATAAATTCTATAATGATTTGAATTAAGATTAAATTCTCGATAAAAACGCTCGATTGATTTAAAACACATCACAGACTACCAAATATATAGATATGAACTAACGGAAATTCCTTGTTTCAATATCACTATGGTACCACTTACGCAATCAAATAGCTCCACGACTTTTTTTTAAATATATGACTCGATTGGGACGAAAATTTAAACGCTGACAATATAATATGCATTAATGTAAAAAATACGTCTTGTTTACACAAAGATTTAATTTTTGAAGAGTGAATACTTTTACTATTAGGAGTACACATTCTTATTGTGAAGTTGTAATTATTCAGAATAGACGGTCTGTGATATTTTTTAAATATGAATTAAATATATTAATTAAAATATATACATATAAAATCAATTTTATCGAAAAATATTGTTGTTGCGCCACCGGGATTTGAACCTGGACCTCTTTCCAAACCGGGAAATATATATTTTTCGATAAAATTGATTTTATATGTATATATTTCTAATTAATATATTTAATTGATATTTAAAAAATACTTTTACTGTTGCACAAATGTGTCATAAACTATAGGATGTTTTTCGTTCCGCAACTAATGTTTCGAACCTCTCTCCTATATGTATTTCGTATCTGTTCATTTACTGGTCTGTGAAACAAATTGTTTTCGTAGGATTCTGACGTCATCTGCCG
Organism: Eubasilissa splendida; assembly: GCA_031772225.1. Lineage (NCBI taxonomy): Eukaryota > Metazoa > Arthropoda > Insecta > Trichoptera > Phryganeidae > Eubasilissa > Eubasilissa splendida. The sequence goes on along the minus strand of CM062858.1, from coordinate 24,683,479 downwards.
TGTCATATCTATTCAAATACTTGTATGTACAAATTCGTACAGTAAAGTGTAAATAGTTTTAAAATATCTCCAAGAATGACGTATGCGTATCAATATTTTTGAAACAAAACTGACGCGTAGATCGTGATATTAGTAATCAATAAGCATGACAATGAATGGCAGAGCGCCATTGTTTCTTGAATAAATGTTTGTGAATGAAAACATATTTTTACAGCCATTTAATAAAGCATCTTGAATCAACACAATTAACGTTACAAATTACGCATATTTTCATCAACAAATTAACTTAAAATAAACGTTCAAGTGTAAACGTACTCCTAAATACATTCACATCCTGAACTCGATCGCCCAATAATGTATTGACGTATTATGTAATGCATAAACACTGCGATTACTAGTAGCGTGCACTGGGCATGGACTGCTGCTAATATCCAGTGGCGTGCAGTAGGTATAGACTTAGGTTATGCTGTTACCATGATATTATATAACATACTATATGGTTCATTGTTGGTACATGGGTTTATAAACATTCGTTTAACCGACGTCTTTAGACAAAACTAATCAATCATAATAAAAATGCATTATCCTCGAACGTAAAGAACAATCATGAAAACAACACATAAGTAAGGTAGTAAAATTTGCTAATTAATAAATAAGGAAGTAGATGCTTCGATCAGCTCAAAGGAAACAGCATAAGTAAGGACTCCATATAACGTGGATCAGCAGATCCATTTCTGAATCTGCCGAGTGGAATTTTTGATTCATTAGGCAGCAATTGTAAGGCTTGAATAGAACGATAGAATAAAACAGTGGCTAGCAATTGTAGTAGCAATAAATTAATAATGACCCAGTCGAGGATTACAGCGCTCCGGTGGCGTCGCGCGTTAGCATCCAGAACTACGCAACTAATGATTTTATTGATACCCAGTGGGCGCTAGCATAATTATAACATATGGATTTTTTCATTTATATTTGTTTCTCAGAAATTATGTTAATTAGAATATTTTGTAAATTACATTACGTTCTATATATTGACCTTTACGATGGCAGCTTTCATGACTATCAGCGTTTACGTTTTAAGAATATCTAAAAAAAGTAATAAAAATATACCATACTGACATAGACCAGGAGGAAAATTTCGTTGTGACAGATCAGTATGGTACTACATACTGAAGGTGGGCAAAGAGACCCACGACCAAGAACGCTTTAACTATATGACAATAAAGCGACGGTGAGCAAAGCAACAGCTTACAGCAGTTCATCATCAGGTATTGCGGGAACTCTTCATTCCGCCACAACTGCCGTCATAAACATGGGTGTTGCATTATGTTGCCTCAAATAAACAGAAAAAAGCCAACAATACATTTATTTTTTGAGACATTTAATAATATCTATACGAACTGTTTTGCACCAATATCTATTGCCTGTTCATCTTGTTAATCATTTTTGCATAGTTACTCTTTAGGACCCTCCGCAAAATGTAAGCCTCCTACACCCTCACATTGGCCGCTTTACCCTTTTCTTCCAAAATACACAATATGTGTATTATATTGAATTCCCTTCGTTCCAATCTTTACTCAATTGCATTCTAGGACTCTAAAAAAGATACGGTATCCCCCCCGGACTTTTAACCCTTCCTCTACTTGGACAAAATTTTGCGTACATCGTTATTCTTTAAGGCCTGCGATAAGCAATGGCACTACCCGCTCCTACCCACTAACCCCAAATATCAAATTAAAATAGTATCTTTAATATGCTATCTTAATTTATTTTAGAGACTTATTTTTTTATGCATAATATATATGTGTGTGTGGTGGAGATAGAGCGTTCTGCTCCTTCTTCATGCGTCACACTCGTCTAGTCACTTTTAAACTTCTCGATCCACAAAATAACACTTTTACGTGATAAAGCACTGTCTTCATATTGTTATAATATTGTTCGATGAATTTCAACCCCTTTCACGCTCTCCGACCAGACAAACAGGATCACTACTCGTTGTTCCTCGTCGGTGCAAACTGCTAGCGGAGCAAATATGTTAACACTGTAATAGCCGGTAGGCAAATGACGCAATCGGGATCAAATTTTACACACGTGACCGCAGTCGTACCAACTTAACCACGCATGCGCAGAAGACAGTATGACAACCTTGAAGGTGTGTTATGACGAAAGTGTAGATAATTTTTGTCTCACCCTCATATACATCGCTTAACCACGTTCCATTTATACCAACTTTAAAAATGGCTATCGATAATTTTCTCTTCGATGCAATTATAAATACTTTCGGGACAGGTCCAAAATAATCAATTACCGGGTTCGTTACTCTCGCATCTCGTATCGGACACAACATTACTGCTCGGTGGGTTATTTACCATTCATTTTATATTTTCATTTTACTCCACCAGTCAGCTGCACTCGGATGAAAAGAGCGGGCTCTTTATAGTTAAAGTGCCGCGTATGCTGGATGCTGGCCGCTGGCAGCGGATGAAAACACGACGTCTGGCCGTAAAAAACGTGTGTAAAAAGTCTATGTACGTCCGTAACTATAATCAAAATCTAAATCCACTTTCTTCTGTAACCTTCTCGCGCCTGCTCCGGATATCGCGTTGGATCAGTCCACAAAAAACGAGATGGTTTTGATTTTATCTCCGCCCGTTAACTTTCGTTTACACGTCTTTGTAATACCCGAAAGGAATAAAATTATTGAACCACATTTCTAGTTTACGAGAGAAGTTTCAATATTTTTTTAAAATGTTACGTCTTATTTTTTGTGTGTCGAAAAACGTACGCAAGTACGTGGCCTAAATTTAAAAAAGTGTGTGAAACGTTTATCAAAAAAACGGGTTTATAACGAAATTGACAAAATACGTTGCAACTTTGCATTTTTTTTAAATATATACGAACATGATGAAATACGTGTCGCATCTTTTTATTCTTCTACTTCTTCTACTTCTTTACCCTAATCGGGTAGGGGACCTAACGCTTGGATAGTACTCTTCCACCGCTCGCTGACTTGCGCTGTATCGATTACATGTGGCCACTGATCGCTCCATATGTCTTCGCAAAGTCTCTCTATTTGACTTTTTCATGTTCTCCTGGGGCGTTCTACAGGTGTTATTTCATCTCGTGTTGATGAAAATATTTATTTAGGCTGTCTTTCGTTTCTCATACGGAGAATAGCTAAGATTTTTCTATTTAAAGCAGCAGTGGGTTCATCCCGAGATCTTCTCCGATGATATCGGTCCTGATTTGATCTCTTACTCTCGCTATTCCTCTGAGGTATCTCATCTCTGCAGCCTAGATTCTCGAAAGATTTCTCTCCGTCGATATCCAAAATTGATGGAATATTAAGATACTTAATAACGTTGACAGGCTCACACAAAATAACTAATGTAAAATTCTTGTGACACTTGCAGAAAAATGTATACATTTGTGTCATAAGTGACACAACATAAGTGTCAATTTCTTTTGAAAGTATATTCTGAAAGTGCATTTTTCAAAATACTAAACAATCATGGGAAATGTGAAAAATTTAAAAATTTTAACATTGTAACGTTGTACACACTGAAGGCAGGTAATTATTAGTCATTACATTTTTATCAGAAACCTACATATGTTCTGCGTGTTTTAATCACTAGTGGATATTTTAGTAATATACGCAGTTGATAATGATGACCATTATTTAAAATAGTAATAATATTGATGTATATTCTATATATTATATATGCAACTATCATTTTTTCTGGATTAGATTGTGCTCCTTGTATATGGTTTTACTCAACTGCGAAAGAGTACGGTTGTACCGTAATTTTTTTTTTTTGCTGTAACGTTTCTTTTTTGCCTTATCTAACCTTAGCTAATCTAACCTTATACTATTTACTAATCTAAATTATGATTCACGGTGTACTGCTTCCGAGAATTAAATCTGCTGGCAGTGGTGCGTGGGGTGAGTCCTCTATCCTTACTTGTATTTTTTTTTGTCGTATTTTTCCCCGAAAGGGAGTGTTTCCTGACATCTCTCCTGCTCCCCGGCCTTTTGGTTTGTAAGTAACTAATTTAATTATTATTTGTCTGATTTTATTTGTATAATGTTACTCATATATTGTATTTATACATTTTTATAATAAAAATAAAATAAATGTCAGGTAAAATGCAGAGCGCTATCGGTCAGCCTCATTTGTAGCATTTAAAAAATGTCAACCAGACGGTGTAAAACTAGAACCGAAATAGGTCTTGGAAATGTGGTGGGTCCGCTCTCATTGTACCGTATTTTTTTGAGGCAATGCCTTGACAATAGCACGTGTTACCATGCCGAAACGTCGACCTAGGTTTTCCCAAGGAAACCATATACAAAGAACGCGATCTAACCCAGAAGAGATGCTAGTTGCATGCACTAGTATGTGCAATGTATTTTTAAAAATATGCATAATATATATTTTTTTAAATTATTATTTACCATTCGCGTGACTATCCTACGCTTGAAATTCCACGTGGTCCAGCAAGAATTCAAGAGCAAGAAGAAAGATCAGACGCGTTTTAATGGTCAACACAGCTGGACTGGTTATGATGCCGGAAATGGAGAGAGTATGTAAATCGTGAATAACCTGTTCCGAGCGAGCGCCGCCGCGCCGCCCGCAGCCGACCTTCATCGCACGCGGTGACTACTTTCAAAGTAATCATCGATAATTTGTGAAGTCCAAATAAGGGAACAAATAATACCTCATTGTCTATAATTTAGCCACCGTTCCGTATGTATTTTTTAAAAATAAATATAGCATTCAAATATTAAATTATATATCACGGATGTCGTCACATGTTTATGTTATAAAACGTGTCGTCAGTTACGAGCAAAAAGTTGCTAACTGCGATATCATAATTCTGAGATAAATCCAAATTACGTTTTTTATGGTCACATTAATTTTACATTTACATACTTAGGATTAAATATATTGTCGTTTTATGAATTATATTAAATCTTCATGAGAAATCATTATTTATTTTAATACAACAGTGTTTTTGATTGCAATCTTTATTTTTATATAATGATTAATTACGAACAAAATATTTAGGTACTAAAAAGATTTACATAACTATTTATCACAGCGATTGAAGGTTTTTTTACTTTGCTTGGAAAATGATATCTAAGGCGAGATAATAGAACACAATGAAAGATCTTTGTCTAAAATATTTTAAATAGATTGCATATTTTTATTAAAAGTTATTTTACAAAATTGCTTCCTTGTTGATAGATTTATCTAATTACTTAATTTAACATAATTATTAGCATATTTTTTAGAACAATTAGATATTTTACCAAGGCTATTTATTTTCAGCCATGATATGAATGTTTATAACGCTTAGATAAATAATTATAATTAATATACAGTTTACACGTCAGATGGGAATTATAAGAATCTACCTTTATATTTTAAGTTTGCAACTAAATTTATGATTGTATTATATGTGTTGATACTAAACTACTATTTGATACTTATGAAGCTGTGATGATTTAAAAATATTATTTATCGGATACACAGATCGTTATCTAACCAGAAGTTTCAAGCTACAGTGAACTCCAAATTATTCAGTTTTTTGAGGCTTATTTATTCGTTTTAATTATTTTTTTAGTTTTCAGACATAGATGGTGCGAACTAGATATTAATTGCATATACTTGAATGGTGAGGAGAATCGGTATGATTAAAGTCAAATGTAATGTTTTTATTATTACTGAGCACTTCTTATTCTCCAGCCAGTATCTCCGTAAAATCTATTTTTCAATATATCTCTGTCAATTGCTATCTGCGATGCAGCCTAGCATTGGATTGGTAATATATAAATAAAGCTGTTTGTATCTACTAAATATACAGAGTGAAATGGCTTCACGTATTTTCGAATGCTAGAGAAACAGGGTAAAAATAAATTGTTTAAAAAAACGCAACTGGTAGGATTTGAACCTACGCTACCAGAAAGAAAATCAAACACGACATCTCGCATGCGATGTTTTATTGTAATATTATATGATTAAGGATACCTCAATGGTTAAATGACTTTTTTTTAAATTTATAACACAGTAAATGTTTTAAATATTGCAAGTATTATTGAAAACCTTTTATTGCATTTAATATAACTGCGATCTACAATTAGAACCAAAAAAAATGATAATATTGATATTTACTGTTTCCGAGGCTGTTTGTAGAACTCCATAAACACATATGTGAAAATAAAACACTAGTTCTTTTATTCTACTAATCTTCACCATAATGGGGAACAATAAATACAATTTATTGAGTTAAAACTGTTAGATCGATAATGCCATTGCAAGGCGAAACGCGTCTCAAATAAATTAAACGGGTATAATCAAAAAACAAGTGCTTTATTTTCATATATGTATGTGATAATATTGACATGAAATGTATACACTAGTGAGATAAAACAAATTTCTATTAACGAACCAAATAATTATTTAACACCTTAGAATTATTTTTATGGCATCGACAGAATTTTAATAGAGACCTATACCCCTCCTTCAACAACACTGTATATCGTTTTTATAAATGTTGATAGATAGATGGAGCGTCGGCCATCTTAGATAATGAACAATGTTGTCGCAGGTAAGATCACTTAGGATTTGTGTATGATAGTATTTTTATTTATCTTATTTGGTTATTTAATATACCATATGCATTCACAAGTCAGAGCTACACAAAAACGATGTACGGGTGGTCTCATATTGTAGAGAAATAATTCCATCTTTAAAAATATGTATTTCTTCAGTATACATATTCCTACTAGGGGTTTTTTTATAATTTGATCATGAAGAAGGGAGATTAACTTTACGGATTGATTAGAACGAATAATGAAAAAGTAAAATATATAATGGTGTTTATGTGTAAAATAAAAATATATATTTTTCCATTGATTTTGACTTCATTGAAAGATATATAAATAAAATAAACAGTGTTTGAATACATTTTTATGTAATATTTTGTATACTAATTTAATATATTAATTATAAATATATACATTAAATTAGTATTTAAAACATCACAGACCTATGTTTTGAATAATTACAACTTCACAATAAGAATTTGTTCCCCTTAATAATATTTTGTCTTTCAAAATCTATACGATTACTGTTATGAGCCCGTATAAAATTAAATATATAATTAGTTTAACTTTTAAAATATGCATTTCGATTTTTTTCTCTTCATTTCGACTGTTGAATTGCATTAAAATACTTGTGTATTTACTCATCGTAATTTCCGGGCTTAGCCTTAGGAATTTAGTATGCATATAAACACGTCTCCTTGACCGTCACGTTAGTCGAACACAATACGGAAGAAGTTAATTACTAAGAGGTAACAAAAATAATATTATTAAGGAGAACACATTCTTATTGTGATGTTGTAATTATTCAGAACATAGGCCAAGTGTAACATATAGGTTCGAAAATTTGTCGCCAATCCACTGTGGTGCTATAGCATAATCGGTTAATGCACGTTCCCCGGATTGGAAGAGATCCAGGTTCGAATCCTGGTAGCAACAACAATATTTTTTGATAAAATTTATTTTATATGTATATCTTTCTAACTAATATATTTAATTTGTATTCAAAATATTTGTTATTTATTATCTTGATAATAACTAGGCTACATTAAGTTTTTCGGGCGTTTACCAACTAAATATGTACGAAAAGTTTATCATTTGTTAATAAAAATACACATTGTATTTTATAATATTTTAACAGAAATGCCCACTCACTAGGATGATCCTGTGTCGAGGTGGGCTATTATTTAAAAGCTATTTGAGTGCTTATTTATATTTGTAATAATATTTAAATACCTCATTTTTTATTATCATTTTCTCTAATCCATGGTATTATTAGATTCTTAACTATTGTTGTATTTGTTGTATCTTTTATTTCAATTTTCAGTTTGTTGTATAATTTTGTGAATCTTCTTATGGTTCTCTGCCCAAATGTGGTTTTTGTAGATGGTATTTTGTAATTATTATTCTTGCCGTATCTTGTGGGCTTAAACTGCTGTATATTTGTATTCTTTTCGGAATTTATAGATTACTTCATTTTTTGCATATTGATATGATTGTTAGAACTTCAAATTTATTGAAAACTTTTTTAGAGCTCGTTTGAATTGGCATTTTGATATATTACTTTTGTTATATACATATATAAACTGCACCTCTACAACAAATTGTGCTATATTCTAGTTCTAGTTCTAGTTCTAGTTGTTTGATAGCATACATAGTACATACATTAAGTATACCTCATCTTTACAATACGTGAACAGGTAAATAGGTGGGAGAATAATAGTTAACTATTTGAGTATTGTACTGTTTAATTATTAACAATTATAAACAAAAATCGCTGATAAATTTGCATCTTGTTGGATGAAGGAAAATTGTAAACCGATACCTCAGTATGATATATCTATGATATTTCCTGACTGATGATTTAGCGACGCGAGATCGACAGAGGAAAACCATCAGTATAAGAGCTAGTACGTTAGCAAGATGTTTTTTCTACTGCAGTGAATTACTTAATTTTGTACTGCTCGTTACACCTGTATGTACCTATGTGTATGCAATATTTTTAAAAACTAAATATTACATATACGCCTACCATCAACTATTCCAGCTACCAAGATAAGGTAGCTGATATATTCGTAGAAGGAAGAGAATATTCATTTCAGCTTCTTCAACGACACACAATAGAAGAGCTTTTAGCAGACGATAATTTAGCAGTCCATGAGGTGGTCAGTTCTCCATTTACAAAATTATTTAATAGGAAATAAGATGTCTTAAGATACTGTAGGTTTATTTTTAAAATTTACCGTCGCTCACAAATATAATGTGAAAGGAATGTCGTAATTCCATTATAATTCTAATTAAATTCTGAAAGCGAACAATCTTTTCTCAACCGTTCTGAATGTTGATTAATTGATATACTATATGATGACGCGGGGACAGAATCGAAATTTAAAAGCCAATTATTGAACAATAAATGTAAAAATTTCAAATAATAAAACACAATATTTACGTTGCTTCCGACTAACATTCACTTTCTGCAGTCATTCACTTACTACAGGCTGTCCCAATATTTAAAAGGTTTACATTAATGGCAAACTATTCTCATGTCATGTCGATAAATTATACTTTCACCAATTATCTATCACTCAAATCATGTGTTCTTTTAGAACCAATTGGGTTAAATTCTCAAAAAACAAAAGATTTTTTTATAAACGATTCAAGATAGATATTCCATATTGGTATTTTATCTTATCTATCTACGTTATGCCCTACGCCAACATATTATGAATATTACATAACACCAATATCATGATTGCCTCATTAATATTATTGATTTATTAAATATATATCTAGATATTTCTTTCACAGGACAAAACTGTCTACACCTAATTTTTTTTATATTCGTATGCCTGCAGTCCAAATATTTGCGACAGACATTTAAAATATATATTTCTTCTTTAATGCTCTCTGATGGAAATAATTTATCTTCGAGAATAATTGATGCAATAGATTTCTCAACTATTGAATAAAGATATTAACGATAAATATTATTACAAACCGATCTTTATTATTGCTATTTACAAATATTGTTAAAGCCTATATTATGAAAATGGACTGAATTGGATTTGCTTACAAAATTCTAACTTTTAAACCTTATTGCTGTCAAGTCATCCAATTACATATTATATTATTTTTAATACAATATTTCATTATATACATATGGAGTATGTTTTATTTAAATTAAAAACACAAAAATAAAAAATTTAAACGAACAGACTTTGTATAAAGAGCACATCGATTAAATAAACGTCGACTGGTTTCGATACTACTGCTTTTGTATCAGGATGAATGCACACTAACTGATCCATAAAATAAAATATTGTCTGACAGGGGCGTGCCCTAAGTCGTGCTGGGAGGGGAGGAAAGAGATAACGATATTGAATTAACGTGGAAATGGTGAAGAATGTATTAAATAACGAATTATTTGTTAAATTTAATTGAGAGGATATATTAGATTTAGCATTAAGGGATTTTTTTAATTTTTCTCATTTATAAACAAAACTTTTTTGATAGAATGGTAATATATATATTTTTTTTATATTAGAAGATATAATACATAATAATAATAATATTTCTTTTAACATTTATTTCTTCTCTATGAGAGTAAGTCTCGTGTATAGAGAAGGAGTATATACGAGATAATTTATGTTTCAGTTAGTCTGTATACATATTTTTTGACTTCAGATACAAATTTATAGTAGTCTGTAATATTTCTAATTAAGATGGTGAGATTGTCAAAAAATTTGATGCCTTGATAAATATATTGATTTTTTTTTTGTATTTGTCTATTATTTTAGGTACTTTAAAATTTGTAAAGAGTTGCATACTTGGATAGACATTATTTTTTTAGAATCATTTTTATTATAATTTTTTGAGCGATTTCTAATTGTGATATTGAAGTTTTATATGCATCTCTCCATCCAATAATACCGTATTGTAAATGTGATTGTATAAATGCGTAATAATTATCTGAACCAAGATAACTAGTACACCCTGTCTTTAGAGGTTATGCACAATTCACAATTCACCGCCTACTGCATAACTCTTTAAAAAAAAAAAAAAAACTATTTTCACCGATTACAAATATCGTGGTAAAAAGTTATCATCTTTCACATTCATAACAAACTGCACAACACAACAGGCGTGAACTCGTATTGTTTACTGGCAACTATCAATTCTCTCGACTATCTCATTATTTAATCCATAAATCCAAAACGGTATTCGCGGACAATGTGGGAATATCACACTGACACAATTAAAGTTTTAATAGTAAATTTTTAGTTTCCGCGTAGGCTGCGTGGGCCGCGTGACTAGATTACCAGCGTGTGAATACAATTCTACTTTCGTCGGATTGAATCGGTCAGTTTCTACAGTTTGGATGTTCGCGCGAGCAGCCAATCGAGCAAAAATGTTCGACGAGATGTGATATTTTTCTCAGCCATTTCTTATATGCTTTAAGAATAATTCCACATTTACGTATCATCGAATATTAGATTCAAGGTCAATCAATCAATCAATCTTAGAAGAATATATCGCCTTTTCCAGTGAGTTGGTCGTGACCTGTTGATGTTCTTGACAATTTTCTTCCATTTTTCTCTGCAGCCTGCACTTCGGAGAGCCAGTACCTTCTTCATCTGATTGGTCCATGGAATTTAAGATAGCTTTCTTTTTTTCAGCCTCCCACCTCACTACCGCTATTCCAGATTACCTACCTTCATCTTTGAGGATGGAGTGTTCGAGGAATTGAAGGATAGGTAATAATGTCAATTTAGATCCATATTTATTTTAAATGTGTGTGTGTACTGACTGGGTTATCTATTTAATCTAAGCGATTTTGTATAGTTATTTATTATATAAACAATTATTACACTGTTCATGACTTCATTTTATCTTTCAACCAATTGTGTCGCATCGTGGTATCGAAATAGTTATGGAGCCAATTTCTGACGTGATCGTAGATGTTGAATGTAACGCCATGCATTAGAGAGTGACCGAAAAATGTGATAATATAACGGAGCGAGGTCGGAACTGTAGGTTGGATGCGATATAATTTTCCAGTTAAGCTCCTGGATGACTGTTTTAACCTTGATTAGACGTATCAAAAATATTCGTGTTGCTCAACGTTGCACTCTTATTATTTAAAGCCAAAATTTTTTTTAATCTTTACATACCTGTACATATTCAATATAAAATGAAAAGATTATTTACTTGTAAAAAATATCCAAGTTAAATAAAATATTAACCTTAAAGATGTAAGCGATACAAAAGTAAATAATGACAAGATTTGAAAAATGTTTGCTACCGAATGAGTAGACCAAACAAGGGACCACTATTAATATGTATAAACCGATAACGAACTAATTGAAAACATTAAACAAAGTAAATCAATCACCTCATTTAATAAACAACTAAAAAGTCGTATTTTAACCCTCACTTAACGAACGAAAATTTTAATATAACCAAAAATGCGTTGTAATTATTATTAATTACCTTTCAATACTGTGATAATTGAAAATTGTATCATAATAACCATCATTTTTACTTTCTTAATTCCCTGGACACAACTCACACGCATTTCACTAAAACGCTAATCCACCACTTGCATCGGATCATGCACAGACGTCAACGACAAAAGAGATCAAACACATAAGATGACCTATAAATCCATCAAATATGACTTAAATAAAAGGACATGGGGGATTTTTAATCTACGTCCTGTAAATTAACTAACTTATTTTTATTTTATTCAAGTATGTATTTTACAAATTTTCGTTAATAGTATATTGTACTAAGTCGTTTTGGCTTGTTGGCACATTTCTTATTATATCTCTTGCATTAATGCATCTCGAGCAATATTTTAAATCAAGTAAATATCAAAAACACATAAAGACATTTCGAAAGAATTTAGTGCAGACCAAGATATAAAGCAAAGTAATATGTATGAAAGTAATTAGAGCGAAATCATAAAAGTGATAAATAATTTGAACTGTTCTGTGCTTATATGCCAAAGGTTGTGTTCTTTAGTGAAAAAGTCCTTAATTCCTTAAACCTCCTCGCCGGTTGGGTGATGGTCTTGATATAATCCGACAGTTTGTTGAAGAGTCGTGGAATGATGATTTCTGTTATTCTATCTCCGTAGAAGTGGTTCAGTGTCGGCATGTTGAATTGCCTATTTGTGATTAGACGAGTTCTGTGGCTGTGTTTTACAAGTGTTTTTTCGTTTTCGTAATGCTTCAGAATTTTTTTATAGTAGTATAATTGTTTTACAGGAAGAACTTCGCAGTACTTAAATAAAATATAGTCATCGTTCTGCTTCGAGCTCTTATTTCATCGGAAACAATTAATTTTTGGAGACTTTTTTGCATATTAAATATTTTATCAGTGAATAATTTGTGTGTTCTTCCCCTATAACAGTATTTTATAAGATTTAATTGCTCTAGCTAAACTTATACAGTTTATAGAAGTTTGAACGTTAAGATGTTTTTGAGTTGGTGTAGTTTAACCATACAAAAACTCGGAGTTTAATGTGTGTTTCAAAATGTTTATCTAGCGTTACTCTAAGGTATTTATATGTGTTCTCTACTGCCAACTATTTGCATGAACAGTATATATAATTATTATGCGTGTATACTATTTGTATTACCTCTTCTATTTTGCGGAGATTAATATAAAGTGTCTAGATTGTCCTCCCTGTCTATCTCCATGGGGATAGACAGGGAGGATGGAGCGCCACATCTTATCTTGCAACTATTACCTCGTCTACATTCATACATTTACTCATGTAAGGTCGTTGACTGTTAAGACTTCTAACAGAACCATTTTTCAGTATCTCGTTTACCTGATCGTGCCAAGTTTCTGAGAATCTCTATTTCTGGTACTATCAACACTAGCATCGTGTTAGTTGTATTTTAATAAAACTCAATGTTTATTTTTTTAAGTAATGAATTTTGGTGGTTAGCTAAAAAGAAACTATACTCGTTGTAAAACATCCAGAAGTGTATCGGTTTCTATAGACATTAGTTTAGACAAATTGACCCCTTCTACGTAAAGTATTTTAAGTAAAAAATGTCATTTTGAATCATTCTAGTATTTTGCACGCATCTGATACATTTTTAAATTGCTATAATTTATTTTAATATTATGTTTATTAGTACCTACATCACAGAATACAATATATATATATATATATATATTTTTAATCTACCACGTAACTAAGCATCAAGTTCATGCGAAATACTAGAATGATTAAAAATGACATTTTTTACTTACGATACTTTACGTCGAAGGGATTTAAATTGGTAGATAGTCTCTACAGTTCTGAAACTTGATAGATTTCTTGAGAATAAAAATAAGTATTTAAAACAATAAAAATCCGAAAACTTCAGTATCTCGGACATGTAATGAGACATCCGTAGAAGTACGAGAACTCGTACCTCATAATGCAGGGAAAGATTGCTGAAAGTCGGGGCCCTGGAAAAAGGAGAACATCATGTCTGATAAACCTGAGTCAATGGTTTGGCCAGTCTATTCTAGAGTTTTTCTGTGCCGCAGTAAACAAAGTGATTATAGCCAACGTCCATTGAACGGATAGGGAAAAGAAGAAGAATAATATTTCTATACGGACACGGTACTAGGAGAAGAAATTATTTCATTTGTTTCAATTACCATGGATACGTTATTGGTGATCTTAATCTATGTCATATATACCGATCTATTGGAGATTTTATTACTAAACAAATATCACAAAGAACAAAGCTATTTTTTATTATATTTAATGGAAAATATATGGAAGTATGGGGTAATTACAGACTTGTCTTCGGCTGGCTTAAATGATCACTTTATATATATATATATTCATTCACCAATTCTCACCCCTCAATCTCCACATTTATCAATTTTTTGAAAGTTGTATATATGTGAGTATGAGGACTCGCTTCGAGTACCACTACACCATCGCTATCTATAGACCAAAATGTCATAATTCATTTTCTTTTAAACAGCACATATGTCATCAATATGAGAATCTGATTTTTTTTTTAAATTATTTTAATCCTGTAATTGTGTGTTCTTGGACATATTCAAATATTGCTAATATTTTTATTACTCTTAACTGTCAAATACATTAATATTTTAATATCATACTGTAGTTAATTTAAAGGATGAGCTAAATGAGAAAGGGTCATATAGCGAGACAATATCAAGAAGAGTTACGCACCGTATCGTCGTTATGGGAGGCGGGTTACACGGGAGCTAGGGAAGGAAGAGGCTGTTGAAAGGTTCGAGACAAGATCAGATCTCACTTATCACTGATTTGTCAAGGTGACATTTTCGATATTAAATGGTGGGATTCCCAGGAGAGATACGGTAAACCCTTCTATTTCCGGCCGTTGTGACCTTATACAGACGTTACCAGTATACACTGGCGTATAATAATATGTGTCGAGGTATGAGAAAGCAACCTAAACAATGAATTATATTAAATAATTTTACGTAGCGTAGAAATTTACTTACAAATACATTTTAAAATAATATCTCGTAACTGGTATCATTTTTATCTTCATAAATACGAGCTTTATGTATGCCCATAAAAACAATTTCCATGCCCTGTGAAACATCATATAAAAATGAAAAAATAACTACTGGCTCATACTGCATTTTAAGAACTGTACTAAAATAATCGATAATAAGCTGTTATAAGAAAAAAAAATTTAGTTAAAGGAGATCAACATTCAATACAGAGGACGCATTTTTTATAAATAATTCAGTGTAGTGTTTTAATACGCAAAAATTACAGATGAAATCTTCTCAGCAATCGCTTTCTACTCAGAATTGAGAATTGTTATAAAACATCTCTTTGTCAGCCGTGTTTTGTGATACTTAGAAAAGCAAATTTATTCATAGTTTGTTCGTAAGGCTTTACAAAACGGATGTAACACACGGCCAGAGCCTATTTCCTTTCAAGCGACGATCCACGTTGTGATGTCTATTTACATGAGAATGAAAGCAAAATAAACCGAGATGACGGGTAAAGGTTTGCGAGAAACTAGCCGTAACTTTCTAATGTTAATGAACACAATTTCATATGGAACCATCGCAGCGCAATACCGACCTGAAAGGTTTGGCCGACATTGCAATGGTGGAAATATTAAAAAATAAATTAGAGATCTGTATGTGTATGTCTTTAATTGATACATTTAATTTGTATTAAAACACCGCAGAACTATGTTCTGAACAAAAAAAAATATGTACAAGATGTATTAAAGTTTATCCAAAATTTAATAAAATGAAATTGAAAAATCTCTGAGGTCTCCTAGCGTATATTACTCAAAGGTATTTGCAATAAAAGGAAACAGCTTTTAAAAAATGGAATAATAGATGTATCAATTTGGAATAGCTGTAACGTGTAATTACAAAAAAATTGTCGACAATTTACTAGGCTGAAATAGCGAATTAAATTTTTCCTGATAGGAAAAGTTCCTGGTTCGAATCCCGATGGCAGCCAAAAGATTTTTTAGATAAATTGTTTATATATGTATGTATATCTTTCTAATTGATACATTTAATATGTATTAAAATATATCTTTGTTCAATAAAAAATACCTAACCTTACCTTACCTAAGCTAACCTTGCTAAATTTTTATTATTTTATTGCACAAATAATTCGTTCTTAGGGACAAAGTTTTTGTTACAAAGTACCTACGCATTAATATTTTTTTTTTTTGCATTAAACGTTGTGGTAGTTTTTAATACTATTGACAATATTTATTTACAAACGCAAAAAATATAATAATTTAAAAAATTAAATGCCGCTGCTGAGCGGACTAAGACGCCTGACTAAAAATCATATTCCAAGAGCTAGCTAGTTTTTTCCAAATTAAATCTAGTCAAGTTACAAACCGCTTTATTTAGCGACACCCCGAATATTATCTGTCGTCAGGTGGTGTCGCACTTGTATTCCGCGTTACATTACCGGAACGGTAAATTAAGTATTTTAATTATTTTAATATTATGTTCAATCAGGTATATGTTTGCGTACTGCAATAGACAACTTCTTCCTTTAATTAATAATAAAATGTGACTGCGGGCGATTTTAAATCTATCTAGAAAACATGTTACGGGAACAATAACGTACAGGTTAATATATTTTATCAGTGACGAGAACTATCTAATAAAAATAATAATGATTATTAAACGAGTACTTCTAATTTTGTAAAATATTTATACATACATTGTAATATTTATATAATGGCGAATAATGAACAAGAACTACAGGGGCTAGTGAGTAGAATGTACGATGTATGCAAGGAAAGTAACCTTATTATAAATGTTAACAAGTCGAAAGTTATGGTATTCGAGAAGAAGGAAAGTAAGACACCGTGCAAAATACTTGTAGATAATGAATGTTTGGAACAAGTAGATTAGTTTGTGTATTTGGAAAATATGTTCGATAGAAACGGAAAGACGGAGAAAGATATCGAAAGGAGGGTGACTGCAGGGAATAAAGTGAACGGTGCTTTGAATGGAATTATAGCTAATGGGAACTTATCAACTGAGGCAAAACTAGCGGTTTACAATGGAGTCCTGATGTATAGAAGTGAGGCCTGGAGCTGGGAGGAGAGGATCGAAAGTAGACTGAATGCAGTGGAAATGAGATCACTTAGGCGTATATGTGGCAGATTCATTGATCGCAGAGTAAAGAATGAAGAAATAAGGAAAGAATGTAAAGCTGATCATAGTATAGTAAGATTAAGAAAGGATCACTTAAGTGGTTTGGTCACATGGAACGGAAGATTGAGGAGAGAATGGTAAGAAAGATATATGACGCAAGTGTCGATAGCACCCGCAAAAGACTCGATACGACCAGGTAAACCAGATACTAGAGGATAGTCCTGTTAGAAGCCTCAATAATCGTCGAGCTGTATGAGAAAATGTATGAATATGGATGAGGCGAGAATTGTGTGTCAGGACAGAAGAGTGTGGCGCTGTATCCTCTCTGCATACCCCCGCGGTAATGGTAAGTAAGTAATATTTCAATGCCGAAATTACTAGACTTCGTCTGTGCTGAGATAAAATTTTACACTCCTAATAATTAATGATGTAAATTTTATTTTAAAAGGCATAAAAAAAATGATGACGTAACCAAAAAATAAATGTATTAGTAACAAAATTAACAAAAAGTTCTCGAATACGATAAATTTTTAACGAAACATCAAAATCGCCGCCGGATCGAAAAGTGTTGCCCACATCCTTCTCGATCTTATCTGCGCTGTTGTGTATTCTCTCCTCTCACTTCCTCTTGTTGACCCGTTCAACCTCGCTTCATTAGTCACGGAATATTCAATATTTTAAACGAACACCGCGGATTTTTAGGTCACGTATAATGGCCCGAGCAGATTACCCGGGCCAAACGGAAGGCAAAGTTTTCAATATTTCCTCCGAATGCGGTCTCAGTTGCCCACGACTTCAAACGCCTGACCCACTTTGAAGAAACATTAATTATCCACTAATTTCACATTTTTTATAAAACAAATTAATAAGTGCAACGCGCAACAGCGGATACACTTTGCTATTTGCATCCTATCATTTTGCTGGATAAACGGAGACATCGGACAGTTGACAAAATAACAAGTGGTGATAAAAATTGATCAGGGTTTATCGTTCTGGGCCATTTTTTTTTAAACGATATTTATGCCACATTAAATATGTGACCACTACTGGCCAATAAAAGAAATGAACTGTTAAATTTAGTTTATTCCTCCCCATCTTGAATTATTATTAGCAATCGTGATACAATTAAGATAATCATTTAAAAAAAAAAATTGGAACCAAAATTTAGGATGCCGCTACACTACATTGGTAGAGTTATTGCGTCTTAAATTCTCCTATTAACGAAAAAATGCTGTGTAATTAATTATTTATAAGATTCATAAATGAGAAAATATGCATGAGTAAAATTAATAACGCTATATTAAATACTATCCAAAACAGATATGTAAAAGGAAAAAATATAACAGATGGAATAATTGAACTAATGTAATAAAGAGGAGTGCTAAGATAAAATATACAGATCAAATAGTGACCTCCTAGTTTCCAAGACTTATTGCATGATGAATAATATAGAAAAATGGATAAAACTGTAATGACAATAAAGGTAATACAAATTAAATGTATCAATTAGGAAAACATATAGAAAAAATCTATTTATGGAAATATTATTTTTATTGCTACCGGAATTCGAACTTGGACCTTTTCCTATCTGGAGAAATGCGTTATCCAATTACATCACGCCAACAGAGTAAGTTTACGACAAATTTTAGAACTTATATGCTGCAACTCTTTCAAATGGACACGTCTGTTATTCCATTTTTAAAAGTATCACATTTTTATTGCGACAATTCTCAACCAGCCTTTAAGTAATCTACGCTACTTGACGCCACAAATTAATTTTAAAAAATTTATTAAATTTGGATACATTTAATTTATATTTTTGAAATTGGCTAAATTAACTTTGTGGTTAAAATTCGTTATTTTTATTTTTAACTTTGTTTTATTAATCACTTATTGAGTAAAAATACATTTACCGGTTTCAAAAAATATCATTATCTTCGTGTCATATAATAATATGTCAATAATATCCTGAAGAAAAAACATTTAATTTATATTAAATATTACAGAACTATGTTCTGAAGAAAACTTCATCTTCACAATAATTATGTGTTGTCCTTAACAATAAGGTTCTTAAATTAATGAAGAATAGAGATTAACTTTGAGAGGTGGAGAAATGACACATAATCGACTGTTTTTTCTGTCAGAGAATTGTGATCCCAATTACAACAATGATATCATCGACGATTTTCGTTCATCTTTCTCTGCAGCCCGCAGTTTGAACAGCTGTTGTAATGGGATAGCCAGTAGCATCATTGATCTGGTTGGTCCATCGAGTGGAAGATCACTCTCTTCCCCTGAAGCCTTTCATCTATCTAGTCATCACTAGTTTTTCCAGGTACTAGATCGTAGACTATCTATCTTGGATTAATCCAAAATTGAGACATTAGTACGGGTTTAGATTGAGTGTTGTTTCTTATTTGTATTGCTAGATATAATGAATGAACCTGTCTCCTTTATCACAGACTTTGGTTCAGTTAAGAAGATAGTGAACATCTCTTACATTATGTACACATATCTATATCAGAAAATTACAAAATAGAAGAAAATATTAAAAAATAATACATAACAAAATATTGAATAGTATAATCATTTCATATTACACTAATGGTATTTCTTCGAACTTCTACGAATAGTCGGATACTTAGTTTTCAGAAATATTTTATGAAATAAAATCGGAAGGCTCTTGGATACTTTATGTCTTCAGAAATATTTTATGAAATAAAATCGGAAGGCTCTTACTGAAAAAATATAAAGGTATCTTTAAGTATAAAATAATGAATAAACTCATCTGAATGGATAGTTACAAATGGGTAATGGTTTGAACTAGTACAGAAAAAGAAGTAGTTAAAACAATAAAAATTTGAAAACTTTAATATTTTAAAGATGTAAAGAGACAAGCATAGAAGTATCTCATAGGGAAATATTTACTATTGATATCGGAGCTCTAGAAGAAGAAAAATAACACGTCTGGACAATCTTAAACCATTTTAGGCAGTAAAAAAAGCTGTGATAGTCAATGCCTTAAGAAGAATAAAAGGCAATTACCACCGAGACAATGGAACAATCCAAATATTCCGATCAATCCCACCCCATGAATTGAAATACTTTTACAAGTAAGATCCCCCCCATTTAAATGTCATTTTGTAACTATCTTCTGAAGATTGCCGAGTTCCCGGTGAAAACAAACTTTCATCGGGAACTTAATGAAGCAATTTGCGCCGTAAACTACTTTATAATGGACAAAACTTTCAGGCAAGAGTCCAAAGATTTCATTATTTATTTATCTCCGTATATTAAGGAAAGGAACAAACGCTGCGGTTGGCTGGTAATATAAGTAAAATATATTATCGGACTTATTTTAAATGACATTGAAACCGTCAATATTTGAGTACTAGTGGGTAGCCCTTTTGGTTAAACGTATATTTTAGTGAAAAAAATTCAATATGTGTACACAATTTTTTAAATTATGTATGATGAGATGAATATAGGGTGACATCTGTGGGAATGCCATGTTAATCTGCACTGTGAGACATGACGCCCGGCGCGCTCACTAGTGCAACCTAGAAAGGACGGCCGCGTGCAGTTGTTTCAGCGTGTACCTTCGCCATTGGATTTACAACTGGATCCATGTTTCTTAGCCATATTGACCGTTGCCTCATCACGTATTAATTATATTTTTTGTGAATTAACCATGTGTTCGTGAAATGTAAGTACCTTTTACTCATGCAATATCTTTATCCACTTAGCTCACTACCTTTACGTCAATGCTGAATATTTTAACATTTGATACAAATGATGAATTAGAATTGGAGGCAACCCACCAATATATCACATCGCAATGGTTATCTTTCTTATACTTCAACATCCTTCATACATTTAAAATTGTCTTAAATCGTGCAATGAATTAATTATTATATTTAATTCATTGTTTCACTACCGTATTTCTTACACAACACTCCCTATCTTATCAAACTGCTCCTCATACTTATTTATACGAGGGAGTGGAAAAACAAGGGATGCAAGAAGGGTGGAAGGAATTCGGGAGATGGACAGGAATAGGGAACAGGACTATCCAGAAAACACGACCCACCTGTGAAACGGTCTTCCATCTTCTTCCACTGGATCCACAGGTTTTCTGGCTCCAGGACATGAATAACGTTATTCAGCGCGAAGTACACTTTCGACGATCGCGCGAAAGTGTCAAACAATATCTTACACAATAGCAAGATGTACTGTACAGCACTAAATCGGTTCACACGGTAGCGAGAAACCAGTTACACACAAACAAATAACAGCCGCACACGATAATTTATAACAGTCAAAGCACCCAAAATGGTAAACGCTCTCTTCAAGATTCAACTTCAACTGTCACAAAAACCACAGATAAGATCGTGTTCTGGTATAGAATACGTAGTAGACAGGAACCATTCATGTCGCGTTCATAGTATGCGCACACGGCGACTGGCGAACATTGGATATTCATAAAGATCGAACAATACTATTGTATGCTCGCTCAACTCTATTCAACAAAGTTTCTCACATAATTGTAATATGTGGAGCCTTCCAAGTTAATGCTGTTCGACTTTGAAATAGTCTGCCCCAATACCGACGAAACATTAATACGCTGCAAGCATTTAAAAAACATATCTATAATATACATATTACACCAGCGATCGACAATAATTTGATCATTATATCATTTTCTAGTTATAGTTTTGTATTTAAATAATATAATTTGACGTTGTGTATGGTGATAATGCGACGGATAAAAGTGCACATAACAATTTCGTAGCACGATCAATTTAGCACTCAACTATACAGAAAACGACTTAGTTTTATTTACACTTTATTATTGTTACTCTCGAGTTTTCCACAGACTTAACGAAAACTCGAAACTTAAAGGGTAGTTTCAGTTTGCAGCCCTTCCAGTTCCCTTCAGTCGAGAATCTCTACAAGCCCGGGTTTTATAAACCCCGGCCAGAACCACTACCAACTTGTTTCTAATACCGTCAGTAAGTTGTCAGATAAACTGTAAGCTTCAGTTAAGCTTGCAAATTGAAGTTTCCAACGGTGTTATTTGTACGATTTCCTTGTAAATATTCCGGGGCGCACGGACACTTTTGTGTCATCCTGTTAACACTTCCGCCCCATTATCGACAACAACCTTACGAAGACCAAGATAAGGGTGTAATTAATTGAGCGATGAAGCGCACGGATTTTCTCTTTGTGATCCATTTTCGCTTCCGGTCAAATACTTCCAACCGAATGCATTATAAATATACACTGCGAAAAAATACCGTCTATGATTTAGTAATGATTCAAATTATTTTGTTTTTCCATTCTCATTTTTTTTGCAAATGTGTTTGCTTTTTTGTAATCTAAAATATGATTTACTAAAATATAGTTCGATATCATCCTTTTCCTGTTATAAAATATTGTCGTCAAAAGTACTGTCGCTGTAGCATAGTTGGTAATGCGCCTTCCCCGGATTGAAAAAGAGATCAATGTTCGAATTCCAGTAGCGCAAGAAAAATAATTTTCGATAAAATTGATTTCATCTTTCTAATTAATGCATTTAATTAGTATTTTAAATATCACAGACCTATGTTCTGAATAATTACAACTTCACAATAAGAATGTATTCTCCTTAATAACAAATTGAATGTATTAATTAGAAGGATATACATACAAAATCAATTTTATCAAAGAATATTATTGTTGTTACCAGGATTCCGGTACCTTATTTCAATACAAACAATGTATACTGTAATTAAAAATCAAGCATAGATAAAAACAAAACAAAATGAATTTCAGATATATTGTATAGTATATATATAATAAAAATAAATAGTGGTTTAAACAAAGTATTTTCTCCTATTATTTATGTTATTTGTGGTCACTAAGTAATTTTGCTAATATTGAAGAAGTATATATTTCTAATTTTGAAACTAAAAAACATTTCATTTGTATTTAAAGGATAATATTTAATGCGATTGTAATAAAAGTTTTACGCTAAGTCAGTAATACCTTATTTGATTTATGGATTGCTATTCTATTTTTTACTTATTCTTGTTGACTGAACTGGCTTAAATTTAGTAGCTCGTATAAGCTCTATTTAGTGAACGCTTTTATTGTATAACCTAAATCATTATTTAAATCATTATTATTTATCCCATTGAAATATTAAATTTGTTTCAACCACTATTTATACATAATACACATACACCATAACATCGCCACTCAATCCTTTTCAAACTCTACAAAATAACAGTTGTAAATAACGTAATTACACTTTTGCGTAAATCGTAATTTTCGCCAACACCCAAAAATGAAAGTCCAACCTTAAAATAAATTATAAATTCTGAAATGTTAAGACTTAATTTATGTGAAAATGTTTGAACAACAGATCACACAGTAAATCACTGAGCCAACTTTTGATTTACATAGAAATGAACGGGGTCCGCGGCACAATAACACACTGCGCAGTGGTCCACTGAGACCTGTGCTTGGGGCCGCACACTCATTTACCTATAGAATGTATCTACGGGGTGTACGAGATAGAAAATACCCAGCCGTAAATAAATTCATTCATTTCAATTCATTCCAACAACGGTATTCCTAGGATAATTTCAAAATTTTATCGCTTTATTCCAGATTAACTAGTTAAATTTTGAAAATGACTAATTTATAGTGATGAGATCAAAATCACGAACCGCGAGTCAATCACTGATATCTTTGAGTCACACTCACTATCAGTGATTGAATATCTGGAAATTTTGTGATTCATTTTTATTTTTCATTTATATTTGGTTTTGAACCGTGATTCGGTGCATTCGGTGCATATGAGACTAAAATATTCATGAAGGAATAACATTATAATTCGTAATCAGCCCCACCTAGTAGATTCTGTCAAAACGTTTTACGCATTTTTCATTATTTTTATGATGATATTAAATTAGATATATATTAATTATTAACGCAAGAATATGTTTTTTACGCAAATGAAGTTTGAACAATATAAATAAATACGCTCAAGGTTATGATTTTTTTTATTTATTTTGTGTATTGTGATATCGTGCGGCGCATGCTCATTAGTAATGAAACTGTGATCATAGTTACAGTTTTCAATCACTGATATTATCGAATACCAATCACAATCACACCAGTGATTCAAGAGTAGCATTTTTTCTCATCACTACTAGTAATTTATACTCCAGATGATTTGTATGATGTGGATGTATTTTTTTATTGTTATTGAGTATGTTTAAAAAATCATCTGTATTTTAAATTATAAAAAAAAATTTGTGGATCTTTTACAGAAGTGGTTACTCTCGTATTAGTTATTCTCGGTAAAACATTCTATGAATTTTAGGTGTAACTAAAACAGATTGATACTAATCTAATTTAATGTTTAATTATTTTTTTATTATTGCAAAAACGTGTAATACGTGACGTAGATTTCCTCGTGATAACGCCTTGTTAAAGCTGAACTAGGTATAAAGTAGTTGGTGTCATTAATTGATATTTTTGACATTCGTTTCATTTTCTTTATTGCACTGACTTATCTAGATGTAAACAATTTCCGATGCAATAATTCTATCATTATTTAATGTAAAAACTACAATGAAGTGCAGTCAACATGGACACTATACTAATAATATATATATATATATCTCAATTTAGTGTCAATTAAGATATGTATTATAATATCTATATACGAGGTTTGTTTTTTAATTAGGTAAGTACCGGATTTTTTTGTTAAACAAACAAAACATCATTTTTACAACACTTTACTTTCTTCGGACGCTACAAACTTACTAAACTACTTCTCAACATAGTCGCCACCATTATTAAGGCACTTGTCATAACGGGGCACCAATTTTTGTATACCTTTGTCGTAGAACGACGCCGCCTGGGATAAAAACCATGTCGGTACTCCCTCTTTGAGTTCATCATCGTCATCAAAACGCTTGCCACCAAGGAACCTTCACTGTCGGCGGACTGATCTATTGTCTTGAACATTTCAACCGCTCACTACAAGATAACCGCAGTATGTGAATGTCTCTAACATTGCATGTGGTGAGTCAACAGATGAAGAAAACCATTACGCGTGTGCAAAATCCGCAGCGTTACACCGGAAATATCTGAGTACTTATATAACGCGCCTCGCATTTGATAATTTTTTTTTCACGTGCACATTCATTATTACACTGCATACGATACAAAAATTGTAATTTAGAAAAATGTAGAGTTATTGTATAACTTAATGCATGGGTGATAACAACACTCATATTTGTTAATTTTTTTTTAATCTGACAAAGATTCGAATCTTCAACGCGATGTACCCGGTATTCTGACGAATTCTGCATTAATTGTGGTATTTAATATATCTCCAACCCTACGATCGCTCGATATGTGTTATAATTGTTAATATTGTTATAATTGAAACACTGAAAACAACCATTGGAATACATCAAACATCAATGGCATCACTATCGTCACAAATGTTTTTGGTTGCGAAAGACACGTCATTGCCTTTCCGAAATTCATAATGTGAAAAATGGCGAAAATTAGAACGATTTCTTTAATTATAATTTTAAAAATCAATAGTTCTTTACTATAAATCACTAGGGTGAAACTGAATTAATGGTGAGAAGGAAGCATCTTCTTATTTGATAGAATAGTTTAAAAACAGACGTCACTGGTCAATTCGGAGGAAAATAAATCGATTGAGGTAAATTAGTACTTTATAGTTATATATAAACATCGGGTGTGTATGTATTATATGTTATGTGTACAGTTCAACGGAAATGAAAGAGGAAATTAAATTTGAGTACATTTTAAAATTTAATGTGTTATAAAATGGTTATAATCATTGTACTTTGTTTATAGGATACGTATGAGTAATACACTGCTTCACAAGAAAAAAATTTAAAATTAAATAAAGATACCTAATCAAAAGATTAAAGCTTTTTTACAGATAACATATTATTGTTGTGAAGTTGCAGTTTTTCGGAATCAATTTGAAAGAGCTATAGAACATATAATGTATTAAATACTAATTTAATGTATTAATTATAAATATATACATATAAAATCAATTATGTCGAAAAATATTGTTTTTGCGCTACCGGGATTCGAACCCGGATCTCTTTTTCTAATCCGGGGAAGTACACTACCAATTGTGTTATAGCGCCAGTATTTTTCATGACAAATTTTCGAATTTATATGTTACACTTTTTCAAATTAATACATCTGTCGTTCCATTATTTGAAAGCCATCTACATTGTTTTTACGGAATCTCAAATACCTTTGAGTAAACCGACTGCAGACGCCAGAATTATCAATTCATTTTTATTAAATTTTGAAGACATTAATACAACCTATATCTCATATATATATTCTCGTTAATAACATATAATGTATGTTTAAAAATTTTTTCGTTAACTTACTTGATTGATATGACGTAACTGGATAACGCATTTCCCCGGATAGGAAAAGGTCCAGGTTCAAATCCTAGTAACAACTAAAATACTTTTTCGATAAATAGATTATTTCTGTATATCTTTCTTATTTGTTCAATTAATTTGAATTTTAAAAAATGACTGTTGTAGCTGGAGCTTTTTTTACACTGTCGTTTTATTTATTTCTCTCTTAACGTAATAATTAGTTGATATTCTTTGTATGGAGCTAATTAATCGGTTTTGGTCTTGTTTGATATCAATCGACGGCGGCCTGGTGGCTAACGCCTCCACCTTCCCCCGGTCGCAACACCGAGCGGTTTGAATCCCGGATGCGGCGCTTTCGTTGCTTCCTCTTTTATTTATAGCCAAATGTTGGCGCAATTAGCTGGCCATCTCTTTTACAGAGGTAATTGCGCTGGGCGCGCCATCAGCCACTAGGTTACTGAATCGACAAAAAATTATTGATTAGTTTTTAAGCCTTTAAATGGTAAAAAATGCTTTTAATAGCTTATATAAATGGCTTTAAAATGATTAATGTCATAAATTTACTGTAAAACATTCATCATTAAATGTGAAAAAGGATTAATATAATATTTTAATTCAGAGCAGTCATCAAGTTCTAAACAACCCCCTTTCTTACCTCTTTTAATTTAATTAGTTATATTATTTTTAAGGAGAACACATCTTATTGTGAAGTTGCAATTTTTCAGAACATTTATTTTATTTTGATATTAGAAAATATAATACATTTTTAGAATAATCAGTAGGATATATATATATATTTCTTTTAACATTTATTTATTTTCTATGAGAGTAAGACTCGTGTATAGAGAAATAGTATATATGTGATATTTTTAATACAAATTAAATGTGTAAATCAGAAAAATATAAAGGGTGATTTTTTAGAGGTATACAACTTTAAAACGAAATAAAACTCATAAAAAATATGGCAATGGCCAAGTCCAATTTTCGACCATTTTTTGGAGCAGCTGGGGACGTATATTCCAAGTCGTCTATCGTCTCTGGTTTATGGGCGTGGACTTGCAACTATACATATCTTCACAGAAATAAAGATGTTGAATATCACGATGTTGGAGACCATTTCACGCTCCACTGCAGCAACAGCTTCTTCGGTGCGCACTGTACAACGTCTCTGCGGATGCATATTATCAATTAGAGTATGCGTGGTACAAAAACGATCCATGGTTATTCGAATTACTTGCTCGAATGAACGATTACGTCGACCGTAAAATAGACATAGCACATGGTAAGTTTCGCGAACTGAACCACGATTTTCGTAATAAATTTGCACAATTTGCAAGCGTTGTTCTGGCAAAAGTCTATTTATGGTGAAATGTAAAAATAAACTGAACACAAATCAGATGTCAGCTGTCAAATTGGCAGTCGCTGGAAAAAGTGTTGCAAATTCGAAAAAAAATGCCTCTAATACCTTTACATATAAAATCAATTATATTCTTATGACTAAATGGATTGAATTGAATTTAATAATTATGTTTGTAGAATTCACTATACATAATTTTTTTCACTAGTCATTTCTATGCGTAAATATTTTCCTTGGGATTAAGTAAAATATTAATTGCGTTTAATTACCGAAATATTACAACTTTAATCGTGGCATTAGACCTGTGTTACAACATGGGTTGGGTAGGGTTAATCAATATCTATTTATGTATTTGTAAATAAATCATTCAACATTGTTTTACCTTATTAGATATGGTTCTAACTTTGATAAAAAAAAATATATATCTTCATAGTTTATAATATCATCAATTGTATCAAGCTTGCTTGAATAAGATTTGTATAAAGCTAACAAATTTAAATATTCGAATTTAGTCAATAAATTATTGTAAGTGCCACTACGGGTCAGCTGTTATATTTATAAATTGTCTTTTTAGGCACCAATGCAGGAAAAGATCAACTAGCAATAAATCTGCCGTCACATGGTTTAGTTTTTTTTTTAAATAATACTGTTAGTTATTTACAGTTTTACGAAACACTTTTTTTATTTAATCCGTGTCCTAGATTAAAAAAAAACGCAGGTGTAATTATTTTGTTTCATACAAAAATATTTCACGATTAAGGAACCGGTTTTAATGTTGATTTAAGATGGAATCGGCTAACCTTGGCTTTAAATATAGGAACTTCGTAAAAACTCGTTCCACGTCTCACATCAGACATTTTTTCTATTGGTGAAATTAAACGGATCTCAAATATCCAATCGCTTATGAGTCAAGGTTGATAGGTTATTAGAGGCATGATTTTGTAAATCACAAATATTTAATCAAAATACTCCTTTAGATTTATGTAATTGATGCCTGTATAATAATTACAGTATTGTTTAAAAGATTAATTAATTTTATCACGATTAGCGTCAGCATATTAGTGAGTTTGTAGCAGAAAATAGTTACGTATAACTAATATATATATATGAGTGTTCTGTATACAGCTAGTTCTCTGTAAAAGACGGAAGAAATTAAATATTAATACTATTTACACAAAGGGTTGGGAAAATAAGAGATGCAGGAAGGATGGAAGGATTTCGGGAAATGGACAGAAATAAGGAACAGGGGGTGGCTGAAGGACCACCCAGAACCATAAAACACGACCCACCTGTCAAACACTCCTTCCGGTATCAAATTTTTTTTTCCACTGGATCCGAAGATCTTTCAGCTCCGCTGTTCAGCACGAAGTATACTTATAAACTTTCGGTGATCGCGCGAAAGTGTCAAACAACACCTTACATAATAGCAAGATGTACAGGACTAAATCGGTTAGCACGGTAGCGAGAAACCGTTTATACACAAACAAATAACAGCCCCACACAGCAGGACGATAATTCACGGCAGTCAACGCATCTAAACGGTAAACGCTATCTTGAAAATTCGAAGATTCATCTCCACACTCTATAGAAAATATCATGTTCTGGTTATAGGGGAGGGGAGGAGTGGATAGGTAATAGATATGAATTATATCTATGCGTTCACGATCCGATTGACGATCCATGCGTCATAAAGATCACATTTACGAGTATTTTTGATATTTTTTAATTTCATTTGTTCGAAAATGATTGCTTACCACTTTAAATTATGTAGGTAGGTTCTATACGTGTATTATTTTTTTAATTTAAAATTTTAGTAGTGTAGGTACTTAATTCAAAAAGAAGTACTTTGCTTAACTTTTATGCTCACGAAAAGTAATATTATTGCACGTGAATTATTAATGCCCTTTATTGGCATATTTTTTTTTCAATATAATAACATTTTTAATAATATTATTCAAAGAATTAAATTTAATGTATTCCGTAGCCACACAAAATATATTTTTTTAGATTCTTTAAATAAATTTCGTAATGAATATCATAATATTGTTGCGCGTCAAGTGTTTTGAATAAGCTGTTGAGTCACAGACGCAAAAAAGACACCACAAAGCGTTGCATTAATATTGTAATGTACAGTGAATAGTTCGGAGTACAAAAAAATGTACCCACGAACTTTGAATTCCGTGACGACTCGACAATAACACTTGAATTTAACTTTCAAACGCTCACTCTATTCTGTAACATTTCTAAGAGATCATAATATTGAATAGAGTAGATAATATCAGCAGAGTTTCAGGAGACGCGTGTCTGAATAGTTGACATAATACCTTATACGTAATATATTATTATAATAGATAGTTGTAGATGTACGAACATAGTATAATTAAAATATAAAACATACTAAATACTCATATTTCACTAAATAAGCTTTAAATACACAAATACGAGCGGTGTACAGTCAGTAATAAATTGTACTTAATCAGAATTTCTGGAAAATAAGTCTAAATTAAATATTTATTAATATTATTTCTGGAGCGATTATTCATTTTTAAATTTATCATGTAGTATTCAGATTAAAATTTAATTTCGCTTTATTTCTCAAAACAATTACGAATAGCTTATTTAAATATACTGCCTGCACGACCTTAGTCAAATACTTAGCATTGGGGTCCGAATCGTCGGCCAGAGAGGTCAGAGATACACGGCAGAATAGCCCAGAAAAGTGAACAGAGAAAAAATATTTTATCCTTTCATTATTCAATCGTCACGTGAATTCCGTTGTCATGTGACACATTTTACAGGTCATTTTAACAATTAAAAAATTATAGATAATTTATTGACTTTAAAAATTATAAACATTGATGTCTTAAGGACATAAAAATATTATAATTAACAATTTTAATTAATTTAAATGAACCAATTATAAATATGTACACAAAAAATGTATGTATCTTTCAAGCCGATCTATTTAATTTGTATTAAAAATACAACAAAACTATGTTGTAATAATAGCAACATTAAAAAAAAATGTTTTCGTTCAAAATATACATTTTATTACGTTTTAGTGGCTTCTTAAAAAATATATGTATATTTATTATTACATCGAAGCGAATTCAGTGAAAATCATGATTGAAAACATCACGTGACTTGTATTATTTCACAAATTAGCTTAAAAATACCCGACGCTAGACGGATAGAAATCCACCTACCCCATATATAGATATATATAAACAGATATACGGACATTCAAAAAATATATGTATAAGATAGAACCAATAAATTTTCTCAACAGGTTTATCTAGAATGCTTCCGTTTTAGAAACACAAATATTTTAATTGTATTATGAAACGCGATTTCAAAACAAAAATCAATTGAATTACGCCTTAATAAATTTACAATCTACAACGGTTTCAAATGACTAATTATATTTTTTTCTTAAAATAAACAAAATTGCAACATTTTGGAATAAACAGACGAGAATTAATTTATTCTGAGGATGGAAATTTTTATGTCATATCCAATAGCACAATACATTGGTATCCATGGTGATGGAAGAAGAAGATAACGGCCGAAGAAATAAGCAGAATTCATCAGTCACTTGTTGGAGTGCAATAAATGCAAAATATATAACCACATTGCGCAGAATAGACGACTAAGCCAAATAAACTATATATCGTTATGACGCCCCAAATATCCTGAAAATGGTGGAGGCACGGAGGCTTCAGCAGACGGGACATGTAGCAAGACGACGCACAATGTTGAGATGGAGGCAGGCGGGTGACCAGAATACTGGACCACAGCAGCGATAACAACAACGGATGGCATCTGTAGTAATCGCCGACATGGAGAAAAAGAAAACATATTTCGTATCAATCAGCTTAATTTCTCAACACAGCAGCTCGTTTTCAAATGCCAAACAAAAATACCTAATTTAAATTTTGTCACTTAAATCAGGTAAGTTACTGCCATGACATGTTAAACGCTAATGGAAACCCATTTTAAATATTCAGATAAAAAATAAATAAAAATCTGTACTTTTGGTAACGTAAATATGGAAATTCTGAATGAGATTTAATCCTTCGAGAAGGTCAAGGAACGATTTCATTTCGTATAATGTTTAGCCAATATTTTTTCTAAATCCTGTTTTAAACGGATTGCTGCGAAAGACTTTTTTGTTATTTTCAAGAACATCCGCATTGAAAATAATTTTGGATAAATAATTTTTTATACCGTGAAAATGACTCCATTTTCAAACATTAAGGAGACAAAATAGCTCAACATTATAACAAAAATTAATTGAATTAATTTTGTAATATATTTTTATATTTTTAAACTGCAACTTCACAATAATAACATATTAATAATGTGTAGTTGCAATTTTTTCAGAACTTAACTCTGTGGTAGTTTAATCCAAATTGAATGTGTTTATTAGAAAACTTTGTATAAAGAAAAAATCCATTTATCGATAAAATATTTTGGTTGCTACCGGGATTCAAACCAGGACCTTATCTTATCCTATTGGTAATGCACTTTCTCGGATAGGAAAAGATCCTAGTTTGAATACCGGTAGCAACAAAAATATTTTTTCGTTAAATAGATTTTTTCTTTATATCTTTCTAATTGATACTTTAATTTATATTTATTTTATTATGTTGATTGACCACGTGATTCAAATCAAATTATATTACAAATGAAATAATGTATTTCATTCATAAGTTTTTTTTTTGAAGTTTGAGTAAACACATACCCGATGAACTTTGTAAGATAGAGAAAAGAAAAAAATATGCAAGTTTTCAAAAAAAATATTTGTTTCAAAAATATCAAATAAATTGCTGAAACTTTACAATAAAACTGTGTTTTCAAAAAAAAAAAATCATAATAGAATATTCACAGTATTTGTTAGCTGTAGTTGTTGTTTTTGATTATGATAATACTTATTATAATTAATTACTATTTTTATACTCTACATGTTATCAAGTTAATCTCCACACCTATGTAAAATTATTCAAACAAAAACTAACCTACCATCACGCCATTTCCCCGTGGAAATAGGCAGAGAGGATAGAGCGCCACACTCTTTTTTCCTGACACAATTCTCGCCTCATCCACATTCATGCATCTTCTCATATAAGCTCGCCAATTATTGATACTACCATACTACCAAACCACCTTAGTGATCGTTTGTTAATCGTACTCACTCTACCAACATCAGCTTTACATTAATTCCTTATTTCTTCATTCTTTACTCTGTCATAAATAAATTTGCCACATACACGCCTAAGCGATCTCATTTTCACTGCATTCAGTCTACTTCCATGCATCAGTATCAGTACCAGAACGCCGTTGTGTACAACTAGTTTTACCTCGGTTGACAACTTCCGATTAGCTATAATTCCATTCAAAGCGCCGTTCACTTTGTTTCCTGCAGTCACCCTCCTTCTTTATATCTTTCTTAGCCTTTCCATTTCTATCAATCAACACGGATGTGAGGGAACCTTAATGCATAACAAATAACGCGTGTTAACAAAACTGTTATACTTTCCATAATTCACATCACATAAATCCTTTGAAAAACATAACAATATTAAATGACGGATTTATTATTATATTTACGTAAAGAATGTTGTGAATATTGATTAACGTTAACATGCGATGCATAAAATGTAACGATTTCGGTAATGTGATTTGTGTAACAGTTGCATACTTACCACAAATATCATATTGAATCAATTCTACAAATATTCCACCTCATTAACAATAAAACATTTTTTTAAATTTTCAAATATTACATTTATTTGACATTTATATTAATGAATATGGAAACAACAAATTCCTAGTGTCTTATATTAAAATTAAAATGTATTTTATAATTAATATCGTGGCGTATTTGTAAATATTTAGTTTTTTATTATTTTTTTATTGTCATACTATTTACATTTTTGTCTGTTTATTTATAATAGAGTATATGCATTGTAGCGTCATCAAAATAATAATGTTCTGAATAATTAATAAAAAAATATTCAGAATAAAGTACCTATTGTAGTATTGAAATTGTAATATCACCCTCTGTGAGTAGTTTTAAAAATATTCCCGAAAACTGGTTTTTACTCTTTAAGGCTACGCAATATACCTACTCGTAGTTTAATAATACGTACGGATATAAACGTACTAAATTATTTTCATACATAGTAATAAAATATCAGTTTGAATTTAACCACGCACATAAAATTCCGGATTCCGTCTAATTTGAGGTACTGGCAGTCATTAGGTTGCTAGTTAAACCTGTATGTAAAAGATGCAACGTTATAAGCAGTCTAATCGAAGTTTATGGGGACAGTGCGCCAAATAAAACCGCTTCTTACGACTAGATTAATAGTTTCGTTAGCGGGCGAGCTGATATTGAAGACAACAATCATTGTGGAAGACCGTCAACTTCGATTGTGCTATGTAGTGAATTCTAATATAAATGACAGCGACATATTTTGCAACTAACACCGATTTTTAATAACCAATTTACATCAAAAAGAGCGAAGTTTGACCGAATGAATATAATATGTAAAAACAATATGAGATTACATCAAAATTTAGAAGAATAAATATGGAGGTTGCTAACTTTGCAGCTTTTTAATAAATTAGTATTTATGTATCAATATTTTTTATTTAGTTTGTGAAAATTATAATATTCTTACATCTAGTATGCAACACTAACATAATTTTTTTTTAAATTATATCGTATATAAATTAGCATTATGTAAAGAGATTATAAATACAAAAAAAAATAAACACATGAAAATGATCAATTATTAAACTTAGATACTACATATTCTGCACTTAACTTACGAAAAGTAGCAAGACTAGTTGCTTCCTTCACATTTGCTGGCAGTTCATTGAACAATTTGAAACCTTTATAGTATAAAGTATTTAGTGTTCCTAAATTTATTTGTTGAAGTCTAAAATCCCATCGTTTTTCTCATAGGTTAAGGTGTGGACATCAAAATTATATTTTTATTCGTATATAAATAATTATGGCAATAGTCAGTTATACTGATGAATACCAAAACTGTGGCCTAAAATACAGTCAGCATTGCAAGCCTACCTACTATATACTTCAATTTTTAATCAAATTTTATGTTAGTTCGATTTACGACGGAATTATTGCCTGTTGTACTTGACAAGCATGAAAAGTGATTTGCTATATAATAACAATAATAATAAAAATAATAATAATGCATTTATTCCTACGTGATCAGGTTTTTTTATTAACCCGATTCGCCATAAAGATAGTACATATTATATAGCGTATTAAAGTTATGAAATAAATATAATGTTATGGAAAAGAAAACCAGAGAAAATATAAATAAATAAAAAATTCACACATATATATAAATTTAAACAAAATATAAATACTACATATATAAATACTTCAGTCACGGCCAATCTGTAGCTATTCTGTAAGCGTTGCCATTCTCTGATCAGGGAACCAGCTTTCCATGAGAGCGCCACTTGCACCAGAGAGTTGGTGCTGAGCTCCAACAGCAGCTTTATAAATTAATTTGAATTTTTCGGTAAGTTTTCGAACACCCTATGCGTACTGCAGTCTGTTGATAATATGCAGACAGCATTGATGAACATGCTCATATATATTACATCCAGGGCCTTGGTTGCAGTGACCTTATTCTTGTGGCATTTTAGCATTCGCTGTTGAGCGCGACAATAACATTGTTTATAGACGGCAAACCCGCGGATTAATGAAATTCTCGAATGCCATTTGTAACTGGTGCGAATTGTTTCGTGAAAAATAGCCGACAACAAATTTATGATATTAATTAAAATAAGTTAATAAGACATACCTTAACGCGGTACAATCCAGTCACATCGCCGAGATATTTTATTAACATTGCTTTCATTAAGACGACCTTTATGTTTTATGCAGTGTACTGATGGAAATATTGTTTTAAAAAATAATATTTGGAACAAAATTAGAATTTGCTAATAAATTATTTTGTTAACAAATGACTGTCATATTAATGTTATTAATGAAACAAGATGTTAAGCAACAAATATGATGTTGCAATTTTACTATATTATACTATTATTTATAATTCTTTATATAAGTATTAGTAATGTAACAGTATTAAAAATATATTTAGTTTACATATATTTTCAATATGGTTCAGTTATTCTGCTTCTTCATGGAAAATAAATTTACGGTTCATCAAAATTAATTAAATATAATAAATAATCGCATTAGGCAGGTACTGAAGTGTTAAATTTTTTTAGATATTATATTTTAAATAAAATAGTTTTTTTTCACAACTTTAGAAAATCATGCAACAATTAGGCAGTTAGGGTTTATTTAAATCATATATTCTTATGGAAAATCAGATTGACAACCATGTTACAAAACAATGAGATAAATTATCAAACAATTCATAACACTGTAAGCATGCTCCAATACGAAATAGCGTTATTATTTTATTTAAAAATGCCGTCACGTGACAAGTGCAACGTGTACAGGTTAGTGACTGACGACACTGAATACTAAAGTTGTAAATAAAAACGTTGCGCTACACAAATGTGTTCATATTTGCAAATACAACATATCCGAGCAACGGTTCAAATTTTTAAAATATGCAAACGCCCGCATGGCTCATAAAACAAGGGAAAATTGTCGTGTCTGCGAACACGAACTGCGACACAAGGAAATTCATACAGAATTGTCGATTCTACGATACGATCAAAATTGTCTCAATACACCTTTAAATGTGTGCCCTGAAACGCGAATATTGTCGTTAAGCGAAAATTGGGCGACGGTTATTTGGGCGACGGATATTTGGGCGACGGTCATTTGGGCGATAGAAACTTTAAAAGTTTTGCACTCTTAACAGCCATACGTTTTGGCGTTTTTTTTTTTGTAACTATTAGTAGAATATAAGTAAATCATATATCAAAATATGTGAATTTAAAAAAAAGTCATAGATGGCGATAGTGTAGTGGTATTCGAAGTGATTTCACATAAAAATAACTTTAAAAATTTGATAGATATGGAGTTTGATTGGGTGGAATGGTAAGCATTACATTGTGTAAGGTGATCACTTAAGCCAGCCGAAGACAGGTCGTAAGCCCTGTAATTACCCATACTTCCATATTTTTCTATTAATAAAAAATGGCTTCGTCTCTATGAGATATCTATTATTTCTTTAATAACGCTGCCTTTGTAGGTGAAAACTCAGTAATCGTGTGTTCTTGGACATATTCAAATATTACAAATAAATATACCACACAATAAAATTAATGGTTAGTTTCCTTATTGAATGCAATTTTTCTTTGTTTATGTCATCCATGGCATTATAAAATATATCTCAAAAAAAAATTCCACCCATCTCTAATTGAAAAAATATTATTGTGGAGAACACATTCTTATTGTGAAGTTGTAATTATTCAGAACGTAGGTCTGTAATATTTTAAATACAAATTAAATGTATTAATTAGAAAGATGTACGTATAAAATAATTTTTATTGAAAAATAAGTTGTATCAATGTGTCCAAAATTTAATAAAAATGAATTGTTAATTCTGGCGTCTCCTAACGGTTTAATCAAAGGTATTTGAGATTCGGTAAAAACAAAGTAGATGGCTTTCAAATAATGGAACGATAGATGTATTAATTTGAAAAAGTGTAACATGAAAATGTAACACGAAAATGTGTCGTCAATCCACTGTGTTGGTATAGCATAATCGGATAATGCACGTTCCCGGATTGGAACAGATCCAAGTTCGAATCTTGGTAGCAACAACAATATTGTTCGATAAAATTGATTTCATATGTATATCTTTCTAATTAATACATTTAATTTAAATGTATTATTGTCGTGTCGCCCAAATGACCGTCGGCGTCGTCCAATTGTCTGTCGTTCAAATGACCATCGCCCATTCCCTGTCGCCCAAATGACCGTGCCCGGAATGTTTATAAAATTTGATTGCACCACATAACTGCGCAGTCTGTAAATCCAGAACCTAATAAATACGTCGGCATTGCTGTACGTAATATCTCGGATGATTGAATATGTCAACAATTTATAAAGAATGCATTATGGAATCATAATTATGTACCATACGTGATGTGATTGTTTAATATTAATTTTACTGATTGAGTAAGCAGTAGTGCAACTATAAAAATGGGTTCCCAATGCAAATTGGAAGAGCCCCTTGAATATGCAATGTATATAAGAATATTACGTACTGTACGGTTTATCCATTAAATAATAAAAACCAAATTAATGTCTTGTCTCTTACAATATTCACACAATCATGAAAAAAAAATGTGTATTTTAAGGAATTTATTAAAAATGATTTGCTTTACGGCGATAGTCTGCTCTCTAACCCAACATACCGGTGGGGTACTACTAATATATATTATATACAGGGGCATGCAGTGCATACAAGCAAAAAATCTATGCTTCACTAAAAATTCTGGGAAACAAATATAAATTAAATAATTGGATTAACATAAACGGAAACATTATTTTATAATTAGCACCATCTTTGTACCAGTAGAGACTTTAATTGCTTGGTTCTAAAAACTATAACGAAAACTCACCATGTAGCTATTCACATTTCTCTGTTCTATCTTTAAGCTAGTGAATTACTCAAGTCATATAATTGGCTATTTACTGAATTGAAAATTCCTTTCGGTTGATCCGTTTTGTATGGAGTCGTTACTAATGCTGTTTTTGACCAAATAACATTAGAAAGGCTTACAACTACGTGCAAATCATTGATGTGTCTACTTCCTCTTTTACTAATTCGCAAATTTTACTATCTTACTGTTTTTAATGTGTTAAATTCATGGTCGTTCTTTACGGTCGAGGTGCATTTGGTGCATAAATTTGTTTTTGATTTGAGATAAACAAAAAGCAATTAGCAGAACTATTTCCTACGTTAAACCTTTAATAAAAATAATTATTTCGTTTAGTTATTATGTTAAAACGTCCATACATTTTTTATATTGATTTTTATATGGGTAAGAAGGTATTATTTTACATTAAAAACACTAATAGTAGTACTCTTAAATTACAAATAAATACATGGTAGGGTTGTATAAACGACGGATTCATTTTGTCTAAAGACGTTGGTTAAACGAATGTTCATAATCCTATGTACAACATATATTGTAGTACATATAATATATATGATTGTATAATATCATTGGTAACAGCATAACCTAAATAAATACATACTACATGCCACTAATTATATATTGATAATATTTCGTAATACACATAAGAAATAAATAAAAATATATAACTCGATTTCTTACTGTAGTTGATTTAAAAAATATTAGTCCATATTAGTGACGAGAAGAGTATTTTTGCAACACTTATACTCGCAAAGTATCAATACCAAATCGGATATTTTGGGCCCCTACCTAACACGGACCGCAATGCACTGAATTTGGCTGCATTGGCGTATATACGCTACTATATATAACACTCATTTCATAACAACTATGTAATCTCTTAAAATCTTTGTATTTTCTCAATCAATATAGAGGCAGGAAGCAAAAATTTAGGATGAGTGTTCTTTATTTCAAGATGAATATTGAAGTGTGTGGTGGGATACACGCATTCGCAATTATCGAAATATGGGTAGCCTTTCGGTAGTTAGGGGAAAGAAAATCTCGACATCTGCGATACGCAGAACAAATATAGAAATTATCGTCAAAATCACAATTAATGAATTAATCTAATAACGATTTTTATTCCATAATATATTACAATATATATGTCAGGTCCAGAATCAAAAGTGGACATGTCAATTTTACCTGTTTTCGAGAAAAATTCAATCATATCGCACATGATACTGTTGTTTTATTTACTGAAAACATATTTGTCTGGCTTTGAATTAATTATTGATTAATTTAGTGGACATGTCTGCGATTTAAGTAACAAGCATATTTTAAATGCGTTTTTATGCAAAATTCGGCACCATTTGTCTAATTTAGACATAAATATGCTTTATACTTTTATACACCTAACTGAAAAACCATAAAAATTGGATACGTCTAATTATGATTTTATACCTCACATATATGGTATATATTTTGTTACAAGCTTGTGTAAAAAAAAAATTAAAAAGTTAATATTAATATCACACATACAATTTGCGCCTTGTCTAACTTTAATTTTGTAAAGTAATACTTGTAAAATTTGTGTTTATTAGAACATTTTCTGTAATTACCAACTGTGCAGTTATTTTATTCAGATTTAGTCCAAAATCAAAAACAGTAATCCCGCAGTGTGTAAGTTTGTAACGCCATTATATACGCGCGCCATAACATCTCAGAAAACTCTGCGCGTAACGATTATCCCCTTAATTGGTTGATACATAATTTTACCCGCTCGCATTAAGCGGGTGCCTAGCAAAAGACGATTCCCTCCGAGCAGCAACCGAATTCCTCGTTAGTCTGGAGATCAGCAGGTTTGAATCGTAACTTTGGCCCAGGAAGCAACTTTAAGTGCGGCTTTAACAATTTGCATCGCATTATCGAGGAACCGCTTAGCCGACGAAAAACTCACCAAGACCAGGCGACTCCTTCCTCTCTTAACTGTTACCTGTTCCCATTTAATTCTTCGCGTCTTCTCCCATCTTTCTAGGATCATGAATATTTAAACCATCTTCCAAGTTTTTGCGACGGCCATGTTTACTCACCGCCTTCTAGAAACTGTTCCTTGCTGCTCCTTAATTACAAACCCTCTTCGATCACAAACTAAGTACTCGACGTTTTATAAGGATTACAAACACTATATTTATGTTGAATTATTTATCCTTCTTTCATAATAATAAACCTACATAAGAAACCCGCCCCTGCGTAAAGACGGGGTCCATGTCACCTGCGAAAGAGTAACTAACTAACTTACCATTACGCAGTTTCTCCGCGGGGGTAGGCAGAGAAGATACAGCACCACGCTTTTCTGTCCTGACACACAATTCTCGCTTCATCGACATTCATACATCTTCTCATACAAGCTTGATAATTATTGAGGCTTCTGACAGGACCATCCTCCAGTTTCTAGTTTGCCCGGTCGTGCCAAGTCTTCCGCGGACGTCCTCTAATTCTGGTGCCATCAACACTTGGGTAATCACCTCAATGATTCTTTATTTATCTTACTTACTATATTAACATCACCTTTACATTATTATTTATTTCTTCTTTCTTTACTCTGTTATAAATAGATTTGCTATATATACGCCTAAGTGATCTCATTTCCACTGCATTCAGTCTACTTTCGTTCCTCTTATGCCAGCTCCAGGCCTCACTTCCAACCGTCAGTGTCGGTATTAGGACCCTATTGTGTACCGCTAGTCTTGATTCGGTTGACAAGTTCCCTTGAAAGATTATTATGTATAAAACGTGAGAGAGAATCAAAAAGTATAAAAACAAAAAAAATCGAATTAACTACTCGTTCTCAATGTCAACTATGAGCAGAACTGGGCCTGTGATAGCCCATAGCAAGGAGTACTTTTCGATTAAATACCGTTAAAAAATCATTACATATCTATATACAGGGTTATCCAAGAAGCGTGATAGAACTTTAAAATGGAATTAAATTTTAAAAACCAAGTATGATATCAATGAATTTTATTTATTTGAAAGATTACCCGATGCCATTAACAATGGAACATAATTTCACTCAAATTTGCACTTTTGATACAATGCATTCTTCGGATGCAATTTTTAGCCACTCTTTTACATAAATCTGGTGCAATTTCACCAATACCATGAGTCATGTTGTTTTTTTAATTGTTCAACTGTTGTTGGTTTAACGCCAGAAATAAGTGACTTTACATATCCCCACAGAAAATATTCAAACGGAAAGATATCATATGATCTAGACAGGTCCGTTTTTGGAAATAATCTAATAGACCATAAAGACCGATTTTGTTATTCAGTTTTAATTACATGTGAACGTTGTTCCAATGTGAAACGCTCAGTTATTAAATATACCATACTGACTATACGGAATAAAAATAACGACATCTGTCAAAATATAAATAAACACGGATACTATTTTTATTTGAAATTCGCATTTATTGGATACCCATTATTACTCTACAGATGTTTCATTTTTTGTCAATAAAAGAGTGATAAAACAAAATAAACCAATAACTTAATCAAATGGATATGGAGATACCAGTCTAGGTACGATGCTGCCGTTTAACGTTTCAAAATATTTGTTATTTTTAGAGAAGAATAGGTATTTGAAACAATACAATCAGCAAGACCATCCTAATTTAAGGATACACACTCACATGATTTTTATTCCTGTTCCGATTTTCTACCAGCACTACTTCGATGCCCCATCTATTTTGTGATATTCTCGTTACGTTATGAATGATACAATTTCACAGTCTCACATTATACATCACGATCTTGTCTAAAATAGCAAATTGTTTTTTTATTTCGTTAGAAAACAAAAGTTTTCTTATGAATATTATATTAGTATATATATATATAATATATACAGATTCCAACGTA
The DNA here is from genome assembly GCA_031772225.1 of Eubasilissa splendida. NCBI lineage: Eukaryota > Metazoa > Arthropoda > Insecta > Trichoptera > Phryganeidae > Eubasilissa > Eubasilissa splendida. The sequence goes on along the minus strand of CM062858.1, from coordinate 24,640,866 downwards.
TAATTATTATTCCATGACCAGATCTGAGCGCTGCGTATCTGGGCTACAGAAGCGATTAAAATTTCTAGAATATTTATAGTACCACTACTAATCAAATAATTGCGTGACTTTAACTGGTATGTGATGACTAGACCTTTGCTCCAATTGTAGATTAATTAAAAAATACTGTGTATTCATTAAGTACTTTTACTACTTGCAGAGTTCCTGATATGTCAGAGATATTTTTTTTGTTATCAGATTTATCTAGAGCAAGTCTAAAAAAATATACAAAATTTCTAAAATAACCTGATGTCAGAAATATTGAATCTGAGTAAACATTAATCATCGGCACTTATTTAATTGATGAATTAGAGAGAGATATATTTAAGTATGTTCGCCTGTGTTCCACACATGGAGCACGTAACATGTATGTTCATAAATTTGTATTATTATAACACACAATTACTGTATATTACTAACACGATCGAAAATGCAGTTATTTAAATATTGAATAAGACGGGATGAATGAGAGTTTGGAATTTTCTTTCCCGGTTTCGCTCAATCTGCTGATGTAGCATTGACTTTAACTTTAATATGGGGTAGTAATTCGAAACCATTCAGAGAATACTTTTGTAAAAGCTCTTTACTATTCAAAACTTCCGTCGGAACCTTCCTGTTAAGTTAGATTACTTTGAAATGGCCACGTTAATTATGAATGATTTTAATACATTTAGATATCCAGAACCTTTGTGTAGCTTTCCTCTGGAGGTTTAAAACAAAGAGTATTTCTTATCGGGGGGTGTATCTTGGGGCAGAGGGCTACCTCATCAACTGAATTATTTTTCAAACTGAATGTTTCGTACCATTGTCGAAAGAACAGCTGATATGGTTTACGTAGACGTAAACATATATTTAATATTTAATCAAATTTTAATTGAATAGTCAAGAAGGGTGTTTATAGCATAATATATATCCACTTCATTTGACTATTACCTATTGCTTTTAAAATTGATAAAAAATATAATTATATTTTATTTTATTAATTCATTATTTATAATAAACGTTATTTTTCAAACAAAAAATACGCTATCATTATTAATAATAATATGTTACGTCATACTAACATTAAAAAATCATATTTTGAAATGTACAAGTATATAGAATGATTATTGCTGAATAATACTCCTTTACGGTGGCTTAGGTTGGCAGATTATTAATAAAAGTATATATGAAACACAGCGAAAACTATATTTATGTAGATCTATGCTTATTTGATTCCTTTATATCAAACCAAATACCATGACAAATAAAAATGGTAGAGCTACGTTACCTTGGCATAGTATAGAATTGCCATGGCAGTTGTTAAAACTCACGAAGAGACTCTTCACACCTGGCGTCCATTCATTAATACTACATTTCATAGTCACGTACACAAAAAAAAATGTTACTAAACATATTTCTGTGGACACAAAAAGATAAAAAAATATAAAAATAACAGTAAATACATAAATAATTATATAAATGTTAACTAATTTATTAACATAATGATATGAATATTTTGTGTAACGGTCAGACGCTCATCTAGTGATCGAGTAATTGGAGGTTCGAGCCTCGTATCGGGAGACCATCTGACTTAAATTATTTTAAAATATGAGAAAGCTTAATGGTAATTTGACAAATTATAATTGTTGGAATACGTACAAAATCAATGAGCGTTTATAAGAATGCGAGGCTTGACGTATACACAAACATAAGTATGTTTGCAGTTTTTTAGATACAATTGATTGTAAATACACAAGTAATGATAACGAATTTTTTATTCAGGAGAGGATATCACGGATATATCGTCGTCCATCTTTCAAAATCTCGTCTCGTACTAACTAGATTTAGAAATAATAATTTAAAATATATTCAATGTTTTACATTTCTGTATATTTTTTTTAATATTTAAAACGTCCGTGAAGTACTTTCGTATTGTTTTATAAAACACCTACTGACGTGAAACAATTAATTTTGCGGAACTGGTTTTCAAAGTCATTCTAACTGGTTGTACATTTCATTCCCCCATCATATTTTACAGCATTAAACTGCGGTCGCAGTACAAACGAAACCACGATTGCTGCGTAAAATAATATAATCGATAATGGTGTTCGATTGTTTTGCAAACCAGTTTTGCATAACAAGCAAATGATCATTAAAATACATTTAACCGCAGAATTTCTGTAACTCGTTTGTTTTCGTATCGAGGGTCTACTTTTCAAAATAATTGCGCTAATTTAGAAAGTTATCAATCACAAAAAATTGTTCTTAACCTGATTTTTAGAATACGCCTCGGCATGCCGAACTGTAAATAATAAACATATTTTATTTTCATTTCATTAAAATATTTGCTACCGGACAAATATATAAGTCTGACAAAACGTAAATCTCCCGGGTATTACGTTCAATGTTTCATGATAGCGCGTGTGGTGATCCTGCGCGTAAGAAATCACCTGACAGCCACACAGTGCAACTGGTACCCGCAAAAAAGCGGACAACAATACGTCGCGCCGCAACCAGTCCGAGGAAACCTAGAACAGACACTCTTCTCCTGATCAGCTCTCAGATACAACTACTCGCACCTCGACACCACCTTCAATGTACTACGCTTATTGTATACTTTTTTATAGTATAATAACAAGTAAGTATATAGTAGTAAGGAGATATAGGGCTCTCGATTCTCACCGAACAAATCCATCTGACACAAATAATCCTTATTGGTGACCTTAATGAGTCTACATAAACATTAATCACCAAAGTCACAACTAAACGCGGATTGCTTGTCCTGTTTTATTTTCATTTTTTTGTCTTGTCTGCGCCGCCCATTTATTCTTATATACTTATACATATAACACTTTACATACTAACCCAAATGTCTTTATTCATCATCAAGTGGATTTTGTTAGGTTACAATATAATCTTATTTTTATTTATTATCTTTGTTTTATTAACCACTTAATTGAGTTTAAATACATCTGCCGGTTTCGAAAAATACCATTTTCTTCTTCAGGATGTCACAACTAACCAAAACATATATTATTGTTTCTCTACCAGAATCAATTTTATAAAAATTTAAAAAAATTTAGTACCTAACTCAAATCATTACTTAATACAAATTTACTCGAATAATTTTAATTTGTATTTAAACTCAATTAAGTAGTTAATAAAACAAAGATAATAAATAAAAATATGAATTTTAACCACAAAGTTAATATTGCTAATATTAAAAGTATACAATATAATCACCTAATCTAAGGTATCTTTGGATAACTTGGATCATTGGTGGAATACATCTTCATACAAGGTTGATCAACTTGCAATACAGTTTAGTTAAGATATCACAGAATAGCTGTATTGTGTAAGAGAGTTTTATTTTATTTTAAAATGTGATATTTAATATAATTGCCTAAATTATATACGAAATCTCATAAAACACCTTAATATTTTATATAATATCAAGATGATTGGTTGAACATAGTATAAAATATATTATTTTAGATAGTTTTTTGCAATAAACATGTTATATATAGGAATTTTGTATATTCTCCGGGTTCAACACTTTTCTTGTAACATGCTAAATATATCATTAGCAGTATAATCCCACAGTGAAAAAAAAAAATTATTAAGTATATTTAACTTAAAAACTAATGTTAACGTAATAACTATGTTTTTTTGATTTACAGTTATTTACAATATATTTACATATTGACAGAAGAATTATAATTACAATCATATCAATGTATCAATTAGAGATAAATTGTCATTTTACATTATAAAATATTTTTAGATGCTGTCTTTCTATTTTACTTCTGACTATTTTGCTGGACCGCCATCTGTGTAAAAGAAGCCAAATTTTTCTTAGAATATAAACGTATATTATGTAGTATTATAACAATAAATTAATTTTCATATAAGCACACAATAAGGAGCTTAAGTCAATATGGTATAGAAAATAAGTAATTTTATATATATTTGCCAAAAACTAAAAATACAATTATTAATTTAGTCTGTTATTTTGATCAAAATATATTTTTTTGTTTGAAATATATTTTTTTTGTTATGACAAGAGTACACTTCGTAAAGCGAATATTGTTTTATTTTCTAAAGAAAATTGTTTATGTTTTCTACAAACCACTCAGTTCCCACCCGCCATTTTCCCATTTTCCGTAAGATTAAATATAAAATTATTCATTCATTGAAAAAATTCAAAACAGTGCGGTACCCATCCGCTTGATAAAACCTGGCAGACATGTTATGCAATTAAATAAATGGTCTAGAAGGAAATATTTGCTCAGTGCTCTGTCTTCAATTTTTCTTATAACGAATTTAATACGATTGGAAATCTAAGCCCTGTAAAATTTCATTACACCAACCGATCCCTTTTGATGTTCGAATTGAACGAAAATATTATTTCAATGATAGAAAAATACCCAAGATTGCCATTTCATACGAAATTCGATTTCGCAAAATCAAACAGAGCCCTCTTGTTCCTACGAGAAACTGATTTTTTCGTTTGAAATACGACTCTATGATGGATAGGTGCCGCCCTCCATGTATTTCGATACGTTTGGGCGGGTAGCAACCCTGCTATGGAAAAATTCTTTATTAATAATAATTCTTATAATTAATTACTGTCATAAATAAACAGCCTTATACTGTTTCGTCTCACCTTTTTCAACTAAGCTTAATATTTCAATTTAAACCATATATTTCGACGTTTAATATTTTATTTTATTTTATATACTACCATTCTTAAAATTACACTATCAGGCGCAAAAAATGCGTAAAAGAAATGAAGGGTTGATATATAATTTTGCAAAATCAGTTAAGTCAATTATTCCGATGTCTTTAAAAATTCTGTCCAGTTAAGGATGATTCAGTCCACCATTTTGAATTAAAATGACACCTAACTGACAATAGATTCTTACAGATAGTACATTTGAAAAGGGGTAATAGTTCGATTTTTGTCAAATTGACTTTTTTCTTTTCACGACAGTATCATTAAAGAAGAACATTGTGTGAGAAAATTGACATTTTTACACGATATCAAAAGTTAAAAAAATATCACAATCATTTTATTGTCGGACTAGTTTAACAATATACAAACTTATTGCCTTTTCAAGATACAAATCCTCTTATAAAAGGGCTTATAAAATTGGAAAGTTACCTATTAATAATAAAAAATGAGGACGTTAAAGTATTATGAAAGTCCATAAAATATTATTTTATAAAGAAAATTTAGTTTGGACGACGACTAAAACCCAAAAAGTTGGAAGATCACCACAAATAATGCGCAAGTAGGTACTACTCGCATACTATAATTTTACTGATGTTGATCTACAATTTTCCACACTAAGAATTATTGAGAGGTTTCGAAGTCTGTTTTTATTAAAAATATTTATTGATATATTCTTGTTGTATTATTTCATTGCTGCATATTACTATGTGTAAAAGGACTGGAGCAGGATGAGAGGGTCTGGGAAATAGAGAAGAATGGCCAGGGTTAGGAGTCGGTGGAGAGCACTTGTGCAGGAAGGGATGCAGTGACGTGTAAGAAGAAGAAAAAAAAAAAATTTGACACGCAAAAAGATGCAAGATTATTTATTATATATTCCATAGGATTAGAAATAATTACGTTTTTCAAATTAGGATAAAAAATAAACGTCGAAAATAATAATAATTATACAAAATACTTTGTTTAAACCACTATTTATTCATTATTCTACATGTTTCGATACCTGCGGTATCGTCTTCAGGAAACAATGTATACTGAAATTAAAAAATACAAGCATAGATAAAAACAAAAATATAAAATGGCAAATAAGCAAGAACTAATATGAAAACAAATTTAAAAAGTGACTATTTGCTAAGAGGATTTGAAAATATAATTGTCTTAATTTTTATTGACATTAAAAAATAACACAATGAAAATGGTGTATCCTAAATACGAAAATCAATTATTCTATACTAAACATTTATAATAAATCCATATCCTTTTATCAGATTTTTTTATCTAAGTTTGTTAAAAAAACTTAAAAATTATTTTTGTCTCCATTTTATTTTTTATTCCTGGATAAATTCTGTTGTTTATATAACAGATTTATTAAAATCTCTTTAATTATTTTATACTACTTTTAAAAATAAATAATCACATCTAAATATCTTTTAAAGCTACCAATTAAAACACGGAATTTTCTTTTCAAACATTCGTTCCCGAAGAAAAGTAATAAATAATTTTGTCCGTATTTTAAATCATCCTCGCAAATTTTATGAAAACAATCATAACAAGATATTTCATAACAAATCCTCCGTTATCTCCCTTAAATGGAATAATGTCCTTTCTTTAAGATGTGAAGATATCAAATAATTTTAAATTGTTTTAAATAATGGGCTTTCAAAATGGCGTCTGTTTTGACGACTGAAAAGGAAGAAGCGATTGACAAGTCCTCAATACAACCGATTATCTGTAGGAAACGATCTGAAAAGGCATTGAATGAAGCCTCTAAAATGATTCTTGGAATATTTCAAATAAATTTGATGCCAACCTTGGCTCGGTGGTAGATAAACGATCTGTATTGTTTTCCGCTATGAGTTTTTTTTTTTTTTTTAAAAAAATACGTTACCTTGTACTGTGTAACATGCGATACTTTAAGGCTATTGGGAAGTGTTAAACGATGACTTTTAATATCAAATGTATATGTAAAACAATGAATCGATGCAGTGAGTTTTACAGTTCAATGATCAAATCAATCACCTAGCTCAATGTTATCAAGTTAAAAAATAACTTGCAATTCATTGTAGTAACTCTTTAATCGATCTTTTTTAACATTGTGTTAAAGCTGTAAAAATATAAATGTAAAATATGTATGTAAAAGTATCTATTCAAAAATATAAATAACCAACTCACAACTTATCAACCAGCGAAAGGAACTTTCATAATAACCCACCCTCAAATATTCAAGAAATATTCCTTCTTCCAGTTCCAAATATTAACTCTACCAACTTTTATAACTTCAGCGAAAAAAATTATATTTTTTCGAGTCTCCAAACGTTTATAGAAGAAATCTGCCGACTGATTAATTAGAAACAAAATTAAATTGAAATATTAATTATTTTACTTATCTTTTGTGATTCTTTGTTTTTCTTTTTACGGCGTGAAAGCTTATTCAAAACTGAGAAACTCTTAAATATTTAGAAATCATCTCGCAGAATATTTTTATTAAGTTGTTAGTATTGAGAGTTCAATCATTACGCTTATGTCATTGTATTGTGATTGGTAGTAAATTATATCAGTGTTTAAAATCTGTGCTGTGATCAACATTTTAATATTTTTTTATTAACAAAATGATTATTACTAATATATTCAAAATAAGTCTTAAAACTAATTAGTTGAAGTGAAATCGTTTATGTCTTATGCAGGTACAGGATCACGTTACAAGCATGTGCAGATTACGTACTTCAATTGTATAAATAAACATAGTAATAATACGAACTAAGAACAGAAAAAATAAAGTCTTGCCAGCATACAAACATATTTTGGTGGATAATAACTTCAGACTTCATAATACTTTCAGATAAGAATAACAAATCACGATATATTCAGGTAATCAATCACTGCAAGTGATTGTGACTTACAGATTCCAGTGATACACACTCAGTTTGTGATTTTGAGAAAATTACTAGCTGTCAGACTGCTTAAAATTGGAGTACGTAGCACTGTCATTATTAGTGTTGACCTTTTCAATGAATTACTTCATGAAACCAATATACATTTTATTATATTTTTATAACATGTTGATTTATATATTTCTCATAAGTGTAACATTTATCTCAATTTCATTACAGTAGGTATATAATATAATTTCGATCAATTATTTTAGTATATTTATTGTATAGAAAACTACTTAAATTGTCAAATTATTCTTAATGCATGTGGTAAACATTAATAAGTAGACTGACTGCAGCCATTATCTTATTTTTATAAAAAAATAATGCTGTCGATATGCGAACGATTCAAATATTAAATTCGAATTTTTTTTTTAATTAAGTATGATCATTCTCCCGTTCACCTTGTTTTCTGAAGCTCCGCCTACCTTTCACCACAGTTACATATCTATGACAGAGAACATCGTGGATAACTTAAGTTATGCGTGTTATCATCATCAAATAATAATAATTTTTCCAATGCAGTCGCGACTCATTGAACATATTATCGAAAAACTTGATTCAGATATTTATTATACAGATAGACTCAAAATGACTTAATTGTAAAACATAGATGAGCATTGATCAATTAAGTTTTAAACCAATTAAAAATATTTTTAAATAAATAGTGCTCTAGATGTTATCATCAATAAAAATTTGTCGCGCGAAGCAATACTGGCTGCATAATGGAATTCTGGTGTACAATTACGATATGAAAATAAACCGTTGAATTGATAAAAGTAGAATGAATGTTCCAGGCCGAAGGTGTTTTTGAATAACTAAGAAATAAAACATATTTGTTTAATTTGGTTTATATTTATCAATTATTTGATTTATTTCAATTCTGAATAAAATATGATATTGTCCAAGTGGCCGTTTTTGGCAGCGACACAAATTCGTGCTCTTTTAACCATATTTTCATAATATTCTCACACACTTTGCGTGTTATTTCAACAATTTCATTTCGAATATTGTCTTGTAGCATCGGAATTGTTTTTGGCGTATTGATGTAAACCTTTTTTGTCAAGTACCCTTACAGAAAATAGTCGAGAACAGTTAAATCAGGTAATCTCCAGTATCCGGGCCAGTCGATATCGTCACTTTTTAGCATTAGGCAGCCTCGCAATATTTCAAGCGTAACTCAAGCTCAACCATATATGTTGCAGGCTTATTTGATCCAATTTGGTTACCAAGAAGTTTTCCACATGTGACGATAGCGACCACCATTAATGGTTAAAGCATTGCCATAATTATTTAGAAACAATGTTTTAATAAATTTAACACGTCGTTGAGGCTAGATGCTTCATAATAAATTGTAATTAACTATTCACTATGATTAACAAATATGAACTGATAAATATCTGCCAACTAAAATGGTGGTCAAACAAAATCGGGCTGGAACATAATAATCACGCTGCACTACGGCGGAAATGCGATCTGTTAGGCGTGCGTACAAGAAATTTTGTGTGACAGATAAAAAAATTATCAAAGAAAGGGCAAATGTTAATCTGTTTTTAGCGTAGTTGTCAGAATTATGAAAAGGTCACGAAGGCGATTTTTGCATTAGAGAAGGTAATTTTTTTTTTCTTCGCTCTTACATTTTTCTCTGTGTGTACAACACTTATTTAATTAATTGTTATCTGATTTAAATATTTTTATGAGATTATTACACTCTAAATTATTGTATACTAATTGAATTTGTATTTTGATTTACAATACAATTATGTACACAATGTAAATTATTCTCCCTCTCAAACACGAAAATTTTCTTATTAAGGAGAACACATTCTTATTGTGAAGATGTAATTATACAGAATATAGGTCTGTGATTACGTAAAAACAATGTAGATGGCTTTCAAATAATGGAACGACAAATGTATTAATTTGAAAAAGTGTAACATATGGGTTCGAAAATTTGTCATGAAAAATACTGGCGCTATAGCACTTCCCCAGATTGGAAATAGAGTACCAGGTTCGAATCCCGGTAGCGTAAAAACAATATTTTTCGATAAAATTGATTTTATATGTATATATTTATAATTAATACATTAAATTAGTACGAAAATTTTCTCTTATAGAGGTGTGGCATGACAAAACAAATGAAGTTCAACATATTAGTTGTATTTCATCATCCAGGTCAGTCTCTCATGACGAACTCTCGCCCTCTTGGCTATGGTCCTCCACTTTTCTCGACATCCTGCAGACCTTAGAGCTGTCATCAGAAAAGTGGCTGTTGACTTTTCCACTTGGTCGGTCCAACGTGTGAGGGATCTTCCTTTACATCTTTCTCCAAGCTATTTTCCATTTTCGCTAGATCCTCAAAAAATTTAAGGATTCGTCTCAGGCAGGTGGTTGAGAGTCTGTCATTGATGTTTAGTTCCTATAGAATCTACGGTATGAACAACATGTGAAATTGTATATAATATTTGCAAAATGAATTTTATTTAAAAAATATATATATTATATGGGGCGATTATTCAAGGTAACAGGGACTGAGTAAGTCCGAGGAAGACCTGAAATAGAATCAGGTAAACCAGATACTAAAATATCTAATAATCGACAATGTGCATCTTATTAATTATTAATAACTTATTAAAACTTGATGTATGTCTAATTAATATAGTTATAACTCAATTAAACTACGTCTGCATCTTATAAACATGTAAGTCATGTAAAAGTCATAAAAACAGTGTGTGTGTTATTGTTAACACATGTCGAGCACCTACTCGTATTTTGTCCTTCCAATATAAACCTTAATATATACCTATCCCGCTCTGGTCAACTAATTACTTAGGGATTTAGCCGATGGGGGGACAGATTGCCTTCTGACACCGAACTGTCAAGATCTGTGATTTTTTTCTACCATCCAAAAAGCAGCGCCGTGCATAACGCTAGGACCACGAAGAGACAGTGTTCTTAACAGCTCCGGAAGTGCAGTAATATCTCGGTTCTTCACAAAAAAGGTGCGAGTCAACTTGAGGTGAAAACGACGTCCAACTCAGGACTTTAGAGCAAGGTAGGCCAGATCCATCTGCCATTATTTTCCATCCTGAACCCACTTCGGGTTGCGTCAACTAATCATTATTGTAATCGATACAGTCCACGGGATCTTATCCCGCCAGTTATTAATAAAACTAAAACTCACTAAAATTACGTGTGAAGATATTGTAGGGCGGCCCTATCAAAAGCGCCAATAAACAACGAGTGCGCATGCGTCTAATTATCACTAAAACTGTGTGTGCGACTTATTAATGCCATAGAAAATATTTAATATGAGAAATCGGTTGAAAATTAAAAAAAATTCTAGTCCCAACAAAACGCTGCGCGATTTCATTCATATACTTTATTTTAACGAAAAACATAACTTAACACTTTCATCTTATAAGAACTAAATAACATACAAATGTTTATTGTTGTGGTACCGCTTGCCACACATACCTTCGGCTATGTCGTCACCGAATTGTTCATGATGTTAATGACTTCACTTTCTGTAAACTACGGCGGCAACTTTCATTTCTTTTGGCATGAAAAAATATTTTACGTTTCAATTTCCACTTATTATTAAAAATCATTAAAACTGCGTGTGAAAAAATTTAAATTATTTTTAAATTTTCACCCAGATGGGTGTAATATATTAAATCTTCAGAATATTACCCAATTGTCGGAGTTCGAACCATAGAATTAGTTATTCAACCGTTTACACCCGAACTGTTCGCGACCGCACTCGGAAATAACCTTAAAAATACGTCTACACGTAATTTTTCACTTCGACCATCAGATAACCAAATAACTCTTTCGGAAAAAAATCTTTTCACGAAATACAAAAGGTCGAAATGCTTTCGGCAAAAAACGGATTTCGCCCTTCCACTCACCCGTAATTGTTTTATGAAGGGAGAAACCTTTTTTTTCTCAATATTGTATTTTTCTCCGGAAAATTACCGGGTTACACGTCATCTGTCATCGCTCGGGGCGCTTTCCCGCCAAAATTATGGGTGCGTTAAGTTCTCGGCGATAATTCAATATGGACGGACCGCTGGAAATTTGGCTCAAATCGCTTCCTTACGGGGATCAGATAAAAGAGTAATGAGATTTATTAGGACATGTGGGTATCTTACGTATAGTAATATGAGAAATTTAATTCTGGGGGTTCCGCCAGCAAAGTAAATAGCTTTTCTTTTGTGTAGTTTACTAGGCTATTCTGCCGTGTGTCTCCGTCCTCTCTAACTGACGTTTTAGGTCGAATTGCAGGATTCATTTGAACTCTGATGTCCATGAAAACTATAAACAATAGATAACGAACTGCCGTTAAAGTCTTTTAACACTTGGCATGCCTGGTGGATTGAATTCACACCGTATGCTTGGTGGGTCTGATCGACCCGTAATTGAATATCTTTTTTTTATATGAAATAATGAGCTAGAAATGTTAGATATGCATTTTCTATTATTTTTAATATTATATTTATATGAAATAAATAAAAATAAAGTAATTGATTTATTATTTAAATGAAAATACTTCTTAAAATAGGGCAACTTTAATAGACTATATCTCTCGTATGCCTGGTAGGGTTTCTCACGGCCACACACACACCTTAGGCACGCGCTATTCGGACGCGAACGCGCTGCGGACTGCTATGGGAGCGATAAAGTGACTAGTTTATTAACTGAAGCTACTCGGGAGCGCAAGGGGGCAAGTTTCAAAAAATATCGTTCTTCAAAGTATGGGTCTGATAGACCCTACCAGGCATGGCAAGGGTTAAAAAAAATACTGCATATTGAGGATAATTTGTATGACTATATTTTAAGATATGTATAGTCCGTGTCATCTATCATCGATATGTATAAATAAAATAATGTTAAGAGAGTCTACACCTTTAAAAACCATAGTCGTGGTAAAAATAAAACTCAGTTGCATTTGTAATAAAAAATTCAGTTTAGTTTAAAGTTGTTAATTATTATTAAGTGCAACTTTTTCCTGGAGTTGTGTGTTGACTGAAATTGAGTGTTGCTGTTTCAAATAGTGGACGAAAAAAATTAACGATACGCGATTTTTTTCTTGCATTTTTAAACAATGGCACTACCGGCACAAAATATGATTTAATAAATTAATTCAAATAGATCAAATTTGGAATGTTGGTCTTCCAGCACGCCATAGCGTGGTCTGTTGGTCACATTAAAAAAGTATCAAAGTATCTCTTGGGACAAGCAAACTTCTTCGAACGCCAATCAAAAATCTTGAAGAACGTCATTCCAGAAGTGGTGAAAAAGATGACAAAATAATTAGTTTGAGAAGTTTTGGGACAAAACTCGATAGCTGGTATCGTATGGCGACAACGAGCACTCTCGTAAACAATGTGGCGCCCGGAAAGGATTCTCCGTCAAGATTTGAATTACCGAGGCCAAGCTGGGAGACATGCTGAAAGTCAAGAAAGAAGTATTATGTTGAAGATTAGGGGCGAAAATTTTTCAGGGCTATTTAATATATAACATATCTTAAACCACCTAGTTCTTAATAAATTTATCCAAATATATTAATAATTTCTTAAATATTATAGTTTTAAAATCGGAAATGTGAAATTCACGTTTAGCAATCCATGGCATCTTCCGGCTGGATACTTAAAAGTGCGTGTCCATGTACAAATTTTCAATAAAATAATATAATATAATATAAAGTCATCGAAAGACATTTAGTTGAGTCTGCTCTAAATAGAAAATTCGAATGACAATGATTAAATAATGACTCAGTACTAATTTGCATTGTACTTTACCGTTACACTAAGGTGTGTTTCGAATATAAAAAATTACTCACACACATGTATCGCGTAAAAAAAAGACTTCTTAAATTTTATTTAATACCTACATATTTGGTAAATAATTATTACCGTATTTATGACTGCATTCTTCAAGGTAAATTAAATATTTTGTTGTAAAAATATAATCGCTCATAATAATAAATAAATGTACTATTTTAAACAAATATTTAGGTAGAATAAGCGTAAATAAAATAAATGCCGTTGACCCAAAATACTTTGAATGTAACAAAAACAGTGTTTTGATTGGGCGTAAAAAAAATGATCCAAATGTTCTAGAAGCATGACAGACTTTAATTTGGAAGTGGGTCGGAATGGAACCTTGTTGCTGTGTATTGAAAAATGTGTTATATTTCAGATAATGAATGTAGAAATCTTCAGCAAGACTAATCATTGAAATAAACATAATATTATAAGTTATTCAAATTAACGTGTCTCATTGGAATATAGGTTGAATGGTATAGCAACATGTCCCATTTGAATATATAGCACGTAGCAACATGCCCTATTTGAATACAACGCTCGGTGCAACATGTTCCACTTGAATATAGCGCTCACAGCAACATGTCCCATTTGAATATTATGCGGTGAATGGTACAGCAATATTCGAAAGCAGGATGAATGACACAGCAATATGAGCAATTTGAAGACCATCTGAAAGACACTGCTGATCAACTTTCATCACACATCTCTGCAATTAAAGAAAAACTGAATATTTAATATTACACAAGGCGTTACATGCAAATAACAACCGACATTATGAATTTCCGCACTTCAATAAAAATACCATTACGCAATTTGGCTACGATTCGCCCGTTGGACTGTTGCTAATACCGTTCAATATAATAAATCGAAAAGCACATTCTACAATTACTTTTACATCATACATATCTCGTACAGCATTGAATTCGACACACCAAAATTATAATGTGTGTAATGCTGGAAAAGATTGCGCAAAATATTTACTTTTACAACATTCTGAGATTCTTCCGTTTGGTTTAGTGACGCTTAAAGAGGTCACTCACCATCTAGGGACACACCATTACGTTAAATTCTCATTTAGTGGCATGCCTACTCTCCGAGTCAACGCTTTTTATTTTTGTGCAGTGAATCAAAAGAACGTGTCCTAATTGCAGGCAAGTTTTTCCAAACGTATTCTTAAAATTAACTTTAATCATTTTAGTTACTATCAGAAGAAGAAAAAGGTGTTCTTCTCTCTTGCAGACCCTCTTCACCACCCATTCTTCTATAATAATTACTATATATTCATATTTAATTATGAGATATTGTTCCCTACATGAATCACAACAATTCATTAAGTAGAAAGAGCGTTAATTGCAGTAAATAAATAGACATGAAATAAAGTTTACATAAAGAAAGGGGGTTTAAACCATTAGTTGCACAACGAAGGGCATTCTACATACATTATGTGTGGAAACATAAATCCGATAGTTTATGGCACATCGAAAATTAAATCTTTGTGTAAACAAGACATATTTTTCACATTAATGCATATTATGTTGTCAGCGTTTAAATTTTCGCTCCAATCGAGTCTTATATTTAAAAAAAGTCGCGGAGCTATTTCATTGCGTAAGTGGTACCAAAATGATCATGTGGATGACACCAAATTTACAATACTGAAACAAGGAATTCGCGTCAGTTCATATGAAACTACTAAGATGAAATTCGTAATATGCAACATCTAAATAGGAAAAGTTTATAAAATCAATGTGTTTACTATACATAAATATGTACGATTTGAATAATGCTTTTTATAATAATACAAATCAACAAAGAAATATTAATAAAACTTATTATGACATTATAAAATAATCAACAATAGTATATGTTAAAATAAGAATTAATTGTATTAATTAGAAATATTTACATATAAAATTGATTTTATCAAAAAATATTTTTGTTGCACCACCGGGATTCGAACCTGGATCTCTTTCCAAACCGGGGAAGGTGCATTATCCAACTATGCTACAGCGACGATATTTTTAGCGACAAATTTTTGAACATATATGTTACCTTTTTTGATATATACATTTAATAGTTCCATTATTTGATAGAGCCATCTACCGGTTTGGAAAGAGATCCAGGTTCGAATCTCGGTGGTGTAACAACAATATTTTTCCATAAAATTGATTTTATATGTATATCTTTCTAATTAATATATTTAAAATATCACAGACCGTCTGTTCTGAATAATTACAACTTCACAATAAGAATGTGTTCTCCTAATAATAGTATATGTAGTTTTTTCTGCCTCAGAAGATTAATTTGTACAGTTTTGTGCACTAAGGCATTAATTAATTAACATTACTACAACATATACTTAACATTATACAACGCTTTTTCTAAAATTAGTTGTAACTTTAAAAGACATTAATAATTTAATTTAACGTAAAAATCTTGATACTTTCTCACTGAATATACCTTATTCATTAGAAAGATCTCATCAAACTTCTGTAACAAAACTATTCAATTAACTATTAATTCATTGTATAATATATCAACTATTAGATACTTAAAAGTAATAAAATCTGGACATAATGTATTTCTAATTTTTGGTATATTTATTATTTACGTTTTATTAAAAAAAACAATTACACCTTCGAGCAAAATGTTTTTATCTTCATAATATGTACGGATATACACACAAATTTGTTTTATTTCAGAGATTACGTGTAAAATTTCAAAAAACATTGTATTTGATCCTTGCGTGTTTCTGCAATAGGTAAGATAGAATTTTATATTTACGCCAAAATCGCTCCAAGATAGTATTGTTTTAAGGATAATTTTCTGTTGTCGTATTTCTTTACGAGAGTCTTAAAAGTAGGAGCCGTTCTGAAGTTTATTGGCTGTGAAAATTAATGACCATAAATATATACCACAAGCAATATTTTCCAAATCATAACATAACAATGACACGCCCTCATTGAACCAATAAGAGAACGCCTCAAAGGCATAAAAGGACCCTTCAAATAGGTTTACCAAGAAAGAATTCGATTGTTTTAAAACTACTTTTATATACTCGTATTTTTGTCACGCAGATATAAGATATGTTTAATATTATTACGGAAACCTTAGAAAAACTTAACGCGACTCCGCATCATCACGCAACCTGCATAAGCACGCACATTTAAAAAAATTACAATGTATATACACTATTTCAAAAATAAATAATTCCTAATGGAAAAAGTGACATTATCTTTTTCAAACTTGGGTGTTTTGTTTGAAAAATATATTACTTTTTATCTTTAATATAATTGGCAGTTGGTATAATGTAAATACGAAGCTAAGTGAAAGTAAACGTAGGTTTTTTAGTTATTTAATTATAGTTCAGACACGCAAAAGGTAGAACTTTTTATTTTTGATTTAATCACAAGAATATTTACGAGAATATTATATCATTATTTAAGATTCGTTTATTGTCACGTTCTTATTACGTATTAATATTTTTTTACTTATTATTGAACTGATAAATATTAAATATAGGAAATAGCATATTAGTGTATAGGTACTCTCAGATGTCAGAGGCTGCGATGACATATAGTCAAAAACGATATTTTTAATCAAAATCTTAATTACCATTGCGAATTGAAGTGATCAAAGTAGATCTCGCGAGGATCTTGTTACGAATGTAAAAACGAATTCTGATTGGCGGGTTTGTGCAGGAGAATAGATCAATATTCAACTCATCAACGAGAGTTTAGTTTTACTTTATTAATAATATTAATTAATTAGGATCTTTCCTGGTTTTAGTCCGTCGCTTTGTTATTGCTTCCCCCCAGTATCAACTGACTTTGTTTACTGTTATATTTTGTCCTTGTTCAAATGCGGATTGTTTATACTATCAGTAATTTAAAACTTTTATATTTTTCTTTAACAGTTTAAAAATCAATTAGAAATAGTTTTGCTGTTAGCAAATACTGGCTAGCAGATAACAGAAAATATCCATTAATTAATTGGTAATACAGATTTAAAATTGACAGAGCTCGTCGAAAGGTTTTTTCAGTAAGCAATCAAAATAACGGTAGCATTATAATCCGTTCACTGTCACATTTTGGAAAATAAAAGATTGCAGTCTCTCATTCTGCGCGGCGTTTCGTAACTAAATTGAAAACGTGATTCCCCCAGCATCTCCTGATGCAGCAGGCCCGCGAAGCCGTTTAACCTCAAATCTTGGCGAGATTCCGCCGTGCCGGAGGAACGGAGCCAATATTATATAACTCCGGTACTCGGGTTCATTGCACTATTTGCTCACAGCGGTGAACACTTTCGTTGGGAGATTTTATTCGATAAATTCATGTGTAACAATAATAATTATAACTATGACGTCATAGCCGCGTCGTTGCGTTCTCATCAACAAGCACGGTAGTCGCTGGATCGAAACGGTATCCAACTATTTATTTTTTCAACCATATAATATTACGTCGAGCTTTAAAGATGTATTCAATTTTTTTTAAATAAATTATAAACAGTTCATTAGTGACCCTAATGGTTGTTTTACATATTACATATTACATACATTGTAAATTTAGAATATTACAATTGACAAAATTTGTTTTTGTAATAAAACAATTAGAAACATATTAATGCAGTTAAAAAAATGAAATGTTACAGTTTAGCTACTTTTCTAGTTTTAATATTTATTTTTACTCTATAACCTATCGATCATCCAATTAAAGTCACATATATACTGTTATATTCACATGTTTTTAACTTATTCTTGGAGATTATTTTTGCTTATTTATAATTACAACTACTATGTACAACTTATTGTTCTACAATCCTAATCTGTGTTAGTTTTAAATACAAAAACCAATTATTTTTTTAATTATTTCGTAAACCTTCAAATATAATAACTTAGTTTAAATATAGCTACGTAATGTTATCGGTCTGTTTAGACGATAAAATATAAGGAGAATTATCCTCAAAACCATCAAATTGTAAAGGGGAAGAAGATTTAGTTTACGGTGGAAAATATGTTATTTGTTAATTACAAAATGTAAATCTGGCTGCGGGAGGTGGACGAACGTGACAGATTCGAAGGTTATTGGAAGGTGTTTGTATGTACGACGCAAAACGTAGGTTTGGTATACCTGTGCGTATATAAGGATTTATATTTCGTACATGAAGATAGACCTTGGAAGCACCGGGAATAACACGCGCCACATATGTAAGTAATGAACGCTAATTATAATATAGATACATCTCTAGAGTACTAACTTGGCTGTTATTGAACGTCTTGATTTAACATTGTATAAAAAAATCCCATTCGACATTGACCATAATAATTAAATAGATTTCGTCTGTGTGAAATTGTTCTTACATTTTTCTCTAGATGTAATATTACTAGTGATGGTAAAACCATTATTTGAACTGTGATTTTGTTCGATTGTAACAATGATCGATAACTGATTAACGTAACTCTTCGAGCAATGACTGCTACACTAGGAAGTAAGTCTCCGACAGTTCAAACTCAGTTACCAATCATCGACACAATCACAGTCACGTATCGGTTTACCATCACTATTTAATATTAACGAAGTTATGAAATTTTAAAGATTTTGAACAGTAGTTATTTTTAAATAAGATGGCCAAACAGACTGGCTAAATAACTTTGCCAAGATATATATAGATGAATTTGAATTCAATGTTTGAGAGAAATCTGAGAAGTCTATTATATCCCATAACGGATGGTGATTTTGAGGTCTCCCTGTCATGATCGATCATGATGAGAGAAGACAAACATAAAGATACATATAACAAACACAACCTATCCTACTTTAATTCATGATTGGAAGTTAGAAAATGCGTTACATGCCCCATATGCCCCGCACAGAATATGCATTTCTTGTTCACCCCGCCCTACTTTGTTTACAAATTATTGTATTTTGTTTTGGTCTCTTCAAATATTGTCTGAATTTTATTTCAAGCTCATATGTTATTATTTTTATTTTTATATATTATTTTTAGGGATAAAAAAAACTATTTACATGCGATACATTTATTTTATCATTCCATGAAATGTTGCGAACATCTTACATGCGCTTTTTTAACGGAGTTACCCAGAAAGCCTCGGAAAAATATATTCCTTGTTAAAAATTCACAGCAAAGTATATTATATGACGCCACCAAAATATTTAATTAGGCGCGGTTGAGTCCGCGGAACAATGTCACCGCTAGATGGCAATGTCAAGGTGTTCAACAACGTTACCAAATCATTTGGGTATTTTTATGAAATATGCCTAATAATGGCCACACTCGAACAGACTAGTACCACATTGTGTTATTCAATATATATACATACGTAGGATCACATATAAAACTATATCAGCAGAAGATCAAGTATATAGATGTTTAGTATCAAATAAATGCCCATACTCTCATATTAAATCTAAAACTTTGAAACGGTACAAAGATTCACGTGTAATAACAAATAACAATAATACTACAAAAGACATCCAAAATCGTATGGTAAGCGCGAAACGCTGATATTTCCGCTTCCAAAATTTAATTAAATTCTGACTGCTGTTCAGAAACATCGAGGTTTTAGAGTTAGAATAGAATTGAATTATCGAATTACGAATAGCTTATTTTTTAATTAAATATGTTCAAATTAATGAAGTTCTACTATATTAGACTTATTCAGCTGTCCCTCATTACGAAGATGAATCTACCATGGTTATCGATTATAATACATGTATAAGACTTTGTTAAAAATTAGTATTTTAATAGATGTATAAACAATTCTTCAACTTAACTCAATGCTATCAATGGTTTTTTTTTATAGGCATAACGGAAGAAAATTCTTAAGGAGGCAATATCCATGTGGAATTGTATCCGTTTTTCGATACATAGTGTCCAGCGGACATTGCAATATAAATTAAAGATGAGATCCTTTTGTTGAAATCAAATGCTGCATCGAGCAAACTCGTACAACCTTCATCCGCATGTTCTGCAGTCATGATCTCATCCTCAGATTACGAATGAGAATGGTCAGATGCTATGTGTTCTCGATTTTATTTTATAGAATGGAAGCATGGACACTCACCGAAGAAACGATAAGGCGACTTGAAGCATTTGAGATGTGAATTTACAGAAGAATGCTTAAAATAACATGGATGGATAGAGTTACGAATGAAAATGTTATGATCCCGATGAATAGAGAAAAAGAAGTAATTAAAACAATAAAAATTCCAAAACTTCAATATCTCGGACATGTAATGAGACATCCGAAAAAGTATGAGATCTTGCACCTCATAATGCAGGGAAAGATTGTTGAAATTCGGAGCCCTGGAATAAGGAGAACGTCATGGCTGAAGAACCTGAGGCAGTGGTTTGGCCAGTCTACTGTAGAACTATTCGAGGCCGCAGTGAATAAAGTTATGACAACCAACGTCCGTTTAACAGATATGGCATAAGTAGTAGTAATAAGTCCAGCGGAAATTTTTAGATTCTGAAATTGAAATAGAAACAAATAGTTTATTATATTTGTTTTAGTTTTAACAAGTAATAGAGATCTGCGAATTTCACTTTTTAAAGATTATGTCGTCTAAGTGACGTTCACTTCTTGCAATGCACACTTTTAACCGAACCCTCGTGTTGGCGAATATATGAGAAAAAAATTGATGGCGGCGATTTCATGCCGGGTGTTTTCTTATAAGGCCTGTATTGTTAGAGTATTATTACGGTAAACTTTAGATTTCAGGTATCCCTTACAAGAAAAAATCACAAGGAGTTAAATCTGGCGACCGAGGTGGCCAGGGTGTCTCCGTACTTGGTTAATCATTTTTATGGGAAAATTGCCTTCAGCTTCTTTATCGAGAACCTAGTAGTGTGCGAAGTGGCCCCGACTAGTTGAAACTGCGTTCCGTTGTATCCGGGAAACATTTACAATTGCAGCACCGAAAACTCATCAATCATACGGCAATAAACCTCAGAAGTGACAGTTTATCTCTGGTTTAAAAAAAATAGAAAACCTCACACTGGACACCCTATATTTACAATATGGACTTGCTTCCTCATAAAGCTATCGGAATATATTTTCTTATTGCAATAAATAATATTTTTCCTCATATTTATTTCTCGAATAGCTCAATGTACGTATTCAGTATCGGAGACATTTCCAAATGATATTACCTACCGAGGGGTGGGACACAAACAATAGCGACTAATATCACCCCTCCCCGTAATTCTAGAAAACGTGAATCGAAAAAGATAAAAAATATTGTCTCCAGTATTATACGGCCTCTATATCTGTAATTGGAAAAGAAGCCAAAAAATATGCGAAATACCCGAATTGGATATGTCCTATATTGAACAATCCAATAAGGCAGCGCGGATAATGGTAATTCATCCTAAAATATTAATGTCGTATGTAGGTTTATTATTTAAATTTTCTGGGTAACTTTGCCGTGTAAGGCTAACGTATGAGACGGGACATACAAACTATAATAATGTGGGGTAATATGACACACCCCACTATAACTTTATGAAGCGTTATTAATGTAGACGATACAATTAACGTAATTAAATTAAAAATAATCCGCAATAAAGGCGGAATTATTTTTTTATATTCTTATTTAAATCAAAAAAATCCATTTTAATAAAATATTCAGCTAATTTGCTTTATTTAATGCTATAAGTGCACATAAAAATATAATATCAAGGTTTAAATTTGACTGCAAATATTTGTTTATTTTATATTGCCATGCAGAATTATAATTGAGATTGCGAATTTGCGAATAGAATAGATATGAATAAATCATATAAAGTCGCGAGTATTAAATGTCAAAAATATTTTTCATAGTAGACTGTCGACTTTTACTCAATACGTAGATAATAATTCAGGTAGTTGTGTATTCACTTAGAAATACACATAAAATTGTATCTGGACTGCTAAGCGCATGTGCACAAATTTAATAAAAAAAATAAACATGGGCGTGCCTCTTTTTTTTATAAATTAAGGTAAACGTACCTCTTATTACTTCTGTTATAATGCAATCTTTTTTTACATATAACGAATAAGGATAGCTATACGTTTCAATGTAATGTACAATATAACGTTATTTCTTCTATACTAAAAATGAGTTATTATTTGAATTTAGTCATTTTAATTAGTATTTACGTAATTTATAAAATAAATACATAGTGAACTTGTATAAAATTAAAGTGTCTTGTGGTTTTGAATGCACCACTGATCAGTTGAACGGTTACATGGTTGTAACATGAGATAACTATGGTAATTTTAATTCGAGTTACGACATACGTTCTCATATAAAATGTTAAAAAAAAAGCCGTTGAATTAATGGCCCAGTGTGGTAGGTTTAAAATATCCCAGGCATGATACACACGTCAGTATGAAAATAATAATATCTCCAGATATGATATCTAATATTCAGAATGAATTAAATATATTTTTTTAATCTATAAAATGCATTAACGACCTAACTCATAGGAACGTGATTTTAATTTAATTAACAATGAAGTGAAAATGCCAAGAAAATCTGCAAAATTCAAGCCAATATCTAAGTTGTGAATAGTGAATTAATTGCTCATTTTAAAATCAAACGAAATAATTATGACACATATTTAAAACAAAAATGTACTTACATCCAATTAGTATCCTACAAGAGTCTTCCTGGATTGCTACCAAGTTCTAGAATTGCCACAAAACCACTAAATAATTGATGAACCACTGAATCTTATCCACAATACACTTAAATGTATCCATCAACAATAATAATATAATATACTGTAAAATTTAATTCCACTTATACATAACTACAATGCGACGTGACTGTCAAATGTTTTGTGTTTACTTCGGAATCAACACCGCGATCGCGCTCGTTGCCGGTCGAACGCGCACAAGAAAAACACTCGGATAAAAAGGGCGGTTGACGATTTAGAAAATTCGGAAAAGTTTTCGATATTTCGAAAATTCAAACTCGGAAGGATACCCCGGCGGAAGAGAACGGCGACACAACCTCCCCTCGCAAGCGCTGACGAGCAACTGAATTTACGGACAACTTTCTAAAACTCCGCAGCAACGTACAGTGTGCCCACGAACCGCCTAGGGCTTCGGCCTTTTCCCCTGCAAAATAGTTGGAACATGAGCAAAATACACAATTATTGTTTCACTTGTAGGCATTCATTTGTTTTATTTTCTATGGTCAATAAATTCGACTCTTCTTTTTCTGTCCTGGTCGGTTTTTTTGGTGCTTTAAAAATATTTCCGTATATTTTTAACGTAAACACGCTTATTTGTACATTTGGTCCAATTGTTGGCGCAACTATTAAACTGTATTCTAATGGTGCGTGTACACGATTGCTCTAATTAATATATTTAATTCATATTTAAAATATCACAGACCTATGTTCTGAATAATTACAACTTCACAATAAGAATGTGTTCTTCTAATAATTGTAAATTTAATTAGGTTCCTAATCAAATATCAGATATCTCATAGATACAAAGCAATTTTTATTATATTTAATGGAAAATATATTAAAGTATGGGGTAATTACAGTAATGATCACTTAAACCAGCCGATGACAGGCTCTAAGCCTTGTAATTATCTCATACTTCCATATATTTTCCATCAAATATAATACTAAAATAGCTTTGGCTCTATGAGATATCTGATATTTGATTAATAACAGTGCCTTTGTAGGTAACAATCCAGTAATTGTGTGTTCTTGGACATATTCAAATATTGTTCATTATATTCATTTATACTTTTTAATATTAAATTGACACCAATTATTGAGATACTGAAAGGTCACATCACTCTTAAACTGATTTAATCAATGACGTCTTGAACACTTTTAATAATTTCCTACCTTAACGTTATATTTTTGAATTTAATATGATCAATCATGATTTTTATTATAATTTGTGTTTAGTATTTTTTCCTACCTAGATTCCAACTGATACCTAAAGGATATTACTCGTATTTTAATCAATCGTTATTTGCATGACAGGTCGGTTGGAAATGACGGTCGACTGAGACATAAATAAAGACATCGTGTTGAAGACACAAGACGTTGGACATAAACATATACATCGTGTTTAAGACGCGAAATGTAAATATAGTTATCATGTCAATGACACAAGACTGTCATATTTAAGACACGAAACATAAATATGGTTGTCATGTTGTAAATACGAGACATATACATATATCTATTTATACATTATATACACCTGTCTTGTTAAGGATGCGAAACGTAAATATGCGCGTAAATGGATGTCACGTTGGAGATATAATATGAACGTGTTGAAGATGCGAGATGTATCTATGCGGCTAAATAAATGCAAAATTATTCCGCAAATATCGATCTCCCCTCTGACAGGTTCCAGATGCCCACAGCATCATAAAATAAAATTATCTTCAAAATGAAGAAATTGTCACATCTTGTTACCCGCCGCAACAAGTTGAGTAATAAGGGAATTGAAGGAAATTAAACATTGAATAGATTATCCCCTTGATCAAATTTTCGCCCCGACAAGATGGGGAGGAATAATTTTGACGACTCGTTTTTCAACATCCCTCTTTATTTTTTCTGTTCGATTAGCTGTTTCCTCCCTTATTCGATTTGGATAATTTTGAAGAATAATTTTATATTATTGACATGACTAGTATTATTGGCACGGCTCTCAAAAGAAGAGACATTTTGTCAATTCGTCTCGAGACTAAAATAATAATACTGCCAGATGAAATACTTCTACGATAAATATAAAATACATTTTAAGATGTATAATGTATTTTATTTATTTAAATGATGTACAGTAGAAAAATTATAACTATGGCAAATGTACAAATTATGCTTTTGATTTATTTAACTGTCTTGTTTCGTGGCTCCGGCCAGTGTTTCCGAAAATAACAAAACAGAAAAAATAAAATTAATAAATTAAATCTTTCGAGTGGGTATATTTTTTATTTAACCCGCACAGTCATTATGATTTGAATCTGCACTCCCAGTGGGAAATTATTATTTTTCTGATTTTTAGTCAGGCGCCTCAATCCTATGACAAACAATATTATCGTATTAAGAATGTACCAATACTGGAGACGTATTAAAGTAGTAGTTTTAGTATAATAATTGAATATAAACAATTTCAGAGGGATTCTAACCTACAACCCCCTTTCTCCCTCTCATTCTTTCGACTAACAATGTATTATGATTAATTATCTGACATCAAGCAAAACGCAAAAGGTCAGATGGATCCTTGTAGGGTTTTTTTATGTAGGCACTTAAAATTGATATTTAAGCCTTGATTATAAAAGCAAGATGATATTTTGTCATCCCCCACCCCTGATATTATTATTAGTAAATTATTTTACATTCAATCACCAATGCATAAATTATTCAGTATATGTATTTTTATATTAGTGAAATTGATGAATAAATAATTTCGAAAGTTTTGATTTATAATATTAGATAATGTAAATTCAAAAAAATACTCTATATAATACGAACATCCCAAAATAATAAATCTGGAAAGACTTTCGAACACTAATGTTTTTGATACTTTTAAAATTATCAAAATTAACTTTGTGGTTAAAATTCATTATTTTTATTTGTTAACTTTGTTTTATTAACCACTTATTGAGTTTAAATACATCTACCAGTTTCGAAAAGTACCATTTTCTTCTTCAGGATGTCAATACTAACTAAAACATATGTTATTGTTTCTTTACCAGAATCTATTTTTAAAAAACAACAACTATTTAAGAAATAAATTTAGTACCTAACTCAACAATAATACAAATTTACTCAAATAATTTTTAGAAAAAAATTTTAGAATGGGGCTCGTAATTAAATTTAGTTGGTTGTTTATAATTTTTTGATTAGTTTTACACGCTTCATTTATCTCCAACGATTTCAAATTATTTCATTTATGACCAACACCGTTTACATGCAAAATTGACAAACCCAATTTTTTTTATCTAAACCATGACCATTTTCTATCAAATGATTAGAAAATTCTGAAAACCCACTATTGTTCAAACATCTCAAATGCTCCTTTAATCTTATATTAAATTTGTATTAAGTAACAATTTGAGTTAGGTACTAAATTTATTTTTTAAATAATTGTTTTTTAAAAATAGATTCTGGTAAAGAAACAATAACATACGTTTTTAGTTAGTATTGACATTCTGAAGAAGAAAATGGTATTTTTCGAAATCGGTAGATGAATTTAAACTCAATAAGTGGTTAATAAAACAAAGTTAACAAATAAAAATAACTAATATTTGAATTCGCGCGATGGAAATTAAATATAATACAGCTACATAGCTTCTTTAATTCGTGAATTTATCAGATTTTAGTTATTTAATAAAATATAAAAATATTTTTTTTTAATAGGCACTTTTTAATACAAAATAAATTAATCAACTAGAAATATATACAAAACAATATATTTATGGAAAAAATATTTGGTTGCCACGGGGATATTTTTTCGATAAATAGATTTTTCTGTACATCTTTCTGATGCATTTATTTCATTTGTATTTAAAATACCACAGAACTATGTTCTGAAATAGCATCTTCACAATAAAAATGTATTTTTAATAAAAATAAACTTAAATTAATTAAATTATCGATTGGATCACCGGATGAAGGTGTTAATTTATTAATTATTTCATATAAATAAGCATATCTTACTGTACATAATTGGTATGAGCACATTAAGGTTTTCATTAATGTTAAAAAAAAAACAACTATTCTATACATTACAGCTCCATTCAATAATCATTTCAGTTTCCGTCCAACCTTTAGTTTTGAAAGAAAAATATTTTTATTTTATTTTATCACATTTCTTTGAAAGAGCCAACTCTATCTTTCATAGCACATTTCTATTTCTCTCAAACTGTGAAATGGAATTTCTCTCGTAGATGGTTGACACGCGTTCATCTATCATGTCATGTGTTCAGCTAGATACATGAAGTTTGACAAGACTGTACCTTAAAGTTTTGAACGTCGTAAACGTCAATCGCACGTGGTGCGGTCAGCGGCGGTGCGTTCTGTGGTGCAAACTGGCGGGCATCCCTTATAATTTCCAGAAGCAATACGGCTGTTGATTTTCACTTGACGTTTGGTCAAAGCATAACCATTATTACTTGGTTGAATTGGTTAGCGTAGAATCAGAACTCAGTTTATACAAATTTATGAAAAACAAGTTATATGCATATTCTTAGCTCCGAAACTGTACAACACACTCAATATCAACTGGAAATCGTTCACTTCCAATAATATTACATAAATTCAATTGATTAAAGATCATCAGAAGCATCGCTGTCCAACATAATCATAATACAATACGTGCACTAATAATTCACCAGTTTTACAACACTCTCACTACACACACACATATATATATTTTAATTCCTGTCGAATCTTTAACTTTCTTGAATTAAATAGCACCCTAACAGCACGAAAAAACCTGGCTACTTTAACATAGACGATAATCTAGCAAAGTAGCCAGGACAATGCTGTATATATAATATCAGAGGTGAAGTCTACTCCATCCCACACAATAAACTTACTATACTTAATTGCAATATAATTGTTTCTTATGTTTATCATGTCATATTATAATATATTCAAATCGTTAAAACAAAAATATGTATGTCAATAAATTCTAATAAATAAATCTACTTGTAATCTACACCACGTGGTACTTACAGGACTGTCTTTGTTAAAAAATAAAACGAATTGTTAAATGATTTTTCACACGACCTAAAACGACTTTTGACACTAAAATTAGTGCAACTGTTAGCACGCGATGCCTGGCTAGATGAAAAATTCTAAGGGCACAATAATAACCCTTACTAGAGGGGTGGGTGGTTGGGTTAAGTGCATGCGGCGGAGGGGGGGAATGTTAGCTGGGTTACCAGTTGTGTATGAAGGCAGGTTTCAAAGCTACGTTCAGGCCCACGAACTCTCACGGAGAGTATGCGATCGAGAATATAAGCTGATATTTAAAATATCTCGGCCATGTTTGTTAGCCAACCTGGTTATAGAAAAAAAAAAAAACGTTCCTGCTATTTTTATGCTTTATCTAGACCAGTGATGGCGAACCTATGACACATGTGTCAAAAGTGAAACGCCACAGCGTGTAAGGCAACACGCCAGCGTTCATTAATATCAGAGTTATCACAGAACACGTGTCCCGCCACCAGACATCTACCCGATAACAACGTTCGAATTAATCACTACGTACATATTACATCTGTACCTCTTTTGGGTCTCACTTTGTAAAAAAAAAACAAGCAATTAATTAATTGACATCAACTCTAATACTATGGGTTTCATATGAGGGGGGTGGGGGTGACACATTAGCAAAGTTAAGTTAGATCTGCTGAAATTTTGACACGCCGAGCCCAAAAGGTTCGCCATCACTAATTTTCAACAAAACAATATTCTAAAATTAATAAATAAAAGCAAAAAAATAAATAATTCCAAATTCACATTTATCGACATTCAAAAATGTACGAACCTGCAAGTCTCGCACTCTTTGATGAGCCTCGGATTATGTGGAAGATTTTTCTAAATCTGTTTGCCGACGATGAGGTCACAGTGTGCAAAAATGCTCTCACCAGACCTGTATACGCAGTTTTCTGGGTTATCATGTCGCGGCTGCCGTGTTTTGGCAGAACCCACCTGGTTTTAAGCAGGTCTGCCAGAATTACTAGAATCTGAAATGCAGCGCCAAAGAAGATCGTTCGTACCATATATGGCCGAGTTTTATTTAGATTTAAAATTACTATTTAGATTATCAAATTATTGTCAATATTATGTATTAGTTTTTAAAATGAAAAAAGTCGTGAGATAATAGCGGTGTACATTTAATAATTACCAATTATTATTAAGGAGAATGTGTTCTCTTTAATAATATATATGTTGTATCAATGTGTTCAAAATTTTATAAAAACGAATTGTTAATTGTATCGTCTACTATCGGTTTACTCAAAGGTATTTGAGATTCCGTAAAAACAAAGTAGATGGCTTTCAAATAATGGAACGATAGATGTATTAATTCGAAAAGTGTAACATATACGTTCGAAAATTTGTCGTCTAAAATTATGTCGCTGTAGCATAGTTGGATAATGCACCTTCCATGGTTTGGAAAGAGATCCAGTTTCGAATCCCGGTAACGCAATAATAATATTCTTCGATTAAATTTCTTATCTTTCTAATAAATACATTTAATTAGTATTTAATTACTAATTATAAATGATTTTAATTGATTTATCTGAATTCAGCATATAAACGCTCCATCGATTTAAATCTTGATATACATCTTAGTAAATTTATTTTTTTAACTGTATGTGCACGCACATCTCAACCGCTGAAAATGTACAATTATATATTCATTTTATTAGAATCGTGGACAGTTCAGGATTTTAATTAATTTAACTAACTAACTTACCATCACACCGTTTTTTCGCTGGGGTAGGTAGAGAAGATAGAGCGCCAAACTCTTTCGTTCTGACACACAGTTCTCGCCTCATCCACATTCATACATCTTCTCATACAAGCTCGCCGAATATTGAGACTTCTAACAGGACCATCTTCCAGTATCTGGTTTACCTGGTCATGCCAAAGCTTCCGCGGATGTCCTCTATTTCTGGTGCCATCAACTCTTGCGTTATATATCTTCCTTTCTGTTCTCTCCTCATTCATCCGTTCCATATGACCAAACCACCTTAGTGATCCTTTTATAATCTTACTCACTATACTAAGATCAATAATTGATTTAAAAATGATGTATCAATTTAAGATTAGAGGTTTTCTATTACTTTTTCCATTATTTAATTAAGACAATTAAGTAACGTTTTAAGCAAGCATTATTCATACTAATATTTTTAATACTTCGATAAAAAATCTAAAAAATATTTTCGTAGCGGTAAGGAATTTTCACATACAGTTAGAACATTTTCGATTCAAAATTTAAAGAATACATCATCATCTCCATTAGCCTCCCACATGGATGACCCTCTCGTCAACCGTTTTCATCTACCAATTGCCTGCCACTCTTCTAATAACATCGCTCCATCTATCTAGCTTGAGTCATTATCTCATCGACATATGTTTAGCCCATCGCCATTTACGATTGCATTTTTTGGGCCACAACTGTTACTTCGGTTCCCTCAGGAATATGTGTAATATGTTTGGTAAATATCTCTCTCTCTATAAGTTATTCCAAACATAACCTTTTCTATCGCTCATTGCGCAACTTTTAATTTATTACAAATTTAATGAATTTGTCTATCGAAAAATATTTTGTTACTACGCGTTATCATTTTTTAAAATGGTATATTAATGATTCATTTTTTTTTAAATATCTTAAATTCCAACATCGCAAGAAAAACGTGTTTTCATTAAAATCTTTTAATTTTTGTACAACATCGACGGTGAAGGTCCACGTCCATAATATAGGAAGCACATATGATCTTACTTTCCGACTCCACTAAATTATTTTGAAATAATTATATTTTATTACATCTTATCACCTACATATCTGAAAATAATATATTACGAGTTTGTACAGTCTTATTTGCAATACGGTATTATTGGATGGGGAGGTACATATAAAACTTAAATGTCACAATTAGAAATAACTCAAAAAATGATAATAAAAATTATTCTAAAAAAAAAAAACTATCCAAGTATACAACTGTTCACAGATTTTAAAGTACCAAATATAGTAAACATATACAAAAAAAATTCAATAATTCAAATTTTCAAAATTAAAAATCAATTAAATTTTAGAAGCGAATTCCGATCTACAAGATATATAAATCAAATTGATAGCCCAAAACTAAAATATACCGCAACTCAAAATCAATATATTTATCAAGGCATCAAATCTTTTAACAATCTCTCCATCATAATTAGAAAAATTACGGACTATCACAAATTTGTAACTGAAGTAAAAAACACACTAACTGAAACATAAATTATCTCGTATATACTCCTTCACTATACACGAGTCTTACTCTCATAGAGAAGAAATAAATGTTAAAATATATATACATCCTACCGATTATTTTATAAATGTATTATACGAGTATCTTCTAATATTAAAATAAATAAAAATAGTAAAAATTTAATATTGTTAATATTGTAACTGAAACATTAATTAAAGCGTATATACTCCTTCTCTATACACGAGTCTTACTCTCATAGAGAAGAAACAAATGTTAATATAATATATATATATATATATAAATCCACTGATTATTCAAATTGTATTACATTTTTAATATTAATACAAATAAATTAAAAAAATAAAAAATATACAAAGTGCGAAATGGTTTGTGTTGTATCGTGATATTATTCCTGCAATATTATTGTCACCTTCCCAAAATATGTCCATGACCAGTATTGCACGGCTTCTCGGCGCGACGCGTTTACTTTAAATGTCATCCGTCAAATGTCACCGCAGCGTTGGCGGAATTCTCCAGATTTCAACCTGTGGAAGACTCCTGCCAGGTACAAACATAAATACGATATTTCATCAACATGTCGATACGTACAAGTACAATTTTGGACCTGCCCTTTCATAGGATTCATGAAAACACGAGGATGACCGGTAACAAAAAATGGAGGTAGGTCCAACGCTACTTCAACGTGCTTCCTTTGGTTAATTGATTGATCGCAATATTATATGTGTACTAATAATAAGAATATAATATATTTTATTTGAGCTCCTAATTAAAAGGTTAAAATGGTTGTTATCATTACAATCTCAAAGTCGATTGTAATTTCATATGTTCGCTTGTGTCGAGTCAGATATTAACTGGTGATTAGTTTTTAAAAGTTAGTCTATCTTTTGTGCGAGATAATATTTTCAGATATTTTTTCATGTCATTTAAGATTCTTATAAAAACTGTTTTAATGTGTAATACGATTATTGAATAATGAAATATATCACGAAAACTTCGTTAGAAAAATTCATTACATTTTTATCTTGTGTTGTATTTACTGGAAACGGAACTGGAATCGACACCAGACTCAAATGCTATGCGAGTCCTACACCATCTTATTATTTTTCTTTAGACTATGATATTAAATTGTTGAATAATGCTGATTTTTTGTGATTGAATTTAAGGCATTGATTTATTTTTAATATATGATACTTCATTATCTATATATTCTTAACATCAAATTTTAATACTGATATTAAATTTTATTTGAAAATAGTTACACCTGGTAAACATTGTAACAAACATTAATATTAAAGAGCTTATTACTAAAATACAAAACACAATAATAAACTGATTTTTAACTGAAATCCGTATTATATTTAATTTGTAGAAAAGTTAATACATAAATATGTTATTACATTCTTTTTTTTACGTGAATAATTGTATGGATACTAAATACATTTGTATTTATGTACGTAATATTTGATGTACACATATAGACAACTGCACATAAAGTAATATAATATTAGATCAATTAATCTTAGTTACTTCACGATATCTTACATTCCTTTAAAATAGGTTACGTTAAATACATTAAGTGAGGTTATGATATTGAACAGCGTAATAAACTGGCTGTGCGCAGTTGTGTATGTAAACAGTTGTCTATGTTTGCACAATGACAAGTGCACACAATGAAATATTTTTTGATGCGCGTAGAAAAATTATTAATTAAAACACCTTCATACGATTTGAGAGGACTAAGTTGGAGAATATTGCTCCGGGCGACGAACGTTTCAACACTGCGAATGTATACAATATTATTTATTCCTCGCAAATGAATTCTTATATAAGTGAAAGGAATTCTGTATTGAGCTCAGGTAAGCATAATGCACATGTTTTTTGGTAACTGTTTGTCAACGTATTTTTTGTTTCTGTGTGATTATGTTATGTTTTTTTCAAAAGGTTGGGCATTTAGCGTAATTGTATAGAATTTGCGAAAAGCGTGATAGGAAAAATCGGCTATTTTGTGATTCAAGGATATTTTTTACCTCTTCGGCGACTAGCGTGAAGCTATTTTAATTAAACGTATATTTTATTACATACGTATTTGCCACCAGCCATGTCCCTGAAAATGAAACCATTAATAATACAACGACAACATTTTGATTAATAACGGTGCCATCTTCATTTTTTGTCATGATATTACGGGTTCTATTCTCAACGATGGATGGGTTAATTTACTTCACCTAAAATTACTGTGTAATTTATGTATCGAATATTAATCATAAAAATATCACATAAGAGACATAAAAAAATCTTTCTGTCGAAAAAATACAGTCACCACCGGAAGTTTCAATTGCTGCTAGACTGCTTTAATAATTACTAATTATAATAACACTACAGCAACGATGCTTTTTAGTAAGCCATCTATTATATTTAATTCCCTTAGAAGCTTTTTAATTGCAATGTTTCTCATAAACCTTTGAGTAACATTGATGGCGCCAGAACTTCCAATCGATTTAATTAACGGTAGACTTTAACACAATTAAATATTAATTTTTATTGAAATCATATTTAATTTTTTTAAGTTAAAAATGTCTTAGTAAAAAGTAACATACGTATGTTAATTAAAATTTGACGATAATTTGTATTGTCATCATGGCGTAATTGGCAAAGTAGTCGACCGGTAATATAATGTTTCGGACTAGCGCTGACTACATATTATATATTATATAAAAAATAGGAATTAAATATATTAATTAGAAATATATACATATAAAATCAATTATATCGAAAAATACTGTTATTGCGCTTTGCGCGTTTTTTGATATTAATACATTTAATCGTTCCATCATTTGAAAGAGCCATCTACCTTATTTTTTTCTTTTGATAATGTCGCTGTAACATAGTTGGATAATGCACCTTTCCCGGTTTGGAACGAAATCCAGGTTCGAATCCCGGTAGCGCAACAACAATATTTTTCGATAAAATTGATTTTATATGTATATCATTCTAATTAATATATTTAATTCATATTTAAAATATCACAGTCCTATGTTCTGAATAATTACAACTTCACAATAAGAATGTGTTCTTCTAATATATTATATACCTTAACTTCTTATTTGTTCAATATTGCTGTCGTCCATGGTAAGCTCATTTATTACGATATAAATAATTCTCTATCCATAGATACCTCGATATTGCCATTGGGGTACAGTCTAATGGCCATTCGACATCCCTTACATGTTCATCTTGATATCATCCACCTACCCCCATCACTCATCAACGTCTCGGTCTTTTCCTTGGTCTTGATCCTATTGCCTTATATATATAAGGGGTTTATACATGTTACGAGACTCTACTCTCACCACATATCTCGCATACTGTAGCCTTTTTGCTTTCACCTTCCTCGTGAAATCTGGGGCGTCATGCTGTTTCTATTATTTCAAGTTCTTCAACCTTCTCTATTCTCTTATTAGATTTCACGTATTGGGCCGTAAACTGACTTTATATGATATCACTACTAACAGCTTATTAGGAATATAACCTACATATATGAGGCGCGTTTTTTAAGTAAGTACCGTTGTCGGATATTCCGATGTAGCGCTGCGGTTGCGATGTTGCGCATGCGCAATAGTTTCCGTCATCTGTTAACTCACTACATGCAACGTTAGAGATATTCACGTAGTGTGGCTATCTTGTAGTGAGTGGTTAAAATGTTGAAGACAATAGATCAGCCCGCCGGCTATGAAATACGATCCGTGATTTGTTTCTTGAATACACAAGACTTGAAACCAACTGACATTCATCGCCAAGTGTGTCCTGTTTGATCCTGATTTGGTGTCAAGGATTTCTTTATTTTTCTTCATCTGAAGTGGTTTGTTAGTGGCAAGCGTTTTGATGACGATGATGAACTCAAAAATAGAGTACAGACATGGCTTTCATCTCACGCAGCGTCGTTCGTTCGTCAAAAATTGGTGCCCCGTTATGACAAGTGCCTTAATAATTGTGGCGACTATCTTTAGAAGTAGTTAAAAGTATGTAGCGTCTGAAGAAAGTATTTTAAAAATTATGTTGTTTCAATAAATAAAAATTCCGGTACTTATTTAGTTATTACGTTAATTAGTCTGTTTAAAACTATATAAAATTGATTTATGGCTTTGACAAATAGGGTCTAATCTGAGAATTCGTATCTCATTTCGTCTAGCTTAGAGTTAAACAAACTTAAAATATTTTTTATCAAGTAGATAATAAATTTGGGTCTGTTGAGAAAAACGGTAATTGATGACAGTTTCGAATAAATATTCCACTTGTTATATATTTTCTGCACGTTGCGCGTCCGAACGTTATAAATCAATATTCGCATCCGTTTACTATGATAAATCGACAAAAGAATTGGTTAAATTTCAAATTAAATAAATGTATCCAATGTAGACTCGCACTTTTTTTCGGAAACTTAAACTGGGTAAGTCAGTGTGTCAAATTCAAATATCTGGAAATTTTTCACAAAAAATGAGGCCATTGATAGCTCGCAGCTAAAAAAGAGATGCTATATTGAAAAATGTATTTTTCTTGATTTTTGATACACTTTATGACCAAAACACGTTTGGATTCTTGTTTTGCGGAAACTTAAATGTTAACATTTGTTTTTTTAGCAACTTGACGCCTAAATATTATATTATTTCTTTGACACAAAATAGCTTTTGCTTTTCTTTGTGTCTAAGATATTGTCATATCTATTTAGACATTTTAATTTATTTTTCTGACAAATTATTATTTCCTTTATTTTAGATATTTTTTTAAGTACTTGAACGATAATGTGGTTTTTAGGTAGATTTAGGCAGAAATACTACCTAAACTATAAATGTCACTTTATTGCAAAGGGTCTAAAGATGCATTTTCCGAAAAAAATTCAATGCACTTTCTTCAATGATGGTTATTCGAGTACGACATGTAGATTAACTTTTTGAAGGGGGGTGGGCATCCCGTTGTTGCGGCCGATGCTGGAAGTATTTTTTTTTATTTTCCAGATAAACCAAACATCTCAAATTTTAAAAATCTTTCTCATTGGGTTAATCTTCAATTGGCGTTATCTCCTCATCAGTGAAATAGAATAGCTTCATCTACCCCTACAATGACTAAAGCGTGGATATGACTATTATAGTTAATTTATTTTTGTGAGTACTTTGTACAAGTATGTGTGTGTGTGTGTGTGTCATTAAAGTGAGTAGATCAGTGATGGGGGACGAACCTTATAAGAGGCCGTCACTGGGAGTACAGCTCACTTCCTTCACAGCTTCTTCTGAATAACTAGTCTATCTCTGAATGTATAATTTATGTTACCGTATAACGTGTTATGATAAACGTATAGAAAGACTGAGTTTCACTTACAAGGAATTGGAACCCGTGTAATTCAACAATAATCAGAGGATAGAGCCCCAAGGGAATCTGGTGGTAATTTAAGATCTATCAAAATTTTATTATTAGAGCAACAGTGCATGTTGTTAAAAATATGTATCGTAATTTATCACACAACATTAACAACCAACAATAGTTTTTTCTCCTAAAAATGTCTTAGATAACCTTAAATATATAAAATAATATCAATTGTATTTGAAAAAACATTGGCACAAATCTATTATAAAGTATACTGAACACACATATGCTCGTAGCCCTCGGTCATCAAATCGAAGTATACTACTGAAAGCAATAATTATTGATGATTTAAGAACGTAAATGATTGAGACACGACTCGTAGCCAAGTCCAGACATGAAGCTATTAAAATAACAAACCATTAAGTGGCACAATTACGCTCGTAATTTGATTTTATAAATTTAAGACAAAAAGTTTTTTAGTCGGACCGCACTGGAAAGAAACTGGTGATTATGATGGTTTAATTGAAAATATAAATTAAATCTGTAAGGGTAGTAAAAAAAATATTGAAATGAATATAATACAGGTATGAATTCTAATGAACGTCTCGGAAATCCTTAATCAAATCGAGATTTAAGAAATAAATTCATTAACGGGGTAATGGAATTCCGCGAAATAATACATTGAATACGTATTCAAGTCGGCCTTTACATTTTTGAAGAAAGCCATCATGGCAATCTTTAAACACGACGTAAGTGGTGCTTTGTTAATCAGACGCAATAAATTACAAAATCCCATTTTCATAATTTTGTTAAAAATTCAGCAATGATGAAAGAATGAAAACATATTATACGCACTAGAAATTCAACCATTAAAGATGTACATAAGTATTTTAAGATTGTTTCCTTGTAAATAGGAATGCGAACATGATATAAGACGTGTCATATTTATATTCTTACAATTTTTAAACTGAGTTTAACGCTTATGCTGTGAAAATTGGACTGTCTTGGTGGTTTCTTGGAACGAATTTTGAACCCACGACTAATTGATTACTAGAGGGGGTCTTATCACTAAATCAAATAAACATTTCAAATGAACAATGAACAAAATGAACGAATAAAGAAATTAAATTAAAATGATATGGGCATATGGAGCGTAAGAATAATTTAAAATTTTACATTATATATCGAAATTTAAGAAAAAATATTTAAAGCTAATTTTTTTTAATAGAGTATATGGAATATATATAATATCTTACCTTTTTCATAGTTAAATTAACGCTTGTGCTATGAAAATAAATTAACTTGATCCAACACGAGGCACGAATCTCTACTGGGTGGGTGCAACCTGGGTGAGTGACTTAACCCCTACAAGCTTCTAATTAAATGCTCAAAATGATTATTTGTTACTTGGATGTATTTTTCTAGCATCCAACAATTGAACTCCGTAGTCTATTCCATGTCAATTATTTTTTTTAAATAAATTTTGTTTACCATCATAATCTATCATAAACTATCGGATTAATATATTTTTATTTTTTTACACAGAATTACCTAACTTAATAGAGAAATCAATTCTCGTGTGTTTAAATTGGGAAGTATTTGAGTTTTAAAATAATGTTAAGGTATAAAAGTAATATATGAATATAGAATTAAATTATTAAATTCATATACATAATCAATTAGAATATGTCGTAATTTTCTAATATTTGTTTGATTTACAATTCGAAGGCTTTATAATTTTTTTCTGTTTTTATTTTATATGGGAAGGCATTAAAAATGTTAAACCTTGATAGGCGTTATGGTGTTGAGAAGCAGTAGTTTTAAATTTGGGGATTTCTAAGTTGCCACGCGATCTTAGTCGTTTACTTATTTTTGTGGAAATTGTTGAATTGAAATGGTCTTTGTGAATTTGTAGCAATGTATTATTTTTAAAGATTTTATTTAAACTGAAAACCCTTAAAGAGTTAAACACCTGTGAAGTTGGAAATATTGATGGTTTTCGAAGGATGACTTTCAAAACCAAGAGTGTTTAAAATTCCCCTCGTCACGCAACTAATGTTCCAAACCCCCCTCCTATATGTACACTTTATTTCATGTCTATTCATTTACTGGTCGGCGAAATTGATGTATATTTAAAATGACAATTCCTCTAGTCACATGAATCGTGGATCTCGAAACATGTTATGTTTTAGGTAGATAGATACCTGAGCAATGAATCTGTTTAGTAGGTCACATTAACCACGAATTACTTTTTTTCCTTTGCATAGTCGTGTAATTGGTTTGAAATTAGGTTGGAGCCGTAAGTTGTTCGGAAGTTGTTCAATTACATAAAAAGTATCGGAAACCATCGCACGTACAGATGTTGAAGGTTCAAATGGTACACAGCGATTCTGGACCACGGTACAAACATTCACGTGCATATATCAGAGTTCTTAAATTTGGAATGCGAACAAATATTTGTATTAAATACTAATTTAATGTATTAATTATAAATATATACATATAAAATCAATTTTGTCGAAAAATATTGTTTTTGCGCTACCGGAATTCGAACCTGGATCTTTATTTCCAATCCGGGAAAGTACACTACCAATTGTGTTATAGCGCCAGTATTTTTCATCACAAATGTTTGAACCTATATGTTACACTTTTTCAAATTAAATCTGTCGTTCCATTATTTAAGAGCCATCTACATTGTTTTTACGGAATCTCAAATACCTTTGAGTAAACCGACTGCAGACGCCAGAATTATTAATTCTTTTATTAAATTTTGGACACATTGATACAACTTATATTATTAAGGAGAACACATTCTTATTGTGAAGTAATAATTAAAGATTCACAATAAGAACGTGTTCTCCTTAATAAAATATTTGTATAGTTGAACTGTCAGTTAATATATTTATTTTACGAAACTTATTCGAAACAAGAATATTATTATGTATAACTAGAAATAACTAATCAATAATGACGGAAAAAAAGCTATGGTATCCTATATACATTGATTTATTTAAAAATCAACGGAATAAGAATACATTTTTTAAAACTTTATTTAATGCTATGACCACCGTGATAATCGACGTGATAAAATCGTGTTTTTTTTATGTTACCGTTACGACTCAATATATGTTTATTTGTTGTTGCTATGCAATACGGATGGATGGACGGAAAGAAAATTATAAATGTGCATAACGGTATGATTACAGATATACAAAAATAATTAACATTGTTGCAATAACCGCACTTTCACGTGATAAAATTGACAGAAGGTCTTTTTTTGTGTCGCCTATTACTCAAAATATGCATGTTTAATGTTGGTACGCAACAAAAGGCTAAACGGACGGACATAAAAAAATGATATACATATCGTTTTGATTGTAGATACACAAGGGATGTAATATTATGTTTTGTTAAATTATTTAACTAATGCCGTGGCATGCCGTCTAGTGGTTAAACATCTAGTAATCAAATGGTTGGTGGTCCTTCGATTGAACCGGAAATAACCAAAATAATCATATTTTAATAGTGCAAGCACTTTGTTTTAAATCATATTGATGTAACACATATTTCGCAGACGCAAAGTTTTCTTTTAGAAAAACAGTTAGATAATGTATTGTTTAATGCTTATTACAATTATGTTACTTAATTTTGTAAACCTTCGATCAAATGTTTTTTAAAACATAAAATAAAACAATACTACGTCTTCTTAACATTTATTTTCCTGAATATGTGTATAAACTTGTTATTAGTTACTCCTGTTATAATTAAATAAGGAAATAAAAAATATGTTTCCAGCTTAAAGATTTCTCCGACCAATATCTGGTCTCTAGGACCAAAGCAATTAAATATATACCTACGTAATTAATATTTCTAACTTTATAATTATTTGTATTCTTCATAAAAAACGAAGTAATATCTGAATAAAAGCGGTCCACATTTTGCACATTAATTTCAATATAATCTTCTCCTTAGCAGTGTTTATATCGATACGTCTCAAAATAAAAATATATATTAATAAGTGTTTCCCTAAGCACCTCAAATTAAGGTTACCCTTTAGAGCATTAGGTTTACATTTTGTATTAAGTTGACCCCAAATTCATGTAATAAAAATATTTCTTATTGCTAATAGAAATTGATGTCGTACTATAAAATAAAATGGTTTAGATACCTTTGTAAAAATTCTCTTAAAAAACTTTTTCTCAAAATATTTTATTTTACATCATAAATATTCGAACTCATTTTTCCCTGTCCTTGAACAGTGTTTATGTGACAAAACGCGAGTTAAAAAAATGATATTTCAAACAGCTTCCAGCCTGGGGCGTTTTCTATTGAATTTCGATAGTAATATTTTCTTTAAGCCCTAATTTATCGTTATGCCCACTTGCGAGTAGAGTCCTTGTAAGTAAGTTTACTTGATACGCCCATCTCAGATACCCTGTCGATCCTTGGAAAATCTAGATATTTAATATTTAATGGACGATATTATTGTGTTGCTTATCGCGTTTCAAGAGAGTATCGTAAAATAAGTTTTGATGTTACGTACTAGCGTCACTGTATAGATATTTGTCTCGAGAGATGGTTTGCCTGCGATTACGCTCTACTAGTGATACTTGCTATCGTCTATCTTATGGAACACCAATTCCAGTTCCAGATGAATATCGTATCATTTATTCAAATTTTTTCGGAACCGGTTCCAACTCTCAAAATACAGGATCAAAATTGATCAATTAGTGTTACGTACTTGTCTTCTAAGTACGTCTCAGTGTATACCTCGCAATGTGAAGGTCCAAGAAATAGAGTTTGTAACAATTATACATGTATTATAATACGATACAATTTAGTACAAGGGATATCACTAGTATAGGTCAAACGATTAAGCCGATGAACACGCAGAGAAAGAGACCGCGCCCTGCCGCGCGCCGCCCTTTATAGCCTCGCACTCAAACACTCCGGCGGTGCGGCACT
The DNA here is from genome assembly GCA_031772225.1 of Eubasilissa splendida. Classification (NCBI taxonomy): domain Eukaryota; kingdom Metazoa; phylum Arthropoda; class Insecta; order Trichoptera; family Phryganeidae; genus Eubasilissa; species Eubasilissa splendida. Next base: position 24,599,039 of record CM062858.1, on the reverse strand, counting down.
CGCACATACAATCATACAATCCCAAGGACATCATCCCAATTAGGTAAGGATTTTTATATCGTTCCATGCATTCAATTTTGCCTGGCGACGGAAATGCAAAATAAAACCTTACAATACAAATAAATGCATCAATTAGAAAGATATACATACAGGTAACTAAATTTATCAAAAAAATATAACTGCCACCGGGATTTGAATCAGGATCACTTCCTATCCTGGGAAGTGCCATATCCATATCGTAAATAGTCTCAATTTTTCGAACTTGTATATTGCAGTTATTTTTTTTTTAATTGAGATGCGTACTCGGAATATATGTCACATTAATATTCTTACTATTTTCAAACTAAGCTAAACGCTTGTGCTACAAAAATAGAACTAACTTGCTGGTGTCTTGGAACGAGGCGCGAACCCCCGATTCAAATTGATACATCTTACGTTCCATTTATTTGAAATCTATCACAGTTTTATTTCGAATGTGTTCTCTTTAAAATAATTAAATTAAATTTTCTTTGATTAATTGCTCCAATTCCAGGTTCATTCTTACCCACCAACTCTCACTTCTAATTCCCTTTCAGGGTCTTCACTTTCTTCTTCCAATGATTGTCCCTTTCATAAGCAAAGGTGCAACTTGTATCATGTTCTACACGTATCGATAGCCGTAACTTAAAAAATACGTTATAATAATAATAATAATAATGCGTTTATTCCAACGTGATCGGGTTTTAATTATAATAATAATAATAATAAATAATGTGTTTATTCCAGCGTGATCAGGTTTTTTTAACCCGATTCGCCATAAAGATAATACATATTATATAATTCATTAAAGTTACGAAATAAATATAATGCTATGAAAAAGAAAAAGAAAACCAAGGTAAAAAATAAAAAAACTAAAAAGTAAAATGTTCACACATATATACACACAAAATATAAATATTACATATATGACTACTTCAGTCACGGCCATTGTTGTATATATAACTATTCTGTAGGCGTTGCCATTCTTTGGCCAGGAAACCAGCTTTCCAGGAGAGCGCCGCTTGCACTAGAGCTTGCTGAGCTCCAGCCGCAGCTTTACGCCAGCAACTCGATGTCTCAGAAGCGAAACGAATCCATGTATACGGCCTTCGGCAAACATTGTAGATGCGCTGCAATAACGTGCCAATCAGAACAGTATTCTGTATGAGTTGTTGTACTGAATTCGGAGACGGTTGTACATCACTTGCTTGTATTTCGTCCAGAGCTCGCAAGTATTCATGCTGGTGAAGAACGATTTAAACAGGATCCTCTTCACCTTCTTACTGCATCGGTAGAAACCCCGTAACAGCATGAACGCTCAACTGTCTCCTCTGTCGTTCTATGTCATCATCGTCTTGTGCATCTTTATTGAATATATTTATTTTTTATTTAATTCTTAACATAGTGCATACATAAGCACACCTACATATGCTCTAATATAAACAAGATTAAAGTATTTTCCTTTACTAAAACTTATCTTTTACATATTTAGTTAGTTTCATTTTAAATCTATTTAATTTGACCTTATTTTATATATATTTTTATCTAGTAATTGTATTTATTTATGTGCTTAGTTCACTCTTTTCATTTCCGTTTAGGGAGTGTTGCAAGTTTTTTCACCTTTATTTTCCTTTTTCTGTGCACTTTTGTTGCTGCTGTTTTCGTTTATAGGTATATTCGTCCTTGAACAGACCTTCTTTATATCAATTATAAATTCTCTTAATATATGTATCTTATGTATAAAGGACCCATCCTTACCCGGAACTGCTATAGGGGTGGTTACTCTCTGCCAGTCCCTCTCAACAAAACAAAGCAACGCGGGTCCAATGTAACCATTATTTGAATACGGTATAGATTAATTATTTAGCTAATGTTTATTACTCCTTTATGATAGCTTTCAGCGATATTTCGGTGGTATTTATTAAGAAACAAAGAGTACATAATTAAAATTAATGACAAAACATTTGATTAATGTTGAAAGCATATTGAGACATTGATTAGTTGCATATAATAAAAATAAATAAATAAAAAATAACTATTATATTGACAAGTAGATACCAAATTCCAATTAACATATCAAGCCAAGGCTGCCATAGAGTTTGTTGTATTATAGAGACACTCCCTGAAGGGAGATTTAGACAGAACATGGACATAAAGATTTTGAATCTTGCTCAGCACGATCACGACCTAAAATAAAAATAATAATTGAAATATGTATTATTATTTACACGGAGACGATGGGGAGTGGGGAACAGCAAAATTCCTTCGACAGCTCGATATTTCAGGGTTTCTTATTGATGATATGATCACCTATGCAGAATTAAGAATCACCACTAACCTGGATTGATTCTCTGCCCGTCGTGGGTTGGTCCGATGTATTGTTTTTGGAATTATTCCGACCGACCGAAATCACGCACGCTCGGAGCTACTTATTAAGAGATGTTTATCTGGCGAGGTATTAACCGCAATTGTGCTCCAACCGTGGTTTGACAGCAATCCTTCGGTCGTCGAAAGCGGCGACATTCAGACTACATAAATAAATCATACCAACAACAACAAAAAAACAGGTGTGCCAGTCGAAGGAATAAGAAAGTGCGTAAACACCTTATATCTTATCTTTATAACTATCTTATATAAAATAAAACGTCATTAATTAATACCCTTAGGTACGACCACTGAATGGTATTGGTTTGGTCACCGTGCCATGCCTCCGTCGTTTTCTGCTGCTCTGCGGTATAGCACGGTCACCTTTGTTGTGTTAAAAAAATGCCAACCTGGCGGTGAATGAGAGGGACCGATGTGGGAGGGTTCGCTCAAAGAAGGATCCTAGGTAAGTGATGTGTCCCAATTCACTGTGTATATGTTACGTTGTATATTATCTGAATTCAAATATTTAAAATATTTACTGTAAAATAACATTAAATAATTGTAACATTTTATAATATAAACAATTTTAAATATACAGAACGACTTAGCATAGTAAAAAGTTACCACTGATCGCACAACCGACTCGAAATGTATTACCATCGACCATGTTAAATAATAATGTTATGTTATCCTATTCTGAGGGCTTTGAGAAATATTTCAATAAAATGGCACGAGCTATAACATTTTCAGAAATAATGGTCTTAAATATTATGAACAATTTGAATGATTTAGTACTAAACGTCCCATAATAAACAACGATTCTCAGTATTATGAAACGTATTTGGTATCTGAATGCTTCAATATGCGTGTCATAAATACACAGCATCAAACGGTTTGGAGATAGGTGTTCAATTTTAACAACCGGTTCGCGCGAACCGAAGAGAACGCATAGAAAAACAGCCGATTAACTTCTGGAGCCACTCGTATACTATGTATTCAAGTAAAAAAATTTACTTTAGGAGAACACATTCTTAAATATGAATTAAATATATTAATTATAAAGATATACATATAAAATCAATTTTATCGAAGAATATTGTTGTTGCGCCACCGGGATTCGAACCTGGATATGTTTCCTAACCGGGGAAGGTGCATTATCCAACTATTCGAATCCCGGTGGCGCAACAATAATATTTTTCGATTAAATTGATTTTATATGTATATCTTTCTAATTAATATATTTAATTCATATTTAAAAATATCACAGACCTATGTTCTGAATAATTACAACTTCACAATAAGAATGTGTTCTCCTAAATAATAAAGTTGTATCAATGTGTCCAAAATTTAATAAAAATGAATTGATAATTCTGGCGTCTGCTATCAGTTTACTTAAAGGTATTTGAGATTCTGTAAAAATAAGGTAGATGACTCTGTCAAATAATGGAAAGATTAAATGTATTAATATCAAAAAGGTAACATATAGGTTCGAAATTTGTCGCCAAAAATATTGTCGCTGTAGCATAGTTGGATAATGCACCTTCCCCGGTTAGGAAAGAGATCCAGGTTCGAATCTCGGTGGTGCAACAATAATATTTTTCGATTAAATTGATTTTATATGTATATCTTTCTAATTAATATATTTAATTCATATTTAAAAAAAATTACAACTAAACATTGTATTGCACACACGTTGCGTTACTGTCACAACTAGTTCGCATACTTCTCTTCAAAGTTTGTCTCGCTATACTTCGTCTCTCGAGATATTAATTTGACACTCGCACGTTACCTGAAGTCAATCGATTTAGTGTTGGGTGTAAACAGTGCGAAGAAATCCCCACGAAGCGTTTGAAAGTTCCGATACTTTGATAGGCACCGTTGAATATTCCCAAACCGCACAATACATTATTTCAAAACCAATTTATCATTTACAGATAACATCCAATTTGATTTAATCACGTGACACCATTTGTTATTAGTGTGTTTATACATGTAAACCGCATTGCACAAAATCCAATTTAATATTTAGTCAAAAAAATAAAATAACAATATCTCGTTACGAGAGTTACAATACTATACAGCAACGATATCGTTTATTTTACTTACTTACTTACCATCACGCCGTTTCACCGCGAGGGTATCCAGAGAAGATAGAGCACCACACTCTTCGGTCCTGACACACAATTCTCGCCTCATCCATATTTATACATCTTTTCATACAAGCTCGCCGATTATTGTGACTTCTAACATGACCATCTTCCAGTATCTGGTTTACCTGATCGTGCCAAGTTTTTAGTGGATGTCTTCTTTTTCTGGTGCCATCAACACTTGCGTCATATATTTTTCGTACCATTCCACTTAATTGATCCTTTTTTAATCTTACTCACTATACTAACATCAGCTTTACATTCTTTCCTTATTTCTTCATTATTTACTTAGATTTACCACATATACGCCTAAGTGATCTCATTTTCACTGCATTCAGTATACTTTCGTTTCTCTTCTGCCAGTACCAGGACTCCATTGTGCACCACTAGTCTTGCCTCGGTTGATAAACATCCGTTAGATATAATTTTATTCAAAGCGCCGTACACTTTATTCCTTGCAGTCACCCTCCTTTCGATATCATTTTCAGCCTTTCCGTTTCTGTCAAACATACTTCCCAAATACACAAACTCATCTACTTGTTCTAAACATTCATAACCTACAAGTATTTAGCACGTTGTATTGCTTTCGTCTTTCTCGAATACCATCACTTTTGTCTTGTATGCATTTGCATTTCATTGCATGCATCGTACATTCTACTCACTAGAGTGTAATTTTTGTTCATTATTCGCCATTAATACTGCATCATCGGAGTACATCGTTTATTTTAAATTTTTGAAAATTATCGATGGCTCAACAATTCCTTTATTGTGTAAACATGTATAGTCTGCATACCTATATGATTTCCTTATGTCTGTCCATCCGAACGTAATACAAATAAGATCTTCCGTCAGTTTGTTACCATTTGAACTTATCAGTTGAAAACGAAAAAAAAAATTTATGACTTTCCTACAGCTGGTACGTGGTGTTTTAATTATAGTGTATTGATTTTTAATTCATGCACTTGTGAAAGAAAACTATTTAAACAAATAAATTATGCTAGTATTTTATTTACCTAGTTATAAAAAATTAATGTTGTATAAAAAAATCGAAATATTAAGTATAAACGTATGAACACAATATTTTCAATAAGTTCCAGTAAAAAAATGTTTTCTCTGTAAAAATCTCAAAAAATTGAATATTAGTTTTGAAAATAAATTGCACTTTTTTTTCGGTGGGTTAATTTTAATAAATAAAGTATACATAAATGAGTACCTACTTATTTAGTGCGATGTCAATCTACAATATTGTCATTCAAAATTATCGATACAGTTTCAAAGTCTGCCGAATGATTATTTGTTTTTTTTTATAATCACATAGTATTTTCTTATTGCTTCACAACAAAAATGAGTTAACCGTAAAAATATTTCCTTCTTTTTAAAAAGCTCGGTTGCAAAATAATGTATCCAGATTATTAAACTACGACAGTAAAATGACGCACGTAAAATGTTATCTGAAAATTAAAAAATGTTGATTTTAATTAAGGTCAGTGTCAAACCGTTTACTTTCCGAAACATGGTGTTTACTTAGAGAATAATTATAATATTTATTCACATTACAGTCTATACATTTTTTTTCCAAAAATCAACAGATCCGTGTCATACCGTAGCCGGTCGCGAACTCAAAAAACCAATAAAAAAATCACAGTTTTAGGACAAATAAAAATATTATTTAATGAAATATTTAAGTATTTTAGGCACAATACATAATTTAAGACCCAAAACAAATGTTCATACGAAGCATTTTAACAACATCTAAAAAATTTAAAAATACTGCCTTAATTAAACAGTTAATAACTCAATTGGTTTATAATATTTCAAAAATTACTTTGGTACAGTTTTATAGTATGTAGGTATATATTAAAAATATTTTTTTTAATTGTTCATCGCTAGGGAGTTTTTTAGTACACTGAAAACGAGTTAATTGGTAGCGCTCTTTCAAAAAATCTAAATATTGCCTTAATTATTACAAATTTTATAAACTTTTATAGCGTTTTAAATGTTTTATCTATGTTTATGTTTTAAAGAAATCTCTCCAAGATATTATGATTTAAGTGAAAATTAATACTTCATTAAAAAGGTTAAAAAGATTAATTATAATTAAAATTAGGCCCTTAAGCCATCAATTTATTATTTTGCCAGTAAAATACAAAGTTACTTTTAAAATTTATTAATATTTATAAAAATATTCAAATAAATCGATAATTTTTTTTTAATATGTTTGCTAACATTGCTAAAGCGCTTGCGTTAAATTAGTACTAAGTTCAATAGTTACTTGCAGAATTTGAATAATGTATTGGTAGTATTAATTATTGTCCTCAAACCAGTACGTATATGATTTATATTACACGTATTTAACAAATATGCATATATATACATGAATAGTCACAAATTTCAAAGTACCTAAAATAATAGACATGTACAAAAAATTTAAATTATCCAAATTTATTAAATTAAAAATAAATTAAATATTTGAAGTGAATTCCGATCTATAAGATTTAGAGACCAATTGATATTCTAAAACTAAAATCACTATATTTATCAAGGCATTAAATTTTTTAACAATATCTCCATCACAATTAGAAAAAATACAGACTACTATAAATTTGTATCTGAAGTTAAAAAATATGTACACAGACTAAATGAAACATAAATTATCTCGTATATACTCCTTCACTATACACGAGTCTTACTCTCATAGAGAAGAAATAAATGTTAAAATAAATATATATATATATATAAATGTATTATATCTTATAATATTAAAATAAATAAAAATAGTAATAATTTAATATTGTTACGTACCTTGTTAAATATTCATGCCGCCAGGCTTTTGCCGGCGGCACTTGATGGATATTTGTAAAATATAAAAAGCGGTCTGTGCATTGGCCACCACTAACAATATAATAATAGAAAACGATGTTAAGAAAATAATTGAGATTTGACCAAATTATTAACGTCAAAAGCTTAAAATAAAACTACAGTATTCAATTCTTAAGTTTTATTAACATCAAACTATCTATTCAAATGAATTATCATTTTTTAATTAGCTTTCTTAATTTAACCAACTTTACGTGTAGAAGAACTTGACCTTTTTTTATTTTTTGAGTAAATAACTAGTTAGACATACATACTTGATTTGACTGAATTGATTTTGTACCATGTTCGTATTCAAAATACTAAATCATTTGAACTGTTTTGTATAAATACTTCTAAATCAAATTATTATAGTAATGCTGCTTTATAAAGACTATACAGGCTCGGGAATAGTTTTAGGCTTGTCGGTATTCTCCAATGTTCAATGCTTCAATATAAGTGGAATGTTTTTTGTTGTATTGAGACAGGTATAAATGATGACGATGTTCCACCCATTCTGTTTACTCATATTTTTTTTTCTTAATTTTACTATCATCTTTGAATTATTTTTTATTTTTCTCTTAAATATCAAAATGCTGTATAGTGTGAGAGTAGAACCCGTCAGTCTATCCTCCCTACCGGCTAGTCAAGGGAGAACATAAGGATGGTGGGTTCCTCACCTCAGAAACGCATACCGACTATGATCTGCCACGTTCTGTCTTCGTTCTAAGCTGGAAAAATTTATTATTGATACCTGGAGGAGATAAATGAAAAGATGTTTTCAGTTTTAAATTGGAATCTCATTTATAATTAAAATGAAAATTATATTCTTGGCCCAGAAAGTCCTTTGCAAATACTAAAGAAATACAATCATACAAATAACAATAATAATCAGTTACACACCGCTAATTATGAGGCGCACCTGCGAAAAATCCATGTCAGTCTGCAAGGATCCCCAAGCGGCATGGTTTTCTCGCCTGATGTATCCATAGCCCTCGCAACCATCGATCAGAACGTCATCTCTAATACTTGATCAACGTTAAAGACTCGCTCAGCGTTCTCCCTTCGGGTCTGCAGTATCATTAAAGATTACGCTACTGAGATTTACTACGGGAGCGTCACATCATCACAGATATTTCTTATAATGAACGAAGGAAATTGCTTTATGTGAAGATACTTCATCACGCAAATTAACAGTGAGCAATATGATAAGCAGTGCACTAATGATTGAAATGTTTAGCGATACTTACCCTTCGTTCGTCTGGATTAAAAGGCCAATATGATGTCGCTTTCGTGTAACGACAACACAATCTAATTTGCCATACCGGCTTCCGATCGCGTTCAGAGCTCAATATAAAAAGGCCGAGAAACCTGTCCCAAGCGAACGGTTCCCGCTTGTTCCATAGATTTACCAAAGTGATGTATCCGCGGATCCAAAACGTCATTGACAGCAATTTCGATCATGCCAATTTACAAAACGGGGTGATTTTGAACGTGACATCAGATTGTAATGTCACAATAGTTGTACAATATTGGCTTTAGAAACTATTTTTGGGTACATCTTGAGAATGTACAATAAATACGTGTTATAAATTATTCGGCACACTTTCTTGGTTTTATGATTTAAAAGACACAGTAGGTATATTTGAAATATAATATGCGACTTTCGTACCGATATATAATATTTCGTAGCAGACATGCGAGACCCAGATAAAATCATTGATAAAATTAATCTTTCTGTATTATACAATCGTGAGTGTTGTTCTCGCTAATTGAAAACCAAAATCACGTTTCGTTTGTCAGGGCTCCGACGTTGATAAAAAAAATTCTGAATATTGAGCAACTTGCGAATGGTCTTGTAATTCCGCGGGTGTTTCTGTAATTTCTTCATTCCGAAAATCTTTATGTAAAATGGTATATTTATCGACCTCTAAACCAGTCAGTTCTTTTAATGAAGCAACTAAAGAATGCAGCTAAGTGACTGCAATTATGAAAGCGGTGGGTATATTATCGGCATTCTGACCTAACATGTCAGCGGGGGATATAAATATATTACCTATCTCTCTCACTCTCTCTCTGTCTCTCCACTGCTGGGATTTGACAGCGATAGATTAATAATAATGACTAAATAATTATTAACATCAGCTTGAAAATCGTGTAAATAATGTTACACATCTGGAGCAGTAATGGGTAGATCAACGGCCAGACATTTGATCCCATTCTCTTTTTATTAAATGGTTTGTAACTGCTGCATCTCCAGTATTCCATTTTTTTTTTATTTGGACACATATTAAAATAATTAAATATATAATAAAAACCTTGTCTCCTTCATGTGACGCTGTATCTGGGAAAGATCTTCTCAAAATATAGCGATTTAACTGATTTAAAAAAAAAACAATAATAATGTAGATGGCGCGAGAATTGCCTAATTAATTAAATTAAATTAATTAAGATAAATAAAATGTATTTTTTAATATTGAAATATGGACTATGCTTCCTAATTATCGTCATCTTCTTCCGATATGTACGAGTATATAATATATGCAACATTTTTAAAATTAAGTCATTTTTCTGTTTTTAAGAATTCTGATGTTAGATAAAATTCTGTCGCATCTTTTTATATTTTATTGCCTTATTCAACAACTTAATGAATATAAGAATCATAATCATTATAACGATTATAATAATGATAGTGAATATTATAGTGACGATGGTGACTGTGATGGGGGTGACATGACCATTTTACAATTAAAATAATTAACACTCACGACGATGGTGAAAAGGGTGATGATCAAAATGGTAATTTATTTAAACTTTGACATAATTATTTTTGTTGTAACAGGGGTGAATATATTATAATATAACATAATAAACATAAAATACAATTCTATTGCAATTAAATACTCGTAGTTTATTGGGTAGGATGGAGTAGACATATACAGCATTGTCCTGGCTACTTCGCTAGACTGAAGACTGTGTTAAAGTAGCCAGTTTTGTTCGTGCTGATGTGGTTTTATTTAATAAAGATTCGACAGAAATAAAAATAGAGATATATATATATATTTTTAATAAAAATGTTGTGGGAGTGTTGTAAAACTAGTGAATTATTAGTGTAGACACTGTATAATGATTATGTTAGAATGTTGGATAGCCATGCTTCTGATTGCTCTCTACCCGATTGGATCATATATTGGGTCCATATGTGTAATCTTATTGGAGTTGAACGATTGTGGTACTGAGTGTGTTGTACAGTTTCGGAGATAAGAACATGTAGAATCTTTGATAAAATGTCGTTGTTCGTTTTTTGTCTTGTGTTATGTCCATGATTTATTGCTTGGAGTGAGTTGTTGTTAGCATGGAAAAATCGGACGAGTCTCAACATAAAGATTTGTCTTATGTCTAAGGCATTGTACTCTTTAAATATAAGATCTGATAGATATCTAAAGGGACGACCATTTATTACCTTAAGAATTGTTTTTTGTGCTCTTTTTGCAGACTCAAATATTGTTTTTGTTGCTCCTCTCCAAACTAAATTAGATTATCATTTTAGAAATATATATATATTTTTTTAATTCTTTCATGGTAGTTTTCTAGTAGTGAATCTATTTTTACTTCTGTATAAGTATTATCGAATCAGTGTATGGAAATAATTTTACATTATACGCTGTAATTATTTTTCGCGCAGTTTCACAGCATCCCCGCCCGTGAGCAAACATTTGAGGGCGAAAAAACTACAAATAATATTATTTGCGTTCCCCACGAGGATCCAGGCCGTATATCTCCGGGCTACCGGGGGCGATATATAAAAACTTGAGCGAGCAAATATGCATACGTAAATATGTATTTATATATCCACTTATCGTTGATCTCGCCAGGTAATCGCTTTTCCGATCATCTCAAACAAGATTCGCCTTTTAGATGATATTGAACTCGTGCACAAATAACGGGCCCTTGCCTTCTTCATATTCCAAATATCATTATTATTAACAAATACCGTTTTCTTTTTATTTATGATTTATCTATTGAAAATACAAAAGACCCAGGAGAACTGTAAAAATTACATTTACATTACATACCGACGTTTAAAAAGGTAGTCTCTGCGTGTCCTAGTATGTTTGTCACTAGAATAGAAGATACGGAAAAAATATTTGATCTGCTACCTAGATTCAAACCTGGACCTTTTCCTTTCCAGGGAAGCGTGTATTTTATTTTGTATTAAAATACCACAGAACTATGTTTATTAAGCAATTATGTTTTCGACAAATCCCGGTAGCAACCAAATATTCATTTTGACAAATAGATTTTTTCTGTATATTCTTCAAGTTGATTTATTTAATTTGTATTCAAAATACCTATCATGTTTTCGACAAATACCAGTAGCAACCAAATATTTTACACGATAAATAGTTTTTACTGTATATTTTTCTAGTTGATTTATTTAATTTGTATTCAAAATACCACAAAACTATGTTCTAAAATTGCAATTTCACAACAAAAATGTGTTTTCATTAAAACTTTTTTTTAAACATATCAATATTAAATTGTCTTTCATATTGTATTAAGTCATTCTTCTTCGTCCTCCTTCGTGGTTTTCCACAATCCCTGGTTCTGGTTCATTACAAGTCACTAGTCCTATTAATGTCATCAGTCTGTGGTCGCCATCTACTTCTCTCGCCCAAACACTCCTCTGCAGTATTTTAATATTCCAACTTTCTGATATCTGTTAGTCTCGCCAAGTGTCCGGTATAGTCTCACTTCAAGTTTAGGATAGTTCACGCAATATCGAAAACCTTGATTTTTTTCTCACCCACTTACTCAGGGAGATAAGATATTAAATCAATATATTATTTTAATCCATAAGTTGTAAGGTATTATTTTATTGTTTTTTTCGTGTGTTTTCTCTGATTCAATGTCCTTGTCTCTTATCTCACTTAGTATTTCAATATTTGTCATGTTATAGATATTAAATAGCTGTGCTGTTTTATAGATTATTTCAGTTGTCATCAGGTAGTTCAAAGTTCAAACCATTTTCAATATATTATTTTGTTGTATTTGAAATATTTTTTATTTCCAATTTCCCGTAAAAGAATCGTGTAATCTAATTTACTTTTTACCAATGTTCCCTCTAATGTGTGCGAGTGTACGCGCGCACACGATTTGCACACAAAAAATATATATGTCGCCTTCTATTGAATATTGGCGACCAAGTTGCAATATATTGTTAAGGAGAACATATTTTTATTGTGAAGTTGTAATTATTCAGAACATAGGTCTGTGATATTTTTAATACTAATTAAAAAAAATAATAATCATCCCGGTGGCAACGACAATATTTCACGATAAAATTGATTTTATATGTGTATCTTTCTAATTAATACATTTAATTTGTATTTGCAGTATATTGATTCATACTGTATAAGATCACAGATCATGGACCTTGAACCACTGTTTGTGTGCAACCAAGATAACATCTTACCTGCGCCTCTACTGTCTTCTATGTTCCCATGCATTATGAGTTGTATAATAAAAGATCATAGTTTTCATTGCGAAGAATGTGTTCATAGTATGCAGCTTTCTTTCATAGTTGATATTGTTCTCTTATGTACGCGTATTAATATCTTTATTACTAATATGGTCAGCCCAGGTTCTACCAGTAATCTTTTACTGGTATGGTATTGTTTTCTTATTATCATAATTTGATTTGATTTCAGTGCCGATAATGCGGCATTTATTTTCAAAATAACTTTCTTTTGAAGTTTGCATCTATAAAAAGATTTTTTTAATAATTAATACGCTAGCAAGTACAATAAGTATTACATTTTATTTATATGTAAGCCTGTTAGCTGCTTCCTACCTCACTAGGTACATAGTACATACAAGTATATGTTCTTAGATAGGTAGCCATTAGTTTCAATTATCTATTTATTAAAAATAGTAATTAAATGTATTATACATATAAAATCAATTTTATCGATAAATATTGTTGTTGCGCTACCGGGATACGAACCTGGATTTCTTTCCAATCCGGGAAAGGTGCGTAAACCAACTATGCTACAGCGACAGTATTTTTGAAATGGAAAGAGACCCAGGTTTCAATCCCGGTAGCGCAAAAACAATATTTATCGATAAAATTAATTTTACATGTATATCTTCCTAATTAACACATTTAATTAGTATTTAAAATATCACAGACCTTTGTTCTGAATAATCATAACTTAACAATAAGGATGTGCTCCCTTAATAATATCGATTTATTGTTGTTTTTAATATTCGTAAAAAATGATATGTGCATTAGTAGGAAATAAGGTACGGCTAATTTAAACAAATTAAATAGTAAAAAACAGATAAATCAAACAGAAGACAAGTCGAGAACAAAGTAAATATTTTGATACAGACAAAAGACATTTAAGAAGGATCATTAATTGTATATTATTTGATGTAAATGTCAATAACACTGTTTTCTACGTCAAATGAAGATCTCAGTTCACATACCAATTCATGCGAACTTCCAATTACATACGATGTAATTATAATACATAACACAATCGTCTGTAATTATTTTAATAACAGTTAAAAAAAATTTCACCGAAATGTACGACCCTGAATATTTAATTCCTGTAGATTTTAAATGCCGTAAGTGAATAAAAGAATTTGGTCATTCAAAATTTGTATGCAACTTTTCAGTACATTTCAACCTTGCGGAGACTTCAGTAAGTATTTTTTTTAATATCTGGCCTACAGCTATTATTACCCCATGTCAAATATGGCTGCTGGCAAATGATTAAGGAAAAAAAATGGCGATAAATGGTCGTGACTCGGTTCCCTAAGAACATTATTGTTTTGCACTTACAGAAAAGCAATGGGCGATATCCGATATTATATAGCATTCTGTATTGCTGTCCCTGGAATTGTACAAACGGTGTTTTCACGTATTAACTTTGAAATATATATATCCACTCACAAACATTCTTGAAAAAAACGAACATAATATTAATATTGTTATAATTTAACAGTTCTATCGTAGACAAGACACCGAGTGCGACGCGATATGACCATGAGACATAGATGAGATGACAGAATGACAGAATGACAGATGATCAATATATTTGAAAACCGTAATACGATTTCGTTGTACTCTATATAAAAGAGAAAAAATTTAACTTATCTTAACCTTACTTAAAAAACACGTTCATTTTTGCCCTGCTGGCGTCTCACAGACCTGGCCGTTCAGTCGACTAATGTATATCTATAATGACACTACATTCTAGAGTCTAGACGTTCATAAAGTCATAGAAAATAGACGGGGAGACGTGATAATATTACGGATTCTCATTTGAAACATTTATGTATCGTATATATATTTATTTATTTTTCGTAATTTCAAATATTTTTCTTACTGTTGTAATATAACAATTTATTCATATTTCATTCATAAAATAGCATCTACATACAGAACTGCCATAATTTTTACCTCAGCTTGGGCAGTAAAGCTAGTATCGTGAATACTATTTTGTTCAATAATGTAGTGTTTTATAAATTTCAAAAACAATGGTTATGCCCGTATAATGGCCATCACATGGCGGCACAGTGGACACAACGCGGTCGCTCGCAGGACCTAGCAATCGCAGTCGATTGTTTTCTGCTAGTTATTAATTAAAAGTGGCACTAAAAAGCATAAAATGAATTTTTAAATTTAAAATTACGTAATATTTTTTTTCGAATACGGATATTACATGTGATACAAATTATATTAATAATTTTAATAAAAATGTCTTATGTAAACTCGTGCATTCAAAATAATATGATGACGTCATCTGAATGCATCTAGCCCGATTTTCTACAGAAATTCTCTCTACAGCGCATCAGCGGTTGTAATTTTACGCTTCAGTTCTCCTCCTGCAGGAATCTTCATCAGAAATAATTACAGGATTCAATCCCGGCAAATACGTGGCAATCGTTTCTTCTTGTACTTCAGCTCAGCCAGGAACACATAATGCAACCAGCATGCATATTTGAAGAACAAAGTCTTCAAAATGTTATCGAAGTATTTAATAAAAGAGTGAATATATCACAAAAGATATGCATTAATGCAACGATGATCCATCTAGATAATTCAGACCATTATTTGTGTTCAAATATTTTAGTATTCAACTTGGTTTACAGTGAGAAATAAAAATAACTAAGACAATGAATTGGCTTGAATAAAAGAGTACATATATGAAAACACTAGATTTATTCGATTAAAGGTTATCAGTATTATGGAGTCATAGGTGTAGCGCTACGTCATCATGTAGAGAAGTGACGTGTGTAGCGCTTTGGAGACGTGTGTAGCGCGGCGGACGTCAACAACACGTCGATGTATAACTATCATCTTCTTCGCATTGGACTGTCAGTCAATATTGTATTATACGAACAGATAATATGTAATAAAATTTGATAAAAATGAATTGATAATTCTGGCGTCTGCTATCAGTTTACTCAAAGATATTTGAGATTCTGTAAAAATAAGGTAGATGGCTCTGTCAAATAATGGAACGATTAAATGTATTAATATCAAAAAGGTAACATATGGGTTCGAAAATTGTCGCTAAAAATATTGTCGCTGTAGCATAGTTGGATAATGCACCTTCCCCGGTTAGGAAAGAGATCCAGGTTCGAATCCCGGTGGCGCAACAACAATATTTTTCGATAAAATTGATTTTATATGTGTATCTTTCTAATTAATATATTTAATTCATATTTAAGATAATATGTAGTATAATATATCAGTAAACATACGAAGATATTCAATATTAACCTATAACTAACATATTGCTAACGAAGAAGAAATGCAACAATTGTCAGTGTTGTAAAATAAAGCTATGAGATTAATACTCAGAAAAAATAGATACACTCGGATCAGTGCAATGCTGAAAGATCTGAATGTGATGATCTTTAAGCAGAAAATATATTTTAATACAATGATTTTTATTTACAAAATCATCAATAAGAAAATATCAGCGGAATTCACACTAAAAATTGATGCAAATCAACATGAGCACGAGCATCGTACAAGGGGAAGGGATAGACTGAGACTGCCATTCAGGAAGAAAGCCAAATCTTAGAAATCGATGATGTATAGTGCGATGAAATTTTTTAATGAAATGCCAGAAAACATAAGAAAGGAAGAGAAATCGAATAGATTTAAAATTAAACTGACTAAATATATAAAAGATAAGTTTTAGTAAAAGAAAATTCTTAAATCTTGTTTATATTAGAGCATATATAAGGAGTGCTGAAGAGTGAGTTAAGAATTAAATAAATGCCCACCAAACCTAATATTACATTAATATCTAAAAATCTAAGGATATTGAAATTTAAAGTATAGGGGGTTACGTAGCTCGGTAAACTATAAATAAGAATAGAAAAGAGTATCAATCATTATGGCCCGTATCCACGGAATGAGATGCGATGAGATAAATCTTAGTACCACATGCACTTGTTGAAATTTTGATCTGGAGATAAACAAAAATTAAACTCGTGTACACAACATTTGATTTGACAAAGAGAACAGATAAAAGTACCTACACACAAACGTCACGTAGAACCATATATATTTATTCTGAAAAGTTTTAATAAGCAGAAGGCATTAAATTACAAACATATATTCCGTTTAAATTGCTGCTGGTAGGATTCAAGTTTACCCAACTGACGTACGGAAGATCAATGATCATTGGACTGAAATTTGACATGACATATGTACAGGATGGGCCATAAGTTTTTACACTTTTTAAATCGGACATGCGGGCGATAGCGCGCGAGAGTTTGATCCATGGAAATTTAGTCATAAAGGATCTCTTCACGGGGGATCAACACGTGTTCTGCGTAAAACAGTTTTACAAAAACAACGATTCTTAAGGGTTGTTCGGAAGTGCATTGTTCCGCATAAAGCGATCCATTGCGACAAAATTTTCAAGGACCAAGCTCCTGCGTGCTGTCGCTCACGTGTCCCTCCATTGCGAAATTCCCGCAGAGAGGGGATTTAAAAAGTGCGAAAACTTATGACAAGCATGAATTGAAACGTGTGACGATGAATCTCTGAGACTTGAGACATAATTCCTGTCTCAGAGATTGTCTAGAGTCCTAAATCTCATCCGTGGATATGGGTCATTTGCAGCATTTAATCAGTTTAGAAGAAACGTTGCGCACACCATCATCTACTTTCCATTTTAATTTTTAATAAGGATTAAAATCAATATAAAATTTCTTAATGAAAAATACATTTACATACAAAGATGAATATACTTGTGAATCAATCGATTAAATATCTTTCATATGAATACTCGCATTAACTTCTAGAGCTCATTTCAGATAACTTAATTATTATAATACCTACTTAAAATTACTCATTAACATAAATGGGTGTATGTTTAAAATTAACAGCTTTATAATGTAACTTTAGTTTACCTGAAAAACCTGTTTATTATCTGAAAAATGTATTGATGCTGTGGTTAAGTACTTGTACCAGATCCAGAATCGAGTCTAGACTCTTCCGAAATATTAATTTAAATAAAGTAAATTTATGGACATTTTACAATACATAAGATTCGCCGCCGTCGAGGTTACCGTGAATTTATCGATAAAAGTTCAAAACTTATCTGAAAATACTCGGTAGATAATTATTTATT
Organism: Eubasilissa splendida; assembly: GCA_031772225.1. Classification (NCBI taxonomy): domain Eukaryota; kingdom Metazoa; phylum Arthropoda; class Insecta; order Trichoptera; family Phryganeidae; genus Eubasilissa; species Eubasilissa splendida. The sequence goes on along the minus strand of CM062858.1, from coordinate 24,580,987 downwards.
TTCTTCGTTTATGGCTCATTTCTATACACTTGGATTCTTTGGGTTGGGCAACAAATTTACTCAATGTTCAAATATATACGCTAGTATCATTGTGACATTTGTAAAATATTACGTATTACACGTGTCACCACTTAATCCAACTTATCTTGAAAACAACTATCGTTAAGTGGGATTATTATTTCAAAAATATTAAAGTTCACTTCCAATAAGATTACATAAATATTGGACCCAATATGTGATCCAATTGGGTAGAGATCAATCAAAATCATCGCTATCCAATATTCCAACATAATGCCAACACTAATAATTCACTAGTTCTACAACACTCCCACTACATATTTTCTTATTTCATTTTTATCTCTATTTTTATTTTTATTCCTGTCGACTTTTTATCTTGAATTAAATAACACCACAACGGCACGATAAAAACTGGCTACTTTAACACAGACTTCAGTCTAGCACAGTAGCCAGGAGAATGCTGCATGTATCAGAGGTGGAGTCTACTCCATCCCACACAATAAAATACGAGTATTTAATTACAATATAATTGTATCTTATGTTTATCGTGTTATATTATAATATATTCACCTCTGTTACAACAAAAACATGTATGTCAATAAAGTATAATAAATACCAGTGGTGTAACTGTACCAATACAGTGCACTGGGGCTCACATCGGCACCCTACAATACTTTTGCGAACATCTACACTTTTCCCATATGGACAAATGATTTATAAAATCGACCACAGCAATAAATATAATTATTTAATTTAAAAATCATTTCTTACATGTATTATGGAGTCACGTGAAAACATGCATTATCGATGTATATAGTACAACTTCACTAATTATAAATATATCCGGTTGGGGGGATCAGACCTTATGGTCTATGCGGCTATCCGCAAAGTAAAAATTGCAGTAAAGCGTAGCAAAGTTTTTCTTTTGAATTGCCTAAAAAAACACACATTTCTTTTTTTTAGTGAAAGTATGAATGTTATAGAGGAGACAAGAGGACAACTTTGTTCTTATTATTTAATGGATAAAACTACCATTATTTTTACTTAGGACCAAATGTGTTTTTCCGTTTTACATTGGCGTTCAATTTTTGTAATACGCCACTCTATAAAGCAATCGTAAGGCCTGTACTCAACGAGTACTACTCATACGCGCGATAGAAATTTGGACACTGACGAAATCCGATGAAAAGATTCTAGATTCATTGAAAGAAAAAAATTTGTGGAACTCACATGTTTACGGCCTCGTTAAAATAAGTGGTGTCTGGAGACAAAATATAGTGCGAAACTCTATCACGTGCATGGAGGTGTTAGTGTAATCAATTCAAATAATAATGGAAATTTGGTTTGGTTTTGTTCAGATTCGCAGAGTCCAGGGGGGTGGGTAGAGATAACTTGCTGATGGAAGTAGATTGTTGAAGAAGAATGCACAGATAAGAAAAAATGGCGAAAAATCCTGCTAGCAGTCAATACTCACCCTCAGATGAAGCGTTGCGGATAATGATAACTGTTACTATCCAAATATTCATAAACAGATTGATAACGTTATTAAGGGGAACACATTCTTATTGTGAAGTTGTAATTATTCAGAACAGACGGTTTGTGATGTTTTAAAATGTTGTTGTGATGTAGATGGCTTTCAAAAATAATGGAACAACAGATGTATTCATTTGAAAAAGTGTAACATACAGGTTCGAAAATTTGTCATGAAAAATACTGGCGTTATAACACAATTGGTAGTGTACTTCCTCGGATTGGAAATAGAGATCCAGGTTCGTATTCCGGTAGCGCAAAAACAATATTTTTCGACAAAATTGATTTTATATTTATATATTTATAATTAATACATTAAATTAATATTTAAAAGATTGATAACGTCTCCATTTACATTCGTGTATTTATATTTCAATATTCTGAATCATACCATCATCTATCATTTATATCAATATGTCTATCGATATGGCAATAAGTTTACAATATATATTAACAAAGCTCCTACACTGCTACCATATTAAGACTGTATATGTGACATAATATGAAAGAGTTATTAGTTAAGTAAAAATATATAAACCCGCGTAATGCCTACAGTGTGGCATTAAAAATAAAAATGAAATAGGCGAATAGAAGACATGGTCGCACCCACGTTGAGAGGATAAATGATTCGAGATTACCCCACAAGACCTGATGGCACATGTTCTTTTGGAAGACCCCCAAAATATGAATAGTAAAATGGAAGAACGAGGCCAGCCCGAGAAGACTTACTTACTTACCGTCACGTCTTTTACCCGCGGGGGTAGACAGAAAGGATAGAGTGCCACACTCCTCTGTCCTCGCCGAATTTTGAGGCTTCTAACAGAACCATCCTCCGTTATCTGGTTTATCTGGTTGTGCCAAGTTTTCCGCGGACGTCCTCTATTTCTGGTGCTTTCAACACTTACGTCGTACATCTTTCTTACCATTCTCTCCTCATTCATCCGTTCCATATGACCAAACCGCCTAAGTGATCCTTTCTTAATCTTACTCACTATACTAACATCAGCTTTACATTCTTTCCTTATTTCTTCATTCATTACTCTGCCATAAATAGATTTACCACATATACGCTTAAGTGATCTCATTTTCACTGCATTCAGTCTACTTTAATTTCTTTTCTGCCAGCTCCAGGTCTCACTTCCATCCATCAGTGTTGGTACCAGGACTCCATTGTGCACCACTAGTCTTGCCTCGGTTGATAAACTATATAGTTAGATATAATTTTATTCAAAGCGCCGTACACTTTATTCCTTGCAGTCACCCTCCTTTCGATATCATTTTCAGCCTTTCCGTTTCTATCAAACAAACTTCCCAAATACAGAAACTCATCTACTATTTCTAAACATTTATAACCTACAAGTATTTTGCACGGTGTTTTACTTCCTTTTTTCCTTCTTCTCGAATACCATCACTTTCGACTTATTGACATTCATCATAAGGTCGCTTTCCTTGCATACATCGTACATTCTACTCACTAGCCATTGTAGTTCTTGTTCATTATTTACCATTAGTACTGCATCATCACATACCAATCCAAAATGATGACAATAAAATTTTCAATTAATAATTTAATGAATTCCTTCCCAAGTCGTAAACAGTTCGCTATTCAAATATGAATGTATTTAATATTAAATATTTCAATCGCGAATACAAGTAAACTATTATTATTAATTTATTTATTTTAAATCTGTCAACTTAAAACTAAACCATAAACAAGGTTTTTTTATGAATTTTTATGGTTACGCTTTCTAATGTTTTATGTCACACGATTTAAAACGAGTTCTAGTTTGAGGTTATAAAAATTTGAAAATGAATGGCTACATTTACGATGGTGCTGTATAATTTTACGGAAATAAATTCAATTTTATGCATTTATTTGACTATAGAAACAAAAATATTTGACCGACAAAGTGGGCCCTTATCTAGTATTTTTCAAATTGAATTTTTATACGCTTAGAAATGTCGCCCAATCTCGATCGACAAATTTGCCCGTTCCCGATAGACGTCCACATATAATAATGAACGTCATACCGTGTAGACTTTATTATGCTCTATGAGATGCCGTGAACCATTAATAAGACTATTACAATACGTGTATTATACAGAAAAGCCTATTAGATCTCGGAAATAATGCATATTGGTTCTTGGGTAAAAATAAACATTTTAGTAACTTTATTGATCGCCGTGACCTCCGGAGAACATTATATATCTGATTTCTTCACATTCCTCCATAAATTAGCATATTTTTCCAATTTCCCCTAATAGCCGCAGAGTTCACCGCACCGCTTACATAAATACCATCTCCATTCGGATTATTTAAATGATGTGGCATAGAATGTCAAGGAACCGGTTTTTTTGGACTCGTCTCGATTCGTATCGATCTTAATGGACGCGGAATATATTTATTTATAATAACTACCCATATTACCACACACCCATTTATTTTTCTGGAAATTTAAGGTGTAAAACTAGAAATAATCTGTGGTACATATTTCTTCACGATGTTGCCAATAGTGACAATATACAGGATGAATATTATGTTTCAGACCGATTTTGTTTGGCCGCCATTTTGGTTTGGCAAATATTTGTCAGTTCGCATTTGGTAGTCGTAGAGAGTAGTTGATTACAATTTATTATGGAGTATCTAATGCCTCAATAACGTGTTAAAGTCATTAAAACATTTTATCTAAATAATAATGGCAATACCGTAACCATTGATGGTAATCGCTTTCGTCACATGTTGGAAAACTTATTGGTTGACGAATTGGGTCGATTGGGCCTGCAACACGTGTAATTTCAACAGGACGGTGCCACCTAATACAGCCCAAGCTACGCTTGAAATTTTGCGAGAAATTTTTCCCCGCCGCATTATATCAAAAAGTGGTGATATCGACTGGCCTCCTCGGTCACCTGAGTTGACGGCTCCCGACTATTTTTTGTAGGAGTATTTGAAAGGAAAGGTCTACGCCAATAAGCCAACAACAATTCTGATGCTACAGGACAATATTTGAAATGAAATTGCTGAAATAACACGCGAAGTATGCGAGAATGTTATGAAAAATACAGTTAAAATAGCATTTGTGCCGCTGCCTGAGGCGACCACCTGGCTTATATCATATTTCATACATAATTGTAATAAATTACGTAATCTATAATTAAAAATTAAATTAAAAAATTTTGTTTTATTTTCTAGTTATTTAAAAACAATATCGGCCTGGAACATAATATGCACCCTGTATTATACATTATGTTCTAAGCCCATCTCTTCATTATGTATGATTTTAGAAAATATGGTGACTCAGAAAAAATATACGTACAAAAATGTCTTTAGAGACACATATACATGTGAGAGGTATAAAAGCAAAAGCAGCAATCTCCATTATTTATTTTTTTCTAGCTTTTAATGTAGTCGGCTTCTCCTATAGTTTTTACACATTGTGTTAATTTATTAACAGTCAAACTTAGCTCATTTTTATGTAAATTGGTCATTCAAAATCGGTGTTAGTTGCAAAATTAGCCACTTTTACCCACTGCCATTTATATTAGAATTCAATTCAGAAATTTAAAAGGCCGCCACTATGGAAACTAGCTTGTTTTTGGAAGTTATATTTATTTTGTATATTAAACCAGATTACAGGGATTATCATTCATCATAATAAGTACATTAATAAATATATTGTTCTTCAAGCTTCTACCAGTATTTCTCCAAGTAAAAAAATATGGAAATTGCTGCAATTACTTTTACATGATTTAATTCAATATTATATATAATATCGAATATTATATCTGAGTGACAATTGTCAATAAACCGTATTAATTGGTTAAATTAAGAGTCCCCCATCCAACATTATACATTATCATCATATCATTATCTATCTGTGGATGAAGGCCTCCCCGTGATTCTGACATTATTTTCGATCCTCCTCTAAACTTGGCCATGTTAATCCCACTGCTTTCCGATTAAGTAATTTTACTTTTAAGTACTTAATACCGAATATTATTTTATGTACGGTTTAATTTGTTGTTATTTCCGTTTTTTGATGAATTATCACACCAGAGAATTTACACGGATTTTACTTTTAATAGTTGGACATTTTATTTATGTTTGTTTGTTCTGTCTGTTTTGCAAAAATAGACCAATTTAGGTTTTTGATCAAATAAAATGATATTTTTTAATGAGATAGCTTATGGATAGACAACAATTCAATCACAATATAGAGTATTTGCAAGATTTGCAGAGATAATTTTAGCCAATACTTAATATTGTAATGAACAATAACGTCATATCGGTATTGTAAACGTCTTCAAAACAGCTTGCAGCTTGTTTTAACTTTAAACAAATATATACGTATGTCTAAAGATGCGATGACCTGATTACATGAGGCAAGTTGTTTCGAAAAAATGCACTTGAATCATTTCACTTTTAACCGATCCAATGATGAGTGTAGATGTCTCTGTAAATAAAAAAATCAACGGATTTAATGCAGCATGCCCGTCCAATAATAAGTAAAAGGCTACTCCTTAAGCTTTCTACTTTAAGTGATGTAATTAGTTTCACTAAATCAATTCGGAAAATTAGGCCGGCAAATAATTTTATCAAAAAATGTTTGTCATTAAGGAGAACACATTCTCATTGTGAAGTTGTAATTATTCAGAACAAAGGTCTTGTGATATTTTAATAATAAATTTGAGATTCCGTTAAAACAATGTAGATGGCTTTCAAATAATGTAATGATAGATGTATTCATTTGAAAAAGTGTAACATATAGGTTGAAATATTTGTCGTCAAAAATACTGTCGCTGTAGCATAGTTGGATAATGCACCTTCCCCGGATTGGAAAAGAGATCCAGGTTCGAAACCCGGTAGCGCAACAACAATATTTTTCGATAAAATTAATTTTATATGTATATCTTTATAATTAATACATTTAATTAGTATTTAAAAATGTTTGTAACTATTAATGACCTTGCAGCTATTTTGTCACCAAATTGTCAAACAATCGTTTATATATTTTTTTATTATTAAATTATTCCATATAGTGCCTACTTTAAAATACATACCTTATTTCACAATATACCATATAAATAGGTTATAATAATATGAAGTTTTAAAATCCAGAAACGAATTCGTATCTTTAAATGTAAGGTTGTAATATATTTTTAGCGCGATTCATATTATTTCAACTTCAAAATTATTTAAAATTACGTTTCAATATACCTGTATATGATGACAGAAAAATATATATTTCGTTTAATATAATATCACAAATTATGGTCAATTTTATGGGAGCGTTATTAATTCAGTCAATTAACTACACACAAAGGGCCTTAATACTAGACATTTATTTTGGTTTCGCAATTTCCAATAATGTTTTCCTATTGAGATAGGTATGTTCAATAATGTTACATGAATAATAAAATCATCAGAAAGTCTCGCAACTTATTAAATTATCCCAATACCCACTCAAATTAATAATCATTCATGTTTTCCAACGTTTATTTAACAATGAAAAGTTCAACCTTTTCAAAATACCATCAAACCCAACAGTTGGCAAACGACAAATTATTTAAATTTACGAACAAATTTGAATGCTTCCATTTGAATTCGACACACACCTAGAAATAAATAGATGTGTAGAAGGTAGATACTTAAATATGTTCACATATGCCCTTAATACGAAGTTCTTTTACCTTTTTCAAATGTCACTAGCGTGACAGAAAAAAGAAAGAGTGTGAAAATAATTTAAAAATCGAATGGGCAGTCTCGCTGCGTTCCGTTCACAGCTGCTGACACGTCCAGCGACTAAGTCAGCCTTTCACTTTAAATGCTTCGGGCAGTTCGCGGTTAGCCGACATATAGCTTTATCGGCTGGATGTCATAATTCAGCAGATTGCCTCAAACTATTTGCAAATAACTTTATTTTACATGCTATCTCAATTGAAACGAATCCAACTTACAAATATTATTAGCCATATTGTAGACAAATAAATACACAAAATTTTCGCTATATTGTTAAGATTTATATACTTATGTACATAAACATGAGTATTACAAAAGTTTGTTTAATGTAGGTAATTACCCGAAAAACCTTCAAGCAATATTAAAGGTCGCGTGTCAACTCATGAAAAAGGTTAATACAAAAATTACGTGATTGCAAGACTTCTCTCAACCAATGGATAGTATGTCGGCACACAAAATCATCGTACATGATCTTTTTTTTTTAGTTCGGAGAGTAAAGTGTAAAATAAAAATATCATAATTTTTTTAATAATAAGTTTTGTATTTAATAATACGAAATGCTGCATTATAACTTATATTGTGCTCGTAATCAACATTAAAATAATGTATGCGTATGTACGTCGGTCACAATTTTAATAACGTAAGCCATACGCATACATATTTTGAATAAAATAGTTATACAATCGATTATATAACAATTTTGAAATCCATTCACCCGAATGGATATGAAAAAACTAGTGGACGTTCCATTTTTTCGAATAAATTATCTGAGCTAAATCAATCAGTTTGCGTACCCATTCTACCTAGGTAGCTCGATACCTACATCTCAAATAATTAATAATAATTTAATTCAATACCAGAAAGTGGATGGATACCTACCAACTATTCTGTGCGAAATTGAAAAAAAAGTCTTGTCATTATTGATGATCTAGTTTAGTAATAGTACCATTGAATATGATTTGTATTAAAAACACGAATAGAAGAACATCTTAAGGGGATGAAAAACTTCAGAATAAACTCGGAGATGGCACATCACGCATGATCAGAGGGTCATCGTTTCGCCCATGAGAACGTAGTTCTACATATATACAGAAAGGGGAGAAAGTTAGACATTCTAGAAAATATTAACAATAAAAATGTACTTTACATACAAACACCCATTACATCTCCTCTCCTGTCCATATTAGCCCCGCCCACAACCATTTTCACTTTTCACCGAAACCCCTCTCTCCCCAACACCGTTCTCATACCCCCTCCCCCCCATCCAAGTAATCGATACTCATCTTCTATTTATAAATTTTAGTTTATTACCGACGATTACGCAGTAAACGTCGAAAACGTTTTAATTAAAGTGTTGTGTTAACAACGTTGTGTTTTATTTTAATAATTGATTTTTATTTTAAAGTAACAAATTTTGTTAAAAGTTTAGTACAATTGAGATAAGATATCTATACTGTCTATAGTTTTTAGTCTCTAAATTACAAGTCCCTTAAATATTGTGTGATGATACTAACACTATTATGTGATGTTCGATTATCTAAAAAAAAAACAATATTTAAAACACCTTACCGAATTTAGAAAAAAATCGAAGTAACTAATACATTTTGTAATTAAAATAAGTGCACGTATTTTGATGGTTTTCATTTCTGTGAGGTTTATATTCATTGAGTGTTCAGAGTCTCGTCAGTAAATAAATAATTAACTTCTATATTAACTTAAACCTAAAAATGATAAAATAAATTATACATAATATGATATAGTTATACTTCTACGAAAAATATATACTAGCGCACATACATACATATGTCGTCTTTAAATAAATGTGAATGGAAAAATGGTCAAATCATTTGAAAGTCTTAATATTGAACGAATAATCTTTCAATTCCAACATATTATGTAATGTGTAATTTATTAGAGATGATTTTTCGCCTGTTGTCGGTAGCACCGCGAGTCGAAATTGGAAGGCATCCACTTGTCAGGTAGGTACTTCACTTAACCTGCTTCGGAGAGCACTGGCTTATATATTTTTTATGCGGCAACACTGCACAGCCGGGAAACGTTCGATATCAATTTGAATCCGGAATGAGACATTTCTTATTTTGAAATTAAGCTTTTTGTCATTTAACAGAGTGCCGCACAGGTACGTTGTATACAGTCTCAAAATGGGAACGTTTCATTGGAATATTTCGATGCTCGAACGGTAATATTATTAAGTTGCCATAATAAAAGTCAATTTGCACTTTCGATACGCTGCTTTAACTGTAATTATTTCTGTACCATTCAGAGATTTTTTTTTAAAAACATGAGATTTAAATTTATACTTTTCGCACTGTTTTGTGACACGAGATGGCACCATGTCGCGTGTGCATGAAATGTTTATTCATGTCAAAGTATGAAAAAATTCGGCTCTCAGCAAGATGGTTCGGTTTCCTTACATTAGTATTAAAATTAATATTTTTTTCCATAATAGGAATTATTTGTGTATTACAATAATAAAAAAATTACATTAAATAAATAAACCTAATGTAAGCTAACCTAATCTATTAGCAATATTTGAATATGTCCAAGAACACACAGTTACTGGATTTTCACCTGTACAGGCACTGTTATTAAACAAATATCATATATATCATACAAAGCTATTTAAATACTAATTTAATGTATTAATTATAAATATATACATATAAAATCAATTTTGTCGAAAAATATTGTTTTTGCGCTACCGGGATTCGAACCTGGATCTCTATTTCCAATCCGAGGAAGTATTGTGTTATAACGCCAGTATTTTTCATGACAAATTTTCGAACCTATATGTTACACTTTTTCAAATTAATACATCTATCGTTCCATTATTTTTGAAAGCCATCTACCATTATTTTTACGGAATCACAAATACCTTTGAGTAAACCGACTGCAGACGCCAGAATTATCAATTCATTTTTATTAAATTTTGGACACATTGATACAACTTATATTATTAAGGAGAACACATTCTTATTGTGAATTTATATTATTCAGAACATAGGTCTGTGATGTTTTGAATACTAATTTAATGTATTAATTATAAATATATACATATAAAATCAATTTCGTCGAAAAATATTTATTTATAAGCTATTTATTTAAATATGGTCTTAAGCCCTGTGATTACCCCATACTTCCATATATAAATAAATAGCTTTGTCTCTTTGAGATACCTGATATTTGTTTAACCTAACCTAAGCTAACCTTCCTTAATTTTAGTATTTTATTGCACAAATAATTTGTTATGAGGTACAAATATTTGTTTTAATGTATGTATTAATAGTTCCCAATAAAATTAAACAAGAATAACGTATTCAATACAAGAATTTTATGACACACGTATCAGAGACATGGAAATGCTTTTTTTATGATAAATCAATTTCCGCATAGATTAACATTATTTCAATGTCAATTTAACAGTCCGCTTTATATTTTATAATAATATCGTAATATCTGGTTTGTGGTTGTTATATGCGGGGTGTATCCGCTCAGGTATTAATCATCAATATTTGAATACGTCCAAGAACACACAATTACTGGAATTTTACCTACAAAAGCACTGTTATTACGCAAATATCAGATATGTCATAGAGACAAAGCTATTTTTTATTATATTTAATGGAAAATATAGCTTTGTCTTTATGACATATCTGATATTTGTTTAATAACAATGCCTTTGTAGGTAAAAATCCAGTAATTTCGTGTTCTTGGACATATTCAAATATTGCTAAATAATATACTGATCAAAATTTTAATAATATTGATTTTTCAGGCGTATTCTAGTATAATATGTTAAAAAAACATTTTACAGATAAAGAATATTGCTTAAAAGTATTTTCAAAAAAATTAGATTCTCATAAGGAAGACATATATGTTGTTTAAAAAAAAGGAAAAATTAATTATCAAATTTGGTCCATAGATGGCGATGGTGTACTGGTACTCGAAGCGAGTCCACATATTAACATATATACAACTTTCGAAAATTTGATAAATGTGGAGATTGAGGGGTTAGAATTGATTAACGTTATATATATGTATAAAGTGATCACTTAAGCCAGCCGAAGATAGGTCGTAAGCCTTGTAATTACCCCATACTTTTATTATAGCTTTGTCTCTATGAGATATTTGATATTTGTGAAATATTAGTCCTTTTAATTTGCCAATAATAAAACAAAAAAAAAATTTTTAACAAGATGTTAACTATTATTATTACGCTGCTGTTTAAATAATCATATTATTATAGTTGCTGAATATTTTGCAAAATTTTGAATTGACAATGATATTTTTTATTTTGTATTAAATTTATTTCTAAATCGTATCAAGGGGTAAAGGTTAAAGTGTTGTAATCAACATTTGAAACAATTTAGCGGATAAAAAATGCCTGCCGTGGCGTTCCGTTGTAGCCGTCTCTTTTCATTATCACAGAAATGGTTGCAGACGAACAATAAAGGATGATTGCAACAATTTGACGAAACACGTAACTTAGATTTTCTCTTGCGATAATATTGCGATCACATAGCGTAAACTGATATTTTCTTATAACGGTGATTATCTCAAATTTTTCATTACGCTAGAAGTTCGATAAGAATTATGATTAGAATATTTTAAAAACCATTAAACACAATGTAGATTTAATGTGTATGAATGTGTTTTTTTATTTTTTTCTCTACGTCTAACATTAAGAAAGTTATGGTTTTTTTTTAATTTTTTAATTCTCATTTTGATAATAGATGGCTACCTAACTTAGCCGAGATTTTACAACCTACGATAAGAAGTACGGGAATTATCTAATTACGGAAATCCATTATTTTCCTGTATGATATTTATCTACATATATCTATTTACTATCTAGGTATATCTATTAAAATGTATATAATAGATATATTTTTCCGTTACGAGGCTTCCTGGCCTATGATTGAAGAAAATGATTAAAGAAATGAAATTTTCTGGATATGCGTCATGAGATCCTCTGCAATAGGGAGGTATTCTATCAAAATCTATCTACAATGTAAAAAGGTCACATTACAATTTAACTTTTCCCCTCGATATATATATACCTATATTATTTATATTTAAATATTAAAATGATTTCTTTTAATTCAGAAATTGAATGCTCATAAATAGGAAACTTATTTATTAATTCCAAAGACATAGACATTTAATAATTCCGGTGTTTATAAACATAGCTGTAAAGATTATACTGCTCTCTATATTGGAAAAACCCATTAAATTTTAATGAAAGAGTCATAGAGTATTTAATATGTTTAAATTATAATGGTTTTTAAGAATTTTCTAATAATTTATTAGAAAATTATCATAATTTTGATAAAAATTTGGGATTATCTAATGTAAATAATTTTTGTCTTAAATTGAGTAATTTAGGACTATGTCCAAATCTTTGCAGGAACTAATTACTGGTATTTTATCCCCTGGGGGATTGTCATTAAGATATAGATGTCTCACAGAGACGAAGCTATTATTTTTACATAAGAAGTATGGAAGTCTTGGACACTACAGGCCTTACGACCTGCCATCGACTGGCTTAAGTATTGGGTAAATAAATGAACATCACATTGTGTAAAGTGATCACTTAAGCCAGCCGATGACAAGTCGTAAGCCTTGTAATGCCTAAAACTTCCATACTTCCCATGTAAACATAATAGCTTCGTCTCTGTGAGACATCAAAAGCAAAACGCGTAAAACTAACCAAAATATTATAAATAACCAACTAACTCTAACCACTATCCTAAAAATGTTTTCAATAATTTCGTATCATTAAATCAATTTCCACATTTTTCATCATCATAATAATTTAAGTCAGGTACTGGATTTATTTTTTTAATTATTTTATAAAAATTCATTTAAAAATTTAATTTGAAAACATAAGAACATATTGATACATTATTTTTCATCCTGATGAAGGAAAAGGTAATTTCCGAAACCGGTTAAATATAAATAACTCTAAAACTAATATTTATGTAAATAAATATGCTCGTATATAAATATATATTTATTTAATGTTTATAAGTTTAACCTTACGGTTAGATATCATTGTTTATGTAACCGATACTATTTTTTTATTAACCACGTCAGTTACTTTGATGTCGATTGGTTTCATTAATACTGTACGTTCGTCGGGTCGGGCAGTTGGTTGAAATACATCCACCTTGACATATTTACTAAGAGCAGGCCTCTGTATTGTAATTAGTATATTTTTATTAACAAGAAATAATTGTACACATTTGGTATTTCTGAAATAACAAACAAACCCAGGAAACATGCTGACAAAAGTCGTTTACTTCGTTAATTAAGAAATTAAACCAATTTCCAACAGTTGGTACTGTCTGTCGGTCTGTACGGTTCCCTGTGTAAAAATTAACAATATGCAAGATCCACGTAATAATTGGAAGCAGTTTAAATGGAAATAATCAATTAAAACGTGTGTATTAAAATTAATAGTATTCATTTAAATCGATTCAGTTTTCAAAAAACCTCTTGATGAACGACTTTGAACGAATATTAGATACCTTCTCTGATATTTGTAAATAAAAATTAATTTTAATCAAATTTACGGTAAACGATTAAACTAACCAGAACCAATATGGATAACAGGTTACAAATAAAAAAATATATATATTAAATAACAAAGATAAGGACGATATTTAAAAAAAAATCGGGGGTCTACAAATTAATTTGCAATGATTGCAATTATTTTTATGAGTAAAACTTGCAGAAATTTTGATATTATAATAGAATTAAGGAGCACTTGAGATGCCTAAACAACAACAAGTAATCAGAATTCTCCAATCACCTTTTGGAAACGATTCATTATTTTGATATTAACAAGGGTTTAGAAATTATACACACAAATACTAGGGGTTTACAATTAAATAAATTTGAAATTTTAGAAATAAGAAAAAGTGTTAATAGCAAGCTAAATATTATAAATAACCAAATCACCTTTTAAATTTGTTTTCATATTAGTTCTTACTTATTCACCACTTTACAGTTTCGTTTTTATCTATGCTTGTATTTTTTAATTTCAATATACATTGTTCCTTAAAAAGATACCATCTGTTTCGAAACATGTAGAATAATCAATAAATAGTGGTTAAAACAAAGTATTTTGTCTAAATAGTCATATAATATATTGTGACATTTTAAATAAATGCACGAAGACACAGAACGCCTCCTATGGAGCCCAGTAGACGTGGCCAGTGGAGGAGGAGGTTGGAGGAAGAAGGGGGACTTGGGTGCGAGCGCGCAGGCTGAGAGGTGCGTGAAGTGAGCGCCGGGCGGCGCTCCGCCAAAAAATAGAGAAATGGTGACGGATAGCGATAACGTTGAAGTATTATTTTCACAGCAGAACAAGAGATAATTGGGCCTTGTTCTGAACGTGAAAGTCAAGGAAGGAAGGACTCTCCGCGGGAACGAGCTGTATGCTGCGAGCGTGCAATGGAAGCGGGGCGAGCACTGTCCACGCCGTAACGTCAAGATAGAGCCTTTTGGAAGCCTCCAGAAGTCGAGAGATGCTTTGATCCGGCCTCGTAGCGATGGCTGCCTCATCGCACCATAGCAGCCAAGTGTGATTCGAGTAACATTTCAACTCCTAACCTAACTAACCTAACCATAAACATAATGTAAGTTTCGTAACCAATAGCGTCCACACTCAGTGGATGGAACTAAGGCGTGTAAAGAAGATGAAAGACTCAGCTCGTGCTCACAATATCGGGTTTTGTTTATACTATGTGTTTAAATTGTTCTTAGTGTTATAAAGTGTTTTGCATTGTTCAGACCACCCCCATCTATCTGAGACAGGCATTCCAACACACCCACGGACTGAGTCTAGCTGGTGGCGTGATGCGCTGGCATTCTATCCACCAGTGTCAGCGCGCTACGTAACAATGTACTTACGAGTATATGCTATAATATAAACATTATTAAAATTTGAATTTTTACAATAACTTATCTTACACATATTTGTTCACTTTATATTTGAACCTATGTAGTTTCTCCTCCTTTCTTACAACATCTGGCATTTCATTGAAAATCTTTATCGCAATGTACATCGCCAATTTCTGATATTTTGCCTTTCTTTTTATCATTCTTTCTTTTCCTCTTGTATGATATTTGTGCTCATGAATGATTGGAATATGAATCAATATGAATAGCACTAATAAAATCCGGTCTTAAAAATATTTAAAATGTACTCTTATTAAACGTATTTTAAAATAAGGTAGATAGATATATGATGTATAAAAAAAATCTGTAAAAGATTAAAATAATAAAGTTGTAATATTTGACATAATCTGCAATGGTCAGCAAATTGTTATTTTTGATTTAGCTTGCATTTCCAATCATTTCAATCGTATTCTAACGAAGCAAATTTTAATGATATAGGCGTGGGTACTCGGTAGTATCCATTGATTAAAACCTCGAGTATAAAGTGAGACACACAAGCTGTTATTTGTACTCTGCCTTCGCCAGCTAATTGTATGTTATCAATAAATACCAGACTCGATATCTCCGCGGCTATGCGGAAGGCTTGCTAGAGGCTGCGATAGAATGGTAGGGTGCAGTGGACTTCCTGCATGAATGTTCTTTGAATAGGAAATTTATGATTGGTCTAGTTAAACCTCTTACAAGTGTAACTAGGTACTACTACTAGTAATAGTTAACACTAGGTAAATAATTATATATTTTTTAATTGAATATGATACTTTGTTCTATTTGTCCTGGTGGTGGTATATGGAAATAGAATCCATTTTGGCTTCTGGAACACTTTCCAAAGCAATAAACACTTTCCGCAGCAGAAGAAAGACCACACGAAAAGGTGGTGTCTTATCCAGCCATACCCCACCTGGAAGAGGTGTGGAAAAGAAGAATGAAAAAATACACTTCATTATCGTTTACCAGTGATACGGTAGGCTGTGAAAATTGCGTAAATTATCTTCCTGCCATATGATAATGATAAATTAACGGAGAATGCACTGTGTGTTCGGGTTTATCACTACCGTGCGTGCCAAAACCTGTACATATTGCTATTGTGCATAGTAATTGTTACATGACACTTCGTGCCATCACCGAAGTATACACTTGTACGAACAAGAGTACTTCGTGCGGTACAACAGAGTACGTATTCTGAAGCCAGAAGACTTGTGGCTCTAGTGAAGAAAATCCAGATACCTAAAGGAGCATTTCTCAGATGGGTCGTGTTTCTTCCTGATTTTCGTTGGTCTTTCAGCCCCTTCACCCCCTCTTGTTCCATATTATTTTCACTCTTCCTACATTCCGTTTTCCCCAACCCCCTTGTTCAGACATTTTCAAAGTATCTTTAAAAAATGTGTACATATAAGACAGAAATTGTCCATTGCATTTTGAAGCGAACTCATTGAAGTATTTTTTTGATCAGAATTTTATTTCTAGAAACGCTCCATTACCATCGTAATGTGAAAGCATATTTTGTTTGATAATCGAAAAAGAAAATATTGTTACCACAAGTATTTTATATTTTCAGTGGAATTCTTTGCCAATTATATTACGATATATAGATTAACGTCAAATTTAATTTAATTAAAAAAAATTTTAATGAGACATCTATTGTTCCAACTAAATCTACCAGCTACCATAATCTTGAGATTCTCAAAAAATTTACAAACCATAGAACAGAAAAAATGAAGAGGTGATTTACAGAGGAGAAAAAAAAATCAATTTATTTCTAGTTGATTTATTTAATTTGTATTAAAAATACCACAGATATGTGTTCTGAAATTAAACACAACAAATTTTTTTTTCGTTAAATTGATTTTATTTATTTATCTCTCCAATTGATACATTTTATTTGTATTAAAAATATCACAGAACTATGTTCTGAAAAACTACAGCTTCACAATAATAATGTGTTGTTATCCTTAAAAAAAATAAGTATTTTCATAAAAAAAAAAATTTGAGTTAACTTATCAGTTGAAAAATTGTAATAAATTTATTTAACCCAACATCATTCACTGAACTTATAATCTACTTATACGCCACTGAAATTCATTGCATAGCATTCCAAAACTATATAATTTTATTATTATTATGATTACCTTCCTCTGTACATAAATGTATGAACCTTTTGTATGCATCCGTGCATTCTCACGCATTTTGCTGCAAAGTGCATCATTTTAGTGCAATTTATGCAACAGCAAAACTATGCATTCTCACGATATTAGATAATGCAGACTGTTTGCTCTGCACATCACGGCAAGTCATTGTATTAAGTAATCAAACTTAAATACGACATTACGTTAAATTCCAAATTAATTTTAAACAACTTGTTTATTAAATATATTACAAATATGAATTAAATATATTTAATAGAAATATACACATATAAAATCAATTTTATCGAAAAATATTGTTGATGCGCCACTGGGATTCGAACCTGGATCTCTTTCCTAACCGGGGAAAGTGCATTATCCAACTATGCTACAGCGACAATATTTTTAGCGACAATTTATCGAACCTATATGTTACCTTTTTAATATTAATACATTTAATCGTTCCATAATTTGAAAGAGCCATCTACCTTATTTTTACAGAATCTCAAATACCTTTGAGTAAACTGATAGCAGACGTCAGAATTATCAATTCATTTTTATTAAATTTTGGACACATTGATACAACTTTATTATTAGGAGAACACACACAACACACAAAAAAAGTTCAAACAATTTATATTAAATTGAATAAAAACCATAATGTAAAGTTTATTAAAAATAAGCTTTAATAAATTTTTATTTTTTTATTTAGGAGAACACATTCTTATTGTGAAGTTATAATTATTCAGAACATAGGTCTGTGATATTTTAAATATGAATTAAATCATTGTATAATGCACCTTCCCCGGTTAGGAAAGAGATCCAGATTCGAATCATATTTTTCGATAGAATTGATTTTATATGTATATCTTTCTAATTAATATATTTAATTCATACTTAAAATATCACAGACCGTCTGTTCTGAATAATTACAACTTCACAATAAGAATATGTTCTCCTAAAAATATATTTCGTAAGATCGCAATATTTGTCAAAAAAAACTCTACACTAAAAAATATTCAACATATATTGGATTACTTACAACTAAGTTATTTGACAACGAACTAGGGTCAACGATAAAGTTATCCCACCGTGTCGCCAGGCTAAGTGGCAATGGGTCGGACATGTTAGTGTAATCGAAAGGCGCCTATGAATAGGTCTATAAGAATGTTGGGTGTCCTCCAACGAAAATGATCAGGGATGGCAAATAAAATTTAAACAGTGTACCAAAATAAACAAAAAATAATAATTCGCGTGTCAATAGATATCTATGGCTAGATATATTTTATTTTTTTCAATTAAGATATGTACACGAAATACGTGTCACGTCAATATTCCTACTATTAAAAACCAAGCTAAAGAACTGTGATATAAAAATAGGTATAACTTGATAGTCTCCTCAAAAGAGGCTCTAACCATCAGATCACTAGTCGGGTGTCTTAACCACTAGATCAACAAGCACGTCAATTGATTGAATATAAAGAAATAATATATTAAGTATAATGTTACATGTAGACACGTGCAATATTATATACATTGGTGTATGGAAGTGAGGCCTGGAGCTGGCAGAAGAGGAACGAAAATAGACTGAATGCAGTGGAAATGAGATTGCTTGGGCGTATATGTGTATGACAGAGTAAAGAATGAAGAAATAAGGAAAGAATGTAAAGCTGACGTTAATATAATGAGTAAGATTAAGAAAGAATCACTTGAGTGGTTTAGTCACATGGAACGGATGAATACGGAGAAAATGTTACGAAAGATATATGACGCAAGTGTTGATGGCACCAGAAGTAGAGAACGTCCGCGGAAGACTAAGTAAACCAGATAAATTAGAAGCATCAACAATCGGCGAGATTGTAGGAGAAGACGTACGAATGTGGATGAGGTGAGAATTGTATGTCATAATAGAAGAGTGTGGCGCTCTATCCTCTCTACCTACCCCCGAGGGGAAACAGCGTGATAATGGGTATGATAATGTTTATTTAATATCAGATCTGAACATCGTGAATGGATAGTGGACTTGGGTGATGAGAGAGATAAGTTGGAAGCATTAGAGATATAGTGCTTGAAAAAATAAGCTAAAAATAAGGACGGGAAAAAAATCAAAGAATAACAAATAATGAGGTCCTGAAAAGATTGCAAAAAAGAGGTCCATAGTAGATCCCATCGACAATCGAATAGACCAACGGATAGAACACTATTTTATTTTTATTTCAACTTTATTAGACACATATACATAATAATTTTTAATATTTTCCAAACTACATAACAGTTTTACGATGCAATATAAACCTCAAAATGTAATTGAGGGAAGAAGACAAAACAACGGCCGAGACAAAAATATATTCATCAAAAATCAATAACGAATACAGACACTTAGAGATATTTTCTGATCGTGGTTCAGGACAGAGATGCAGAGAAGCATTGCTTCGATAAGAATAGTTCTATAATATGTAAAAAAAAAATATTACGAAAAATATTTTGTGACTATAATTCTCACAAGAATAGGTGGAAGAAAAATGACACAGAAACAAAGTCACTTGGCAAGCTATTACATGCCTCTGATATTGTGGCATCATTCTGATTCTTCATTTTGTGATAGCGATTATAATTCTTTAATTTATAAAATATTGGTATTATCCGCCAATAGAAATATCTATCATGTAATCGGCGTTTCTGCGCTTTCTGTTACATCCACAGACCAGTAAATGAATACACATGAAATATAGGAGAGGGGTTTGGAACACTAGTTGCTGGACGAGGGGTATTCTACTCGTATTTTTGGTGGAAATATAAATCGGATAGTTTATGACACATTTATGCAACAATAAAAGTATTTACTCTTCGAAAATTAAATCTTTGACGTATTTTTTACATTAATGCATATTATATTGTCAGCATTAAATTTTTGCTCCTATCGAGTCATATTTTTTTAAATGTCGCAGAGCTATTTGATCGCGTAAATGGTTCCAAAGTGATCACGTGGGTGACACCAAAATGAAAATGTTGAGACATGGAATTTGCGTTAGTTCATGTCTATATATTTGGTGGTCTGTGGTTGCATCCGTTTTTGAAGTACTTAATTGATTACATATTACATATATTTTAATTATTTATATATATATATATTTTTTTTTTAAATACGTTTTATTTCATGCTACTGAAATTCTCGAACGTACTAAGTAAGGCAGCGCCGAGTTTGATGGATCAAGGGAAAGCCGTACTAGATACCTTCAGAAATCATGTGATTTCTGAAGTGTAAGATTTTAATAGGCTGTATAGAAAAAAATACGTTACATGTCTCAAACACATGTATCATACTACCACTGCGTAAAACACGTTTTTTCCTACATATTTATTTCTCGTCCAACAAATATACTAAATACCCGTTACAATATTCTTATATATTACACTCTTATAAAATGTTTTAACACAGTTTCGTGACATATTTAGCTCCGGGAAACATGATTTAAAAAAATGTCACATTTGAATAATCTCCAAAAAAATGTATAACGCACACATTTCACACTACAACAAAAAAAATATTTGTAAATCATGGCAATTCATTGTGCCAATCATATAAATACATATCATGTCAAAATATTTATATTGTATAATTATTAAAAAACAATATGCAATTATGCTTACATCAGTAGAAAGTAAAAATAATATAAAAACAGCAAAAATTAAGCGTTCAGTATATATTTATAACCACACAAAAACATAAAAATACATTCCTATAATTATTTCTTAGGTAACAACATCAGACGTATTGGCTTTTATTGCTTGTAATATTACCGATAATTTTTGTATTAAATGTATTTACGTACAGAATCGTGGCTTGTAGCAAAAATATATTATCTCATTATGTAGTCCCTTGCGGTGTAATATTACATTTCAATTAAAATAAACAATTTGCGTACAGGGTGAATATTATGTTCCAGGTTGATGTTGTTTTTAAATAACAAGAAAAGAAAACACAAATAATTTTTTTTATTTATATTTGTCAATTATGTAATTTATTACAATTATGCATAGAATATGATATTAGCCAAGTGGCCGTCTCTGGCAGTGGCACAAATGCGTGCTTTTTTTATCCATATTTTTCAAAACATTCTCGCACACTTCGTGTGTTATTTCAGCAATTTAATTTCGAATACTATCCTGTAGCATCGAAATTGTTATTGACTTATTGGCGCAGACTTTTCCATTCAAGTATTCCCACAGAAAATAGTCGGAAGCCGTCAAATTAGGTGATCGAAGAGGCCAGTCGATATCACCACTTTTTAACATTATGCAGCCAGGAAAATTTTCTCGCAAAATTTCAAGCGTAGCTCGTGTTGTGTATGAGGTGGCACCGTCCTATGAAACCACATGTGTTGCAGGTTCAATTGAAATAATTTGGCTACGAATAAGTTTTTCAATATGTATGTGATGATAGCGATCACCATTAATGGTTATATAGCATTGTCATTATTATTTAAATAAAATGTTTTAACTACTTTAACACATTATTGAAACAGTAGATGCTCTATAATAAATTGTAATTAACGATTCTCTACGATTATTAAATGCAAATTGATAAATATTTGCCAAACTAAAATGGCGCTTAAATAAAATCGGCCTGGAACATAATACTCACCCAGTACAACTGGAGATGCGTTCATATGTGTATATGTTTTCTCGCAGAGGGCATGAAATGTCCACCCTAGTCCAGCTTCACACTTTATCCACACCTTTAATCTGTACTAATATCATCATCCATCTTTCAAAAAGGCGTATCTCGTTTTTGGCTAAAGTTGAGTTATGACTTTGGTTACATTGCTCAAACGCGTACCCATAATTCATTCAAACAAGCACATCTGAATTTTATTTCTAATAAAGTAATATTACATAAAAACATGTTGACGTAACCGCTCTAATTTCGATGTGTCATTCTTGCAAATTACAGTAATACGTAATATTTATGGAATAAATACATCTTGCACTGTTTTATACCAAAAACCATTATTAAGAAGAACACATTCTTATTGTGAAGTTGTAATTATTCAGAACAGACGATCTGTGATATTTTAAATACTAATTAAATGTGTTAAATTAGAAAGATATACAAATAAAATAATTATTATCGAAAAATAATGGAACGATAAATGTATTCATTTGAAAAAGTAACATGTAGGCTCGAAAATTTATCGTCAAAAGTACTGTCGCTGTAGCATAGTTGGATAATACACCTTCCCCGGTTTGGAAAGAGATCCAGGTTCGAATCCCGGTAGTGCAACAACAATATTATTTGATAAAATTGATTTTATATGTATATCTTTCTAATTCATATTTAAAATATCACAGACCGTCTGTCCTGAATAATTACAACTTCACAATAAGAATGTGTTCTCCCAATAATAAAGTTGTATCAATGTGTCCAAAATTTAATAAAAATGAATTGATTATTCTGGCGTCTGCTATCAGTTTACTCAAAGGTATTTGAGATTCTGTAAAAATAAGGTAGATGGCTCTTTCAAATAATGGAACGATTAAATGTATTAATATCAAAAAGGTAACATATAGGTTCGAAAATTGTCGCTAAAAATATTGTCGCTGTAGCATAGTTGGATAATGCACCTTCCCCGGTTAGGAAAGAGATCCAGGTTCGAATCCCGGTGGCGCAACAACAATATTTTTCGATAAAGTTGATTTTATATGTATATCTTTCAAATTAATATATTTAATTCATATTGATGTATAAACTTTTCGTATTTAATTTAAACACTTAGAAAAACAATTTATAAAGTGTATCTAAAACAATTGACCTACTCACCTACTTTAAATTCAATTATATATATGAATCAGTAAGAAGAAGTCAGTTTATTATAACAGTGGTAATTAAATACTACTGAATATTGAAGCACTTAACATTTTTGATAACAATCAGATAAACGGCCAATCAACGAGTCTGATTTTTTCGATCGATTAGTTATTTAAAAATACAATCATTGTAGCATTATAAAAAATAATTGTAAGATACAACCGACTATGTTAGCTGATGCTGCTCAGCACATCTACTGCTGGTGAATGCCACATATATGAGTGCCCAGTGGCGTAGCAATAAATTTCCGGGCCCTCGGGCAAGCAAATATACCGGGCCCCTCCCCCTCAACCTCTGCCGCTAACCAAGAATACAATTTCACAAGTTTCTGTATCTCCGCGAATTTATGTCTTTCTGCAAGTACAATGTTGTCTGATAAGACATAGTATTTTAATAGCTTACCTATTTAAAACTAATATTTTTTTAAGATACCTACGCGCCATCTCTTGTTAACATATTTTTAGCGAAAAAACATAAATTCATTTTATATTTCTACACAACTTTTCAAACAAAATTTTATGGGCGTATTGTCGGTATTTGACAAATATATATTAATGTTACTTTTTTTGTTATTTATCAGGAAAAAATATGCTCAAAACTATAAGAGTTGCACATTTTTTTCTTATTAGTTTTGCTTAATGATTTTATTCAACGATTTCAGGCCCCCAAACAGCCCAGGCAGTAGCTACGCCTCTTTGAGTAACCATACTTTACTCGAGGCAATATGAATTATTCAGAATTTAAGGTATAAATAAACGAATGAAACGTCTTGTTGACATTTTGGTACAAGCCTCAAGTGCAGGGCAATCGCGGTATATTTTAGGTAAATTTCAATCAAAATACTATAATATATAGAAAAGATAGTGCAAAGGGTCTCATGTGCAGTTCTTTAGCCCACCCGGTCCAAAAGAAAAAAGTAAAAGACACGTTTTTACACGCGTACGAAATCTACTTGATTCTTACGGAATGTACTGGAAGGAAATTTTTGATATACTTGACCGCGTTTTATAGATCTTATATCTAACCCAAAAAAATATTAGTTGCATATATTTACAATGTATTCACCATTGATCTTGATAGAAGTGTCCTCTTAGTGTGCGGGATCGGGTAGAGTAATAATAATCTCATTATGTGACCATAGTGTTTATTCTACGATGCTTGTATACAATTTACAAGTCAATAGATAATATAACATTAGATGTGTTCTGTACAACGGTTCGGAGACGAGAGAGCGCGCCGACCGCGGAACGATATTTTATCCTTTTCACTCGCGCGTCATCTTGTCAACTTACGCGCGTCTCGCATTGATTCCATAGATACATCACAATATATATATATATTTGTTTATTATTATGACCCATATATACAGAATGAGACACGATGAGATAAATCTCAGTACCATGTACATTTGTTGAGATTTTGTTATGTTGATAAACTCAGAGATCGGCTTGAAATTGTTAATTTATAAATTTATTAAATATGAATTAAATATATTAATTATAAAGATATACATATAAAATCAATTCTATCGAAAAATATTGTTGTTGCGCCACCGGGATTCAAACCTGGATCTCTTTCCTAACCGGGGAAGGTGCTTTATCCAACTAAGCTACAGCGACAATATTTTTAGCGACAATTTTCGACCCTATATGTTACCTTTTTGATATTAATACATTTAATCGTTCCATCATTTGACAGAGCCATCTACCTTATTTTTACAGAATCTCAAATACCTTTGAATAAACTGATAGCAGACGCCAGAATTATCAATTCATTTTTATTAAATTTTGGACAATATCACAGACCTATGTTCTGAATAATTACAACTTCACAATAAGAATGTGTTCTCCTAAATAAAAAAATAAAAATTTATTAAAGCTTATTTTTAATAAACTTTACATTATGGTTTTTATTCAATTTAATATAAATTGTTTGAACTTTTTTTTAAACACTTTATACGCTCATAAAGTGGTTAAAAATAAAGTTTTAAATGTGTGAGTTTGGAACACGATTGTGTGAATTTACGATAATAAATGTACTGCCGTAACTTACGTCAGAATATGGATAACGTGTTTGTTTCTAATTTCCTCCTTGTGATAATATTATTATTAAATGTGAACCTATTTAGATCGGCCATTACGGATGATTTACACAGATACTCAATTAGCTTTAACAAGCGCCCCCGCGCCTGTACCGACCCGTTAATTATGATTTCCTCGCTGAATATTTTTCATCAGCTCGGCCGAATATCTTCCAGCGGCACCCCCGATAGGAATTTAAGGTCAGTCAAAGTAACATTTTGGAATTGCGCAAACGCGAGGTCGGCCCATGGTCGACTCAGTCACGATGCCGTACAGGTATCTGCGTGTATATAAAAATAAACATACTATTGCGATTGAGAACATGTGAGCGGTTGAAAATCTGCTCGACACGAATCACGTATCACATTGTACATGTGTTTTCGTAAACAGATACTAATAGGAAGATCAGAAGTTAAATGCTAATGTCTGATGTTGGGGATCTCCAGATATGGAGGTTGTGGAAGTGATGAGTAATGAGACCATCATCGATATTTAAATTCCTATAAGAGATAAAATTCACGATATGAAATTTTGTTCAGTTGTTTTATGTAAATTTCGATACAACTTTAACATATTGCAGACGCAACTTTCTGAAAGTTTTCATGCGCTTTCTTCACAACCAGGGGACTCCGAAACCACCCTATGGTAAAAAAATTATTTGTATGCATATAGAGGGTATATCAATAAAATATATACAAATAAGACAGGAGTTCCAAAATCTTTCATAATGTCAAAAAGTGGTGATATCGACTGGCCTCCTTGATCACCTGATTTGACGGCTTCCGGCTATTTTCTGTGAGGTTACTTAAAGGAAGGGTCTACGCCAATAAGCCAACAATAATTCTGATTCTACAGGACAATATTCGAAATTAAATTGCTGAAATAACACGCGAAGTTTGCGAGAATATTGTGAAAAATATGGTTAAAGGAGCACCCATTTATGCCGCTACTAGAGGCGGCCACTTGGCCGATATAATATTCCATACAATTATGTATGGAATAGTGATGGGTAACTAAGTAGGAAAAAGGATTTGGTTATTTAAAATTCAGTTCATTTTTTAGTTATTGAAAAACAACATCGGCCTGGAACATAATATTCAGTCTGTATTTTGTATAGATGTAGTTTTCGGATAATAGAATTGCCGGATATCAGAATCAAAATCTCAGAAGACTAATATGATCACTATAACTTACGTCTACTCTACTTTTAAAATTGACTATCTATTAACAAATGCCAAATTTTAATGGGAAAAAAATATGAAATTTTTAATTCTGGTGTCTCTTGTGATAAATTACATAATCACTTGCAGCAATTGTAATTTCTACCTTGATTTGGCTCCGAGCCTTCAGTACATGAAGTGAGTATATATGGATAAACAATACTCCAAATTGAGCCCTTAGTGCGAGAGCTATTCTCCTGGGAGAATACAATATGTATTTAATTAGTGTTCCGCCTTTCGTACGTGGCATTTAAATGCTATTATGGAAAATGGGAGTTTGGTGAATTTTTTTCTCAAATTTAAACAATGATATTTTAATACATTTTTTTAAATACAACATTCGCTTCCAGCGGTAAAAATAGATGTCTCATGTATAAAACGTACGTAGATGAAATTTGGCGACTTTTGTGTGGGTCATCGTAGTTTAATAGGTTAAGCTCTCTGCCAGCAATTTAAAGTTCCGGATTCGAATCCCAGTTATAACTATATTTTTTTCAATTAATAGATTTTTTCTGCGTATGTTTCTAAATTTTTTTCAGTGATAAATCGTGGTTCATGCGAATAATAAATTTTATTGAGATAAATAAATGAACGATAAATTACAGTCATGAATAAATTCAGATTATTTACTCTTTAAAAACCGTACAACTGACAACCTGTTAATTATATCTGATTGTACCTACGTGAATTACCTACATGATTCTAAATTAAATTTATGAAACAAATTATTTATAATTAAAAAAGGCAGTGAATTTTTGACTCGAAAATAACAATTATTTTCTTCTTTCTTTGTTATGAAATTAAATTTTAAATATGAATTAAATATATTAATTAGAAAGATATACATATAAAATCAATTTTATCGAAAAACATTTTTGTTGCACTACCGGGATTCGAACCTGGATCTCTTTCCTAACCGGGGAAGGTGCATTATCCAACTATGCTACAGCGACAATATTTTTAGCGACAATTTTCGAACCTATATGTAACCTTTTTTAATATCACAGACCTATGTTCTGAATAATTACAACTTCACAATAAGAATGTGTTCTCCTAAATTAAATTTTAACTTTCAATCATATTAATATATTTTTCTTGTCAAGTTGTAATTTTTCAGAATAAAGTTCTGTGGTAAAAATGTTCTTAGGTTTACATTAAAAACGCCAGGGCTGATGATAGACCCTCCAATAGAATCCAAAACGTCGGTCAGAAAGGTCGAATATATATGGCAGATTAGCCCAGGAAACTGTACACCAAAGAAAGTTCTGTGCTCCTGTGATCCCGGTAGCAATCAGATATTTTTTCGATAAATAGATTTTTTCTGATCTTTATAATTGATTTATTTAATCTATACATTAATACTTATTAATTATGGTTACATCTAAATACATGGGTTGTTTTGTTGAGAGGAACTGATGCGAGAGTAATCATTCTTGTAACAGTTCCGGGAAAGAATGTGTATTGCCCAATACCCTTTCTTACCCCTTCGATTATATGGTTCCCTTTTCACGGTATCATCCACCTCTTTTCCTGTCACTCACTCCCGCTTTAACACCCAACGCTAATGTATAATTTCCCATATTCTGTAACATTAAATTAGTATCATGTATACCCTGCAGAAGGAATGGTGGCTCCCAAACCGGTTGGTGTTAGCAAAAATAAAGTGGTGTTTAAACAAAATGAATGGTTTTTTATTATATTTATAATGAATTACCACAAAGTTATAGCGGAATACAACTGTATTAATATTTTTATTTAATAAAACATAAAATTATTTCTAAAAATGCCAAATGTTCTGCCATCAATGTATCATAATCGCTAAAGAATTTGTAAATAAAAAATATGGCCTTTACATCGAATGAAAATTATTTTCCGAACCACCCAGGCATAACTACAAAATCTAAACCTAATAAAACGTGACCGAAAACAATGCAAAAGGCATAAAAAATGACAGTGATCTATATACGTCTTGCTTTTGATTAATTGCTTTTTAATTATTTATCCTGCGTACACAATAGTCAGACAACTTGAACATGTCTACATCGCTGGTGCCGTGTGTACCAGCTCCTTCATTTGAAACGCAGGTAGATACCTGATACTCGTGCTCTGATGTAGATATTTGCAGTCCTCAGTTTAATTGTAATTCCGCTGCTGCGCAATCTGTTTGATTCGTCCAACAACGCTGATGCAGACGTTGAAAATGACTACTCTTAATTGGTATTGCCGGCTAGTGATTTTAAATAAAAAATAATTAAAATATATTTCTATTAAGTATTTAATTGAGACTAGATTTCTCTGATTCGATTGTTAAAAAAAAAGAAATGGTAAAGGGATATGAACTGAGCCCTCTTGTTTCCGACATATGTAATATTTTTTTGGGGGGACCCTGATATCTCAGCTTAATTTGTCAGCCAGCCTCATAAGCCATATTGTACCATAATAGCGGCTATTTAAAAAAAATTATAACTCCGTTAATATTGCTCCTAGCACAAAAATGGCCAACGGTAATGGTATCTACCAACACAGTATCATGAAACGGGAATAATTCCTGATTCTTGGCAGATAGGGATTTTTTACTTATTTATTTTAAATCTATACCATTTCTACATGTTATTCTTTTTTACTGTGCCTTACTTGGTAGATAGATATATACAATAAAATAAAATAATAAAATCCGTGTTGAGACAGGCAATGTTTCGAAGCGTAATACATTTATTTTTATTACAATGCAAATATAAGATTTAGTAAATAATAAAATACTAGAGTATTATCTAATGGATTTTATGATGTGAACATTTAAAAAAAGTATATTTAACAATATACAATAAACATTGTATTTAAAGTTACGTCGTCGACATTCGCTACTGACTTTATTTCCAAGATTGAACCGAGTTATGCCAGACGTATTATTGTGAAATGATTTTCAATTTAACATTTTTTCGAATAAAACCTTATTTTCGTTCATCGAACTGAACAACGCAAAAAATATATTTCTTAAAATAAAATTATACAATAACCTTTGTGGTAATAATAATGTGAGTTTTATATTTATTAATTTTTTACGAGACTCACGTGACTAAGTACAAAGTTTATTAAACATGTTACCACAATATTTTTGCAATAAATATTAAAATCTTTTTTTTTTCAATTTCTCTGCCAATTCAGTCTGTAAATTTTTGAATAATTTGCTAGTAAAGAGTGGTTTTTTTTAAGAGGTTTGTTTTTCACATTGGCAACACTTTTTCCAGCGACAGCTAATTTGTGCTCAGTTTGGTTTGCCATTTCACCATGAATAGACTTACGCCAGAACAACGCTTGCAAATTGTGCAGATTTATTTTAAAATCGGTGGTTCAGTTCGCAAAACTTACCGTGAGCTACGTCCATTTTACGGTCGACATAATCGTCCATCTGACCAAGTAATTTGGATAACCGTGGATCGTTTTCGCACCATGCATACTCTAATTGATAATGCGCATCCGCAGAGACATACAGTACGTACTGAAGAAGTTACTGTTTCTTCAAAAATGATGCCGACCAGAATGTTACAGTCAATGGAGAGCGCCATAGATCCATGATTACCGACTTTTTCGTTCCCCAATTGAATGGCATTAATGTGGAAGAACAGTGGTTTCAACAAGACGGCGCAACATACCACACAGCGCGCGCCACAATCAAGTTATTGAAGTATACTTTCGATGAGCGCATAATTCACGTAATGAACTTGTGAATTGGCCTCCAACATCGTGTAATTTAACATCTTTGGATTATTTTCTTTGGGGATATGTGAATTGGCTAGTCTACACCGATAAACCAGAGACGATATTGTTGTCGATATATGACCCCAGCTGCTCCAAAAAATGGTCGAAAATTGGTATTTCGTATTGCGCTTTATTTGAGCCAGCCGCGACGCCCATATGCGCGATATCATATTTAAACACTAATGGCATAAAATTATCTTTCCAACATAGACAATACCATGGCCACGGTTTTTATGTGTTTTATTTCATTTTAAAATTCTAAACCTCTAAAAAAACATCATTTATTTATTTTTCAAGCATAATTAATCGGTACACTGATAAAATATACTTAAATGTGGTTCATTTCATGTGCTTTGATAGCAGAGAAAGGTTAAATTATTTTCTTATTTTGCAGTAGAAAAGTAATTTAATTATATTGGACCAACTCCTGTGACGAGGGAAACTTTAACATGCACCTCTAAACATTTATAGACTTGTCTAGACATGATCCACAAACACAAATATAATATGATACACTTAATAAAAACATTTATTTGAATGTCTCTAAAACCGGTATTAGTTACAATGATATTTTTTCAGAAAAACCTATAATCTTCTGAAGACAAATATCTACCCATTTATTTTTAGCTGCTGTAAAATAACTAACTTCTATTTCAAATTACATTGTTCAGTCTGATTCAAAGTTAAACGGATTTATTTGAACACAGTTCGCAGTTGGTACATAGTCGTATTTTTAGATACAATTTTAATTTACTGGAATAATTTTAAACGTAAAGGAAACTAAGTATTTACATATCTGGTCACCACAAGCTAAACAAAAAACAATTAAAATGAGACTTGTTAAAAGTAAAATAAATTGCAAATGTAATAAAATTGAAAAAGTGGAGCAATATAAATATTTAGGTTTAGTAATTAATTTAAATAATTGCTGGAAACCGCATATATATATATATATTTTTTTTTTAATTAAAAAAATATATATGAGTACACAGAATACATGTGACATCAATATTCTTACTATTTTCAAACTAAACTAAACGCGTATACTATGAAAATAGGACTAACTTTCTGGTCTCCTGGAACGAGGCGCTAACCCTCGACCACTAGATCAGCATCTTAACCAATACACTACCATTGATAATATTTGTAAGAAACTGAGATCCATGTTAAGTACATTTTATATGTTAAGGTTATGCACTTCTCAGGCCACACTGTACTCGCTGTACTTTGCGATGGTCGACTCGGTTACCAGTTATAGAGTGAGTAACTATGAACTAACTTATAATACATATATTGATAAAATTAAATAGTTACAATTAAGATTTTTAAAACATATAGTAGATAGATGTAGTAGAGAAGTTCTTGTATAAAGATGATTATTTATTTAAAACATTTACAATATGCCAAATCATACCAGTTGACAAAAAGTAATATATAGTATAATATTAGAATAGTTGATAAATAATGTAAATATAAATACTGATTGTCGGATGAGAGTGCAGATCGCGTACAATATGTACGATGAGGGAACTAGAGAATGTGTCATGCCGCGAATATTTAAGAAAATCAATAAAGACATTAAATATTATGAAAATTAAAGAGACCCAATGACCACCCTGAAATATAAAGTGAAAAAACATATTCTCATTTATTTATTGTATTTTTCAATTGTTAATGATAAAAATAATTAATTACCATGTGAAGGGCAATCCTTGCCGTAAAACTGTTTTTCAGTTTGCCAAATATTTAAAATTATGATATATATATATATATATATGTATGTATGTAATAAAATTGAATTTTTTTTTTTTTAAATGTCAGTGGCATTGTGTTAATTTTTTATTAATTTATTTAGAAATATTATAATGTGTACAAATGTGTATATTCATAAATAAATATTATCAATATACGTGCTTCCTCTCTATAGGAGATAAATCTCATGCTTACAAAGTAAATCTACTAAAAGATCGATGATCGAAAATCTAGTCGAAGATCGTTTACATTGCGATATTAATCGAGTTGAAAATATAATTAGATAATATAATAATACCCTCTATTAATTGTATAATAGATATTGGTTATAAATTATTTTCAAAACAGAGAAAAAATAAAGCATTTAAAAACAAATAAATACAAAAAAAAATAAGTTAATGAAAAATTCACTAATATTTTAATTACTTTAATAAAATTCACATTCTATTCACACTAATAAAGTCAAATCTAAAATTGTCACATTCAGTTATATGTCTTTTTAATTTATAAAGTAGCATCTACACACAAGTAGTCAAGAATGTTTGCTTCACCACAGGCATAATCCATTTTATTAAATAGAGATGCGCACACAAAATACTATCAAAATGTCAAACTAAGAGCTTGTGCTGCGGAAATAAAACTACTTGATAGTTTACCGCGATGAAGTTCGAAAAATTACTAGGCAAGTGTCTTCCTACTAGACCAATAAGTACATCATTAAACAATCATTAGAAATAATGGATCATATTTTTGTTTATTATCTTTGTTTTATTAACCACTTAATTGAGTTTAAATACATCATAAATATCATTGAGTTAGGTACTAAATTTATTTTTTTAAATAATATATGTTTTAGTTAGTTATAACATCCTGAAGAAGAAAATGGTATTTTTCGAAACCGGTAGATGTATTTAAACTCAATTAAGTGGTTAATAAAACAAAGATAATAAATAAAAATATGAATTTTAACCACAAAGTTCATATTGCTAATTTTAAAAGTATAATAATGGATCTATTTTTGACTTTCCCGAAGAAAGATCTGTTAGCTTCTAGTCGACAACTAAAAATTAAACATTAATGTCTTGTTACATAAATGTTTTGTTTAATTTAACGTGTTTCATATTTGTAGCTAACATAATTTATAAATTATTTATTTTACACCTTTATTTTATTAATGTTCAAGTACCATACACAATAGATACTTTTACCACTTGACTAAGACACTAGTCTAAGAACACTAGTAGCAGCAACAGGTATACCACACCTCCACGCTATCTTGTCGAAATTATCTACAAAACATATTATTTAGTTAGCTATGCTAACAATTCCATTGTTGAAATATCGCACACGTTCATATTTGTATATTATAACATGAGCTATCACCAAAAGGTATAGTTTGTTAATACCACTAAAGATTCGTGAGTAACATTTTCACTAACCCGCCTTTCATTCATTCCTGACAAATACCTCGTTCAATTGAGTAAGACCAGTTAAATTCATGATACTTTGTACAAAGGGAACTTGCTATATGTTTTATGCGACTTTTTTAGTAGAGTAAGATTTTACTGTTGAGAACACAAACATGCGTCCTTCAACACGAGAGAAATAACTACTCAGAACAAATGTTGTAAAAAAATCATTACTAAACATTCATCGCACATTCACGAGGCGAGTATTAGACTAAAATTACACCCTTGAACCCACGATTTATTAGAAAAAAAATCAGAATGTAATACTCAACTAGGATCTAGAACTAGTTTAGTCAATTTAGACGTAATTATAGTAGTTAACATAAGAATTTTTACATCCTCATTGACTAACTATGCAAACTATGCAATGGCGTCTCAGACATATGAAATATTATCATACGCGACGTGTTTGTTTGATCGCTAAAGGCCAAATCGAGAGTTCGAGTTACGTTCTGGGATGTGACCATTGTTCGGCAGTTGTAACCATATTTATGTGACATTTTATATTCCATTTCACCATCATCAGCCAATGCCAATTCATTGTATCCACAAGTTTCTAACTCTGGTGCCCTACTGGCCAGTGGTGAATTCATATGTCGCAATTGCGAGGAGCCCCGTCATCCAAAGGGCAGAGACCCCGTAATGCATTATAAATAATTACAAACAACACAAAAATACTAGCAGATACTATTGTGCCCGGCTGGCGTGAGTATTTATGACTTCGTGTGCGCTCGGGAACTTTAGGCTCCAGATATATTATAATTTATAGTTTCTGCCAACCTTGATACAGACTTCGATCTAGTGAGATGAGCAGGAACAAATGAAAAAAAACATGTTTGTTGAATGTGCATTGGCTCCAATCAAAACGATTCGAAGATCGATGACGTACATGATGCAATTTGGTGTAAGGTATTGGATACCCTAATATTCATCTGAATGAACCACTGAATTTATTAAAGTTACGTTATCGAGCCCGACCAAATGCAGCTGGTCGCGTCTGTATTATTGTTGCACGACGTGGGTACTCTGTGTCTTTATGGCTGATGGGAGTTGACACTAGTACCGCATTACTCGGTGCGTTCAGTATCGCTGCGTGGTATCTAAATGATGAGAGTGGAGGCGATGACCTTCCACACATGTAATAATTAATTAAAATAGACATTATGGCGTTGTATTGTGATATTATCATTTTGTTTCAAATCAAGGAGCCCTCAAAATCTCCAATGAGACAAGCACCCTACACCATGGGTAGTACCACCACTGGAGTACTTGATTCGTTCAACGATCACCTGTTACCATATTCATACGGAACGAGACCTGACCTGGACGCTGCATCAAGAGCGACACGGAAGCTCCAAATGATATAACGAAGTATGGAAAGATGCACGGTGGGTTACGCTAGAAGAGATCTTATACACAACCAAACAAAAGTTGAATACGTTATCAGGATTACTAAAAAGTTTAAATGGTAATGGGTGGGTCAAGTGGCCAGAGTATTCCATTTAGGTATGCAACACTACTTATAAAGAAATATAAAAAATCATAACATTTTTTAGAGATATTATACAACTTTAATATGCTTCTTTCGTCAGAAAAGTTGAGCGAATACCTAAATGTACACCAATTAGTTTTTTAATTAAATTTAAAAATATGGCAGTTGGCAATTAAAATGTTAATTGAATGTAATTTAGCAATTATTCAACAAACTTGCACCACTAAATCGTTTTTCTAGATGACAACTGGAACTCAAGATAACCAGGTGATTATATGAATTAGTCGACACGATAATTCGGCGACAGCCTGGCCAACATTCAATTATATCTGGTCGACAAAACTACTCGGCGACAAATTGACAAAAATGAATTTAATAAATAATAAAAGTAATTTATAAAACGTTAAAATTAATAAATATTTTATTCATATATTACTTATAAACCTACTTAGGAATATCATTATCTAACTTCAATATTGAATTAAATAACATTAAACAAATAGCACTTAATAACGGATACAATACAGAATTTATAGACATGATTTAAAAAATGAATTAAAATTATATATTACAAATCAATTTTTATATAGCTCACAGATAAAACATAACAATAATAATAAATATTGCCGTGGGATTTTATTCATAAATAAATTTTCATATCAAATATCTAAACACCTACTACAAAACATTACACCGGCATTTTATACAAATAATAATATAGGATAGGAAAATTACTCATAAATTGAATAATTCCGGTGTTTACAAACTTAGTTGTAAAGTTTATACTGCTATTTATAGTTTATACAGTCGAAATTTCAACATCAAAGTCAAAGAGCATTTAAGATGTTTAAATGGTAATAGTTTTTCTGAATTTTTCAATAATTAATTAAAAAATAATCATAGTTTCTATAAAAATTTGGAATTGTCCTTTACATATAAACAATATCGGTCTCAAATTAAATAATTAAAAATCATTAGCGTGTAAAATTTATCATTAATAACCAACTAAATTTAACCCATAAGTCATATTCTTTAAAAATTCCTAAAAATTGTTTCCAATAATTTAGTATCATTAAGTCAATTTCCACATCTTTCACATTTATGTTGGATACTAATTATATTATATAAATAATAATTATTTAATTTGACATGTGTTTTTTAATCAGTTTATTTGACATCCTGATGTGGTAAATTTTTGGTATTAAATTTAACTGATAAACGTGGTTAGAAACAAAGTTATAAATAATTTATATTAAAACGAATAAAAACAACAATGTAAAGTTTGCAATAAATATTTAAAATATAAATATTTTTGTATATTATTATAACCTTTGTTCCTACAATGTATTGAAATTTATGCGCATATTTTCTTTAAATAAGTACGGTTCCAAATAATTCAATAATATAAATATTATAAATGATTAAGTACTCTTACAGTACGTCTGACGATATGGAAAGCAGATTGATGATTAATAGTAAAAAAAACTTTTTGGCACTTAAAATTTTATACACGGCTGTAGTTCGTAACAACTTTAAATAACAATTTAGTCTCCATTCTATAAAGTTCAGTTAAAACTAGAAAGGATTCAACATATTTTTTTAAGTTCATCTTCAAACTATGTATACCCATTGAACAAATGAATTATGATTTTCTAATGAGCTTTCTAAATTTAACTTAATACAAATTATTACAGTAACGCACCCACACAAATACTTCACAGACATGGAAACGATTTTGGTTATGTCGATGTATTCTGATGTTCAATGCTTAAATGTAAGAGTGATGTTTTTGACACTGTATTGAGACAGGTATAATAGATAGCAATAGCAATAGCAATACCAATAGCAATAGCAATTGCAATAGCAATAGCAATTGCAATAGCAATAGAAATAGCAATAGCAATAGCAATAGAAATAGTAATAGCAATAGAAATAGCAATAGCAATAGAAATAGAAATATCAAATAATAATAATGATGCACTATTTCTTATAACGGAGGGCAAAGAATTCCACACTTTGGGCCTGCCACCGCAAATGCCCGTTCACTAAATTTAGACATCTAACAACGGTTGGCCGGTACTACAATAAATATATATAAGAAAATAACAGTTTACAAATTTTTTTAACTCTTTATTAATACTGACTTCTTACAAATTTTAACAGAGGTCACAATTTAAAAAAATATTAATATAAAAATTTGATTTTAATAATTTATAAATAATGAAGAATAATGTAAATAACAATGAAAATTAAATTTGTTACATTTAACCGCAACAATATTACAATAAAAAGATTTTGTGTAAATTAAGTCATTTGCAATTAACCTCAGCAATATTATAAAAATAACATTAGAAATTAAGTTATTAACATTTTAACACAATGACACAATAAATAAAATATAGTCATTTACATTTAACTGTGAAAATATTACTCGTCTTTGAACTCTTTTCAAATCACTAACCCCATCGGCAGCTTCATTAGACATGAACTTGTATACGTTGAATAATATTTCACGCGCTTACACCTCGAAGTGCTCGTCCGCGTCCCAAAGAAGACGATGAAGACATTATGTAAATATTAAAAATTCCGTAACTCTCGATTAGGTTGAGTGTACTCATACTAAAAAGCAATCGGAAGCGTCCAGAGCGCACAAACTCCTTGAAGGACAAGGGATGACTAATTAAAATGAGAGCTAATTGGTGACACACTGGATTAGACCACACTCCTGCCCCAAATACGTTTCTGCGCAAATTTTTGAAAGCACAAACATAGACTGATCGTATTCTACAAGCCTGACATTCATTGTCTTGAAAATACTGCGGACATTTCATATTTTGTACATAGAACATAGAATTTTTCGCCATAACTATCCGTCATTTAATTTCTGGCTCGCAGCTACCATCGTCAGTAATTATGGACCCGAGATATTTAAAATCCTTGACAATTTTAAGGTAGGTTTTAGTGATAGAATGTTATATATAATATGTACTTCTCGTGTATTGCATTTAAAATCAATTTTCATATATTAGCTGCATGCACATGTGTACTTTTATTTTGTAATAACCCGTTAGGGCATAGAGACAAAGCTATTTTTTATCATATTTAATGGAAAATATATGGAAGTATGGGGTAATTACAAGTATTCTAGTATAATATGTTAAAAAACATTTTACAGATAAATAATATTACTTAAAAATAATTTCAAAACAAAATGTGCTGTTTAAAAGAGGAATAAATGAATTATCAAATTTGGTCCATATATGGCGATGGTGTAGTGATACTCGAAGCGAGTCCACATACTAACATATATACAACTTTCAAAAAATGTATAAATATGAAGATTGAGGGGTGAGAATGTATAAAGTGATCACTTAAGCCACCCGAAGACGGGTCGTAAGCCCTGTAATTACCCCATACTTTCATATATTTTCCATTAAATATAATAAAAAATAGCTTTGTCTCTATGAGATATCTGATATTTGTTTAATAATAGTGCCTTTGTAGGTAAAAATCCAGTAATTGTGTATTCTTGGACATATTCAAATATTGCTAAATAGTAAATTGACTGTCGAGTAGCATTTGTCGACCGCCTTCCTCACTGCAGAGGTTACTACGCGTTAACTTTCACGACTTTAATAACATTGTATAAAATTTACGATCTAAATTACGACTCGCATTATTATTTTTGATTCCGAACCTGCGTTCGCGACGTTCTTCGCTTAATAAACGCACACCTCCCATAATAACCTCGATATGTATTGTAATAAAACACAGCAATAAGGTCAACAACTGAACCATCAACGGTCCATCGGTGCCTGCAAAAGGAACTGTCTGCAGAGAGCATAATAGGGAGATAAGAAATCAGATTAAATTTAATAACATAATGAAACACACACATAATGCCGGCAATTTTACAACATAATACACGATAGAAACTGATATCTGTGATATATTATATATAACATAAACATTGTACTGATCGACTCAGTGGCGTAACAACAAAAATCGTGCCCCAATGCAGAATGAAAAAAAGGGATCTCCAAGTAAGTATTCTGTATAATTAATACGAATATTAGTACTACGTGATTTTTCCATCAAATAGTGAGAACAAAATTAATCTATTATCTCTTGATATTTACACTTTCATTAAAAATATATATCTAAGTGTTTTATAAAATGTACTCGTTTCGCTTTACGGCGATGGTCTGGTCCCTAACCCGGTATACTAGCGCGACACTACTATATATCAATAATATTTTAATAGTGGTTTCGTGATAGACGTAAAAAACTTTTTTTTTTAATATTATAATTCTTCATGTGGATTACTATTAACGATGTAAAATGTATTTATACTATACAATATCAATGCCAAATGGATCATTAGTCGTGATCATTTATGACAGAGTAAAGAATTAAGAAATAAGGAAAGAATGTAAAGCTAAGATTAAAAAAGGATCACCGATGAATGAGGAGAGAATGTTAAGAAAGGTATATGACGCAAGCGTTGATGGCACCAGAAGTAGAGTACGTCCGCCTGTTAGAAGTCTCAATAATCGTCGAGCTTGTATGATAAGATGTATGAATGTGGATGAGGCGAGAAATGTGTGTCAGGATAGAAGAGTGTGGCGCTCTATCCTCTCTTCCTATCCCCGCGCGGAAACGTTGTGATGGTAAGTAAGTAAGTAAGGAACATTTTGGGCCCCCATTTAACGTGGGCCCCAATGCACTCGGCTGTATTGGCATGGTTACGCCACGGGATGGGCTAAAACTATCGTGAAACTACTGTGGCAGTAAATAAATGTTAAAAAAATACTTTTGTCGTTTACTTTTAACATCATACATGCACGCATTGTTTCAATTGCATACATGAACATAAGAAAGAATTGTTGCGGATTCTAACACAATGTGATACTGATTAATAAAACAGACACGTTAACAATTTAATGACCCAATAGATGGATGAAATTTATATGAGATTATTGAGTCGACACGACAATCTCTGATACGATAAATTTAACTCCCGTGAGATTATTTGGAGACAACTCTCGAATTTCATAGTCCACCGAGTCTCAGAGATTCGCCGACATGCGCCTCACTTCGCGCGAGTTGTGCGTCATGCGTCAAATGTCAGTCTATTGACCATTGATATTGCGTTCGTCAGTTGGATGTATTTGAATCTCCCCATTAGCAGTTAAAACTGAATAAATTTTTGTAATTTAATGCCTTTGTTTGTCTAACTTTTCAGAATAAATCATTGTAAGTATCTATGGTTCTAGATGACGTTTACTCTCACGTTGCAAGTTAATTTGAACGTCGTGTACACGAGTTTGAGTGTTTGTACCTTTCTACCGATCTCAGAGTTTATCTCTAGATCATACTCTCAACACGCGTACATAATACTGAGACTTATCTCAACTAAATCTCAGAGATTTATATTATCGTGTCTCATTCTATGGACACGAGCCATAATAGTTAGAAAATCTTATAAAATCTAAGGCGTCTCTGGTCGGGATGAGCAAAAATCTAGCCCCCGAGGACGCTGTGGGAAATTCCCACCTCCACGCAGTTACCCAATGGCACATCATTTCACGCTCGTCCTCCGATACAGCGTTATGTGACAAAAAATTTCGCAGGAAGTGAATACAAAGCAGGCCTACAAAATATTTTATTATGTGTCTTAAATCAGGAGAATATGAGATGACAAATGAAGAAATACTAGATAAAATAAAAATGACTGAAGAGGAAAATGAATAAATAAATAAGAAAATGGATGCACAACATCTACTCAAAAAATATAAGAAGAAAGAATCGAAGGAAAATGACAAAAATGGTAGTCCAAAGTCCAGACAGAAATACATAAACCAAATAATGGCAAAGGGAAACGTAACTTCCCTCCACCGGCTATGACGTGGAACAGAGACAATTGAAGAAAGCTACACCGACCACCAACTATTACGATGTTCTTAAATAGAATAAAAAAATGTAATCATTATTTTAGCTGGTTTTATGTCGTCTAGCAGTTTATTTTGTAAGTTTTTATGGTATTCCCTCGAAAATTAATGTTAAATGTCAACTCTCTTGTTTTGTACATTTTCATTTAACGTGTCGAAATTTTATTAATTAATGATCCGAAATAGTGTCTGCAATATTTTTGACACGTCACCCGCAGAAAGGATAATAACCAGAAACCTGCTGACTGGAAATGTGAAAAAGGACAATCTCTATATGGCACGATCCCTTTCGAGGACATCAAAAGGTCACATCACAATGCAGAGGTCATGTTTCTCGGTAATGAGCTTACAGCTAATTAAGCATGTCTATAAAAAACAAAAAGATACTACGAAGTCAGTCTTTTATGTAATATATAATCATGAATAATAAATATTTATAGCATTCAATTTGCATAAATTTAACAGTTTAATGATTGTCATGTTCCTTGCTCCTCAAATCCTCGCATTTTGTCTTCGAATTGTTTAGTATTTTATGGCCGGTCTTCGGATCTTTGACAACCTGAAATTCGTCAATTTTATGACGGCGGTAAAAAGCGAAACAGCCCAGCACGTTCCGTCGACAAAGCAGCGACAATCTGAAATATTGTCGGGACTTACGACGTCATCCATAGTTATCTGTTCTTTTTTACATGTATCTGTGACTTCACAATACATTTTAATAAACAAATAAAATAAAAATGTAATTTTATTAACATATTGTATAATCCTTCTTGCTGTATATGATAAACCTTACTTTCAGCGATTCAACCATTTTTATATTTGTT
Source organism: Eubasilissa splendida (assembly GCA_031772225.1). NCBI lineage: Eukaryota > Metazoa > Arthropoda > Insecta > Trichoptera > Phryganeidae > Eubasilissa > Eubasilissa splendida. The sequence goes on along the minus strand of CM062858.1, from coordinate 24,539,176 downwards.
ACTTTTATTTGCACCACATACTGTAAATGTTCAATTGATTAAAATAGTCATTTTCAAAATTTATCAACCCCTGCTTAATTCGCTCTTTATTGTGAAATTGTCCACTTCGCACATCTAGCTCTAAGAACAGGTGATAATCGATTGGAAAAATATCGGAAGAATATGAGGGGTGAGATAGCATTTCCCATTCAAACGCACAATTTTTTCCCCGTGTGGATTTTCCCATCTTGCAGTATGAGGTATTCATTGCATTATTTTGCAAGAATTTCACATTCTTCTGATTAACTTAATTTGCTCATCTTCCATGATTTTCTTCATTGATGTTGTACCCAATTCGTAAGACACACTTTCGGCGCGTCTTTTGATTCAACCACGACCACTGTTATTGACACCTTTCTGCTTCCAATTTCCCATTCATACCGTTCCTAATGCTCGTCTTGTCAGTGTGAATTGTGACTTTGACATCGGTAGACGTTAACTTGACCGATATTTATTCGATCTTGACATCGCGATAGCATTAGCGGTGTGGACTTTTCAGTTCCAGTGCACCAGCACTGTATTTTGTGATAATGTGTTTTGATCACGTATTATTTGTGTGCCGTGGGTAAACTTGTGATATCGCCGTATTCAATTGGGATCGAAGATCGGCTCATCCGCGTGCCATTTGCGTGATCTTGGCGGCGACTGCCATATATGGTACAAGGTAAGGTGAGCAGTTCTTCCGAATCCAGATCCCCGAAATTCACCGGTCCTTCGACTAGAACCCCTATCCCCTCACCGACCTCATCCTGTACCAAGTTTTCTCTAAACTGACAAATTTCTGTGCTATATGATACGCATTAACACGCGGACTCGACATACATGGAGCTTAACAAAAACCGCACGATCTTTTTTAGTCACCCGATAGAATAACAGCCTACTGAATTGAGTCTGTGAGCCATGATCGCCTCAAGAAGATCCCTCAACTACTCCCTGATCTGAGCCAGTTCTCGCCAGAAGTCAACCCCGAGAACATCCATCCAACGGAGTCACAGTTTCCCAATGAACCGTCTTCCCTCTAGTCTGGAAAGTATCGTGAAGACTCTTCCATCCCCAAACATGGATGCTCGGCCTGTTGTTGAATTTTCATGAACTTGACGTCATAAACTTCGAGATTGTAACGACAACGCCAAATAATATTTTCACGAATCGGCCCAAAGAACTGTCTCGGGATTCAGCGCTCAAATATTATTATACCGTATATAAGTTTATTACGATAATAACAATGAATATTCATGTAAACTTGCGTACATGTTATTTGATAAAACGTTTACAGTATAGAATAAAAAATAATTTGAGAACCTCCTCGTGTATTCAAAATGCTCAGATAAATAATATGCGAGTGCCTTATTAGCATTTATGCCCCGGTCTTCTCGAAAAGCAGTTTAGGTAGGTACCTGCATTTTCTTCGCTCGGTTCCTTATCGTCGGTACGTACTGCCGATTTTATGAGCCCTTTGAGATATTACGCGACCGCGCGCCGGACCGCCGGCCAAGAACATCGGCGGCCAGTTTAATAATTCAACCCGCCATGAATGAACATGGCCGTTCACTTGGATTTTTCCTACAAAGCAGAATATTAGCCGAGAAATCTAATAAATAAAGCAAAGCACCGCCGCGCCGTCTGCGCCATATTTACAGACACTAAAGTCTAGAATATCAGTTTTACAACTTTCTTTGGGAATGGAGTACACGATAACACTGCCATCTAACGGCCTACCCTCGCACTAATTCATAAATAACGATAGACATTTCCGCATTGTGTGAATCGATGCGGGTAATAATAATTGTAATTGGATTATTCTCGGAAATAGTATAATCGGCAAAGGTTTGAATCACCGCTCTAAGCCGATGTTTCGTTATTTGCCTATAAATTAGGAGCCATCATAATTCACGGACGTGTTCAATGTTTTTATTATGAAATATTGTTTTATGAACGTGTATTTAGTCATTAGTACGTTTTATTCGATTAGCACAATTAATTATTTCAGAGAATTAATAAAGTTTCTTCATATCGGAAGTGTCAACACTAATGTATGTCTTTTGAAACGTGAACACTGTGCAGAAGACTCATCAAGGTTCTAGAAAGTCATTATCATTAATGATTCAGAAGGATCCTGAAAATAAAATAGCAATACAAGTGGACATATTGCAGTGTCAGAATCCACAGGTTGGAAGTCAGCTCCCATCAAATTTAATTTTAAGTATTGATAATAATGACTTATAAATCAGCAAGAATATTCTAATGTTGTAAATAACACCAGCCAAGAAACCTATATATTCAATAAAATTCACCCTGGTAGTTAAAAATAATATTATTTATTTATTATTATTATACACGCCCTATTCAGGTATTATTAACATAATTTGTAAAATAACAGAAAATCTCATCAGAAGTGCAATACACAAAGAAAAAAATTATATAACGTCAGCATGTTTTTTCGTAATCAAAATTAAAAATAAATATAAAATGTGAAGCAAAGCAATTTATTCGTCACCATTGAGTTGAGACACAAAAAATTGTAATAATGTAGTCCTATAAAGAGTTAAATTTACAGCAAAAATGTCCATTACCTCTGCATATTCGTTCCCTAAAGAATGCAATCTGGGAACTGCGGAGTTAGCTAATGCACGTGTTCTGACATTATCACTGTAATAGAACAATGAATTGTGTCTCGATGATCTCAATGGTGCGTGAAAGTCTGGGGGCAATCTGTTATACCATTGATGATCCTGCATATAAATATAATATAAGGTCGGTCACCGTACGTACGTCTCACTGATAATTTTAACAATTTCAGACGGCTAAGAAGATAATCATAATTGATATATCCTCACAGCGTATATTTAATTTAAAATTAATGAATCTTAAAAACTATTTTGTAGGTTCGAGTATGTCTTTTAAAAAGCAACAATAATTTTGGTATAAATTTAAATGTTACTTTATACTCATGATGTTTCAGAAATATATTATTTTAAATAAAGTTCTTTCTTCTTTCGTCTTTCATGTCAGTATTGACATATAGTAGCCTCAATCAGATGAGATTCGATTCGTAAAGTATCTCCACAAGTCACGGTCCAGGGTTTTCTCTCCAATCAAATCATTAGAGCCTTGATGTACGGTCGTGTTTCATTCAATATATATTATATGTTTAAATTTCCTTACATTCATCTGCCCGTCCGCACGTTTCGTATAGTAGAAATATAAAACAAACAAGATCGACTGTCAATTCCTTAACATAGAATTGTGCATTTACCGCGAAATAAAATATATTTTTTTAATTTAATTTTAAAAATCCCATAACTGCTGACGTATTATTTCTAATTTGCTGACTATTGAAAGTTGTGTATTTAAAAAAAAGATTTATTTTTCACAATACTCTTTTAATAACTATAATTTGCATTTATTCAGATAATTAATAGATTCCCCAATGTGTGAGTGTAGTGCCGAGGAGGAAACCCTTGACCATATCTTTTTTGCCTGTCCATTGCGGAGTAATCTCGTCAATGATAATTTTCAACTCCCGGTTAACTTGTGTCATCTTCTTTCCCTTAACTCGCCACATTTAATCTATATAGTAGCACATTTTTTAAACGACAATGGTATTGACTTGTAATATAATATTTCTTATTCTATAATATTATTGTACTTTTTTAATAAAATAAAGTTTTAACTTGTTTAATGGCATAAATCACTCTTGAAGGGTAGATTGCTTGTTTAAAAGAAGAAGAAGAACAATAATGTGTTTATTGCAGCATGATCGGGTTGTTTATACTTGACCCGATTCACGATAAAAATAATACATACAATATAAGACATTCAATTTAAACAAAATAATTATGAAAAGATATATATATATAAATGTTATGAAAAGAAAAGCAAAAAAGATGAAGTTCACATATATAGGTATGTAAACAAAATATTAATACTAAATTTAAGTCACGACTATTATTGTATCTGTAGCTACTCTTCAGTCTTAATATAAAAACTTTAATTCATTTTTAAAAATTGTTTCACATACCTGATTTATTTATATATACGTTTCAAGGTGAAAATTTCGGCATAAAATCTAACATTTACTTAAGATAACATTAATACGATTAAACAGTAAATTACGGAAAAAGATAACTACATCATGAATTTAATTTCTTTCTAAGATAAAATAATCAGCTTATAATATTAATGTTAATTTGTTTTATAAAACTTATATGCAGAATAAACGATGTAAAAAAAAACTGAAATAATGTAATAGTTTTGATATTTATTTTTAAAAAAATATAGAAATACATGAAATTAAACTAAGGAATTACATATATTCTATTAAAATAGGAGTATCTTGCTGATCTACTGAGACAGCATAAGACGAGTGTAGATTATGTAACCTTTTATTGTTTATTTTTGCTTCCATCATAATTATCATAATATTTATTATTATATTGAAATTATATATGTTTTAGATAAGCTAATATGATGATAATAAACAAAACGTAGAATATTATATACGCTTATAATCCAATGTACACCACGCATTTATAATTTTAACCGTTTTTGAAGATCTCGTAAATAATAAAGCATTTATATGTATTATCAGGTGTTATAATATAACGCAGATATCCGAAATATTAAATGAATTACAAAAATAATAATGAGAAATATTAATTAAATATATTAATTAGAAAGATATACATATAAAATCAATTTTATCGAAAAATATTGTTGTTGCGCCACCGGGATTCGAACCGGGGAGGTGCATTATCCAACTATGCTACAGCGACAATATTTTAAGCGACAAATTTTCGAACCTATATGTTACCTTTTTTGATATTAATACATTTAATCGTTCCACTATTTGAAATATCGCAGACCTATGTTATATCACAGACCAATATTCTGAATAATTACTTCACAATGAGAATGTGTTCTCCTAATATTAATTTACACATTAAAACTAATGCTTCGATCCTTGAACAAAGATATAATCTTTACTTTTTATTATTGTAATGCACAAATAGTTCGATTTACGGAAAAAAAGTGTTTATTTTAATACTCATAACTCCCTGATAATTTTGACATGTTTAACGGTTATATCAACGCATAGGGATATTTGACATGTCAAACGTCAACCGTGGTGTACGGATTTTAATATAAAGGGTAGGCCAACTTGGCTGAGTCTCTTAAAAAATGTATAACATTGTTGGGGTTTATTTTTAATTATATATTTTTTGCAGATAATAAAAAAATTATGAAAGTTTATAATGGCCACATACCCAGTGCAAGAGCGCGTTAAAATTATTGAATTTTATTATGTTTCGCGACGATCTATTTTCGGTGACCGGCTAATTTTAAAAAATGCAGAATTTTCTTGGCCTCCCCGTTCCCCAGATTTGACGGCGCCTGATTTCTTTTTGTGGGGCTGCTTGAAAGGCCGAGTTTACATAAACAAACCAGCTTCAATTCAGGAGCTTAAACAAAATATTCGTGTAGAAATAACAAATTTGGAGACAGAAACGTTACGTAATGTAATGCAAAATACTTTAGAAAGAGCAATTATTTGTCAACAAGAAAATGGAGGTCATTTAAATGGTGTTATTTTCCACATATAGATTTTTAAAAGTTAACAAAGTAGGTTTTTTTTTTAATAATAAATATTAAAATTACAAAAGTTATATGCATTTTACATCAGTCAGTCCAAGTTGGCCCACTCTGTATATTCGTGAGCAAAGTAAATTATAAACCCGGACAAATTCTTTTGTCAAATATACTCGTAGGTTTTCACTGACGTCAGATGATAATAGCATGACCCAGAAGAAATTCTATTATCAAATTCTTATTGTGTTGACTTTTCCAAGTTTCAGTGATCGAACGTCAAGTTAGTTGGCGAGGGTGTTCAATATTTTGTTGTTTTCGAATGTATTTATGCTGGAGTAAAACCTTGATTTTTTATCACAGCGATAAGAGAATTAATTCTAACAAATAAGATGAAGAATAATTGACCTAGTTTTATAAGATTATTTTATTACAATTTTTTTTTATATATATATTATACACAATCAGTGAACTTTTCCGTGATTTTACTTCACAAAAGGTGGAAGGAATAATAATAATAACGCGCTGCTGCTAGATATAAAAGGATGGATATGCAATTAGTTATCGATCGAGAACATATGGATGGTTAAAAATCCCTAAGGTATATAATGTTACTATATCAGCTCCACCACAGTTACATTGGTGTGGAATATTTCAATCATCTTCCCACATTCATTAGGAATGAAGTTAGTTACAAGATATACAAGTAATTTTATTAAATGTTTTTATGCACAACTAAAGTTACCCTATTATATTCAATCTTATTTCACAAAGTCACGTATCTCAGTTTTTATCTAATTTATTTTTCAAATTGTTGATATATTTAACATAAATTTTCCTTATACTCACTGATTTTGATATATTATCCTTTTTCTTTATTTAAATTATAATGTTTTATTTAACGGTTATTGTTGGAACTGAAATTTCAATATGTTACTTTAAAATAAAATAATTTGTGTTTATAATCACTGCGTCGTAATTACAATGTGATTGTATGATTATTATTTGATTGATAACTGTAATTATTTGTTATTCAGAGAGTAATCACTGGTACACTAAAATTTAAACCTCCAATTGTTAAACTACTCTTATCAATCATAGTTGCGATTGCACACTAATGATAATAATCAATCACAATCGCGGTGTTTCTAATCACTGCATAAAGAAAGTTAAAAAGTGTTTTAATTAAATCATTAAAACTACATAAAGACTTTAGAAAGTAGGAAATATAACATTATCAAAAATATTTGTAAATTGAATAGAAATTGGTGACATTAGATAAATTGAAACACGATTCATATTATGAAATGAACGGATTTTAAATATGATATACCTAATTAACATTTATATATAAAAATAATTTATTTACGTATACGAATACTGTTGACCTGTATGGGACTGCATATACATTTTAGTGTTCATTTAAAATATTTATGGACGTTGATAATTTTAAATTTGTAATCTAAAATGTATACATAAATATTAATTGGATTCAAATAAAATTGTTTACCCTCTTTCGTGTGGTGTGGGTACGAACTAAAAAGAAAATATAAAGAATATCTTATTTGCTCGTGAAGGTTTCTATCCGTTCGTATACTTTCAAGACACTTCCGAGAGTACGTAATAAGACTCTCGGGTGTTGGCTTTCGCCCTAACACTAGGGCTCCCATACGAGTTATGGAACCTTAACACTAGGGCTCCCTCGCGAGTTATGGAGGTGGGCTGGGTCGGTACCAATACTCCTCTTGAAATCTGTATCAAATGAATAAAGTCCCCAAGCCCTCACACATCACGTACTTTACTTTTGCGACCTTTGAAAGCCCCTTACGACGGGCTCTAGTTGGATCAAAACGGGTGGCATTATTGATTTTAAAATATATTGTATTTTGTGATGGTTTAATAATTTTAAAAATACATAAAAGATTTTCACTTCTTCAATAATTGCAACATTTTATATTAAGAAAACACTTTATTTATATCACCGTTTATTAAGGAGTACTTGAGATGACTAAATATCAGGGGCGTGCAGTGCATACAAGCAAAAAAGTTGTGTATTACTAAAAATTCTGAGAAACTAATATAATTTAAATAATTGGGTTAACACAAACAGAAACATTATTTTACAATTAGCACCATCTGTGTACCAGTAGAAACATTAATTGTTTAGTTTTAAAAACTACCACGACAACTCACCGCTGTACCCATAGCGCTCTTGTGTATTCGCCGCATCGAGCTATTCACATTATTCTGTTCTGTTTTTAAATTAGTAAATTATTCAAGTCATATAATTGGCTATTGAAAATTCTTTTCGGTAGATCCGTTTTATATGGAGACATTACCTATGCTGTTTTTAATAGAATAACATAAGATATGCATATAACTGTGTGTATATCATTGAAGTGTCCACTTCCTTTTTTACTAATTTGCGAATTTTACAATCTTATTGTTTTTAACGTGTTGGTTTCATGATTGTTCTATAAATTTGGTGCATGGATTGATTTTTGATTTGGGAAAAACAAAAAGCAAATCGCAGAACTATTTCCTACTTTAACTTTCAATAAAAATAATTATTTCCTTTAGTTATTACGTGAAGGATTTTCAAACAATAAGTGAATAGTGTTCTTGAAAACGTCCATACATTTTTATATGGGTAAGAAGGTTTTATTTTACGTTAAAACTTTAAAAATACTATTAATAGTACTCTAAAATTACAAATAAATACATAGTATGGTCGTATAAACGACGAAATTATTTTGTCTAAAGACGTTAAACAAAAATACAAATGTCGTACTACATATACTATATATGATTGTATAATTTCGTTGGTAACAGCATAACCTAAATCTATACCTACTGCACGCCATTGCTAAATAGCAACAACTATTCTAAATTCGCCAATCATCTTTCGGAAACAAACTATTTTTTGACATTAACAAGGGATTAGAAATTTTACATACAAATACAGGTATAGTTAGATAAATTAGAAATTTTAGAAATAAGAAAAAGTGTTATTAGCAAATTAAACATTATAAATAATCAAATCCTTTTTGTAAATAACCATTTTGCAAATTTCTTTTCACAGTAGTTCTTAATTTGTTACACACCCTTCCCACCCCCTCTTTCTTATCCTCTTCTACCCTTTACATTTACAGTTTTGTTTATGTCTATACTTGCAATTTTAATGTATCTTGAAAAAGGGACCATCGGCCCCGAAACATGTTGAGTTATTAATAAACAGTGGTATAAACAAAGTGTTTTCTTATTATTAACATAAAAGATTCACTCCTTGATGTAGGGTTTTCTGGGCTGTGTCTCTACCCTCTCTGACCGACGTTTCGGATATCATTGCAGCGTCTATCATCAGCGATATCAGCCATGAGAAATCAAAGAAAATCGACATGAAAATAATTCTCACCGTTTGTACTTTAATAACTTAAGGTATATATGTTTGCACATTTCCAATTAAATAAATCTATAGTCACTTGACTAGATATGAAAAAAGAACGCCCATTGGACATTTATTCAATTAATCAATTGAGCTTTGCGTATCCAAACTATGTAGGTATCTACTTTTTTAATATTTTTATTTGATAATAATTTATAACGATAACAGCTCTGCTGTGTAATTTTAAAATATACTTTTTTCCTGTCTTTTAAACCAAATTTTGCATAGTTACTCTTTAGAACCCTGCACAAAGCATAGGGACACATCCCCTACTTTAGCTACCCCACCCCAATCTGACTATTTTAAATTATGACTAAATTTAAAAAAAGATTGTGAAGCTAGGGGCTAGAGTATTTATACAATGTACGATAACTATGTTTACTTACATGTTTTTTTTTTTAAATTAAATTTAGTAAGTCTAATTATAATAAATATAATATGATACAGCTTCAACAGTGATTTGTATCAAACAGTTTGAAAATGACCTTAACCGCCGAAACAGCTGTAACTATAATAATGCTTACGCAAACTCACAGAACTCAATAATAATATTTATTATAATTTGACTTTTAAATTTAATTAAAAATAAACATGGTGTGCTACAAATTAAACACAATAACAATGCAACAACACAACACAAAAAATCTTAGATGAATCAGTCATATATCAGACATATTTCTCATTTATAAATAACGTAATATTTTTTAAATCCACACGGTGATTCTTGATGCGATATAGTCTATTTTTTAGACTTCAAACAATATTATAAATGCGTGAAGCTGGAAATCTAATTAAAAGTTTCTCCGACCTACAAACTTTACAAATCAAATTAAATTATAAATACGATCTTCTTTGAAAGTTGGTCGCTTCCCATTTCACACTTTTGGTTTCCAATAGGCACTTACAGGACATGGAACTTTTGTATAAGTTAAGTTTTCCGTTCTTCCAATGTTGATATTGACAGTAAAGATCAAACAAAGTCTTCAAATTCTCGGTTTTATTAGAAATATTTTGGTGAATTTATTTCACTTTTAATGTCGGAATATTGTTTTAAAAAATCAACGTGTTAAATTTCCGACATTGATAATTTTACAGGATATTAATTAATTATTGAATGTGTAATTAACAGTATGCAAATGGCTTTCATACAAATTATTAATATATTTAATAACAAGCGGACGCTTTAAAACGAGTTGCAGGAATATGCAGGCATGGCAATATTAATTCAATTTTCTTTTATTTATTGGTAAACACTTATATTGTGCGGTATTTTTCACATTTTAAATTTGTATATCATTCAAATTTAATGTGTCCAACTTTTTATAGGCGGTTTAAATTAATTTTATAAACCAAGTCTTAAACTATTTTCAGGAGTATTAGAAATATTATAAAATATAATATTCAAGTTAAATATAAATTGGGGTGGCTAAAAGATTTGCGGCGATAATATTATATGGATCTATACTTTTAAAATTAGCAATATTATCTTTGTGGTTAAAATTCATATTTTTATTTATTATCTTTGTTTTATTAACCAATAAATTGATTTTAAAACAATTTTGCATATAAACGGTGTTGGTCACAAATTAAATAATTTGGAATCGTTAGAGATAAATAAAGCGTGTAAAACTAATCAAAAAATTATAAACAACCAACTAAATTTAACTACGAGTCCCATTCTAAAATTTTTTCCTAAAAATTATTCGAGTAAATTTGTATTAAGTAACGATTTGAGTTAGGTACTAAAAATTTTTTTTTTTTGTAAAATAGATTTATTAAAAATAGATTCTGACAAAGAAACAATATTATAGGTTTTAGTTAGTTATGACATCCTGAAGAAGAAAATGGTATTTTTCGAAACCGGTAGATGTATTTAAACTCAATTTAGTGGTTAATAAAACAAAGATAATAAATAAAAATATTATATAGATCTTTTAGTGAAAAATACTGTAATTAGATAAAACTAGGATAATTACACAAAAATAATTTTTAAAAATGGTATGTTTTACATACAGTCGAACTTGGTTATAATGAGCTCGGGTAAAGCGAGTTCACGGCTATAGAAAGCAAAAACTCTTTGATATTTTAGTTTACGCAAGATTTCATACAAAAGTGAACTGTTATAACGAGCTTGCCTCTCGGTTATACCGAACAAATAATATGGCCAACACATGAATATTTGTGTGTTCTCGATATTCTCGAAAAATGAAAGCAATCAAAGTGAATGAAGTGTGGGACACGCTGACCGGCCGCGTCACCGACCGTCGGGTCATATAATTGATGACATTACTTAAGATTTCCGGCCGCCGAAAACTTTGACCACGTTGACGCTCGCAACCTATTATTGAGCATCAAACAAAAGTGCCGAAAATGCTATTTTACAATGTCATTCCCTTTTTACATTTGTGTTTTTTTCTAATTTCAAATTTATTATTAAATCGTTTGTTAGCATCGGCAGTGTTGTATTAACAATTTGACATTGACTTTTCAACATTTGATTGTTACACACACATGTCTACTAACATAAGAAAGTGTCTCGCGATTTGTGATGAAATCAAAATCATTTGTGAATTAGAACACAGCGTGAAAAAATTTTTCATTGTCTTCTTCAACTGTTTCAACATTATTGAAAAATAAGGATGTTTACTTGTCGCCATTTGAAAACAACATCACGGAAACAAACAAAAAAAAATTGAAAATGCCATCTTAATGATGTTAAAGTGCCAGATTTGCATACGAAGAAGTGCCAGATTTGCTATTTATGAGCCAATTTTAAAGGCACAAGAGGAAAAATTCGCAATACAGTTCAGGAAAAATGATTTTACGTATAGCAACGGTTGGTTGGATATAATGAGAAATGGCTATAACGAGCAAACTTAGTCCGTCCTCTCATGCTCGTTATAACCAAGTTCCACTGTATGTATATCTATATATATAACATAAAAACTATTTGGTGGTCTGTGCATAAAAACACATTTTATTTGTGAAGTTGTAATAATTAATAATTACTACTCATAATGTAACATTAATAAAACTTGCATTGAATAAAATAGTTGGTAATATAAATAGTTAAATGAAGGATATAAAGAACAAATATATCTTTCGAAAAAATATATTTGCCACCGAGACTTGAACCCAGAACTTTCTATAGAATACTTTGCCGATTAGATATATTTTCACAAATTAGATATATTATGTATATATTTACATATGCACACACTAGATAAATTGAAGAATATGACTGGATTGTCATTAATTTCTATTGTCTATGTCTTTTTTTCTCATAATAATAATCATTTAATTTTTAAATAGTAATAAAACAATCCGTATATGTCAGAAACAGGATGTGTACTATTCTATTTTCTTTGCCTGTCATTTTAACATGTACATATTATAAGTGAATTTTAAACTTTTGGTTTGATAAAAGAATTCTTATTAATATATGTATATTTTTTTATTTAGTTATAAAAATTTTCTTACATTTAGTATACAATACTTCATAAAATATAAGAAAAAATTAAATTACATCGTATATCACTTAGCATTAAATAGTTATAAATACATAAGAAAATAAACACGTGAAATTATCAGTTTTTAAACTTCGATACATGTTCTGCCCTTAACCTACAAAAAGTAGCAAAACTAGTTGCTTCCATTACATTTGCTGGCAGTTCATTGAACAATTTGAAACCTTTATAGTATAAACTATTTAGTGTTCCTGCCAGATTTGTTTGTGGAAGTCTAAAATTCAACTGACTTTTTGTAGGATAAGTGTGGATCTCAAAATTATATTTTTTATTTTTATTCATGTATGATGGCAATAATCGATTTTTACTTTTGTATATCAATATGAGAACATTTTGTATAATTGTATGCTTAGTTGTCATTAATTTTAGTTTTTTTAGCATATAATTTACTCTTATATATATATTACATCTTTAAATTGCTCTGTTTTGAATTATTACAATTTTTTTCTTCTCAGCTTCATTTCCCAAAAATAGTTCTATTGAACAATATCCTATATGCGGAGTAACAATGGAATTGTAAACAAATTGCTATGTTTTTAAGTTAAGTTTCTTTCTGATTCTGCTTAAAAGCCCAACTTTTAGCAGTTTGGTCCCATCCAATAATAAATAAAGTCATAAAATAAATAATCCATAAATACCATACATTTTCTTGACGGTTTTACTTGCTTAGAGTTTTCAAAATGGGTGTCTCACGTTCATAAAAAAAGTTTCCCGTGCCACCTCACAGATGGTTTCATTAATCCTCCAGCTTTACCAGGAGCCCAGCGGGAAGAGGAGGGCACTAGAAAAGTTTTTCCGGGACCCCGGCCAAGTTCCGGTCTATTCATAATCTCTGGGCTCTGAAAAAACATAATTCGTTATCCCCGTAATCAATCACCGTACAAAATCGCGAGGTGAAGGGACGTATTCGCGGTCTAATATTCTCCAGGTAATACGCCATAATTTAAGCTCATAAAAATACCTTTCATTTTGATATTCGGGAATTACCAGTTTCTGTGAAGAGGAAGGCAGTAATTATAAACCGATAGAAAATTTTCATTTTCATTTGAAAACCTAAAAGGAATATTTTCGTTATGTTGTAATGAAAAATAAATTAAAACATTTCTCCATGAAAACAAGTTTGATTAATTACAATTGTTTATATTCCAGCTCTGTACCTGGAAAATAAGGATGTGCACATTATATATACAAAAAAAACCTATACGCAACAAGAATTTGTGGGGAAAAAATATGATGTACCTTTCAATATATGGAATAGATTTCATTGCGATGTAATTTAGGTAATATTCCCTTCAATTTTTAAAGAAACACATCATTTTTACAATACATTACTTTCTTCGGATGCTACACACCTTAAACTACTTCGCCACCATTATTAATAAGGCACTTGTCATAACGGGGCACCATTTTTTGTATACCTTCGTCATAGAAAGACTCCGTCTGGGATGAAAACCATGTCTGTACTCCATCTTTGAGTTCATCATCGTCATCAAAACGCTTGCCACCAAGGAACCGCTTCAGAGGAAGGATAAATGGAAATCACTTGGCGCCAAATCAGGACAAAACAGGACACACTTGGCGATGAATGTCAGCTGGTTTCATGTTTCGTGCATTCGAGAAACGAATCATGGATCTATTGTCTTGAACATTTCAACCACTCAATACATGATGGCCACACTATGTGAATGTTTCTAACTTTGCATGTAGTGAATCAACATGTGAAGGAAATCATTTCACATGTGCAACATTGCAACCGCATCGCTATACCGGGAATATCCGGCAACGGTACTTACTTAAAAAATGCGCCTCGTAGAATAAGTTTTATTAGCGTTATATTTCCTTCAGTACACGGAATTAATAATGCCGTTATTCAAAGATTATGCGTCTTCTTTTTCTCTCTCTCTGTTATTCAATGTGCTCATGCTTGAGTATCGTTGTCATTTAATCTGCTTATACTGATTGCTTGCGCTCTTCGCGATCCTGGGTCTTGTTTAACGCGACATGTAGATACCAAAACTACAGTCATTTTTCGCATGCTATGCATTCATGGAGTAAAACTAGCAGTAAAAACCTTTTCTAGAAGCCTTATTCCTGGTTTAACACAACATTGGCTGACTATAGCTATCGCCCAAAACCTCCAAATTGGTAGGACCTCTATTTTTTTTAATAATTATTCTAGTTTTATCTAACTACAGTATTTTTTACTACGAGATCTATATAATATTATCGCAGAAAATCTTTAAAAAAATGATAATTTATATTTTATTTACATACAAAGGTAGGTAACTGTTAATTACAAAATTTTTCTATCGAAAACTATTGAAAATAAAAGATTTTTTTTTTAAATATTGTAATTAAAACGATGGTCGCCACTAATGAAAAAAAATAGATGCCTAACTGATAAGGTTACATATTAAATGGATTCTAAAGTCATTGTAAAGTAGCACCATAGCTTTTGATTAAAGCTGTCTACAAGCAATAGAATGGTCCAGGTTCGAGTCCCGGTGATAACTATGTAGATTTAATCTTTCCAAGTGACTCATCTAATTTGTTTTATGAATTACCAATTACCAATTTTAATTTTATAATTATTTTTACCACAGTGTTAGTCGTTGAAATGTCTTTCTGTCGTGCGCTAATTTCTTATAATGAGATATCTAAAATTAAATTGTTTACCTTTAACGTCAAATCTCTTAATAGCTTTGTATCTCGGGCCTCGTGTAGGGATGATTAACAATTAAACAGAATAGGCCTTAAGTTTTTTCACTTTTTAAATCGCGACATTTTCATCGCTTCTCCTGCTCCGTGGCCGTCCAATTTTCTTCTTATTTAGAGTTGAACCGGTCTCCTTGAACTTCTTGAGCAACGGTTTAATTAAATTAACACTCGGATATTGATTCACACTATGTAATCGGTAGTGAGCGCAAAACAGGCGCATAAGATTCGTTGTTTTTGTAAAATGATCCATTTTGATGTGATCCATTGCGATTAAATTTTCAAGCGCGCTGTCGCCCGTGTCTCTCTCCGCGCAAAAGCAATTTAAAAAGTATAAAAACTTACGACCGACCCTGTATTTTAGAGGGGTTTCTAAAATTGTTGACGCCAACAAAGAACCGAATCAATGTAGTTAATTTATAAAAAATGCGTTGCAAGTAATATTATTATATTCACTTTTTTATTATTCTTAAGAACATATCGTTGCTCGATTATTTATTAAACCAATGTAAATATACCACTGACAAAAGGTCAATGTTCTTTTTTAAAAAAAACTAAACTGCCACTGATATTTGAATCCGGGATCAAAAGACTGCTCTGTCAAACTAATATATTACTGTCATGGTAATTCCCGTCGGTGTTATGCTCTGTATAACACAATGGTAACATTAAGTAACCAGTGCAAAGCTACTTTAGGTAAATTTTGATAGAAATACTACCAATTTTTTGACGTAAATATCAAAGCACTTTCTTGACCAGGAGATCACGAGACCACCCTGCGTCGTCTGAGCTCATATGTATAATGTATATATGTTATAGTGAATCTGTATTACCAGTGAGAATATATCTTCACTGGTGAAAGTATATTTTCGCTAAGCCGGTCGGTGGATGTATATCTAACAATGAAGATACAAATTCACTGGTTACATTTAGTGAGTTTGTATTCGTTGACAAGCGAGAATACGCCGCGCGGAATTATTTAGCCTTAAGTGTCGATGTGTCGCCCTACAGCATGGCAACAGATAGTTTGGTGGCGGGGGTGGCGTTTACAACTGTCACTTTTATTCGCTTATAGTATTTTCATTTATATTAAATAAAATTATTTACTGCATAAACTACCGTGTTTATAATCTCAGCCATTTTTATTTCCTTTTCAACACATAGGTTAGAATATACATTTGCTAAAACCTGCTAGTGAAGTTATATTTCCACCAGTAGAAATATGGAAACGTATTCGGATATGATTTCACTGAAACGTCAGTGAAAATATATTCTCACTGGTAATACACATCCACATATACACAATAACTCCCCTAATTATTATCATATTTCTTTTAAATATTTAAAAACAATTAACCTCGATTAAATTTGTTGACCAGCCTTATCGAGCATTTTGTTTCAAAATGGCGGCTGTTCAAAATTTAAAAAAATCATGTCTGTTAATATTGATGTTAGACAAAAAAATTATAAAATATTCTTGAACATTAAACATCTATGTGATTACTGCAGTCTGTGCCGGAAGGGACTTTTTATAACCTGAACATTTCGTTTAATTATGAAATATCGTGTCACTGAAAAAATCATCTGTAATGGTCCACGACCGCAGTCACAACGGTGCGCCATACATCTCTTGAAAAAAACTGAAAAGACAAATCTCTTTTCAAAAAACTAAGCAACCACCGGAAGCGAGATTTTCCAGAAGAAAGATTTGTCTTATAGTAATTCAATTCTAACATTTGAAAAAATTTATTTCACGCGAAACGCTCATTTGGACGCGTCGCGTGAATCGGTATTGACGTAAGAGTCGCTCAACGTCAAACGCCGCTGTCATCGTAGTACGTTTACAAAATTCAGAATAAAAATTGTAACACATTTTGGTTTTCACCCATTCGAAAAGAAATCATTTTCTTCAAATTTCATTGAAATGTATGGGAGTTTTAGCACAGAATATATTTTTTTATAGACTCCCCCAGTAAAGAAACTTTCACAAAAACTGCGTTGAAAATAGCGCGTTAGATAATTGTGTAACATTTTTATTCTCACGTACGTTGGTTTGAAAAATTTTTTTTGGATGTGTCGCGTATCGATCTCGGTATCTCGCATATACTAAGCTGCCACTATATGATCTTACCTACGTACTCAGTGAGCTGCTGTGCCAAATTGACGTATAAGAATATAATGCTGATTTTTTTGTGTTTAAGTTGATTAATACTTATAATCAACATTATTATGTATTCATAAAAAGCTTAAACTTAAACGGCTATTTTCAGATATACAGTATATTCTTCAGCAATATAGTGGTGAGTATCTCTACATACAACGCGAGAGACCGCGATTCAGTTCCCCGCCGGAGAGTTGTTTTTTATTACGGTCTATGTCCACGGAATAGATTTTCGACTCAAGACAGTCTCCGTGAGATGCTTTGGAGACAACTCTCGGCTTTCGTATTCACCGTGTCTCAGAGATTCACCGCATCGCACCTTACTTCATGCTCGCACATTAAACGTCAAAAGTCATTGCCATTTTCGTCATTTGAGTGATTTTGAAACGCACTGAATGTTTGTAATTTAACGCCTTATGTTAATATTTAATGACTTATGTCTAACTTTTAGTTGTAGGAATTTATAGTAGTTTTCGGTGACGTCTATGTGCACGCATCACATTTCACTGTTAAAACGTGCGCCGTTCAATGGTTAGAGTTATTGTCTCTTTCTAACAATCTCAAGCTGATCTCAGAGTTTATCTCCAAAACTAAATCTTATCACATACTTACTTACCATCACGCCGCAGAGAGAATAGAGCGCAATATTCCTCTGTCCTGACACACAATTTTCGCCTCATCCATATTCATACATCTTACTTACGGAATGGATAGTTGTAGGGATCTATGGTAGTTTTAGGTGACGCTTATGTGACACAGATCATACGCTGTGTACAAAGGTTTGAGTTTTTGTCTCTTTCATACAATTTCAAACTGATCTTCGAGTTTATCTCCAGAACAAAATCTCATCACGTGCAGACGGTATTGAAATGTATCGCATCTAAATCTCTGAGATTATCTCCTTCTGTGGACACGGAATCTTATAATTTTCATATTTCTTTTAATCATAGTTTAATAACTGAATTTAACAGATAGCGAGCTACTAAAATTATGTACGTTAGCACTCTTGTTTTTCCAATATTCATATATACAGTTTGCAATAACGACAAACGTAAAATAATCTGCCGTGACCCTTGTTATTAACACATTTCCGCATCCAAATTCCCATCCATATATTTCTTAATGCTCTTCTTTGCAGTGTGAATTATAACCTTGACGTTAACAGACGTTAACTTGACCGATAGTAAAAGCAGATTATCCTGGGAGATACATTAGGCCAAAGACCTGTAAAAGTGCCAAAACGGTGTATAGATACATATCATTCGTCTGGAAAGACCCTAAAGTCAACTGTGAAAGCGACTCTGGACCAGGACTTGTATAGGTGCATTACGAACCAAAACTCATGTGATTGAGGTTACTAAGAGAGAGAGAGAGAGAAAGAGAGAGTAATATGTCATGGCATGAAGGAGAAAATAAAAAAAATACGCATGCGAAAATGGTGTGATACGTGTGACAGATATGAAACACATTTTTTTTATTTTCCATTCTATAGTATATCTTTATTAAGTACAGTGTTATTAAAAGTGATGGACTCAATTTCGTAACTATTAACTATATTCCAAACTGCAAACGTGTGACAAATATGAAGTAACTTACATTTGATAATACTCTCAAAAAGTTTATAAATACAGTTTATAAATGTTGAATGTGACCCGTTTTGTGTTACTGTTGAGTTCACCGCATCTGTGCTACGGTTCCGCAGGTCGGCCAGAGTTGTCGGTATAGGTGATTCATAAACTGCTTCTTTTACGAACCCTCACAAGAAAGATTCACAGGGCGTGGGATCAAGAGTTCTCGGGGGCCATAACTGAAGAACCAGGTCTTCAGAGGTAGTGAATCATTCCGAAAATCTTGACTGTTCGAGCACTCTAGCGGTCGTTTGCGCAACTATAAGCGATTCAAAACTTTCGGACCTTCTCTATCAATTTCTATGTAGATTATTCACATGCAACGTATAATTCAGGAAATATGTTAATATGAAATTGAGTCCATCATTTTGAATAATCCTGTACCATGTAACTATATACAATTGTAATAATTTGAATTAATTTGCTTTAATTAGAATTGATTAACTTTAAAAAAATATATTTCTACGCGAACACCTACATATTATAGTCTTAACACATTCTTCTTCACAGAAATATCCTCTGCTTTTAAATTACTTATGTATTATTTTCTCTGCGATATTTTTTTGTTTTATTTATATAATTACGGGTCTTTGGGCTGTAAAATATTTGCCAATGGAAGGATTATGTTTGGCAGAATGGTTGCCAGCATTTTATGAGAATACGGCACCCAGAAGAGCCAAATAAATGAAGAATTATAATAATATATAGTATAATAGTGTATATTGAATTAATCAGACCACATGCAGTTACTCAAAAAAAAATTATATGTAAAGGCAAGGGCAAGAATATTTTGATTTATTTAGGTAAATGACAAACATTTATAGACATGTAATCATAAATATGTGACCATTCTCTTGTTAATAATCCATTTATTTTATGAATTTGGTAATTTGGAAAGAATAATTAAAAAGAGAATGATAATAAATGATATACGACGCAGCTGTTAATGGCACCAGAAGTAAAATATCTACACAAAATACCCGGTCTGTC
Organism: Eubasilissa splendida; assembly: GCA_031772225.1. Taxonomy (NCBI): domain Eukaryota; kingdom Metazoa; phylum Arthropoda; class Insecta; order Trichoptera; family Phryganeidae; genus Eubasilissa; species Eubasilissa splendida. The sequence goes on along the minus strand of CM062858.1, from coordinate 24,519,085 downwards.
CAGATAAACCAGAAACCTGTTAGAAACGTTAACACGCATGCATGAAAGTATTTTGGGAGATGGTTAAATTAAATAAACACTATATTATATATATATTATTATATATAACCTTATTAGGTACCGAACCCATAAAATATTTTGTAACGAAGTCCCAAATACATGGATGCCATATCTGACATTTTGATCAATGATCGTGATACTCGAATTTAAAAATTTTGAAAACAATTCGTACATTTATTTTGTCAGAATGATGCGTGGAAAATTCTGCACGTATTAGTGGCGTGCAATACATAATTTGATTTCAATATTTGTTTTTGTGCTGTTCAATGTTCAATCACGATATGAGACTGTATTATTTCTAGCACCTTATTGATGTCACGATAAAAAATAATTATCTTAAAATATTATTAACCATTTCTCGCTTGTCATCAGCTTAAGTCTCCGTAGACAAGATTTGTCTTATCACTGCGGTGCCGGGTCGTTGTTCCGAGAACCCGTTATCTGTCAGTTACGTAACAAATGTTATTATTAATGATAATTTCATATTTGGTTCATTATAAAATAAACTATTATAGGAAAACGTTTTAAATTAAAACATTAATTTTTTTTAAGCCATGTATCCACGATAATATCTCAACGAGACTACGATCCCTGGTAGTCAGTAAAGTTACGTATGAATTGGATACGTCATTCTAATCCGCGAGCGAAACACATGCGACAATAATTCATAGGTCGCTTAACTCTGTACTGTTCTTCATGCTATTGTACACTCGAGTCGAATCTCTGAGAGAAGTCTCATTTGTGGAAACGACCCATTCATTAAGTTTCTTTTAGTTCATACCTCCTGTTCGATATTTATGACAGAACCAGATCGGCGTTCACCATGCGAATGTGGATATTCCATTAGGTTTACTATACCTATCTATCCCCCCCCCCCTCACTTTTCTGTGTGTGATCATGACTTGTGAACTGTCAAGAAGAGTGAATGTCCTGCTCGTGCTCGACACTGACTTGTAGTTATTGTAATATTATTCGTTTTTTTTTCATAGAAAGCAATCACTTTGTGGTTTGACATATTATATTAAATAAAATAACAATAACTTTGTATGAAACCACTTAATTTATTGTATATCGACCGGTTTCGCTTATCTCAAGCTTTATCATTCAACTTAATATCCATCAACACTGTATTTTCCCATTCCTTAATGTCCCATTTATCTATATATGTATTGTCTCTCTCTTTCGAATATAATTTATATTCTGTCTCTCTCTGTCACATGTAATTTTATATTCTATCTCCCTCTTTATGTATATATAAGTGCATTTTTCTTGTATTTATGATCAGTTTTAAATATGTCCTGATGAAGCTTGAGATAAGCGAAACCGACCGACGTACAATAAATTTCGTGGTTTCATACAAAGTTATTGATATTTTCTTTAATATAATATTATTAGTGCTATTGTTTTCGGTTTTCTCGCAGCGCATATCGAAACGACTACTTCGTGCTAATCATTGAAGAAGTATTCAGAAGTTCAGGAGAGTTGTTAATTGTGAGTTGTGAGTCGTGTTCTTCCTGGTTCTTGAGCCCTTATTGTTCTGTCCGTCTACCAAATTCCTATCACCCTTCCAACATCTCGTTGTGTAAACACTTCCACATTTTTTTATTTTGATTTTACTAACTAATCTAACAAAAAATATCTGATGGTAATGGTTATGTCGGTTTGTTTAAACAGGGGATTATGTTCCTTGTAAAATGTGATTTTTTATCACTAAGATTAAGATTTTTTATCACGAAACAAAATTTGGATAAGATGAAATTATTTGAAAAACTTTATTAGAAGATTTCTGTTCCCAAATACTCGTACATACATTATTGTCTTCCGATGTGTTTATTAATGTTTCTTTTTTTTTCTTTTTTTTTTAATTGTTAGTGTTTTGTAATTTTTATAGATGTATTTAAATAATACCACAACAGCACGAAAAAACCTGGCTACTATGACACAGACTGCAGTCTAGCAAAGTAGCCAGGATGATGCTGTATATACTCGTATCAGAGGTAGAGTCTACTCCGTCCCACACAATAAACTACGAGTATTTAATTACAATATAATTGTATCTTATGTTTATCATGTTATATTATAATATATTCACCTCTGTTACAACAAAAACATGTATGTCAATAAAGTCTAAATTTGGTTTTGTAACCAAAACTAAGACAACTCAAAAAAACAAGAATTTTGAGTTATTATTGTATTCGGATACGCTGTCATATACGCAACTAACTTAGCCCCAGTTCTCAAATAGTGTCACTTTAGGATACATATAACCTATAATGATATTTAGTTTCATAATTTTAGTAACAAAAAATTGAGAAAAATGTTTTTTTGTCTACTGAAAAATGACTTTTTGAGTTGTCTTAGTTTTGATCTAGATGTGCAAGCCTAATTAAAAATAAACTACTACCACATTATTAGTCTATAAATATTTCATCTAACATTAATTGTTTTAATCAATTAATATTAAAGTATATTTTTTAATACGGATAGTATCCTTAATAGCTACTATATATAATGCATATGAATATTTGTTAAAATCTTGTTTCTCGAGTCTCGGGAATTGAAAAAAGTCGAAAACACAGAATTCTTATATGGCATAAAGGTTTCTGTTTATTGTGTGGTATTTCTTTTAAATAATTATTTCACTGGACCTACATATATTTGTTTAGTATCTAAGTACCTGTAAATATTATTAAAAATTACAGCCCATTGTCATTTTAATTATCTATTGTTAGCTGACCGCCCATCATATAAGTTGTGTGTTAATAGAAATAAAATCTTATTTGAGTTAGTTAATTTATTTTAAACCGTGAGCAAAATTATTACATTATTAAGGAGAACACATTCTTATTGTGAAGTTGTAATTATTCAGAACATAGGTCTGTGATGTTTTGATAATTCTGGCGTCTGCCAGTCGGTTTACTCAAAGGTATTTGTGATTCCGTAAAAATAATGTAGATGGCTTTCAAAAATAATGGAACGACAGATGTATTAATTTGAAAAAGTGTAACATTTGCCATGAAAAATACTGGCGCTATAACACAATTAGTAGTGTACTTCCCCGGATTGGAAATAGAAATCCAGGTTCGAATCCCGGTAGCGCAAAAACAATATTTTTCGACAAAATTGTTTTTATATGTATATATTTATAATTAATACATTAAATGAGTATTTAAAAAATTATTACATTTTACAAGTGAAAAAGAAGGCCATCTCTTCCTCAGTAATAGACCATATCTACGTAATAAAATATATCTCAGTGATATAGTTGATAAGATATATATTCAAAAATCAACAGATCACAAAAACTATAAAAATATAACCACTGCACTACCAATGTGTACGGATGTGACGTAAAAATAGACGTTTATATATCTTAAGCTCTTTAATAATTAAACCTGTTATAAAATTCACGTGTAACTATTTTTCAAATAAAATTCGATATCAACATTATTTTTTTTTAAGAATATATAAATAATAAAGTGTATACAATATAAATTAATGCCTTCAATTCTAAGATAATTTCTTTACATACTTATTTGACAAGAGCCTAAAGATGGTAGAACCCTCGCTCAGTAATTGAGAGTAACCTATATAGATACTCGGCGCCTTCGAAAACTTTTTGATTTCAAAAAGGTTTGAAGGGGGCCAAAATCGATTCCGGTACTTACCGATAAAAAGTGAGTATTTTAAAATCTAAATATACGATGGATTGAAAAGGTATATACAACTTGCATGTTGACATCAAACAACTTCCATAACTTGAAATAGAACAAGAAAACTATTGTATGGATTAACACCATCTCTGGACTGTTACCTCAATCATTGATTAATAATATTTCTTAATTTATTGCGACACTTAAATACAATTTCTAACGTATATATTTTGTATATAGGAGATATATACAAATATGAAACACTTGTTTTTTTATTCTACTCGTTTAATTTACATGAGACGCGTTTCGCCTTATAAGTGCATTATCAATCTAACAATTTAACTCGACAACTTGTATTTATAACTATAATGGGGGACAGCTATACAATTTTATTTGCATGAAATGAAAAGGGACAATATTATTCATTAGAATTCTGAGAATATGCATACATTTTGTACGCTTATAATTATTCTAATTAACCGTTCAAATAAATTAAACGAGTAGAATAAAAAAAACAAGTTTTTTATTTTTCCAAGTGTGATTATGGAGTTTTACAAATTTACTTCAGAAATAATTAAAGTTAGTAGAAGACTTAGATGCACTTACCCCGACTCACCTTACATCTGAGTTTTATTTTAATCATTGAATTCTAAGCCTTCTAGTTATCTATTTACCTACACGCATCTCTCTAGCAGGCGCGGTCGCTTCATACATGCTTTAGATACTTCGTATCCCTTGTATTCTAGAATCAAAAAGCTATGGACTTTTTTTTTCTAGCAGAAAACAGCACCGCTGCAAATAAATTCGTATTGTCCTTTAGAGACCAGTCATAACGCACACTATAACACGGCGCGGTCACAGAGCGTATCGAAATACGTATACATTCTCAACTTTTAAACATTTATGATTCGCGTAAACACACCGATACCAGCAACAGTGGATTCTATTATTCTTTCCGTATTCACAAAGTTTGAAAGTATTCGACTATTCAGTTTCGCCTGTCAAGGTCTTCGAATACTGTATACGCATTCGTTAACAGCATCCAACGTACAAACGTAATTCATCATTTAAATAAATACCTAAAATAACATCGATACTTCACCAACGTGTTCTGACGCTGTAAACGAAAATAGTGAACTGTGCGAGTGTATAATTGAAACATTAATGCGTTAAAGTTTTGTCTCTCGACCATTGGCGGAAAAAAACACATTCTGGGGCATCCCTTCTACATAACGTCACCGACCGTCATTGCTCTCTAGTATGTTTATTATGTGTTATTCTACAAAATCATCACACCGTATAAAGAAATATCAGTTTGTCTACTTGGTTCGCTTCGACTCAATCAAGTATTCAATCCGGTACTGGTTTTACAGATAATTATTACGTAAGATAAAATTCATTTTGCTGTGCGCAGCACTATACAGCTCAGATTTGTGTAGCATTTATTCAACACCGTCTGTCTATTACTGACGTATTGATAACATTTTAAAGTTGAGTTTTATTTTTAATGAAGTGTGCTTACTGTCATATAACATTGTTATTGATGTCATCCGTGTCATAACGAGGATAAGGTAACATTCAATCATACATTTATTGTATCACAAATGTGAGCGTTAAAACACGTTATTCTACGACATGTACTGATTTCGTTTTTTTTATTTGGAATTTTAATATAAAAAACATCAAATCTGACATTCAACTTTTTCAATTATTATTATATAAAGATCAAATATTGCAGATAAAATAATTTAATTATCTTTATTTTACGAATTAATCAAATTAAAACTTTTAAATATGAATTAAATATATTAGTTATAAAGATATACAAATAAAATCAATTTTATCGAAAAATATTGTTGTTGGGCTTAGTTGGATAAAGCACCTCCCCCGGTTAGGGAAGAGATCCAGGTTCGAATCCCGGTAGCGCAAAAACAATATTTTTCGATAAAATTGATTTTATATGTATATCTTTATAATTAATATATTTAATTCATATTTAAAATATCACAGACCTATGTTCTGAATAATTACAACTTCACAATAAGAATGTGTTCTCCTAAAAAAAAAAAAAAATTAAAACTTGTAATTACTGTCGGAGTTTTTTTAATATTTGTTTTAATTGCGATTTGAAGGCTTTATAATTTTTTTCTGTTTTGATTTTATACGAGAGGGCATTAAAAGAAATTATACCTTGATAGGCGTAATGGTGTTGAGAAGCGGTAGTTTTAAATTTGGAGATTTCTTGCCACGGTCGGTTACTTATTTTTGTGGAAATTGTTGAATTGAAATGTGCGTTATTTTTGAAGATTTTATTTAAACTGAGAACCTTTAGAGAGTTAAATAGTTGTGATGTTGGAAATATTGATGGTTTTCGAAGGATAACTTTCAAAACTAGCCTCTGAACCTTTTCTACAAGTCCCTCCCCCCCCCCAACCGATTATATCGTATTGTAAGATTTGGAAAAATAATAGTAAATTGTTTTAATCATACTAGATGATAGGATACTTCTCAATCTAACGAATATGTAAATAATAAAAAAAATTTAATATATCTTTATTTAATAATTGTCATTTCAATTTAACTTCCATTATTAATTCTAATAGAGTGGCTTGTTGATGTAGTGGGTTAAGACGCTGGCCTAGTGATCTAATGGTATGAGGTTTGCACCTTGTTCCAGGGGACCAGCAAGTTGGTCTTATTTTTATAGTACAAGCGTTTAGCTTAGTTTGAAAATAGTAAGAATATTTATGTGACACGTATTCCATGTACGCATATAAAAAAACAAATAAACTTGCAGCCAACATATATAATTTTCTAACCGTGTCTTACAGTAACACAAAAAAACAAGATCTCTTCGTATAATTGCGTAGTAAAACGTTTATCGAATCAAACAATAAAAATATTTTAAATTTTCATTGATTTTTTAAATAAATTAAGGTTAAAAAAAATATTTCCTGTCATTATTGAAGGATTGTTTCTAGTATATAACACAATTTGGGTCATATATATCCGTATATTAAATATATATAAAATATTTAAAGTGTGTATTAATAATCAAAGGCTATATTTATGTATGTTATAGCTGGTAAACAGTTAAATTAAAATGTATTAATACTTATTTTTTCTGTTTCAAGACATTAAATATTTATTTGTTTTCATTTAAGCTACAGATTTATAAAAATTTGCTTATGTTTCTCCATTTCAATTAAAGTATCGATTATAAAAATTGGCATCTAACAATTCTGTATCTTTATTTGGATATATATACTATTCGAAACACTACTAACTTGCTTTCTTTAAATTGATATTATAAATTTGGTAATTTTCGATTTAACATACATTTTAAAGGTTAAGTTGAAATTTTTATTTCCAGAAAAATATATGTATTTCTATTATTTTTACAAAAGGCAACAATTTGATGATTATGTTTAGTTTTTTATCACCCTGATGAAGGAAAAGAATTTTTCCAAAACCGATTAGTTTTTTTTATGAAACTCAGGTGACTAAATCACAGTTTATTGTAAATACTAATTAAATGTATTAATTAGAAATATTATATATACATATAAAATCAATTTTATCGAAAAATATTGTTGTTGCGCTACCAGAATGGATCTCTTTCTAAACCAGGGAAGGTGCATTATCTAACTATGCTACACTTTTTCAAATTAATACATCTATTGTTCCATTATTTGAAAGCCATCTATTTTACTTCTACGGAATCTCAAATACCTTTGAGTAAACCGATAGCAGACGCCAGAATTAACAATTCATTTTTATTAAATTTTGAACACATTGATACAACGTATATATTATTAAAAAGAACACATTCTTATTGTGAAGAGAAACAACAATTTTTTTCGATAAAATTGATTTTATGTGTGTATCTTTCTAAATAATACATTTAATTAGTATTTAAAATATCGCAGACCAATGTTCTGAATAATTACAACTTCACAATAAGAATGTGTTCTCCTTAATAAAGTTTATTGTATTAATGAATTATATTAAAAACGTCTAATCATAATGTTTTTATAGTAAATATAAAATATATTTTTCTATACTCGGTGCAGCGGATCTTTAAGGTTCAAGGACGACTTAACAGCCGCTTCATCATAATTGAAAAGGTATAATCTTGTTGTATCATTTATCATATGATCAGCCAGTCCACCACTTCTGTGGGTGGTCAAGAAGTCTTTTTAAATGCCCCTTTAAATGTTTTGAAGTTGCATCAAACCTTCCGTAAAATTTTGTGTTGCCTGCTTCTTGCGGAACGCGCGGGAATAATATTTGTTCACTTACCGCCTTGACTAGATATGTGTAATTATCTTTCTTTCATGGTCAAGTTCCACCTCCCACCCGACTTCACAAAATGACATATGAACATAATTTGACATGATATGAATTTAAACATTATAATATACATAAATAACATTATATTTATTGATAGAAACGTTACAAAACTATTATCAAGGAACCTTCAACTAAGGTTAATAATAATAAATATGTTAGCAAAAACAATCATATTTTATAAATGATATAATTTAGTGTAGTTATAACGCGCGTTTATGGAATGAGACACGATGAAACAAATCAGAGATTTTAGAGAACAATCTCTACATGTAATGATACCGTGGAAACAACACGGAAAAAACTGTCAAAAAAAAACTGTAACACAGACAGTAGTCTAGCAAAGTAGTCAGGAGAATGCTTTATATTATATATCAGAGGTGGATACCTACTGCATCCCACGCAGTCAACTAATAAGTGTATGTTGTATGTTCATTTCTGATGCATGAAAAATTTATGTTAAACAAATCGCACACCTAGATCAAAACTAAGACAACTCAAAAAGACATTTTTCAGTAGACAAAAAAATAAATACATTTTTCTCTATTTTTTGTTACTAATATATGTAATGAAACTAAATAATATTTTAAGTCATAAACGTATCCTAGAATGACACTATTTGAGAACTGTGACTAAGTTAATTGCGTATATGACAGAGTATCCGAATACAATTAAAACTAAAAATTCTTGGTTTTTTGAGTTGTCTTAGTTTTCATCTAGGTGTGCGAAATGTCAAATACTAAAATAAATGTAGATTTCAAGTTAAATTCAGAGATCAGCTTGACTGTGGTAAAAAGAGATAAAAACTTAATCCCGTGTAAGTTTTATTGAATAGTTTACTATTTAATAACGTTAAACTAACTCAGTCCCGCGTGCATGGCGTTCATTTTGACAGCGAGCGCACAAACGTTAGACAAACAGAAGGCATTAAAATACCAGCCTTTACTCCGTTTTAACTGCTGCTTGAGAGACTTTAACTCAACCGACTGATAAACCGAACATCAATGGTAAATAGATTGACATTTGATGTGCAACAAGCGCGAAGTGATGCGTGGGATGGCGAATCTCTAAGATATGGTAGATATGGTGACATGTGAACATGTGATCTACGAAAGTCGAGAGTTGTCTCCAAAAAGTCTCATTGTTGCAAAATTCGCATTATATTTCAGAGATTGTCTCGAGTTGTAAATCTCTTAAAAATCATTATGTTGTAAAAGACAGTATTTTAAACATGTATTTTGAATTAAAATTTACAATATCACGATAAAAATAAACATTTCGAGATTATTTAACATTTTGAATCTTTACAGCAAAATCTACACTTATACACAGAGACCTGATTCGCTTTATTTCAGCAGTAATTTGCAGTCCAATTATACACTTTCAAAGACTTTTCTAACATTCGCAGTTCTTTTAAAGCGTTCTCTCAATCTCGAAAGTTTCGAAGGATTTTTTTTTTCGGCTCTCCCACTACCTTTGATAACACCTGTGAACTCATCCCTGCGAACCTTTCTAAAGTGACAAGCTGAAGCTAGTTAATTAATGTCGTTTGCAATTAATCTCGGCTGAATTAATCCCACATTAACATTGCCTTATCTGTGGTACTTACTCCACATTTTAATAAAACGAAATATTCCTGAAACTATTTGGTGATTACTTATAATTTATTATTACCGACACAAAATTGTATTAATAATTCCAACAGCTTTTTATTTTTTTAAATTATTTTGAGTTTTTTTTATTATACATTACTAAAATTACATATTTTTTAATCGCTTACCTCTGCAAAAAAGAGACTAGCTCTTGTGTTTGGAGAGGGAGTTATACTGTAATAATTTATATAAAGAAGTTATACATTTGTAATCTATAATATTATTATTAGGAGAACACATTCTTATTGTGAAGTTATAATTATTCAGAACATAGGTCTGTGATATTTTAAATATGAATTAAATATATTAATTAGAAAGATATACATATAAAATCAATTTTATCGAAAAACATTGTTGTTGCGCCACCGGGATTCGAACCTGGATCGTGTGTGCTTGTGTAATTGTGTGCTTCTGAAGTGTTCATATAATTTATTTTTTTAGTTCTCTTATATCCTTTATCTTTTTAATATGTGTAGAGAGGCTATTGAAGTTTTTTTATCCCTAAGTATATAAAATTTTGCTGATAGTGTTTGGTGTTACATTTAGGGATTTTAAAATTTTAATGGTGTCCTTGTTTCACATTTTACAGTGTTATTTTCATTAAGTAATTGATTAATTGAGATTTTTTTGTAAATGTTTTCTATTTTGGGAACTGGGAATTTTGCAAAAAGTGTTTGTGTTGAAAATGTTGATCTTTTTTTTAATACATTACTTTAACGATTGTTATACGTGTTATTTTTACCGAGTTCATTATGTTATTGTATGCTCCTCTCTAACTAATTATTCCATACTGGAGTAGTGAGTGAACGATAGCAAAATATACCTTTTTAAAGTTATTTATACTTAAAATGTTTTTTAATCTTATGAATATATACATACATTTTCTTATTTTTTTCACCAATTTTCTAATGTGACTGTGCCATTTTAGATGTTGACCAATAATTACACCATTGATTTATTTTTTATGGTTTAAGACTGAACATGAGTCGTTATAGATAATTTTGTTGCAGTTGTCGTTATGAATAGTAATTTTTATATTGGGCGGTATTTTAAGACTTTTGATTGAAAAATGAATGTAATAGATTTTTTCGGAGTTTAAAGAAAGTAAATTACTATCGAACCAAGATTTGAGTGTGTTCATGACGTTATTTCCATATTCGTGTGTAGTGTTCCAGTCTTGTCCGTTAACAATAATAATTAAGCTTATAACTCTTGTCAGTCATAAATGTCTAAAGATAACTTAACATACATATTCAACATTGATTCATTTTTATTTCTACAAGAATATCACTATCTTTTTTTACAAAACTATTGAGATTACTATAAAAAAAAAATGATTATTTTGACATCAACCGATTTCGATATCACTGTATTTTTATCAGGAAAGACATATACTAACCAATCCATCAAATAAATCAATTGTTGGTCTGGGCGTGGCTACAGTTGCGGTGGAAAGGAATTTAGATAACGACATTAAAATGTTATTAATTATTAAGGAGAACACATTCTTATTGTGAAGTTGTAATTATTCAGAACAGACGGTCTGTGATATTTTAAATACTCATTAAAATACTAAAAAAATGAATTGTTAATTCTGGCGTCTCCTATCGGACTACTCAAAGGTATTTTAAATTCCGTAAAAATAAAGTAGATGGCTTTCAAATAATGGAACGATAGACGTATTCTTTTGAAAAGTGTAACATATAGGTTCGAAAATTTGTCATCAAAAGTACTGTCTGCTGTAGCATAGTTGGTTAATGCACCTTCCCCGGATTAGATTATATCTTTCTAATTAATACATTTTATTAATATTTTACATTAAAGTGGATATAATATTTTATTGATTATTAATAATATTTGCTTAAGAAATAAATCATTTTTAATTTTTAAATTATATATATCTCTCTATAACCCATCCTATCACTTTCCATCTAATAATTCATCGTCTATTAAATACACTGATGACAAACATTAACATTATAGCCAATACTACAGTTAATCCAATACATGCGAACTTTCAAAGATACTAACGTCTGTGTTGAATTATTTTTAAATAAGGCAAAATGCTAAATTGTTCCGGAATTTCAAATTTTAACGGTGCATTAAGGTTTGTTTGTCTCTAGCCCTTGGTGGCGTGCAGAATCTACGTTTTCAGTAATGTTTACAGTAGTCCTGTGCGGCTTTCTTTAACAAGTGAGTGTGCTCTTTTTTTGAGTAGCTGCATTTTGTTCAATTACGCATAGTCGCAAGAATAGTACTGATTATTACAGTAAATGCAGGATGCCTGGGCTAACTTTGACCTGCGAATGAGCGGTCTAACGGAACTCATTCGTATGTTGAAGACATTAATTCCAAATGGTTTTAAAAAATAAAATTTTAATAAATAAAATATACTAAAAACGTCTTTGAAACAAAATTATTCAAGATGAATTCAATTCTAACTAATTTTAAAACAGTGTCTAAAAGAGAACCAGGCATTTTGCTTCCATGGAATGTAAAATTCTGAAACCACTTAATTATAATTATAAAAAAGTTTTGGAAACAAATTCGGAGCATTGCATTATCAAAGAGTTGTAATAAATTTAGCAAAGTTTTTACCGGCTACCTTTTGATTATTTGTGGTGCGATACCCCTTTGTTAATTTAAATACCCCTTTCCCTTTTCTTTAGAGTATAATTGACAAAGAGGGGAACAGAAAAAACAATATCACCCCGAGGAATAATATTACTTTCATCTTTTCATGTACAGTTTATATAATATTCTTGCAGGCGAGCGGGCCAACTGCGTTTTCTCCGTAATATATCATATTTCGGTGTTACAAGTACTGTCACTTATTTTTCTTATTCTAATAAATCAAAATCACAAAAAAAATACATTGAAATTATTTTTAATGAAAATACATTTTTGTTGTGAAGTTGCATTATCAGAACATTGAACCGAATTGAATTCTTGCGTCTTCTACTTAAAGTAAAGTTTAATTTTATTTATTTACTAAAAAAATATACAGTTAATCAACAATGGTTAAGATTTAAATACAAATTATAGTAAATTCAACCAATTTTCATGTTTTCTATGAATTATTAAATACAATAACATAATATACTGTGGATTTGGTAACAAATATTAATGTTAAACAGTGTAAAAGACAATGAAAAGAGTGACAGCTATCTCTTCTATTGATGGAGTAAAAAAAATAAGAAAATTAAGAAATTAAAAAGATAAAACAAAACTTTTGTTCATTGCTTTTTAAAAATGGAATTATCGATGTATTTAAAATGTATTCTATTGCTATATTGCTGAACGCGCTTTCCCTGATAGAAAGAGGTCGATGTTCAAATCCCGATAACAACTAAATATTTTTTCTATAAATAGATTTATTCAGTATCTTTCTAGTTGATTAATTTTATTTGTATTAAAATACCACAGAACTATGTTCTGAAAATGCAACTTCACAACAAATATGTGTTCTCAAAACTATATAAGTTTATACAAATTTACCCAAATTGATTAATTAATTTAATTTTGGCGTCTCCTAGTGTGTTTTATTTACTCAAGGATATTTGAGATTCACCACAATTTAAAGTTGATTGTTTTTAAAAATTGAATAATGGATATATCATTTTGAAAAATTACAGAAAATAAGTTCGAAATTTGCGAAAATGTATTCGTTTGATACAGCGAATTGGTGAACGCGCTTTCCCGGATAGGAAGAGATCCAGATTCGAATCCTGGTAAAAACTAAATATATATATTCTCGATATATAATTTTTTTCTGTATATATTTCTAGTTGATTTAATTAAATTGTACATTTAAATTAGAGTCGTAGAGTAAATTCTTAAATCTTGAATACCCATTTATGGATTTACGGTTCGGGCGCCTGTCTCACTGTCCCAAGAGAATACCAAAATAATAATATCACAACACAAAGTGAATTACGGACAGTATAACAAATATAGAGATGACGTTTTAGTTTAAACTATCAATAATAACAAATCTGAAGCCGACCCGACAAAGACCGGACGGACGTACACGAAAAATAAGCGAAGCCTTTATTTTTTTGTTGAAAATACATTTTTATTGTAAAGTTGCAATTTTAAAACACAGTTCTATGATATTTAAAACTAATTAGATTAATAAATTAGAAAGATATACAAAAAAAAAATTATCTAACGAAAAAAATATTTGGTTACCACCAGTAACTTGTTATTTGGTTACCATCAGTAACTAGTTATTTAGTTACCACCAGGAAACTTGACATTGTTGGAGAACAGTATTATTGGATGTGGAGGAGCGTATAAAACTTCAATGTCACAATTAAAAATCACTCAAAAAATGATAATAAAAATTATCCTACTGATAATTCTAAAATGTGTTATATTTTCTAATATTAAAATAAAAACATCAAAACTGCGATACCCTCCAATACAAACAAATATTCTTATTATTTTCAAACTTGTGCTACGAATATAAGAATAACTTGGTAGTTTCCCGGGATGAGGATCGAATCTCCAATCACCTAATGACTTGCTGGCAGATTAAACATTATTGTCTTGTCAAACACTTCAACAAATGACGTGACGTTTTTGTTTCTCGAATGTTAATATTATTAATTTTGTAAATTTCATAAATAAGTATAATCAATTACTTCTTCAATAACCATGTACTACTATTTATTGATATCTCAACATGTTTTGAGGCCAATGATCCCTTCTTCAGGATACAATGTATACTAAAATAAAAATTGCAAGTTTAGACATAAAAAAAAAACTGTAAATGTAAGTGAAACATGTTGAGTTATCAATTAATAGTGGTATAAACTAAATGTTTTCTTATTATTAAGTACAGGTGAATATTATGTTCCAGGTCGATTTTGTTTGGCCGCCATTTGTCAGTTCGCATTTGTAGTTGGTGGTAGTAGGAGTAATTGATAGATGATAGATTAGTAGTTGATACCATGGTGGTAGTAGGAGTAGTTGATTACAATTAACTATGGAGCATCTAACGCCTCAACAACGTGTTGAAGTCATTAAAACATTTTATCTAAATAATAATGGCAATTCTGTAACAATTAATAGTGATCGCTATCGTCACATGTTGGAAAATTTCTTAGTGGGCGAACTGGGTCGATTTCAGTTTCAACTGGACGATGCCACCTCACACACAGCCCGAGCTAAGCTTAAAATTTGGTGATATCAACTGACCTCTTCGCTCACCTGATTTGACGGCTCTCGACTATTTTCTGTAAGAGTACTTGAAAGAAAAGGTTAACGCCAATAAGCCAACAACAATTCCGATGCTACAGGACAGTATTTGAAATGAAATTGCTGAAATAACACGCGAAGTGTGCGAGAATTTTATAAAAAATATAGTTAAAACAACGCATTTGTGCCGCTGCCAGAAGCGACCGCTTGACCAATGTCATATTATATGACATTGTTATAAACAAAGTAATCGATAAATAAAAAGCATATTAAATAATTGTATTTCATTTCCTAGTTATTCAAAAACAACATTGACCTGGAACATAATATTCACCTGTATAAAGATAACAAAATACATTTCTCATCAATTATATTTGTTAAGACGCCAGCAATAAACCCTATATAGAATTGCTGGTCCATTATTGCGATCTTAGATTAAATAAATATACCTTTATAAATATTTTATTTTATAAATGTGAACGGAAGCTTTCTGGATTTCATAAAATTTATTTATTTTAAGTTTCTTTAGAATCTAAATAATATTAACTGTTCAAAGGTTTTTGGTGAAACTTTGTGGAATTCCATGATTATTTTGTAAATTGAGTTGAAACACTTTGTTTTATTCCATTATATTTAACATTAGAACGTTTTCGGGAACATCTTCCTATAATAAATAATACAATTCAACTAAAATTAAAAACATTGTCTGACAGTAATTTAGGGTGTGTCTGGAGTTAAGGGAGGTGAGGGTAGGGGTGGGGGTGAAATTAAAATTGATAATAGAGGGGGGATGTAATGGACGTATTTGGATGTTTATTATTTTCTTATTATTAAAAATTTCGTTTTTCTTTAGATTTCGAGAAGACGTTCCCAAAACGTTATAACGTTAAATATAATAAAATACAATAGTGGGATGAAACATAGTATTTCAACTCTATTTACAAAATAAATAATACTTACTTAAAATAAATATGAATTAAATATATTAATTAGAAAGAACTTGCACAATATTTTTTGATAAAATTGATTTTATATGTATATCTTTCTAATTAATATATTTAATTCATATTTAAAATATCACAGACCTATGTTCTGAATAATTACAACTTCACAATAAGAATGTGTTCTCTTAATGATACTTATTTATATTACTGAAAAAGCATAACTTTTATATTTTCAGCGTGTACCAGCTAAATTGGATATTAATTTATTTTTTTTCAAAATGATTATTGAAATCTTAATAATATTTGTAAGCGCACTTCTCTCCGCGTACCTATTTCTAACGAGGCATCATGGGCACTGGAAAAAAAAAGGAGTTATTCATATGAAACCAAAACTACTCTTTGGCAACCTTTATTCTATGGCAATGCTGAAGGTATCCATTGGAGAACATCTGGCATCCCTGTACAAGTAAGAACTGCTTCTTTATACAGTTGAGAACTATTTTCCTTCAGATATGAACTAAGGTTTTTTTTAATGTGGACGTGCACACACAACACGCGTTCATTATTTTTGAAAATAACCCAAGCAATTGTGATGTAAAAATAGACTGACTTGATAATCTCCCGAGATGAGGCTCAAACTTCCGACCACTCAATCACTAGGCGATTACCGTACTAAAAGCACAAACCTACGACCACTTGATTACTAAACAAGTACCTTACTCGAAGCTTAAGCTCCCGATCACTTGATTACTGGAAAATCACCTTACTGGAAGCTCAAATCGCCGACCATTTGTTCACTAGGCAAATAGCTTATATGAAGCTCAAACTTTCGACGGATCTCTAGACTTTACAAAATTAAGAGTGCATACTATATTCTAGTAAAGTAAAAACTTACAGGGAATATGATAAACTATTACAAACGAATCAATCTATGTACAATTTAAAATTTTGACCTAAGCCTTGTTTGCTATGAAATAAAATTAACTTAAGAGTTTTGAATGCAACCATCAAAAAACTTACACCTCTGTATCTAAATTTTGCATTCACACATATTAAAATTATTATAACACAATCTATAATTTTTATATAATATAAATATACACATATTTCAATCAATTTTAATTATTACGAGAATGTCACTCATATTTCATTATTATATTTCTAACCGTTTTCTTAAATTCTGTAATATTTTATTTGAACACTTACCGAAAACTAGTTTAATTTATGTATACTACTTGTACGTTATTTTATTTGTATTTATTATATCATTAAACTTATTTTGATATAATTTGTTTTAGAAACAACTTTTATCATGAAATGTATATATTTTACGTAGCAAAAAATATCATTTTAAGTCTAGTGTTGTTTTAATGTCATTTAATGTATTATTTATTTATTTTGTGCATGACATAGTTATATTTGTTGAGTATTTCATTTCTGTGTCGGTTACATTTTCAAAAAACAGAAAAATTATATTTTTTATAGAGATGAGTCAATAGAACCATAAAAGGTACCAACTTAATAAATTGATATATTTTTTTATTATCTTTTATACGAAGGTTGATTTTTTACTCGTGACACTGTACAGCCGACCACTGACGAATCTATTGCTAGTACATAGATGCGATCTGGTGTAAATATGAGGAAGAAAAGGATGGCATTTACTTTTTTAGTCGGCTGAATGCTGGTTCATTTATAGATTCCTCTCCACCACGAGTTCAAGCGTCGCGGCGTGTATAGTAATACTGGCGAAAAAGGATTATTGAGTATAAGTGGAATTAAGGTAAGATTATTAATAAGCGACAGCGGAGTAAAGCAACGGTAGTGTTTCCGTAGAAAGTTCTAAGCGCACTGAACTTGCTGCAGTTGGAAGACTTTAATCACTGTGACGTCTTCTTCCTTATTTGTGCTTAGGAATAAGGATAGGTAAGAGAGGGAAGGATATACGCAGATTAAACATCAAATAACAAATTGAATGTATAAGGCATTATGTCAAATACCAAAAACTTTAATGTTGAATAATTTCATGGATAGGGAATGAAATAATATTAATCGGTCCTATCATTACACAACACATTCTTGAAGTGTCATGACCAAAAAATTGACCTATAGCAGACATATATATTTTTTATCTATACATGTAAAATAGTACATTGTGAATGACCCCCATTTACATCTTCATATATTCGAACTATGTGTATAATTTATAAAAATCCATACTAAAATACTATAAATAATCATTTATTTCAATTTTAAATAATAAAATAACTTTTGCTCACCTTGTATAATAACATATATATATATATATATTATTTAATTATGTTGAATTAAATTAAATGTCTGAATATAATTCAGTTTAATTTGATTGACATCCCTCCGCTTAGGTTGGAATCATTACTCTAACTGGATAATAATAAGTAAATTAAAAGTTTGCAGAATTCGATTGGAATTAAATTGGATTAAAACGGCCAGCGATGTGAATAATACACCATCCATATTAATAATTAAATCGTGTTGGATTGTGTAAATAAGAGAAATGATATAAAATATAAATGCCAAAAACTTTTTGATACTTGTGATTTTTGTTCATTTCAGCCATATTAAAAACTATTTAATTAATAAACCATATTTACACTATGTATTTATTAATGAATTAAATTCAATTGCGTGGCGGTAGTTTTAAGACTTTTCTAAATAAAGTGGTTTGTGTCTTCGCTAAAAAAAATGGCCTAACGGGGATTTGAAACCGGGCTGTCATATTTGGTTCTGATTTCTGAATCTGACATCTAAGTCCACTCGACTTTGACCCACTACTACTCCATGGCTTTACGGTTCAGTGAGAGCCTTCGTCCGAATTACAACTAGCCAGGCAACAATGACTGATTATCAAAAATGCATCCATTTTGTACAATTGGTATTATAATAAATACAGATTGTACAACATCGCTATAATGCTGGCACGTTACTCTTATTTATAGCGCAAACTAGTATAGTATAATGAGGGTAGACCCACCGCTTACCCAGGACCGATGCAATAAGCTCAAGGCTTCTATCTCGATTCTACTCATCCTCCTACTGGGCAGCTGTTCGATAGCGCCCCGCATATATGACGGTGATACCGCACAGCTGCCAAAACAAAATGTGCCTTCATTGTCCCCGGCTAACTCACTTTATTATTAAATAAGATATTTACAATACATTTAAATAAATAACAAAACATGTTCATATATAAAATTGATAATATAAATAATACAATTAAAATATAATAGAACAGTTGACAGCGAGATTGACAAGGCGTAACATGGCCGGGGAGCATGGGGTAGGTGAAGAGGCACTCCCTTCCGGGAAACGAGACGACACAAAAGAAAAACATGTATGAGACTCACCATCCATGCACCACTGCCGGTAGATTTAACCCACAAGAACAGTACATTGCAGAATATATTTGATTAAAAGGTAGAAAATAAAAGTAACAAAGTGAACAAGAGATAAGTAACGATGATATTGCAAAATAGTTGGAAATTGAAGATTATCAAAGAGAAACAAAAGCAGAATTATCAAAGTTAGCACTAATAACCAGAATAAGAGAAAATATAAGAAATAATGATTTTTGAGGACAAATTTTAATATTGGCAGCAAAAAAGTGATTAAACATGTGATGCCAACCGAAGGATAAACAATCAGCCACGTTGGCATTTTGCCGATAATCAACATAATTATATAAATCATTTACCATTGTATTAAATAACTGAAATCAAATGCAATACCAGGAAAATAATCCCCATTTCGTATCACGAGAATAATTATTTAGTGCGTAATTACTAGTTTAATGATCGTAATAATATTAAATATGGAATTAATGAAAATAATCCACATTGAAGTATTGTTTTAATACGGAAATATTTATATATAGATAAGAATGCATAATATATGGTGTATTTATAATTTATAATATATTCTGCGGCATTTGTTATTCCACGTGCCTTTGAAATTATCAGCATTTACTAACAATATACGAATACATTAATGCTTATTAATATTATTATCGTTTTAAAGTACATTATTTTCCAGGAACATAATGAATCATTACATGTATCTACGCTCGAGACTAAAGCCGACCGTACACGCAACGGTATACCTGATAGGTATACCTGTTCAGGTAAACGTGACAAGTATACCAAGGCGCAACCACAACGATGCGGTAGCGCGAGTAGTTCTTCTCGTTATCTTACGAAAAAAAAAAAGAAATACAAAGTTGTTTAAAAGAAGCCAATACAGTCACGTTAATTTGATATATATTTTTATTTTTATCGGGGTAATCTTTGCTTTTTACGGGCCAGAGGTAAGGCTCAGATTTATACAATTCAATAAGATCTTCCACAATTACGCTGCGCTTGTGAGACGCCATTTTTTCGAACTGAGCAACACGACAGTGGACGGAACAACTGAGACCTACGCCCTGAGTAACACTTTATTTGCCTGAAGTTGGCGCTTACCCACAGGTAGAAAATATGAATTTTCAATTGTTGTCAGGTCGCCTGTACCGGTCGGGATACCCGCCAGTTTTGTCACATACGCGCTCCGGTTTGCCTTTAAAGTATGCCGTTGCGTGTATGGCCGGCTTAAGTCAATCCGATAAATGTTGCTGATTCGCGTGCTGTCTACCGAATTTCATAACTACCAGCGTGTTACCACGCCAAACGTGTCAAGTCACGCCAAGTCAATAACGTGATTGCACACACATTTCCGTCTAGCAGAATTGTGATTAAACACTATTTTCAATGTCATATATTTGATATCGTTCTGCTGTTTATGTACGATTCCGAGTTCTAATAGACATTTTAAGTTAACCCATAAAGTTCTCACTCATTTTCATAGTAATCATTAACTTCCGAACGACTTCTATTTTAAATTATTCTAAGTGATTTTATTTTTCAATTAATTACATAAAATAAAAAGCAATAATGAAACGATTAAATGTTATATCAAAAAGGTAACATATGGGTTCGAAAATTGTCGCTGTAGCATAGTTGGATAATGCACCTTCCCCGGTTAGGAAAGAGATCCAGGTTCGAATCCCGGTGGCGCAACAACAATATTTTTCGATAATATTGATTTCATATGTATATCTTTCTAATTAATATATTTAATTCATATTTAAAATATCACAGACCTATGTTCTGAATAATTACAACTTCACAATAAGAATACGTTCTCCTAATAAAAAGCAATATTTTATAGGTGCTGTAAATTAGATAATGTCTAGACAATTTCTATAACGTTATATTTATTACAAATTTAATTAATCAATTAGAAAGATAAAAATCCGTTATATTTATTACAAATTTAATTAATCAATTAGAAAGATAGAAAGGAGACGCCATGGCTAAAAACTATCTTCTAATGAATCTCTTTTCACTTATAGATTGTACCCAGATGAGCCGTACGTTGGCTTCTTCTCCTTTGATAAGCCCGCCCTCTTGATAAGAGATCTTGAACTCATAAAACACATCCTAATTAAGGACTTTAACTACTTTACTGACAGGGTTTTCTCGCCCAACGAGAATGTGGATCCTCTAGCAGCAAAGGGGTAAGAATACTTTGTGATCTTCTATGACATCTCAAATAATGAATATAATGAGGTAAGCGTATCTTGACCTTAGGCCTTAGATTTAATATCCGGTATTTTACAAGTTAATTTTTTAAACATGGTCTGTTAGTATCTGGTCACACTCATCTTACGTCAAATGTCATTGTCGCTCGCCAGTTGGGTAATTTTAAAACTCATCGGCAGCAGTTGAAATTGAATAAATTTAACGAATTACATTAATATTAATGTCTAATAAATTCATTGTTGTAAGAGATCTATGGGGATTTTAGGTGACATTTGTGTGCTCGTATCGAATCTCGTTATAAGACAAAATGTTGTGTACGCTGGTTTAAATTTTTGATTCTTTCGCCAATCTCAAGCTGATCTCTGAGTTTAATCTCCACATAAAAATCTCTACACGTATACGTGGTATTGAGGTTTATCTGAAATTATCTCATTGTGTTTCGTTCAGTGGACACAGGCCTTGATGCTTGACACTGCACCTACAGTATAGAGAATGCACAAAATAGGTAAGACATAGTAGGCGTAAAAAAATCTGTATGTTTTCAGAATACTTAATTTTTTTTATATATATTTGACATTTTTACAATTTTTTTATAACATGAATTAAGTATTTTACATTATTAAAATTACATGTTTTTTTTTTCGCTTACCTCTCCGAAAAAGAGACTAGCTCTTGTGCTTGGAGAGGGAGCTACACTATAATAATTTTACATAGAGAGTTATACATTTATGGTCTATAATTATTTATTGTGTTACTCTGTAATATATATTTTAGATACTTTTTAAATAGCAACTATTTTTAATGCAAAAAGCATGTGTAAAATATATAGTGAGATCCTAAAAATATTGGAGTTATTAGCTTTACGTTAAAAAAATAAATCTTAAAATTTGATAATCCTTCTAACCCATTAATAACACTAATAATAAAGTATAACCCAATGATTGTGTGGTGCAAAGTTTAATTCATTTAAAAAATAGAAATAATTATGTTACGCCACAAAGCAACTGACATGTCAAATAATATTTGTAATTATTTTTAAATTGTATCAAACTTAAGACTTCAATAATAAATTTAAAAAAATTATAAATTTGTACAAAATATTTATTTTGTGGGTAATGAAAAAGAAATAAGTAAAGGGAAATATTTATTTAAATAATTAATTAACTATTTTATGTTCAATTAATAATGTTGTGAAAATTCAGGTTATTCGGGCTGAATAATCCAAAATGGACCCACTTCAGGACCAAACTGAACCCTGGATTCACGGCTTTCAGGATGAAAAAGATGTTTTACCTCATCGATGAGTGTTGTGTGAAGTTTGTAAATATTATGAAGCAGTATGCCGTCAGAGGTACATGATTTTTCAACTAACTAACCATTTACAATAGATTGTCACGTATTCCTAAATTGTTTTTAAGCCTATCTTTTCCAGTTAATTTAAGAAGTGAACGAATAAGAGATTTTTTTTTCCAACCTGGTATTTCAATAGCGATCAGTTTATACTAACCTTTGCATAACTTAATGACCCGAATCCACGAATGAGATTTACATGAGATATTCGACTCGAGACAGGGGTTGGTGGTTTGACTGGACTGGACTGGACTGGACTGAACCACCCGCCCAGGAATGCAGATCTAATTAGTAATAGAACGAATCTTGATTTATATAAAGCATTTATTTGGGTATGGGTGACTCGTTAGAGTGCATTAGGTCGGTAGTTGGGCCGGCCTGCATGGGTGGGACTCCACCTACGCGCCTACCTCTCACTCTCCATACCTCGTGTTTTGCAACTTCGTTAGTCTGTCCGTGTAAGT
The DNA here is from genome assembly GCA_031772225.1 of Eubasilissa splendida. NCBI lineage: Eukaryota > Metazoa > Arthropoda > Insecta > Trichoptera > Phryganeidae > Eubasilissa > Eubasilissa splendida. The sequence continues at coordinate 24,495,795 of CM062858.1, read as the reverse complement.
GTGACTTAATCCATTTTGTGTCTCGTCCACTGTCCCTCTTTTGGGAGTGTTTTTTGATGAATTTTCCATATGTATGTTAAACTATGTTCTATGGATTTATGTTATATGTTTTTTTTTATAAATAAAGACAGCACTTAAGAGACGTTGGAGAACCTAAATATTAAATCTTAATTGCTAATAACCACATTGAATTTCTTTTTCATTTTGCTTATACTTAAATATTTAATTGAATTAAAGTCGCAGTCCCCTCCAGCTATTCTTTAAAAATAAAATAAAAGGATTATGTGTTATCTCATATAACTTTTTGGAGACAACTCTCGGCTTTCGTAGCCATCGTGTGTACACACCAAGTTTCAGAAATCGCTCTTCCCTTCACGCTTGTTGCGCATCAAACGTCAAATGTCTGTCTATTGACGATTGTATTTCCGTTCGTCAGTTGGGTGAACTTGAATCTCTCCATCAGCGGTTAAAATTGAATAAATGCTTAGCTAACTTTCAGAATAAACAGTTGTAGGTATTTACGATATGTAAGCACGTATCGAGTCTTTTTGTCAAATCAAACGCCGTATTCCAACAAGTGTACACGGTATTGAGATTTATCTCATCGCATCTCATTCAGTAGACACGGACCATGAATATTCCGCAAACTAACTATTTATTTTGTATCCGTGAATTTATCTCAAATTAATTTCCAGTGAGTTTAGTTCAAAACAGGGTTGGCAAACAGATGGCGCGCGCGCCAAAGCTGTCGAGAGGTTTTCGGCGGGATTGCATATCGCAATTGAAAATTTTGATTGGCTTCCATTCTGCCGGCTTTCAGGAGAGTCTGTGGAGTTGAAAAAGGAAATGGCCAAGTTAACCACGACTGTGATCGCCGCTTGTGGGTTTGGACTGGACGCCGGAGCTATGAGCGGAAACTATTCTGCCTTTGTGGATATCAATGAAGATGTAAGGATATCAATTCGTTTCACTGATTAGTATAATTGAACCAATCAAATCTATAATAAATGCAAAACCAACTTCAATTCAATATTTACACAGCTTTGACTATTTTAAATTTATTTGTATTATTAAATACAGCCAGGATATGCAAAATAATTACACATGTTTAAAAATTTGCTAAAAATAATATCTTTTTACATTACATTTAAAAGCATAGTATACACACAATGCTTAAAGATAATATAAAAATATTTCTTTTAATACATTTTATAGAACTCCATTGTTAATCAACACAATAAATCAAGAGCGATTTTTTTGGTTCTATATTTTTTTTTCATATTATATAGAACCAAAAAACTCGTGTTGATTAAAAAATAATGAATTAATTAAATTTAATGAATAAATGAATTGATAATTCTGGCGTCTGCTGTCAGTTTACTCAAAGGTTTTGAGATTCTGTAAAAATAAGGTAGATGGCTCTGTCAAATGATGGAACGATTAAATGTATTAATATCAAAAAGGTAACATATAGGGTCGAAAATTGTCGCTAAAAATAATGTCGCCGTAGCTTAGTTGGATAAAGCACCTTCCCCGGTTAGGAAAGAGATCCAGGTTCGAATCCCGGTGGCACAACAACAATATTTTTCGATAAAATTGATTTTATATGTATATCTTTATAATTAATGTATTTAATTCATATTTATAATATTAAAATTATTGGTATACACCATGGCTATATGCTATGTGACCTAAAGTGTATGTATAGTTTCGCAATGGTGCCCATATTATTTATTAGGTATCGATTTCAATTTACTCACTTCATTATTATTACTATTTAATTTTAATTGACACTTTTAATGTCTCTACATATTTTTGTCTTACTGCATATGCATGTAGTGTTATCTAGAAGAACATATTTTTTTTAAATCAACTTTTTTCAGTATAAATAGAACATTTAAGTATGTGCCATCTTTTATTTCATGCTGTTAGTCAAAAAAATAAAAACTCGTGTCATATCTATATAGTGCAATTTTAGGTATTTGAAATACTGAGCATAATAAAATAACATACGGAGATATTACTCAAACAAAATGGAATAGTTGGCTTTGCAACGTCATTTGACAATGTCACTTTTTGGTATTTCGTCATGAATAATTAGGTTCAAAATAATAAAAGTTGGATATTTTTTAGTTTTGCTTAGTGATCATGTACAGCGATTCCGGTCCATCCTAGGGTCCGGGTCCCCGGACAGTTACCCATCCTGCCCAAGCGGTAACTACGCTACTGGTTACCTACTGATGTGACTACTTTAACACAAACAAGAGACTAGTAAAGTAGTATACTGTAAAAATTAAAAGTGTCAAAGAGTGCAGGACTGAATAACTATCAGAAGTGATACTTTAAAAAATATATATATAAAATATCAGTTTATTTCTAATAGATATTATTTGATTTATTATAAAACACTAAAAATGTACCAAAATAATTTTATCTTATACAATGTCAAGCTCAGTATTATCCAAGTACGTTGGACACCTTAGGATATTTTTTCTGCTTGGGAAAAGATGATTAACGTTGTAAAAAAATTAGTGAGATATGTACGTTTTTAGAATATCTCCCGAAGACTTAAATACCTGTTTTAAAAAAATAACATTGATGCTCTCACACGACTGGAACAAAAGGCTGCCCGTTTGCTGAATGACACTTTGTATTGAATGCACGATATATTATTAATGCGCAACTCATTCGCGCGAACAGAAATAATAAATGACTAACTAATTTTTAATATAATTTATAATTTTCAGAGCTTTTCGACAGACCCACTATATGCCTTAAAGAAAGTGATATTATTCTTCGCTCCGCACGTGTCAAAAGCTTTCTCCATACAGATAGCAGCTACCAAGACATATGAGCTGACCAGGAATATAGTGTGGGATACCGTGGCTATGAGAGAGAAAACTGGAATCAACAGGAATGACTTCCTGGATCTGGTCATGGAAATCAGAAAAAAAGGAGGCCTTGATGACGATCATTCAGAAAAACTCAGTAAGTTAATCTTCTATTAATAATATTTAGAACTGACAAAAAGTGTAGTCAATTTTCTTCCGGGACTGCAATGAAAAGTGATATTTTTTTAATGAAAACACATTTTTATTGTGAAGCTACAATTTCGGAACATAATTCTGTGGTATTTACAATGCAAACTTAATCAATTAATTAGAAAGATATACAGAAAAAATCTATTTATCAAAAACCTAATTGAAAAATACCACAGAAGGAAATTAATTGATAAACCTAATTGAAAAATAATTCGTAAATTGCAACTTGACAATAAAAAATATTTTCATTGTAAGTTTTATCAAAGTTTATCCAAATTTTTTTTTCTGTATTGAACCTTAATTTTTATAGTTTGTTTAGCTTACTTTTAAATTCTCTTTTTTTTAAAGCTATATATATATATATTTCATGCTACTTGTATAGCTACTCGTGTTTTTTTTTATATACCAAACCAACTTTGTAAAAGCCCATAAAGGTGTTAATAAATAAATAAATTTCTTCATTCTTTACTCTGGCATAAATAGATTTGCCACATATACGACTAAGTGATCTCATTTCCACTGCATTCAGTTCTTCTTCTGCCAGCTCCTGGCCTCACTTCCATACATCAGTGTCGGTACCAGAACTCCATTGTGCACCGCTAGTCTTGCCTCGATTGACAAATTCTCGTTAGATATAATTCCATTCAAAGCGCCGTTCAGTTTATTTCCTGCAGTCATCCTCCTTTCGATATCATTCTCAGCCTTTCCGTTTCTATCAAACATACTTCCCAAATACACAAACTCATCTACTTATTGAGTTGTATCCCAACTAAACCTTATTAGGGTGTCTCCTTCCGTGGACACAGACCTTAATTAGTCAGTAATTAAAATGCTTTGGTCAATCAATAATAGTCTTTGGTCAATAGTCGACAGTCTTCTCAATTTCCAATTCAAATAAATTGTTGTGTCTAAAATGAATGTAGTTTATTTCTTAAAACATGCTTGTTCAATTTAAAGAAAGATTCAAAAAGCCATCTTCTGTGAAATGTCATTATTGTCCAAAGACCCTCCTTTTTTGTGTTTGTTTCCAATTTATGATCACGTTACAAAAATTTGCACATTCTCTGCACGAATTTCCAATGTCTAAATTCTTTTTATCTTTCAGAATTGGACGGTGACGACTTGGTGGCCCAGGCATACTTATTTCTGATTGCTGGTTTTGAAACTTCCTCCACAACTCTTAGCCTCATTTGTTACGAACTAGCCATGCAACCAGAACTACAGGTAATATTTGTATTAGCAGAATTAGCTTACATTATTTGTGGCGAATCTTTTCTCTAAATTTTTCTAAATCTCAACAATGTTTTAGTTAACCGAATTTAAAAAATATATATTATTAGCAATCTATCAAATTCTATTTGTTTTTAATATGTTAAATAACGCAGTGAGATTAACAGTGGACTTATCCCGATTTCTATTATTTTCAGCAGCAGTGTTTTAAATACAGTAATAATTTAATAAATGCAAAAACATTTCATTACATATTGCCAACAAGTGTTTATTTTTAAAATCAGGATTGGTCCACTATTACGATTAAAATATTTCAAATTCATTGTGATTTATCATGTCATTATTCATGTACGTAAAATTTTTGTGCTGGTCTACTTTTTCTCTTACTGCCTCAAATATTCAATTACAGTTTTATATCTATTGGAATTATATAAGATATTATCTATTTTAGTCGAATATTGTGATAAAAATCTTGAATTGAATCTTGATTATCGCTATAATGGCACCAAATTATGACAAAGCAATTTTAAAAAATAATTTAGGCATCTGTTACACCCTGTAAGAGAAAGGAAGCTATGAGAAATCAATGGAGCGTTTCTGTCTCAAGATGATTTAAAAGTTTTTCAGAAATTATTGTTGTCTGATGTTGTTTTAAGCAATATTTTATTTTTCAGGATCGTTTGCGTAAAAATATTAAGGACACGCTAGCAAAACATGAGGGGAAAATTACGTACGAATCTGTTCAAGATATGAAAATTCTCGAAATGATTGTAAACGGTAAAAACATTTACATATTTGATGAGCTTACCAACTTTAACTTATTTGAGAATATGAACGATTGAATGCTTTTATACAACAACAAAAAAGTACGTACAACTGGACTCCTTCGATTTGACAGAGCTGATAACGTTTCACTGTCACTAGATTGTTGGCAATGCTTCATATGTATGAAGCGCTGCCAGCATATGAAGGATTGTCGAATTGATATAAAATAAAATGTTATATTAATTTGACTTCACAGGCTCAGAAACAAATTTAGCTTAGAACTTAAATATAAATGTAGGATATTAAACCTATTCTATATTTTGATTTTTATATTATCAGTTAGTGTTTATGAATAGGTGCATGAATTATGAAATAAAAAATATTTCAATTTTATTTTATCAGAATATTTAGACCTATATTTTAAATAAATTAATAACTTTAAAATATATGAGGTTTTTAATTTGGACTTGGATATTTTTGATATAAAACATTTGGATTTAATTAAGTATGAAAAAATATTTTTCGCATTATTCCGATCTTTGCTTCTTTTTAGCCAAATGTAGTTGAACAACACTTATTTCATGTGTCATTTTAGCAATAATTTCGTGATAAATATGTACGTGATTTTGTTTACACCGCACGCTATCGTGTGACCAATGTTAACTTATGATTGGCTGAAATTATTCACCAACAGCAAGTTCTTGGCATCTTCCTTCACATTGGATTCCCATCGAATGCACTTTTGGGATTCGTGAATTATGCATTCATTGCTGGTGACCTGCCAATCGCAGCCGTTGAACAACCAATTAAAAAACAAGCCTAAATCGCAAACTTTACGTAGCAATCTTGTAAATACTTAATTATGATTAGTTTAGATAACGTTTATGTTATATTTAATCCACACGCTAAATATAAATTTCATATTCAATTTTTTTGTTTATATCTTTGTATATCGCTTATGAAACATATAATTACAATTTCATCATAAATTTGACCTCGATAAATAAATTAAATTACCGCACCGATAAAAAAATTACATGAGTCGTAAAAAAATTCAGATTATGTTGAATGTCAACAATACTTCGTGAAAATACGATAGTCTCATTTTCATTTTTTTTTCAGAATCGTTGCGCAAATATCCTCCTCTTCCGTTCTTAGATAGAATGTGCATGAAGGATTACACCTTGCCAGGAACAGACATTGTGATTGAGAAAGGAACTCAAATTTATATTCCTATTTTGGTAAGAATATTAAGCAACTTTTATATTCAAAATTGTAGAAATTATAAATATTTTTTAAATATAATATGTAGATTTCTACTTTATACCAACCTGTCCCCATATTGCTGAATGAAAAATATCTGTGAGATATTATAATGTACAGTAATTCTTCTCCATACGCACGAGTTCCTTCCGAGAGCTCGCAAATTGAATTTGTTCGCAAGTTGAGTAGCATTTAACAATAATTACCACTATTCTTACGCCTAACACCGGACATCGAGCAGTACAGTTATTGAACAAAATGTAGTTACACCGTCTTCAGTGCTAAAAAAAATCTGCATGTGACTACTGTAAACATTACTGAAAGCGTGGATCTTGCACGCCATTAAGTGACAGAGACATGAACTAACATTACGCGCTGCCGCTATATTTGAAATATTTAATTGAAACCAAATTTACCACCGGGACCCAGAACTTTCGATTGCCGATAATGCTTTAACCAATATATTATTATTTTTCAAATTATTTTTATGCTGCGCCTGATGAAAAATAATATAATTTTCAGGGTCTCCATTCCGATCCGCAATATTATGAAAATCCAAAATTATTTAATCCCGAGCGATTCACTTCCGAAAACTATGCAAATATTCCCAAGATGGCGTACATACCGTTCGGCGAGGGCAGGAGGATTTGTATTGGTAACTATACACAAAAAAGTTATTCTCTTTTTTTCCATTATCAACAGTAAAAACAAAAAAATTGTGCTTCGATTCCTTATTTAATTAATTAAGGACTTTTAACAGTGTAAATGAACATAATAGAACTTACATGTATATATTAAATATGGTACTAATCATGAAAATCCACAGAAATGTTTAGGCAAATTATATAACCGTTTAAAAAGATTTAAAGGTGGAAGAAAGGATGGGGGAGGTTGAAACTCTTGTTGTGGTTAAGGGAGAACAAGATGTGTTTGAAGGTAGAATGATTGGTTAAAATCGAATTCGTAGTGGTTCATAAAAATAACTCTTAAAGCGTAGAAAGACTAATCTTTATAAAGTCAATTTCTGTTAACTTCTCATTATGGTATTTGCATGACCGGTGAATAGATGAGTTTTGTATGTAAGATATTCTACTTCTAGGAATATGGAAGAGTACGGATTGCCGGGTCGATTTATTAACGTTAAAAAATTTATGTTTTAAATACTAATTTAAAGTATTAATTATAAATATATACATATAAAATCAATTTTGTCGAAAAATATTGTTTTTGCGCTACCGGAATTCGAACCTGGATCTCTATTTTCAATCCGGGGAAGTACACTACCAATTGTGTTATAGCGCCAGTATTTTTCATGACAAATTTTTGAACCTATATGTTACACTTTTTCAAATTAATACATCTAAATTAAACATCACAGACCTATATTCTGAATAATTACAACTTTACAATAAGAATGTGTTCCCTTAATAAAATAAGTTGTATCAATGCGTCCAAAATTTAATAAAAATGAATTGATAATTCTGGCGTCTGCAGTCGGTTTACTCAAAGGTATTTGTGATTCCGTAAAAACAATGTAGATGGCTTTCAAATAATGGAACGGCAGATGTATTAATTTGAAAAAGTGTAACATATAGGTTCGAAAATTTGTCACGAAAGGTACTGGCGCTGTAACATATATGGTAATGCACCTTCCCCGGATTGGAAATAGAGATCCAGGTGTGAATCCCGGTAGCGCAAAAACAATATTTTTCGACAAAATTGATTTTATATGTATATATTTATAATTAATACATTAAATTAGTATTTAAAACATCACAGACCTATGTTCTGAATAATTACATCATCACAATAAGAATGTGTTCTCCTTAATAAAAATGTATGTGTATGTAATACACAACCTAAAGCAGAAATGAAGTCGGTGAATGATTTTTTTAGATTTAAATCAATTATAAACAAAGACAAAAACGTCGGTGAGATCCTATCACTGAGTAATTGTTCTCAAATCTTACAACCACAGAACCTTCGTATGTATTAGGTTTAACTAATTGAGAATTCTCACTATTTTAATCTTACCGAAAACTATTCGAACTTCTGATATTAGCTACATTCGATCCGATTTTACAAAGCTAACTATTTTATTTATACTAAGTGGGTAATATTCTATTCTATCAACTTATATTCAGCTGAATAAAGATTCCCCAAATTTACTTATTTATTTATGAAAATTATCCAGAAATGTTTTGTACAATACGTATAATGTTTTTTATAATAATCCAAAGAGTTTAGATATATAATTAGAGAGCCATTATAAATAGAAATACGTAAAAAACCGCACTGACAAATATGGTTTTAAGAATGAAATATAAGGATGATCACGTGGTTGACATTCTTGCAACAAAGTATTAAAGTTAACGAAAAAATGTAACGTTTAATATCTTCATATTTTATATTTTGTAAATCATTTTTACAAAATTTCCCAGCATGATTCTCCACGATTCGTCGTTCGACACGTTATATTAGTTCATATTTTAATACTACTTTCCTATATATTTGTCCATACTCTTTGTCTAATCTATGAACAATTTTTTTTCTCAATATTAGTATCCGTCATTTAAATATCCTAATTTTTGTTTTATCTACAAAGAAAAAGACTCCAACCATAATATTATATATTCATGTGGTGGTAGATATTATGTCAAAATAAAATAAATAAAGCAATTATTACGCTACACTTTACAGCCGCCCGTTTCGGAGAACTGCAAGTCAAGATGGGACTCGTCCACTTCCTGACGAACTTCCGCCTGGAACTGGCTCCGGGGATGACGAGGAATGCGACCATCGAACCCCGCTCCTTCACCACGCTCACCAAAGGCGGGATCCACATGCTGATCAAGCCCCTGGAGTGACCTGGTGGTCAACTAGTCCAATAGTCTAGACTGGCGAACAAATTTTGTTGCTTAACGCTGGTCCGATAAGTGAAATAATTATAAATAAAATAATTATTATAAAATATACTCAAATAGATAAATTAAGATTATTAAAAGAGATGCGTAAATAGAATTCATTTCACATCGATATTTTTACTGTTTTTAGGTCTAAATTAGGAAAAAAATTAAGAAGAATGCTGATCTCGCAAGACGAGATTGAGCTAGTCTTATCGCTAGATCTCTATTGACTTACAAAATAGTCAATATCGATATATTATATGTTTATAACAGGTAGGGTTGGTTTCAAGTTGCCTTATCAACTTCTATGCCTTTAATATGGACATATTGTGTAAAATAATAAGAGTCAATTAAAAAAACTATTTATTGTATTTGGTTGCTGCTGGTATTCGAACCCGTGTGTTTTTCTATCTATGTATTACAATTCATACTTAGTTGAGGTACATCTCAATACCATGTACATATGTTGAGAATTTGATCTGGATATAAACTCAGAGATCATCTTGAGACTGGAAGAAAGAGGAAAAAACCGATTGACAGCGATATATGACACGTGCACACGAATATATAACATAAAACCACCATAGATACAACTATAACTATTCTGAAAGTTATTAAACAGCGTTAAATTACAAACATTTATTCAGTTTTAGCAAGGCGTTAGACGGCGCTCTGAGGTCGTCTCCAAGGAATTTCACGGGAGCAAAATCCGTATTTCAGAGATTGCCTCATGTCAATAATCTCTTAAAAATCTCATTCATGGATACGGGCCATTTTTGCATGAAATGGAGATGTTTATCCAAATTTGATCAACATCGACCAAATTTTCTTTCAAATATCAAAAATATCACAATTATAAAAATAACATTTTGTTCGATCGTTCCGTATTCCGTGAAATCTACCCTCTGCTAGTATCGTCGTGATTCGAATACGTATTTCATCATGTCTGTTACGTCGGGCAATTAGGGAGTAGCAATCCGACGCCGACGCCCAGAGCACTCTCCGTCAACACAATATGACTTCAGTCGAACACATAACCTCCTGTAATGATTCTGTGAAGCCTTCATACAAGACGGCGTTTTCCTAAATCAAAGGAGTTCATGTCGAGGCGAGACTGCCGACTAATGATCTCATGAATATCGATAATTAATTACAAACTAAGTATATTATTAATAGAATCGGCATTAACTTTGTAGAGTTTCATTACAATGGATGGATACAAATTAAATAATGTTATTACTCTACTTGAATTTATTAGCACTACTCGAGTTTCGAGAGAAATAGTAACTGTCATCGACAGGTGAAGTATTAAACTGACTATACATGAATATAGGAGACATGGCTTAGGTGATTTTTTTATACTCTGGACATAATATTAGTAATACCTTAAATATATTAATTAGAAAGATATACATATAAAATCAATTTTATCGAAAAATATTGTTGTTGCGCCACCGGGATTCGAACCTAGATCTGTAGCATAGTTGGATAATGCACCTTCCTCGGTTTGGAATTTATTTTATAAAATTTATTTTATATATATATATATATATATATCTTTCTAATTAATATATTTAATTCATATTTAAAATATCACAGACCGTCTGTTCTGAATAATTACAACTTCACAATAAGAATGTGTTCTCATAATTAGTAATACCATTGGTAACACTTCATGGAGAAAAATACTATATACTGTCTTAGTATCTATTAAAATAACAAAATTTCTCCCTCCTCATATTAGACTCGCGTAGTACACCAACAATAATTTAGGCGCATTACTTCTCAATTCAAAGTCAAAAATAGAAGAATAAAAGCGGGGTTTTCGAAATTTCATGCGGAGGTTGCAATAGTAAATATATCGGATAAACCTCTAGAAATCTCAACATTAGATTAAAAAAGGAATAATTATTAAGGAAAGGAATATTAAAGAAAAAGTAATGATTATTATGGATAATAATCATTCCTTTTTTTTTTTTTAGGAGAACACATTCTTATTGTGAAGTTGTAATTATTCATAACATAGGTCTGTGATATTTTAAATATGAATTAAATATATTAATTATAAAGATATACATATAAAATCAATTTTATCGAAAAATATTGTTGTTGCGCTACCGGGATTCGAACCTGGATCTCTTCCCTAACCGGGGGAGGTGCTTTATCCAACTAAGCTACAGCGGCATTATTTTTAGCGACAATTTTTCGACCCTATATGTTACCTTTTTGAAATTAATACATTCAATCATTCCATCATAAAATTGATTTTATATGTATATCTTTATAATTAATATATTTAATTCATATTTAAAATAATCATTCCTTTCATTCATCTTACATTAAACTTCTCCATCCCGTCACGCGTAACGGTAATAAAATGAATAATTTTGAATGTTTAGAAATAAAAAGGAATTTGAACTCGGGTATAAACTGTTAAACAATATTACATTTTCTACCTCATCTCCTCTTTTCTCAATATTCCCGTTACAACCACCCCTCCACCGTCCACCAGTAACTCCGCGCCCTCCCCCTCCAGCTGTCAGTACCTAATTACTTGTATGTCTATCACATAAACCTTGTCTCCCATATTCATGTGTAGTCAATTTAATATTTCACCTGTCGATGAGAGTTACTGCTTCTCTCGAAACTCGAGTAGTGCTAATAAACTCAAGTAGAGTAATAACATTGTTTCATTTATATCCATCCGAATAACTAAGTAATATACCGTCACGCTACGTAAAAAAATAGAAGCTACTGATATAATACATAACTCTCACCACGACCACATTTATACGTAACTGCAAAAATTAGGGTCCAATGCAAAATTGAAAAAAGGCCCCCTATATATCGACCCTTCCTACTAAAATATTGTAAGTAAAAAATGTCATTTTTAATCATTCTAGTATTTCGCATGCATTTGATACTTATTTACGTGGCAGATTTAAAAAAAAATGTATTCTATGATGTATGTACTAATAAATTTAATATTTTTTAAATTACAGCCATTTAAAAATGTATCAAATACGTGAAAAATACTAGAATGATACAGTGTCATTTTTTACTAACGATACTTTACGTGGGGGGGTCAACGTGTATTATATCTCTATAAAAAAAACAACAACCTTAAAAAAGGCCTTCTTTAGCTTTACAGCTATTTTCGCTTTACCGTAAAGGTTTAGTCCTTAACCCGACATATTATATAGTGGGGTACGACCGTACCTACATATCGACAATGTTTTCACATATTTTCCTGATATATACATACATATCTGAAATGATTTATTTTATAATCCCATTTTTTAATGCGGTAGATTTTTAAAATTATTAGTCCACATCAACGCTGGGAAAATTATCAATACTCGCAAAAGTATCGTAGGATGCGAACATTTCGAGTTTCTAACTAAACGTGAGCCCCAATGCACCGCATTGGCGTAGTTACGCCGCTGCACGTAACGTTTTTATTTATATATTTATTTACTATTAAAGTACAGTAAAAGTCGTTTAACAAGAAACTATGGGACCGAAATATTTTTTCATATTAATGATGACATGTTGAAAATGACAAATGCCGGCCTAGTCAGTAAACAACTCGGTGACGGCGCACCAAATAGGTAATACGGGTAATTTTTAAAATTGTAGGGATGGTGTGCGGCAAGCGGCATCCTTGTACCTATTGTGCATCGTCAGATGTCAGCCTAGTCAATGAAAATTCGTTTCATAAAGTCATAAACAGTAAACAATTTAATAACATGGCGGCCGGTATATTTTTTTGTTCTTCTGTATTTGTTTATGTAAACTGGTTCCCAGGTTTCCGATTAAAAATAAGCACACACATGATATATGAACTGCACTAACCTTTTTATTTTTGCTGTATTTCCAGTCCGATGTTGTTGTTCTTTTAGTTGGGTTGTCTTTTTTAGATTTTGACCGACCGAACTGTAAAAAGAATGACGAAGGTCGGTTACTGTATTTTTAGCACACACACACACGCGCACACGCACACGCACACGAACACGCACACGCACACAAGTTAAAGAATTTAATACTTTTTTGCTTCTGTTTAATATTTACAATCTCTCCATTAGGCGACAGATGTCGCCTTGTATAACATAATTAAATAGTTGGGACAACATTCGTTAGATGTCGCCCTAACACATACATTACGTGCTGAAGTTTTTAGCCTGAATAAAACTTTTTCGATGTGTAGGTACCAATTTAGATATCGTATAAGTAAATAGCTATCGATCTTGCTTTAAATATTCATGTACAAACCTGCCAACCGGTGCGTCCCTGGGCCGGCTTATTTTTTCTCCAACAATAAATAAAAGAGTGGGACAAATAAATACCCTTCAATTTCCCTGATGGCGTGGGCCCTTTCAAAATGGCCGATGTATTCATAAAAAAGTTTCCTGTTTTTACCTATAGATGGCTTCGCTAATCCTCCAGCTTTGCCAGGAGTACACGATGAAGAAGGGGGTAGGTACTAGGAAACTTTCGCCGGGGGGACGCCAAGCCTCCATTTTGGTCTATTCATAATATCCAAGCTCTAAAAAAAAACACATTTCGTTATGCCTATAATCAATCACAGAACAATGTCGAAGGGTAGAGTGGCGTATTTACGATCTATTATATTAGTATAATGTAATAATAAACACCCAAATCAGTCCGGAACGCTCTGAACTTTGTCCGATTTGAAAACAAATATTGAAAAATCTACAAACAGATGTCACTCCGACGTCGCATTATTTTCGATAATAATTCAGATAATTATTTATACTTTTAGTATTATTTACACTTTTTAAAAATTAAATAAGACGCACACTGTGTAATAACTACTTAGTAACAAACATTACAACAATTCAGGAGTTTAAAAAGTATGCATAGCACGGGTTAAACATCTAGTTTGGACATAAAAATAGTTTCAACACCTCCATGTACTTATTGAAACGCAACACAAATCGCATAATTTTCAAATATTTAATAAAATGAGGCGCCCCCTGTAATAATTTCATTATAATAAAATTAATTGATTTACTTTTATTTTTATTATTAGAAGATATAATACATTTTTAAACATAATCAGTAAGATATACAGGGTGGCCCAAAAAAAGTGAGAACATTTCGTAAAATGTGATATAATTACTTCTAAAATTAGTTTAACTATATCAACAATTTCTTAAATAGTTTAATAATTTTCTTACCTATATTACGTTTTATTTCGACAATTTCCAGTCGCCATCTTTGATTATTAATTTCCCATTGTTTATATTTGGTTTTTTCAAATTGTTGCCCAGAATGACAAAAGTTACTGCAGAGGACCGTATTCTGATCGAAAATTTGCGAATTGAAAAATATTGGGGTGCTAGGAAAATGATCAGAATTTCAAAACAAAGCCTATAGCTATAGCTAGACATTACAGCATAACTGGACGTTACAGCAGGACGGAGCTCCATCTCACACAGCCAGAAATACAATCAACTTTCTTCGTCGTGAGAATGTTAATTTTATCGAGCCAGGCATGTGGCCACCGAATAGCCCAGATTCAAACACAGTAGATAATGCAATATGGGGTGTTTTTATGATTTCTGATTAGCTAAATATTGTGCAAAAAAATTAGATTAAGAATTATAATTAATTATATTTTGTTTTGAAATGACTAATGTGTTACGAGACGTTCTCACTTTTTTTGGGCCACCCTTTATACGTATATTTATTTATTCTCTATGAGAGTAAGACTGATGTTTAGAGGAGTATATAAGAGAGTGTATAATGTATGTGTCTGTTAGTTTGTATACATATTATTTGACTTCAGATACAAATTTAAAATAGTCTGTAATTTTTCTAATTGTGATGGGGAGATTGTTAAAGAATTTGATGTCTTGAAAAATATAATGATTTTAGGTTACGGTATATTTTAGTTTTGGAATATCAATTTGGTATCTAAATCTTGTTGATCGGAATTCACTTCTAATATTAAATTTATTTTTAATTTTTAAAATTTAGATAATTGTTTTTTTTTTTGTATGTCTATTATTTTTGGTACTTTGAAATCTGTGAAGAGTTGTATGTAAGTGGGTAGTCATTTTTTTTATAATTATTTTTATCATCATTTTTTGAGTGATTTCTAATTGTGATATTGAAGTTTTATATGCTCCTCCCCAACCATCTAATGTACCTGATTCCTGATACAGTGATGAATAAATAATAAGTTTTATATTTTTGACATTCCGCTGTTTACGTGCATACATTTCTAGAGCACCGTTCTATAATACTACAGTTTTATAAGAGCTCAAAAACGTTGCTTGATCCGTCCAGCGAATCGGAGAATCCTCGGGTTTCTGGGACTCGTCCGAACCTAGTACGCCTAACCAGGTGAATTTAAAAATCTGCATTCTTGTCTCAATTTGAAGATCTTAAATGAATGGAGAATTCGTTATTCTGGTGGTCCATGGAAGTATCCGCTGTACGGCTGCGTTTCCAGAGTTCCAGTTTGAGAAGAACAGACTATCTCAGCTAAATTTGCCATAAAACCACATTAGAAAATTTAAATTCTCTCATTTTTACCTTGTGTTTTATTTTCACCTTTACCGGTACCGAGATCAACACCAAAACCTTTATGAAATCAAAAAGATTTCGGTAAACGCCACAAGTATCGATCCCGATACATGTGATACGCTATCAGTAGTAACTTTTTACTATAGTAAAAAAAGTTACTAAAGTAAAAAAAATTGCGAAAACTGGTTGTTCGATCGTACTTCCCGAAAGTACATCCCGTAGTAAACTCATTTTACTCTCCGATATCCGATAATAAAAACGAGAATCGATAGTTAAATATGGCGGACTTTTCACAGCTGTTCCAAAATTCATCTGACACATTGATACTTAAAAAGTTGCAGTATTCGACAAATAATCATTCAATATCCCACTATTTTAGTGATGATATTTCGTCCGATAATGATCTCGTTGTTTAATATAATATAATATCATCAGCATATAATACAAAAAAAATTCACCACCAAAGTGACAGATTTCGAACGCCTAGGCGAAAACTCCATAGATAATGCATAAAATAAGGCATATTTTATGATTATTTGTCGCGCCTGTAGACATCTCCATCTATAGTAAATTTGATGTATCAACAAGCCACAAAGGATTTTTTACTACGGGCGTTAGTAAAAAGTTACCATAGTAAAAATTTACTACTGATCACTCAACCAGCTCTAAGCCACCTTGCTATTATTTATTTAAAACTTCAATACGTTCAATATTTCATATGTTCCTTGTACACCTCACTAAATCAGAGTCCGTGTCGTGTTTTCTCTGTATCATTGACTCTTGTATCATTTGCAATAGGTCGGTTGCAGTGACTCAAGTAATATGGATATATTGTAGATATACACCGACACCATTAAACATAGTAATCAAATAAAAAAATAAAAAAATAGTAGAATAAATACAACAGTTACAATAACTCGACCAATAAGGATGTAAATATATGGTATTGCCCTTATGTATTGTCTTTCAAATATATATGCAGATTTTTTTATCTCAGTATGCATTGCATTTATTAACGTGTATTTTTTATAAACTTACTTTATTATTTGTACATGCTTTTAACTTCTAATTTTAATGTTTACATTTTATTTTATTTAAAAATTGTTACCCCTGGTAAACTTTGTAGCAATCTAAAATTAATAAAGAGGTTAACTAATAAACACGTCATTCACGATGGAGACCGAGGTTCTTCGCTAGGTAGATTTTTATTTTATTTATTTTATGCAGGCGTAATATTATGCGTCTGCGGTATGTGATATTTTGTTCTCTCTCTTTCTCTTTCATTACACAGGAGTATGGAGAACACCAATATCTCGATCATTGTCGGTCTTCATTAAAAGAACAAAATGCTGAGCTGCTGAACCTAACACAAAATGTGTTTTATTTTTTACTTAATCATGATTGAAACCCTATCTTTAGACCAGATGCACCCGGCATCGGATTGAATAAATTGCCAATGCCAGAATACGATATACAGTGGCGTGTTTAGTGTGTAGCGTGTAGGGAACTCGGAAGATTTACGGAATACGAAGAAATGTCGCTCCCGGATCGCAGATAAATTTCCCTATCAGACAGCTCTAAGGCCATCCACGACTGTGGACGCTAGCGTGAGATAAATCGATTGGAAATAAATTTCGCTTTCATGCGATTTTCCTGCATTACGGAACAATTTTTCGCGTCTCGGAGGATGTGTTTAGGGGGTGTACTTAAACGTACATACAGTAAATAAGTCATTTAAGATGACGAGGTAAATAATATTGTTTCTCTCCACTCTACTAAAATACAACAGCAAAATAATTCAAATTTTTTAATTGATATACTTTTGTTGTATTGTTTATCAATTTCTCTAAAAATTACACATTACTTCTAGGCGTGCAATCACTACATTATAATAATAATGTAAAAACAACTTGTAGGTAATTATCTATTTATGGAAATAAAGCGAAATTAAATATTTACCTGACAGAATATTACGAAATATTAAAATCTAAATAATAAGATAAAACAAATTATATTAATCAATTAGAAAGATATACGTACAGGTAAAATCTTTCTATCGAAAAAGTATTTAGTCGCTACAAATTGTATTAAAGTTTCCAAATTTAATAAAATTGATTAATTCATTGTTTTACTCAAAGGTATTTGAAATTCTCCGTAATATAAATTGAATTGCTTTTAAAAATGGAATAGTAAATGTATCAATTGGAAATATTACAGAATATAAGTTCAAAATTTCTCCAAAATGTATTCGATTGCAATAGCGAAATCGGAGAACGCACTTCCCCGATAGGAAGATGTCCAGGTTCGAATCCCGGTACCAATTAATATTTTTTTCAATAGATAGATTTTTCTGTATATCTTTCTAATTGGTTCATTTAATTTGTATTAAAATACCACAGAACTATGGTCTGAAAATTCCACTTCACAGCAAAAATGTGTTCTCCTTAATATGATAATAATTGTGGTAGTAATATTACGAGATTACCTTATTTCGATTTATTTCGCAGGAATTCTAGTCAAGTAGGTTATAGCTTATTTCAAAGTACATACCAACTTTACACCGCTGGTTATATACATACATGTAGGATTATAATATCGTCTACATCTTCGAGCTGCTGTATTTGGTGGGGGCCATGGCGTCCTCACTGACGGTGTTATCATTCAAGTATATTTCGCAAAATAAAAACATTCGTTTTGAAATTAATTAAAAATGTTATTCCCGAAATTGTATTAGTTATTTATTCAATACAGGAATAGAATAATTCTTGAAATATTGAAAAATACAATATTTTCTCCTGTTTACGCGCCTTTGTTCCTTCGATTGGTACACCTGGGATTTCTTATTGTTCTATTGGTCACACATGTATGTGAATATAGTATAATAAATAGGTTGTTTGATCGTTAGTAAAAAAAGTATTTACTGCCCGAAAGTACATCCCATAGTAAACTCATTCTACTCTACGATATCCGATAGTAAAAACGAGAATCGATGGTTAAATATGGTGAACTCTTCACAGCTGTTTCAAGTCACCTGTCACGTTGATACTTTGAAAGTTGCAGTATACGACAATTAATCATTCAATATCCCGCAATTTTAGTGATAAAATGATCTCGTTGTTTAGCACATAATCCGAAAAAATTTAGAAACCAAAATGACATGTATCGGACGTATTGGCAAATAAAGCCATAGATAAATCATAAAATATAGCATATTTCATGATTATTCGCCATGCCACATTGAGAGGCGAGATTGTATTTGAACATAAACATAACAGAAGTAAATTTGATGTTTGGGGGTTAGGACAGTGGTTAAATGAAATACATGTGTGATTGGCGCGTGTTGAGGTTTATTGTGACGAATGATAAAAACAATGAAGACAGATAGAAATGAATACAGTGAATGAAGATGTAGGAAATTATGAAATGAAATGAATTGGCAGTCTTGCTCGGCAAAGGCGAGCCGGCAAGACCACCATTGTGAAACGCTGAAACTGGAGAGACTGTCTGGCGGTGAATTGAGCCAGATTTGTGGCAGCAGCCGGCAGCGCTGTCGCTAGCGTCGATGCCGACTGAGATGGCGGTAGATTTGAATTATGGTCGCTACAGATGTGTCAACCCGCAAATAGTTTTTAGTACGGACGTTAGTAAAAAGTAACCGAGGTAAAAATTTACTACCCATCACACAACCGGTCCATAGACTATAAATTCTACTCAACTTTGCAAAAAAATCGATGTTTGCCCCCGCGCCACCAAAAATAGTCCGCGAAGTGACACACATTTCATGGGTCCGCCATCTCTCGTCTAAACCGATGAAGAAATTAAATAAGTGTCCCAACGAAATGAAAAAATGACGACCTCTAGAGGCTTGCGGTAGTCACCAACGTGGAGGGAGAGATAAAACCAAGGCCGGTACAAAATTTGGGCGCAGACCTACTTATTTATAATTAAATCTAAAAACAGGAGTGCATTGCTCAAATACTTTTATGCATAGAAGTCCCATTTAAACTCTACTTATTTACTTCACAAAAATATCGCCTTGAATGCAACATATCGTAAAATATTGTAATAAACGAGGTCCTTCTTTTCAGAATGTGTTGACTGATTTATGATGATTATAAACAGGGCCGACCCGAGGGCGCCGAACGATGCGAAGCGAAACTTGAGAGATATATGTAATTCAACACTCTCCACCTTATCATGGGCCGGCACTGGTTATAAAGATCACTAGTATTAAAGTAGGTGCCTACCTGCATATAAGAAGTAGCAGACCGTCTCTCCGAAGTTTACAAATAACAAGAATAAAAAACTGCCTATTTGAATTAACCAGAGACCAAATAAATTAGCAAAATTAATTGTTTTATTTATCGATTTATTAAAACACCTTTTCACTTTTTTCCACTATTTATTATTGTATGACCATTACCGGTTTCAGCCTGTCACATCCATCTTCAGACTGGTACATTTTTCTCTTAAGCTAGGATATTTATACAATTCAATACGGGGGTGTTTGTGTTTATCAGTGAGTCTATAGAATTTGAAAATTGGTGCTAATTTGACTCTAATGTTGGGATTTTCCCTTATATGTTGTTACAGAACTCTTCTTAACGCTTTGGTGGCTTAATCCTATAAAGTGTCAGGACAGTGCAGATGTTATAATTTATAAATATATCCCGGGAGATTACTGCTCCCCCGCAGAACCTACACTCGAGAATGAATACTTTCTTTTACACGCCTATTAGCTTGGCGCAACCCTGTACTCTACAAATTATTTTGTAACCTGCAGAACAGTTTTGTAGGACTAATTTTGCATTTTTATAGTATTATAAGCATCCTTAACCAATATTCCTTCTAATTTTGAATCACTGTGCACAAAAAAAATCTTTTTTGCAATTTTAAGAACCAATGCCATTATTTGTGCGTTGGGAGAAAAAATAAGAAAAACCCCACCAGTATAAGGCTACTGGTATGGTCTGGGTTAACCATATTACTATTATATAAGATGCATAATATACATATCGATACCTTTATCTGCAAAGCAGCTAACTTCACCCATGGTCAAAAAACCGTTTTTGATGCCATTATTTTCCTCTTTCATTGTACGATGCTACACAAAAAGCAAAAAATTCCCATCAATTTTAAAACATGTGAAATCACGTGTTTTAATATAATAAATAAGTATTAAGGAGAACACACAGATCAGACGGTCTGTGATGTTTTTAATACTAATTTAAAGTATTAATTATAAAGATGTACATATAAAATCAATTATATCAAAAAATATTATTTTTGCACTACCGGGATTCACACCTGGATCTCTATTTCCAATCCGGGGAAGGTGCATTACCATATATGTTACAACGCCAGTACCTTTCGTGACAAATTTTCGAACCTACATGTTACACTTTTTCAAATGAATACATCTGCCGTTCCATTATTTGAATTGTTTTTACGGAATCTCAAATACCTTTGAGTAATTCGATAGCAGACGCCAGAATAATCAATTCATTTTTATTAAATTTTGGACACATTATAATACAACATGTATTATTAAGGAGAACACATTCTTATTGCAAAGTTGTAATTATTCAGAACATAGGTCTGTGATGTTTTAATCCTGGCAGAGCAAAAATAATATTTTTCGATAAAATGATTTTATATCTTTATAATTAATACATTTAATTTGTATTTTGATAAATAAGTACTAGGTGCTCAAAAATCTTATATTGATTCTTGCAAAAACCTTAAATGTTTACCTGACACAAGTGTTGATGGCACCAGAAATAGAGGACGTCCGCGGAAATCTTGGCACCCCCAGGTAAATCAGATATTGGAGGATGGTCATGATAGAAAAATCAATAATCGGTGAGCTTATATGAGAAGATATATGAATGTGGATAAGGCGAGAATTGTATATCAGGACAGAAGAGTGTGGCGCTCTATATATATTATGTTTCAGAATTGTTAAAAAAGAATCATAATGGTTGCACTACATTACCATGGAAAATCAGCTAACTCCCAATAATATTTTACAATTTTGGTAAAGAATTTCAGCTAACTCCAAATATTCCCTGTAAATACGAGATAAAACAAAATATCAATAAAATTTCTCAACCACCCTATTTCTGCATAAGGAATCATCTACCAAAGCGTATTTTGAAATTTTCGTAATCTGTTTAATTACAAAATTAAACAGTTTTTTGTTGCTCCTGAACATTTGAGAAAAAATGAAGTTAGCTGCTTTGCAGATTAAGGTATCGATATGTATTAACACACATAAATAAGTAAAAAAAACTATCAAGAAAACCTGCATACTCCAGTAGTAACTGTAACTTCAGAAAGTGGTTTAATGTCCAAAATGTTGATGATCTTATACAGAATAAAACAAAATACTGCAACATGATCGCCAACCTTCAATAGAAGACGGCATATGAAGAAGTTGTTAAAAATTGTGTGATGATGTCAAATCGTGTGCACCTTAGAGAGATGGGATCATAAGAATTTACAGAGGACTCTAGCTTACATTGAAGTAGACACCGTAAGCTAGTGAGGTTGCATTGATATTGCATCAATTTCACCCTATCTTAAAGTTTTTTTAGAGCATGATGCATTAGAAACAACTAGAAAAAAACAATGGCAAGCAAGCAGTAAGTATTTCACTAAAACATAATTACATAACATAATACGGAAAACATAATAACATATATTAGCTAATAACACTGCATCATCTGTACAAAGCAGTCAGAACATTAAAATTATTACCATCGCACAATGAATAATAGGGACCTAGAGAGTTATTATCTTAATTATTCAAATGTAGTCTGATGATGTGAAATTCACAAACGAATACATTTGAATAGGTATAACTTTCCCAAGAAAAGGCTACATCGTTTCACTTTGTTTAAGAAAGGTTTATTCAGGGTTTTGTTAACTGACCAATGCTACTTAAGAAATAATATTATATAATATGTATATATATATATATATGATACTGAATGTGTCAGAGATCTGACAAAAGTCTTATACGTATTATTAATTTATAAATTGAAGCAACCAATTCAAATGTGATCAAATAATTTTTATATTGGATGGATTCCTTTTCTTCTAGATGCTTGTATATTTCTAACTAATTATAAATCATTATCAGCTATTGTCAATCCACTGAGATGAAGGCCTCCCCATGATTGCCACTCTCCTCCGCCAAATTCTTGCTGTGCCATTCCCACTGTTCTGATAATTTTGACCAATAAAATTTGCTAGGTCAGTTAGGCAGTGAGTTTTTATTGTTTAGTGTTGATTTTGGCCATTATAACGTAGAATAGAATACAGCTTGCTAAGTACATGTATGTAAAATATATAACTAATTAATATTAGATATGTTCATTACTGCTTACTTTTGTAGGCACCCTGGTATGTTGTATTCTTTTTAGTTTATTATTATTTTGATCTTAATTCATATTTATGTAAAAATTTAATGTTTTTTTAATTAATTATATTTTCTTGCACCTTTGCATAGATTATGTACTTCTCTTTACTACTACGTATTAGTACTACAAAACGTATTAGTTTTTTTACTTTTTTAATACTTCATTTAATACATTTGAAATATATAACCTTATCAAAAACATAAATAGTTTTATTGAACAGTAACTTTGCACGACCAAGGTACGTTACTGTACGGCCCAAGATGCGGGACCGTCCTGTACATAATAAGAGTTTTCGTAAAATTTCATTCCTACATTTATTAGGTAAAACGGAAAGAAATGACATTTTTTCTGGCGCGTCACTTTAAAATTAGTTTGTCAACGGTTGCCGTTGAGTTAGCACGTCGTGGTTGGTATCATTTTAAAGCTCTGTGTAACGGCAAAAAAAATAAAAAATATCTTGAAATGGAAAGAGTACACACAGAGCTTTAAAATGATACCAACCACGACGTGCTAACTCAACGGCAACCGTTGACAAACTAATTTTAAAGTGACGCGCCAGAAAAAATGTCATTTCTTTCCGTTTTACCTAATATTATCAATGATAAACGTATTATATCTTCTAACAATTTGAACATAACTAATTGATCTAATAGGTAGTGAAAAACAACTAAACATTCTTTATTAATTAAACATTTAACGAGATTTAAAAAAAAAACGGCCTAAGTACGAACCCTTCCCATTCTCTAGGTGTACTTTGAGTGTAGACCATTTATCGTCTTGTGAATATCTTTCAAGAATATATTCTTCATCCACCGATTATCTCCAGTGACAGCGGCATCCTTCCCCTTAGTCTGAGATCTAACCAAATTTGGGAATTAATAAATATCAAGAAACATTATGTATGTACTACTTACATAAATATATTTCTGAAATATTTAACTAATTAATAATAATAAAAAAAACCTAATTCATTCAGATGAAGTATGTTTATTATAAAATATAAAATTTTTGGGATGAATAAAATTTGTAATAATACATAGTTACATAAAAATGTGAAAACATATTCTTTAATCCACATTTTTATACATAGTAATTAGGGTTAAATTATACTATTAGATTGAAATCAAATAAACAATTTAAAAAGGCTAAATAACATTAAGGTGAAAAGATTTTCTTGTAAAATACGCATAGAAAAATTTGATCTAAATAAAAAGAAGTGCCTATTATATATTTTTTTAAATAATAGATACACAAATTTGTAATATTGAGGATCAAAATATGTAAGTCAATTTGTTCAGAAGCTTAGGTGTTGTCAATGAGTAATGTTATGCAAATATCATGAAAAAAAAATAATAAGTAGATCGATAAAAGTATTCATCAATTTTATTTAAAACGTAATAGTATTCTACTAAACTTTTGACTACCCAGCTTGAGTCACTTTGAATTCCAATCAAAAGTGAAAAAAATTACTTTCTAATTTAAAAATTTACATTTCTTATATATTTATATACAATTTCTCAAGACAGGCCTATTCATGCAAAAATCAAACCACAAAGTGTGCTAATGTGTTGGGCAATAAAATTACTAATAAACATTATATATAATATAAGCAAAAGGTGTGAAAAATATAAATTAAATAAATACCTTGTTCATATACATATTATTAGGGCCGGTTGTGTTATCAGTAGTAACTTTTTACTTTAGTAAAAATGTTTGTGAAAACGGATTATTTGATCATTAGTAAAAAAATATTTACTTCTCGAAAGTACATCCCATAGCATACTAATTTTACTCTCCGATATCCGATGGTAAAAACGAGAATCATTAATTAAATATGGCAAACTTTTCACAGCTGTTCCAAAAACTCATCTGACAAATTGATACTTTGAAAGTTGCAGTATACGACAATTACTCATTCAATATCCCGCTATTACACGAGAATTCGTCCGATGATGATCTCATTGTTTATTATACATTAGCACATAATATAGAAAAAAATTATCATTAAAGTGACAGATTTCGAACGTCTAGGTGAAAAAATTCATGGATAATGCATAAAGTAAAGCATATTTCATGATTATTTGTCGTGCCCATAGACATCTCCATCTACGCTTTGACAATAGTAAATTTTACATTCGAACAACCCGCAAACGATTTTAACCATGGGTGTTAGTAAAAAGTTACAACTGATCACACAACCGGTCCTTAGATAAAAAAAAAAAATGTAATTGTCTTGACCCTAGAGGAACACAGACAGCATTCATAATAATAGACATATATAATATTCACAGAAATATTTTGTTAAACAGATTAATCCATTACTACTAAACATTGAATAGTTATATTATACACTACGTATTTGTTTAAACAGTAACATAATGTATATCATATTGTAAACTATTAATATTGGCACTGAGTCATAACACATGTCAAATTGACCTGCGAGATTAATTATGAAGCCTCTAAAACAAATGAATAACAAATTAATGGCTGGTCGTCACAAAAATATATGTATCTGAAAATTGTCTACACGAGACGAAAAATTGTAACTTCAATACCATATGAATATTTGTAGACTTGAGAAGTTAAATTACATATTTGCAACTCCGAACCATAGAAATATTAATGAATTTTTCTTGTCATAAGCAGGCACTTTTATTGCAGTAAATACAGTAAAACTCTGTTAATTCGTAACTCACGGGACCGAAATTTAAAAAAAAAAATCTGTATTATGAGAACAATCTTTTTGAAAGCAACATTTGAAAGAAATTTTAAAAAACGCATTGTCAGTTTACGCTTCCGCATTTTCGCGTGCGCTGCCGCTGTCAACTGTCAGCATCGTGATTTTCATAATGAAAAACATGGCGACTGTCTATTATTTCAGTTTTTTATGTGTTGAAATGTTGATCAAATAATTAATTTCTGAATAATGAAGGTGTGAGGTGACGTGGCGAGTCCTATATTAAGAACAGGCTTCTTCAAACGATTCACCAATGCTTGACACAACCAAATTATGGACATTTTAATTTGATTAGCGGTCAAACTCGCCTTTTTCATCAAAATTGGGCAAGAAATTGGAATATTAAAAAAACCCGTAAAAAATAATAAAAAACGTTTCAATCTTCACTTGTTCATCATTACTTTGTTGAAGCTTATTATTTTTCTGCGATTTTTCAAGTTTGAACTTAAAAGAGGTATTTTTGTTAGTTTTTAAAATAAGTTTCATATTTTCAAATGATCAAAGATTTTCGTGCCATTTTAGAAAATAAAACACGAAAAAAAAAATTTTTGGTTGTATATTTAAATACAAAGGTTTCAGTTTCTTTATTACATTAAACAAATCGCAACATTTCATAAACAAAAAACCGGATATAAAATGAATAGAACTGTTGCACACAATTCATTTATAAATTAAGAGATTCAATGAAAATTGTTCAAATTATTTTTATTAGGGGTTGCAAGGGTGAGTAGAAATATATAATTCGCAACACGCCCACAATTATTGTCGAAATAACAACAAATCTTATAAAACGCACTACAGAATTTGGTGTACATAAATATGGTATCACTCAGTTCGGCCGCGGTCTTGCGAGTTGCGAGCTCTAAGCGCGCCAATCTATTGCGATAAGGAACAACAGCTCCGTGATTGGCTAGAGGGTGGAGCTAGCTACAGATGTTTACGAAGGGATGATGAATGCGTAGTCGCGCAAGTTTGGATTTAAAAACACATGAATATGCGAATTACGTGAACAAATTATTTACTTTGGGTATAAAAAATGCATACGAACTACGAATAATGAGATTTTACGAATTATCGGTAGAAATTAATATGAAATGTTATTTTCAGAGCTAAAATTTTTGAAAAAAGTGTGAATTATGTGAGAATACGAAATATGGGTACACAAATTAACAAAGTTTTACTGTATGTGGAATTTAAATATTATTATAAGAAAGAAAAAAAAGGTGTAAAGAAAAAAGTTAATAAGTTCTAAATAATTTTACAGTGGAACTTCAAATTAATTCAACAAATTATTAAATATTTATTAAAAATTGTGAACCTCACAAAGTAAACTTGAGAGCTGTATTATTTGTGTTATGTTTGTGTATTAAAGATTTTTTTTAAATTTTATACTATGTGAGTGTGTCAGTCAAGCGAGCCTTATCTTACTAAGTTACTTACCCGTGTTATTATATAATTTAGGCCACAAACGAATAACCACAATTGATGAGAAATAGAGGTGCAAACATTGTTTAGGGGATTTCAATATTTTCTTTATTTATTTAATGTTCTTAAGTAAATATATGATTTTGAAGTGTCTTTGTGCACAATAAATAGGGAAAATGGATTCCAAGAGTGTTAAAAGTGTTGCTGAAAAATTATTGCGCTAACAAGAAATTGATGAGGTCCTTTTAAACTGAGAGTGAGTTTTTGTCAGTAAAATGATCACAGAGGAGTATATTTAGAGTATATAGAGGAAGAAAACGTGAGAATGAGAAAAATAAAATCAAAGTTTTACTTTATTTCAAAAAGTTATTCAGAAGGCAGCGTAATATCTATTTTACTGCTAAATTCATATATTTAGGGAGTATAAGCCGCACACATACCATGAAAGTGTTTCACCATGCAACAATAGTAACATCACATTAGTAGTAAGTTCCACTGTATTTGCTATGGAAACAAAAATAAATATTTGTATTTCAAAGTAAAATATCTAAAACAAAAATAATTAAATGATAATAAGAATATTAATTAAAATAAAAACATGCATACCATTTTTAAAAGGAGTATTGAAATATTAATTGCATTGAAAATGTATTGTAATCAAAACATTTTATTAAAATAAGGATTACGATATAATAAAAATACACTCTACAAAAAAAAACATTATACAATGTATTATATTATGTATATGGAAAAAAATCTGTCTTAGAATTATATTTTTAAAACTATAAATAAAATATACATTAATGGACAATAATTGGAAAAAAATATTATATGTAATCACATTGTGATATTTCATCCAACTGCGGAATTGCAATCATTTTTATATATTTTTTAAATAACACATTTACAGCAGTTATATTTCAAGTTTTGTCACTTATTCAGTCATTTTCCTTGTATCACATTTTATTCGACCCAGAATCATAGCACAAAAACCAACTAGACAAAATACATTCCAAAAATCCACTACAACTGAAGAAACTGCACACCTACATTAAAACTGGCATACCCTCAACATAAGTGTGTATTAAAGACATTTCTTTATTTTTTGCATTAAAAATAAAATGATGGCTTTCAAATTATCGAGACACTATCAACAAAAGCTAGCGCCCTTTAAAGTCATTAAGTTCATTCCAAAATGTTCAATCAGATAAACATACATCAAGAGGAAAGATTCACATCGCAAAGTTTTATATTTAGAACGTTCCATAAACAAATAACTCAAATTAAAAATTTTTGGTCCTTATGTCCGATGTCAGGCATCAAAACATCTGCAAAATTAAAAAATAGCATTTGCAATTTTGTTTTTCACATTCATCCAGGATGACCTTTAATGTATGACATCCAAATAATCAATCTTTACACATTAAGTATATACAAAAAAAACCATCTCGAATCACATTGTCGTCAACAAGTCTTCGATAATCCATTTTAGTTCATATTTTCTTAAATCCTACTTAAATACACTTCTGGCCAAAACTTAAACATAATTTAACAAAATCTTTGATAATTTAAAACCTTGATGAAAAGCTTTGGGAAGTTTTAAAATAAACTTTGAAACCGTACAGTTGTTCAAAGAAATCATTATGCTATTATATTTTTGAAAAATACAAAAAACTGAATCATTGCAGACATCCTCAGAATAATCTCTATACCAAAATGAACGCCGTCATTCACGTTAAATTGTTAAAATAAAGAATTTTTCTTACATTCTAAAATTCTTACAAGACAATACGACTAACACTGCTCAGAGTAGGCTAACAAATGTCAACACAATACTATCAACTGAAAAATGCTGCAGAGAACTGACTGAAAGATGCCCCGAAATCATTCTTTAAATATATAAATATGATAATTATGGGCTGTATTAGCTGAAGTCCTGCAATACGCTTCACATCTGTAAATTATGTCATCGTTCCGTATTTGTTATTATCAGAGACAGGCCAAGGGGGGCTCGGTGCTTCCCTGTCAGCTTCCCGGGGTCCACCCCAATTCAAGGCATTGTTGAAGCTTTCCCGAAGTCTTTCTCCAAATGTTTTGTACTCCAGGTCGGCGTACTGCTTGCCAAAGTTAAAGTCAGCCACTTCCACAGTGAACCTGATCAGATAATCATAAATCATCATCGAAAACAAAACAAAATGTTTAAAATAATATTTTTATGTTTAGTATGGTACAAATAAATACTTTTTTACAATACAGTAAAACTCCATTAATTTGAAATTCAACATAATTCAAAATATCAATTTTATAGTTGATTAACATAATAAAAAAATGTTTACCAGAGTAGTTAGCCAGTGAGGTATAGAATCAAAATCAGCAATGTCCAATTTTTATGGTTTTTGAGTTAGGTATGTACAAATATAAAGAAAATTAATGTCTACAAGACTAGCCTATCAAAATTAGATAAATATCACAGAATTTCATATAAAAATGCATTTAAAATTTGCTTGTTACTTCAATTGCAACCATGTCTAATAGATAATTAATTCAAACCCAGACAAATATGTGTTCAGCCAATAAGTACTTGTATTTGGTCATGTGACCATTTTCAATATGATTCCAAAAGTGACAATTGTAGTACAATGTTTTTTTGTACTTTATTCGTAAAATTTATTTGTAAAGTGGACATGTCTGCTTTTAATTCTGGACCTTACATATCGCACACCTACATCAAAACTAAGACAACTCATAAAAACAATAATTTTGAGTTATTATTGTATTCGGTTACTCTGTCGCATACGCAACTAACTTAGCCCCAGTTCTCAAATAGTGTCATTTTAGGATACATATAACCTAAAATGATATTTAGTTTCATAACTTTAGTAACAAAAAATGGAGCAATGTTTTTATTTTTTTGTCTACTGAAAAATGACTTTTTGAGTTATCTTAGTTTTGATCTAGGTGTGCGATATGTCAACCACTGCCCAATGTATAAATGTTAACCACTGCCAGTTAACTACATATATAACTTCATAGAACTGTCATTTTTACTGTCAAAACAACTCACCTTGATACGCCTATGAACTTTTAGCTTTCACACAAACTAATATTTTATGTATCAGAACAAAATTTATTTTTAAAGTTATCTCAGAACTTATCCGTTTACAAATATGCTTTTTACAATATCAATAAATGCATTAAGCTGAACAAAGACTGATCTCTGTCACAGAAGTATATTAATGTGCCAATGTACACCGAGTAAAGAAAGTGATTAAAAAAAGTTCAGCAATATTTGAATATGTTCAAGAACACACAATTACTGGATTTTTACCTATAAAGTCACTGTTATTAAATAAATATCAGATATCTCATAAAGACGAAGCTATTTTATTATATTTTAAAGGAATGATATATGGAAATATTCCTTTAAAATATAATTAAATAGCTTTGAATGATATATAGAAATATTCCTTTAAAATATAATTAAATAGCTTCGTCTCTATGAGATATCTGATATTTATTTAAAAAAGTTTAAGTTAATTAAAGAATTATGTAACATCATTCATACTTTTCCATTTTTATTAGTAATAGATTTGTGGAAGTTCTCAATATTGAATAAAACGTTCTCAACCTTATATATACATATTCATTTTGTAATTTTTCTGTCTGTATTGTAAGTGACTTTAGTGTCATCTATGTATTAGGATTTGAAGAAAGTTACAAAATTGGTTAGTAGTGGGTTAACTTCAGTGGCGTACAGTAGGTGTAGGCTTAGGTTATGCTGTTACCATGATATTATATACATAATACTATATAATAATATGCCACATTGTACATAGGTTTATGAACTTTCATTTTACCGACGTCTTCAGGCAAAATAAATCCACCATAAATCAAAAGAACAATCATGAAAACAACTCGTGTAGTAAGGTAGTAAAATTTGCGAATTAGTAAATGAGAAAGAAGATGCTTCAACCAGCTCTAAGCCAAGTTCAAAACCTTTCAAATGTCATTCTCTTAGGAAACAGCATAAGTAAGGACTCTGTACAACATGGATCAGCTGATCCATTTCTGGCCAAGTGGAATTTTCAATTCAGTAGGTAGCAATTGTATGGCTTGAATAGAACAATAGATTAAAATAGTGGCTAGCAATTGTAGTAGCAAAAATTAAATAATAACCCAGTATAGGACTACAGCGCTCCCGTGGCATCGTGCGGTAGCATCCAGAACTATGCAACTAATGATTTTACTGATACACGGTGGACGCTAGCATAATTATAACATATGGATAATTTTATTTATATTTGTTTCCCTTTCCCCACGATAAACTCTTTAGCTAAATACGACCTAACCGTACCGTCACGCTTTAAGTGACCCAAATCCGTCCTCCATTAATGGTAAAAAAAAAATCACTGTGCCAGCAGTTCCCGGCCACATTAATTGCAGTTTGTTTTGATCCTAATAATAAACTAATATAATAATAATATTTATCAGGCCATTAAGGCAAACTCCTGATGAAGGAGCAAGGGGTCCTACGGACCCAGTACTCCGATGTGCCATGAAACCAAAGTCCAAAATTTTTTTTCCCAGAATTTTTAGTAATGCACCGCTTTTTTGCTTGTATGCAGTGCACGCCCCTGGTTAACTTCAAACTAAAATTAAATCAACTGGGAGAGATTTACATCTCCCGCGAATAAGTAAAGTTGTACCGTAACTTTTTGAGGCAAAACCTTGACAATGGCACATGTTACCATGCTGAAACATCAGCCTAGGTTTTGCTCATAGAAACCATCTACAAAAAATGTGATCTAACCTAGAAGAGACACCAGTTTCATACACTAATGATTGTGAAAACCTTAAAAAGATGAAAAGTTCTAAGGGCACAGTAAAAGGCTTACTAGGGACATCTTTATAGAAATATAGAGTCAAAATATATTGATTGCATACAGGTATGACAAGATTTTAGATGAGATCAAGAAGGTAGTGCACAGGGGAGGAATTCTAAAAATATATGGTTTTAGTAAGAATTCCTAAAAGCTTTGTAAAATTTTTAATTAATTAATTAATTAATTTAATTTAATTAATTAATTTAATTTAATTAATTAATTTAATTTAATTAATTTAATTTTAAAGATTGAAGTTAAAATCTTCTACCTGTCCAATGCCTAATAGAGTAATACCAGGTAAAACTTTTTGAATGCTATTAAGTCAACCTGTAATTAACATTTAATTAATCCACCATGATACGGAAAATATTAACTAATTTATAAAAAAAAGGTAATATTTTTGCGCAAATCAAATTCATATTAGGCGAGATTTTCCTATATACGCGTGCCCCATTTTACAATTTATTCTATATTACAAATTTAATGCATATAGTGAATACATAGATGAAAACATATATTACTTACCGCGATCTGTGCTGTATGTAGTATGCAACACCGAAAACTATGAGAATTGCAGCAATTATACTGAACGAAACCGGCACCACAATTACGGAGAGCTGGGCTTTGGTTACAACTGAAAATGATAAAAAAATAACATGTAAAAAATCTAAATTTGTAAATTATAAAACACCGTCATAATCTTTTGCGGTCCAACATAAATCTGATCTCTGGATTTATAGTTCTAGCGCAACTTCGCATATAGGTTCGAAAAATTGTTATCAACTTACTGTGTAGATGTAGCATAATCGATTAATGCAATTTCCCGGATAGGAAAAGATCCAGGTTCAAATCCCAGTAGCAACAACAACATATTTTCGATAAATTGATTTTATATGTATATCTTTCTAATTAATACATTTAATTTGTATTAAATTTGTTCCATTTGAAATGTATTTATTTGTAAAAATTGCAATATTTAAAGCACAAATCACAAAGTTTTTGTAATTAATATGCATAGTATAGTAAGAGCCAAGAATAGTTGTACCCCAAGTGGTAATAAATGCCAGAATTATTACTACCTTTAATTTAATCATGCATAATTTAACCGATTGAATACATATTTTTCAGGATTATTTCTGAAAGTTTGGCACATTTATAATATCTGTAATCTGTATCTTTATTTCAATGTTTTCTTTAATTTTTTATGTTAAAATGCTAATCAAAATCAAAATTGATAAAATATAAACTACCCCAATAAAAAAATCAAACTCACCTTGATAAAAGCGTACTGTAACTGGAGAAACAATCTTGTGGACACTGTTGGACACAATTATGATGACCGTATGTATATCAACGTTGGGAAAGTAATGCACAACGGGAAACTCGCAAGTTTGCGTCGACAGCGAGTGCCGGCAGGTTTCATTTCCTGTGACGTTATAGAGTCCCTGTCTAAACTGTATACAGTACTCGTAAGGCGGTGATCCTCTGCACTTCACCTGCAGCATCAACATGTCCTCGTGTTGCAGCCAGTTATTGCCTTTGATTGACAAATTAGACACAGGATCTAAAGGAAAAAGAGTATTTAAACATTTTCATAGTAGTTAATATAATATATTGTCTGTGAAAGCGCAATACCATACATGACCCAAAACATTTGAATCATGTTGAAATATGAAAAATACTTCACAAAGGGCCGGTTGTGTGATCAGTAGTAACTTTTTACTATAGTAACGCCCGTAGTAAAAATCCTTTGTGGGTTGTTGATACATCATATTTACTACTGTCAAAGCATAGATAGAGATGTCTATAGGCGTGACAAATAATCATGAAATATGCTTTATTCTAAGCATTATCTATGGATATTTTCACCTAGGCATTAAATCAAATCGTTAATTTTTGGGTTAAATTTTTTCATATTATGTATTAAACGGCGAAATTATCATCAGACAAACTCTCATCACTAAAATAGCGGGATATTGAATGAATAATTGTCGTATACTGCAACTTTCTAAGTATCAATGTGTCAGATGACTTTTGAAACAGCTGTGAAAGTTCACCATTTTAACTATCGATTCTCATTTTTACTATCGGACATAGCAGAGTAAAATGAGTTTACTACGGGACGTACTCTCGAGAAGTAAATATTTTTTTACTAACGATCAAACTTGTTTTCTCAAAATTTTTTACTTTAGTAACATTTTTTACTATAGTAAAAAGTTACTACTGATCACACAACCGGCCCTCAAAGCAGACCCCTTTTGCATAATAAAAATACTAATAAACAACCATTGTCTTTTCTTCTTTTAACACCCATACAATAACAAATCTGACATACTTTAATTTATGTTACAAATTCTTGCAAAATATAAATTTTAAATTAATGTATTTTCTATATAATTTTAAAAAATAATGGAATCTAATCATCTGAATAACATTAATCACCATGCAAATTATCAGCTCTCAGTCTGGCTTGAATATCACAATCCTTAAAAAATAATTATAATGGTGGAAGATAAATTATAGTATACCTTGGGTGACAATTTTCCTTTGAAAGTATCCATATGTTTTACTTGGATCAATTGGCACTATGGTCTGATTAAGGCAAGCAAACGGAATCTGTAGAGATCCGTTAATCAAATTAAGAAATCCATTTGATTTGTCTGTCTTTTTAATCGATCGTGCAATTTTCTCAATATTTGTATCTCGTTTAACAACAGCAGCTTTTGCTGTCGTAACCACTTCGGTCGAGTTAATAATCGAAAAATTGATCGGCTTGAGAGTAGAAGTACCCGGAAGAGCAGTTGTCGGCTTTTCTGTACTTGTTGCCGGCTTCGGGGTTGTAGTTTTTGGCGTTGCTGTTGTAGAAGTCGGCTTTACCGTTGTACTCGTACTTGTGGTAGGAGGGGGCGGTGTGGTTGGAGGAGGAATGGGCTCGTATGATGCAACCACGAGAGCTTCGATGTTGTGCACTTCATCCGAAGTATTATATCTGTTTGTGATCGTATAATTTGTCGTGGATCCGTAATAAACACAGTCTACGAACCAATATGTCAGGACGGAAGTTGCATTTTTGGCCAAATAATCATAATCAGGTTGAGATAATTTAATGTCGTGTTTTACAGCGTATGATGTTGAAATGTATTCACCGGATATCGACGTTTTATTCTGAATAATATTCATGTTCCCGTTCAACAACACTGAAACATTAAACACACAAATATACGTACATACAAAAACCTCAATAAAATTCAAATGTAAAAAAATACATTTAAAATAATGTTATTAAATAATTTAAAAAATATATAGAATCACTTATGCATCCATTACATCCCACGCATATCCTATGTTTGTGTCATTGCCAGTAAGAAAAAATACCAAAGTATCGAGTATATCGAATGTGTTCTTAATATCTCTAGGTTAAAATTACTTAAATGTTTTCTCTTTTATATATTCAATAACAATTACATTATAGTATGTAAATATATATTCAATTTGAAATGAAGTGTACATTGTCTTAAAGATAAGTAAGAAAAAACACAAAGTAGCAAAATGGTATGAATTTTTCTGACTGACAAGTATCATATTGGCTATCTGTCATTGAATTTGAGGTTCAAGGAAGTAAGGTCTCTGGTAAGTGTCGCTATTCAAAACAAAAATACATGACGTGTTGCTGGCCGTAGTGGAATGTTTTTTGTGACAGATATATTCGGTGCTGAGTCGTAGAGGGGTTGTTTTATTTTTTAAATATTCAATGCATTTACCAAGGGCGTACACTGCATACAAGCAAAAAAGCTGTGCATTACTAAAAACTCATTTTCATATCATGAAAAGACCCTATAAAATTCTACCCGGTATTACCAGGATTAGCGTAACCTTGTCAATGGCGTAACCCATGACTTTTGTCTAGCTGTGGGTTATTTAGAAAAATTGTGAATCTAACTTTTTTCAATCCTCATAATAATTGAACTGAACTAAATATTTTCTTACGTAATCTATGTTGGCTTTTTTACATCTGCAAATTTTCTGCATTTTTAAAACAATTTGTGCTTAATTCTATCGTCTTCGAAAAAGAATGATCGTAATTGAAAATTGCAATATGTGACAATAACATTTCCACATATGTTTTGCTTGACAGACTAACGTTTTGTTTTCATAGTGTATTCCAACCTATGATTCCAGCGTCATCCCCAGTCATTCCATATTTCGGTGTTTGCGTAGATAAAAGTTATGGGTTATAATTTATTATCTTTCAAGCAAGCGAGTTTGCATTTTTGGGGATATAAGTTAGATACCAATATTAAAAGTGACATATTTTTAAATATTATAAATACCTTCATAAATAAATACATCATATTTTTATAAATGTGAAAAATTAAAAATGAATCTAACCTAAACAATGTACTTATTAAATGAAATAATGATCAGTGAGTACAAAACATGTATGATATTTAATTAAAACACTATTTTCTCAATTCTATTTTTGCAACACATAAATAAAATTATTAGACTAAATTTATTTTGAATCATGGATTGAAAAGTTAACAAAACATTAATTTAATTCTCAACCTGCAAAAGGTCACCACGTGCGGCCGCCGTATTAAGAATGGTAATCTTGATTGAATAAGTGGACAAGCTGAAAGCGGCACGAAACCATTGACCAAAGTGTTAACATCATTCAATAGTCCCATTAGGCGACTTCGTCCTTGACTTCAATTTAATAAAAGTAATTAAATTGAAGCGTCGAATTACACAATCTATTTGTGTATTTGAACTTGCATTTATTTAATCTATTATTTTACATCTAAGTTCTACCTGTCAAAGATGAAATAAAAATGCAATTATATATTAGCGCTTACAAAATCAATTAAAATTAAATATAATACCATCTTGAATTAATGTTAGCTGCTGCACTGTGTGTTAATAATTTTAATCTGAAGAATTAAACTGTCATTGTTTCTAGTGGACCAGCATTTGTATGGGAAAGATAATAAGTTATAAAATGAAATCGTAAATATGAATTAAATATATTAATTAGAAAGATATACATATAAAATCAATTTTATCGAAAAATATTGTTGCGCCACCGGGATTCGAACCTGGATCTCTTTCCTAACCGGGAAGGTGCATTATCCAACTATGCTACAGCGACAATATTTTTAGTGACAAATTTTTGAACCTATATATTACCTTTTTAATATTAATACATTTAATCGTTCCATAATTTGAAAGAGCCATCTACCTTATTTTTACAGAATCTCAAATACCTTTGAGTAATCTAATAGCAGACGCCAGAATTATCAATTCATTTTTATTAAATTTTGGACGCATTGATACAACTTTATTATTAGGAGAACACAAAGAGATCCAGGTTCGAATCCCGGTGGCGCAACAACAATATTTTTTGATAAAATTGATTTTATATGTATATCTTTCTAATTAATATATTTAATTTGTATTTAAAATATCACAAACCTATGTTCTGAATAATTACAACTTCACAATAAGAATGTGTTCTCCTAAAAATGAAATCGATTCATGTATTTATTTTCCGAAATTATTTTAAAGAAACAATGTTTATTTTAAGGGAATGCAGTAGAAGAATCTTTCGGAACACAAATGGGCATGTACACGCATGTTCAATACGGCTGCGTAGCTCTGTCTCTCAAAAGTAAAAAGTTGATTAACGAATTTAAAAAATATCAAACCAAAGCTAGAAAGAAAGACGGAGATCACGTAATCTGTATTTATATTTCTGGTTACAAGGAAAGTAATTCACGAAAAAAAAAAAAATCTGTAATTAAGCTATCTAGAAATATTTCACAAATATAAGTCCATCGTGTTTGATAAGTGACAAATAGTCTAAATAATATTAGCACAGAACAATAGGTTATTCATTCTCACATATGTAATTTTGTACTACATATAACTTAACCCTTTCTACCTCCAATTATTAAATTTTAATTGCCCAGCAACAGTATATTTTTTGTAGTATTCTTCAAACATAAAATAATCAAGTTGTGAATCTAGAGTATATAAATATTATTAATTACAATTTGTGGTACAGTCCTTACATGACGTAGACAAAAAAAAAAAAAATATATATATAGCATAGTACAAAAGATAGGAAAGAAATATTCTAAAACATTAAAAGAATAATTGAAAATTTAAGAAAAAATAATTTGGTCAAAATAATTATTAATAATCACAAGGAATAAAAGTGCATCAAACCTAACCTTATAACAATGCACAAATGACATTTTACCTGCCGCAGTGTTGACATAACAAAAAAAATACTATTGTTACCAGTCTAAATAAATCGAGCAGACC
The DNA here is from genome assembly GCA_031772225.1 of Eubasilissa splendida. Taxonomy (NCBI): domain Eukaryota; kingdom Metazoa; phylum Arthropoda; class Insecta; order Trichoptera; family Phryganeidae; genus Eubasilissa; species Eubasilissa splendida. Next base: position 24,457,236 of record CM062858.1, on the reverse strand, counting down.
ATTATTTACGTAGACTTAGCAGTATCGTCAGAGAATTGACATCACAGTAAGTTATATGACTAGATAAAATTGATAGTACTTTAAAGTACCGTCAGGATAGAAAGGGTTAAAGTGCCTAGCACTCAAGATCTTAAATGAGTAGTTTTACTATTCTGATACAGCTTCTTTAACATTTCACACTTGAGTATGTGTGAAAGAGTCTTAATTTTACAATAGCAAGGAAAAAACAAATCTTGTAGAGTACTTTATCATCATTTCAATACAGTGGCAACAAATTTGAAAATATCTAAATTACTCGGTTAGATTATAAATATGTGGGAGTTTAGATTAAAAAACAAAGCTGCCAAGTATCTTATCTCTGTAAATGTATAACGATAATTCTGATAGCGTAATAAGCAGCCACCGCTGATAAGGTCTAGAACAGTAAATTAGAATAACAGAAAAATTTTAGATAAGAATGATCGACCGGTTTAAAATTTGGAAAATTAATCAGTCACTTTTCAAAACACTCAACTAACGAAACACAAAACTAAAATTAATTTCTACATCTACATTTAAATCAATCAAAACACACGGTTCTAACACATTCAATAATAATGCAAATTATATTTGATAAGACAAAATTTAAAATGTTTTTAAAAGACTGTTTATGGTTGAAATTAATATGATTGATAAACTATTTAAACAAATAATAGATATCTCATAGAGACGAAGCTATTTTTTATTATATTTAATGTAAATATATGGAAGTATGGGTAATTACAGGGTATACAACCTATCTTCGGCTGGCTTAAACGACCATCAGTTTATATAAATATAACATTCACCATTCTCACCCATTAATCAAACTCCATATCCATCAAAATTTTGAAAGTTGTATATATATATGTGGAAACACTTTGAATACCACTACACTATCGCCATCTATGGACTCAATTTGATCATTCATTTCCCTGAAACAGCATATATGTCACAATGAGAATCTAATTATTTTTTTGAAATTATTTAAAGCAATATTCTTTATCTGTAAAATGTTTTTAACACATTTATACTAAAATACGCCTGAAAAATCAATATTTTTCAATTTCATATATTTTCTTATTTTGACCAGTATATATATTTCCATTAAATATAATACAAAATAACTTTGTCTTTATGAGATATCTATTATTTGTTTAATAACAGTGCTGCCTTTGTAGGTGAAAATCCATTAATTGTGTATTCTTGGGCAACTTAATTGTTTAGAGTAACGCAATTGAGCAGAAAACGGCAATATGACTGGGCAAGTGATAATGCTGCATGACAATAAAAGCCACACACGGAGAATGCCATCAAAGACATCCTATATTCGTTGGGTTAGGAAATTCTCAAGCAGTTAATTCTCCAGACTTCTGATTACCATTTGTTCCAGACACTACAACACCATTAAATTGAGTTGCAAACTGCCTGAAGATGTCGATGAAGCATTACAGACTCGATTGGCTTAAAACTGCTATTATTTTAACGAGATGGGATTCGCCAGCTGCCCAATCTATCGTATATCAATTCTGATGTATATTATTTCACAGATTAAAATATGATTAAACTATATATATAAAAATGAATGTTTGTTTGTCCCGTATGCGTTCCTATACCGTTCATCCGATTGGGATGAAACATTGGTGAGTTGTTGTGCACACGCCCGCGAAGGTTTCTGAATTAGTACAACCATTTTACAATGAGAAAATAATGAACAATATCATCAAAGCTACAATTTTAAATGGAAAATTTAAAGGAGAAGATGTACTGTTGCCACGCATCCCAATGATTCCAACAGATATGCCATTCGAATTTAAATGTCTGCAGTTTCCGGTGCGACTCGCATTTGTAACTACTAACAACAAAGCACAGGGACAATCGCTACAAGTGTGTGGACTAAATTTGGAAAATCCACGCTTCTCACATGGAAATCTTTCTGATTTATTCGTAGACGCACCAGATGGAAAAACAAAAAATATTGTGTATCCAAAAGCACTTCAATAATCAGAATTAAAATACAAACATTTTCTTTCTTTGAGTGGCATTGAGGCGCATGCCGAGTACGAGTACTCGCTAGTTTCTTATAAATAAACAGTAAATTTGGTGAAAAAAATCTGTATATCTAATAAGTACACATTTTTTTACAATTAATTCATTGTACTGATTAATAATTCTCATATTAGTCAAAAAAAGCCAAATCAACTTTCAAAATTGTTAAAAAAAAAACTGTTAATATACAGTAAAACTTGGTTATATCGAGCACGGTTATAATGAGGAAATACTTATTATTATTTTGATTCAGGTCTGTTTTCATACAACTCTTCACTGTTATAGTGAGCTCGCTTCACTGATAAAATGTACAAAAATATTGTTAACAAGTGAACAAAATACACTACACGGTCTAAAAATTCTTGAGAAATCATAAAATCGAAAGCAGCGTCTGCCGACGAGGTTCCTTATTGTTTACGATTTCTTTCAGGTTTGTGAATTCTTAGAAAAAAAAACAATGGTTGTGTTTTTTGTGTGCGTAGTAAGTTTTAAACTTTAAAACAGAGCAGTATTTTGAATTTTGTCAAGAAATAATGTGATTGAATCGAACTTTAAAATGTTTTTGTTCATACAATTATAGATTTTTGATTTTTCATATGTATTTGACTTGCTTTTAATTTTATTGGATATTAAATATTTTTTGTAATAACAAGTAACGGTTATAATGAGCAAATTTAGCTGGTCCCTTCATACTTGTTATATCCGAGTTCAACTATAGTTATAAAAGTTAATCATGTAATAAAAATTTTTTATTACAAATTATGTATTTATCACAATTATGCATTTTTTTGTTTTATTAAAAATGGATATCTTACTTGTGATATTAAAGTTTAATCTGCCTGATGTAAAGCTCCACCAAGTAATCACGGACCACCTTTTTATATTCACTTCCACTTCATATTGGCCGGGATTGTAAAGACTGCTCGAGTAGTTCACTGTCCACTGGGATGTGGCTGAGTCCCCTTCAAACTGCAAAGTTAGTCAGTCACATAAATAAATTCGAGGAGGAATCATTAAAATTGTGACAGAATATCTTCAACCGGGAGCAGACATAATGACTAATCACATTTGCTATAAAATCACTAATCATTTTTAAATGTTTAGTTGTGATTTTTGTTTCAATTTTAGAACATAGTTCTATTATATTTTTAATACAAATTAAATTAATCAATTAGAATTTGATCAATAAATAGAATTTTTTCTGTATATCTTTCTAGTTGATTCATTTAATTTGTATTTTTGAATGTGGCTATTTTTTTATATTGGTACAACACCAGCGGTGTGCGGTCAGTACTTTGAAATAAGCTGTACTCAACTAGAATTTCTGCGTAATAAAATATATATCATATAATATTTGTATCACAATTATTACCATGTTATATAAGGTAGTATAACAACAAAATATTTTTTCGATAAACAGATTTTTTCTGTATATAATATTCTATCAGATAAATATTTTACATACAGCTTATTTCAATCTACTAACGAGTGCGCCTGTACAACATAGTACATACATAGAAAATAGTTTAAAAGAGTATAATTACAATATCAGAACTAATAACATACGCCACACAATTTCAAAGCAACATCTCAAAATATAACATAACAGAAAGCAAATTATTTAACGACTGAGCGTATGGTATAAATGTGTGTGAACGCATTTATATCAGTGGTCAGGGACAGCCCGAGGTTGTCCCGCCCGATGACGCCGAGAAAGTTGGGACACCAACTTGTTTGGTGCAATTTTTAAAATATTATATTTATATAGAATGACACGTATTACTCACTAGAGGACGCCCCAATTTGCTAGGCACACATTTTTGAAATATTATGTTTATTTATATATTATAGAATTAACCTACTTTACTCCCCGAACTCATAAGGCACTCCAACTTACTTGGCACCCTCTTTTTATATTCTTTTTATATTATTTTTATATATAATTGATATTTTATACGCGCTGTATGCAGATAGCGCCCTCTTTTCAAATTATATTTACACCAAAGTGAAATATTTTCATGATTTAGAAGGTGTCTGCTATTCTATAATGTTTGAATTGCACCGGAATGGGATTGGCGCTCCCTTTCATGAAAAAATCAAATGTACCGCGCACTCTCCTAAAAAACATTTTTAAATCTAAAATTTTCTGATTAAAATGTATGACTGTCATAAAGTACAGTCTTTGACGGCAAGCTAAAATGTATTCAATTACAACTCTGCTCGCTATTACAATACTATATATATATATATATATATATATATATATATATATCGCAAAGGATTGAGAGGTCGCCGAAGTGATGTCAAAAAATGTGATAAGGACACGAAACAGTTATTCCAGTAATTTAAAAATCTAAAAACGGTGATTCATCAGCAGGTACTAATTAAAAACCAAACATGGGACAGTAAAGCCGGGCAACTTCTCGCGAATAAAGATTGCCATTTTTTTGTAAAGCCAACTGTCCAAGCACCTCGCTGAATTGGCGGGAAAAAATATAACATTTGTCATGAAAAATACTGGCGCTATAACACAATTGGTATTGTACTTCCCCGGATTGGAAATAGACATCCAGGTTCGAATGCCGGTAGCGCAAAAACAATATTTTTTGACAAAATTGATTTTATATGTATATATTTATAATTAATACATTAAATTAGTATTTAAAACATCACAGACCTATGTTTTGAATAATTACAACTTCACAACAAGAATGTGTTCTCCTTAATAATATGATAACACCTTATTGAAAAATATTAATGAATAATTATATTGTTTGTAACTAAACTAAAAGCAGGTACACTGTGGTCAGCAACTCATTCTCGATTCTCTCGCCAAAGTGTCTAGTGCATCTTTGCCAGTGAAAGGACTTTCTTTTTTTCGTTCCTAAGACTCGCTGTTGCCCGATGTCCAGGAATCAACATTGGAGACCTGCATCCTATCTGTGACATGCCTTTATTTCTTGCGTCTGCGATGCAAGGTTAGAGGTATGTATTTCACTGAATTTTTGCCCAGTTCAACACTGTTTTTTTTTTAAATCAGGGATTTTTGCTCAAGGATGCCACAGAGGCTAGGGCCGGAACTGTCAGAGGCGAGTAGTTTGTCTGCAAACTCAGGTCAGATATACTGAACAAGAGATACAGTTCTCAAATCTCATTCAATCTAGTTCGCCAAGGAGATTTATGACCAATTCAGAATTTAATAATGATTTCATCTAGAATAATATGTCCCAAGGTCACAACTGAATCACATATTAGTAATATAGTAAGTTCAATAAAGTCTTTGTTTTATAGTACCTACTATATGTTGCGGGCTGATTGATATTTGATAGGGTAATAAAATTACAAGTTATTTGACAATTATTTACTAAAAATTAACTTGAGTGTAATAAATATATTATTTTTGATATGCTTATATTAAATTAAGAATGACGACTATTTTACAATATTTTTTCTGTCAGTATTTTTGTGTGGGTATTGACGATCAGTCTTTCGATGTGCGCTTAGTACATCGATATTTTATTATTTAAAAACTCAACCAAAATTATTTATCGCGATAGTCTCATGTACTGACACGCTGTACCATAACTAATTTCTTGTTGAGGAATTACTCTAAGATTAAAATCAAATGGCTGTTTTTAACAAACAAACATTTTAAACATTTGTGAATTTTTATAATTAGTTTGTATACTTTTTTTATGGTCATGAGATGGTGTGTGATGTTACAAAACTTTATATTATATATTGTTAAAATCCATCAATAAACAAACAATTAAATGAAAAATTGAAAAACGGGTAGATAAAAAAAAAATTACAAATAACATAAAATAATATCAAAAGTAAGGCCAATTGTCTTATGGCTATACAGGTGAATATTATGTTCCAGGCCGATTTTGTTTGGCCACCTTTTTGGTTGGCAGACATTTGTCAGTTCGCATTTGGTAGTAGAGAGTAGTTGATTACAATTTATTATGGAGCATCTAACGCCTCAACAACGTGTTGAAGTCATTAAAACATTTTATCTAAATAATAATGGCAATGCCGTAACCACTAATGGTGATCGCTATCATCACATGTTGGATAACTTCTTGGTGGCTGAATTGAGTCGATTGGGCCTGCAACACGTGTGGTTTCAATAGGACGATGCCACCTCACACACGGCCCGAGATACACATGAAATTTTGCAAGAAATTTTTTCCAGCATGATGTCAAAAAGTGGTGATATCAACTGTATGTGCGAGAATGTTATGAAAAACGGGGTTAAAAGAGCACGCATTTGTGGCATCATGATTTCGTAAAACACATCAGACGAATCATTTAGAAAGACACATGAAAAAATCTATTTATCCAAAAAATAATCACCATGAAATAAATCTCAATAATAAGGTAACATATTATGCAGACGGTATTTCATAACGCCACTATAAAAGTCGTCTACTGTCAATAGAAAGTTCCGAGTACGAGTCTGACACCATTGTATAGTGTGTCACTATAAAAGTTATCTACCGTCAATAGAATGTTCCGGGTACCAGTCTGACGACATTGTATAGTGTCATTATAACAGTTGTCCACCAGCAATAGAAAGTTCTGGGTACGAGTCTGACGACATTTTATAATGTCACTATAAAAGTTATCTACCGAAAATAGAAAGCTTTGGGTTTGTGTTCCGGTGACGACTATATTTTTTCGATAGATATATTTTTTTCTCTGTATCTTTCTAAGTGATTCATTTAATTTGTTTTTATTATCCAGGAACTATGTTCTAAAAAAAATTTTACTTCACTAATAAAATGTGATTTCATTAAAATTGATATAATGTTGTCTTTAGTTTCACTTTTATAAATTTACAATATGTATTTAATTTATTTTTTACATCATAAAAAATACATTAGTATCAAGTACCATCAGGCTTGTGGCAAGTGGACCTTAATGGTAAAATTCTTAGAAAGGGACTAACACTCATATTCAGTTGCAAAACAAAAATAACCAAAATATCAAAAAAATCTAAAATCTTGAAATCTTTCCATGAGAGCATCAACACTAATAAAAGTCTTTTTTATATGTTAACTTTTTGAAGTTTAGTTTGTAAGCTTTGCTGTAGATTCCCCTCTTTACATTTCTTCAGAGAACATGAGCTTTTGTTTCATAGTAAGCACAGTTTTCTTTTGTCCCCCATTTTATGGGGTGCACAGATCTGAATTCATAAGAAGCACCTCTGTAACCAAGTAACCAGTTGCAGTCTGAAGATCATACGTTATGTTATATTCCACCACGTCAACAGCAACTTATAATCACACATGCAAAATCCACAAACTGGATAAAATACACATAATCGAGAGAATGCTATTTATAAAAATTGAAAAAGTATAGATTTCTCTCGATGTTGAAATGATAATTAATTATTACTCAGTTATGCATTGTATAAGTGGAATATAATACTTTTCAGTCTCATTCTTTATTTTATAAAGAGGGTTTATGGGTTAAGAATCCAACTTGCATTATAAAATAGCCGTGCAATAACCCACAGCTATAATTATTCTCCAATTCAATTAGATTCTAACTAGAACCTATTCTAATTTTACACAATTGAGCACGATATGAAATGGTGTGAATAGTTAATAAGAACCATTACATAATATTAATTTGTTGTTTATGTTGAAAATTTTATTGTTACAACCACTCTAGCTGTATTGCTCATTGAGACTGGTATATTTGCGTGGTAAAGCCTCCAGCGTACAGCAGTAATGTGCATACTTTTCTCAGAATCTCATTCAAAGATACAAGGAAAAAGAAAGACCTGCGATGTCTCCGAGTATGCGGTATGACAGAAGGTGTTATTAATGGCAGCTTATAATGTAAAAGATAATATAATCAACTCATTTTAATTTCATTTCATTTGGTATTACTTCAACTGTTTATGTAAATGCCTTCAATAGCTGGTTCCCAGGTTTCCGATTAACAATAAGCACACATATGATATATGAACTGCACTAAGCTTTTTAATTTTGCTGTCTTTCTGGTCCGATGTTGTTGTTCTTTTAGCTGGGTTTAGATTTTGACTGACCGAAGCGCACGCTGGTAGTTTATTTTGACCGCTGGACTGGCCAAAGCACGGGATGTAATTGAATGACGCCTGTCGGTTACCATCTTCTTAGCTTTCCGAAAAAAGAGCGGCAATACTGTCATACACACATGTACATTATTATAAACCAGGAAACCCAGTGATGTCAATCGAAGTAACAAGGCGCGTAAACATTACCCACACTTAGTATATTTCTTTATTATAATTTCACAGCAATGTATGTATAGGAAGACGCTAGATCTTTGAGTGATAAACCTTGAAACCCGAGATCTACTCAATCTATAACTCAATGCGGCTACAAATAGACGTGCTGAATGCAGATTAATAGAACAAAGCATTACTAGTGTGCATTTTGTGTGGTTGGTCTTATTCAGTGAAATGAAAATCAAAATGCATAAGAGATTGTTTTAGACATAAAGCAACATTAAGACAATTACCGATAAAAAATGTAAAACATGTAGGTACATTATAATCAATTTAAAAAATAGAGAAACACTGACAAAACTGCATTTGAGAAAAAAATATTTATATAAAAGTCTTTCGCGCAGTCTCTTGCCAAATTTGTAAAATAACTTCCATGGGGAAGACAAAACTAATACACCAATATATCTCAAATCTTGAAGAAACTAGTTTCATAATTGAGAAAACCCGAAGCTGGTAAAGACATTCTGAAATGTTGAATATAAAATCTAACCAGCAAAATAATTCATTCTTAAGGAGAGGTGAATGGCAGATTTATAACTGTGGTTATAGATGTCCACAATACTATTAGAAGTTGGTAATGAAGATAATTTTGTATAACCTGGTTAGGTTATACAAAATACAAAACTGGTGGTTACCAGTCAAAATTAAAATTAGCTTGACAAAAGCTTTCCTGCGCCCATATTTCGTGTTCAGCGGAACCCACAAATCTTTTTCCATTAGATAATCCAAGGTCTACAGCACTTGTGTACATAAAATGATCAAGCATGCTGTCAGAAAATTAAATCATATTCTCACTCTCTTTTATCTTTGCATTGCTCACTTCCATTGGTTAGTTTGGCATTCTTAAAATTGACTAAATCGGCATTCTTAAAATATGACACTACTGAATAAAACAAACTTTATAAATACGCTTTACGATATACATGTATAGATGAAGAAATTATTCTCTATTTTAAAAAAAGGATTAGTATATTATGGTGTTAAATCATGACCAACCAGAAAAAAATTGTTTTCCAAAATCATTGTTATAAACTAATCATATTTAAATCAGTTTTACACAACGGTACTAATTGGTATGAGTAATTTAATGTGTACATGCAGGCCTATAACAAAAACACAATAAGATTTGTCACCACAATCCATGTATGTTTAAAATGTACTTTTCAAAGTACATTTAAATAAATAAAAAATTATTTTTCTATACATGCTTCATAGTTATATTTAATTTTGCCAGGAAACCTATCGACTTCCTTAGTATGTAATGCAAACTAATTTAAACACATGTACCAACTAAACATGATAATACACATAACCAATAACAATGCACATCTTAGAATACACCAATAACAATATACATTATAAACAAAAACAACTAGAAAGTCACAAAACGTAAATCATACCATAGCATGCTGCTGGGGAATGGCGTTATCCACCCAGTAGAAACGGAAAGGTCCGCTGGGCCTCTCTCCATATTCGGCGAAAATGTCGGCAGTGAATGTTATATTGGCACCGAGAACGACGGGGCCATTATTCGAGATTTTCACATAATACTCTGTACACAATACTGAAAAAAAAAAAACATTTTCCTAACATTTTTACGACTGTTTATATTTATCATTTAGAAACATACGTTAGCTACACTCACCCAACTGCGACGCGACCAACAAAAATACAAATAGCGTTAAATGATGACTACCGGACATCTTTAAAACATAACAATGTAAAACAGCACTAAAAATACAATCGCAAAAAGAAACGCTCCTGTCAAAGGTGTCAAAGCAAAAACCTCTTATCACACACACAGTTTTTCAATCAACAAACGTCATGAATCATTGCGAAGGGATGCCATCTGCCAGAAAATATTAGTAGGTAAGTCCTTGTTCCAGAAAATATCGATAAAATTTAAAGAACATGAGCACAATAATATATTGTCTGCCATCGAGTCAATTTTATTTTTTACTAGCAAAAAGCAATCGGCTCATCTGCAAGCTGTTGCTAGACTCTACGTGCAGCTATGTTGTGGCCCCTGCCCGGTCATGTGGTGACTTATACAAGGCCACAACTATTGTTTTTGGAATCGATGTGCATAATATTGTATTTGTAGCGATCGGAATTCAAATCCACCGCCATCTCAGTCGACATCGACGCTAGCGACAGCGTTGCCGGCTGCTGCTACAAGTCTGGCCCAAGCATTCACCGCCAAGCAGTTTCTCCAGTTCCATCGTTTCACAACGGCGGTCTTGCAGGCTCGTGCTCGCTGAGCAAGACCGCCAATTCACTTCATTTCATAAGACACGTGCACCTTCTTCACTCGTTCATTCACTGTATTCAATTCTATCTGTTTTCATTGTCATTGTCATAATAAACCCGAACAACATTTATTTAATTTAACCACCGTCCTAACCCCCAAATATTTGTAATACAAGTCTAACTAGGCAATGCCAATAACATAACTAATTGATAATAAGTAAAGATTTTTGAGGCATTTATTCCCATGACCAAGTTTACAGTACACACTCTGAATACTCTATATTTATTACGACTAGCATGATTACAAATATGTTGCCGCTATTTTACTACTTTATATGTGTAAATGAGTACTTTTATATAATTATGTGTAAAAATGTAAACAATTTTTCCTGTATCTAAAAGATAAAAATGTGTAGTTTTCTTTAACCTTTTAAATGCCACGAGCGCATTAACACGCCAAACTTTATATGTCACGCCAAGCTATAAGCGTGTCAACACGCAGTTTTGGACCTTGCAAACTACAGGGAAGAAAGTCATAATTTTTAATCATTTTACAATTTGTGGACGACAGACCCCAACTTTTGTCAAGACTTAAAATTCAGTTTTCCATTTCAAATAGAGTTGGCTGTTGAAACGTTAATAGCATAAATATCGATTTTGTACCATCGATTGAACTGGAAAAAACATCAGTCCATCACTAAAGATGGATGCATTCTGGACCATAGAAAAGAGTTTAGGACAGTGGACGAGTGAATATATCTCCTATCTATGGACGAGTGGACAGAGTATTTCTCGTTTCTTGCAGTTTCGCTTCTGTGCTGAAAGTGCTTGAAGAGTGTTTATCCCTGTTGGTCCTGATTGTCATGCTTCTTCGGATATATAGTAGATCAAGATTAACTAGTGTATTTTTATCCAAAGAATGGCAACTAGGGACTAACACATCACTCTCGGTCGTGAAATTTTTTTATTTTTAAAGATTTGACGTTTAGAGAATGCTTTAAAATGGCTACCGTATTCGATAGCCCATTCATACGTCAACGCCTGCATCGTCTGCGACAAAGAGAAATTGACTTCGATGAGGACCAAAGGTTCGGACGATGCGACTGTACGAGCTACTCATATTTTGTGCTGTCAATGGTGCTATTCTCTGTAGGAACGGTGATAACAGTCCTGGCCCTCGGAGACGCCGATGGCTATATATTTAATAATTTAGGCCACATGTGGTTGGTGGGGCCTATTTTCATTTGTTCTGGCATGATGGTTGCAGTCAAAAGTATGCTGTATCTCCGTAGAAAAAGTGTCATACAAATGCTGCTCCACCAGAGAGCTATATTTAGAGTAAGTTGATCATTTTGTTTATTGTAATGTTCGTATTTTTAATGTAATATCTAGAATACTGTTCAAAAGACAATACTCTTCACTTCCAAGACATCTATATCACTTTAACTCATCTTTTGTGATTTATAATAAAGTACTGTATTTTTTAATTTTTATCCTCCCAAGTACCAGATTATGATTCATCCTTTGGAGTATATGACAAATTTTTTTTAATACCATGTACAAGGTAGCTTGCCTGATATGGTGGGCTCTGTATTGTAATATCCGCAAGCTTGTATGTAAGTGGATAAAATTTTGCCTTTGAGTCTCAAAAGATTTGATGAAGTGGTCAGTATGCATTGGTTGATCAATGTGCTCTGTATACAAAATACAACATCAAATGAACTCTAGCACACTCAGTACTGATTCTGTACTGCCATTTATGCAACTTTGAGAGCATAATTGCATCCGTGTACGTCTACATAAGTATAATTCTTGACATTTGTTACACTTAATGTTAAAGCTCTGCGAGCGTAAGCCACACGCATGCATATTTTGAATTAAATAATCTGCCAATTTGTCACTCGATTGGATATTACATTCTTTCAAATGAATCAACTGAGCTTTGCGTATCCAACCCAGGTACCTACTTCCCGTGTATTCAATAATAATTCATCTATATACAGTTTTCTGGGCTAATCTGCCATGTATATCTGACCTTTCTGGCCGACGTTTCGGATCCCATCGGGCTGATGATGGACCATGCAATCTGGGATCTGAAAGGTCAGATATACACAGCAGATTAGCCAAGAAAACTGTACACAGAAGATTCTAAACGGCCATGAAAACCTAAGAACATTTTTAATAATAATTCAATTCGAGACCAAAGGGTGGGTAGGTAGGTAGGTATGTATCAAATATCTTGTGTAAATTTGAACATGTGATTTTTTCATGTCATTATTGACTTATGAACGTTTGAAGATTATAATTTGACAACCCTCATATTTGTAAAATTTTTATAACTTATATATTAAGCGTTTTGGAAAGTTTTGTCATATTTTTTACCAAAAAGAATAACTGTAAAAATACAGTGTACTTCCAATTCCCACTAAAGGTTTGTTTTTCGAATTGGCAACACTTTCCAGTGACAGCCAATTTGATAGCCGACAACGGATTAGAGTCGGATTAGAGCCCCTTTTAAAATGAATCCATCTTTTAGCATTTTTTACATAAATGTGTAATTTTATTATTAATGTATATCAGAAGTTACACATTAGATCGTACTTTTTTTAAACTAATACATAGATAGAACTTTTACACTAATGTAAAACTAATAAACTTAATGTTATTTGCTCTAATTAAGGCATTATAATAAAGACCTTGACTTAATAATTTAATATGGAAAATTCTTTTATATGCGAAATATACTTTCTTATAATCATCAAAATGTTAAAAATGAATACAGTAAAACTCCGTTAATTTGTAACTCACGGGACTGAAATTTAAAAAAACGCCTCGTCAGTTTACACGCGCCATCGTTGTCAACATCGTGATTTTCATACTGAAAAAGATGGTGACTGTCTATTATTTCAGTTTTTTATGTGTCAAAATATTTATCAAATAATTAATTTCTTCTGAATTATGAGTGTGTGGCGACGTGGCAAGTCCACTATTAAAAACAAGATTCTTGAAACGATTCACCAGTGCTTGACGCAACAAAATTACGTACATTTTAATTTGATTAGGGGTCAAACTCGCCCTTTCTATCAAAATTGGGCAAGAAATTGGAATATTATCATACTTCGTTAAGCTTATTATTTTCCCACGATTTTTCAAGTTTGAACTCAGAGAGGTATTCGGGATTGAAATTTTCCTGCTTATATTATCTTTGACATCAAGTTTTACACTTTTTAAAATAAGTTCAAAATTGTCAAGAATTCACATGAATTACAAGATGTTCGTGCCATTTTAGAAAACGAAACAAGAAAAAATAATTATTAAATGGGTTCTGTATTTAAATACAAAGGTTTCAGTTTCTTTATTACATTAAACAAACCGCAACATTTCATAAACAAAAAAACGGATATAAAATGAATAGAACTGTTTGCACACAATTCATTTATAAATTAAGAGATTCAATGAAAATTGTTCAAATTATTTTTATTATGGGTTCAAGGGTGAGTAGAAATATTTAATTCGCAACACGCCGACAATTATTGTCAAAATAACAACAAATCTTATAAAATGCACTACAGAATTTGGTGTACATAAATATGATATCACTCAGTTCGGCTGTGGTCTTGCGAGTTGCGAACTCTAAGCGTGCCAATCTATTGCGATAAGGAACAGCATCGTGATTGGCTAGGGGGTGGACTAGCTATAGATATTTACGATTGGATGATAAATGCGTAGTCGCGCGAGTTGGGATTTAAAAACACGTGAATTACGTGAACAAATGATTTTTTTTGGATATAAAAAATGCATACGAACTACGAATTATCGGTAGAAATTAGTAAGAAATGCTGTTTTCGGAGCCAAAATTTTTGAAAAAAGTGCAAATTACGTGAAAATATGAAATATATGTACACGAATTAATGTAGTTTTACTGTAGTTATAAACCGTTGCATTTACATGACATTTTGTCAATTTTTGTCATTTTAAAAATGCTTATATAAATAGCCAATTTTTACTAATATACTAGACATTTATTTAGACACATATAACATATAAGCATTGTACAGCTACAAAAAAAAGATAATTTGTTACATATATTTTAAAATGCATTGCCCAATTAGGCAAGCCTGTTTTAGGGAAAATTATTGTATTTACTCACACGCTTTAGGGTATCAACTATTATTTAAAACTAAATTTTATATCGATCCTATTAATGTGTATTTTTTATTGTTTTTATTTTTATTTTTTGCTTCATTCCACTGCTCAATCCGATAATTGCAGACATGGAATCTGTCGCTTTCTTAGTTTTTGGTTAAATACATTGATAAGATATATTTTAGCTAAAATATGAATTAATATTGAACTTATTCACAACATAAATTGCAAAATTCATATATTAAATTAGTTTTCACTGATTTTAAGGGAAAATAAAGTTTTCTTGAACAAAGTAAACATTTTATAGACATTATTTTGTATATAAGTCGCAATTGAATATTCCGTATATATGTAACACCGTTGTCTTTTAAACGTAGAAAAATATTGTGTAATTATGAAACAAACAGCTCACAAAGTGGTGTTTTAAATTGATAATGTAAAACAAAACCACATGCATCTGACACAATAATTTTTAATGTCGAATATCATGTTGTATCAATCTAAATATATGTAGATACTTTGATCTCAAAACATATTCTTGTATATGAACTAGGTACTTCAATAAATTATTTCATTTTCGATCAATTAATTCAAATGACAACATATTATTTTATTCCATAAATATGAAAAGATGTGAATAAAACTCTAGATATGGGTTCTTTTTGACACTTGTCTCGAATGCGAGAAAATCAACTATTTTATTGTCATCTCTTTCTATCAAAACTTTCCTCTCTGGCTAGATTTACGTAACAAATAATGTTCTTTAATGTAATTTTCACAACTAAACTTTGTGCTACACACACTTGAGGTTATTATCACTACTATAGTTTCAAGAGGTGCAGTCCATACAATAACCGACATGTGTATAGTACAAAGTAACCACCTTGTCAATTAATGATATTAACGTCCTTTAGTATTTATGTGATATTATAAGTACATTAACTATTAGCCTCATCTTGAAAGAGTATGTAATTCGCATAGAATTTCAAAATGAAAAAATTATAGTACACCCTTAAGTGGAAAAATGTTTACTAACGATGATGGTGTTATTAAGGCTGTTGTCAAATTTCTTCAATCAAAAGATGACAAGTTCTACAGTGAGGGTATTGAGAGAGGGTTATTACTAACATTAGGAAATTATATTGGAGACGGAATTATATTGTGTTCAATAAAAATAGTATTTAATTTTAAATATGACAGCTTTCCGAAACACCAAATACATAAACTGGAATTCCTACTTTTTTTGTGTTTTCTATAACTTACTGACACCTCTCCCTATTTAGCGGTACGGAAATCACATGTTCTTGTTTTGTCAGTTTATCTGTTTGTAAAAATCCTTTACACAACACTGTTTACACAGAAGTGATAAAACCTTTTGGAAAACCAGCAGTTATTCACGTATGCTTGATAACAACATTTAAAATCACAAATAGCGGCTTATGTTTAAAAAGTTGCACCAATACCAATATCTTAGCTTGTAGTTTTTCTTAGCTGTTATATCGTAATTATTTTTTTTTTGGTCATTTTTCCATGTGCTGGTTTTAACTGTAGCAACAAGTGACCGTGGTCTTTTTAAAAAAAATTTTTTTTTGCCAATTCCAGGCCTCACTTCCATACATTAGTGTATTTATTTATTTATTTATTTTCTATTTATAAATATTTTACATTAAAATCACTTGATCAACTTGATATTTTATTTTTAGTTATTTTCAAACAGTCTTCATTTAAACATTTTTAGCTTTTTAAAATAACAACTTCTAAAACACGGTTCAGCCGATCTCTTAATTTCACAGACTTTGGGTAGATAAGATAGATGTTTAATAATCAGACATATAAATAAAAAAATAATCTTTTTTTGCTTTCTAGGATTTGGCAGCTGCTCAGGCCGAGCAGGCATTTTCAAATAGTCAGGTAGCTAGAACTGCTTCTACTGCTACCCTTCCCCCATCATATGACGCTCTCATCATCGGCGGGACTTCGGTAATCATGCCGCAGTCCAGCAGTACGGAGCTCCCACCGCCTACTTATGACGAAGCCATGTTCCTCATCGGCGATGAGAAGATCAGGGCCATCCTCGAGAAAAAAGTCGGAGACAGAAAAGACTCGAATCAGTCGGGCAACGTTATGTGCCAAAATGCAGACAATACGAAGCCTTAAAGTGTAAATTTATTGTGATTTCTTACGTAATGTATCTTTTTTTTGGGTTCCCTCCATATTATGGGGGTAGATTTGCCAAATTAAAACCATTTAGTGATTCAACAAACTGGGTGCATTGATCTTAGCCACATCACGCAACGTTAGAGCTCTTTTTCACCATTTTGATGATGATGCATTTATTATTATTTGGGACTCCTTAATGGCCAATCTTAGTTTTACCTAGTTTGGGAAGACATAATATGAGCAGCAAACCAAAAAATAAATTGCTTTTCTTAAATGACTTATTGAATACTCGGCTCTCATCATGTGAAATGAAAAAATATAGTATATTCAAGGGAAGATTTGTTGAGCCTTACTTAGACTGATGAACTTTAATTTTTTTATGTTTTCAATTTTATATAAAATATTTACTATTAAGTTTAATTTTTCAACACATTTTGTTTTATCTTTTTTAAATATAATTTGTCATGCGGTTTGATGCGGTCAATGTTTAATCCACATTCTTGATAAGTATTAAAGTGATTTCAATTAATTGCCAGAATCTGTGACAGTGCCATTCCCAAATGGTGGTGAACAGTGTGCTTCAGTTTATTTAAATGTGTATTTAAATCATTGGATACTTATGTATTCCAAATAATACAGATGACTCTAAGCAAATGAATTATGGTATTGATTTTTCTGTGGATGTTAACGTTGAAAAATATTAAATTTAAATGGTATATTCAATATTCCTGTAATAAAGATGAATCATTGTGTTCTAAAAACGAGATCACTGTTTAATTTCGAACAGTCACGCTGCAATCTATAAATATGTAAAAATATTCATGAATTTATTATGACAATAGTAGTTTTTGCATTTTTACTTTTGCATATTTTATAACAAGTGGTCCAGTATTATGATTTTGATTATTTACACAATTAATTATTGCCACTATTAGACAATCAAGAATTTAACACACTTTAATAATGAAATTTATATCGTAATGTTGCTTAATAGTCATAATCAATTTTGTCATGGATCGATCGTATTTAAAAAAATGACTTAAATGAAATAAAAATGATTAGGTACAGCCTGATTAACAATTTTTAAATATAAATAACACATTGAAAGTGAAAATAGTCTGTGCCTTTGAAAGTATTTAACATTGAATAATAAAATACATTCATTTGTAACATGTCATTATTTCACAGTTATATTTTATTTGAAGTTAATTGTGCTAGCTTTTAAAATATGTTGATCTTTGTGGTTCTTGGCACCCCCACCAGGTAATCACCACCCTCTGAAAGACTTCAATAGAATATAAAGATAGTTGTTTTGAAAGATAAAATCATTTTTTATTTTTATTGTTTCACAATTGACTGCATTTTGAATATAAAAATTCTCCTGCCAAGTGTCTCCAGTTGTCTATCTAGTGCAATCTTTCCTAATTCGCCCCAAAGTCAAAATTTTTCAAGGAGAAATATAAATTTTAAGATATTTCAAAAAAACGAAGAAGAAAAATCACATAACAGGCTCAGGGAGTTTATTAGGGCGTACATTTATATCCTTGTGCACCCAACTGGTTTACATAGAATCTATGCTTTGGAGGCATAAGATGCCATACCAATTTTTTATTAAAAAAAAATTACATGTAGGATATGAGTCATCCGGTTTCAAAACCCACTCTAATCTACTGTAGGAAAAATTTAAGTACCTATTTGCTAAATATTTCAACTGAGCGTTTTCAAAAATAGAGACTTATAATTCTATATTTTTTCTGTTGTCATTTGTTAAATATAGGGTGATTTAAATAAATTATTGCCATTTTCCATTTGCATGGTGAAAAAATTGTTTTATTGTCACTATAGTTTTACTAAGCGACCAGCTGTACTGGAGGAGGTCAAATCCCACCTCGGGATGTAATACCGTGGATGAAGTAGTTTTACTAACGGACGATATAAAAAAATAAGTTTATCTTGTAATTAAAACATTTAAAGACAAACGTGTAAATCGATTTTATGTGAATAGGAAGGATGCGTTGTATTGTATGCATTGGAAACAATTGGTGCTTAAATATTATTGTTATACTCCACAATGGTGTACAATTTGGATAATACAATTGGTTTGTTCAACTTGTTCTAAAACTGTAGGCACATTTTCAGAATTCTTTTGATTTATGAATAATTTCAATGTCAAGGAACTCGAAAACACAATTTGATTTAGCCAACAGAAGCGCAGTATCTGTTTGAAGGAGTTATGTCAATATATATCTTTTTTAAATGCGGACTCATAACTTAGTTTAAAAACATGAATGATTAAACAATTTCAAAGTGTACAAACATTTTAGTGACTTTGGCGTCGGGGATGAGTGAACTATTTATTACAGGAGCTATTTTTAATTGTGGCAGTTTTACTGTACAGAGTAATTATTAATCAAATTAAAATTCTAAAAATAATTAACTAAGCAGCTCTGTATTTGATACTATGTATTTTTTTTCATTATACTTTTGTGACAATTTATTTTTATTTGAATGGTGCCGTAATTCGTTTATTTAAACTTGCACCATCACTCTGTTTTACCGGCGCAGGATTTTAAAACATTGATTTTGTAATTGAGATGAAGGAAAATAGTATAAAAACATTCAGAATTGGTCTTGAACTACATGAACCACTTTACGTTTCGTGAAACATTGTAAAATAATGTGCACTGAAATGAAACACAGAAAACTGTATATAAGGAAAAATTATGTTTTTGAAATTATAGCGTATATATTGTGGTGATCTATTATTTGCGGTTTTGCAAAAAAAAATGCCTTCACGAACTCTGGGTGTAGACAATTTAAAGTGATATTGTTAAAAATTGTCAGCACCTAAAAATGTGGCCAGAATCTGCGTAGTTGTTAATCTCACATATTTTATCATTCTAAAATATGGCTTTCATCTTACATCTTTACCTGTAATATAATGAATTATTAGTTTTTAAGCCTTAATCATATATTTTATACTAATTACAATCCGTGATCATGTCTGCTGTAGTTTTATTGGAGCTTGATTCTCGGCAAATTTATTTCAGTTTTCCGGTCAATTTAATTCACTGTAATTCTTACATCTCAAAGAAATGGCATTATCAATTACGCTGACATGCCGTCATCAATCATTAGGGGCCATATACTTATTTCCAAACGTAATGGTTATTTATTCTGTGTCGCTTCAAAGTTTTTAGAAACTGTTAATAGCTAGAAGTGTAAAAGTTGTTGGAGGAAATTAGCTTATATTATGTACACATATTTTTTTTACTATATATGATAGAAGTTCGTATATGGAATACCTTATTGTGATACACCGGTTTTGTCGGAGATATCCTGTACTTATGATTACGATCATTTCATAAACATATACTTGACAGAACTGAATAAAATTATAATACATAATATTTAGGTGTGTTTTGTTTATTTATTATCTATTTATTTTAATTTTAGGAACCTGCACATCGAGAAAAAAACATCACCTGGCACCAGTGTTCACGCAACTCATGAAATGTTGGAGAATTTTTCGCACATTCCAACAAAAACATCTTCCCAAATTTCTCCGGAAGATGTATGAGTATCATGATCATCGACCGTAATAATCGGTGCATCATGTGGTGTCCATGTGTTTGTAACTTTCTTTAGGATTCGGTACCTAATTAGTTCATTTTAGATTTACAGTGTGAAAAAAAAACTTTAAATTTTTCCACGCTGCAAATAAAGAAATTAGAATGAACATTGTCCGACGTGATAAATGTTAGGAATCTGATAATTAATTATTGAAATGTAAAGAAAATTGATCTAGCAACTTATTAGTAGACCAAAAAAATTATGTAATGTTTGAGAGCCATGGTGCGTGGGCCACCACAAAGTAGCTGGCTGAAGATTGAGTGTACTGGCTAGTGGCATTTTTGTATTTGACGGAGAGGAGGGAGATTGACTCGGTGACTGCTAAAAATGGCTTATACTACAGATGGTAGGGGATTCAGTTATGTGTTATTTTTAAGTCATGCTTAAAAAGTTTCATGCATCGAGAAAAATTGTACCTTCAAAATACCAATTTACTTTCATATGAAGTTCAGATCTTATTAAAAGTCAGTTCCAGGTAAGTTTAGAGAAGCAAGGTATTACATTCAGTTCTTTTTATTTAATAAAAATAGAGATGTGTACACGGAATACATGTTACATTAATATTCTTACTATTTTCAAACAATGTTAAGTGCTTGTACATACTATGAAAATGGAACCAACTTCTTAGAATGAGGCGCGAATCACCGACCACTAGATCGCTAGGCCATCATTTTAACCACTAGACCAGTGATGGCAAACCTTTTGGTGTCAAAATTTCAGAAAATCTGACTTAAGTTTGCTGGTGTATCACCCCCTAATTGCTCATTTAAATTATTTGTTTTTTTCACAATACATATGTAATATGTACGTAGTAATAAATTTGAACGTTGTTGTCGGGTAGTCGTGTTCTTTGATAACTCTGATATTAGTGAACGCTAGCGTGTCACCCAAAATGCTGGGCCATCACTCCTTATAATCAAGTCTTTTTCTTTAAAATCTGCAAACAAAGTAGCACTACATTCTAAAAACGCTTGTTTTACAAACTCGCCTTCTGAAGGTTTCCCGTGGCGAGCAATGCAATGGGCAACTTGAAAACTAGCAGCTGTAATGTTATTTATTGTAACTTTGGATACTTTTATTTTTTAATGTTTTTGATTGTCTATTCTCTCTTTTATGATATAAAAAATAAGTTTGACCAGCGGGTCATAGGTTCGCCATCACTGTACTAGACCAAGAAGCTATTCAATTTTATGCTTTCTGATTGAAAGTAGTAATTTTAGTCATTTTTATAAATATGTACATATTACACATGTATATTTAATAAAAGCACAGATTCCATCAGAAAATTGGTTGTCGGGAATTGACATATTATATTGCATTTTAGAATATTTATCTAGTGGAAAAAATATAAAAATAAATAAAAGTTGTGAAGTAAATCTAAAATATATATATGTATAATATATTTGGTTACTACCAAACATTTTATCATTAAATAGGATTTTACTGTATATCTTTTTGATCATTTCATTTAATGTAAAGTTCCTTGCACCGATTGTTTCGACTGCAAAGGATGGTTTCTTCTTGTGTGCGGGTAATCAGGTTGTCAACATAACTCGGTGTAACAACAATACAGTTTATTACAGGTCTGACAATTATAAGTACATATTTGATGTGTTTTGATCTACGATTCCGGCGTGAGAGAGCGCGCACCCAAGCGTGACACTCTGTTATCCCTTCAACGCTGCCATTCTTGCCAACATGCGCACGTCACACATTCACTACATGATATATTACATTTAATTTGTATTAGAATAAACTGTTGTTTTCTATATCAGTTGTGTAAGGTTCTGTAAAAATTTTGTGATAAAGCAAACATATCGCATAATTGATCAACATGTTCCGGTTACTACGAAAATTAGGAGGAATCATGGCTCTGAGTGCTGGTTTGATGAAGAATGTAGGAATAAAAAGAAAGAAATGAGACGCCTGGAACGAATATTCAAACAAACTCTCTTGGAGACTGATAGAAGAGTCTGGATCGAAGCGCAGAAGAAATACAGGTCAACCAGACAAGCAAAACAATCTGCATATTGGTGTTCCAAGATTAGAGAAAACCATAAAAATTTGTGGAGAGCTCTCAAATCTGTTCATGGCGACCGTAAAGCGGAAATTTCGACAACTGCCAGTGCTTCCAACCTTGCTGACAGTTTCACAAACAAAGTGACTGCTATTCGTGCCTCGACGAGCTCAGCTTCGAAACCTGTAATCGAGGAAGAAACTACATCGCGATTGCATAATTTCACGCTGACAATGGTCGCCGAAATAACGCAAATAGTCTAAGGCTTATCTAATAAGCAATGTGCGTTAGATCCAATACCAACGTGGTTACTAAAGGAGTGTCATAAAGAAGTTGTTCCATTTTTGGTGGATTTATTTAACAAATCCTTAGAAACATCAAGCGTTCCAGACTTCATGAAAATGGCCCACGTGACTCTACTACTGAAAAATGCTACACTAGATCCCGAAGACCTCATGAATTATCACCCGGTCTCTAATCTGCCGCTCCTCTCAAAAATAATAGAAAAGGTTGTATCATGTTGTCTTAATATGTATTTAACAGAAAATGCTTTATTTCCCAAAATGCAATCTGCATACAGACGTCATCATTCTACAGAAACAGGGGTGGTTCGAGTCCTGTCCGACATTATAACACTTACTGACTCGGGCCATCTAGTCCTACTTGCTTTTTTAAATATGAGTGCAGCATTTGATACAGTCGATCATCAAATCTTGCTTGAGAGACTGCAAAAAACCTATGGAGTAGACGGAAATGCACATGGTTTGGCTTAAATCATATCTTTGTAATAGATCGCAATCGGTGCGATTTCAAAATTCAACCTCCCCTACATCTACTTCTAATATCGGGGTACCTCAGGGATCTGTTCTCGGACCACTATTGTATATTTTATATACGAAAGACATAGAATACATAATAATATCGTCAGGATTATGGCCCCACTGTTATGCAGACGATATGCAAATTTATTTTTTCTGCAAGCCGGTGAGACAGGTATTAAAAAGAAAAATTGAAAGATGCGTGAATAAAATAGGCGAGTGGATGGCACAGAATAGACTTACATTGAATCCATCCAAAACAGAATTACTATGGACAGCAACACCCAGAAGGCAACACTTAATACAAGAATCAATGTCTACGAATGCTAAATCTGCAGTTAAGTTGTTGGGCGTGCACATTGATTCAGATCTTTCAATGAATACACAAATCAGTAAAACTGTCAGTGCATGCTTTTATCAACTGAGACAGATTAAAAGTATTCGGAGACATCTTCCTTTTGAGGCAGCCCGTCTACTTATAAATGCATTTGTGGTGTCACGTGTGGACTATTGTAACAGCATCTATGCTGGCCTACCAATGTTTCAGCTGGATAGATTACAACTTCACATCTTCCTTCATTCATTTCTATCTGTCTTCCATGTTTTTATCATACTGTCATAATAAACCTCATCACACGCAAACGACATTTATTTCATTTAACCACCGTCCTAACCCCCCAAGTTGGTTGGTTAAAACACGCGACAGACTATTTGACAATTTGTGACAAGTGCTATTTTAATTGTGATCGAGATTGAACATCGAAAAAGTGTGTCAACAAACGTTACATGGGCGATAAGACGCGCACACGTGTCTGCAAATTTAACATGGACTACTAAAAGGACAAACAAGACTGACTGGGATATCAAGCCATGCATTTCAACATCGACGACTTTCATTCACACCAACACCGACTCACCGAGCGTTTTTCACGCATACAGCGCTTACTCATCAAGCAACTGAAGCATCCATTACATCACGTGTTTGATCCGTATGATGTACGATCTTCAGATACAACGCCGACTCACAGGCATGCAACTGAGGGCCACGTCATGTGCCCACGACTCATCTGGCAGCGACGTGTTTACGAGCCCAGCAACCGCTCAAGCCGGCATGCCTTACGCCCACGACGCATCGGGCGGCGACATGTCGGACGGTCAACAACAACACAAACACCAACCTGCCTTTACGTTCACGACTCACCGGACGGCGACAGGTTGGGCATTCATCAGCAACAACATAAACACCAACTTGCCTTTACGTCCACGACTCACCGGGCGGCGACAAGTTGGGCATTCGTCAGCAACAAAACACACCAACTTGCCTTTACGTCCACGACTCACCGGACGGCAACAGGTTGGGCACCCAGGCATCCAGGGGGTTCCAACCCATTCCGCTCCGCCTGGCCCTGGTCATCAACTTCAAGCAAAGCAGCTGTCATGTCATCAAAACTGGTGAAGTCCCACGCCAGTACAAATTGTCTCACCGTCCATGCTGTGGCAGCGAAACCCATCATGACCACAGACGTATCGTGACCTTCTACGTCACTGGAGGGGGAGTGCTGTAGCGATCGGAATTCAAATCCACCGCCATTTTAGTCGGCATCGACGCTAGCGACAACACTGCCGGCTGCTGCTACAAGCCTGGCTCGATATTTCACCGCCAAGCAGTCTCTCCAATTTCATCGTTTCACAACGGCGGTCTTGCCGGCCCGCGCGCGCCGAGCTAGACCGCTGACTCGCTTCACTTCGAACTTCACATCTTTATTCATTCATTTCTTCATTTCTATCTGTCTTCCATGTTTTTATCATACTGTCATAATAAACCTCAACTCACGCAAACGACATTTATTTAATTTAACCACCATCCTAACCCCCCAAATATATATATTCGAATAAGGATAAAGGCGATGTCGGTCATAAGGACAGACAAATGAACAATTAAATTACTTTTTTTTTGGAAAGAAAGGAAACACGCTGTGGCTTGACATTATAATTAAATTAAATAATGCTTTATCTTTAAATCACTTTATTATGCACATATACTAAAGTTAACTAGTTTCAGTTTCTTCAATCGCGAATACCTGCTACCTCAGCAAATAAAGATAAAAAAAAACCCCAACTGTTTATAAAGTTCTAATGCCGGATGAGATTATAACAATAACGGATTATACACAGATCGACGCAGAAAAGAACGCGAATATGAACAACATATTAATGTAATCATATATGCATGCACTTTTGGTAAATATTACCAAAATTGAATATCCACAAAACCAGGTGGATTATAGGGAAGTATGGGTTATAGAAATATGGATTGAATTACATATTTGATTTTTACTTGTAGAGTATAGATAAGATAAGAGAATGTAGTTGTAAAGTTATAGATAAGATAATATATGTATATTAGTGTATGTAGCTGTACAGTAGATAAAGGTTATTTATCTATGATAAAGATTTTAAATATCCATAGACTAGCTCTGTTGTCTGTTAATATCTCTTATCTATGGTCTGTTATCGAACATCAAAATATTTTTTCTAAGCTTCAAAATGTCAAACTGATATAATAATTTTGTAATTTTATTGCTTTACCTGTCGCGACTTATCGTAAAACTAAAAAATGGCAATTTTCAGCATATTTCAGGTCGTGTCAGTTGTAGTGTTTTCATTATTTTTAGTAGGTTTTTTAAACAATTTATTAAGTGATACTGAAAATGAATGTGAAATGACTTATATGTTTGAATACCCACAATTTGTGGTAAGTTTTGATAACCTAAATATTTGAAATATTTAATAAGAACATTTATATTATAGAACTGTTTTGTATGTTTAAATGGAGATATGTAATCTTTAATTTACTTAAAAGATGTTCGTTTTAATTATTTTTGAATTAGAGATGAATTTGAATTAGATTATTTAAAAATAATACATATGTTTTTATATAAATTTTGAAAACAGACATGTAGTAGATAATAGTAAACATTATGGTTATTACTTTGTTTATATATATTAAAACATTAAATTTCACGTCATGATTAAAATATTTTTTGGCCTGTGACTAATTGCACACTTCACATTTGGATTATTTCCAGAATTTAAATCCACCCTGCTGACATTATACATTCTAATAATATAATTATGACAACGCTTTAAGGATGTTCCCAAAAAAATCACTCTTCTTACAATCATTTTGAAACTTTGAATACACATACTTATGTGTGTCTTTTATGTGTAGAATTTTTTTTCAATAGTCCTTGCGGTAGTAAATTTGTAAATATTGACTATTCAAATTTGCATATTTAACATACGAACCCTACCCCAATCGATGTTGTAGCACACATTTAATTGAATAGCAATAGTAATTTTCTTACGATTGTTTTGGAAAACTGAGAATCATTAATTGAAAATTTAACAAATATCTTTCTGTAAAAATAACTAAAACAAGCGGTATTCGTTTTGTTATAAATAGTGAGAGATGGCGACTTGGCAACATTGCCTGCACGGGAAGTTTGAAATACCGAAAGGCGCAGCAGTTTTTAATAAATGCGAGTAGCTCACAGATATAGGTTAACTGTAGGTTATTGTGAATGAAAAATCAATTTTTGTAACAAATGAAATATTTATTACTATTCAATATTAATAAGCATCATGTTAACATAATAAATAATTATTGATTCTAAAATATAATCTGTGATAGAATTTTCATAAAGAATTTTATTTTTAACATCAAACAAACATAAAATCCTAGCTTTTTTTTTTTTTTAGACATTAGTATTTTCTTATTGTTTTTTTTTTTGGTTTTTAACTTTTTATCTTTGGCGAATTTTGATTTTTTGAGAAGTCTAAGACTTTCGTTATAATATATTTAGTTTTAGTTATCCACACTTTCTTATCATTTAATTTTTCAGTCATCGCCTTTGTAGATTTTTTTAAAATGATCACATGAAATGTCATTTAAAGCTAGTTTTTTACACATATTGATAGAAATAATATCCTTTAATTCTGCCAACATTCGTAAAATTACTTTAGCATTGTCTGACTTAAATAATTCTTACAAATAATATTCGCATTTTTTGTAAGAGTTAAATAAATTACTTCGTAATTTTAAGTGTGTGCAGCATCGTGAAACGATTGCTGATCATCATCACAAGGTTGTAAGAAATCTTTACTTAAAGTTTCTAATTTGAACTGACCAGGACCTTTACTATCAACCAAGACTGCTCGGAATAATGTATCAGCAAAACCTGAAATCAAATCCAAAATTCCAAGTACTTTTGCATTCATTATAGCTCGTAAAAGTCGTGGAACATCAAATCGGGCATTATGAGCAACTAATAAATATTTTCTTTTTCCATCAGATAAACTAAATAAAAATTGTTTAAAAGATTCTAAAGCTTTCAACTTTTTTTGACTCCATAGAATAAGTCCCCATGTTTGTTATGAAGTTGAGTAACAGCGCTCGCTGATGTGGAAATCTTGGTCTCGGTGTGTACGTAGATATTAAAAATTTTATAATCACAGATAGCTGCAATTTGTAAAATATAAGCATTTGCTGCGAATCCAGTAGTTTCAATATCAAAATAAACAACTTTTGTTTCATCTTCTAATATAATATTATTATTATTACTATCACAGTCTTTACGTACGTAATTATTTAATTTATTGATTCCACAGTTACTTTAATAATTATACCTTTGTGTCTTTCGGTATTTTTTCTCAAAAGCTCTCTTCTTTTTTAATTCAATTTGTGTTAATTTTTTTGCTTTAGACTGATTTAGTATTAATCCTTTTTCTCATTTTGAATCACTCCAGTGAACAAAATCAACTGTGCAGGATCCAATAGGAATATGTAATCTTTGTTTAATATGTCAAATACTTTTTTCACCGCCATTTTTAGCACAGACAGCTTCAGCTCCGCTAGTATCACGAGCAGCACTTGTACTTAAACATTTATTTTTGTGTGCTTTGTTTGCAACAATATTATTAAAACTTTCATTGCTTTGACTTGACGTTGCAATGGAAAATTTATGAGAGTTTGATGCGTATTTCTGAAATAAACGTACCAACTCTTCATATAAAGCTTCACCTGATAAGTGAAGAGTGTGTTTTTTATTCGGATTGCACCAATTACCGCAATTTTCATATTTGTGTCAAATTCATCGCTAAATTTTGAGAATTACCCTTGTTTTGAGACACGCCATAGGTGAAGCATTTTTTGATATGAGGAATAACATCTTTTTTACTCAATTCTTTAAATTTATCCCGCATTTTATATAATTCACTAGCAAAATTCTTTGCTAAGTGATTTTTATCGGCCAATTTGTGAAATTTTTGAGTTGGGTTGTCTGCTTGTACTGCAGCAATCATAGAACTATCCTCATCTCCTATAATATCTTGTAACTCAGCTTCTTTCAGGATGTTGTTATGGTTAACTATTTGAACCCCTGCATCAGCTTCCATCGCCTTAGCACTTCCATGGAAGTTAAATCGGCAGTCATGATCATCCTTTTTATGCCCCAGATCGCATTTTTTGCATTTCCTGTTTCTTGTGGCGTAATCTAAAATTTTTCCAGACAAAAAACCAATAATTGTTCTATAGCCGTTCAAGCTATCATAGCTACGCCCATTACCACGTTTTGTCCAACCCATTTCAAATGACACAATGATATTAATTATATGGTCTAATGCATTATCGAATAAAGAGTTATTATTCGATAAAGAGATGTTTAACTGAGGGAAAATATCTTGGGCGATTTCCGTTGGTCTGAAATAAAAAATTATACAAGATTTTTTATTTTTTATACACAATTCAATGTCGTAGAATAAACAACAAAAGATATTTTGCAAAATATACAATTATAAAATGAAGACTTATACTTGTAAACTGTTTATATATATTCATTAAATAAATGATTGTTCAATATATCGCACAAAATGGTAACAAAAATATTAAATGCATTATTTTGTGTAAAAATAAAAATTGTCGTATATTATACATTTTCTGATGACATAATAATTATAAATCACCAGTTTATGTATAATATTCTAAAGCTATGATAAAAATTTAAAAATATATTTATAAATTTGACTTACAAATATGTTACAAACAATTCATTCAAATACAATAATATATTACAATTAAAAAAAATTGTGTTGATAAAATGATTTAGAATTATTATTTAATCAGCATCAGTCCATTGAATGTTTCAAAGTTTCGAATGAATCAGAACGAGTGCTTACAATGTATCACATAACTTCTTGATATTTTCTATCGCCAATTCTTTTTCTTCTGAAGCAGCTCCCTTGCAACTTTCCCTTGTTTCTGATTCTATTGCTTTACCAATTATATCCTCATACTTTTTATAAATGTGATCATTTATTCGAGGTAAATTAGCACAAGCAAGAATCTTATTCAAGCCAGTGCTTCCTACACCGGCATGTATAGCTCCTGAAACAAATATTGTAATAAATTCGGTACATTAATATATACATATATTTTAATACAATAAAAACCTCGCAACTTAATTATTAATTATGTTTATTATTTGATTTTCTTACTTATAAATCGAAATTAAGAACTTACCTAGAATTACGGATGTATTGATATCAGAGACTTCATTTCTGATCAGTCCAGTGTTAACTAAATTATATTTAGTACAAGTATTACATTTTATTTTAAACTTTATATGAAGTCCTTTTCTTTTAAAATCACTCAATTTTTCCATGTCTAAAAGACTTCTGCAGCTGGTGCATTTGAGATTTTTAGCTAATTCTCTCAATGTTACTATACAGTTCTCATCTGGAATTTCACATTGAACTGTTTTTTGAATTTTTTGTTTTTTAGCTTCAGACATATTTGCTTTAGCTATTTTATCACTAGTCTTTTTTTTAACAAATCTACCATTTTGTAAACGCAAACTCATTATTAATAAACTATTCACAATCTCCAATATAAAAGTAACCTCCGAAAATTTTCAAAACATTGACAGCGCACGTTTCTAGTCTAAGAATATTCAAAGTAAGAATACCATGTTGCCGGATCGGAGAAACAACGCAATGAGAATATTTTTGAACTTCTGCGCATGTGAGCGGAAGCGAAAAAGTACACTGTACCTCAACTATTTTATTCATAGTAGTTTACATATGGGGGAATCGTCTTGAAGGTTGAGTACAACTGCTCTTGGGGAACGTCCTTAAGGAATGATTCATTTTATGATTTTACTGCATTAAAAATGACATTTTATTTTATGATTCAATATATGTGTACCTTCCTATATATTTATCAACTTGTTTTTGCATTGTGATACATTAATGTATTTTATTTAATACAAATGACTAATTAATACTTTTTTCAAATATATGTACCGTAATATTAATATATATTTTTAAAATTTACTTTTACTTTTTGTTTTATTAGATTTTTATTATTTTTATTTATATTTCCACAACGTTGTCAATATTTAACAGCCTTAGAACAGGTAGATTTATAAACAATTTATTGTTTCGAACATTTATAGCGTTCATATTACAATAAAATAACATTTAAGATGCATTAAAAATAACAAATTTTTGAATTTTCAAACCAGTTATTAGAGACAGGTCACACTTTTGATAAAGAAAATGGTATTAAAATTTTACATGTAAACAATAGAGGCCTTAAATTTAGAAATTAAAAAATCCCTTTAAACAAAATCAAATATAATTAATAATCAATCTGACACCCCCCCCCCCCCCCCCGGCCCCATCATGACTGAAATTTAATGTTAAATTAAATTAATACAGGTGGTGGTTTATATATAGTTTGTTTCTTAAAGAAAATATTTACATATATACAGATATTAGTAATATGAGTGCACCTATGCACGTATGAGTTTGTTTCTGTTTGCATTTGATTGGCTATTGTGAAGCAGATAGGTACACATATGGTGTTCTTAAAAGTATCTTTTGAACTTAAATATTATCATCTCACCATTACCACTTCATTCTAATGTACCAATCCTTATTTTATGTTATTATTATTTTTCTAAATATCCATTCACTAAAAGCTGATTTGTGCACTCAAATACTTGGCTTGATCCAGGTTTAACCAGCTTGTCATTGTCATCTTATTATTTCAGAGAATTAAAGTTCCCGACAATGAGAAACATCCGCAATATGGTCTGTATGCCTACAGCGAAGGGAGGTTTACAGAGAGGGCCAGGAAAATGAGGTAAATATAAAAACAAAAAATTGCTATTTTGCACAGTTTTGTATTTTTGGACACTAAGATATTCAAGCAGTTACAGGACTTCTTAATATTTTTAAATATTTTATTTTTGTTATCTCTTAACTACGAACTTCAATATTTGTTGGTTTCATTTTGAATTTTCTTAACTCTATTATTATATTATATTATTGCATTAAAAATCTTATTCTGGTGGTAGTAGTTGATAGATATGTAGCAGAAATTATATATGTATAAAAAATTGTTATTACCATAGTCACATGCAGATTGAGAATCGCACCTCTAATAATAATATAAATATTATATAATTTTTTTAGTGTCATTTTGGTAAAAAAATTTACCTCAAGGGTTCTTTATACCTTTACACATAAAATGATTATAGTTCTACATTATCTTTGTATTACATTATGAAATGATTTTTTGAAATAGTGCGTTTTTAGTATCATCTTAAATAAAGTCTCTGATGCACTGTTTCTTATAATGAAGGGTAAAGAGTTCCATGCTTTTGGGCCTGTCACCGCAAATGCCCGTTCACTAAACTTAGACTTCTGACAACGGCTGGTCCGTTCTGCAACCTTTCCTGCGGCTGAAGTAGAGGGTAACTTGAGAGTTTGACGTCTACTATTCAAATTGTCTGGGATACAAAGCTTTTGAAGATACAGAGGCGCAATGTTATGTGTTGCCTTGTACATAATCAGCACAATTTAAATTCAAATCTTTCAGGGAACCGGAGCCAATATAGCTTGTGCATAAGATATGTTATATGAGAGAATTGAGAAACTTCATATATTATCCGTGCTGGCACATTTAGAATGGATTGTAGTCTATCCGCTGAAAAATTGGCAGGCCAGCATAAATGCTGTTACAATAGTCCACGTGTGACACCATAAATGCATTTATAACTAGACGGGCTGCCTCAGGAGGAAAATGTACCTAAATACTTTTAATTTGTCTCGGTTGATAAAAGCATGCACTGAGAGTTTTGCTAATTTGTCTATTCATTGAAAGATCTGAATCAATGTGCACGCCTAACAACTTAACTGCAGATATAGCATTCCAGGTACTGATTCATGTATTAAATGTTGTTTTCAAGGTGTTGCTGTCTGTCCATAGTACCTCTGCATTAGTAATTGATCATGCACAGACAATCCGGGTACAAATATTCAAAAGTATACTTTGTTAAAAACACTACCTGCTCTGCTTAAATTTATATATTACTTTTAGATTTAATGGTATTCCGGTGTTATTTCTTCCGGGGAATGTTGGCAGCTATAAACAAGTTCGGTCACTCGCTTCTGTGGCTCTAAGGAAGGCTCTTTCATCATCAAAATATTCCTTTCATTTTGACTATTTCACAGGTTAGTTATTTTAAAATTAACATTTAAATATTAATATTTTTTTCTTAAATATCAACATCTTTTAATTTTTAAACTTTGATTTTCATATTATATTATTAAAAAATAATAAATATTTTTACTAGAATGATAGTCTTGTACATGAATAGAGATTTTGACCCTAGGAGTCTCATAAGTAATTAGCTAGTATATACATTATAGAAGTTTTGCGATGCATGTTTTTACAAGTATTTGTTTCCAACACAGATATTGTACTTTTTATAAAAAAATAAGGTTTTATTTATAATAGTTTTTGAGAGAGAGTCAACAATTAAACAGTTGAAATATTGAAATATAAAAATAGTGTTCTGGAAATATAATAATTTGTATTCTAATAATAATTCATGTATCGTTTGCTTTTAGTGGACTACAATGATGAGAAATCTGCCTTATTTGGGGGAATTTTAGAAGGCCAGACAGAATTTGCCTCTAACTGTTTACACACCATTTTAAATCTATATAAATCAAATTTTAGAAATGATGGTCCCAAACCAACATCCGTTATAGTTATTGGACATTCTATGGTAAGATTAATTTACTTTTTTGCATACACGTAATACTTGGCACGTCAATGGGTTTATTATTATTTAAGCTAAACTAAGTGCTTGTACCATGAAAAATAGGACTTACTTGATGGTCTTCTGGTACCAGTCTCGAACCCCTGACCACTGGTCACTATGCAAATGTTTTGCCACTAAACCAAAACAAGCACAACATTAATGTAACTAAATGTTTTTCTCTCTTTATTTTCCTTGAGTTTAATGTGTATCCTACAAATAGAAATAGAGAGATTGCTAATTGAGAGGTGGAGAAATATTTTTTTTAAATATATTCGCCAATTTATGATATAGGACTATTTGTTAGTGCGTATGTATTTACATTTAGCCAGCCATTAATTTAATGAATTATTTTAATGGCTTGATAATTAATATCATTTTAGTGATTTAATTTTTGATTATTTATTTTCAGGGCGGGGTTATTGCGAGGGCTTTATTAACACATTCGCAAAACAGAAACATAGTCAACTTAATTTTAACATTGGCATCTCCTCATGAGATGCCAGTCTTAAATTTAGATTACAGCTTTGACAGGTTCTATCAACAAATAGATGATCAATGGGCTATGAAAAATATTAACACCAGCAACATTGCCCCAAGTTCTAAGATATGGAGCAGCAAGGTGTTTGTGAGTATTGGCGGTGGGGCGAGGGATTTATTAGTTCCGTCTGCTCTTACCTGGTCTCCCCACGGTGACATAAATATATTGGTAATTATGTATTTCTAAATTATTAATATTTAAAAAAGATTTTTATATTTTTAAAATTTAGGAGAATTCGTTTTAAATAAAAGTACATTGCATTTCATAAACCATTGCTTATATTTTTAGGTATCAATTATAAGGTTAAATATTATGTAGAGATCTTCAATTCCACTATTTACAAAAATATAGAAAAAGTAAGGATTCATAATTTATTACTGATAATTGATTAAATTGTTATTATTTTAGACTACAGCCATTCCAGGAGTATGGCTCTCAACAGACCACCTCTGTATTGTATGGTGTAAGCAGCTGGTTTTGGTTTTGAATAGACTGTTATTTGCAATTATCAACCCTTCTACTAAGCAGTTGACTGATGATACCTCTCATATTGTCAATATGGGGAAACATTTTCTGAAGGTAAAGAAACACAATCTAACAAGTTGTCATTTTTGTGTGTTTCTTGTTATCTGGACTTTCACCTGATTTCTTGATAGTGTTATTCCAATTAAAATGGTAATGTAGTATCATTTTGATTTTCCATGTTTTGACTTTCCATTGATGAAACATTTACATATAAAAATAAAAGTGTCTGTGGGTTTGTTTTTTATACAAGTCTACAGTTTTATTCCGAGCTTGATGAAATTTTGCACACTTGACGTTCAAAACATGAGGAAGATCACTGTTAACGTGAGAATAAAAATAACGAAAAACCACCCCTTTCCCACCCCTTAAAAGCAGAATTTTGGTTCTTGATGAAATTTTGCACACTTGATGTAAAATAAGAGGAAAATTACTGTCTTACATCTGATTTTAAAAAAAACTACCCCCATCCCCCTAAATGAAACCTCTTTATTCTGTGTAAAGCCCGGGCAACGCCGGGTACTTCAGCTAGTTATGTTTATTTAATAGTTATTAAGCCGAGACAGAGGCAGGTGAAAAATATACATTTTTAAACATGTATGTACATATATACTATATATACTTCTTTTTTTTAAATGAAAACATATTTTTGTTGTGTAGTTGCAATTTCAGAACAAAGTTCTGTTATACTTTTAATAAAAATTAAATGAATCAATTAGAATTTTTCTGTATCTTTCTAATTGATTAATTTAATTTAATATTTTCTATTATTTTGTTTTTATAAAATGTATAATATAATACCCTTATTTTGAGTAAAAAATAAGTTTTAAATAATTTTGTCTTGGTATGATATGCTTTTTTTGATTTGCAAAAAAGATTTGTCTTTCGTGATATATTTTTTCAGTGACTTATTTACTTTGGTTAAATTATCAATGTTCCGAATATTTAGACATCATCAATAAAAGATAAATTGAATATCATTAATTATATATAATTAAATATTGATTAATCAGCTAACTCCTTAAGTGCATAAAAACACATATTTGATTATATAGTAAAACCTCGTTATTGTGAAATCCAAGGGACCAAAAAAGAAAATTTTGTAATAACGAATTCCCACGTATAGCGAATTTTTTTTTTCTAATATATGAATATTCCGCGCGCGCCGTAGAAATAAATGTAGTGCAGCTTTAAAAAAGTTCGTAAGTTCCGCAAACAAAACACCCATTCAGGCCTATTCTCAAAATTGCAATATTGAAATGAAGGTGCTTGTTACACCAACCCTCAAAAATAGTGTTATATTTGAATGAGAGAGTGAGGGAGTGAGGGAGATAAACGTACCATAATCTGTCAAAACTATCTGTCTATTTTTGAGGGTTGGTGTAACAATCACCTCCATTTCAATATTGCAATTTTGAGAATAGGCCTGAATGGAGGATTTTCTGTACAAAGAAAACTCTGAATAATCTATTTAGTTTTGTTTCAACAGATAAGCAAATTGATAATAATTAAGAAATTAAATTAAAAACATTTTATGAAACAATATAAGATAACCTAAAATTAAACATTAAATTTTAACTGTGTTTAATTGTACAGCCGCTACAAGCATCGGTCAATCGATCTTCATATTTCTTTAAATCGTAGAGAGACGAATTCGGAATCATAGTTTTTTGTCGAAGATTAAAATTTTGCGGGAATTATCGCGACCTGAAACCATTTTAGGGTTCCACAAAATATTAAAAAATGTTCCTTAAATAATAAATTACGAAATACTAGTACATATACACGTCGGTAAACAAACACACGAAAACAATTGTCAAACAAACACGTACGTCAAAATGTCGTACGCAATATTACCGTTCATTGAAATCGATGTAAATATTCAGTTATAATGTAAAAAGTAACATAAGTTGATGATGATAATGAAGATAAAAAACGAAGATCTAAGATAATAATGCGCAGAATTATAGGCATCTCGAGCATTGCGGGCGATACCATACACAAAGCTGACACGCGCGTGCCCTAAAGTGTGACGTGCCGATCGCGATTTCGGGGGTTTTTATTTTCTTCAGCTGGTCTAGATAACACGTGTATGCTTCAGAGCGTGGGAAGAGTGCTGTTCCACACAGGGAAACAAGACTATAAAACGTCAGGGGTGGTTCGCCGGTTCGCTCTGGTAGCTCAAACGTCGATATCTGCAGCGGCGTGCAGTGGTCCAGGGGGGTCCAAAATCGTCGTCCAGTGTAGTAGCCAAGTCGAAGTATTTTCCAGTTTCAGTCCAAAAGTTGCAGCAAAAAGTCGGGAAGCCAGAAAATCCAATGTAACAGCAGGGGTCAAGTAGAGATCGAGATCGTAAACGAGAGAATGCTTTTTGCAGCCACTGGACCATTATTTATTTAACAAGTACAGGTATCGGGAGCGCAAGATGCTCTGTTGAGCTGAGATCCAATGGGAGGGCGAGGACAGTCCCCTCGCTATCCCGTTTCGGTCCAGCGCAGCCAGCCCCTGGTGGCCAGATCCCGAAACTCGGCTTATTTTTCCCGTCGTCCCGTCCGGGGCGGCAGAACTTGGATTACTCCATTATTTTACGGTTTAACACATAAACCCCGGTTTTCTCAGACATCGCGAGTATTTTATCACATAGTCTTTATTCTCCCTCGCAATGCCTGATAAACCTTATCCGGGGTCGATGGCCTGGGGAATTAATTATCGCACCTTAAACTTAAAAAATGCATTTTTATTACCTAAATGATACCACATACAATATTCCTGGCATTTTTCTATCCTAAGTTATTACATATAGAAACTTAAGAATAATTTGCCCGCTCGCCGGCGGGGCGGAGTCTCGCGGCGGCCCGGTTCCCCCTCCACTCGGCGGTCCGCTGAACGCAGAGGCGTGGGGATTTCAGTGGCGCGGAGCGCCGGGCGAAATGTTCCCGTAAAGCGGAAAAGTGGCACTTTTCGTTTTCTTATTTCTCGGGCCGCGCTTATCGCGCCCGCGAGCTCGAGGCTGTGTGGAACAAGTGCTGTTCTAACCTATTTTGACAATGGGCAATAAATCCAACCTTTGACAAGTGGAGATTATGGCAAATGGGTTCATAAGGGCCTATTGTGATCCCAAGAAGAAGTTTTACAAGGGGGACACCCGCACCGACCGACCCGCTGCGCCAATGCAGTAACACAATTGACAAACATGATCGTAAACGGACGAAATATATTTTGAAATATTTTCGTTGTAAATTTTTTTTATTTCGATATATATTTACGTAAATGATTGGTATTTTTTCATACGGGACTAAAATAATTTCGTTATGTAAGTTCATTTTCTATGAAAAATTGATTGTAGGGAATTCATTTAGAAAATTCTTTTTATAAACGTCATTTTTCGGTATAACGGGGTTTTACTGTACTATGATATACTCATATATGTACTATCTTTATTAGAATTATTGATCTATATACTTCTCTACTATCATCAACTTATATATATATATATATGTAAAAAAAAAATTGTTGAAATATAGATGTAACATTAAACATAATAGGAAGATATATGATTAAATTTAAATGTATGTATATATCAAGATAGAACCACAATGGTACTAAAATATTTATCATTTGGCAGCCCAAGGACCTAAATAAACATTTTCAATTTTTTTTTCTGAAAGCTTTTAGCCTTAGGGCAGATTAAACATATTTGTACTGGGCAGGCAATTTTTGCTTTGAATTGTGAAATAAATATGTTCTGGAATCTATCTAATGATAAAATTGAATAATGACTAATGTCTCTAAAAAATTATATGTTATATTTGTGGATGGTGGTGGATGATATTAATTTGATTTATTTTACAGATTGGTCATAGTAAAAATGTTTCTTATTATAACCATCCTGCAGAATTTATACCCGATGGAATTTGGCACGAAGACAGTCGGCGAATGTATTCCTTTACACATGACAAAGGTGTCAGCAAGTTAGTATTTGAAACTGTGTTTGTATCATGAAATAAAAATTATTGATGTTTTGATATTATTTTTCAGTTAACCACCAAAAAATAAAGCATGGTACTAATCTCTTTTTAATCTCAGGCGTATATCAATTTATTATCTTAATATAAATAGTTTAAAATGTTGTTTTTTTTAACCACTTTATGAGTTGAATTTAATACACCAACGGGTTTCGGAAGATACCATTTCCTTCATCAGAATGTCAAATAAACTAACTAATATATGTGAGGTATAGAATCAAAATCAGACAAGTCCAAATTTAATGTTTTTTTTTAGTTAGGTGTGTACAAATATAAAGCAAATTATATCTACAAGCAATATTTGAATATGTTCAAGAACACACAATTACTGGATTTTCACCTACAAAGGCACTGTTATTAAACAAATAATAGATATAGGCGAAGCTATTTTTTATTATATTTAATGGAAGTATGCTGTTTCAGGAAAATGAATGATCAAATTTAGTCCATAGATGGCGGTAGTGTAGTGTAGTGGTACTCAAAGGGTTTCCACATATTAACATATATTCAAATTTCAAAAATTTGATAGATATGGAGATTGATTAATGGGTGAGAATGGTGAACGTTATATTTATATAAAGTGATCACTTAAGCCAGCTTAAAAATAGCTTTGTCTCTATGAGATATCTATAAAATAGACAAATATCACCGAATTTCATATAAAAACGCTTATAAAATGTACTTGTTACTTCAATCGCAGACATGCCCAATGGATAATTAATTCAAACCCAGACAAATATGTTTTCAGCCAATAAGATAACAGTATTTGGTGATGTGACCTGTGGTTACTGGACATTTTCAATATGATTCCAAATGTGACAGTTGTAGTACAATGGAATTTTTAATTTTACTCGAAAACAGGTGAAGTGGACATGTCTGCTTTTGATTCTGGACCTCACATATGTAAACAATTTGCCATAAATATTTAAAGAAATATATTAACAATTTAAACAAGTTTTATATTTTTAAAGGACTTACTATTACATGGTTCGCCTTGTGGACTTACCGGAGAATGAAATGGTGACATTTGAGGCTGTGGATGTGGAGGATAAAGATTGGATTTTCGGTTGCCAAGCCAAGTATGTCCACGGACAATACAGGGTTTGGTAAGTTTGTTTTGTGGTTTTTATTAATATTTAATTATATCATGATATATTTAAGCTACATAAAGTCTGCAGTAATTCGAACCTAGGTTATTTTATATATATGTATTAGGTATATTTTAGTTTTACTCATTCTCAAAAATATTTTTTATCCAAAAAACAATTGAAAACAACTGCAACAACACTGTATATCATTTTTACAAATATTGATAGATAGACGAAGCGTCAGCTATCTTGGATAACATACAGTATTGTTGCAGGAAAAAATGTGTGTAATAATATTTTTATTTATTTTATATGGTTGTTTAATATACCATTGGATGCCCAAGAAGATATACAATGTTGTGATATTTATAACTCAGATCTGCCTAAAAACGATATACAGTGTTGTTGCGTTGTAATTGAGACCAAATTAGTTGCTTGTAATATTTTGATAATTTGTGTTTCTTTTTTCTTAAAAATAATTGTTTAAAAAATTATTATTTTATACTCGTACGTGTATGATACATAGTTCAATAATCTGTGAAAGTCCTCTATGTGCTGTGTATGAGTCTATTTTCATTACATGTTAGGAGACACTGATTGGTGAATCCAAATTTAAAATGAACCAATAGATTTCCTGCAATCGGTTTATCAATACCGCAATAGAACCATTCCTCCTAGCAATTATAAATAATATTTTGTCCTTACTGAACATTTTTACAAATGGTACGATATTGCAGATATGCTGACAATATTGTAATCAAATGTATAATTTTTTAGAGGTGGTGAATTTGCATAGGCAAACATATGATTGTGTTGACTAAATATTTTTTTACATTACTCTAAAAAAAAATTTTTTTGTTGAGATATTTTTAATCAATCTCATTTTTTTTACAGTATGAACGGGCGCCACCTCTCCGGGCATGGCTACTGGTCGCCCTCTAGAGAAGGAAAAAGAAAGATGGCCACATTGGACCTGAAGTTGCTTCGCATGTCTTATCCGCATTGGACCCACATTCTTCTCAGAGTCTCCCCCACTTTCAAAAAAGTATGTTGGGGATGTATTAATGTTATTTTTATTTATAACTTTAATTTATATTTTAAATCAAAATTATACAATATGTTTTTCTCTCTGTGGGTTATAAAATAATTATATTTTTCCCCGGTTTAGAATGGTGATTAAGATAAAATATTATTGTTATACAATACAGAGGAAAATAATGTTAATGTGTCCTAATTACTTGCCATCACGCTGTTTTCTGCGAGGGTAGACAGAGAGGTTAGAGCGCTATATTTTTCTGTCATGATGCATAATTCTCGCCTTATCCATATTCATACATCTTCTCATAAAAACTCTTCGGTTATTGAGGTTTTGTCTTCCAGTATCTGGTTTACCTGGTCATGCCAAGTCTTCTGTGTAAATACAGTATTTCTGGTACACTTGCGTCATATATCTTTCTTACTATTTTCTCATTCGTCCTTTCTATATAACCAAACCATCTAAGCGATCCACTTTTAATCCTATTCACTATCCTAAGATCAGCTTTATATTCTCACCTGATTTCTTCATTCTTTACTCTATTATAAATGGATTTGCCACATATACGCTAGTAATTTGTAATTACCATTGAGCAGGTGATCTCATTTTCACTGCATTCAGTCTACTTTAGTTTTTCTTCTACCAGCTTAAACCTCACTTCCACACATCGGTACCAGGACTCCATTTTTAATGTGTATCAAATCACCCATCTTTGCTCCTACATTAATACATTCCAGTTCTTTCACACAATTATCCATGTACAAGTTGAACAGCCATGGAGACATTACACAACCCTGCTTGACACTCTTTGTAATGTCAAACCATGATGTGAATAATCCATTCATCTTTACACACGTATAGGAATACAATTGCGTGTATAAGTTTATTATTCACCCTGTGATCAAAGAGTACCTTTAATAACCTTTCTCTTATTACTCTATCATACGCCTTTTACAGATCTATGAAGACACAAAAAAGTTTTTGGTTTTTCGTCAAAAACTTTTCTGTCATCACTCGCAGAGGAAAGATCTGATCCATGCATTCTCTTCCACCCACAAAGGCCTCTTGTACGAGCTATACTTTCTCATTCGTCACCATTCTTCCCATTTTGATTAAAATTCAATTTCTGAAGTATGTTTAATAATGTAAATGTAAAAGTATGTATAATTTTGTTTTTGAAAAGTATCTCACATGACCAATTTAGCATTGTAGCAGGCAGGCCACCGAATGAAGTGTTTTTCATCAATAACATTTCTCTTAACTTCTGTAATTTAACACTGTCAATGTATTATGAAACTGAAAAAAAAAAAAAAAATTATTGTAAAGTTGCAGTTTTTCAGAACATTTCATTTAATTCTGGCATCTCTTATCGGATTTTACTTAAAGGTGTTTGAGATTTTCCATAAATATAAAGTAGATTGCTTTCAAATAATGGATTGAAAGATGTATCAATTTGAAAGTGCAACATATAAGTTTGAAAATTTGTCATTAACTTACAGTGTTGACGTGGTGTAATAGGAATGGTTTCTGGTTCGAGTCCGGGTGGCAACAAAAATATTTTTTCGATAAATTGATTTTACCTGTATGTGACACATTTAATTTGTATTCATTATTATATTATTAATTTTAGATTCAAGTGAATGTGGACATTCACAGCAAGGGATCACGTAACATAGATGCCAACATACCGGCCATGTACAATCTCGTTCGGCGAACAATCATAAAAGAGACTCAACCCAATGCTCTGCGATACAATATAAGTCTTCCAGGCTTGGATATGCTCTACCAAGCCTATTCTCTTTATGTGGAGCCCAAGGGACTTTGTCAAGGAGAGATGACTCATCACGCTAGTGCCAAATTGTCTGTTCCATGGGCGGAAGGTCATGAAATCTATGATTTCTTCACGTAAGATTCATGTTTAATTTTTAAATTAATGTATTAGTATGTGTTATTCTGTTTATTATTCATTTGTAGGTAAATGCACCATGCACCATGTACATGGTGCATTTACTTACAAATGCAATTATTTACATGCGGCAAAAAGAACACTTGCATGCTGTATTGCGACCGTATTCCCATATTATACCGTACTTAAGTTTACGTGTTCTTACGTTCAGTATAACGGCCTATGTCTCGTCCGCCACATAAATAAATAGCACGTAGGTCATGGATATGCCTATATAAGGACACGGTGGATATCTTTTGGTCATTTTAGTTTTCACAACTAAACTTTGTACTACACACGTTGGGTTATTGGTACTATTAGTTTCGAGAGATGCAGTCCCTCATCATCAGGTGATAACTAAACTAAATACAGTATTGTAATTTATTCGGGCAATGGGGCGAGGCTTGAGAAGAGGAGGGAAGTTTCGCCTGTTAATGGAAATATGTACAGTAAAGGTGAAGTATTAAAGAATGTTATGAAAATCACTATATTTATCAAAGCATCAAATTCTTTAACAATCTCCCCACCACAATTAGAAAAATTACAGACTACTATAAATTTGTATCTGAAGTCACAAAATATGTACACAGACTAACAGACACATAAATTATACACTCTCGTATATACTCCTTCTCTATACACGAGTTTTACTCTCATACAGAATAAATAAATGTAAAATATATCTTACTGATTATTTTGAAAATGTATTATATCTCATTATATCTTCTAATAAAAAAAAATTTAAATTAGTTTTTTCTTCGAATTTAGAAACCTTCTTTTCTCAAGCCCTGTCCCATTGCCCGAATAGACTATAATAATGTATTTAGTTTAATGATGATGAGAAGGACTACACCTCTTGAAACTAGTAGTGACAATAACCCAACATCTGTGTAGTACAAAGTTTAATTGGGAAAATTAAAATAATCATGTTACACCACAAAGTTACCGCCATGTTAATTAATGATATTTTGGTCAGTTCTATGGAATAAATCCAAGGTGTAACAACATAAGTTTTTATTGACCAAGTTTCCTAAGTCTTCTAATAATTACTTAACATTTAAGAATGTCTCTACAATAATTGTTAGTCTATTAAAATCATATGAAGATTGATAAAACCAGCATTTGAATAGATTATGGTAACATACCATCTTTATTATGTAAGTAATATGTAGTACACTTCTCTAGCTCATTCCGCTTGTCTTTTTTACACTTCTTTTCATACTCTTGTGTAATCACAAAGTTTTTTTAAATTTTCTGGGTAGTCATTTCAATATTTTCATTTTTTCAAAATTAGCCTTAAATATAATCAATAGAAATAAGCAGTAGCATTTTTTTAATTTGTGAAAATCTCACATTTATCTTTTTAGAAATACTCAAAGGTCTCCAATGCGTGTACGGCTTCTGAAAGGAAATCCGGATATCAAAAATAATTCTCGACATCCGAGTATCGAATTGACTCTTGACCCGCAGTGCATCTATACTGTCAGGTATGTTGAATTAAATATATTTTCTTCTTCTTTAACTTATATTTTTTATGGTTAATTTCCTATAGAAAAAATTACTTGCGTGTTTCATTTCTTCTGATCTTATCATCATCATCACCAGTTGTGAGAAGCGGAGATCGGTGAACCATCCTTGTTTTCTTGTTTCCTGTATGGAACATTTTCTATGTGGTCATGATGCAAGTATAGATTTCTAACTGCCGGGTTTGTCTTTGAAAATGAACTCAAGCATGTATCTGTTGAATAATTTATTTCACCAATGCATCATTTTGAATTCATTTTAGTATTGCTTCATCTCCATACGACGCTTTGGGTCAACTCTTCCGGCACTATGCGACGTCTATACCCGCATACCTCGCCGCCATCATCCTGCTTGT
Source organism: Eubasilissa splendida (assembly GCA_031772225.1). Taxonomy (NCBI): domain Eukaryota; kingdom Metazoa; phylum Arthropoda; class Insecta; order Trichoptera; family Phryganeidae; genus Eubasilissa; species Eubasilissa splendida. The sequence goes on along the minus strand of CM062858.1, from coordinate 24,412,654 downwards.
GCTCCGCCACTGGGCGGCATCTATGGAAATGGAGACGTTGGAAGCCGGCTGGAGTGGAGGGGGCTCCTTCCACTCGGCCCTGTGTGGAGAGCATGTCAAGCCATATTATCCTATTCTTTCAGCGAGATTGGGCACCATGTTGTTTATGTAAGTTTACAAGTAATGTTTTGATTTGAAATATTATTTTTAAACGGCAGCCCCGACAACATATTCCTTGGGTTATAAATTTTGATTGACGTTAAGCGACAAATGATATTTATTTTTCATTTGAAAAATCTATCTGTATGTGTCATTTTTAATTTGTAAATAAAAATCTACTAGTTAATTGTAGTGATAAGTTTAATGTTTTTTTTTTAGTGATAATTATTTTAAATAAATAGTATAGTACACCCGATTCTCTTTTTGCACAGGGGATATGCTCCAGTGAGTCTTATATTTGAAAGGTTATATTTTTAATTGAAAATGTGCAGCATTTAAATAAATTTAATTACATACATACATACAACACAACTGGTCATTCAGTGTCACTACTATACAATACACATGCTCGATGGTGAAATATTTAACGATGATATTGTTGCGTAATAAGCATAGATGCCGGAAGAATTCAGGATACGGAAGGAGTTTGGCACTCACCACAATGCAATTCTGCTGGTACCTCCAAATGTGGACTGTAATTTAATCACTGTTTCAACGTTCTTTCTATTTTTTTTATTTTTCAAAATTCGCATTCAAAAGGTTAAGTATTATGTCATACATTCCATATATGAAAGTTCGATGACCTCAATATATACTGACCCACTGACCTAGAATTTGGAGGGTGGAAAAAATATAAGATAAAAAATGCCAAGATTGACAAAAAATTTTAAAAATTGTAACATATAAATCATTTTTTTTTTTCAATTATTAACTTGCGCCCATTGATTAAAAAAGATGTAAAAACGTGAAATTAAATAAAAAAGAGGTAAATTTTTCTGCGTCAAGCTTTGATTGTGAAAAGGATAATCTGAAATTTGTGAAAGTATTATGCTCATTAGCTTACAAATTACGTATATAGTTACTGTCGGACGGTTATTTAATTTGTGTTGTCAAATCGGGAGCCATTTTTAAAATTATTTAAAGCGCATTTTAAATAAATACCTAATTAAAATATGCTTTGATAAAGACATGTCAGTCAATATGAAGCTATTCTTAAATATAGGTTCCCCCTATATCTGAATTATATCTACGTACTCCGAATTACTGTACTAGAATGGCATTTTATGCAATATTACAAAAACACAAGATCTTCAATCAAATAATTAATCTTTTTATTGTAAACAAACAAGAGTTGTGTCAGTACCGCATTACCGCACAGCGCAAACTAGCATGAATTTGTGTCTGAAAGAATCTTTCAAGTACAGGAAACTTTTACCACGTGCTTTTTTAATTGTAACATTTTTTAAATTGTAACACGTAAAAAAAGATCTCAAAAATTGCGACTCTCAAGGGGATGCTACAGTATGACGCATATTTTTGTATACTTTATTTTTGGATTTTTACCCGTTTTTTTTTTTTTTAAATAATCCCTTTTATTTCTTAAACCGTGCAAAAAGAGAATCGGGTGTACACAATAGGGTAGTAAAATAGTAGTTGCAGATCATTTAAATGATATATTATTTCTAAAGATAATTATGCTGATGGATAAACAATACTAAAAATTTGTAAAAAACTTGTAATACAATGTATTGTATTGGTTCGTGTATGTTCATGTTTCTGCTGACGAACTTTGCTGTGCCCACTTTTAAATCAATCCTGCTGCAGAAGTACATGTCCTGACGTTGGTAATTGTTCAAATAATGAATTTTTATTTTCCTTATGTTTTCATGTCTGAAATTTTTTTAAATGAATTTATATATATTTATTATTATAGATCGGTACCATTCCTCGCTAGACTGGCTCCAGTCCTAAATGTGGGAGTGACAGCCTCCCAAAACTTCATGCTTCTACCCCTGCTGTTGTACGTGGTGGCATTGGGTGCTATGAACATCCTCGGCGCTGCATGCTGGGCGGTTCTCATCTTCTCTGGCCAGCTGGCACACAAGATTCTTCTAAGGTTGGAATCCTGAACCAGTTAATATTTTGAAGCAAATGACTTTTTTTAAATCTAACATGTCATTTTAATCGAGCAGTCGGTCATTATGAAATATCTGTAAAAAAAATTGTTAATTAGAAATTACAAAAATATTTTTTGAATATCGAATAATTGAATAATTTATGCCTGGAACGTCAGGTTCCCGGTTTGGTGAACGTGGTAGTTTAAATTGTGACCGCCGTCTGCTCGGTGATTGGCTTTGATTCAGTTAAATTCACTATTTAGGTTTAACAAAAATGACTCCAGTTTACAGAAGGGATTCAAAGAATACTAGCATCTCGGGTGTCAAATATACGAGAGAGAATGACCTCCGTCATTGTTAGATACCAGTCGGACCGAGCTCTCTACCGCTCTGCGAGGTGCCCCCTCAATCCGTCTGGTTTATAGATATCAGTTTGCCGATGAATTCGTAATTCCGACTCTGTTAAATGAAATCAGTTCAAAACTATCAAAGGTGGAGTAAATCCGCCTGCAGAACCTAGTTACTGCTAGTAATATGTGAATATTCTAATTTGACCTATGATTGTTATCAAATGTACTCTTTTAAGGACTTATTTGTTAATTTAAGAAATTTCAATTCCATAAATTTGTTCCATTCTAGATTGATAGCGGTAGGCAGAAGTGGTGGGGGTGTCCGAATTTGGGAATGGGCGGCTAGCGGATTTCGTAAGGCCCCAGGAGCTGGTGGGGCACTACTGGTCGCTCTGGCAACTGCTTCATGTGGGGCTGTTGCCCTTACAGCAGGGGCAGCCTTTTATTTCTTCCTCGTAAGTTATACTGATTGTGATGCACATTTGCATTTTATTTATAATATAACCTAACCTAAGTTATGTTCACCTATGGTTACAATTTCTTATACCTGAGAAAAAACTTTTTTAACTATTTATCAGAAATGCATGTAACTAAATACAGTAAAACTGCGATATAACGAAATCCAAGGGCCCAAAAAATAAAAATTCGTAATAACGAATTCCCACATATAACGAAATAAATAAAAAAAATCCTACTATATGTTACGCGCCGTCGCAAAAAAATGTTGCGCGGCTTCAAAAAGATCACAAATTCTGCAAACAAAGGAGGAGGAAGGCCATAGGGAACTGAATACCTACATATTTTGAGTAGTTTTGTTATTAAAACAGATAAGCAAATGGATAATCGAAGGAATTAAATTAAGAACAGAACCTATTCAACACCAATTGGAAGATATTTTTGTAAATTCCAGAATATTGCAAACACAAAACAATATTTTAATTGTGTTTAAATGTAGAGCCGCTTCAAACATAGTTTTGGGCATGAAACATAAAAAATAATTCAAAAATAAAAATTTGATAGTTGAATTGCGGCATTTTTATAAAATGAGTCATATATAAATTACGAAGGTACTTACTGGTAACGGCGGCAACCTCTTCAAAATGTGATACTATGAACCCAAGAAGAAGTTTGAATTGTTTTACTACCTTGTCGGCAGACCGCCGCGCACCGCCGAAAAGGCCATTAAACCGTTCGCATACGGCAGATGCAGCGGCGCGGCTTTATAAGTGCGAAATAATATTTTCATCTTTTAACATTTTTTTATTTCGTTATAAATTTACGTAAATGTATTGGCGTTTTTTGGTACGGGACAAAAATGACTTTGTTATAAATATTAACGGGATTTCGTTATATAAATGCATTTTTGTATGAAAAATTGATTTTAGGGACTAAATTTCGATTTTTTTTTCGAAATACGTAATTTTTCACTATATCGGGTTTCGTTATATCGCGGTTTTACTGAACTATATTTTTTATATGTGATTGTGTTTTTAAATTAAAAATAATGCTTATTAAGGAGAACACATTCTTATTGTGAAGTTGTAATTATTCAGAACATAGGTCTATGATATTTTAAATATTAATTAGATGTATTAATTAGAAAAACATACATACATATAAAATCAAATTTATCGAAAAATATTGTTGTTGCTACCGGGATCTTTTCCAATCCGTGCATTATCCAGGTTCGAATCCAAGTTCGAATCCCGGTAGCAACAACAATATTTTTCGATAAAATTGATTTTATATGTATGTATATATTTCTAATTAATACATTTAATTTGTATTGAAAAATAATGCTCCTTCACTGATATATTTTCACATCTCCAGCCTGAAATAACATTGTTGAATCTACTTTGTTATTTAATAATTCAATCAATGCAATTTGACTTTCCAGTTGACAAAGATGTACGAAGATTACCTCGAAGATTTGGTGTACAAAACAATTGCGAAAGTAGCAAAAAAATTAAGGGGTAAAAAATCTGAAATAAATGGTGGATCAACCCAAGAGAAAACCAAATCTGATGAAATCATCGCTGGCGAGAATTCCACCAATGTTGTTGAAATTATGAATACCAGTACGGATACAATGGGAAGAGAAAATAATTTGCCGATTGAAGATACCTCACATGTCGAATTATCAACTGCCTCACCGGCAAAGGAGAAAAATAACGAGGCTTCAACACATTTAAAACAGAAAGATATAGAATCAAACAAAGCAATCGAAGATGTAAGAGATGAATCTTTGTCAGGAGACACTTTGAAAAATGTCGTTGAACATTCAAAATGCAATTTGAATTCTGATTTAGTGCAAAGCGGTGAAATGGGAGATATTTCTAAGCAAATAAAGGAGAAACAATTGGAAAATTCCTCCAATCAAACAACTGGTCTTGAAAATGAAAAAAAAATAGAAATTTTTTCTTTGAATCCTCTTCATTTTCATTTTGCCATGTTCTTCTTGTGGTGTTTGGTCACACTGTTAAACGTGCCAGCTCTGCTCACGTGGGCTCATAATTATAAGTTAGTGCATCTTTATTATCTTTAATTTAACCGAGATTGTGTCGTAGAATGGTTGGATTAGGTTAGGTTAGAATATATCTTCAGTATCTGGTAGTAGCCATTCAAGTTTGTCCGATTTTCTTAAAATATCTCAAGAGATTTAATTTGAAAACATTACGAGATGTTTAATGACACACTAATTAAATCTTTTGCTGCGTGGAATAAACTATTTTTGTTTGGAAATAAATCGATAAAATAAATAAACCATATTAGGTGGAGGAAATAATTAGGAAGATAGGAAGGCACTTACTTTTTCAGTCTGCCTGATACTGAATGCTGATTCAATTGTTATTCTCTTCTTCCACCAATAGCACAAGCGATGCAGAATATGTAACAAGCACTATTAACACTCGCTTAAAGGATTGTTTGTATGTACATATTAGCGGGATTAAATAGATATTTAGATTTTAAGCGATAGCGGTTAATTATTATGCGACGGCAGTTAATCCGTAAGGTTCCAAACGTACACAGTTCTAAACGCACACTGAACTCATTGCAGTTCGAGAGTGTTGATTGCAGCGATCTCTTTCCTTCTTCCTCGTACTCAAGGACAGGTTAGAGAAAAGAAAGGAAAAGAGATACTAGGTTTAAATTTTGATAATCGCATTGTGCATGTGTAAGTGCGTTAAACAGCGCTAACATTAGGTACAGATTTTTTAAAATATTTTGTAACAAAGTTCCAAAACATTAGTTGTCATTCTTTATTGAAGCCTGAATTTGATATGATTACATATAACAAATTAATGTTATTTGAAAAACTAATGCACTCTGCTTTTTGGATAGTTCTTCAACATAAAAGTATATTTATTTTTAATTATCTCAATGCTTGAATAGAGAAATCACACAATAAATGTTTATAATTTTAGATACAGTAAAATGTTGGATCCTGATCCTTCCTATATTCCCGGAATCATCATGTGCGCAAGCGCGGCAGTCTTGTGGCAAATCGATGCTCCCAAGTCAAACATGTAAGTAGTCACTACTTTGTTACTGATGTTAAGTATTTAAAATTTACTGATCGCATTGTTGAATTATGTATGTATTTTACTTACACAAATTGCAAATTTTTGACATTAATTTAAGAAAATCCAGGTTTTGACAACTCCATATGTCCAACAAGCTGTTCAATATTTTCTCCATGACTGAGGATAATAATCTTTATGAACTGTCACTCTCTTGACCATACTCCTCCATTTTTCTCAGCATCCACTAATCTGATAAAGTTCACTAGAGAAGTGCCTGTTGCTTTTACACTTGTATCGGTCCAAAATATGGGGAATCTTCCTCTTCCTCTCTGTTCTTCGGTGTGGCCTACACTGTCCTAGAAAATAGGGATATCAGTTGTTTTAGTTATATATAAGTTTTTAGTTTAAACACTGTTGATTCATCTTTTAGGGGGGATTTTTATTAAATGCATTATTCATACTCTTTTAAGACGAGACTAATAGGTTAATAAAAAACTGTATTCCATGAATGCAAGAATTTTCCATAATATGGCTCTTTTCTGGCACACTAATTATGAATTTAATGATCGCGGTCTTTCTAATAATGCGTATATTGCCTTAATTATGATAATATTTAATTTTTAAATTTTATATTAGTGCAAAGACCGTACATATTTATCATATCTTATATATTAGTTATGATTAAAAAAAATCTAATCTAGTGTACAACTTCTGATATAAAAACCCACATTATAGTAAGAAAAATGCATAAAGATGAATTATTATTTAAAATAGACATAATGCAGAATTATTAGTATTCAATAGTTTTTAATGTGTTTCAGAAAGTTCTATGACATCATAAATAAAATGTTGTACATCGTGGCCGTAGCCGTGATTATGGTAACACCGACAGCCTTGTTCCGTCTCAACTATTTGCTGTCTGCCGTATTTGCAATAATTACATTGCATCAGTTGTTTCCTGTTCAAATTGAAGCGACTGCTGAGCAATCAAATAGCAGCCTCCCTCCGAGAACTGAAAAATCTGGTGAAAATTCACACACACAGGAATCAACGCACACTACAAATGGGTATAATACATCATCTCCGTTAATTGAAGAAGAAAATGATATGGAAAGGTTAAAAAATTTAAAAGAAAAACTGGAGTCTGAATAGTATAAACTCACTGAATTGTTGAGTGAAGAAATCATCCAAATCTACTTATGAAACTATGATTAATCAGTAAGCAGTCTGCTGGTTTTTATATATGTATATATATATATATATATACATATATGTCTCAGTATTATCTTACACTCATTAATATTCTTTTATAAAATATATTTGAATTTTACAATATTACATTGTACGCATTTTATATAATGAAAGCCTTAACCCCTGAGCCCTGACATAAAAATTTATAATATTGATTTTCTACATTAACCAATGAGAGTGTGTCTCAGTAATATCTAGTTCCTCAGAATTCCACTGCTGTAGTGAATTAGACCCATTCATTTGGTCTTTGGTTGTGAAACATGTTGCATGTTTATAACGCCATATTATAATAGCAATCGAGTGGTATTTCACATATTTAAACAAAACATTTTTATTTTGTTTTGAGAATATTTTTGATTGGATATTTGTTTGCATTTATCGGTTAAGTTAGGTTGTTCTGCGGTTGATTACTTCCCACTGATTGATAATAAAAAATGTTTTCAACATTGAACTGCGGTTCCTATTGGTTGTGTAACGAAGTAGTGGAGCATGTCAGAAATGAGCTTTTGTAGTATGTTAAAAAAATCCAGATTTCAAATTTTTTCAAAATGTGCAATACTTTCGGAGATATTGGCGTTCACAGTTGGGCTTATTGAAAAACGTTTGGATTACCGTGTGACATCACATCTCTCGTACATATATCACTACGTCAATACTCGCCCGCTAGTGTCGAGTACCGATTTGTTGACTCGGAAGATGTGATGTCACACGATAAAACTGTATAAACCGATCTTTAAAACACACAACTTTGAATATCTCTGTAACTTTGCCATATTTCAAGATATCGAAAAAATTATTTCAGTTTTGTAAATACGATTATAAAAAAAATAAAATAATAATAATGACTACTCCCTCATTTGAAACATATTATTACATATGTAGTAATTTTTCTCTGAACTTTGCACAAGGGATAATGAACACAACATACATTATTCTTCTTTTTTATGTTTTATTAATTCTGGAGGCACTAGCCATGACCACTACATCCGCTTGCGGGGCCTAGGAACAGCTATTGATGATAGCCAATTGCTTTCTGCTAGTACTTTCTATTTTATTTGACTAAGTATTAGTATATTATAGTAAGAACTGTGCTTTAAATACTTTCACTTAGCTATATAAATTTACTCAAAAGTGACAAGCTATAAAACTGTGATAATTTCATTAAAGTTATAAATTCAAACATTTACGTGTTAATAATTTGAATTAAAATATTTTCAATAATATTTGCAATATAAAGAAACCCCTTTGCAAGTATCTCCATTGTAAATGTAAAAAATATGTGTTTGACTGTAGTGATGTTAATTTGACTCAATTTACACTCATAAAACTTTATCTCTTTTTGTAAAGAAATATATCAACAAATAATAAATGTCTCCTCACATTTTTATAAAAAACTTAGAATAATCTTACATTCATTTTCTTCACCCTCTTTGTAAACACTGACAAGCAGCTATGTGTGTGAATAATGAACAATTTTATGCTGTATTGTGTACCTGACTGCGCTTTGAAATAAGCTAGAGCATCTGCAAAATAATTTGAAAGAATATATTAGGGTTACCATAAAAGAATGTTGTTTTTTTAAATAAAAGATTTAAATGCTTATAAATTATTTTAATTTCTGCCACTAATAGGTCTTCCACTTCCAGGGCTTTTTTTTCAATCAAAATTACGCGAACCATCTTTGACACTTGCGAACATTCAAAACATCTCCCAGTGCATCACAAATATTTTTAGTGGCACTTCTTGCTGTCTCTTTCTTCAAGAAATGATATAACAACAAATTTCAAATAAATTCTTCGTTTGGTACAAATTGGTCCATTGTAAATAAGTTTTATAAATTACAATTCACTCTTGATATGTATAGTCACCAGAATGACACAAAACACATCATGTAAAGGCGGCAGTTAAAGTGCAACTAATCGTTGAAAACGATATTCTTTTTTGGTACACCTTTTATGTATTTCATAATATTTTTAACACAATTATTATCATTTTAGTATATCATAATATGTATTGTGTTAAATAAAAACACATTATTTCCTAAAACACATATGTATATAGTTATGTACAGCTTATTTCAATGTACTGACTGCACGCGCCTAGCAAATATATGAAAGCTCTCATGTCAACCTCCACTGATAAACAATTGCAATCAACACTCACAAATTTATACTTACAATGTCTGCTTCATCCGTGCAACATAATGTTGGTGCCATTCAGAATATTGAATAGTACATTATATTGCCATTCTGTCAAGCTGAGTTTAAATATTGCACCTTAGTTGATGTCATTTAGTGGAACCAATTAAATCTGATTAATAAGAAATAACTGTAATTCTGATAATTCAAACCACGGACCCCCTGAATTTATTTCTAATGTGGTATTTTTTTAAATTATGTGAATAAAAGTTATATCAATATTGTTCAATTCTGTAGTCACTACACTACCGTGTTCATGCCAATAGATATAACAAATATATTACTAGTCACTATGTAGTCATATTTGCATTTCTTAATTAATAATTATCAGAATTTATTTGGCATTCACCTCAGTGAACTTTACAAGGGAAGTGTCTTAAGCATTTTATGTTTTTAGTTTTCATTATAAATAATAATATATTCTGCATGCGATTTCATATACACACATAGGTACCCAATAACATAAATGTAAAACATTTACAAAAATATTTTGTAATTGTATTTCGCCATTTAGCATTTGTTATTTTGGATGTAGTTTTTAAATCATATGAAACGGAACTTAGGAATGTACAAATATGAATAAAAAAAGGTTTGTCTCTTGAAATTATTATTAACAAGTAAAAGTTTACTGTATTAAAATTAAATACTAAAAGTACATATACTACTAATTATCCACTGTATTATATTTGACTGTTGTTTTGCATATACATACCTGGCAACTTCTTAAATATAATCAAATTTTTCTATATTCTTAATGATAGAAAGAAGTAAGAAAATGAATAATGTGTTGAATTTGTAGACATTCTAGTACTTTTTCTAATCTAAGGATTGTTTAATATAAATTATTACAATAGTGTAATGTTAATTATTTATTTATGTATTGTTTTGTATTCTCAATACATATAAACACATTGATTATTTCGTTACAAAATATTTTTGTTTTTATTTCTTCTAAACTGTTTGTAAAATACACCAACAAAATAAATAATTGCAAAGTATGGATAGTAAACCGGCTTTTTTACACATATCCCCTACATAATACACCGGATGATATGATTTCTTTAAATTTTATTTCAACTAACAGATTTTTTAATTTCAATATTATTACAATTTTTTTACATAGCCAAAAATAAAACTAGACCCACAAAACGCCTTATCTGCTGCTTGTCTGCCTGATCTTTATATTTTCAATTTCATGCTTATATATGTAAAATACAAAACAGATTTTGTATATTTTCAATGTGGTTAGACATAATAATTTATTTAAAAAATAACTAACTTTGTGTAATTAATTAATTTAATAACTACATAGTAGTTAGCGTATGTCTAAAAAATATTCAGTGTTATAGAAACCGGAGAATGTCAAATTAATCAAAGTGGTTTTATAAAGTTAGTTATTTTTAAAATGAATATACAAAATAACAATGTCTGCTACTGAGGAACATAAATAATTCAATGTCTTTGTATTCATAATGATGTAAATTTTCTTAATATATTTTAACAATCAAATATTATGTAGCTAGAAAAGTATACATATTCAGTATTGTGTATCAAATTGTTGACAATTATGTAGATATTTTGCAAGGTAGAACATTTATTTTTTAAATAAAATGTTAATATTAAAACGTTGATTTATTATTTAACTCCTCATTCTTCAGAAAATATAATATTGTAATTTGGTTTGTCGTAATTAATTATTTAGTTAGGATTTATGTATGTAGATGTTCTAGAATGTTATACTGACGGATTACTTAACAATTGAATTACAATAAGGGTATGTTGATACTTTTTGTATACAGTTGTCTAGGCTGTTTACCATGTGTATACAACTGAACCCACATCCAGTGAATATAAATACACTCTAGAGTCTTGGACATAATCTATAAATAAATTATAACAGTATCCAGCATTACAGTCCACGACTGAGAGCTAATGCACACATTACGGAAACCGTATTTTTAATGTTGTATATTACATATTTCTGATGTGCATTTCTTTAATAGTACTAATATAAACCTTACAATTCAATTCTTTGCACCTAAAAAAATATTGCCCGGTGTCTTTCACAAACGCCTCCTCTACTACTAGGTGTTGCTTTCACTCAGCACTTAACAAAAATCCATCCTGGAACATGCGTGTGAAAAACAATTATAACATGTTTACACTTGCACACCAACTTAAATGTACAGTGAAACTCTGATAATTCATAACTCACAGAACCAAAATTTTAAAAAAAAGTTTTTCGAAGACATTGGAGAGAAATTTTTTAGAAAATGTGTTAGTTTACTGTGTTCGCATTTTTGTGTGCGCCATTTTCATTTCACATCGCGATTTTCATTCTGAAACATAATGATCTATTATTTTAGCTTCTTCTGTGTCGAAATGTTTAACAGATACTAAATTTCTCCTGAATAAGAAAGGTGTGTGGTGGTGCGGCAATTCATCACTTGACCAAATATTTTTTGAATACTAATTAACTAACTTACCATCATGCCATTTCTCATGGAAGTAGGCAAAGAGGATAGAGCGTCACACTCCTCCGTCCTGTTCCAATTCTCACCTCATCCACATTCATACATCTTCTCATACAAGCTCGCCGATTATTGAGGCTTCTAACAGGGCCATCCTCCAGTATGTGGTTTACATGGTCATGCCAAGTCTTCCGCGGATGTCCTCTATTTCTCATGCCATCAACGTCTGTGTTATCTATCTTTCTTACCATTCTCTCCTCATTCATCCGTTCCATGTGAACAAACCACCTAATATTGTATTTATTTGTATAGTACCTACCTCTAAAATTTCTTTGGTTGTAATATTGGTAACTCAGTGATGAGTAGGTAATAACAATCAAGTATCAATCGCCGCTCGCTCTATACTTAAACATTTGATGTTACTGAGAAAGTAACTTTGAGACAATGCATATTCTGATATGTATTAGTGTGTAACCTGTATGACCTGGTGAGCCATTTAGGATCTGGCTCAGTGAACTGTTTCGTTTGCGAATATATAGGCGCTTATTGTCTTTATCAGTAATATGTTATGCTCAATTTTCAATTCAAACATCAGAAACATATGTTAATTTTAGACTTAGGTTTATCAGTTATTAAAATGAATAATAATAAATTTTTAAGTAAAATAACCAATAATAATTACAATATTTTTAAATATCTAATTAAGTACACAAATTAACTCATTAATTTTAAATATGAATTAAATGTATTAATTAGAAAGATATACATATAAAACCAATTCTATCGAAAAATATTGTTCTTGCGCCACCGGGATTTGAACCTAGATCTCTTTCCTAACTGGGGAAGGTGCATTATCCAACTATGCACAGCGACAATATTTTTAGTGACAGACCTATGTTCTGAATAATTACAACTTAACAATAAAAATGTGTTCTCGTAATAACTCATTAATGTTTTTTTAAAGGCACAATTGTGAAAGGCAATTGATTTTCCTCAGGTAGAAAGTATCCCTTTTAAAAATCACAAAAGGTTTTATTATGATAAATGAAGATGCGTCACAAACTATTCACTATGTTGCTACTTTCGCACCAATATGTATTTATTTAAATCACAGACCAGACTGCAAGCTAGCTTATGAAACGTATATATTATTCATTTGTTACCATACCAGGAAGACCCAACTTTCTTGAAAGACAGCTGAGCATTTTAATTGTTATTGGAAAAGGGAAGTAATAAGACATTTTTATTTATTACATTTATTAGGTTGAATGATAAATTTGTGAACACACATTAAGATTACTTTTAACTTAATCAGCTTGTAGTAGGCGGCCAAATTGTCGAAAGTTGTGATTTAGCTAAATTTCTCAATCCTTATTTCTCGCCTTTTTTCCCGCCGGTCGCTTTGTGACGCTTTGATTTTCGGGAACTTGCCATTGCAGAGGCTTTCTTCGGTACATGGGCCACGGCGGGACAGTCAAAATTGTAGCTAAAATAAAGCCAGCGCCAAGAATGTATACAGACTGTGAAAACTGTTGGACAATATAACCCCAAACCAAGCCGACAATACTGAAGAGGGTTATTATGAATCTATACAGTTGTTCCGCTCGCGCTTGCCCAGCGTAGTCAATATATGTCGGAATTGATTTTAAGTAATCCATTTTAGTTTATTGAATAATAATTCAAAGTTGGGCTTGACTTCTCGCACTTCCAAATCGTTTGAGTTTTGAGACTTGAGACACGTCAGTAAACAGTAAACGTCAAGTAAATTTGTCTGCGCCTTTCTATGACTTTCCTATGACGATAGGTAGTATACTGCGGCTCCCAAACTTTTTCAGTGCATTAATATTTTTCTATGGTGCCCCAATTGTCCCCCTGTGAATGCGTTTCGGTCTCTCTGCGTACTCAGGCCTACTTGTCGATGTTATATTTTTTAAGTATTTTTAGAACCGCTTGATAAGGTGTGATAAATACTCTCTAAAAACAGTCACGGGAGAAATTAACTTCATTGAAGGTGATATACCCAGAAACGCTATGGTTTTGGGCAATCAACATAATTATTGGTGGCGGTCACGAGAAGTGACGGGGAGCTAAATAAATTTTAGCAAGCTTGTAAATTTGTTTGGGGGTTAGGACGGTGGTTAAATGAAATAAATGTGATTGGGCGTGTGTTGATGTGTTTATTGTCGTTATGATAAAAACAATGAAGACAGATAGAATGAATAAAGTGAATGAATGAATGTAGAAGGTGCACGTGTCTTATGAAATGAAATGAAGCAAGTTGGCGGTCTTGCTCGGCGAGCATAAGCCGGCAAGGCCGCCGTTGTAAAACGATGAAACTGGAGAGACTGCTCGGTGGTGAATTATCGAGCCAGGCTTGTAGCAGCAGCTGGCAGCGCTGTCGCTAGCGTCGATGCCGACTGAGATGGCGGTGGATTTGAATTCCGATCGCTACATTTGCATAGAAACAAATTATACATACGAACACACAAAAAAGGATATTCTTATAACTACTTATGTCTAACCTTATCTAAAACGCGGATGCACTGATTCTATGCCAATTACGGTTCTAAAATCATTTTACTCACTGGTCAGTCACTATCTTGTTCATTTTGCACATGCGGTCATATATGATCTACTGCATAGCCACGTGCAGCCTGCTGCGGATTGGAGCTCACTCCTGGTCAAGTTCACGGGCGCGGACTCTGTAGCTACAATCGCGTCACGCGCCTTCGCCACGTGATTTCCACGGCCGCGTTCGGTCATCTGACGTCCATTGGGCTTCATTCTCCTGGATGCGCGGCGGGAAAATATTCGCCGATTATCTATGTCCGAGGTGAGGTTCCCGTATGCCCTCTAGGAGTTACGTCGCAGCTTCCTGTTGGGGCTTGATGGTAGATTGTACCTCGGGAGTAATGGTAGTCTGCTAGGATCTGCCTGAAGGCCAGCCGCCGATCGGCGAACTCCCAGGAACGAATACTTGGATCCGGCATGCAGAGTGGTCAAAAAGGCAAAAAAGAGTTCTGCGCTTCCTTCCTATCGACTACATTTAATTTATTTTACACAGTTGTATTTTTTTTCTGAAAATCTCATGTCTTGGGCGATTTCAAAAGATTTACGGCTCCTCTGAGCCAGTCTCAGCATTTTGAAACTCTGTCGCAGCGCTCCATAGCGCCACGGTATTTATTTTGGGAATCGCTGATCTATAGCATAATATAATATTTTTATTGTTTGTTGTTTATGATATTTTATAGAATTTCAGACGAATATGCGCGCTGTGATTGGTCTGGCTCGACCAATCATGACTATGCTGGTATGCTCATATAAATGATTTCTTCTATGTGTGTCAGTTTGACAGCCATGTTCTCGATTTTCCAGGCTGCTTATCATTTTCTCTAGTTTTCCGCTGTTTTCAATTGCTTTTACACATCTTAGGACGGTATATATTTTCAAATATGTCTATTAAAGACGTAATTTTGGCAGAAGATCGTCCTAAAACTCTGCTAATTGAGAAGCATTCGGAATATCTTGCTGCTTACGGTACTAATAAGGATGACTATGAATACTGTATGACTGAGTTTTTAAGAATGTCCGGTGTGTATTGGGGTTTAACGGCGTTAGAACTTATGGGCAAATCTTCAAAGTAAGTCTTCACTTCTGTATTGAATACATTTCATGCGTTGATCTAAAAATTATAATTGTGTACTCATTTTTGTGTTGATTTCGCAGAATACCAAGGAACGAGGTAATCGCATTTATTAAGCAATGTCAAGATAAGGATAGTGGAGGAATATCGGCCAGCATAGGGCACGATCCGCACATACTTTACACACTTAGTGCTATTCAAATCCTGAGCATGTACGATGAGATCAATGCAATTGATGTTGATGGCGTTATAAAATATATCACATCACTTCAACTCGAAGATGGCAGCTTTACAGGTACTATATAATTTTTATACCATAGCAAATTCACATTTATCAGGATATTAAGGTCAAAAAGACATTAATGACTATAACACTGTCTTTGGAACTCTTTGGAAGTGTTCATATAGTAAGGGCTGGTTGTGTGATCAGTAGTAACTTTTTACTATAGTAAAAAAAGTTTCTAAAGTTTTTTTTTTTTGCAAAAATGGGTTTGATCATTAGTAAAAAAATATTTACTTCTCGAAAGAACATCCCATAGTAAACTCATTTTACTTCTCGATATCTGATAGTAAAAATGAGAATCTTCACAGCTGTTCCAAAAGTCATCTGACACATTAATACTTTAAAATTTGCATTATACGACAATTAAACTTTCAATATCCCGCTATTTTAGTGATGAGAGTTCATCCGATGATGATCTCGTTGTATAATATACACTAGCACATAATACAAAAAAAATTTGCCACCTAAGTGACAGATTATACATAAAATAAGTCATATTTCATGATTATTTGTCGTGCCTATAGACATCTTCATCTATGTTTTGACAGTAGTAAATTTGATGTATCAACAACCCACAAAGGATTTTTACTACGGCCGTTAATAAAAAGTTACTACTGATATACAACCAGCCCTAAGTCACGGTACTTTTAATAGCATGTAGAGGGAGTGTGTGAAAGTGAGCGTAAGACAGCTAGAGGGAGTGATAGAGACCATGGGAGAAATCTAAGATTTATGAAGAACCAGAAGAACTGGAGGTTGCAGGAAAATGCAGAAGAACTATTAAAATACTGGGTTTTGTTTTCCTCGTGATGTTGGATTTACACAACAGTAATTTTATTTTAATTTGCTATACATATATAATTTATACACATTTATAAAGTAATATATATTTTACATAATACATATAGGTAAAAAATTGGTCAATGTTACCACTGTATGGTGTATTCTAGAAATTAATGAAATCTTAATATATCAATGTATTTCAGGTTATTAATTAAGCCTGAAACTAATCTGACAGAACTTTACATTTTTTTAAACAATCTCGAAATA
The DNA here is from genome assembly GCA_031772225.1 of Eubasilissa splendida. Taxonomy (NCBI): domain Eukaryota; kingdom Metazoa; phylum Arthropoda; class Insecta; order Trichoptera; family Phryganeidae; genus Eubasilissa; species Eubasilissa splendida. Next base: position 24,395,788 of record CM062858.1, on the reverse strand, counting down.
TTGTGAACAAATTTCAATGTAGCTGTGTACAAATTGAATCATCAAATAATATGCATATTATTTTTCAGGAGATAAATGGGGCGAAGTGGACACTCGCTTTTCCTTTTGTGCCATCCTCTCTCTATCTCTCCTCCATCGACTGGATGCTGTCGATGTGGAGAAGGCAGTCGAATTTGTTCTTAGTTGTATGAACTTTGATGGGGGCTTTGGCTCGAGGCCTGGTTCTGAAAGTCACGCAGGTATGCATGTACATTCTCTGTGGATATTAATATTATTGAGAAATGCTTTTTCTAATATAAAAGATGAAAGAAAGAACCAACCTCTAAATGAACTAATATTATGATAGATATAGCTTCAATCTTATTATAATAAATCACATACAAGCGCAGGCATAGTTAAATTAGTTTTTGGGATATGAATTCTCTTCGGTGATGGTTTAATTACCAAGACTTTAAATAATGTAAACATTTTTTTAAAGCACCAGTTGTGAAATGCAAATTATGAAAATTCTTAATCTGTTTTATACTCCGAAAAGGACTCAGCTATAAGTTTTTGTTAGAACATTTTAATGTAGTCTTAAATTAGGTGACGACAAAAATATTGTTTTTGTATTTTTTTAAATATTTTGTATAATTTTTACTTAATAATAAAATATTTATCATAAATATACATTTTAGGGTTGATTTACTGCTGTGTTGGATTTCTCTCTGTGTGCGGAAGACTGGATGCCTTGAGAGCTGATGAGTTGGGCTGGTGGTTGTGTGAGAGGCAACTTCCTAGTGGAGGGCTCAATGGGAGACCAGAAAAACTGCCAGACCTCTGTTATTCATGGTTCGTAGGTCTCTTTCTAGATTCGAATCCCGGTGGCGCAACAACAATATTTTTTGATAAAATTGATTTTATATGTATATCTTTCTAATTAATATATTTAATTAAACAATCATTAAATAAAATACACAATAACTAATAACTATATACATAACACAAATTAAAAATAATAGTTAATTATTAATTAATTAATTAATTAATAGCAAATTAATATATTTAAAAATTTTTAATTGTCTAGCATTTTTCGGCTTGAAAAATTCATCTATTTTTCCTTGTCTTATTATTATTACACTTTGTCCAAGTAAAAGCAATTAGCGCAAACACTTTATATCTATTCTATAGCGTTATCCACGCAAATCAAGGCAGTCAACTGGAGAAAGCGTACTCGGAATTCCCCAATTTTGTCGCAATATAATATAAAGGAGGTTGCACACAAAGTAGGCTCAGACGTGCGTTGTGTCGGCAGGTATCACGAAGTACATAAAAACATTTCACACGGGCGCGCGCGGTCAAACTTATTCAAATTTATTTAATTTGATGTATGACGTGAGGGCCTGAAAATCATTTTGTACTATACGTTAACGAGGTTTTCGTGTTAAAAAGGTTTATTAACAACTTAACATGTTAAAGAGGTTGTATGAAACTGACAATTTGGGTCTTGAAGTGATTCAAAATTTCGAATTAACGCGGTTCTACTGTATATGTACTTAATGAGTAATTTTTATAATTTGTCTTCAGTAATTTGAGAGAAACTTGATTTAGTCATGGATTTAATTATCTCTAGGTGGGTGCTGGCATCTCTCTCCATGTTGAATCGTATCCATTGGGTTGACAAGAAAGCTCTAGAAGAATTCATTATGGCTTGCCAGGATGCAGAAACTGGCGGCTTTAGCGACAGACCGGGAGATATATCAGATCCATTCCACACGCTCTTCGGTCTGGCTGGACTATCCTTGCTTGGCAACACCCAGGTCAAGGCTGTAAATCCGACATATTGCATGCCACAAGAAACACTAGATAAACTCAAATTAGTGCCTCAAATTTTATCGTTATGATTGTAATTTTTTTTTTTTAAATATTGTTTTTTACAACCAAATAGTAATATACCATTTACTATACATTTTATATTCTTCAACTTGTCTTCTATTTATTTACTATGCTTATACAAATTTTCATAGGCTGTACATTTTATCAGTGGATACATTTTTTTTACTATTTTATAGACATATCAATAATATTTTACATACATATAACATGTAATATATTTGACAACAAATACAATCCACGTGACAAATATTTATTTTTTATTTGTGATAACTCGAAATATGTACACCATTATAAAATGATGTAAGACTATTAGAATAATAATTAGCTTTGTTGCCAACAAAACAAATGTAGTCGCCTCAAATTCCGCTAGGGAGCGAGCAGATTTCGCCTATCCGAACCTTGAAAAAGGCACAGCTAGTCTGGCTCACTCCAATTCGCCAGTGGTTGCAGATCCGAGACTGTTTTCTCAGGGTCGAGAGTGCAGACTTCAGGATAGCTGGACGGCGAGGCTCCGAAGGAAGGGCGAGTAAATAAATCACTGGTTTAAAAGGTGTAATCGCAGCATGCTGCAGACGAGAAGTGACCTCCGTACTGCAGCGGCGCATTATTTATTCATTCCCGGTTGAGCATGGGCGCTCGCAACGCCTGTACCCCCCGATTTTGCCGCCAAGCCAACTGGAGCGCGCTTACAGCCTTAGCCACGCTCCGATCGACGTAGCGGCCGCCGCCGCCTGCCTGCCAAACCTGACAACTTCGGTTCATAATTTGGTCGTACACTGGCAGGCGGCAGAAACATAATTTCAGAACTATTTAAATCTTAAAAAATATAAATACTCTTATGCAGGATATCACGAGTAGGGGAATCGGTAGATTATACCTTGACCCGTGATATTCTGTGACAATAAAGGCCAGGCCAGCGCTTGTTCGGTTTTTATTAAGAAAAATAGTATTCAAAATCGGTCCATGGCGTGATACCCTATGGCCGGATGGTAATCAATAAATAAACAAGTACTCGGGGGTGCCGTGGATTATATTATTTAATTAATTTACTCTGCCCACGGCACCCGAAGTATGGAATATTAAAAATAACAAGTAATGGGGTGCCGTGGACAATATCATTTGTTTACTGTGTGCACGGCACTCGAAGATACAAAAGGTAGGGGTTTAAAAGAAAACAGGTGGCGTACCGACGGGTGGGTGACCGTTTATTGTGTTTCCCAATCCCGCGGTACGCCACATAAAATAAACAACAACATATATTTTACATTATTACATTCTCATCTGTGTGCAACAAGCTTTATATATCTGCATCTTCCTTGATGCATTTCAGATATGGAATTTGATATTTTTGTTATAAAATTAAACTCATAATTAAAACAAATTACAGGCTATATTTTTGCAGTACCTATATTTTATATTACCTTATATTATATATTTTTGACTATTATTGATTGTTGTTTTTAGTTGTAGTTAACAGTGTTAACAGATTAATCACTGCATACATTAAATAATGTAATTTGATAATACCAAACATCCTTTCTGCATAATCATTCATATATTATATGAATATTTAAAATGTACTATTACTCTATTTAGGAAAAGCATATTTACTAGGTATGCTTGCATTTTCACAAGTTTTACGTGCCAACTGTGAAATTAGCTCTCCAATTTAGTTTGTTAACATTTTATATTACATATGTTCAGCCAGTAGTGACTATGTACAATAGTAAATTGCATCCATGAGCAGAATATGTATATATTTTTTTATTGATTATCTTTTAAACTTCGGCTATTCAGCTTTAAACTACTGCTCCTATTTAAACCCCTTCATCAGTAATCATTGTGTTATGTTTACGGTTTCACAAATTTTATTAATCCAATGAGACTATGTGGTAAACTTTGATTGTGACTTTAATTTTGTAATTGGTGTTCAATTATAAGGATTGTTACGATGATTGGTACCTGTAATTATTTGTAATTTGGGGACCAATAACTGGTACACTAGAATCAAAACTTCCAGTTGTTAAAACACACTCAGTAACAACTACATTGTGTAATTTTAGTGAATGATATATTTTTTGAACATTTTGTTAATTATCTCGAGCAGGACAATTCACTGAGATGTGATTTAACCTTTTAAATGCCATGAGCGCGTTAACACGTCAAACTTTATATGTCACGCCAAGCTATAAGCGTGTTAACACTACTTTTGTACCTTGCAAACTTTCAGGGATTAAAGTCATATTTTTAAATCATTTTGCCATCCGTGGACGACAGGTCCCAGCTTTTGATAGATGAGTCAAGACCTTTAAAGCCTAGTCTTACCCTATGTCGTGTTTTTCATTTCAAATAGAGTTGGCAGTTAAAAGGTTAATAGCCATGTTGCCTGCCTTTGGCAACAATGCCAAAGGTCCTGTATCGCTGACAGCCATCTATACTAGCACTATTTCTTCAAATGCATACATTTGCAACAACTTTGAACTAACTAGGGGTCAATGAATTTATTAATGTAACGGTTTATAATTCATTGTTTTATTTATAATAATTATCCAATAAAAAAGAAATACAATTAAACCTGTCTTTTACTTTTGAAATACCTACTTGTTAATTTTGAAAATAATTAGATAAGATTAATATTCAAAAAGGTTGACCAGAGTGTGAAATTAGACTTATGAATTTTGTAACCTAAGGCAGAATTACTTTGGTTTGGATAATTTGATATATTAATTAACAGGGACATAACGACTTAAATTTTTATAATAAATTTTAAAATGTAGGTAGTATAATATTTACCATTTAAAAAAGTACGAAAAATAAAATCGATTATATTAGTATACATACTTTTTTCACTTAATTTGACATTCAATGGCTACCTATCTTAGAACAGGTACTTTATATGTACCTAGTGAGGTAGGTAGCGGCCAACAGGCTTGCATGTAAATGGAATGTAATATTAATACTTTCTGGTGTATTGGATTTATATTGAATGGATTTATATTAAAGGAATGTTGTTTTAAAAAGAAATGTCGATTTATCGGCACTGAAAATGAAACAAACAAAAAGTGTCATATTCGTTTTGAGAATTGTATGTATTTTTTTTAAGGTTTTAGTAGAAATTTAATGAAAAATAGATATAAAAGTTAGGTAAAATAATGAGTAAAAATGATTTTTTTATTTAGCTGAATGTAATATGAATATTTTTATTCATGAATATCTTTGCCAACAGTTGTTTTTATTATTTTTATTTAAAAAATATGTTTTTGTTTTTAATTAATTAATTTAATATGTTGTATGTATACACAGTATTTTAATATTTGCCTCGCTGGGCTTCGCCCGTGCTAAGGCAAACATTTTAATCACATTTTACATAGTTGGTTCAGCAAATGAAAACAAGGGAAGTACACATTGTAAATAATGAAAGGAAATGATGGAATATTTGAACATGAAAAATATATAAGACAAGACAATACAATATAGTGATGATTTTATAATTTAAGGTTGGTATCGAATCAGCATTGACATTTGTAAAGATAATACACATTCATTTTCAACAAGTTAAAATAATACAAGTCCAAAAGTTGGTTTAATACACACACACAATCAGGCTGCTCACTGATGTTTGGGCTGAGGTCTTGCCGTGCTCACTTTTGCACGTACATTTCTTGTAGGACACACTACATTGATATGGTGTTCATATTGAAGGGGTGACCATGCTATAAACATACACTCGATCGGAGTTTTTTTTAACCAGGATTTTATTGCATGTTTCAACTGTCTGTTGTGATGCTCAATATTTGGGTGCTGCAAAAACTTAACTTTTTTGCCTGTTGCTTAAGAATTGCTAAATTGTTCTCTGAGATTTTGGTATTTTTGACAGATGTCCTTAATGTTGAATATGTAATTTAGGATGTTTTTAGCATAGATTTGGACAATTTCCAGTATCCCCAAGCTGTTGAAAAGTATATTCGAGTTTGTCCTCATTGGTAGTTTGTATATAACCTTCAGTAATATTTTTTTTTTGTTTTAGTGCAGTTTTTGTTATGCATCGCCATCCTACTATTCCTTATTCAATGATAGATTGAGCTAGGGCGTAGTATAAAGCTATTAGAAGTTGATTGCTCATGATATTCGTTATGTTTTTAAACATTCATATCAATTTTTTGCTCATCATTTCTGTATATCGGTTCCATTTTAGGATGGTATCAATAATCATTTTTAGGTATTTTATTTTGTCTGTGCGTGCTATTTTTGGACTCAAACAAGCCAGGTTTTTTTTACAGTTATGTAGTTTGAGGATAAAATTACTTGGTGGCTGCTCTCAATGCACGCTGCTGAAGACCATGTGTCCCCTTGTTTCCAAATTGAGTGTAAGCAAGTTTGTATCAAGCCACATTTTGATTATTCTCATAGTAATTTCAGTTTTATCGTAGACTTTTTCCCATGTGTTTTATTATTAGAACAGTGTCATCGGTAAAACTAACAGTATGACTTTTCTTTATTAGATCACATAGTTCATTTATGTACCTATATTATAAACATAATTTAACCCAAAATGCTGCCTTGAGGTATTCCGAATTTGATAGGAAGGGTATCACTTGTCGTACCGTTTATTCTAACACATTGACTTCTCTGGCAAATACAGCTTTTGATCCAGTTTAGTGCTTTATTATCGATACCTATAGCTTTCAATTTTTTGAATAATAAGACATGAGATATGGTATCAAAGGCTTTCTTGAGGTCTAGAAACGTAATACATTTTTCCCCTTTATCAACATGTTTTTTATTATATCCTGTACCTGATGCTATTACATTGGATGTGCTTTTAGCTTTCCGGAAGTCGAATTGCGTCTTCGAAAGGAATTTGTTTTATTCTAGAAATTCTGTAAGTTGTTTTATGAAAGTTTGGGGGTTAGGACGGTGGTTAAATGAAATACATGTGATTGGCGCGTGTTGAGGTTTATTGTGACAAATGATAAAAACAATGAAGACAGATAGAAATGAATACAGTGAATGAAGATGTTAGAAATTATGAAATTAGATGAATTGGCAGTCTTGCTCGGCAAAGGCGAGCCGGCAAGACCGCCATTGTGAAACGCTGAAACTGTAGAGACTATATCTCTTATCTATGGTAGAGACTGTCTGGCGGTGAATTGAGCCAGACATGTGGCAGCAGCCGGCAGCGCTGTCGCTAGCGTCGATGCCGACTGAGATGGCGGTAGATTTGAATTATGGTCGCTACAAAAGTTTTTAAAATTATTTTAGTAACGGAATTTAGTAGTTATTGGCTTATATTTACTGACTTATTTCGGTTCCCTTTTTGTGGATAGTTATTATGACTCTGTTATACCCCAACGTTGATTTATGATGCGAGCGTATCAGATTCAAACCTGTTAATTGAGTTATGATCGCGAATGATCGCCCGTGACATGAAACAACAATTATTCATGAGTGGGACATTCCTGGAAGGACATTCGTAAGAGCACGCATTCCACAGGAGGGAGACGGTTTCTTTTGTCATAAGAAAGCATTGTCCCTTAGAGATTTATCTCAATCAATTCGATTATTTATGCAAGCGGCCACTGGTCACACAAAGGCAGTAGACATATCCCGTTATTACCGAGTGACAGTTATTACACCAGAGGCCATTAGATTGCGGGTCAGTAAATGAGCAGAAACAAAAAACCAGATAAATTGCTTCCTGGGTTCTTGTTTTAGTTGAAACACGTGTTCTGGTCGTCATGTAAGGAGACGGTTCCAGGAACAGCGCCTTTGTATGTGATGTGAAAATTAAACATATTAAATTAAGATAACATGATATATAATAATGAACCCCATTCAACCCGGGAGCAGCCATCGACAACGCCGCACACATCGCCTGGAGAAGACTAATGCAGCGCCGCGGACTAATATGAGGTAGAATAATTTAGGATTCTGTTAGCGTTAAAGATATACCTACACCTGCCTATGACGTGTAGAAGTGAATAAATAATCAGATATCTGTTTTCATGTCTCCTGTGTATATTTTTTTTCATTTAATCTGTCCTTCCTTAATGTGTGCCCTTTGCCGACCGTAGGTTTGATTGCACATCAGAAAGAAATAATGCAGGCCAGAGGCTGCTTCTCTCGTATGACAATAAAACTTAGTGCACATTAACTCCATGTTTGACGTGTGATGAAAAGGTATCCTCATTAAAACTTTTATTTATTAGGTATTCTAATGGGTTGATATACTGTCTGGTCTAAGTGCAGTGTTCTATTCAATTTTTAGTAGATAAGATAATTTATCAACTTATTATGTTTATAATTTAATGATTTTGAATCGTCGTTTACTTTTTATTCTCAGAGTAGGGTTAAAATCTGGAAATATAAATGCTTATAGATTTTGATATAATAGATAAATGATAAACGTGGCATGAAACAGTCCTACTAGATTCTATAAAAAATATGTAACATATTTTCGACAATAGTTTGAGAGTATAATGTTTATTCTTTCTCACAAATATTATGAACACATTAGTTATAAGAGCCAATCGCCGATATATAATTAGGAAGATTCTTTTGAAAAGTATAGAGTATACTGATTTTATAAATCATTTTAGAGCCACTTTTAGGCAAAATAATGATTAATCGACAAATAAAGTCCATTTTGTGACGCTTTTAAAAATTTGGTACCTACATTTGTACTGTTGATCCGCCATATAAAAAAAAAAAATTGAGATATCTTTCTATGGATCGATTTGTCAAAATTAAAATTGAAGCGGCAGATTGTTTAAACAAACATTTTTCATAATATAGTAATATAGAATAAAGTCCACGGGCACAATGAATATCATTTTGATATTCATATTGACCTTTTACACAATTTGTATTTATTTTCTTAACGTTTACATAAATTGTTATTCTTATTTTGAATATTTTTTACATCTGTTTGAATCCGACATTGAAAATGTTTACGATTACATTATTGGTAAGTTGTGAAAGAAATCTTAGATTTCAACAAGTAACTTTAATTAAAAATAGGTTATTTTGACCCGTCACTGCCCTTTATCTTATATTTGGTTTATATTTGTTTATACTTACATTTACCAGTAACAACTAATTTTGCTGGTTCAGCTAGATCCGAATTACAGAATCGAACTTCCCCGAATTTGGTTTCTCTTTTCCTCTACTCACCCAGTTTTTTCCCAAATCTATAAGCCGGAATCAAAATAAATTAAATATTGTTCAATATAGGTATATATTGTAAATCCATAAATATATTTGTGGTTTTATTAGTCTTAACTTGAAAATAGTAATAATTGGAATGCCATAAGCATGTTAACATGAAAAAAAACATTTTTATTTCCGATACTTTTTACCTATTATTGGGCTGATTTTTCTATTGTGCAGTTCATTAAACAATTTTTAAATCATTTTAGTTGGCTGTGGAACTGCGGGATCACTTATAGCGCATCAATTGTCCGCCCACAAAGAAATCACATTTCTCGTTTTGGAAGCTGGTGGTAATGGCGGACCTTTGCTTGACCCTCCTGCCCTGGGACCGTTGCTGCAGAACACCCTCCATGACTGGCAGCACCAAACAGTTCCTCAGAAAGACGCCTGTCTTGCTATGACTGGGAAGGTTATATACAAACAAACATTTTAATTATAATATATGTACAGTAGGCGTGCCTGTTATTATGTCCAGTAGTTATTAGAATCAGTTGTACATTTTGCTCAATTTTTAATGGATGGAATTAAACATTTTTATTGCTTATTAGAATCAGGATATTCATAAATAACTCATTTTTCTAAGTATTTTTTGGAGTGAAACAAGATATAATAATCGATATTTTTAGGTGCCTAATTCCTTATGTAATTCCAGCGGTGTTTAGCCAGAATACTCAGATTACAGATGTCACCCACCACTATATTTCCTCTACAATTTTAAGTTTAGTATTCCCTTGACTTTTGTATTCCGCTAGTTATCGCCAGATGTGTTAATTTTGTTTTATTTTATAATTTAGCACTTGTAACACTGATGCGTGATTGGTAATTCAAAATGTTATACTGTATTGATGATTGAGTTAATAGATTTTGAACTCTAGTAAACAAACTAAAATTAGTTACTTTTAAATTAAACTCTGTTTGATATTGTATTATATTTATTTTATGAATTAACAATCGTGAAATATAGGTATTAAAAATTCATAAATATTTTATCATTGTGTAGATCATAGTATTGCCATATACAGTAGACTCCCGATTATCTGGGATCGGATCAACCGGGATGTGGATTAACCGGGACTATTTTGTTGTTCAACACCACTATACATGTGTTTTAAAGTTGAGAACGTCTGCTGTCCGTAGTGTCTGAAGAGTGATCTCTCAAAACATTTTTATTTTTTATTTATTGTTTTTTGAGCATTAGTTGTGTCCAATAAGTTGTCAATGTCTCTTGTGTACAATAGATCGTAGCGTGGTAAATTACAAAAGTGGTGGGGTTTGCTTTCAGGGGTGCAATAGTTTATTTTTATTTACACAGCCAAATTAAAATATTTTCATGACAAATCAAAGTTACAGGACGATTTTATCGCGTCTTCTGGATGATTAATATGGTTAACTATCTTGAGCAGAAGGATGACAGAACTCTCGCTGAAAATATGATGTTGAGAAATATTCAAAGTAGAATTCGTCAAAGCAACAGCAAAGGGCAAAAAACAATCTCATTCTTATTTCTCTGAATGATTCCATATTTTATTGTTGACTCATATTTTTTAAATTATTAAGTGTTACAATGTATATTATGTGGCCAATCTGGGCATGCATTTTATTAAAATTATGGAGATGAATAGACTTTTGTGTTAAATAATGTATATAGTGAAAGTTATTTGACAAGCCTGCAATAATATCCCCTTTCCGCTGTTAATAAATGCACACGTGTGCACATTTTTTTGGTAAGTACAAACACACATACGTCAATAGGTGCGTGGAGTGCATGGTTTTTGCATATTGTTGAACATTTTTTCAACTTTTTTGGATTAACCGAAAATTTGATTATCCAGGATTTTTATTTACCATCCATCCCAGATAATCGAGAGTACTGTATTTTAATCAAATTCCTGACCAGAGTGATCACAATAACCGGCACCTACTGTATGTATAAATATGATAATTTTCCTCCAGCATCACATTTTATGGCTTCCAGTTGCGCTTGTTCTTTTTGTTTGGTTCCGGCTTTCACACACTTTGCAAGATATATACCATAGTCTATCTATATACATCATTATAATATTTTACTTAATATTATATTCATTTTGCTACATATAAAGCTAATCTGTTCAGTATCCTTGGAGCTTGTTTTGCTACAGCTGTTCTTTTCCTTATTTCTTTTGCACATCTGCCATTTTGATCAATGATGCTACTTAAGTGTGGAAGTCATTTGTGTTCAAGAGATTTGTCATTTAATCTTATCTGAGTTTGAATAGTTGTGTTAGCCATCGCAATATAAGGTGAAGTGTAGCGCTGCGAGTCGTTAATACCAGTTTGGCTCTATAGATAGTGCCACTAGCTTGTAATTTATTAATGGAAGACTATTACTATAATTTATATACCACTAGTAATTCAAGGCTAAATCATCTTTAGCTTCTTCTGATTAAGCTGATAAGAAGCAACGAGAGAAACTACCTGCAACCGACCGGTCAAGGGTGACCAAATGGTACATTGCAGGATACCAATTAAGTGTGATCACGTAGAATATCTTGGGGTTGAAAGCGGATATCTTGGAGTTGCACCAAAACCAGAAGTGACAAGAGGAGCTGCCTATTTCCAACGTTGTCAAGAGTATGAATACATTAAATAATTCAGACTTCCAGGGTTACGTTTCTCAGTTCCCAGTTCTGAGATTCCGAAGAATACATACAATGTATACAAAGTACATTGTTTTTGTCAGCAGATTCAATTGTGATATAATTCACTCATTTCTGTTGCTCTACAATAAATATTTTAACATCTGCTTCTTTAATTGCTCAATCGTTCCATAATCATTAATAAGTGTTTCAACTCATATAGTTAATAATAAAAGTACAGGTACTTCTCAATTAATGACCGAGTTTCATTCCTACGACTAAGTCGTTGTGCGAATTCGTCGATAAGCGAGGAGTTTAATCGTTTTTGTTTATTCTAAATAGGTATGAACAAAACGAATTACACAAATTAAAAAAACAATCGGCAAAAATGATATAAATAATGTACCAGAAAAATTAAAGTTTTTTCATAAAAAAAGACATGTTATTAACATTTTAGTCATTGAATCCTTTATCAGTGTAATTATTGGAGTTATCAGGAGCTGTAGAGGACCCGAGTAAAGGAGATGACGGCGAGGAAATGGAAGTACCTTTAGTGGTAAGGGTCTTGGGTGTAGCATTCGAGAAGATTCCCCGTCATTACCGGCTGAATTATTAAGTGAGTTTGACGCGTTCTGTTTTATTCTTAAACCTGGTTGGTTTATGAAGAGATAGCTACAGAAAATTTGACCAGATCAGTGCATCTCCGCGTTGGAGAGCTGGTCGAAAGTTCGAGAGGTTGATAAACAGGTGGACGGTTAAGTGAGGAGTACCTGTACTTATTTTTATAGTTCTATGTATCTTCAATTTATGATTTTTTCAAACATTATATTTTTAATATGAATTTTTTTTATTCATTTACAGAAATGTCTCTGGCCAATGGGAAAAATTATCGGAGGTTCTGCTAGGCTCAATAACATGGTGCATATTAGGAGTTACACTGATGAGATGTCTCTGTGGTTTGATAACACATATAACATTACTCAAATAGATCAATATTTGCGTGACCTGGAAGAATTTGATTTACCGTATGAAAAGTTGAAATTCAAAACTAGATTATCACACTCTATTTTAGAGGCTGCCCGTGAATCTGGATATGATGTTAATAAATTGAATGATGATACAAAAACAGGTTTCATGGATACTTTGGTTAATCAGAAAAACGGCGCTAGGTGGTCTACTGCGCACACACTAATGGATAGTCATTTTGAAACACCTAATAAAAAAGTACTCACCAATGCATTTGTGGAGAAAATTGTCATTGATCCCACAACAAAAATTGCGAGTCACGTAATCTTTGAGAGATTTGGTAAAAAGTCTACGGTCACAGCCAAGAAAGGTATTATTTTAACATCTGGAGCTATTGGGACACCAAAACTATTACTTTTATCTGGTGTCGGCCCTAAACATCACCTGGAAGATGTGGGTATACCAATAATAAAAGATTTGCCCGTGGGTGAAAATTTAATTGATCATGTGACTACGGGCTTGGATTTAGTGGTGTTGAATAATTCCATCAATTTTGGAATTTCCGATTTTCTAAATCCTATTAACGTTTGGAATTATCTTGCATTTGGTGATGGTCTATGGACAGCATCTGGGTGCGAAGCTGTAGCAATTTTGAAATCTTATGAAAATAATCCGGTTCTGAATGAAACGGCAAAATATTACAATGGTTTGCCTGATTTGCAACTGATGGTTTTACCTGTCGGCATTTCTACGGATCACGGTGCTCATCTAAAAAAGTCGATGGGCATTACTGATCACGTTTGGAATTCATATTTTTCAAAGGTCCAGTTCAACAATTCTATCAGTATTTTACCCATCGTTTTACACCCTCATAGTAAAGGTACTGTTCGGTTATCCGGTGCGGATCCATCTGATAAGATATTGATTGATCCAAAATATTTTTCTGATTATAACGATGTTGATGTTATTTTGAGAGGAATTGATTTGATTAAAAGGCTTTTGAAAACAAAAGCAATGATTGACTTGGGTGCTTCGTTGAACACAATTCCATTTCCTGGTTGTGAGAATCTATCTTTTGATAGTAAAGATTATTGGACTTGCTACATGAGGCATTTGACGTTGACTACGTACCACCCAGCCGGTACTTGCAGAATGGGGTCCCTTTACGATGAAAATTCAGTAGTAGATTATGATTTTCGAGTAAAGGGACTAACAAACCTTTTTGTTGCTGATGCATCACTGTTTCCTTCGTTTCCGAGTGGAAATATTAACACTGCCGTTGCACTGATGGCTAAAATATTTAGTGATAAAATTTTAAAGCTCAATTGAATTCAGTATACAAACTACGGTGGCACAAAATATGTACTTTTTAATTTTATTAGAGTTCAATATTTATTTTCTATTAAGTTTTTTAATTTGTTATTGATGTCAATGTACCTTTTAGCATTTAAGTGTTAATTATTGAATCTGTAAGAGTTATTTTCTTTGAAATGCTACTTTATGTAGATTGTATTTTTAAGAACACATTTTTTTGTAAAGTTGCAAAATTGATTGTTTTTAAAAATGGAATAATAGATATATCAATTGGAAAGATTACAGAATATAAGTTCAAAAATTGTGAAAAACATATTCGATTGCTATAGTGAAAAGGGTAACGTGCTTTCCCCGGATAGGAAGAGGTCCAGTTTCGAATCCCGGTAGCAACTAAATATTTTTTTGGTGTATCTTTTTAGTTGATTAATTTAATTTGTATTAACTATATTTTTAATTATTAGTGGTTAATGTCAATAATGATAGGAAATCATAGTTTTTAAATCAACAAAAATACAAAGTAATTTGATTATATTGGTATATGTACTCATATAATTGTTTATCAATTTCTCTACAAATTACACATTTTTTCCTCCGTTTATAAATATTGATAGTTAAAAAGTAGGTATGTTACAAGTACATAATTATTTATCGTGTCAATCGACAATGTTCCACACTTAAAATTTTGTGACTGATTTGAGGCATGCTTTATTTATAAAAATATTATTACTGTATAATTTCATAACTATGATGTGCAAAATCACGGGCACATAGGAACGTAAGGCTATTATATGTGTAGGGGGATACTGACAAGATATATAAATGTTATTTATTATTGTCTTTCTTAAAATAAAGGTTGAAAATAGTTTAAATTGATAGCTAAAGTATAGTGGTTCTTATTTACATACAAATTGTTATTCTTCCCAATCCACTTCTGTATGTAGACCTTCTTCATTTCCATCCATTGCTCCTTGTCTTATACGGTCAGCCGAGCTTGTCCTTGGCAACTTCATATCATCGATCCCGATGTCTTCCTACTTGTTGACTAGAAGCTCATGGTCTCCAGCATAACTGTCTGCTGCTCAGAGTTGCTACTCACTAGTATCTTGTTAATATTAAGACTAATCACCTTTAATACTTCTGAAAGTGTTGATAGAAATGTTATCTGTGTACCTTAACTGGTTAAGCCTGATCTCAATTCTATTAACACCTTTGTCTTCCCAGTTGAGTTTTAATAAAAATCTTCCAATGCCAGTGTGAAGAGTTTTTGTGATGTTATTACATAAATATTATTGAACGTTTTGTCAATTATGGTATAATCTGACTTAAATGTGTTGAAACCAATCTTTCCACTGTATCGATATTAGTTTGTTTTTAAATATAAACATTGGACAGTCATAAGGCCAGCGTCCCAGTCTATTTTTAAGTGTTTGGATAACTTAAAGATATTGTTGTATTTACAATAGGTTAAATTAAGAGTATTTATTTTTATTTTGGACTGCAAAATTATTTAATTAAGTAAAAAGGAATAGGAGTAGTCACAAAAATAGAATTGCAAAACGTACTTTCCGATGTTTTATTGTAAATAAATCACTTCTAGTTTAAAATACTGATTTACATACTGTTATATTGCGTACCTTGAGCGAGATCACACACAAACTTGTAAATATTTTACATGCCATTAATAATACTGTAAACTTATAGAAATTGTGCATTTAAAATACTTTATCTACATTGTGTCGACTTAAATAAATACAATAAATTATAAATTCACAACATTTTGTTTGTACATATTTTGTGCTGTAATGTTAATAAAATACATTAGTTTGATGTGATAAATGAGAAGTTTTATTTTTCTTTTGGAATTTTGTGGATTTCTTTCCATTAAAATTGTTATAATATTAAGAATTTTTTCATCCAATTAAAAAATGAATATATTTTAAAAATATACGTTTTATAATTTGGTAATGAAATATATTTTTAGTCTCTATTGTATTATTAAGATAATTAAAGAAGTAGATAGATATCATTTTTTAAACTCTTTAAATTGATAGCTTAGCAGTAAAATACTTGCTTCTTGATTTCTGTCAAAATGTTAACATTTTCTGATTAGTTTAAATGACCAGTTAAGTCATGACTGAACATTCAGTACACAAGTGATATGTCAAAATGAGTAAGAATTTTACATAAATAAATTTTGTAATTCAATATGGTTTGTTTTTAGCTATAATATATATTTTTAATTCATGCCTGTGTTCAATTCACGTTACTAATATTTTGTATTCAACATACATATTTTACTGCATGTGTAAAAATATTTTTTATATTTATATCTATAAACCATGTTCTATGGAAAAACCAAAACTTATATGAATAACAACAGTTAGCAACAAGAACAAAAAAATATTAAACCAATGTTCCTCCTAAGCGGTTTGCGCATACTCAATTTGCCAGCACGGCGCACACAAACAAATATAGTGAGCACACAAATTTAAACAAGACACCAACAACAAATATTAATTGACTAATTTGAATATAAACTTCAACACATGTATCAAAATGCCTTTATGTTATGTTAAAATACATATGAAACGCCATTGCAATCTTAAAGATTCTTTATGATGGGTTTATCTGTTTTTTGTTTAATTGAAATCTGATCAATATGAATATATGTATAATAAATAATAAAGTCAAACTTGGTTATAGCGAGCTTGGGTATAGCGAGTTCACGGCTCATTGATATTTTAGTTTACGCAAGTTTTCATACAAATGTGAACTGTTATAACGAGCTTGCTTCTTAATTATACCAAACAAATAATACTGCCAACATGTAAATATTTGTGTGTTTGTTGAGTCAATACACAGCAATTCTTAAAAAATGAAAGCAATTAAAGTGAAAGAAGTATTGGACACGCTGACCGTCACCGACCGTTGGATCATATAATTTATGACACTACCTAAGATTTCTGGCCGACGAAACTTTGATCATGTTGACACTTAAAAACATATTGAGCATCTAACAAAAGTGTCATATAAAAAACAGACATCCGAAAATGTCATTTTACAATCTCGTTCCCTTTTACATTTGTGTTTTTCTCTGAATTCAAATTTATTATGAAATTGTCTAAAGTAATGTTTGTATTCGTCGGCAGTGTGACAATTTGTCATTAACTTATCAGTTAAAAAGTGGCCGTTGATTTGCAAACATGTCTATTAACAAAGAAAGCGTCTCTCAATTCGTGAGAAAGTTGAAATCATTCATGAATTAGAATGTGACTCGAAAAATGTTGATGTGTGTAAAAAATTTTCATTGTCTTCTTCAACTGTTTCAACATTATTAAAAAATAAGGATGTTTACTTGTCGGCATTTGAAAACAACATCACGAAACAAAAAAATTTAGAAAATGCGAAATTAATGATGTTGATGCAACATTATTAAAATAGTTTAGCACCCAAAAAAGTGCCAGATTTGCTATTGATGGGCCAGGCACAGGTGGAAAAATTCGCCAAACAGTTTGGGAAAAACGATTTTGGATATAACGAGTAACGGCTATAACAATCAAATTAATCGGTCTCCTCATGCTCGTTATAAGCAAGTGTGACTGTATAAAACTTTGTATATATACAAATTCAAATAAATAGTTTTATGACATTACCTTACCTAGTATGGCAATATTTTTCTTAATTTCTCAGATTGTACAAAAGATTTTTTTTACTGTCATCCAAGAATTATAACATTGCTTGAAACTGATTACAATGGCACTGAGCAGCTGTTGAAATAAAACTTATTTTATCATAAATCTTTAACCATAATTCAGGGTTCATTTCATAAATGAAAAATCATTTTTTCTCAGTTGTCAGTTAAATCTTCTGTAATGTTAAGTAATCAGTTGAATCTTATGATACATAGTGCAATCTTATGTAAAATTATGTGACATCTTATGTAACCAGTTGTTAATGCAATATTTTACCAATTGAAACTTATTCACGATTCACCAAAAATACATAGTCATCTGTGAAAATCCTAGTTATGTGTCAAAAATTAAATTTTACAGGTAAAAATAAGGCATGTTTGCGACAACGTATAATTTTCTTAAAAATTTTAAAATTGCACCCTGATTCACATGTATTGTATATATTTGTATTTTGACTTGTATATACATATATATTTTGTATTCCCATACAAATACATTGATTGATACATATTTTATGTTTTGACATTTATAAAGCTGGAATACACAATAGTCACATGACTCAGAAGATGGTGTTTTGTTAATAGTTATGCTAGATATGTTTAAAGGTATTAAGAATGGATGACACTTCTACAAGTTGCAACAGCAGTACGAGAAGAATGCACAGGGTGCATACCTCGGGTACTTTAATTATTATAATATTCAGCGAATCAATTTAAATGATCAATTTGTTACAAATTAAGAATCATTGAAATGCCAAAAAAATCCTTGTTCCTTTGAAATTAAATAATATTTAAATATCTTGTAGGTTAAACTAAATTAACATAACTAACAGCTGGGTTACTGGAGGTAATATCTAACAGTCAGTACCAATATTTATTAATATAAAATAAGTCTAAAAATGTCTTCAAACATTGTCCAAAAAGGGTATCATAAATGATAGAATCTGCAAAGCGATCTGAGAAATCGTTAAATACGGAGAGAGATAAATGGCTTTACAATCCAGAAAACTCCAAATATTATTAGGCACGTGAATAAATTATATAAATAAAGTATAAAAATTACAGTATAAAGAAAATATTTTTTCTACAACAGTTATTGGACGGAAGATGTTTGACATTTTATATTTACATAGATGAGACGCATTAGGCACACAGTGTTATAAAACACACAAACAGTGTAAAAAGGCACACAAACGTTATATTTCGCATTTTTACTACATTTTAAATATTGGCGTACAAATACATAATGAATTTTAACTATTTTTTAATCTCCTTCAAATCTTATTAATATAAAACTAGAATTGAGTATTCATATTTCATTGAATTCGAAATACAGATTTTTCTTGAAATAAAGGTGACAAAATAAATGTTTTATGAAAATAATTTTTGGTAATAAATTTTGCATTGTTTTTACAATCAGTTTATTTTATTCATGCTGTTTTATTAAGCTCCTCTAAAGTAATGAATATAAAATCATCTTGGATTCTGACATTTTGCAATTTGTTATCTCACATACTTAGGGCAGGTCATCGACACACCGACCTTGAGAATATGTAAAACGCAATATTTTGCGAGACCTTTTTAGCAAAACCAATATTTAAGTTTATTGTACGGTGAGACAAACTGTGATTGGTGTTCGATTGTAGCAATGATTGGTAACTGATTATTTGTGATCCGGCGAGCAATCACTGTACATTAGAAACTAAACCACCAACCTTTAAATAACAGTTATCAATCATCGTTATAATTAAACACCATACTTTATTTTTTTATGAAAGGGCTACGATTTTTACTTTATTGTGCCAGCTTTATTTTATATTAAAAAAAATTAATTCTCATGAAGAATTTGATCAGCATAATCCTATAAATAACATATTTTATCACGGTGTACATTATTAAGTTTGTAGATATATTTTATTCTTTGAATACTGAATTCCATTTAAATCACAGACCAGTAAATGAATAGACATGAAATAAAGTGTATATATAGGAAAGGGGTTTGGAACATTAGTTGGGGGATGAGGGGCATTCTACACATATTATTTGTGGAAACATAAATCCTATAGTTTATGACACATTTGTGGAGCAGTAAAAGTATTTACTCTCCGAAAATTAAATCTTCGAGTAGACAAGACTTATTTTTTTACATTAATACATATTATATTGTCAGCGTTTAAATTTTCGTTCCAATCGAGTCATATATTTAAAAAAAGTCGTGGAGCTATTTAATTGCTTTAGTGGTTCCAAAGTGATCAGGTGAGTGACACTAAAATGCAAATATTGAAACAAGGAATTTGCATTAGTTCATATCTATATATTTGGTAGTCTGTGATTTTATTTAAATGTTAAAAGACACACTATAAATTTTTTGAAAGCTTTGTCATCATTACTAATAATAATTTATTGCTTTTTTGCATCATGATTATTGATTTTGTATATCTACAGCAAGTTTCTGTAATATGTATTGCTTAATATCATCAACCTCTTAAAATAAACATTAATTACCTACTTTTGGACGGATCACTTTAAAAGCACATTAAATCCTCAATTCAACATTCCTTATTAAATCTAACAATGATAATATTCTAGCAAGTTCATAGAAATTGAATTTGCACTATAAATACTCAGCATGTTAAATGGATACAATAATTATTATTTAACGTACAAACACTTGCTATTGTAATTAACTATATCTAAATACAAAATATCATAAAAGTAACAAACTTTGTCAATACATATGTAATTACTAATTACCTAACTATAGTTTTTTTAATGGGACGGATTAAGTTAATTGTAGTTATATATTAGAGCTACATATTAAGTATTTAATTTCAACATTTAAAAAAATTGCTTCATACAAAATAGGAAACAAAATAAGTACACACCTCAAATCTCTGCAATTTTGATTGATTTTTATCTGTACAGTATTTTTTTTTTTGAGATTAAAATAATTTTTAAAATCCTCTTTTATATTCTCCTCGCATTATATTTTTAAAATTATTAAAAAATATTTTGAAATAGATGTCTTTTTATAATATAACAATATAAGTGAATAGGTTTGTCTAAAAGGGTTTTGGTTTAATATTTTACTAAGTAATATGTTCAATAATTCTTCCAAGGTGAGTTTATTTTAATATATATTTGAGCTTTAGTCAACAACCTTGTTGAGCATGTCAAGATTATTAATTGATAAATCATATCTGGTGATCGATTTCATAATTTTTTTTTTTAACAATTTATATATATGTATAAATTTTGGATAACAATTGAGCCTTTTACTTTTGATTTAAAATATTGTTTTTAAGTGTTGTGCTTATTATATTTTGAATGCTAGTCCCACCTTGTATTAACGGGCATTTAATTTTTAAAATTATATTTTCTTATCTGAAAACATACTTTTTTAAAAAAAATTTTGCAACCAATATTTTTGACAACTGACTCTAAATTTTTATTACTTAGGCACTTTTTTTTAGCAGAATCACAATTCATTTATCTTTATGTAGACACTTACAAATACAAAAAGAAAATTTTAAGCTTCTTCCTGAATTGTAGCTATTACCATGCATTATAAAAATTATATGCCTCTACATAGAGATCATACTTAGGCATGTAAATATAAATATATGTAATGCTTTTTTTTTTAAATTGAGGCAGTTTAATATAGTTTACATATAAATATTTTGGACGGATATATGGGCACTATATTTAACAATATTCCTTTACAAACATGTATTTAGTTTTTAATTAAACAGAATACTTATATCTTTATTAAGTCATTCTAAAGGAAAATATTTTACAAATGGGCATAATAATCTCCCACACATCATTTCAGATAGCATGCAGATATTTTAAACGTTACCAGGTCAAAATGTTTCCAACTATTGATTTTTTAAGATTTCCTTCACTTAAGGTAAGAATCCAGCAAAGAGTCGAGCAGATCTGGCTGCAAATCTTCCCAAGGTGCTGACAAAAGCAATGCCCCGAGTTCTTCTTCAGGAATTACAGATTCCACTATCACATTTGCAGAAATGACCTCATCCGCCGACTGCTGCGATAGCACTGGCTCCAATCCGTCAAGACTGAAGTCTGGAAGATTACTAGATAAATCTCCCATCGTCACGTTCATATCTCGCACTGAGTCAAATATGTCATTTTGAAGTTGATCGTGCATTTGAGCATCGCTCAGTTTGTTGTTTTCTTCGATTTGAAAATCCATTTCTGTGGTATTTGCATTTTTCTTTTTTTGTGTTTTAGGAGACTTGTGCACCCTTTTGTATCGCCTGGATTCTTCCAGTCTTGCCAAGTCTAGCTTCCAGAAGCCACCTTTCCCGGGTTCCTGTTTTGATCTGGCCACTTTGACAAACACCTTGTTTAATGATAGATTGTGCCTGATGGAATTCTGCAAAATAAAAATAAAATGTTCACTTATTGAGAAATGATGCAGCTTTCTTAAAATACCACATTATTGTAAGCCTATCTTAAAATCTTGATTAAAACTCATATTTTTGCATAGCTGACTCCATCACAAAATGTTATGTAGTTTGGTTTTCTAGAAAAAAGATACTGATTTTAAAGAAATCTCAAGCGAGACTTTAAGGCTTAGGCAGGGTATTAAGGGATTGGCACTCTGGACAGTACCCAGAGGCCACGTGCTGCCATATTGTTCATGAGAGATCTCTTGGCAGAGTAATTACTCCATCTCTTAAGCTACGGTATGTGCTACAATGCATCGCTTTACCCAGGTCCTACAGTATTGTTTAGATGGTCCTGATTCAAGTTATTTAATACAAATATTGTCATAACCTTTTTTCTGCTAGAGTTTTGAATATTATCAAATAATATGATTGTATCTGCATTACAGTAGATCTTGAGGGTAAAAAAGTTACTTGTATCAATGAAATCCTATCTCTAATCGCTGACTGGATTAGAAAACTTTACATTTATTATATACTGCATTCAGTTTACTTTTATTCCTCTTCTGCCAACTCCAGGCTTCACTTCCTTACACCAGTGTCGGTACCAGGGCTTCATTGTGTACCACTTGTCTTGCACCGGTTGTCAAGTTACTACTAGAAATTATTGCATCCAAAGTGCCTATATACCTACCCTATAATTATATATGGAAAAATATATTTTGGTCAATTTAAAATGTAAATTTGTAGGTAAAGTATTGTATTATATATTGGAAAAGTAATTAAATTGTAATAATTATATTGGTAATAATTACATAAATATTATTTTGTTTTAAGGGCTTCAAAATTAATTATAAAATACCACTCCCCCAAATTATAGTAATTTTAAATGTGTTATTAAGTGCATTAGAAATTGAATTTATTTTCAATTTCTGCCCAATTTTTTTTTTTTGTACATTTTTCGATATTTCTTATCATACATTATAGTGAAATTTAAAAATGATTTAAATTCGTCTTCAACATGTGTACATTCACACATACATGCATATTTATATATAGTGGTGCATTTATATGACGGACCTCTTAGTTTTCAACAGCAGATGAGATAAAAATTTATCAAAAACTTTTGACTGTTTTACATGAAAGGTGAACTATAATAACGATAACCTAGTAACATATTTATTAGAAATAAATTGCTGTTTATATGGGATGCAGTATGTACCATCTCCAATAGTTAATAACTCTGTAATGGTGCCTCACTAGCAAGTTTTTTTCGTGTTTAGCTGGTAATTTTTTTCTGTTTTAAATCAATAAAATATATAATATTGTGCTATTATGTTATACAAAATTTAAAATATATTGTACTATATTTTACATGTAGGTACAGTAGATTCTCGATTATTCGGGGTGGTAGAGAAAAAAATTGACCTGGATTAAAAAACTCCAGATATCCTTGGCCAAACAAAAAAAAATCGAAAAACAACAATGAAATTAAAATACAAAATTGAGGATATAAAATTAAATAAATCAGAGGCTACATGTATGCAATATCAAAAGTAATTACTGAATCTAAGCTCGCCCAAATAGTTTGGGAACACGTCATTGATCGAGATTTCCGGTCAATGAAGTTCGCAGTTTTCCCTGTTTTATTTTCTGGTATATATTATGTAGTCGAGTGAAAAAAATTACATTTAAAATATTCTGAAATGTTATATGAAAACAAATCGAAATTTTTTACTAACTTGGATAATCGAGACTTTATTGTAATAATACAATATATATATATAAAGGTTATATGTGTTTATAATATATAGATCTTATAATTGGACAATTATGTCTTGTAAAGGACTACAGAGTCATGAATAAAGTTTCTTGGGATTTGGGAGAAATTGTAAAAAGGATTGGTTCCACGCTGTACTTGGAGCGTGTTAAAGGTTCAGAACAAATTTGGAAATGTCATCTTAATCCAAATAAATGTAAGAAGGTGACGTGGTTTGATGGATCAGAAGTGGGTTCGGTCCTATACTGAAGCTACAGGCAAACTCCTGATGGGCTGGACCAGCCCGTAAGTTGTTGGAAAGCTTAACGTGGTGTTTCCTGTTTTTAGATGTTCCATGTACCTATCATGGATGCAGACCTACCTTATGCTCCTGGCGTCATGATAGTCCCAGGGAGGGGATTCTAGAGTGTCTGCGTGAGGCATGAAAGGGGAGTGCAGTTAAGGGGGGGAGGGTGTAATGTATCATGATGTAGCGATTGTATGACGCGCGCAAGTTGGCAAGAATGGTAACGTGGAAGGGATAAAAGAGCGTCGCGCTTGGGCGCGAGTGCTCTCTCTCTCCGGAATCGTAGATCAAAACACATTATATTGTATTCGTAATAAACTGTATTGATGTACATTGAGTTCTTGACTACCTGAATTCCCATACACAAGAAGACATCATTGTTTGCAGCCGTAATAGTCGGGTTAAAGATATAACATTATATTTATGTGTTATTGTAATTCGTTTACACTCCGCTTCCATGACAGCTGTCAGCTGGTTTCTCCGCTTGCTCTTTACAACTCTTCTTCTTCATGTTGAATGGCTTTACAAATTATAAAAATGACATAAAACGTACGTCATTCCCGCAACCGTAATATACAACTTGTATACAATCTTTTTCATAAAAAAATAACGCGTTTTAAGCCCCTCTAAAAATTGAGGACCAGGTGCCCATGCTTGACTGCGCCACTGTGCACATAAACATGTAGCTTCACTTAATTTACAAGTATTTGAATTTGCACCGTTGAGTTTAGGGTAACCTTTGGTGATTACGGGATCCATTATATTCCAAAATGATTTTTCCACTACAGTATTAGCAAACGTTTATTTGAACATCAGAATCGTTACATTTGAAACGTTATTAGCGTAGTTAGCGGACCATTAAACATAAACATCTGTCGTATTTCTCTCCCCTTTTACTGAGATAAGCGTAGATAGGTATTCGAAAACTACAAACATTTTAGATATCTTTTAATATTATGATCGACTTGCGAATTTAGATATTTTCACCAAGCCATAGTCCCTTATTTGTAATTTTTCACATTAGCGCCTTTAAAGATTGCCGGAGCTTGTAAATAATGCATTTTATTTTAACATTGTACTGAAATATCAATGCGTGTCGTACTACAGGGTGAATATTATGTTCCAAGCCGATTTTGTTTGGTCGCCATTTTTGTTTTGCAGATATTTGTTAGTTCTCATTCGGTAGTCGCAGAGAGCAGTTGATTACAATTTATTATGGAGTATCTAACGCCTCAAAAACGTGTTATTATTATGTTATTAAAGTCATTAAAATATTTTATCTAAATAATAATGGCAATGCTGTAACCAGTAATGGTGATCGCTATTGTCACATGTTGGAAAACTTTTTGGTGGCCGAATTTTGTCGATTGGGCCTACAACACATGCGGTTTCAACAGGACGGTGCTACCTCACACACAGCCCTAGGTACGCTTGAAATTTTGCGAGAATTTTTTCCCGGTCGCATAATGTCAAAAATGGTGATATCGATTGGCCTTTTTTGACTATTTTCTGTGGGGGTACTTGAAAGAAAAGGTCTACGCCAATAAGCCAACAATTCCGATGCTGCAGGACAATATTCTAAATGAAATTGCTGATATAACACGCCAAGTGTGCGAAAATGTTATGAAAAATATGGTTAAAAGAATAATAGAATAAATAAAATAAGAGCACGCATTTGTGCCGCTGCCAGAAGCGACCACTTGGCCGATGTCATATTCCATTCATAATTGCAATAAACCAAATTAAAAAATTGTGTTTCGTTTTCTAGTTATTAAAAAACAACATCGGTCTGGAACATAATATTCACCCTGTAACTTCGGCTCGCAGTCGAGAACAACGGTTTTACCTACGAGCTTGCCAAGTAAACTATTAGTATAGTATAGATTAGTGTATACAAACATTATCTAGTGTGCGATAATATCATTTATTATATACATTGACAAAGAAACCCGTAACCGAGCACGAACGAAAAATATTGCTTCACGAATGAATTATTCTAATAAATGTTTAATTGAGGATGAATTATAAAATGTTTTGGTCGGATAAAAATTTTGTGTGCATTTCAAAGTCGGGAAGATCAAAAAATTAAAAAAAAGTCAAATTAGTAGTTTTTTTATGAAACTAAATAATAAGTAATCATTTTCAGTGATGTCCTCCGAAAAAAATAATTACCTGTTCGCTAAACTATTATTACCGCTCATGTACTCCACCCGCATATTTAATTCATTTTTAGTTATTTTTCCCGACCATGTTTAAGTACATCGTTTCGAGGTATAGGTAACCCCCGTTCATCGCCACCCCGGTGAGTGCGGATTCGTTATAACGCGGTATTTTTTAAAAAAAAATTTTTTTTTCTCAACACTTGTCCGGCTTTGACACATTACAGGAACCGTTGTAATGTGCGGTTGCACGAGCGAGCTACATTTCTTTTTCGTTCACTTACATAATACATAAATTCACGAGCGCGAGTGAGATAAAATATGTAACGCTGGTACGCCGGTTCCTGGTAAGTTTGAATTTTTCTGTCAATCAGCTATCCTTCAACTTCAATACTTCAGTGTAATCTTAGCTGAGTGTCAAGCGCACGCTCCATATTTGTATCCTTTTGTTAAAATCACACGGTGTACCGTTAACTAATGAAGAGCTGCAGGAAATGGACTGTCACAAGAAAATGACGTCTCGGAACCTGTTCCCGAGCGAAAATTAAGTGTTAAAATAATTGAAAAAGCCCTTTCTCTTCATAATCAGTGCATGCAGTTATTAGAAGATTTTGAGCGAGTGAGTGCTGTAAAGCGTGGTTGTAATGGATTATTTGACGGTTATAGACTAATTTTACATAATAAACGTAGAGAGGCCAAACAATGAAATCTAGATTCTTTTTAGCAAAGCGAAAAAAAAAAGAATTATATTTTATATGACATTATTATTTAATGTTTATTTAAAAAATAAAATGTTTTTTAGAATCTTAAACGATTTTTTTAAATCCACCGTTGATCGCGGATTTCGCTTACCGCGGCCATGTCAAGAACGTATCTCCCGCGATCAACGGGGGGTTACCTGTATTTCAAAATAATAGCACGAGCATCTCGAATATTTTAAACTGTTTAAATGATCGGCAATCCTTAATATTACGACAGATCCGGTATTTCAACACTTGATTTGATTATAAATGACCGGTTTCTAATTTTAATAAACGGTTCTCATGAACTGTTTCAATATCGTAATCGATAATAAAATAACGAATTTATAATCAATTTATATACATTTTTAAAGCACTCTAATTCTAACTTTAATTAACGAAACCGATGCAAAAAGTAACATGCCTACCATGTTTTTTCCTACAATAATTGCTGCAGTGGTAGGTATTGTACCTAAATACTGGAAGTTTTGTCAACTCGGAAAAAACGAATAATTTTAATAAACTTTTAGATTAAATAGAGTACTTGTAAATAAATAAATAAAACGAGACCCCTTTTTTTTCATAGATGGAAAAAAAATCGACAATTATATCGTAGGTATTCGCGTTTGTGTTCCCAGGCGTTGAAGTTCCGTGAATTTTCAAAATGATTAAATTCATAATCATTTCAGTAAACAATCAGCTTGTATAGAGGGCTTCCGATTGATATTGTGATCACGACTATATTGGATTAAACGTATTGCGCCTTCATATATACTATTTAGCAATTTCATTAACACGCCCGGCGAATAGAATAAAATAAGCAGGTACCCGTGTCGTATATTAGAATCGATATTGTCAATTATTTACAATCGGTTATGAATATTTTAAAATAATTCATGTTTAACGACATATCAATGCATTATTATCAAACAATCAATTATACTTGTTTTGAGCGCGACTTTTTCGAAATTTCGCAAAATATATAATGTAAAGACAAAATCAATAGGTATCTTCGCCCTATGTGTAATATATTATTACATGAAAACGTTCACAAAATAGTATGTAGATATCGTCATTTAAATCAAATGTAAAAAATTCATACAATGTTATTTCAATCCGATTATATAGGTACTTACCTACTCATGCCGATGTTTGTATTATTTAATTTTGAAAACGCATTCCAAATAAAAGAATATTAAAAGATATCAACGGTTCGGATCTCACCTGCCAGCTCGGGTCAGCGCTCCTGTAGTATTTGAAGTTTTCCCTTATCCAAGTGTAAATTGCGGAGAGGGTCATTTTGTTCCCGTTGTAGCGCATGGCCAGACAGATGAGCGCGCAGTAGGAGTACGGGGGCTTCTTGTCGCTGCTGGACTGGTACTCCTCAATATTTTCCAGGAAGTCCTCTTGACATTTCAGTATCGTCTGCTTCAACTTGTGCAGCCTCGCATTCTGGATCAGCGGCTTGGGTGCGGGCTTCGGCTGCAGTGTCGGAAAAGGAATTGTCGGCACGGACATTATGTTAGTAATGTTTTGCAGCCAGTTTAAGTTTGTCAGGTCTGTCTCTCCGGATGTATCCATGTTGCAGGAGTCCGTGCTGTTATCGTTTGAATGCGAAGGAGTGTCCAAATGAAAGTCTGGATCGCAAATCTCGGGGATCGTCTCGTTGGCGGCAACCTCGCCGGGAAACTCGCAGTACACCCTAGTTTCTTCATTAGTCTGGAAGCAGTTTGATTCGTTGAAAGAATCTTCCAGAAGAGGTCCGTCTATGATGGTGATGTCCGTGTCGTATATATGCAGCTCTGGGACGTGCGATATATATTTTATTTCTATAGTGTGCGACGATTCCGGCACGAAGTGCGCAGGCAGCTCGCTGCTTGCTGACCCGAAGGCGCCGTCCTCGAGCAGCTCACCCGACGCGGGGGAAGAATTCGACGTGATCAACATTTTTAAACGGCGTTATTTCATTAGAAAACGACACCCTATCACTTCCTTCCAATAGAAATCTAAAAAATTTCAATCGAATGCACGCGGCAGTCTGCGGTTTATGAACCGATAATGATTTGCATATTTGCAGCGGGGACGCGCGACGCAGGCCGCGAAAAGCCGCCACACAGGGCGAGTTTTTCCCGCGGGAAAACCGAAAAGAACGCGTTTTACTTTTCTGAAACTAGAATTTAACGGTGGAATTTAAATGTTTGAAAATGGAATCGTTTATTCCGACGTCGGGATGAGGAGCGAGATCCGATAGTCGCGCGTGGCGCCTGCGGGTAAGGACTGGACCTGATCGATCGCGGCGGCGGACAGCGGTCGCGTCCACTGACCACCCCGCCCACACACCTGTCACCCGGACCACCCTCACCCCCTGCTCGGGCGCACCTCGGTCATAGCTATTTCGGTCCGCTCGGCTCGGTACTCGGAACTTGAATGAATAGGGCTGCCCGCTAGTGCTAGTGCCAGTGCTAGCGCCGGCAGGTGTACTTCACAGGTGCTGCCGAATCGATATTCCTACTTTGTGTGTGGAATAAAGAAAAGAGTTGGGGCGAGGCGTTATCTGCTACCGCGTATGGGGGTTTCAATCAAATGGCTCCTCATTTCCCTATCCATTGTGGCTACTTACAACAATATGTATATATATATATAATAGATAACCGCTGGTACATTTAACGATCGAGCGCGACTTAATTTTCGCGCAATTATTACAACCGATTAAAATAGTTTACTGATACAGAATTAAACAATATTAATCAAACTAGCAAAAACAACTATTAATATTTTTTACGTATATACTTATTATACCTATCGCATATGAGAGGAATTCTCGAGTCCGTGCAATAGGCTTCATTTCACTTCTCAATAATTATTGTTCTATTTTTGTATGTTTTAAGTCCAGAGGATATCTATTTAAAAAATATAAAAATAATTAAACGTAGGCTTTACTTTGAAAGTAACGTGAATTAAATGTTATTTGCCAATCATCGGTAGCTCCGTGGTGAGTTTTTTTCATTAGCTATTAAACGCAATAAAATAAAGATTTCTAAAGTATAAAAATACACAATGTAAATTGCAGTCCACCTACGTAGGCAGAGCCACATTCAACTTCCAACTGTCATAACGTACACAAACATTCTATAATATCGAACGCATTACGTTCAATAAAATCGACATAGAACATTCCATCGAATTATTTCGCACCACAGCAAGTGAAGATCACCAATGATTAGGGTTTTTCGGGTCCGGGTACCCGGATCGAACCGACGAAATTTGTAAATTATTGAATCCTAGTAAGATTTTGAACTATGCAAAAATAACCCTTTCTTTCGCGAATAACTTTTGTACTAAAATCCGTTCGAGATTATTAGACACATCATTGAATGTACTGGTCTTTTTAAAAAATGTTTTTTTGAATAATATAAAAAAAAAGTTTTTTTATATTTCGATACTTTTGAAATCATTCTTGCTTTAGTTCTATTTTCGCCTAGGACGATAGATACGTAACCATTAGGAATGTAATTATTATTGTAAATGTGTTTAGAAAAAATTGTGAATATGTTTAAGTAATTTGTCTTTCCTCCTGCTACAAAAATTAATTGTTATTATTTTACAATTAATAAAATTGTGCAATACTTTATTGAATCTAATATTGTAAGTTTATATATACATTTTTTTTTTTGTTAAGATTATTGGATATGAACTATTGACTGAATATGCAGTTATTTTATTCATGAGTTATTATAGGAAAAAAAGATATTGGGCCCGGTCTTGGACCCGACGAGTCCGAGTTTTTTGGACTCGACGGGTTCGGGTTCAAAAAACTCGGGTTTTCTCAAACCCTAACGATAATTTCTAACCTCCGCTAGAAACGGCACGTAGGTATAGAAGAAGATTAGAAAAATATAACTAATACCTACATGTATATAGGATTATTTTCTTAACATTTTGCATCTGATCATCGGTAATACTATTATTGAATCTTTAGGGTTAGTGAGTTTATACTTGTTACCTGTATATGTGTCAATGTTTATGCGTGTTTGGTTGATGAATCAGGATCTGTTCGAATGTGAGACTGGGGGCCCCAATCTCCCAGCGCTCACTGTGTTCGTTCTATATAATATCGCAGAGGGTGTGTAGACATGTACACAGCTATGTGTTTGTGTGTATAGCTGGAACAGGTGGATGAAATAAAATTATAACTTGCAGTTCTACTTTTTCTTCTTGTGCCCAATCCGTTCCACGGACTTTGGCTATCATGACTCCAAATACAATGGTAATGGTCACAAGCCGCTCTATGTTTTGATCACTTCACTATCTGCCAGTAAATACCATCACAATAAATGAATAATTTGAAACAACGTTAAGTATTATTTTTGATTTTTACCTTTAATTTAATGCGATCGCTTTATTCATAGTGCATTTACGACTAGCTGTATTTCAAATTAGTGCATAAGAAAGAAAACTTTCACAATCCAATTGATGAAATTTATATAAATATATTTGTAAATGATTTTGTACCCAAAGCGGAGATATTAAAATTGGTATGCTTTTGATAAAATACTCAAACATGTATACAAGAGCAATGAAAGATTGTAAAATTGCCACTATTGCCAGATAATAATTTTCAAGCCTTTATTTTCGTCAATTGGATATTAACGGTTTTGTTTCTATGTAGAAATGTCTGCACAGATAAACGCTATAAAAATAAAATATGCCTACTGATGTTTTAAATTTGATATAATTACAGTAAACGACATATTTATTTGTAGGTTTATTTATCTATTTATCTACGCCCTTTAGGGCTTTTGCATTATTCCATTAAATAACCTTACATATATGCAGACATAAATACAATTTACGTAACATAATATTGATAGGAAAAAAAAATGACAATAGGTAAGATTAAGACAATAAAAATATATTGTCAGAAATGGATTAAATACCGTAATCAATTATATAATTGTCTCAATAAAGTATTAAAAACATTACACATATACTTAAGCACTGAATAAAAGCAATATAAAAATATTTTAAACTTTTAGGGGCACCCAAAAATCCTGTGTATGGACGCGCCACTGCGAGACTCGAGATTTGGCCTACTATCCAATTAATTAATGTGATTACTAAAATAATGTTGACATAAAATATGTGCATTGTTCGTGTTGGCAAAACATTGTGATTTTATAATATTTGTTGTATTCGAGCTATAAAAATAAATTAAATATTTTTAAACAAATTATAAACTATACAACCATTATACTCTACTTTCTAAAGAAGATATTGGACTCGCAATTCATATTTAAAATATTCGTCATTTTGGTTCAATAATAGGGTTAAGAGTATTCGCGCAGCTGTTCTGGGCGGCTCCTCGTCATGCATTGCGAGCAGCAAGGTTTGCTGGTGGCCGGTGTATAGGGGCTGTGTACGATAGGTACGAATCCAGGTAACTGACATTTTACTTAATCATTTTTTCGATTAAATGTTTCGAGTACCTACGAATCGACACAAAATGTAGAAATATGTACAAATTTGAAATTTTTGTAAAATCATGTTAAACTTTAAGTCAACGTACTTCGAAATAAATATTTGCCAAATTTATCCATTATTAATCTATCGTTGGTTCGGGCCCTAAATCATCTAACAAAAAATAGTCTGATAGCTCCAAATTCGATGACCTTTAATTTTTTATATTTAATACATAATTAGGAATCAATAAAATATATCAATTAATCGAAATAATGACATAATTGGTTTTTTAATGTTCTATAATATGGTTGAGATTAGGCACATATTCCTTGAATATTTTTAACTCGAAATTTAGTCATTTAAAACATTCTGGACTAGGTTCTGTTACACTCTGTAGTATGTTATAACATATTAATCGGTTATTTTTACGAGATAAAATCTTAAATATGAATTAAATATATTAATTAGAAAGATATACATATAAAATCAATTTTATCGAAATATATTGTTGTTGCGCCCGGGATTCGAACCTAGATCTCTTTCCTAACTGGGGAAGGTGCACATACCTATGTTCTGAATAATTACAACTTCACAATAATAATGTGTTCTCCTAAAGATAAAATCTACTTGCAAAGTAAATAATTATCTTAATTTAATATACAGTAGTTTTTATTCTCACTGTTAAAAGTATTTAAAAAATAATTATTCGAACAAAATTTTGAAGAACTCTAGGTTGCCATTTTATTTGAACGAGAACACAGCAAAGAAAAAATACAAATTAATAACAAAACAAATATTTTTCAAACAAAAGTAAATTCGGCTCTGTAATAATACATGATATTGAGATAAAAGTTAATGTAAATTCTATGCTGAGCAGATATATGTACCTTGTAAAGCCGTTTTAACCATTACAAACAAATATATGAAGGATCATCTATATATATTTTTTAAATTATATATTCCATGCTAACAACAACTCACCACAAGCAATAAATCATGGATACAACACAAGACAAACAACAAACATCTAGACGCCAGTTTCGAGAGCAACAACGACATTTTATCAAAGATTCTACATGTTCTTAGCTCCGAAACTGTACAATACACTCAGTACCAATTGGAAATCGTTCAACTCCAATAAGATTACACAAATATGGACCCAACATGTGATCCACTCGGGTAGAGATCAATCAGAAGCATGGGTATACAATATTCTACCATAATCATTATACAGTGCCTACACTAATAATATACTAATTCTACAACACCCCCACTTTATTTTCTTTTATTATCTCGAATCTACTTTAACACAGACTTCAGTCCAGCAAAGTAGTCTAATCTGCTTCTAATCCCAGATATCTCCTGGGTGTAAAACTAGGCTCTCATCTGCCGCAAAAATACGTCGGTATTAACCCAACATGTGCCAATATAAAGCGTCCGCAGCTGTCCGGAGGCCGGCCCTTGAACAAATATTCCTCTTGCGACTGTTTTCCCGCCGAGATCTCTAGCAAACGCTGCTCGTTGTAAACTTTTTATTGCATATTGTTCCTACTATAGCGGTGCCCAAGCATTAATTAACTTTTGTCAAGTAGTAAGTAAGTAGTTTCTCTCGTAGAAACTACTTACTTGCTCTGGCCACACACCTATATACACTCCGCGATTATATTCAAAATAACACGTGAGCGCTGGATTTAATATACAGGGGCGCTAAGCCCTTATACACGTAACCTTCTGATTCATAAAATTCAATCCTAACCGCACACTCTCCCAAATGTCTAACATATTATTTTACATTTTTTTGTAAAAGATAGCTAGATACTATTAGAATGTATTTCATATTAACACTTAATGAAAGAGGTATTTATTCAAAATGCGACTTTCAGATGCGAGCAAACACATGACTTAATAATGGATGTAATATTTTAATGATTTCTTTTATAGGGTACGAAAGAATATAGGTTTGTTATATGTGAACGAAATTTGTCGATTCCTCAATAGTGCATGGTTCATCACGGAAATACTGTATGATGTCATTGAAGATACGGAATCCATTGTTGGCTACGAAACTGAATACTTTATATTATTTTATGTTTCTGCTCGTTTTCAACAAGAATATGAGTATGTTCAGATGACGCGTTTAACTCGCGTGATTTTAAAAAGGTTTATCTAATCTAGAATTTGTTGATGCTGTATTAAGGAATTTTTCACTGTTAAAAATAATTTTAAAAAGTATCTTACCGATTTTAACGAATATTTTTTGATTTAAAAATATTAATTTAATGTGTGAGGTATATTTATTCCATAAATATGACTTATTGTTATCATTTGTAAGAATGACAAATCGAAATAAGGGTGGTTACGTCAAAATATTTTTATGTAATATTACTTCATTGGAATAAAATTCAGATATACCTGTTTGAATTAATTATAGACATGTATTTATGCAATGTAACCCCAGTCATAACTCTATTTTAACAAAATACGAGATAAGCGTTTTTGGAATACGGACGACGATATCCGCGCATCATCCGGACAAGATGCACCCATGATGCACCTGAGTTTAAAAAGCCTTTTCCTGAAAAATTGTATTTACAACCGAGGAACTGCCATGCAGTAAGAAATAACCGATTCAATTAGTTACTGTTTTTATGGTTGCTAAGAATAAAGAAGCAGTTCTTATTTACGTTATACACTAGCAGAATCATGGCAGCACCCATGTTTCCTGTCAGTTGTAATCTATGGTTGTAATGTGTCATGTTTATGTCATGTTGAAAATAGGTTACATTATTGGTTCGATTATTAATTTTGAATAAAAATTGTTCATGTATTTAATATCAATACATTAATTATGTACATCTTTTATTATCGTAATTTGAAAACAATATTTTTTATGTGAATTACCAAATTAGTATAAAAATGAACAAAATTAACGAAGAACGGAAGAAAAACGTTATATATGAACTGAATTTAAGTTTGGGCACTGATCTTAAAGATATTGATAAAGTTCACGAAATAAGATCACAGTTATTATTAAAAAAGGATGAATTGGAAAAATCTGTAAGTAGAACTATAAGATTTGTGTTGTGGAGTTTTTTTAAATATTATAGACTTATTTAATGATTTTTAGCTTTCGCTGGCCAACTGTGAAGTGCCATCAAAGGTTTCTGCCGCGATATCAAGAGCTGAAGCTGCTTCAGAAAAAATTAAAAACTTCAGGGATAAGGCTACACTGGCCTGTGAGCAAAATGAAGAATTTATAGAACAATTGGAACCCATTACCGAAAAACTCAGTCATCTCGTAGATAATATTCAACAGTTGGAGGCCACTAAAGAATACTTTGAGACTTTACAAAGTGTTGAAGTTGTTAGGTAAGGTTTGCGTGTATTATTTTCTTACGCTATTAACTTATAGTACAACCTCTATATTCGTCATTAATCTGTTCCTGGGGGTCTAATTATCCGGGCTTTTATCCGTTCTATTTTGTGGTTCAATTTTCATAGTTACACCTCTGAAAGGTAGGCATTTAAATCCCTTCTCTTTCTCCTGTAACGACATGACCAAATCTTGAAAGTGGAAAAATACTGAATGATATTAATGTTATTAATGTCATTAATGTCATTAATATCATTAATAAAAAAAGGAGTGGATAATTAACTACTGCCAAATTCTTATCCTTCATTCTATAGAATTTCTTTATTTTTTCATTAATATCATTATATAATATTTTGGCATTGGATTTTTAATATTTTAGGCTTAGGAATTTGACAAGGCGACATGATTTGACAGTTTAATGTAATAAAATTAGTTTTGTCAATCAAGTTTTTTTGGAGGTGTTTTATTTAGTTTCTTGTCATACACAAATATGTACTGTTTTGTTCATTTTTGCAATTTTGAATTAGAAATTCATCAATGTGTAATGTAATCGTGGCACTGAGATGGGGATGAGTAATAGTTCTATTTACCAGTAACCATTGTCAGTTCTTGAGTCATGTCATGCATATTGGACTGTTTTACCTTTTCAGTTTGGATTTAAAGCACTGCTCTGATTCTGAGCAGAGTGTCTTACTTCTTCAACGTCTCTATGAACTAAAAGGACTCTACAACACTGGTCACCGTGGAGTCTATATTTCTGATACAACACATTATTGGTACAATATTTTGAAAGACAAATTTTCCAAGTAAGACATGTATATTTAATTTTTTAATTTCCAAATCAGATTTATAATAAAATAAAAAAAATTCTAGGGGGAAAATTTGGAGGTTAATTTACATAATGCTTCTTATTACAGTTGAATCATGTTAGTTCATAATTTATGTTATCCAAATCATATGAAAACAATACAATCTTATCTTTTGAAAAACTATTTTTAAATAGTTGTAATTAAATTCTGAAAATTATCTTAGCAATTGTTTTTTGCATTAAAATGAAATGTTTTATTATAATTTGAAATATCATAATAAACTCAGTTTGACAAAATAATGCAATGTATTTTCATAATGGAGCAATTAGGATTTTGAATTGAGTAGGTACAATCTGAGAGTCAAATTTGTAAAATTCTGATGATATTTGACATTGTCAAAAGTGATGTGGGATGTTTATTGAATATTTTTGCTAAATTAACCTATACTGTCACCAAAATAATGCTGTGCGTAATAAATCCATTCATAGTCTCCTATTAATAAATTATTAGACCATTTTAGGATTATATTAAACTTATATATTTGTTGTTAAGACTGAGAGTCATATTAAAATGACTGGTAATAACATTTACAATATTGTTAATACCACAATCTGCCATTGTTTCATTATTATTGCTGTAAAAAGAAAATATGTATATTTGCTGTGTTTATTGCAATCAATTTATTTTTTCAGAGAATTTGATGAATGTCTAAAGCAGCTGCAATGGCCCTTCACATCCGCCACAATGTCTCTGAGCACCCCAATCACGCCGGAAGTGTTAGTGAAGTTCAAACAAATTTCCCAATTTTTACTTCAAATACAAATGCCATCCACAACATCTACTTCTCAAAATATGGCTACAGAGTCTATTGGTTAGTTTTCTTTCTGTAGAAAACAATCTATTGTGTTTATTATAATATATAAAGATTTGCATGCCTTATGGTCTTAATATAATTTTTTACAAATTGAGAAAATCTTTAGGATGTGCACATGAGTGGTATTTTTTTGTATTTTTACAGAGAACAAATTATTGTAGTGAGTTGTAGTTTTTCAGATCATAGTTCTGTGGTATTTTAAATACAATGATTGCTTTTAAAAATGAAATAACGGGTGTATTCATTTGAAAAAGTTATGGGATATAAGTTTTAAAATATGTTGTAAAAAAAAAACTATTTCATTACTCACCATCATGCTGTTTCTTCGCGGGGGTAGGCGGACACAATTCTCGCCTCATTCACATTCATACATACGAGCTCGCCGA
The DNA here is from genome assembly GCA_031772225.1 of Eubasilissa splendida. Classification (NCBI taxonomy): domain Eukaryota; kingdom Metazoa; phylum Arthropoda; class Insecta; order Trichoptera; family Phryganeidae; genus Eubasilissa; species Eubasilissa splendida. Next base: position 24,357,836 of record CM062858.1, on the reverse strand, counting down.
TTATTGTGGCTTTGAACAGGATCATATTCCAGTATATGGTTTACCTGGTCGTGCCAAGTCTTCCGCAGATGTTCTCTATTTCTTTTACACAATCAACACTTGCGTCATATACTTTCTTACCATTCTCTCCTCATTCATCTGTTCCATATGACCAAACCACCTAAGTGATCCTTTTTTAATCTTACTCACTATTCTAAGATCAGCTTTACATTCTTTTCTTATTTCTTCATTCTTTACTCTGTCATAAATGGATCTTCCACATATACGCCTATGTGATCTCATTTCCACTGCATTCAGTCTACTTTCGTTCCTCTTCTGCCAGCTCCAGGCCTCACTTCCATACATCAATGTCGGTACCAGGACTCCATTGAACCCCTTTCCCCCCATATAAGAATTGGTTCAAATCTTGGTACATAGCAACTAATAGATTTTTTTGTATATCTTTCAACTTGATTAATTTATTATGTATTTTTTCGTATTTCCACTGTGTTTAGTAATCCAATGTCCTGAGGTCCAAAAAGTTTTCTGAACAAATTCAAATTGAGTTATTTAGGTGTTATTTATTTCTATCTAAAAATAATTTCAGCCAGTGATAATTAAAATATAATGAGTTATTGAACTTAGTTTAAGCACTTCTTTTATTTAGTAAATTTATTTACATAGATTAAAATTTTATTTGTTGTAAAATAATTTTCTTACTGTTTTAGAACAAGATCCAAGTCTCCCCATTCGATTGATGCTGAAGTCATTAAAGAAACGCTTCGCCTTTCACTTCTCTGGCACTCGGAGAACCAACCGACTGGACAGACCGGAATGGTTCATGACTCAGATTCTGTCATGGCTCCGAGATCATCTGCCATTCATCGATAAATATCTTCAGCCTGTTGTCGATGGATTGGATATGGATATAGACGTTCAGGTAGGTAATTCTCTTATCTTAATGTTCGTACATATAAATAAAATTATATATATAATATGAATTGATAATTCTGGCGTCTGCTATCAGATTACTCAAAGGTATTTGAGATTCTGTAAAAATAAGGTAGATGGCTCTTTCAAATAATTGAATGATTAAATGTATTAATATCAAAAAGGTAACATATAGGTTTGAAAATTTGTCGCTAAAAATATTGTCGCTGTAGCATAGTTGTATAATGCACCTTCCCCGGTTTAGAAAGAGATCCAGGTTTGAATCCCCGTGGCGCAACAACAATATTTTTCGATAAAATTTATTTTATATGTATATCTTTCTAATTAATACATTTAATTCATATTTAAAATATCACAACTAAAATTAAAATAATTATAACTTCACAATAAGAATGTGTTCTAATTATAATTCTTAATTGTGCAAAGTCAAGATAGGAAGTAAGTAGTATAAAAAAGATGATTTTTTTTCTAATACTGACTTATTTATTTATTTAAAAAGATAACTTAACAGAATTAATCAAAGTATCCCCCTCGACCCCAAAATAAATCAGCCTTCAAAACACACATTTTCAAGACAAATATTATTCTTCAGCATGAGTTTACATGTGGTTTGCTGCGTTTGGCCGTGGACCGTCTTCACATACTACTCGCTACAATCGTGCCCGACGACGTACTCTTCTCCCATGCTGTGGACGAGTGTCTTGGCTTTGAGAGAGAACTGAGAACCCTGGTGGGGGAGTTGCCCCCCTTGGACAAGCACACGTGTCCTCGGGTAACCTCGGTGCTCACAGACGCCAGATATTTACAGAGATGGCTGGCTGTTGAAAAGAAATGTAAGTTTTTTTAATTAGAATTGTTTTTTTTTAAAATTGATATGCGTACACGTAATATGTGTCACATTAATATTCTTACTATTTTCAAACTAAGCTATGCGCATGTGCTATGAAAATAGGACTAACTCGTGGTCTCCTGGAATGTAGCTCAAACACCCGACCACTGGATTACTAAGCGAATATCTTAACCACAGTTAATTTAGAATGTCATGTGTCTAATAGCAGTCCTTAATTTGAATTTTTTGTATCATCTTGAAAATGTTAATATTTTTTATGATTATTCATCAGCTAATCGCTTAGTATGGAATTTAGATAGTCCCGGAACACTATGGGGTTTTCGTGCTCATTCATTTCAATTCAATGCATTTTTGTAGTTGCCATTCAAAAGATTGATGAGATGTTGAGCGGTGATGAGTGGCTACAGGTGCTAGGAGTTCATGAGGGCAATGAGACAGAATCAGAGGGGATTCCCCAGGGAGCCGACTGGCTCATCTCTCTCCTCCACACAGTGCATGACAGATACTCAGTCTTACCACAGCCCGGACACAGGTCTAATTTTTAAAGTTTTACTTATTTCATTTTATGATTCATAAAATGCAAACATTCTCTGTTTTACCTGCAATATGGGAGCTGTCAGTTTAATAACCTCCTTGAGCTACAATATACAACATATTATATTAATATGGATTGCAAACCATATGAAACTGTACATTATTCTCAGAATTTGTTCAAAATTTGATTACATCTCAATAGGTGTGCAGAATATGATTAAATTGAAATATGTATCTATTAAAAGTTAACATTTCTTAACAATTTAAGGGTTCTGCCGAATAATAGTCTACCTGTTTTTATTTAAACTTTCGAGGAGACACAATAACAGTCATAGCTAAATTAGGGAGACACCATATATGCCCGGAAGTAACATAGACCGTTATTCTGTCAAACTCTTATGGCAGTGACATTACTTATGTCATTCTTTTCAGTTTTTGATTTATTAAGGCGGTCAATGTCACTGGTCGAAAATTTAACATTCACATTACTTTCCATTATAATTATTCAGATAGGGTTATAACAAAAACCAAAGGAACTAAGCAATAAATAAAGAGTCGATGTGCAAATGTAACAATGAATAAAGCAATGAACGCAACTGCGACATAGACCGTTGTTCCAATTATAGAACTCATGATTCTGTTGATTTCTGTAGGAACTTATTTAAGAAACGTGTAACGGAAGCTAAATATAACGTTATTCAACAAAAACCCGATTTCGCAAAAAATGTAACAAATGTTGTTAATTGGCCGAACCCTTCGATTAATACTTCCTATAATATAATATTATTATTGTATTTATACTAATAACTCCTTGATTATACTATATTTTAAAATTCATTATGTTACAGACTACAATTCCTAGAACTGCAGATAGAGCTGTGTGAAGAACTTCGAGTTCGCTTGACACAGCTGATAGGTGAGGAACTTCATAGAGGAAGTTCTGGGGGTGGGGTGGGTGTTCAAGGGCTGGAGGGAGGAGCACCCAAACTCTTAGCACTGCTGAACGTAGCGCACCATCTCAGACAAGCATTGGTGGACTGGTCACACTCTGTGGTCTGTAAATTATATTATTTGTACCAGGCAACTTTTATGCAAATAATCTTAAATTATTAAACCAAAATTGACCTTAGTTTTTTTATTTTTACTTTACTTTGAACGGTTTTAGAATGAATAAAATTTATTTGACTTTCTTTTCATCTATCGAGATGGATTATAATTATCTAGGATTATTTTCTTTACAAAGGTTTTTATTAAATGAACACGCTGAACAGATTTTGTATTCTTTTAAAAACATTGAAATTATTTAATTTCTTTATTTTAAGGTGTTACTACTAAGGGCCGGTTGTATGATCATTTGTAATTTTTTACTATGGTAACTTTTTACTAACGCCCGTGGTTAAAATCGTTTGTGGGTTGTTCTTACGTAAAATTTACTATTGTCAAAGCATAGATGGAGATGTCTATAAATGTAACAAATAATCATGAAATATGCTTTATTTTATGCATTATCTATAGATTTTTTCACCTAGGCGTTCGATATCTGTCACTTTAGTGGTGTAATTTTTTCATATTATGTGTAATAATGTATATTAAATAACGAGATCATCATCGGACGAACTCTCATCACTTAAATAGCGGGATTAATTAATTGTCGTATACTGTAACTTTCAAAGTATCCATGTGTCAGATGACTTTTGGAACAGCTCTAAAAAGTCTGCCATATTTAACTATCGATTCTCTTTTTTACTAACAGATATCGCAGAGTAAAATGAGTTTACTACGAGATGTACTTTTGAGAAGTAAATATATTTTAATAATTATCAAACAACCCATTTTTGCAAAGAATTTTACTTTGGTAACTTTTTTTACTATAGTAAAAAGTTACTACTGATCACACAACGCGTAACGCTAGTGCTGAATTAAACCAAACGGTATATGTATTAAATCTCAATTTGTCAAAAAAATTTGATGTGTGGTGTTGCTAATTATTGAATGATATACAATATAATATTCATCATTTCCATTCCTTTTGATATAATATTTTGCTTCTACAACTTTGATAGAAGAGCAACCTATAACTTTTGTATTTTCTGTTTTACAGCCGTATCTTCAACTACATTACTATAAGAGACAGTTTCAGTACTTTACAGAGTTACAGCATATACCAATACCGGACTTGGATACGACTCCCACTAAGACAACTCCTATTCATATCAACATCCAAAGCCGAAGTGAGTTCACTGCTCAATTCAGATTTTTATTGTTATAACATCTTACACATAATTTACTGATTAATTAATCAATTGTGATGACAGTAAAAAAAATATACCATTTATTTCGAATGCTTAAAAGTAGAACATACCCACATAACTCAAATTATTTTATCTATTTTTATCTTTCATTATAGTCTCTCAAAATACTCTTTGTAATACATACATGGTTTATATATAATTGTGGTATTTATCGTTTCGACATTTTAGGCCGCGGTGGTTCCATATCCCTGATGCAGGTGGAATCCGACGCTCGTCAGTTGGCCCAACTGGAAATGGAGCACTTTCAGCATGAGACGCAGGCTGCTGAGATTGTGGAAGGGGATCCTCAAAATAAGGTGGGTATCTACTTTTATATTACATTATTGAGTAATTGTTTACATATTTGTATTGTACTGTGGAGACCTGCTCACGCCTTACAGACCTGACTACCTAAACTTAACACTACAGCCATATAGTGCTGAAACGCACTGACCAATAACAGATATAAATCGTCCCGCAATAAACGCCAACTTTTGTGAGTTCTGTTTTATTTAAATACCTTGCTCTAGGCACAGCATAACTACTCAACCACACATTCATATACACTGCTACATGCACTTACATGTGTGAGACATTGAAGAGAGTTAGGGTCTTCAGACTTACCATGTACAAAACCTTCTGATCCGAATCGCATAACCTACAAAGGTTGGTCACTCCATCCGAGTGACTCGACAACTCAGATCACACATATAGATCACAATACCTCCTGCACTGGTGAACCCATATAATAATAATCCCTACAGTACCAATATTTATATATCTTTTATGTTGACTATAAATATTGTTAACATTCAATTGGAAACACTATGTTTTTATTTGATGGTACTATCAGTTTTTGATAAGGTCCATTTTTTCACAAATAATTTTATATTAGTATAATTAGATGTTGCAATATTTCAGTTAGCGCATGCACCAAATCACTGATAATTTTCATCAATATACCAGTTCTGCCGCCTGCCTTATTACATCACAAATCACAAAAATGTCACTATCGCAGTTTGTGTTTTTTTATTTATGATTATTTAATTACCTTATTTTGATCCACATTGTCCAAATTAATTGATCTATTTTATATGGTCTTTTTTGCTCAGCTGTTGTTCAAGGAAGAGACTGATCCTGATGCTGGTGTGTTTGAAGAGATTCCTGGCCTCCTAGAGAGACTCGTGGATGGGACCTGTACTCTTATCTGTGATGATCTGGTGCTGGAAGTTAAAGCAGCTTCTAGAGATTACCGCAACCAAAAGTAAGCGAGTTGTTAAATTAGAGTATTTTAAATGTTACTTTTTTTGTACTGTATCATTAATTGATTTGGCAGTTCCTTTATGTTGTAACATTTTAATTTAATCATAGGAATGGGTCCAGGTTTGAATCCCGGCAGCAATTAACTTTTTTTTTGATAGATTTTTTCTGTATATCTTTCTAGTTGATTAATTTAATTTGTGTTAAATAATAATAACATGTATATGAATGTAAACCAGTTTTCATTTAGAAAGAACAATTGTATTAGTGTGTGTAACGACCCGTTTCAAAAACATGTAATACTACTCATAGAAAATAAAACACCCAACAAACACAGCTCAAATTTTCTTGTACACTGTTTTTTCGCAATGTGTATATATTTTGTATTTTCCAGTGTGATAGAAATAGGGTTAATATATTTATGTATAGAGAAATAATATTTTATTGGAACATGCTTTTAGGAATATTTATTTTTAATATATAGTCTACGTACGTAGTTATATAGTTATAACAATGGAAACACCAACAAATGCATTCCACTAAGACAAATTTTGGTAATAATATAAAAATACAAAAAGATAACTAATAAATTTAAAAAATGAACAGATATAAACATAAATATGTATAAAGTTTCCTAATTTACAAAATTCAAATATTCCATACATATTTTTAGTGGATTCCGTGTTTTTAACTAATTTTAAACGAGAACCCCACCCACTGCCCAAATATAGCAAACGCAGAGGGGCATCAATACACTGAATATTATGTATGGTATTACTACAATTGTTCTTTCTAAATGGAAAGTACAGTGGAACCTCTCATAACGAGCACCTCCCATAACGAGTAATTCGCATAACAAGCAAAACAGATTGTGAAAAAAACGCTTCCTTAACGAGCGACATTTCGCATAACGAGTGGGGAAGTCCCATCTTCACATCGCTCACTTGTGAGCAGGGACTTCCGCGCCAGTGCGTCAGTCTCTGGTTAGCACTCGTTCCGCTAGCATGTTAGTGTCGCATGTGATCACACATTTTTCCAAACTTGTGTTCAGACATTATTTGTAATTTTTTTTTGTGCAAAGTTTAATAACTTTAAAAATATAAAAATTGATTTTTTGGCAGGAAACACATTATTGTAATTTACGTTGTTTTGTATGGGAATAATTGTTTCGCTTAACGAGTGTTTCACATAACGAGTAAGATTCTGGAACGAATTAGTGTCGTTATAAGAGGTTCCATTGCAGTACATATAACTGTGGATTATTTAGCAATGAAAATATTTTTATTGTTTTACTAACTGGTTTTGTAAAGCATTTTTTAATAAATTAATCAAGTCTGTCTCTTCATGGATCCTCTCATCCATTACGTGTATTAGGTCCCATTACAACACTAAATTATTGATAATTTATTTTGAGTTAATGAACAGATTGAGATATAATGATAAATTGTTATATTCTAATTTGAATTCTAGTGTTGATTCTATTAAGTATGTTAGTTGTCTAATCAATTGATTCTGGGCTTCGAAAACATTGGTAAAGTACAGAATAGAAGAGGCAGATAAAAGTCACTAACATGCTAGACAGATGAAGTTATTAAGGAGAATACATTCTTATTGTGAAGTTGTAATTATTCAGAACATAGGTCTGTGATATTTTAAATACTAATTAAATGTATTAATTATAAAGATATTTATTTATTTTATTTTATTTGTAACTATAAATAACAATGTAAAAATCTGTTTGGAATGTGCCCGTCTCACTAGAGAAATTCTGTGTCGAGACAAGCATAGTTTATAAGCAATTGTTCAATTTATTAGAATTACATAGATAGAGTTACGTAGATAGAATTACATTTATTACTATATGAAAGGTGTATATGAAGAACAATTTTAAAGTGGACTTAATTTTTAGATCACTTTGTAGCAATAATTAATATAGGTATGAGTCAATATGTTTGGGTGAGTGCACCAATACTGGCTCTACCCATATTACGAATCCAAGTTTTAATATATAGTTTCATGTTCTTGGGACAATTCAATTGATTTAAATCTTTTAGCATTCTATTAAATAGTTTAGGTCCAAAATATTTGTAGTTCCTTTGACCATATGTTGTATGTGCTCTTGGGGTTTGTAGGTTATTTGTATTTGTCCATGTGGATTTTTTGATTTGTTTTAAAATGTGTCTGTTTGTATTTATATATGTATTTAAGAGTAGAACTAGCGTATATTAGTCTTATATCAAAGACATTGAATTTATTAAAAATTTTGTCAGTGCTCGTTGTGATTGGGGATTTGAGGATAACTTTTAATATGATTTTTAGAGCTGCTATTATTGGATTAATTGCAGACATAGTCGCTTCACTCCAAGTAATTCTACCATGCTCTATGATTGATTGACAGATAGCGTAGTACGCCATTTTAAGAAGTTTTATATTAAGGAAATTTCTAATATTTCTAAAAAAATATATTGTTTTTTTTATTTTATTTGTAATGAGTTGTGTTTGATGATTCCATTTGAGATAAGGATCAAATATAATTCCTAAATATTTAATTTGGTCAGTACGTTCTATATAATTGCATTGACACGTATCGCCGTCTGAGTTGGAACAATTGTGAACTTTTATTTTGTAAGCATACGAGGGTTGCCCATTTTCTTTTATGCTCGAAGTTAGGTATTTAGTTTTATTGGTATTAAGTGTTAAGGTGTTCAGGTTGAGCCATTTTTTAACAATACTTATACCTTTCTCGGCTTTTTTAAATACTGCTGACCATGTATCAGCTTGAAATTGAAGAACAGTTTCATCTGCAAAACAAGTAACGCTTCCGTTAAAAGAGATGTTGCATAGGTCATTAATATATATTAAGAATAGTATTGGACCTAATATGCTACCCTGTGGGACCCCGAAGTAAGTGGAAAGAGGATTGCTTGAAATTTCTTTAATACATATATAATATAATATATAACCCATACGTTCAGAATGTACATGGATACAGCGCTATGCACAGCCCAAGGCTCCAAGCGGAGGAGTAGGTGCATCAAAGACAATGATGAGGTGAACTTACAGGTAATCCAGGTCCATGGCATCCCTATCTCTAGCTACATCTCTTTGAATCCAGTCTAGCTATATTCTTCATTATCCATGTTATTCTTGGGCAGCCCAATGCTTGACTTCCGGCCGGGGTTCCCTCATTTCTCTCAAAGTGGCCATCCCATCTGTCAGCCCAGCCGGTCTCCTTGATTTTATTACTGTTAATATTTTGGGCTGTTTGAAGTTTGATTTCACAAAACTTTGATTTGGTGCGAATACACAATCGGCTTTTGACCATAATTGGCCCAAGTTTTATATACTGGCATAAGCAATCCGAGCATAGCATTGTTAAAAGCTTCTTCTCCATGCTAGAGCAGCCTTGTGGAAATGTTGTCATTACCAGTTATCTTGTTATTTTTCATTTTCTTAAAGGTTGCGAGTAATTCAATGTTGTGTTTCTAATTAAAATGTATGTTTTTTCAAAAACTGTTGCATATTTTAACCAACAGATGGCATTGTCTACCCTCAGCCAGTGACTGGCGTAGTCGTACACTGTCGGGGGCCCTGTGTGGAGCCCTCGGAGCCCTGAGCTCACGCCTGCTGCGATTACACTCTGCACTGGTGCCACAGTTATTTGCTCCACTTACCAGAGCTGTTGCCCGAGAGATTGACAATTTTATATTTGAGGTGAAAATATTTTGTGTTATAAAAATCTTATTAATAACATTATTAATTTACTGCCATTTACCCAGGTGAAATAGTTGTTAAATAATTCAAGTTTTTTCAAAGCTGTTTAATCTATAACTCTTACTGAATCTTTAATTTATTTCCTTAGGAAGTGGTTGTGGAGTGCCTATGGGGGCCGGGTGGAGCTCAACAGTTCCAATTCGACATGACGAGAAATCTAATGCCGATATTTGCGCAGTACACCAGCTCTCCCGAGGCTTATTTACCAAAGTAAGATCATTTTATGTTCTGCTAATTTTTGATTACATATTTATTTTTTCTCAAACTTCTTTTGTATGCTCCGTAACATCTTCGGTTATCTCTTTTTTTATATTAATTTAAAATTGAATTATGTCGTTTATGTCCATTCCTTTAAAATATGCATGGTTTGCCAAACCATCAGTAATCCTTTTAGTGGTAGATTCTGGCCCCAGTCTTCTCCGATGAAACACAAATGACTAAGCGCACTCGGCACTGATTTGTGCGAATTTCGAGATATGGCAAACAGTCAATACTTTTAAGTGAAATCAAAAGTGCTAAAAACTATCCAGGTCCAAAGTCGATAGCACAAGTAAAATCTACCCAGTTCGAAATCTGCAATATATTGAGTTTTAATTTTATTAAAATATTATATCTGAATAAAATTGACAAACAGTGTACGTTTTTTTAATTATCAATAAATTATACAAGTTACATATTGTCTGAGTTACACCGCGTATGAGTCAAAATATACAAAATACATTTATTGCCTTTTTTAAGTGCACTGGACCAATAGATTTCTTGGATGATTCCTTATCAATGCTGGAGAAGAAACATTTTCCCTAACAGTTGTAAACATGTTAGGGTGTTCATATTGCACTTACACAGATGATATTTTGAATAAATTCTAAGTTATTAAGGAGAACACATCCCAATTGTGCAGTTGTAATTATTCAGAACATAAGTCTGTGATATTTTTTTAAAAATACAAATTAAATGTATTAATTAGAGAGATATACATATAAAATCAATTTTATTGAACAATATTGTTATTAGTACCGTAAAAATAAAGAAGATGGCTTTCAAATAATGGAACGATATATCAATTTGAAAAGTTTAACATATAAGTTTGAAAATTTGTTGTCAACGCACTGTTGCCGTAGCATAATCGGTTAATACAATTTTCCCAGATAGGAAGAGATTATATTTGAATCCAGGTAGCAACAATATTTTTCGATAAAAATGATTTTATATGTATGTATATTATATCTTTTTAATTAATACATTTAATTTGTATTACTAAAAAATCTAATTTGTTTGTGTGGTTAAGATGTCACCCTGACTGAGTTAAATTGATGTGGCATATTTTCTTGGTCATTCATTGTTTTTTGCTGGTTCTCGTTAAAGATATGTTGATGTATATAGTACTTAAATATGAATTAAATATATTAATTATAAAGATATACATATAAAATCAATTTTCACCGGGGAAGGTGCTTTATCCAACTAAGCTATAAGTTTACTCAAAGGTATTTGAGATTCTGTAAAAATAAGGTAGATGGCTCTGTCAAATGATGGAACGATTAAATGTATTAATATCAAAAAGGTAACATATAGGGTCGAAAATTGTCGCTAAAAATAATGTCGCTGTAGCTTAGTTGGATAAAGCACCTTCCCCGGTTAGGAAAGAGATCCAGGTTCGAATCCCGGTGGCGCAACAACAATATTTTCCGATAAAATTGATTTTATATGTATATTTTTATAATTAATATATTTAATTCATATTTAAAATATCACAGACCTATGTTCTGAATAATTACAACTTCACAATAAGAATGTAATATATAGTACTTGATGCAATTATAACGATAAAGTATTATTTTGTGTTTTAGAATAAAAGAATCATGCACCCTCCTCGGACTGCTGTGTGGGTCGGCAATCTTGCTTCAGGAAGTCTTATCCGATGTGACATCGGGAGGTGGAGGAGACATGATAGCCAGTGACCATGCACACCGTGCCCTCGCTGAAATATCTATACGTCACCTGTCTGTAGAAGACTCGGTGAGAGTATTGAATCAACGAACCGACCTAAGCCTTAATCAGTAAAGCTTGTTTTTTATTAAAATTAGTTTCCTTGTATATGGAAATGAGAATTGCATATTTAAGTATACAATATTTTACTGTTTGTCAACATTCCAATATTTGAGTGAACATAAAATTATCAAAATTTGCATGAATATATTTTTTAAATACAATTGATCCACTATCCACATTGATCCACTATCCACATTGATACTCTATCCACATTGGTGTCAAAACTCACATTATTATTAGGGATATTTTTTAGGAGACTAAAATAGTTATTATTAATATATTTCATTAAAAAATATACAGTTTCTGCTTGATGAGGTTTTTTTTGTGATTATCTCATAACCTGATGTTTTGATAATGTGAGGTTTGATTCAATGCTATTTGAATATCGTCGCATAGGAATGAAAATGAAATTTTTTTTTTTCAAACAAAAATAAATTTCTGTTAACAGAATCGTTAACTAGTATTTTAAATTATTTTATAAAATTTTATTAAATTATATATTAAAAAAAATCATTTTCAAATATATTTATTTTCTATTATTATGTAAACTCATACATAATTTGCAGTAAGTTTTTCAGTTTTCTTGTAATATTTGTATGTGTAAATTTTTTAAATTCACAGAAATAAACTATACTGGACAAATACATAACTTTTGTGTAAAATATTTCATATTTAATTTATATTTAATTTTTTTTTATATTTGTTAATAAATTATTTAAATAAAATTGTTATTTTATTTTCTCAAGATAAAGTTGCCCTTATACTATTTATATACATATTTAATAAAATTTTGTATCCTCGTAGGATTAAACAAAACAAAAATAAAAGAGTCAATCAAATTATTATGTGTGACATTGAACTTGAACTCTATACGCCATGCAGGTATGCACTGCAAAGAAATAAAAAAGTGGGCTTTTTCAGTGCATAGCTGCACATTATAGATCATGCTGAATTTTGCTGGATGATCTGTGATCTTTCGTTCTAATCGATCCATATACTGATTTGAATATTTATCTTACTGAAGTTTCAATCTCGCAATTTACTGAATAAATCTACAGATGTTTTACCTGAAACGCATATCTACCTGGGAATAGCATTACGTAAATAGTCCTTTACCATTGTTTATTACATTATCCTATTTCTTCCAGTTTTCAACTTACCCTAGAGCTACGCGCTATGATGTTTCCTCTATTCCTAATTCTCAAATTTGTCAATATACTAAATGTTCTGTTTTCGTGTTCATTATTTTATGCGTTCAATAATCGTTAATAATATGTATATATATAAAATGAGGCCATAATACCTGGGCGACAAAAATAATGTCAATTTAGAGAAGTTATCTGTAAAAAATATAGAAAGTAATGATGAGCTGAACCGTTATTTTAACCGTGATTGTGACTGTGATTGGGAGATTTGTGTTCGATTATAATGATGATTAGTAACTTATTATTCGTAATTCGTCGAGCAATCACTGGTAGACTAGAAACTAAAGCTCCAAAAATTATATCAGTCGTTGTTACAATTGAATACCAATTACACAATTACAGTCACAATAACGGTTTGGCTCATCACTAATAGAAAGTATTTTTTATTATTTAATCCAAATCTACATTTTTTTAAAAATATTAATATATTATGTTTTTGTCAAAAAAAATAACAAATCCAAAAGACTATTTACGAAATTTAATTTAGATACACTGAATCTGGAATACTGTCCTTATTGACATATGTACTTATTTATTCATAAATTGATTATTTAAGATTTAAATACAAATGATAGACTAAAATAAATATGGTTGTACAGAACTATCAAAGATAAAAATATTGCGTTACTTTTGTGTTAAAAGTGTTACTGTGGTCTAAAAAATTTGGTTATATTGTATGTCGATTGGAAGATATGTTTAAAAAAAGTTATTGTTATTAACTTACATAAGATAAATTTGTGTAATTGGTATTAAATTCTACCGATTATTGCTAACTGAGATTTAAGTATTGGAGATATATTTTATAATATACCAGTAATTGCTCCTCTAATTGTGAATAATCAATTACCAATCATTGTCACATTCATAGTTAAAACAACAGTTTAGCTTGTAACTACATAATATGTTGCTAGCTGTCTAATCAATTAACTCAAACAAATGCCTATCATGCATTTACATAATGTACTAATCCTGAGGTAGTATGACACACACGCTTCACCTATCATGGCCAAAGCCTGACTGCCGAGTGAGCCGATACCTCCTGTCAATAGAGAGTTGTGTTCATCTCGTGGTTAAGACCATTATGCATTATTTATTCTTAATATAGTGCATGCATATATATATATGCTCTAATATAAACAAGATCAAAAATTTTTTTTACTATAACTTATCTTGAACATATTTGCAGTTTCATTTTGAACCTACAAAGTTTCTCCTCCTTTCTTATATCATCAGGCATTTCATTGAAAATCTTCATCACACTGTATGTCACCGATATCTGAGATTTAGCCTTCTTTCTGAATAGCAGTCTCAGTCTTCCTCTTTTATAGTGTTCGTGCTCATATTGATTTGCATAAATTTTTCTTATAAATTCTGTCAATATTTTTTTAGTGAGGTTTTTAAAAATAAATACCATAACATTGAAATATATTTTCTGCTTGAAGGTATATTAAGATCTTTTAGCATTGCAGTGATATACAGGATTGGAATTAATTATTAAATAATATTGAAATAGTCTTATCAGTAATTCTCAAAAATATATTCTACATTTCCTAGTGAAGATGGCTACTGGGAGGATAGAGATGAAAGAAATTTTTAATTTTGAAATATTTAATAAAGACTAAAGTTTTACAATTAATTCATATCATTACAATGTACATTATCAAGGTATATGAGTAGCAAGTCTTAAAAACAACACAGACAATTTTTTTTTGGGGTTGTACGACTTCGCCATTCCTGCAGGGACTTTTCACATATTTACAAAAGGATTGCTATGAATTGTTGAAATTGTTTCTGTAATTTGTCCAAATTGAGAACATGAATATTTTAACACTGTCAATTCACATTAAAATGTAATTGAATAAAATGCGTATGAATTAATGTGCTGCTCCGAGAAGATTGTAACTGGGATAAATTAACGTAAGTAAATTATTCAATCAAAAATAACACAAACATAGTCATTAATATTAACGAAAAATGATTCCTTGGTAAAATAGATAATTACTTTACATAAAAATATCACATCCTGAATTCAATTAATGTATAAAAAGGTCAAATTACTTGAAAATCAACAAACTTAACAACATTACGTTATGAACAGTCGAGAATTTATTAAAAAACACAAAGCAGTTTCATTAAAAGTTTGCACGCTTATGTTACTATTCTAATACTAATTTTGCAAAATCATATTAAAAAGATTTTATTGCATTATGTTCAATTACTTAAATGAATTGTTGTACTATTATTGTGTTCAATCCTTCGAAAGTAATTGAATTGATTTTGTGACTTACTTTGAGCGGTTGAAAATTATCTTTCAAAATAATTGTCAGACAAATATTAAAAAATGTATACTTGTTTAGATTTTTATGTTAATAACATTTCTGTCAAGAAATCAGTTGTAATTACTAAGTAAATGAAAAAATTGAGTCCTTTTACCTTTACAATACTTGTAGCTTATAGATAATTGTTAAATGTATCATTTTTCAATATTCATCCTTGTAAAACATTTTCATAAAATAAAGAATATCAGGTCCCATAAAAAGTTTTTTCACTATTAAAAAAAAAAATATTTTTAGCAAGATGTTTCGTATATTAGGTAAGAAATATGTAATATGAAGTACGGTTAAAAATGCGATAGGTATGTGTATGGTAGTAAGTAATTAGATATTACATTATCAAAACATTTTTAAAGAATTTGGAGTGAAAATAGTTAATTAGCGAAAGTCTCCAAAATTGTTCTAATTTTTTTCTTCAGGCTGTCGTTAGTTAATTGCAAATGTGTTATATTTTTACATTTAGTTCTTTCAACTAGCACCACTTTCTGACGCACACATGCAGAACATTGCAAAATGCAAGTCAACTTCGAAGAGGAATTGAAATATTTTTTGTTATCCACAAACCAAGATACCTTTCAACATGAAATTGACCGTTTTATACCATTTAGATTATTATTTGTTTAGATAAAATATATGCAAGTACTGACATTTTTATGTAGAATTTAAATAATGAAATGAAAAAATTTTTTTGGGAGCCTTCGTATCATAAGAATTCAATTATAAATAATTATTACAAAATTTAACATGCTTGCATTTTGTATTTAAAATATCTGCTGTTTATATTTTTGTACAAAATATGTTTGTAAAATTAATTAAATGGAATCACAAAAGTATTCACCATGTCTTGATTTTGATATTATAAATGTTATTTTTGTGACTGGCTGGGTTACAGTTTAAGCTACAGAATACACAAATGTTGATAATGTTTTGATTTGAATATTTTTATGTCCAATATACACATTCATCATAATAACTTCAACTATTTTAAAGAATATTATCACATGGGGATCATAATATAGTAAATGTTTTTTTTTTGTTGTCTTTCTCTTCTCCTCTTTGATTTAATGAATTATTAAAGTCACGTCAACTGCCATGTCAAAAATTAGTCAAGTTCTCTCATGAGAACTTGTCGAGCCTTGACATAATTACCTTCATCAGTTATTTGCTGTTTTAAATGTTGGAATTTTTACATTTGAAGGTTGTGTTAGTTTGCCAAAGTGCAATTTTTTATAATTCTAGAAGATAAAGAAAATTGTAAATGTCATTTTATACACTCTAAAGAACATTAGTGTTTTGACTGTTGGACTGACTTTAAAATTTGATTAAACTATTACAACTCATTGTTTGATAATATGTTATTACTCGCTTAATAATAGCGTTAAGCAGTGTCGGTTACATCAGTGAATGTATTGCAAAAAATATAATACAGTATACACATTCAGTAATAGATAATATTTATGATAAAAGTGCAGACATGCTAAACGTACTGATGAAAAAATTCTGAATTAATGGTGAAATTCTCCCACAGTTTGAAGGAACTTACATTGTGTTGCCATTCAGATTGCAAAAGTGATTTCCTCATTAAATCAATCTTCTCTTTATACTAGGCATATTGTTTTAACAATTTTTTTTTTTCAAAACAGATATTTGATTTTAGTTTTATCGTAAATTTTGTGACGGTATTTTGTTAACGTTTAAAAGAAAGTTAGACTTCAGAGTAGGTACTGTAAAAATAAAAATTATGGATATAAAAATGTTTTCTGCTGCCGCCACTGCTAGACAAAAAATATTTAGTATTTTCTTAAGACGCTATCTATTGGACAATTTAAGACTAGTATTTATATCTTTCAAAAGTGATTTGTTAAATGTTTGCAATACTTCAGTTTTTAACAATAACAGAAGCAAGTGGAGTGCTCTTCTGGTGGGAGCAAAAAAGAAAAGAACTGCGACCCCAATAATAATATTAAAGAAATTGTATCTGCACTTTGTCATAGGTCTCAAAAATAAAACATGGATTGAATTGTCCCCGCCACAAGAAAAAGGTCCACAAAATTATGAAACATCATTAGCTACAGTGCATTTGCTTGAATTCCCACTAAGAATAAATGCATTTAACTCGTAATTTTAGATACTTTGGATTTACAAATTTAATATACATGTATCATTCTTTTGTAGAACCCACATATTTATAGTTGTTTGACTTGTGACGGTAGGACAACCAAATGTATACTTGTTGAGGATGAAAACCCCTACAGGTTAACAGAGGTTTTCAATGGTTAAATATTTTGCAAGTCTCATTACGAGTGCACACATCTCCAATTTTTTCTCTTTTCTCGTGTATTTAAGTAGAGTAAATATGTTGAAATGTTATTTGTTGGATAGCTAACTACGCGGTGTGCGAAATAAGAAATTAGAAAGTACATGATTAAAGTAAAGGTGGGGCTAAATATCAGTCGGATGATTACATTGTTAAATGTACGTGAGATGATTTCATGAAGAGTGCTTCGCTCTGACAACTGAGAAGACTTTTGTATTAAAGGGAAACAAATAATTTGTAGTTCGATGTTAATACTTAATAGATGAGAATCTCTCGATTAATTGGTTATTTCATTACTTTAACACCAATTTCAATATTTACATCATTTCACATAATATATTCTAATAGATTCTCATATTACTTACTATAAATAATTTGTTAATTTTCTAATGGCAGTGATACATGTTATTTTGAAAATGATCCTTCACAAAATAGTGTTTCAAAAATATCATGTTTATTGTACACATTTAAAAAACCGAGGAGAATTTCAATTGAATACGAAATCTATCAAAGTTTTTGAATTTTTGCAAAAGATAAATGCTTTATTCAAATAAATTAACGAGGATAATAAATAAATTTTAAAAAATAATGTAATAATGTCTTTCTCTAGCTAATAATTAAATATTTGTATATAAAAAAATTCATATTTGGTTTAAGTATTATAAGTATTAAACAAAAACAACTCCACTCTGGTTGTGTTGGGTATTTGTATCTTTTGTAAGGCAAGTGAATGTGAAACCATCTCAGTTGTCAGGGAAGTAGAGAAATGAGATGTTTACAAGATCACAAACAGTAACGCGACTTATTCAACAATGTCAAACACGATACTAAAATATTTTTTGATCATTTATTATGTTTTTTCCTCATTTAATATATGTTTTTCTTTAATGACTCTTATTACATTTTCCATTGAAAATGAATTATATCATTGATAACCTTATACAATTGTCCATTATAAAGAAATATATGTGTATATGTGTGACACTTTGAATATTATAAATAATTTATACATCATGAAAAAGAAAATTTTCAAGGTTAATTGTTTCTGTGCCTTAAATGTTCGAAAGCTGGGGATGATATTCCAAATGTTTTAATGTTATAAGTTTACCATACCCAGGCAAAATGTCACACCCATTTTAAAGTCACTTTCATTTATGGTTAAAGCACTCTGAAGAACAATACTTAAATTGTTTTTAACAAAATTGGTATGTCCTTAAATGTTTTATAAATATTAAATGTTAAAATATGAATAATATATATTTATTACTAAAAGATAGTGTTATATATTTAGCTCACTTTCAATTTGTCCATTATAAAAAAATATCAAGCGAATTGTGTCTTCCCCGAATTATTTATTGGCACTATGCATATTTCCCACATTTCACTGTCACTGAAAATAGTTGTGATTGTGGCACTGTGTGATCTACTATCTTTCCGCTTTCATAATCCACCCGGAGCAGGCACAGTCGTGACATCTTCTGGATACCCTCTACAAGTGAAGTGGGACTCATCGCTGTCGTTGAATTCTTCTCTCAAAACCGTTATCCAGTAAGCAAGCTTGACCACTCTAAGTGAAAGTGGGTACCGTCTAGTCTACAAGGTGTTCTCGCTCTTCTTTTGTTCAAATTCAAAATCAGCGATCGGCACAGAATGATGGTCTCTCGTAAGCGTCGTCTTGCAGTGGTGAATACGGCTGGTGTGTGCGGCCGTTTACATTTTTGTCATACCACAGCCTCTTCACGTTTGAAGTCGATGTTTTGTGAGGCGCAGAAGTCCTTGGTGAAAGGCAGGCAGGTGAAGTACGTACAGACCTCGCAATCGTACACCGGGATGATGTAGAACAGGGCGACCAGCGCGGCAAAGAGAACCGTGGCACTCAGAAGGCAGACCCAGATTAAGGCAAGTTTTTTATGTCTGTCATAAGGACCGAATGAGACAAAAGGTAGAAAAGCGTAGGAGAGTAGGAAACCAAATGTGAATCCGAAGATATGTGCGTAGTTGTCTATCCACGGGAGAACCCCGAGGAGTAGAAAGAGACCAGCCACGCCCAGTAACCTGAAGAGAGCTCTCCGAGGATGCTGTAACATCGGCCAGGCTCCCAACACTTCCACCACGAGACATGCGAGCAAGCCAAAATGTGCTCCTGCAGGACCCACCTATGAACGAAATATAAAATATATATTATATAATATAAAGTTTGTAATTAAACAAATGCAATTAACATTTGTTACAGTATTACAATTATTTTTTGATCATTTTGATAAAAAAAAGTACATTTATTTTCATTGCTCAAATACATATTGAAGATACAAAAAAAACTAAGTCAATAATTTCAACAGTTATAAAATAAATTTATAAGACTACAAAACCATTTTTTGTAAATAATGTCATTTTACCTCTGCCCGATACGGCACAAATATTGCACTGGCAAGATTTCCCACCATCCCTGAACCAAGGTAGATGATTCCTATTCTCAGCGGACCAGCCAGTTTTTCGAGGTCCCTCATGAGTAGCCATTGCAGCACCAGGGTGCACAGCAGGTGCAGCACTCCGGCATGCAGGAAGATGGACGTCCAGAGGCGGTAAAACTGATCCGGTCTACCGGGAGATACGAATGGCAGCATGCCACACACATCATCTAGGCATGATACCTGCAATTGGTTTTTACAAAGGAGATTAATAATTTTAAAATACTTTACATTGATTTAAAACAGAGAGAATATATTTTCTATATTCAATTAAAAAGTAAAAAACTCGCATAGTGATCAAGTGATAGGGTTCGAGTCTAATCTCGGGGGACCAGTAGATTAGTTAAATGCTTTACTTAATTTGAAAATAGTAAGAATATTAATATGTGACATGTAATAAAAAAATATACATATTTAAGATAAAAATATAATATGAGCTGGACACTTGAGTAGGATTTTTTAATGGGATTTTTGGATATAGTACAGGTATTGTCTACTTTAGCACAGATTTCAGTTTAGTTAAGGAGACAGTGAACATTTCTAATGTACATAATGTAATAAAGGCTAAAATTTATTTTTTAAATATGATAATGAATTATAAGAATATTTTTAGGAATGGTAAGGTGTTTAAGATTTTATAAGAGTATTTTAGGGTATAATTTAGGGATTTTTATGTAAGGATTTTTAGAGGATATTTTGGGTATGGCAAGTGATTAGGTAAGGTAAGGTGATAAGGATTAGTCATAGTGAAAAAAGGAATCGGTGCAATACCTGGCTACAGAGGCTGGCCTCCTCGTGGAAGTGTCCGCCCACGAAGTCGCAGTATTCGCGAGTGGTGATGCGGCAGGCGGCGTGCACCCCGATGCAGCACGGGTGGCCGATGACTTCGCAGGCCATGTGCTCGGCCGTCTTGTCGCGGTGCCGGCGAGGGAAACCATGCGGCTTGCGGCAGATGGGCCACTTGGTGATGTCGTCCGGCCATTCGAAGGGGGCCACCGATGCGGGCGCGTCACAGAACCTGGAAATGGGATGATCCATCAACTAATATTATAATCGATAATACGGAAGCTCAAGATGTCTTACAATCAAATAAGTATCTAGCTCTCAAATCATTGTCATACTACAAAAACAATATGCTACAATTTATTTTACCAAAAATGAAAACTATAATATATTCAATCAACGTTCTTCGCACCCTTTTTGTGCAATGACAATGACAAAAGGAAGCGAACAAAATGGCTAATAAATCTTGCACTCAGAAGTAGAGAACGTTCGCGGAAGACTTGGCAATGGTCCTGTTAGAAGCCTTAATAATCGATATGTGGTAGAGGCGAGAATTGTGTGTCAGGATAGAAAAGTGTGGCGCTCTATCCTCTCTGCGTGATGGTAAATAAGTAAGTAAGGATAATTTAATAGTATTTGGATGCTAATTTTTTATTAAATTATATCATATCTTATGATAATATTATAAAACGATGATAATGATCCAATCACTGATATCAAATTTTATTCACTCCCCTACCAGTTTCAAGCGTGCTAATTTATTTATATTCTCCACTAAGAAGATTTAAAAATATATTAATAAACGTATTTAAAAATTATGGAACTGAAACATTTTTCCATGGCCCATGTTTTGAATGATTGTCTGTGCGAACTGAGTAATTAAATAATTTAAAATACCGCCCACTTTGGATAAAAATATTCCTAGAAATTAATAAAGTATAGTTAATATTTTGAACTTTGAAATGTGAACTTTGCGCTTTCATGACATATAGGTATTATATAAATCTATGTGAAAAAATAACTAGCCTTAATGACCAATATATAATACTTCATTTTAATTTATTAAAATAATATATAATATAATATATCAAAATAAATAATTTATTTTGATATATTAAAATAGCATTTTATTTTCAACAAAATTTTAAGTTATGATTAAATGTTTTTCATAATATTTTTACACAATGTGCGCGGTAAAGTTTCAACCGAAATATACAAAAAAAAAATGTTTTCGTTTCGTTCATCTAAAATAAATGGAATATTTTTTTAAATTGTGATATATTTAGCTTACCAATGAAATAAACAAAATACATTATTAGGTATCGAATCCCTAAAAATACATTGACGTCACGTGGTGTGTGTTATTAATGTACGTAAGTAAGTACCAATTATTATGGTCCTGGGTTAAATAACTAGTACTTAATTTTTTTTAAAACATTTCATGTATTTTTTGCGAAGTGCTATAAATATTTTGATGAAATTTGAGGAGATATTATGTTTATTTATTTAGTCAGAATTATGCACGGAGAGTTCTCAAGTGGTTACAGGGTAGTCTTTTGATTATCGGGATATATTGGAAATCCAGGATAACCGAAAACCCGGGTAATGAAAATCCCGGAAAATTGAATCCTACATTAATCCGCAAAGTCCAAGGGAAACATGGAAACAATTTGAAATTGATCATTTTAATTTTTTTACTTTTCATTACGTACACACAATTCTGGTCCGCTCTCCAAAGGCGCTTAATTTATGTAAATAAAGACATTCTACTCCGGTATCGGAATTTATATTATTGTTTTTTTTTTCATTTTTCAATTGAATTATCATCGTTAAGTAAATGTTTTATGAAAAATCTCAAACCCTGCAGAATTACTGCGAAAAGAGTTCTAAAACATTGGATATGATCAAACGTTGTATCGTCAGACTATCTTTTTAATCAAACATGAATATGTAGGTACTTACACTAGAAATAACTATATAATAAAATCTTATTAATTTTTAAAAATTCTCCCAAAATACAATTTAAATTTTTAAATCGATGTAATAACTATATTATTACTGTTTGTCAATTTCTGTATAAATGACGTCTTTTTAATCATTCACTTAGTGTAATGCCCATCAACGATTTTCAACATTCAAATATATTATGACGGATTCGAGCTTGTTTTAAATTTATGTTGTACAATTTAGTTGCTGTGCGACACGCACGGATGCGGATGCGCAAAATCATGGACGCAGACGAAGGTATGGCTAGTACGTATATTATATAGGATATATATGTAATTACATATATATTTAAAAAAAGTATTTTGTTATCAATAATGTACTCGTATGTTGTATGTTGTATGCCATCCATTACCTTATAAATAAACATGGTATTATTTAATATAATATTATTTTTAACGCTTCACTTAATATCTTAAAGAACCTCTATATGATAATAATAAGAATATGAGTATTTTTATAAATATAATATATAAATAATTATTTCACCGTTTTTACAACAAAATGCTCAGAATAATGTATGGTTTTAGTTAAGATGAATATAATCTCTAGAGGAAATACACCCTACATAGTTCTACAGCATTATTATTAGCAGTATAGTCCAGACCTAATGCACGCTGCTGATATATAATGTTATTAATAAGATGAAACTCACTTAGGATCAAGTCCGCACACCGAGCCGGAGATCCTGCCCCCGGGTCCGGAGTCGCCAGCCGACCACTTCTTCCACGTTGATATTGTGTTCTAAAACATATTTTGAAATTTTTTTATTAAAAAATATACTAAATATTACGAAAAATCAATAAATTGTAAAATATGGTAAAAAAAAAATGTAACGAATCCTTGCGATCATAATGAATATAATTTAAAACGTATATTATCTGTAAATATATAATTATGTTTACCTCTTACCGTTAAATAATTTATTTATAAATTTGAATATCAAAATGAAAATATTAGTAAACACATTTAACGAATGACACCTCGCGTGCGTTAAACAACATCTCAGCCTATATTTTGATTCTAAAATGTCGTTGCATCATCATGATTCTACCATAATATATCGTAAGACCGTGTTTTAAATCAATATTGTATTTGTACAATTACATACATTGGGTTTGAGATGCTTTCATTCAAATGTGACGTCAAGCAGCGAAGTGTGACATCTCCATTTTTAGACAAAATTAGTTATGAATGTAGTTTTATACATTAATGTTACGATTTCAAAGGCTTAACAGACATTTTATAATCTACAAAACTATATTCATAACTCGTCTTGTCAAAAAACGCACATGCATATTATATTTAAATATTTTTCAGGTAATGAAAAAGAGTGAGAATATATTTAATATATATATATATATATTTATCTAGATTATAAAGCGTTAAAATGTATTTATATGTAGATATGTATACAAATGTTATATATTAACATTTTATTACTGTTCGATAATTTAGAATGAAATATTACATTAATAATCACATTTTTTCTAATTTATAAACTAGATTAATTGCATACGGTATATAACAATATTATTTGATGCCAAATATAATTAATTGTACGTATAAAACATAAAGGGACGCGGTGCCCTTTGGCTACTAGTAAATATGTATATTTTTAGGGTAATGAGTAATGTTCGAATTATATAAAAGCACAGATGATATAAAAATATAATGTTCCATATTATATAAAGGTTACAAATACTCACCGTCATGGTAGGTCTCAGTCCTCTGACCTTTAGTGCGAGCGTGGGCGGAAATAAAATATTATACATGAGTTTTTAATACACATACTAATTCAAATACGATAAAAAATTATTCAGTCTAAAAATTCTGACATGTTTTTGTCATTGTAAACATCCGAATCTCTCATGCTAATTTGTTACTACGACATTATTAAACCAAAAATTGAAGAACTCGGTCTATTTCAGGTTAGTATCGATGAAAACTTATACTGAAACTCAGTTATAGCATTATAAAAAATACATTCTTTATTAAGAGTATGAACGTAATTAGATAAAATTAATAAAACCTTTCGTTTAGTTTTATTGTGCAATATAATGATGCAAGCTGACCGCAATTAAATTGTGTTTTTTTTAGAGGTATAGAAATAATAAAATTAAAAATGAAACACAAAAATCGTGGCCAATGACCATGGTATTGACTTTATTGAAAAGATAATTTTATGCTTATTTAATAATTTTATGTGTTTAAATAAAGCGCAATCTAGAAATCCAATTTTCGACCACTTATGGAGCAGCTGGGACCGTATATCGGAAATAACGCGACGAATGTTGGCTTCCAAGTCGTCTATGGTCTGTAGATTATCTACGTAGATTAGCGACTTTACATATCCTCACAGAAAATAATCCAAAGGTGTTAAATCACACGATCTTGCAAGCCAATTTACAGGTCCATTACGCGAAATTATGTGCTCATAAAATGTTTCCTTCAATAAATTGATTGTGGCGCGCGTTGTGCGGCATGTTGCGCCGTCTTGTTGAAACCACAGATCTTCCACATTAATACCATTCAATTGGAGAATGAAAAAAATAGCAATCAAGGATTTATAACGCTCTCTGTAACGTTCTGGCCGGCATCATTTTTGAAGAAACGACAGCTTCTTCAGTGCGCACTGTATAACGTCTCTGCGGTACGTATTATCAATTAGAGTATGCATGGTACGAAAACGATCCATGTTTATTCGAATTACTTGCTCGGATGGATGATTATGTCGACCGTAAAATAGACCTAGCGCACGGTAAGTTTCGCGAACTAAACCACAGTTTACGAAATAAATTTGCACAATTTGCAAGCGTTGTTCTAGCGTAAGTCTATTCATGGTGAAATGGCAAACCAAACTAAGCACAAATCAGCTGTCAGCTGTCAAATTGGCTGTCGCTGGAAAAAGTGTTGTTAATTCGAAAAACAAATCTTTAAAAAAACACCCTTTATAAATCAAAGTTTTACTACCCACGGAGCTGAAGTAGTTGAGAAAGCTACACAATACGAGTATACGGCTACCAGTAGAAATCGTTTAACGCGAAACTACGGGGAACCAAAATATTTTTCCATGTTAAACGAATTTCAGGTTAAGAATAATGACGGATGTCGACCTAGTCAATAGAATTTAAGTCGTAAAGTCACAAACAGTAGGAATTTCGGTGACGATGTAATGTTTAAAATGATAAGAGTGGTGTGCGGCATTCTTGATTATTATCAGTTGTCAGCCTACCCAGAAAATTGAGTCAAGGTTTATTATTTTATTATTCTAAAAAGTGAAGTATTTTCTTGTTAAACGTACTCTTGTTACATGTTAAAAGAAAACAATTTTGTACGGACCAAATATTATGTATTATGCATTGCTGGACAATGAACGAAGGTTTAAAACGATTTGATTAATATTTCATACACGTGTGAAATTTTGTTCCTGTAAATAAATATACAACGTATGACTTAGCACGATCAACACTACTTCTGTACCGCCCTTTACGTGAATTTCTCGAGTAAAGGTTCATCCGTGTAACGAATCCTTAACGAAAAACAATACGGCGTCCATAATATAAACTTTTAATTATTTTTGCCCTGTTATCTAACTGATAACAGGGATTATATTAACATATAATAGTTTACGGGGGTAGTATTATGATCAGGGCTGGAACAATGGGTGGGCAAGTCCGAATTGATGCGCAGAATCCTTATTATCAATATTATAATGCGTTTCCCCGTATGACTTTCTGGACGTCTTGGATCTATTGGATGTATTGGATCCAGAAAGAAGCCGTAGTGTCATTATGGCTATATACAGTGGCGTGCAGTACGTATAGATTTTATCAATGATATTATACAATCATATACAATATATGTAATGCAATATATATACTTTTGTTTAACCATCGAATTTAGACAAAATAGGTGCGTCGTGTATACGACACTACCATGTATTTATTAATAATTTTAGATTACTATTAATAGTGTTTTTAATAATTTAATAAAGTTTTAATGTAAAATAATACCTTCTTATCCATATAAAAAATGTATGGACGTTTTTAAGAACACTTTCTATGACTGAACATGATTAATTTATTATTTGAAAATCCTTCACGTAATAACTAAAGGAAATAATTATTTATATTAAAGGTTAACGAAGGAAATAGTTCTGCCAATTGTATTTTGTTTTTCCCAAATTTAAAGAACAATCATGAAATCAACATGTTAAAAACAGTAAGATAGTAAAATTTGCGAATTAGTAAAAGAGGAAGTAGACACTTCAATGATTTCCACGCAGTTGTAACCCTTTCTAATGTTATTCTGTTAAAAACAGCATAGGTAACGACTCCATACAAAAGAATCAACCGAAAAGAATTTTCAATTGAGTAAATAGCCATTTATATGACTTGAGTAATTCACTAGCTTAAAGACCGAACAGAGTAATCTGAATAGCTCGATGCGGCGAATACAAAAGAGCACCATGGGTACAGCGGTGAGTTGTCGTGGTAGTTTTTAGAACTAATCAATTAAAGTCTCTACTGGTACACAGATGGCGCTAATTGTAAAATAATGTTATCGTTTATGTTAATCCAATTATTTAATTTATATTCGTTTCTCAGAATTTTTAGTAATGCACAGCTCTTTTACTTGTATGCACTGCACGCCCCTGGCTATATAGTGCTTGATTAAATGGGCAGGTCTATGGAAATATAACTTATCCATGGTAAGTAAGGGAGCAATCTTACTTGCCATAGAAATTGTCTATCCGCGATTCTTATGTCATCTAGATGTAATTTTTGTTCGTTTTGACAGCTAACTTACAAATATTTTAATTACATCGACATTTTATTTACGTGTGGTTTGTTCTGGGGAAAGCTCTATCATTGAAATATAGATTCTATGAAACCCTGATCGTGCATCGGTCACCAATGGCCCCGTAGCGGCTAAAATAGCCGCCCGCGGGGACTAGTGCTTCGTTGAATGTGTAAAAAAAATACAACCTTCTTGCGCCGTGAACTAGTAACAGTGTCCTAATTGTAACCACTAGTTAACAATGTTCATCGAAAAAAAAACTGATCAAAGAATTGTATTATACTATAAGGGTCGCATGTTTTAACTGCCACGGGGGTTAAAACACCTAGTTCCACCCCTGTGTATTATCAAGGTTCCACAGATTAAACTACCCCCCTCAGCACTAGCGTGTGCCTATATGTTAACCTTTATATGTGGTACGTTATGTGTCGATCTTCTAGGAATCCTTTTGACCTTCGCCGAATCCCTTCCGAGAAGGACCAAATGATTTCAATTGAGTAATATATTCAAATGACGCGAAATATTATATTTCGTCAGCTCTATTTCATCTTTCAAACAAATTATAACACATAAATTAGTGAAAAAATTCAATATTTATAAAATTATTTAATTTAATTAAAGTATTTTTAAGTGAAATCAGCTGATCACAGCTGACTGTGATTTCATACCAAATCATTCGTTCAATATCAAATGAGAAAAACTCATATCTGAACACGGAGTGAAAAGTAACGGAATAGTTGTTACTATTATTTAGAAATCAAAAGACATAGTTTACTTCAGAAACTGTTTATTGCAAAAAATAATCCAATATCAAATTTCAACAAATCTTATAAAGAAACACAAAGGAGACGCTGAAATATCATAAGAAACGGAAACAATATCATATTCAATGTGAATATGAAAGATTTGTATTGTTTCGACGATTCTCACAGCAAAATATCATTTCTATCACTTTATGAAAACATTTATTACAGATCAAACTCTGAGAAATGTCCATAACTGATTATTTGACATTTGACGAGCATTTATGAAAAAATTGTCACAAGTATAGTAACATTATTCCACGAACTTTTCTAATCTACTAAATAAAACCGTTCATTTGGCCTTCATCCTCAGTCCGTCGGTAATGAAACTTGTACATAAAAATCTGTAATTTCTGAAAGATACAGTGAGTGTACAAAAACTTTAATTAAACAACAAAATTCATGTCGCATTTCTAAATACATGTAACAGTTATTCATACTAATTAGAAATTTTGATTTGCGGCACTATTCACATTACTAGAGTTATATTTATAATAAGTCTGCAGTTGTTCCCATTTTATCAAGCCATATTTGATCGTACAGACGGCCCCTGAACGCATTTTGCTAATATATGGGTGTAAAACTAGACTCATCAGTAGCAAAAACACGCCGGTACCGACCAATTAACGGGTGCCAATATAATGAGCCCGTACCGTTCGGGAACCCGGGCCCTAAACGTGCCACTTCTCTCAAGGTCATCTTCCCGACTAGATCACTAGCAAACGCTTCTCGTTGTAGACCTTTTACTGCATATCAATCAAGGAGGTGGCCGAAAAATATATAAAAATTGAAAAACAAAACCCGAAATTACAAAACGATAATAGCGTGTAATAAAAATAATCCAGATATAAACAATCCAAGAAAGCAAATCCAATGAATAACATTATAGTTATTTACAATAAAGCAGTAATTTGTAGTCAACACAGTAGTAGTAATAGTGTACAGAACGTCTTGTGCATGTTTCAAAATGCCGGCCTAACAAAATACGGCCCTTAACGTGTGCGGCACGCGGACGGCCGATTTAGGGGGCAACCAATTTTATGGGGATGGTTTTACACAAATTGAAAACAACATCTTTACTTATGTTACTAGGGCGGAAAAAATCAATCTTGCCAGAGGCGGCAAAAAGTCTAGCGCCGACGCTATACACCCGTAACCGCTCAATATATCTCAGGCACATATCTCATAATTTTTAATAACCCATAATTTATCTTCCATTACACCAACACACATTCTTTCCCCAAAATACCATATATTTATAAATGAAATATTTATGTGTTAACAAATAAAAAAAAAACTGATTTTATGCGTAACATAAAGACTCCAAATTAATGTTCGCACTACAAATAACACTTGAATATAGCAAATATAAGTTAAAGATCTTTCTTTAACTTGGTCAGATATGAAACAAAAAAGCTTTTCAGAAAATTATATCATTCAGTTTTTATAAAAGCATCGAGCTATGGAACTTAAAATTCAACAGCAATTTGGTGTAAGTAGCAATATTTTACTCAGTAAACTAAAATGTTTGGGTATTCTGTGTACTGGGGGGGTGTGTGTTTTGAGTGTACGGTGAATTCCTTAGATTATAGGCTTACTTAGCAGGTTGTAAGATGTTGCAATTTTGGGAAGATAATCCACTTTTAAAATATGCTATATCCTAGATTTTTACCTCTTGGATTTTAACTTTTTAAGCTATACATAAACAAGAGCTTTATAAAATATGATAAGATCAAGGGTTTATAAAAATCGAATATATATATACAAATAAATCAAACGTTAATAAATACTGTATATGAAGATAATTATTTTTTATTAATATACAGTTTTACGAGTATGTCTGTTTTATCAAAGGCTCTGCGTGTAAAATGTGTCGCGAAATTGTGTTAAAAATATAACATTAGAAATTCGATGTTAGAAAATTGATAGGAGGTTCGCAGATGGAATTAATATTTAATAACGTTGTTATGTACGGGTATTTATTATCTTTATACCAACACAAAAACGAGGAAGATATATCGACCCCTCTTACGTAAAGTATTATAAATAAAAAATGTAATTTTGAATCATTCTAGTATTTTCCACGAATTTTGATACATTTTTAAATGGTTGTATTTTTTTTAATATTGTGTTTATTATAGCTTTATAGATAGATTATAGATTACTAATATACCATCATCATAGAATATATATATATATTTTAAATCTGCCATGTAAATAAGTATCAAATATATGCGAAATACTAGAATGATTAAAAATCATTTCAAAATTTTTATTTTTTTATTTTTTACTTACGATACTTTACGTAGGAGGGGTCGATATCTGAAAAATATAAATATATGCAGGGGTGGTATGATACACGTGTCTGAGACATCTAAGGTATTTTTTTCATAAATATTAAATAATAAATATATATTAAGAAACCAGGAGGAAAAATAATATTTGCACTATGTACACAAAATAAGTTTAAAAAGATATAATAAGTTTTACAGTTTATTTGTATATATTAATCTAGTTAATATTCAAGTTAAGTCAATATTAATTCTCTTGTATGTCATCGTAAGTTATTGTACAATTTTTAAATACATTTATTTATTTTATATTATATGTGTGTCTGTCATGTGTTGCTGCACCTGAAGAAAGTTTAATATCTATTTTATTTTATGATATATGTAATATTTATTTACCTAACACCAGTTTTTTATGCTTTTCACTATGTTCAATTTAGAAATTCTGTTAATATATCAAATTCAGCCGAATTTTCTTCTTCATCTTCTTCTATTGTTGTATTCAACAGTATGCCCGACGGGTAATATTAATTTTTAACACGAAAAACGAAATAAATAAAAAAATTATGATTAAGAAAAGCATTTCTTCGTCTTGAAAACAGTGCCGTGAAATAACAAAATAGACATATGTACATAATGTGATAAATTTACACAACTCACGCACCTACAAGTAGAGTTCCAATGGCTAGTCCCAATGAATTGAAATGTCCCAAGAAGATGAAACTATATATTAAAACTTGGATTCGTAATATGGGTAGAGCCAGTATTGGTGCACTCACCCAAACATATTGACTCATACCTATATTAATTATTGCTACAAAGGGATCCAAAAATTAAGTCCATTTTAAAATTATTCTTCATATACACCTTTTATATAGTAATAAATGTAATTCTATCTACTTGTAAATCTAATTAATTGAACAATTGCTTGTAAACTATGCCCGTCTCGACACAGAATTTCTCTAGTGAAACGGGCACAGTCCAAACTGATTTGTACATAGTATTATATAGTTACTAATAATAAATAAATAATAATAAACAGTGGCAGAGAACTCCCGTTTTCTTTTAGGCACGGTAATATAAATAAGTAAGGATTGAATGTTATTAAAATAGTGGCATGATTCTTTGCTGATTGAATTTTCTTGCGTATTCCTACATTTTATTTTCCGCGAGATTTCAAAGAAGTCTTTTAAGGACCTTTAAGAGTGATATTATTTTCCTGAAAAATTCCGGTTTCTGGTCCTTTCATTTGGATTTGTGAAACCCGCATTTTTCCATCTTTCATTTCACTTTATTTGCAATTTATTCGGTTTTTTTTCAGTACATTCATATAGCCTGCGAGCCATGTACAAGTATTATATGAAGTATCTACTTATATGTATTTTTAAACAAATATTTGATTGTTTGAATATATGGTAAATTAATATTACTATCTATATTGTATTACTCGACAGTTGTAATAAGTATTTCTTATAACTTTACAACGACTTGTTTGTCCATTACGGTAAACATAATTAAGAAAATATTTATTTTGCGATTAGACTATTAATAAAGGTAACTCTGAATTAACAATGTTTTGATATGACTGTATTTTCGCTCTGATGAAATACAAATTTTGAAAAACGACCGTACGATCTAACAGATTAAAAAAAATATTAAGGAGAACACATTCTTATTGTGAAGTTGTAATTATTCAGAGCAGACGGTCTGTGATATTTTAAATATTAATTAAATGTATTAATTAGAAATATATACATACAAAATCAATTTTATTTAAAAATATTATTGTTGCTACCGGGATTCGAACCTGGATCTTTTTCAACTGTGTTCGTATAGCATTATCTGATAATGCACGTTCTGCGGATTGGAAGAGATCCAGGTTCAAATCCTGGTAACAACAACAATATTTTTCGATATAATTGATTTTATAAGTATATCTTTCTAATTCATACATTTAATTTGTGATTAAAAAAATATTTATTTATATAAATGTAATATCTACATTAATCAATAGTTCGATACACCTTTTTAGTGACGTGCAAAACAAATCAATTTTTGATATAATACAAATTAATTAAGTAGTGATAATATTATTAAAATAATATTTTAATCAGATAAACATTTCATTTCATTATAAAAACATGGTAAAATGTTACGTATACTGTGAAAAAAATCATAACACTCTAAAGTCTAAAACATTTAATTTTAATGCAAAGCATAACATTTAAAAATGAATGTGTACAAGGATAATAAATATAACGGCTAAAATAAATATATAATAAGCTAGGAATGTCAGGAGAATAAGAAAAATGTGTAATCAAAAGACCAACATTTTTTAAAAACATTACAATACAAAATATCATTCGCGCAGGTACAGAAAAAAAAAAGATTTTTAGAAATATTTAAACAGTTTATACTGTGCATTTAATTTTGCTAATTTCAAAAGTATTATCCAATTTCATTTAGAATTATGTATCATATTCACTATTTACTAGTTTGGTCGCGAAAACAGTGATAGAGCCGTGTGAAATACGATACAAGCAGGCAGCTAATGGATACACTAGCGATGGGTTCATACTGCACGAAGTACTTCAATGAAGTAATTCTTTATACTCAGTTCGCACATATTAAATTATGCTGACGCTTCAATAGATCAATACTTCACACTATATTCCCACACACTAGCAAATAACTCACGTGCTTGCAATGCACACAATTAACTGCGAACTGTGTATGTATAGAGACGAAAGAGTTTGCCGCTCACTTCATGTAGTTCATTAAAGTATGTGCTTCGCAAAGTATCACACTGCACACTTATATCATGCATACTTTATTATTACACATTCTTCGCACTTCAGACACTTCATTGAAGTATAGTTCAATAACGGTTTAAATAACGACATAACCACACTTCATTGAACTATATGAAGTGTGAAGCGATTTAGACCTGCATCGGGAGTGGGCCAACCAGCGGTACCAACATTCTTCGAATGAAGCGTTCATTTTGAACGCTTCAAGTTGGTGAACGCGCATTTCGTGAAGCGTTTTGAACGTTAAGCCGCTTCGGCGCAGTTGGACGTGTTCAATATTTAACACCAATAAAAAATTAAAAATGTAACAATTACTTTCGCAAAAAAACCAACAGAATTCCTTATTACGTTCGAAGCGGAAAAAAAGTAATAAAACTGGTTACAAAATAGACAATAACTTTATGGTTCTACTGAGAGCAAAAAACGCAACTAGATAAAGAACATGTTGCGCAACAGCCAGACAAAAAATACTGCTAGTTTTTTCTCTCCTAAAATTGAGTGATGGTCCAACACAGTTTTCCACCGAGAATTACAAACACACAACTGTCTAAAAACAGTTTTATTTATTTATTTATTGGTTACACATTTTACCCGATTAAATAGATCCTTTCGGGTTATGTCTTGAATATGCGATGTGTTGGAAGTTTTTTGAAAGGTTTATACCTAATTAAATCGGCCAAATCCCTGTTTCAAATCGAGACAAGGAGAATATACACGTAATGTTTAAGAAAAAAATGTATCCACTCATACAAAATTCATATATAAATATAGTACGGATGGAAATTGAAAATCATTTTATAATTTATAACACCTTGTTCAAAGTAACAAAACTGATAACCGCTTCGTATATAAAAAATATAATTCATGTTAATTAATATTGTGATGCTAGTTTAAGAATCTTGTTTTGTAGAAAATTTAACATTTCTACTGAAAAAAAATGTCGAAAATAAAAATAACAGATCAACTATCCAAATTAAAATCTGTATCGGTACTAATCGGTAATTACTCAATGAGTTATCGGTACCGATCGGTACTTAATCCGTGTCAATTGGTAAATACTCAATGATTTAACAGCACCAATAGGTATTTACCTAATGTGTTATCGGTCCCAATCGTAAATATACGTTAATACATTCACGTTAAAATGTGCCAAACCGTAAAATATTTATAGGAATGATTTACTTTTTTCTATCTAAAACTACATATTGATTTAAATATAGTTATCCAAAAATTTTTTAACTATGTAAGTAATTAATGTATCTATTTGCGATTTTTACATTTATGTATATATGAATTATATTTATATATAAAGCATTAAGATCTGACATGATACAGAATATTGCTCAGTATATCATGGATAAATTTCGTTAACAACAGCACAGCTATAGAAAACTATAATATATATTGTTAAGCGCTCTAAAACTGAATATTTTGGACATATAATTCATGGACCTAAATGTCGCCTCTTACAAATAAATATTCGAAAGAAAATAGAAATAAAATTAAGATTGAATAGAAAGAAATTGTCCTGGTTGCGAAACATCCGGAGGTGGACAAATTTACGAGTCTGTTACTGGTTGCCAAGGATAGATATTAGTTTGGACTAATGGTGGATGCTGTATGTGGTCCAGCAACTTGATAGAAGCTTACGCTTGAACACGGAGAACGGCATCAGAAGAAGAAGGTGCGTATATTATACGAATACACATATAGGAATATCTATGCGACGTTATGAAAAAAAAAATATATATATATATATCAAAATGTGTCTGAAAAATCAGAAGGATGTGCTGTAGCGTGAGTGAATGAGTACCCCAATAACCACCGATTCACTCACATGCTCGTTTGTTTATGAATCACGACGTGTATGTGGCCAGACCAGAGCAGGTTGGAGACGAGAAAGACTATTTACAGTTGACAGGAGTTTATTGAGCACAGTATATGCACGGTATATGGAGAAATGAGACGGAACAATAGAGTTACGCGCAAATAGTTAACGGAGTTTGTAATCAGAAAGACGGCAATGAATATAGTGGTGCTCAGGACCTGGTTCCCGGGCGGCTGCCGGCGCATGCTATTGTCGTCGGTACCGGGCGTGTTTTTGAGACTGTTAGGAGCTCTGTTTTATGCCCAGGTAACTGCTGGATATATTCAGAGGTCGTCGGCGGTGTTAATGCTTGTGGAGTCGTTATCGTCTATAAATATCGTTGTTAGGTAAATATATACATTTTATTATTCTCTCTCTCTCTCTCTCTCAGTCGATGTGCTCATGACTGAGCGTCGTGGTCCTCTATTCTGCTTCCACAGCGCGAACTGTTACTTTACAATCTTGGGCTTTGTTTAGTGCGACGTGTAGCGAGGCTTCGGTCGTACCTCGGTCTTCTGGGCTGTCCATCTTATTGGTGACCGACCTCTCCTCATCCTCTCTTGTACGTCCCCCGTGATCGCCAATTTCTCCATCTCTTCTAATAACATGCCCAATGAATGGAAGAATTCTTTTTCCGCATGTTGTAGAGAGTCATTGCTTAGTTCGGAATTCCTGAAGAGTTTTTAATAATAAAGCATAATTTAATGAGAGTATTTGAGTAAGGGATGAAGGTTAGCACTGCAAGAACGAAGGTGGTAGGAAAAAGAGATAGTAGGAGTAGAATCCAAGGGGTGCAGCTAAAGCAAGTCGACAAATTCAAATATCTAGGAATGGAATTTTTTAGCTACGAGAGAAGAAGTTGAAATAGGCCTTCTAGTGGTGTTCTACGTTTCTTTTATAGTACGGTAATAAAAAACTGACTGTTTTCAAAGTTATGCATAAACCAATTTTAATATGGAGAGAACAATATCATGAATCCAGGCTGCAGAAATGAATTATTTTAGGGGAGAAACAGGGGTATCATTATTGGATCGAGTGAGAAATTTGTTACAACATTTACGAAATCCTCACTAAGAAAATATCGACAGAATATGATGTTTAGTGCGATGAAATGCCAGTAAACATAAGAAAAGATGAGAAACTATATAGAAGAAACTAAGCAAAATGTGAAAGATACGTTGTAGTAAAAAGGAACGATTTGATCTTGTTTATATTAAAGCATATATAAAATTACTATATTAAGAATGAATAAATAAAATCAAATAAAATTATGAAATAACAATATTTCAGATCAAATGAGTACACACCTAACTGCAATTTCTGTAGATGGTTTATATGTATTATGAAACATAAGACTGTTGTCTTTTGAAATTTCTCGTAAATATATTTATTTCGGGTGCATAATAAACGAGACCTAACCTTTTTTTTGTCTATAGTCTAACAATGCTTAAAAACGCTGAAGTTTGATATAAAATATGTTCTTAGATATTCAACGCAACATTTTTGTGAACGATTATCCTTCACACTTCACACGTGCACATTTTTTTCCATTTGCCGTAATTGTGCACACTATTGAGAAATACGGTTTCTAGTATTTCTTACTTTGTTTCATCATTTACTAAGAATAACTTTAGATTCAATCGTGTTCTGTTTTGAAACATGGAATTGGAGTAAAAAAATAGTACCTTTTCTTGCGTCAACCTTGGAACTCTTCACTCTTGCAATCTAAGGTAGGTAAGTACATTTTTCAGGTATTAATATGAATTATTTTACGGTACATTGCGTATTGTTACATAATATAATTATATTAAGTAACATTCGATTGCTTTAACAATTATTGCATGTAATTGAATAAAAGTGATAAATAAATTCGCCCCTTCCCCGGAACACAGCGAATAGCTCTGAGATTAAGCGAGCCTCTTGTTAACGTATGGACAACCCACCGCTACTAATACTTATAGACAAAAATCAGCTAAGGTGACTTGGACATGTCTTGCGAATACCGTAAAAACCACTAACAAGATGTACCCTTTTTAGCAACTCCGGAGGGAAGGTGGCCTAGGGGGGTTAAGATAAACAACAGCAGATTAGTGATGAGAAAAAATTCTACTCTTGACTCACTGGTGTGATTGTAATTGATATTCGATAATATCGGTGATTGGAAACTGTGACTGTGATCACAGTTTCATTACTAATACGCGTGCGCCGCGCGATATCACAATACACGAAATAAATTTAAAAAAAACATAATTTTGAGCGTATTTACTTATATTATTCAAACTTCATTCACGTAAAAACGTATTCTAGCATGTATAATTAATATATATCTTATTTAATATCGTCAAAAAGAGAATAAAAACCCTTAAAAAATGTGAGTTTATTTCTCGGGTTAAATTCTCAGCATTTCGGGTCAAATGCGTAAAACATTGTGGCAGAATTTACTAAATGTGTGCTTATCACGAATTATAACGTCATTCCTTCATGAATATTTTCATTTCATTTGCACGTGCGCCGAATCATAAATCAATAAATAAAATAAAAAAATGAATCACGAATCACGATATTCCCAGATATTCAATCACCGATTGTGAGTGTGACTCAAAAATATCAGTGATTGACTCACGGTTCGTGATTTTGAGCTCATCATTACAGCAGATGCTGTATGAAGACAGGTTGGATCTTGATGGGTCAACAAGTACCGAAGCAAGAGGAATATGTAAGTGCCTCGATGCGATTTTGGACCCCCGATGCTCCAAGAATAAGGGGACGACGATGATGATGATGATATATACAGAGAGAATATAAAATAAATTTCCTTTGTAATTTCAGCAATAAGATTTTTTTGTCAATTTTCGTAAGAAATATATTATTTTATCATCATCTTTTTGAAACGATAGCGCGATGCTTCAGTCAATTTATTTCACGAAATATAAATCATATTAACGAACAATGAACGAATACACACACGGTAGAAAAATGAATTATTTATGTTTTATGCTTCATAAATTTTACAAAAGTCTATCGTAGAGTTAACGTCGCTTTTATTAAGCAAACACCACGTGATAAATCTACAGTCATACTGTTATTTGCCAAATAAAACAATTGCAAATAATTGAATTGTACCGAGTGCGGCTCAATTATTTTTAAAACATTCACCATAACAGTGATCATAAATACATACTGTATTAATTTTCCCATAGATTGGTTTATTTATTCTTTCATTTGAAGTGGGGATAATTAATCGATAATAAAAATACTTTTTTCTCGTTAATTACAAATCAATAAAGAGCAATATCAATTCGCTTATTATGCTAACTCATCGGTAAATATACGTAAACACATAAATGACGGATTGGATGGACTATGTGACATAAATGAAAAATATAGTTCTTCAACACGACAAAATAATTTTAAAAATCTAAATCTAAACACGATCTAAATTTCAAACCCTAGAAAAAAATTATATAATTACTTGGTGAAAGTTCGTCAACAATGACAAGAAAAAAATCACATTTTCAAATTTACACCAAAAAGTTCGTACGAGTTTTTTTTTCTCACGATGCTCGTTTTGAACAAAATAATTATATATACGATTATAGAATTATTTTGTTCTAAACGTGCGTGCATGTATATGGTTTAGGTTATTAAAAGTGTGACTGACGTACAGACGCCGAGAACGATTTTAACGTTGTTAATCGCAATGGATATAAAATATTGTTAGACATTTTAAAGAGAGTAATTAAAATAATCAAAAAGTTACTCACTTACAATTACGCCGTTTCTCCGCGGGAATAGGCAGAGAGGGTAGAGTGCCACACTCTTCTGTTCTGACACGCAATTCTCGTCTCATCCACATTCATACACCTTCTCATACAAGCTCGCCGATTATTATGGCTTCTAATAGGACCATCCTCCAGTATCTGGTTTACCTGGTCGTACCACATCTTCCGCGGGCATCCTCTATTTCTGGTGCCATCAACACTCGCGTCATATATCTTTCTTACCATTCTCTCCTCATTCATTCGTTCCATATGACCAAACCAACTAAGTGATCCTTTCTTAATCTTACGTAGATCAGCTCTACATTCTTTCATTATTTCTTCATTCTTTACTTTGACATAAATTGATCTGCCACATATACACCTAAGTGATCTCATTTCCACTACATTCTGTCTACTTTCGTTTCTCTTCTGCCAGCTTCAGGCCAAAGATACCGTCGAAATATTAAATATTATTTGATATTATTTCGCCAACAAATGATTATTTTTGAATTCACGTTATTTGGTAAACACCCTCTACACGTACGTTAAAGATTGGATTAATTTACGGATTGTTTTTTAGATACCAACCCATACATGTCATGTTACTTACGGTTATTTACGCTTCTAGATTCAAGAATACCGGGTGGCGCAGAAATACGACAGCTAGAAAATCGTTTGAGTTCTGAGCATGTTTTCGGTTCATTTATTTTATAAGGTAGTGCGAAGTTTTCCTCGTGAGAAATGTGATGTTATATAATAATACATTTTGTGAGCACCCACTGCCAAATTAGACAATTAATTTACTATTAAAATACCAACGACCGTCAAAATGTAATTTAAAATACAATGTCATACTTTAACTAGACACGGTTAACCTCTAATCGACCTCTAATCTTCAGACTCATCTTCAGATATCTCAATTAAATCCTTGGCTCCGCCAGACGAGGGCAAACCCTTCCACCACCCGAGGGTGGAATTTCTCTGGACCGGCGAAAACATAAATTATTTTTTTTTGTTTAGTTAGAGGCAATTTGTCATTATAAACTTTTAGAGAGTTGGGGCTGACCCCTATCACAAATTTTAATATACACAGATGGCTCTCTGTAGAAAATATGTAAAGCTAAATTGTGGTAAAATATAAATATACACATGATATCCTTCCTAGATTCTGCCGGTATTATAATAGTCCGTTAGTATGTCTGTATTAACGATATCTTTATAATATTTAGTGAGATTGCAAAGATACAAAAAAATGTGTAATTTATGAAGATGAACCTCTATGTTATTGTTTTAATCAAAAATTCATCGAAAATAAACATAACAATAAAATAATAAGAAAAATCCTTTATTTAAAACGCCTATTTATTGATACATCAACATGTTTCGATACCTATGGTATCTTTTTCAAAAAACAATGTATACCAAAATTAAAAATACAAACATATATAAAAACAAAACGATAAAAGTATAAATAAAATGAACTACTGTGAAAACAAATTTAAAAAGTGACTATTTGTAAAAAAGATTTGATTTTTTACAATATTTAATTTGCTATTAATATTTTTTATTATTTCTAAAATTACAAATTTATCTAACTGTAAACCCCTAATATTTGTATGTAAAATTTTTATATCCTTGTTAATATCGGAAGAATGGTTTGTTTCCAAAAGTTGATTAGCGAATTCAAAATAGTTGTAGTGATTTATTTATTGTTGCACAGTTATCGAAACAATGTATCAATAAATAGTGGTTTTAAACAAAGTGTTTTTTTTTTTAAAAATTATTTATATATGTTGCCACAAAGAAATTTTGCAAATATTGAAGAAATAAAAATAAAACTTTTAATATTCACAGAAGGCATTGAATTGACGTGCGCCGTTTGCAAGTGCGCGGACAACGGTAGTGACAGCTGTCATTATCACTCGGCAATGTTACTCAGAATGGGATATTTTCTTTGTTTATATTATGTAGTAATATTCTTGTAATAATCTACGACAAACAGACAAGTAAGTAAATAACCAGCCTATCATCACATCGTTTGCAGTAGGGTAGGCAGTGATGATAAACCGCCACTCTCGTATATTAAAAAATGAATAGCTAATTAACCAATGAGAAATTTTATTTGAATAAAAACACCTAATCGCGCGTTCATCTGAACACTTCGTGATGGTTTCATCGTTGTGCAGGTTCATATATTAATTCATTTACGCGAATTCTGACAAACCGTAGCCATCGCCTCGTAAGCTTCCTATGTTTAATTAATACGCAAATGTACTCAGTGTAATATGCTTTATATAATCCTTTCAAATAATCCATGGAGTAAACAGGGCTAGGCCAAGTTGCGCAACTTCTAACTTAATGAAAATAATACATAACAATAATAATCGATCTGGATCTCCAAAAAGCTATGTCACGTTTTGGAAAATTTATCGTTTACCTTGTAATCGATATTATTATATTTACTGTTTCCGAAATAAAATTGTAGAACTCCATAATCACATATGTGAAAATAAATAGTTTTATTGTTTTTTGATTTTACACGTTTCATTTACTTGATACGCTTTTCGTCTTGTAAGGGCATTATCAATCTAGCAATTTTACTCAACATTATATATTGTATTTATTTGCCTTTTGTGTGTTATTACTGTATATTTGTATTATTATTATGTGCTTTGAATATTTTACACAATAAAGATTTTCAAATGGGGTCCTAGGTGTAATGAGGGATGTTTTGGTTGGCGGCCGTGCGTCGTTGCTCGGACGCTTATGCGCCGAGCTGCGTTTAACGGTCGCCCGTTTAGCATTAAAAAATGCCAACCTGGCGGTATTTGAGTAGGACCAATATGGAGTTTTTGCTTATAAAACGGTCCTGGGTTGGTGGTGGGTCCCCTCATTAGTAGCATATCTACTGATCATTGTCGTGGGAGTGGATTACCAGAAGGTTAAAAATTTGGCGGTAAACTCGGCACACAGTTTGACAAACATTGCTTTACTTAAACAGATACGAGTCTATCATGAATTTTTCGAACGATTAACAAATATTTTCGTATATCGGAAACTGCAAAGGTAGGTTCCTAAAAAAATGCTATGTTAATGTTTCACCACAATTCAATCGTTTTGAGTGTTTTCAACCATACGATGACGAAGAAGACTCAATATAAAAAAAATCATATAAACATTATTAAATTTGAGTACCTCACAACTAAGAAAGAATCATAAAATAGCAATCAAAAATACGAATAACTTTGTTTTATTAACCACTTAAATAATTAAATACATCCACCGGTTTCGAAAAATATCATTTTCTTTTTCAGGATTGTTATCAACAAACCAAAAACATATAAATAAAATAATCTATTTTTAAAACAATAATTATTTAAAAATAAATTTAGTACTCAACTTAAATTGTTACTTAATACAAAATTATTAGAATAATTTTTAGGAAATTTTTTTTAGAATGGGACTTGTGGTTAAATATAATTGATTGTTTATAATATTTTGGTTAGTTTTACATGCTTTATTTATTTCTAATGATTCTAAATTATTTCATTTTTGTTTTGACCAATATTGTTTAAGCAGAAAATATATTTTAATATAATCTCAATAAGAAATCATCGGCGGAATTTATACGAAAAAAACGAGCATCGTACAAGAGGAAGGGATAAACTGAGACTGCTATTCAGGAAGAAGGCCAAATCTCAGAAATCGATGGTGTATATAGTGCAATGAAGATTTTTAATGAAATGCCGGAAAACATAAGAATGGAGGAGAAATTGAATAGATTTAAAGTGAAACCGAGCAGTTATGTAAAAGATAAGTTTTAGTAAAAAAAATTACTTTACTCTTGTTTATATTAGAGCATATATAGAAGTTCCTATGTATGCACAATGTTAAGACAATCCTAATTTTTTATCAAAAGTATGATCATTTTCTAAAAAATGATTGAAAAATTCTGAAAAACCATTATTATTTAAACATCTTAAATGCTCTTAAGCCTATTTTACCAATACAGTAAAAATAAATATATAAAATAATATTTTTCAAAACCGGCAGATGTGTTTAATTAATTAAGTAGTTAATAAAACAAAGTTTGCAATCTAAAGAATGGATTTTAACCACAGAGTTGATTTTGTAGATATAAAAAAAAAATTGAGATTAGCGATGGTTATACCGAAAGAGCAATACTACCGTTATAATTCCTTGGAAACGAGATAGTCGGCAACGTGACTTCTCCTTTGATAGCAACATGACTTCTCCTTTTGCACCGCACGGCTCATGGTTGTGACGCAAGTAAGCCAAATCCTTAAACAGAGGAATTAGTAGCAACTTCCGCGCGTGCGCACACCTCACAGGAGATTCACTTCAGCTTAACCATGTCGTGTGCGCGATATTTTCTGTCACCTTACAAATTGTACATCTTCAAAAAACATCGAAACATGCATTATTACTTGCAGCACCTTGACTAAAGGAGAACGATCTGAACATCATGCAATAGAAAATGTTTTGACATTTAAAAGTGCGACAGCAAATAGACAATAAGTAGTGTTATATCAGGTGTCGCTATTTATGATAATAGTGTTGGTTTCTAAGACAAATAAAATTCTTTAGTAGTACATATGTATACTATTCATTATCTGACATTTAATTATCACACAGCATTAACTGTTGGTTATATCTAGATTGGATGACAACCGCTTGTTATTATGATAAATAATTAGAATTGGTTGAATCTTTTGCACAAGATGTCTGTTTAGTATCGAATTGTCTCTTGATGATGGCATTACTATTGATCAGTGACTAGATTTTATTTAAGTTAATTTTTATAAACTCACTACTCAGTATGTTCCGCATGTTCTGAGATAATAAATATATTACATAATAATAATTTTATTTATTTGTGATGTTTATTTAATCATTCAGATAACAAATTGAGATTGGAATTATATTAACCTAAATTGACTAAGAATGGGAATACTACTTCTATAATTATTTGTCCGTTTGACGAACGTCAGTGTGATCGTGCTGGCGATCATTATTTGATTTGCAACAGTTAACAGCAGCCGGTATGTTCTCCATCTCCGTCTTCCAGGGCCTCTTTGCCTTGAATGTTGACATCCAGGACTTGATATGTCGCATGATATGACCAAGATATTATATTTTTCGGGCTTTTATTGATTCGATGATTGATTGGAACTACAGTTTTATCATATCGCATACCTAGATCAAAACTAAGACAACTCAAAAAGTCATTTTTCAGTAGATAAAAAATTAAAACATTTTTCTCAATTTTTTGTTACTAAAGCTATGAAACTAAAAAACATTTTAGATCATAAATGTATCCTAAAATGACACTGAAAAAGGACTGGGGCTACGTTAGATGCGCATATGACAGAGTATCCAA
Source organism: Eubasilissa splendida (assembly GCA_031772225.1). Classification (NCBI taxonomy): domain Eukaryota; kingdom Metazoa; phylum Arthropoda; class Insecta; order Trichoptera; family Phryganeidae; genus Eubasilissa; species Eubasilissa splendida. The sequence goes on along the minus strand of CM062858.1, from coordinate 24,313,302 downwards.
ATACAATAATAACACAAATATCTTGTTTTTTTGAGTTGTCTTAGTTTTGATCTGGACGTGCGATATATATATGACAGCAACAGATGGCTTAGAGTTGTTGGCCGCAGTAAAATTATTTACAGAATTAGAATCTACGTTACCATCGTATCATGAACAGATTTCAAAAGCATCAACATAATTCTAAAATAAAATAACTAGAAATAATATAAATAAAATAATTTGTGGACCCAAGTATCACCCCCGACAAATAAATATTTCAAGGCAAATAAATGGTGGTTGGACAGAAATAAACTACATTCTGAAGTAGATCGGTCTCGGAGTTGAGGAGTCGTTCAAGTTATCATGGACAGATATCGATTTGGACAAATTGTGTATGTTGTTTGTAATAATGCAACTGGATCGATAGGGACATCAAAAGAACTTAGCTTAGCACGATTTGCGCAATACGGTGAAATCTCGATCAATCGTTCCTCTAATAATCGTTTCCCCGCATGGATCGTTCCTCTATGCATCATTTTACCGCATTAATCGTCTAAATTACGCAGCATAATTCATAACTAAATGCTTGGTTTCGATTAACTGCACTCGTAAACAATGAGTAGAACATTCTAGAGAGATAGAGAGAGAGAGAATATGTAAAAATGTTACTTTTTTCTATATTCCCGCATTCATAGTTTACTTTAATAAGTCCCTTCAAAAACGATAGATAGAGGTTTCACTATATATGTGCCCACTATTTAGTCTGCTAATGTTATACCGTGATGATAGTTTAAAACCTTCCCAGGAAAATATTCACTAAATAGCTTGTTAGCGTAGTGGTTAAGACGCTGGCCTAGTGATCTAGTGGTCGGGGGTTCGCGCCTCGTTCCAGGACACCAGCAAGTAAGTCCTATTTTCATAGTACAAACGTTTAGCTTAGTTTGAAAATAGTAAGAATATTGATGTGACATGTATTCCGTGTAAAAAAGTGATAGGAGAAAACCGTGTCAAAATCAGTTCAGCTAATCTTCAGTTCTAAGGTAACCGCTTAGGTATACGATAGATATAAATATACGTTTTCCTTTGTATTCATGGAAATATAATTGAATTTAAAATAAACTAAAATACTTAATCATCTGAATGTTGTTAATGAAAACGTTGAACAAAATTGAAATTATTTCGATTTCTATTATATTGCAAATTGCAACTAAAGATATTTAACACCTAAACAAATAATAACTTAAGATATTTAACACCTAAACAAATAATGAATAATAAGCAATTAAAGTTTTACTTATTACCATTAAAGATACACAGCATCCCTATTCTACACCGTACCTAATTAAGATCTTGCAAACTAATTATAATTACATGTTAATGCACACCAAATATTTTAAATAACCTGCGCATAACTTCCAGAGCGTGGCCACCCGAGGGTTGAGAACTTGGAAGCTCGACGAACACATTGCAGCATACTTCCCGTTTATCTGTTTGTTATGCCAGGGGATCAGCATTCATCCATAACTTTATTATGACTAATTTCTGAAATGCAAACACGCGAGTTGCATTCCGTCTCGGTGGTGTATCTCGTATTTGGAGCCAGGCAGTGTGTTCGCAAATTAGTTAAGCATTAGTATGCCCAAATTAATTTTTACAATGCCATCTCAAGTCAAGATGCGACCTATTTCATACTCGTGAGAGAATAAGGGACGAGAGGAGTTGATATGCTGTGTGAGAGAATACGATTCGGAGGATTAAAGAAATGAAAGAAACAGAAGATTAATTTATGAAGATTTTTACAAGTCCGTCCCGCGGCAAACGTTAATTTTTACTATGTGGAATTTATTAACCCTTGGAGGCATTTTTGAAGAGATCCAAATCCAGTGTGCCTGTGGCATCCACGATATTTAATACAAAAGAGCTAGGAAACCGAATCTTTAATACAATGTTGATGGAAATACATGAATTTACATTGATGAGGTACAGAAGATTTAATAATAAATGATTATTTTCTCATGTTATCGATAATGCGTGCAAATATATTCCTAGTTCTTCAATTGTGTAATTTTTAATAAAAAAATAAATAAAGCATTACCCACATATTTTTCACCATCATTTATAAATGCTATCATATTATATTAAATTTTACATTAATATTGTTAATTAGCTATAAATTCTTAATAACCCTATAATTTTTTTAAGAAACTCCTAGAACCGTTTGTTTTAAGTAAACCTCCCACTAACACGTCACCCTTGGCAATGGGCTAATAGGCCTTTGTTATCTATCGTGAAAAAATACCACTAGTAAGCCCTTTACTGTACTCTTAAAACCTCTTATCTTGCCAAGCATTACGTGCACATTAGTAGATAGATGTAAGGAGTGGTGTATCAGAGCCAGGGCGGGCCAGGTCCTGCCACATTTTGATACGGAACATACTTTTCAAGTACATTTAAAATATATTGCTATGTATGTTAAGGTAGATGACGAATATTACGAGAATGCAAAAAAATATGTCGGACCGGAGCATTTTCAAAACGTGCAAGTCATTACGAGGAAATTTTCATTATTTTTGTTAAGAATTGGATCATCTGGGCGCACGGTGGTGTCCCATTACTTCAACCATTGACAACATGCACTTGGAGACAGATGAAATATATGAATTCAACTTAAATAAACAGTCATCCCTAAATTTACATGTTGCAGCTCGATAGTTTTTTTGACATATCCTAATAGCACGTAACTCTTTTTTTTCGATTGATTCGTGTAGTGCTCGTCGAAATACACCTGTCTCACTCTTCAGGGAACGTATCTAGCAAGAGAAAGTCTCGCTTTAGTTACATGCTATTAGAATTAAAGTAACGATATGCATGGTTTTAGTGTTTACAAAAGTTAATTTATTTCTGAATATCTGTCCCCAAAGAAAGCATTCTGGGGATTGCACGAGTTCTGATATTACCACTGTAATAAAACAATGAATTGTGTCTCGATGACCTCAATGGTGCGTGAAAGTCAAGCAGACCAATAATCTGGGGGCAGTCTATCATACCACTGATGATCCTGTATAGAAATATACGGTCGATCATCGCACGTCTCACTGATAATTTTAACAATTTCAGACCGCTAAGGAGATAATCATAATTGATATCATCAGAGCGTATATTTAATTTAAAATTAATAAATCTTAGAAACTTTCTCTGGATTCTTTCAACCGCCACCCAGTGTACAATGAAGTGTGGAAATCGTATGACTGAATTATATTCTACCTGAGGTCTGACTAGAGAAGTGTACATGACTTTATAAGTGTGTAGGTTTGAAAAGTTTTTTGCTGTCCGCAAAATAAATCCCCGACTTTTTGAGACCTTTATTAGTTATCCAATCAATAAATGATAATTTACTGTCAAATATTACACTTTTCAAATTAATACATGTATCGTTCAATTATTTAGCAGCAACAATATTTTTCGATAAAATTGATCTTATATGTATATCTTTCTAATTAATACATTTAATTAGTATTTAAAATATCACAGACCGTCTGTTCTGAATAATTACAACTTCACGATAAGAACGCGTTCTCCTTAATAAAATTAAACCCAATCTCAATATGAAAAGCGAGAACTCTAGGACTCAATTGTCCGTGGGAATACACGAATAACAAATAAAAAAAGTATCAAATACCACCCTGATCTTTGTGTATCAATGTGTATTTTGTTAATACATAGATTCTGGTGGATCTGCTTACCCCTTTAGCGACGTTGCGTGATGTCGCCCAGAAAAATAATCAATTTAGCAACACACAATGGGGAGGGGGAGGGGGAGGGACATGCAAATGATAAAATGTGGGTCATTTGAAAATGACACAACCGCACTGAGGCAACTTAATTATATTTAATATGTGTGACGCCGAAACGGGCGGGCTGGAAATGGCGATAGAAGAATTGTTAATTAAAAAAAAATTGGAAATAATTATTTTAGCAAAAAACCGTATTTTGATCCCAGTCTAGCTATTGTTGTGAAATTAGGAGAGAATGAAAAAATGGCTAAAAAATGAGTTTTTAATATGTACCACTAATTTGAAACATATTTGTGATAGACTATATGATAGGCGAGGTATCTCTTTCTCTAATAATATTTTTTCAAATGTAGAAACCACCTAATAGAGAAATACTATTCGAGTAATTACAATTCATAAAATAATTATTTAAAAAACGAATAACTTAATTAATCTTAAACAGGGTGTAATACACTCAGTCCACAATGTTTTATGGGTGGATGGGATACCTGACTAAATTACGAGTCGAAAATGTTCAAGAAATACATGCCTAATCTCAACCATGTCGTTTATAAAAATCACAATTATGTGATTATTTCGATTGATTGAAATATTTTATTGATATCAATTTATATATTGAATACAAACAAATAAATGACATCGAATTTCAAGCGACCAGACTATTTATTGTTAGATTTAGGGCCTGAAGCAAAGATAAAAATCAATAATGGATAAACTTCGCAAATATTTATTTCGAAGTACGTAAACTTTTCTTTTCATTTTCTATCAAACTCCCTTCTTTGTATTGGATTTCAATCATGGGCATGCGAAAATATATTAATTTGAAAGAAAACACATTATTATTGTGAAGTTATAGTTTTTTCAGAACATACTCGTAGTTCTGTGATATTTTAATAAAAATGAAATGCATCAATTAGAAAGATCAATTTATCGAAACAATATTTTAGCTGCCGCCGGGATATGAATCAGGAACTCTTCCTATCCGGGGAAACGCGCTGACCAATTACACCACGTCAGCCTAGTAAATTGACGACAAACTAATTCAAATTGATATATCTATTATTAAATTTTTGAGTTTTTGGTCTTAATTCCGGTAACAGCTAAAATATTTTTTCGATAAATTGATTATATATTTCTAATTGATTTTTATTTTGTTATTTTAATTATTTAATGTATTTATTTATTATTAATATAGTTCCTTTTTAATATAGCTTATCTTGCACAAATTTGCTTAGTTTAATTTTTAATGTGTGTAAATTCTCCTTCTCTCTTAATCGTCTGGCATTTAATTGAAAGTGTTCATCAATGATTTCTGATATTTAACCTTCATGAATGGCAGTCTAATTCTATCTCTTCCTCTTGTATGATATAACTTTGTTTATTTAATTATGTTATTTATATAATCTAATATTTCTGGTTTAGATTGAAATAAATGATTGAATATTTGTATTGTTAGATATAATGGATGAGCCTGTCTCCTTTAGCATGGTCTAGTTAAGGAGACAGAAAGCATATTTTATATTATGTACATATATCTGTATCAGAAAATTAATATAAATCGAAAACTTCATAAACAAAGTGATAAATGCCAACGTCCGTTAAACGGATAAGGCACGACAAGAAAAATAATAAAAAAACATCCCGGTTAACTCGCAACACGAATAATGAATAGTCTACTTGATCTATGTTTTATATATCTATATAATACAATAAATATATATAGTTATGACTTATGCTCTGGTATTTTAATTTAAAAAGAGTCACGTAAAATTCTCCCCGATTTTTCAAAACGAATATTACCATTCAGATTTTTAACCGGGGGTAGCAGTATTTATGTCGCTAGGCATCATCGGCACGTGAGCAGAATACCGACGATGAATGCCAGGAATATTTAGCATAACCCATAAAGATAAATCTGTATACGACAAATGCCCGCAAAGTCTGCAAACTTAGTGGAAACCGAAATACCAGCGATTTATGCAAATATAATACGTTTATTATACAAATGTCCCATAGACAAAACTAGTTAGCGCTGGGATTAGGCGAGAGACGGCCGGGGCTTATGGATTAAAAATGAATGTCTTTGTTTAGTCGTAAAACACTATGGTCAGTCCACACTTTACGGTATTCTTTGATGTATTTAAGGGTAAATATTTACTCTGCTGGAAACCCTGTTTGTGGAAATCTGTAAATAGCCAGGATGGAGAAATAACAAAACTCGGAAAGTGGTCCTTACCCGTATTACAACAATACATAAATTTTCCGCCCAACTAAATTGATTTTAACAAAATATTGTCAGTATTTTTGAGTGGGATAGAAAATTTCTGACCATTAAGAGACAATGTATTTATTTACACATACAATTTACACGCACACATACAATTAATAAACACAATTTTTACAAAATAATAATAAATCACTTTCTAATACGACTATTGTACACACGACATTTTAATTCAACCCTAACTACCCAAATACTGAATCACTACTGACAATTGCAGATATATCACAATTAACCCGATTAACGATTAATCTCTGGCTGAAAAATTCACAGAACGCAACCGAAGGGTTTTTAACCTATTTTATAGCTTCGTGTTGATAGGTACCTACATAATATTATTACACTAGCTAATATCGTTGGTACTTACTACGAATAAGATACACGATTTTCAAAAACGTTCTAGAGCTGCATCAAAATAATGCAGTTAACTTTCACGAATATTCGTGAAATTCCAACGGCATTTAAGAACATACCAGATCTTTTAGGACCAATGAATGTACTGTGCGGTCTGTGAATTATGTATGACATTTTACAATTTCGCGTAATTAGTAACTTCAATAAGAGTTTGTATTATTGTAGCAAATATGGAATGTTTCAAATGTTTGTTTTATTATTTATACGATTTTCAGAGTATTCAATGATAAATCAGTAGTAAAGAAAATATATGTTGAAATATATTTCTGGCCGATAATTTAATACATATTTTTATATTACATAAAAAATATCAACTTTTTTTATTGATATTTAATGCGCAATACATGAAATATAACCTAATATTTATTGACATCTGTAATAATTAATAATAATCTAATATTGTATTATTTATGATTATATTATTGATTCACTTAAATAAGAAAGCGTAGAAGGTCTGGAGTAGGCAAAAGATGGGTAAAATAAACTAAACTCTGTCAAAATTTCTATAAACACAAGACGCCCATAATAGACCCACCATAGGCGTGCACTCCATATAATCAAAAAAACTGTGCATAACTAAAATTTCACCAAAATAAATAAAAATGTCATATTTATTTGATATATTAAGTATGTGTAGGTCCACTATAATTAATTTGCATGCTAATGTTTTAACTACAATTATCTAGTGGAAGAATTTAGATAAACAAATAAAGCTGCACATTCAAATTCCGCCCCAAACGTATACAATCAAACGCAATTCTTGCGTCTCTCGCGCCGTGCGGTGTTCTGAATACACGTCTTCGCTTGAGCAGACGTGTTGTAAAACGCTACAAGTGTGTATCTGAAGTGGACTTGAATGTATGCGTTCTAATATACTTTAAATATGATATTATTTTCGGTTATTTAATATTTTATGCCCTTTACTTAAAAACTTTAAGAATTTCTCAAAAATAATAGTAATAATATTCAAGAATGGAAATTAACTCACACAGGTATACTTTCACAAAAATATGCTTGTAATAGAGTATTTATTTTATATGAATAGTGACTTCTAGTTCAAAATCGTATCTACGTTTATAGCATTAATATTAGCAGCACGACACTGGTGATCGGGTACACTTGATACTGGAGAACGGTACTGTTAAATATTTCAACTATCGATGAGCGTATATCAAAATGTATATGAATGAAAGCCTTTCAGGAATTGACGGGCGTGCGGTGAGCGAATACATGTATATTACAGGACAGAAGTCTTCCGAGTATGGCGTTCTATTCTCAATATGGAGAAATGACGCGATGGTAAGTAAAATATATATATATATATATATATTTCGAATGTCATAATCAATGTTCTCTTTAAGACGTACGGATGTGCGCACATACACGATTTGGCATTATAGCGCACACAATTTTTATCAAGGATTTTTATTCATGTGCCGCCACTTATCGAAAGTTGGCAACCATATTGCTGTAGGTATGTTAATTTATGCTGTATAAGATCACCGAGATTTTGGACATTAAACCACTTTCTGAGGTTACACGGTTAAGATAATATATTTGTACCCATGTGTCAGCTGCCTTCTATCTTCGCATGCGTAAGTTGTTAAATATCAAATTTTTCTTTGCAGAGAATGCGACTGGAGTTTGTAGTTTTTTCGATAAATGTTATTAGTTATCTTGAGTTATCGATGCGTCTTAATACATCTTCATTAGTAATGTGGTCAACTAAGACTCCACTTGGAGCCTTATACTGGTATGGTGATGTTTGTCTTATTTTCTCCTCTAGCGCATAAATAAGAGCATTGTTCCTTCGAATTACACAAAAAAAAAAATTATGCGTACCGTATATACAGCGCAAATTATTGTACGTAATAGAAAAGTAAAATATATTTAAAAATAATTAAATCCCAGACGTCTTGAACACTAAACAAAAGTCTTTCCACAAACCGAACAAGTTGCTATTCAAAGTGGCTGAACTATAAACGAACCATTTCGGGATAATAAAACAAATTCTAATTACACTGATGCAGAATTAATTAATTATAAAGTTATAATTGATGCGTATCAAAACTTGTAATTGCTTTAAATGAAATGAAATTAATATTTTGACATTTTGTTTGTTTATTTCTAACTCGAGTTTAAATAGTTTTTGAAAAGAATAATCGGTACGTCAAACTCATAAACAGATTTAATTAACTTATCGTTGTGCCGTTTCTGCGCAGGAATAGGGGGAAAGAATAGAGCCCCGTACTATTCTATCCTTACATATCATTTTTGCCTCATTCACTTATATACATCTCGTGCACGATTGTTGAAACTTCTGACCGGGGTTGGATTTACCGTAAGGCGGCGAAAGAGGCATTAGTCCAGGTACTCAAATTGTTAGGGGTAGGAAAATATATTGAAATAATTCATGAAAAACTCTCAGAATATGTGCTGGCAATTGCCAGTGTAAAACGTTCTGAAATATTAATATTTTATATGAAACAATAAGTAATTTTGCGAACAAAAACGCAAAAAGAGTATTATTTAAGAATAATCATTGTTTTTAAGGAAAACACATTATTATTGTGAAATTACAGTTTTTTTTCAGAACATACTCTTAGTTCTGTGATATTTTAATACAAATTAAGTGTATCAACTAGAAAGATATACAGAAAAAATATTTTAGTTGCTACCGGGGTTCGAATCTGGACCTTTTGTTATCCGGGGAAATGCGTTACCAGTTACACTACGCCAACCGATTTATCACACAAGCCAGGAAACAATTGAAATATTTCTCGTTTCGGATACATTAATTGGCCGCCCAGGTCGTGCGATCTAACGCCTCTGGACTTTTTTCTTTTGGGTTATGTGAAATTTAAGATCTACGCTAATGCTCTAGAAATAATCGAAGTACTTAAGGTCAATAAATGAGTTGCTATTGCTGAACTAGGTTTTTAATTATGCACAAAAAATAACGGTTGAGTTTGGATCATTCTACATAAATCCGGCCCTATTTCTAATACAAAATCTGGCTTATCTGGTCATGCCATTCATATGCATCAACTAAATAACTATTATATTCTTACTTAATCATGTTACGGTGAAAAATCACGATTCTAGAAATGCATCGATTATTTTAGTTGTATAAATAAATTAAATATTGCCTAATATTCTCTTCTACCCTTGTTCAGATCGTGGCTTAAGATTTCATCAGGGCTTAAGCCGAGATGAGCCTTTGCTCGCTTACACAAAGGGTGGAAGCTGCAGAGTAAGCTCCGAGCGTGCCTGGACAAGAAGATCCCTAACACACCCCGTCAGATATATTTTTTTTATGAAGAAAAGTAAATTAATGTCATCGAGCAAACTGAAGAAATTATGTTTTTTCAACCATTCAAAATATGGTTCTGCGCACTTATCTACGGGACCTCAAAATACTTTTCGTACTCGTATTGAGTAGTACAAAATAACAATTGTTCATTCCACATTTTTTGTAATTACTTTATACCTTCGGAGCAGTGAAAAAGGGCTTAATTAATTATAAAGGTTTTATTAAATACCATTCCATACTATTCTTTTTTTTATACTACGTAGTTATTCAAAATATGTAACCATGAAATCGTAAAAGTTTTGCGTAACTATAATTTTAGCGAAATTGATATAAATTATATATTTATTTGATATTTTATGTATTAAGTACATAATATGTAAGTCCGCTTGCAAATAATTAAAAATATATATGATTAAATAAAATACAATCACTTTGTATGAAACCACTAAATTTATTATAAGTCAACCGGTTTCGATTATATTATATTATTCGGTTTAGCTTCGTCAGGACGTATTTAAAACTAACCATAAATACAAAAAGAGCGCAATTGTATATACATAAAGAGGGAGGTATAATATATAACTACATGTGAAAGAGAGAGAGAGAGACAGAATATGTTCATATTTACTGCACGCCACTGAATTTATTCAACGGAGTTCATCGAAAACAAATTAAAATATTGGACGTAAATAAACAAAATTAACCAATTACTGATGTTTCTAGCGTTAACACGAAGTTTAAACGAAGTTAAATATAAATACAACTTTAAATTATTAAATAATTAACTAACTCACCATCATGCCGTTTCCCCACCAGGATAGGCAGTGAGGATAGAGCGCCACACTCTTCTGTCCTGACACACAATTCTCACCTCATCCACATTCATACATATTTTTATACAAGCTCGCCGATTATTGAGGCTTCTAATAGGACCATCATCCAGTATCTGGTTTACGTGGTCGTGTGCCAAGTATTCAGCGGACGTTCTGCGTCTGGTGCTATCAACACTTGCATCATATATCTTTGTTACAATTCACTCCTCATTCATCCGCTCCATATGAATAAACCACATAAATAATCCATTCTTAATCATACTCACTATACTAGATCAGCTTTATATTATTTTCTCATTTCTTCATTATTCACTCTGTCATAAATATAAATATTAACCAGTATATTTTATGTTTAAATAGATATAGCGGATGTAAAAATGTTTTGTTATTTGTATTCAAAAAAATCTTATATATTTTTTTACACACTATAAAAAATTATGCACCGTTAATTCGATTGTCGGAGGTACGGGCAAGAAAAATATTATTTAAATGTTTCTTCTGACAATGGTAAAAAAATGTTTCCACGGATAACGGCCACTACCCGCAGACAGCCTAAACTCACGGACGGGCCGAGAGACCCCATAGACAATATAACTTTACAAATGGATTCATAAAAAAATAATCAAGAGAATATTTTTGTCCATCATGGCCAAAAAATAAGTCATTTTCTTCGACTTTATTTCGGATATAATGAGGGTCGCGTCAAAGGTTATAGGCAATATTTATTTTATTACGTTTTTTTACGAGAGTATAACTTTACGAGCGGGAGGGAGATATTATATGGAAACGGTGGAAATACTTGACCCTGTTTTTGGGGATGTTCCGCCATCTTCTGCACCGTATTTCCGGGGGCCGCTAATGGGTTCTTTTCTCGGCAGGTAAGGGTAGCAGACCTTCATTGTAGACTTTGAATATGAAATCGATGCTTCATCTTGAATTGATGTAAAAGTCATGGTGGTAGATCGTTTATAATAAATATACAGAATAACTATCGAAGAAAAGTTGCATAAACTCTCTTCTCCGCGATCGACAGGGTGAGACCATTCAAAACGCATTGGCAAAGAAAATAAAATAGGAATTAAGACTCCACGGAGACATCAATTGGCCGCCCAGGTCGTACGATCTAACTCTGGACTTTTTTTATTTTGGTTTACGTGAAAGTACATCTTTCTAATTAATACATTTTAATTAATATTTAAAATATCACAGACCGTCTGTTCTGAATAATTACAACTTCACAATAAGAATGTGTTCTCCTTAATCATCTAACTCTACGTTATGTTACGGTGAACGTGCATTGTCAGCGGATAATGAGTGAAGAATAACAATTTGCAACTCTCTGCTGATCGGGTACCTCTTTGGCACCGAGTTGTGACTTGAGACGAGAAATAGGTTATTAACGATAGCACAAAACAAAGAAAGCAACGACTCTTTCCAAAACAAACCCCATTTCCAACTCGGTAACATTAAACAATGTTACTCTGACTACCACCTTTTCAGGTCGCTGGAATATTCTATTCGTAATAAAGCATTTCAGAATTCAACATAAGTATAAGACCACCTCATGAAACATTTTGGATTTAGCTTGTTGGTCTAGTGGTTAAGACGCTAGCATAGTGATCTAGTGGTAGGAGTTTCGCACCTCGTCCCAGGAGACCAGCAAGATAGTCCTATTTTCATAGTACGAGCGTTTAGCTCAGTTTGAAAATAGTAAGAATATTAATGTGATTCATATTCTGTGTACGCATCTATATTTAAAAAAAATTGTTTCTAGATGGGAAACTATCCTAAACAAAGGAGATTATATTTTAGAATAAAATGCAAATATTTTACTAATTAATACAACATTTTGATGGCAACAAAAATAATGGATTTCTTTTCGGTTTCTCTAATATTATTTTTAACGTTTGTATTTTATTTTTTCTATAATATTGTAGCCATGGAATTATATAGTTGTTAATCGTCATTACGCTCGCAACTATAGACCGACACAATGTTAATAATTCTGATAAATACAGGATTCAGGAAGAAGGTAGGCAAGTAAAGCAAAAAAGTATTTATAATATTCTATAGCTGTTTATTATTATCTAAAATGTACAAAAGTAAAAAATACTGAGTTTGGAATTTTGATGCTGGTGTAGGGCGGCGATCTGTGGTTACATTTTCGAGTTAAGATCTGGCCACCGAAAGCCCCGTGGCCAGGTCTCGAGTGAAATTCTCCCCTAAACGAGAATAGCCAACGTCACATCGTTTCGCATCGCATGACAGCCATCTTTTAGGACAGCGTTTGGTATCATAAAATGTTGCCAGTAGTGGCACTTCTCCAAAATATTAATGTGTATTTAAATAGACTGTGGGTTTTTGTGGTAAAGTAAATTGATATTACATTAATGTATCGAATGTTGCCCGTACATACGTACTTGGAAGATCAGATGTTTTTAAGTGCAGGCTATTTCATAATTTCTGAATAACCTTAATAAAAATATTTCAATAACTTCTTGAGCATTATTCGGAACCAAGTGAATGGCTTTTATAACGAAATTAAACATTTCGTTGAAAATATACGCGTTTATTAGAATTATTGCTCAATTATTGCTCCCATTATGCGAAGAAAATAGTATTTGATAATGCTACTGGAGCACATTAATGAATTTAATATTATTTTTAATGGTACACTTTAATTCAGGGAACAAGTTCGCGTTTCAGAGATGCTTATTGTGTTCGAGCGGAGATTACGAGGGTGATTTGTTTTCCTCAACCGGAAGGGTAGACGATGGATGAACGAGTAATAAACCAGAATATGGTTTAAGAGGTTGGATTTAGAGGGGCAGTATTACAGTATGCACGCTATTCATTGATATTAACAATTAATACAAATTTACGATGGGTTTCTTATATCGATCGAGTAAGCTCCAAAGTCGAAAATTAATTTATATTTTCAAAATTTTACGCAGTTTCATGAATATTACTTTTTTTAAAATGGTATACTATTCACTTTGTTAGTCTCATCAGTTACCCAATATGTGCATGGGGTGGTGCAGCTCTTACTTCTATAGATTCTTTATAATTAAGGCTCAGAAATAATAATAAATAAACAAGAAATCATTTAGACATAACTTTGAAGAACTTTTTAAATCCTTTCAAGTTTTGGATATAAGACAACTGTTTACCAGAGCAATCTTAATACTATTATTAAAAAAATAAAAAACTTTACTTCCAAGATCTGATCCAAAGGAAACCTGGAGCAAAGCCTTAGGATACTATTCAGTGCTAAAATTTAATACCAAATTCGCACAACGAACTTTTTTATTTTGTGCTCCAAGAATGTTTAACTAATTACCACTAGACCTTAAAGCTCTAAGGTGATTAACTACTTCAAACCAAAAATAACAAAGCAAATGCTTGATGTGGATAGAAAGCAAAATAAAACTAATTTGCCATTTGTGCTAACCTAACTATCCACAAATTTTTGTCTCCCACTACTGTATATTACTGACAATAATATTTTTATAACTTTTGATTATACTTTTTTCACATAACTTTTCATAACGTACTTAACATTACATTTACTTACCTCTTAATATTTAAAAATTTTAAAAACTGTACAGGTAATTGCTTTGGAACAGACTATGTCTAGTAATGTAATTACCTTTATTTTTTCATATGTACTATTTATGCAACAAAAAACTAAATAAATGAATATGAATATTGGCGACACAGAGAGTTAATAGTGATAGTGCTAACACATCTTCAGATGTTGTTATAATTTTACAGAGTAGCACAGATATATTTAAAAAAAAACGCATATAAATAATGCAAGAAAAAAAAGTAATCATATATACGACGTAATATTTCAAGGGTATGCTTAAGATATCATATGCTAGACATATCGCAATATCGCTAGTCACAATTTCAGTAGAAAAGATATGCCTTACCAGCTTGACAATAGAGATCTTATTAAAAACTTTGCTAAAATAAAGGCAAGGAAGGTACCATTGGATTAAGAAGAAGAATCCAAAATTTCATGAACAGTGCTTACTATGTATTTTATTGTTTAATTTTAAATGCAAGTTATTTAATATTTGATAATAAATTAATTCTTCTAACCTGGATGATAGGGGGAGAGAGTGGTGGTAGTAAAAGGGAGATGGCGGCATTTTTCAATTCTCGCCTAGGGCGACAAAACACCTCGAAACGACTCTGCACATACAAGGCGCATTTTTTAAGTACCGTTGCGGTTGTGATGTTGCGCATGAGTAATTGTTTCCTTCATCTGTTGACTAACCACATGCTACGTTCAGACATTCACACAGTGTCGCATTATTGTATAGTGGGTGGTTGAAATGTTCAAAACAATAGATCAGCTCGATTTGGCGCCAAGTGATTTCCATATTTTCCTTCATCTGAAGCGGTTCCTTGGTGGCAAGCGTTTTGATGACGTTGATGAACTCAAATACGAAGTACAGACATGGCTTTCATCCCAGGCGGTGTTGTTCTGTGACAAAAGTATACAAAAACTGATGCCACCGTTATGACAAGTGCTTTAATAATAGTAGTTTAAGGTATGTAGCATCCGAAGAAAGTAAAGTATTGTAAAAATGAAGTTGTGTTTCTTTAAAAAAAAAACGGTACTTACTTAAAACCAACATACGAAACAGGATGCAAAAGAAAAACGTAACTAACTAAGAATGTCACCAGTGGAGGTATATCGTAAAAATATTTTATTTTTCTTCTTCTTCTCCAATGGCGCTTCAGTACAAATTGAGCCTTGATATCCTCAATCCTAAACCTCCACGACACTCGGTCTACTATTGCCCATTTCCAATTATTCACCAGCAGTAAGTCCCCTCCGGATTTCCGTCAATTAACCTTTTTGAGATTCGTGAATCATGCATATGTTGCGGGGGTGCCTCACCCTTTAGAGTCGGAACATTTTTATGCGTATTTTGGTCACTTTGAGCAGACTGTAAAGTTTGCCATTGTTCCGATTTTTTCACACTCCTCCATCATTCAGAGGTCCATAGGTATGCCGCAAGATTTTTCTTTCGAATGTTTTACATCCATAAGACCGAGCGGTTAATTGTCATCTTAATTTTTGTGTGTATATTTCTCGACCATACAATTGGTAAAATCTATCTGATAACTAGACAGTTAACTCGTGCTATGCAATGTCTCAAAAGTGTCTGAAGCGTTATTTTAAACTGAATAATATTTAAAAAAATTAGCTCCGAAAAATATATGATATTGCCCATTATATATGGCTTATTCAATTGAAACAGATTAAATTCTAACCATATAAACGGCGGATTTCTATAACAAAATATAGTAAAAACTTTATTTAAGAACAATAAATTTGGCGCTATTTATTTAAGTTTCAAATATTCGGAATAAACATCATTCAATCATATATAAAAATAAAAATAAAAATTTAAAAATTATTTTCCTTATAGTCCAGGTGTCTTACGTGTAAACATTCACCTGATTGGGGATTTGAGATCTTTTTAATGCAACAGAGTTGTCTATGAGGATTTTAATTTTATAATTAAATTACTACAGTGTGCGCCATATTTCATTAAAACAGTAAAAAATAATGCTATATATCGACAAAAATGTGCTCTTGGGGTGAAACCTATTTATTTTTACATAATACTTTTGAAATTACCAAAATTAACTTTGTGGTTAAAATTCATTATTTTTATTTGTTTATCTTATTTTATTAACCACTCATTGAGTTTAAATACTTCTACCGGTTTTGAAAAATACAATTTTCATCTTCAGGATGTCAATACTAATCAAAATATGTTGGTTTTTTTAACAGAATCTATATTAAAAAAAAATAATTTAGTACTTAACTCAAATTTAATAATTTGGGATCGTTGGAGATAAATAAAGCGTGGAAAACTAATAAAAAAATTATAAAAAACCTATTAAATTTAACTACGTGTTTCATTCTAAAAAATTATTCGAGTAAATTTGTATTAACTAACTATTTGAGTAAGATACTAAATTTATTTTTAAAATAATTATAATAGATTCTGGCAAAGAAACAACATATTTTGATTAGTATTGACATCCTGAAGAAGAAAATGGTATTTTTCGAAACCGATAGATGTAGACTCAATAAGTGGTTAATAAAACAAAGTTAACAAATAAAAATAATATTTTTATTACATATCTTAGATTTTTAATTTTTTGTTCCGGACGCATCTGGTTGTATAAGCGATATTATATTAATATGACTTTGAAA
Source organism: Eubasilissa splendida (assembly GCA_031772225.1). Classification (NCBI taxonomy): domain Eukaryota; kingdom Metazoa; phylum Arthropoda; class Insecta; order Trichoptera; family Phryganeidae; genus Eubasilissa; species Eubasilissa splendida. The sequence goes on along the minus strand of CM062858.1, from coordinate 24,296,441 downwards.
TTAAATAATATAAAAAATCATTTGAAATATTTTTTAACCAATTATTCACGCTTCATTCACCAACAGATTTCCTTCCCTGTTACGAATTTTATTTATAGGAGCAGCATTACGCATAAAGTAAAGTGTATTCGGGCAAAAAATCATGGCATTAATCGCACGTCGATCGCGTATGACAGTAAAAAGGGTTCAAGTTAGGCACAGATATTACGTTACCCAATTCGATGCAGCGAAGAATTAGCTTTGCTTGTTTATTTTACAAAAATAATTTCCGGATTTGTACTTTGTAACCTGAACGCGAGGGAAACATCCCGCTTGCTGTGTTTACGCAAAACAAAACGTCCGACATAAAACAAGGGAAATATTTACCGTTGAATTTCTTGCAGCTTCATTTGAAATGGGTTCGTTTTCTGATAAACAGGCATTCGAGATAATTCGCTGCAAGACGTCAGTTTATTTTTTCAAGAAAAAAAGGCATAAATCTTTTCAAACGAGCAAACTTGCGAAAGATTTCTTAATTATAAGCCAATGAGTATTTTATTTTTTTTATTAAGATTTATTAATATGCATAAAGCTTTATACATTAATAAATCTTAATTCACCTTAATATTATTATTTATTTATATTCGGTATGTTTTTGTTGTTTATGTTCGGAAAATGTTTTATTGTTTCTCAGATTTAAAGGCGTTTTAACAATATTAAACTCTTAGTTAATGTTTGATTATATATTTTAGTATTATTTTGAGGTCCAGTCCAAGAGTTTCCTTTATAATCGTTCCTAAGTTTGCCGCAGAAGTGACCAAAGATATATTTTTTTATTTATTTGACATTTTTTCAATTTTTTTATAACATGAATTAAGTATTTTACATTATTAAAATTACGTGGTTTTTTTTCGCTTACCTCTCCAAAAAAGAGACTAGCTCTTGTACTTGGAGAGGGAGTTACACTATAATAATTTTATATAATATTTTATATATTTTATTTATTGTCTATATGCTTTGCTTCTGAAGTATTCTATAATATTGTTTATTTTATAATTATGTGTTTCTGAAGTGCTCATTTAATTTCTTTCTAAGCTCTTTTATATCTTTAATTTGTGTAGGGTGGTTATTGAAATTTTTTTATCCCTAATTATATAAAATTTTGCTGATAGTATTTGGTGTTACATTTAGGGATTTTAAAGTTATTTTTAAACATTAATGATGTGCTTGTTTCTTATTTTACAGTATTATTTTCTTTAATTAATCGATTAATTGAGATTTTTTTGTAAATATTTTCTATTTTGGGAACTGGGAATTTTGCAAAAAGTGTTTGTGTTCAAGAGGTTGATCTTTTTTAAATATTACTTTGATGATTTTTCTCTGTATTATTTTTACCAAGTTCATTATATTATTGTATGCTCCTCCCCACCCAATTATTCCACACTGGAGTAGTGAGTGAGAACAATAGCAATATGATTCTATTATTTTATGATATGAATGAATGATTCTATTATTTTATAATAGAAAAAGTGAAAAATACTGCCTTTTCAGACGTATTCTAGTAAATGTTAATAATTCGAATGAATTTCATATAGATACATAAAGGATATAGCTCCACACTTCAAGCAAATAGTCTCAGCATCAGCGACATCTACACTGTTACATGAGAATGATTATCAAATATTTAAAAAATCCAAAGATTGCGACAGCATAGTTGGTAATAAATAATTGAAATGTTCCATCATGATAACATATATACAACTTCCAAAAATTTGATAAACGTGGTAGCGTGGGTAAATAGGTGAACGTTACATTGTTAATAGTGATCACTTAAATCAGCCGATGACAGGTCGTAAGCCCTGTAATGCCCAAGACTTACATACTTCCCATTTAAAATAATAACTTCGTCTCTGTGAGACTTCTATTTATACATAGAAAAAGTTGTAAATAAAACAATGGCGTATCGTGAAACATACGTAAACGAAGCAATTTCCGCATGTCGTTTGATTTGTTGGATCGTCTAACGATTTTGTCCAATGATTCACGGGGTAACTATAGTATATTATTCCAAATCGAGAAGAGATAACGTCAAAATAGAAGGATGGCCACCCAGTACATTGTTGTGAATAGAGTTCTGAGGCGGACAGTTAACGCCACCTGTGGCCCGAACGTCGAATGTATGTTGGGCGATCGACAGAGGCTACGCTATCACATCAGACATTATACCAGACAATAAACAACGACACAGAACCACAGGTACGTAGTTTTTTTTTATTCATACACTCATGATGCTTACGCTTATCTCTTGACCTTCTGCAACTGGAGTCTCTTCCTTCAAGTAAATTTAATGAAAACAATCTTGCCATCGCCCCGCTAAAAATGATAACTTAGATTGATAACATAGCTCTTCCATATTAATTCCATTCAATTGGGGAACGAAAAAGTCGGTAATCATGGATGTATAGCGCTTTCGATGGCAAATAGACTCATTCGGGTCCTCCTCGGTGTTACGCTCCACTGAAGCGACAGTTTCTTCGGTGCGCACTGGACGACATCTCTGCGGATGCATATTATGGTTATCCGTGGTTATTCGAACTACTTGCTTGGATGGACGATTATGTCGACTGTAAAATAGACGTAGCGCACGGTAAGATTCGCGAACTGAACCATAATTTTAGAAATAAATTAGCACAACTGTTCTGTCGTAAGTCTATTCATGGTGAAATTTCAAACGAAACTGAGCACAAATCAGTAGTCAGCTGTAAAATTGGCTGTCACTGGAAAAAGTGTTGCCAATTCGAAAAACCAACCTCTAAAAAAAACACTCTTTACTAACATTGCTTGAACGTATGATAACCAGATCTCACAGCGAGGTTATACTCCTTCTCCTTCTCCTTTATCCTTTCATCTCCTCTCGTCTGCGAAGGATCTTAACAGATGAAACATAATGTATATTGATATAAGACGGCAAACCCTGTGTGAGAGATGTAAGACCCACTCATCGTTATTAAAACAGTTTTACTTTGAATTCTACAAACAGGAATTATAAGATTTTTTTTTCATTTTCTTTTTGCGAAAAAATGTTAAAATGAAGGGAGGTCCGTAATATGAGTTCAGTACTTCCAATTGTCGTTAGCTTTTATTTTAGTAGACCGTTTACAGCTGAAGCGAAAAATGTATGCTACAATTACACCCACTACAAATTATTAAGGAAACTATATATTTTTAAATTATTTATATGAGCACATTGCTAGAATGGATCGATTATGATTACACTTCATCGCTATCATTGTTAAATAACAAAGTAATTTTTTAAAAATCCGCTAGATGGTAGCACAGATTAGATTAATAATATTAATATTCATTTTCTTTACAAATCCGCCATATGGCAGTACATACTAGCAAAAAACAAAAATGAATATCAATATTAATACTAATTTTCTTTATAAATCTGCTAGATGGCAGTAGTAGCAAAAATAATTATGAATATTCAAATTAATTTACAATATTTCCGCTTGCGCAATAGATATTACTGATTAAGATATCGTATTCACTTAAGATTTTAAGTTAATTTATTTTTATGAGTATCATTTTACTAATATTTTGTTTACACTTTACGGTAAGGGATTTACACATTGAAATATAGATTGTACGGAAATCTCGGCCGCGCAGCGGCTACCAATGGCCGCGTATCCGATTGCTTTTCTGCTAGTATATATTTAAAAATGAAGTCACATTTTATTTGTGAAGTTGCGATTCTTAAAAACATATTTTTTTAATAATTCAAACAATTTAGAAAGATACAAATAACAAATCTATTTATAAAAAAAATACATGGTTGCTATCGGAACATGAAACCAGAAATTTCTATTGCCGGTAGAATACTTTACCGATTAGACTACGGCGACCTTATTGGTAGCACTATATATATTTAGCATGCAATTCCAAAAAGGTCGAAAATAGAAATATGATAAAGAAATGCATCACACATTGCTCGTACTTAGACAATATTAAAATATGAAGCAAATATAATCTTCACCTTACTTCATACTAACATTCTTCATCTTAAATTCAAACTTGACCCTTTTCTCTATCTTCTTCGCTTTATAATATTATTTAAGTAGATTTTATCTTAAAATTAATATCATATTGTGCTTTTACATATTTTTGTCAAAGCTAGCCGCATAATTCATGATAACTTTATTTGGAAATGCATAAAATTAATTTAGTTTAATAAAATTGTATAAAAACAGTACTTTATACGTGAATATATATATATAAAGCCCTTGTAGCAACTACATATTTTTTAAGATAGATTTGGTATTTTTATCTTTCTAGGTATCTAACAGTGGCGTGCACTAGGCATGGACTTCAGTTATGCTGCTAATATCGATACTGTAAAAGCGATGGGTATTATCACTAGGGCCAGAAAGGTCCGATATACACGGCAGATTAGCCCAGAAAACTATACACAGAAGATTATCACTAAAGGTTGTGTTTATCATAAACTCTTTCAAAAGTATGTTTTTATAAAAGTATAGCTATGTGAGTTTATCTGAGTTCTTGAAAAATATTAATAACATTTAAGATTAAAATATTTTATGATATAAAAAAAAAATCACATTTAAAATGCATACATACATTCAAGTCCGCTTCAAATACACACCTGCGGTGTTTTGCAATACGTCTGTCCAAGCGAAGTTTTGTTTTTAGTACACCACGCGGGGCGAGAGTTGCGTTTAGTTTGCAGGTATAGGTACATTTAACATAAGCGCATCTTCGTTTGTTAATTCTAAATTATTCCGCTAGCTAGATGATTCATGTATCAAATAAATATTTAATTTATTTCGCAGAAATTATAGTCATGCACACCTTTTTTGATTACATAGAGTGCACACCTCTGGTATCTAATATCTTTCAATTAATTGTGTTGATTCAGTATGGCAGTAAGCAATTATTCTCTGTTTCATTTGATATGAATGCGAAAATAGAAATGTTTAGAATTATTAGACTTCAATATTATATATAATTGCCTCAAATTTTAACCGTGAAAATCGCTCGTGCTTTTGAGAGTGCGCTGTAAATATAATTGAAGAGCCCCCCAGATTGGTATTACATTAATAATTATTATCGGTTCTCGATAGCCCGCAGCTCTTTTACAATTAATATATAATTTCCTTGAAAGATTATTTGATGTTCTGCAATTTTATATACGAATCAAAGACGGATTTAGACATCGACGTCATATTAGGTAAAGAGAAGATCTCGGCTAGATACTTTGGATGTTTGGAGCTTTAGACAATATTTGCCAGGCATTATTGACGTGCCGGTACATTTGTGAAAGGATTGATCCCCAATAATCGCTTTGCTAATCTGCTCTTGCTGGATCCTGTTTGCTCTGATAATTCGTGTTACGATATGACGTGTTCGCGGTTTACGTTTAAGAACATAATTATTACATCATGTTCTTAAACACAGAACGATTACGTTTAAGAATATATTTTCATCATACATTTATTTGTTATTTTATTATGCATTAGATAATAACAAGCGAAAGTAAAATAAAATAATGAACACAAATGAAATGGCAATCATATAAACGGTCAGGATAATATTGAGGTTTTGGTCAGCTTTAAAATGGTTTCTGCCGGAAGATATAGTCAGTTGAGCCGCCGCTTGTGGTCAGTAAATAGACAAGATTGATCATCAAATAATGTCATAACAGGCAACTCTAAAGTTATTTATATCTATAGCTAATTAAATACATTTGCAACAACATAAATCCCCCGCACAGCGTCCTGAAGGAATGACGTATTTAACGTGCACAGAAAAATAAATTACCTACCAAAAAAAAAAAAATGGAAGTTAAGTGTATGAATTTTGGAATTATTATCAATGAAGTGGAATATTGATTGCATCCATGAAGTAACACTTGGTCAGTTGTGTTGTGATGGATTCACTGAAGAAGAAGTCGATCGGGCGAAAGATGTTTTCTTCGCGCAAATTTCGGAAAGACGCGTGACGAGGAAAGTGGAACGCCGGCATGCTTGCTTGCTTGGATCTTCAAGATATCATCAAAGCTATGAAGGAGACGGTTCCAGACAATCTACCCATTTTTGTCGCCCGCCAGCTGGAGAGATTACCATCTGTCAACATACAACCTAGTGAGAGACGTGGCCGCCCTCACGACGGAGGTATCTATGTTGAGAGCCCGGCTAACTGCACATCACCACCGATGCGACAACTTCTATCTAGGACCAAGCCCTGAGGAACATCTTGAAACACATTAGATATTTCAAAATATAATATAATTAATTATAATTCTTAATATATATTTTTTTGCACAATATTTAGCTAATCAGAAATCATCAAAACACCCCATATTGCATAATTAACTGGGTTTAAATCTAGACTGTTCGGTGGCCACACGCCTGGCTCGATAAAATGAATATTCTCACAACGAAGTAAGTTGATTGCATTTCTGGCTGTATGAGATGGAGCTCCGTCCTGCTGTAATGTCCAGTTATGCTGTAATGCCTAGCTATACTCCAGGCTTTGTTTTGAAACTCTTTGATCATTTTCCTAGCATCCCAGTTTTTCAATTCATCAATTTTTGATCAGAATACGGTCTACTGCAGTGATTTTTGTCATTCTGGGCAACAATTTGAAAAAACCAAATATAAACGATGGGAAAATTAATAATCAAAGATGGCGACCAGATATTGTCGAAATAAAACGTAATGTAGGTAAGTAAGTAAAATTAGTAAACTATTTAAGCTATTGTTGATATAGTTAAACTAATTTTGATGTAATTATATCATATTTTACGAAATGTTTTCACTTTTTTTGGACCACTCTGTATGTATAACTGTAAAATAAATTTAAATAAAAAAATATCTAGTTATATAAATACACACACATACTTATTTCATTTTCTGACAATTTTAAACATGAAAGTTTCATAATTTAAAGGACAGTAAATTTGGCTTTATATGTGATCACTGATCCATGTCGATACGCAAACAAAAACAGAATAATTTTCCGCCTTCCTGATTTACTTTGCCCTCTTAAAAAAAAATCTAAATATAAAACGTTAACTAGGAAATTGAAACGTAATGTAAAAATCAAAATTGAATTTTTAATAAATAATTTGACAGTTCAGATATCTGTGTGCTTTGTAGGATTCAATATTGTATTAAAACATTTAAAACTCGTCGTAGGGTATATAAGCAAGGCGTATGTAAACAGAACGTAGGTTTCGTAGTAAAAAAAAATGTAACAAAATTATTTGCACAATTAACTTCTTCGTAACTAAATACAGTGTACATTTTAATGTTTTTGAAAGGACCAAAAAATAAAATGTAATTCGGGGTTATAAAAAATATGTTTATTGAAAAGATAAAACAATGCTTTTTGTTGTTTTTCAATAGTTCTTTCAATATTATTTATAATGTATATTATATATTATAAATATATTAATATGCTTTACGGCCTTCAATATACGTCATGGCATCGTCCTTTGTAGGAACTGGGTTGATGGGATGAACAGACAAAGGTTCTTCTTCTATCAAGTTTTCGTTTATACAACTGTCTACCGTTTCATCAATTTCGACTAGGTCTGATGTTATAAGATAAACGTAAAACAGGGTTTTAAAAAACAGAGAGTCATCGTTTCGCCCATGACAACGTATAAGTACTACATATATGCAAAAGCGGAGAAAATTAGACATTCTAGAAAATATAGTAATTAATATTAGCAATAAAAATGTACTTAACATACAAACACCCTCTATCACATCTCCTCTTCTGTCCATATTAGCCCCGTCCACAACCACTTACACTTTTCATCAAAACCCCCCTCTCCCCAACTCTGCTCTCATACCGCTCCCCCCCCCAAGTAGTCAATAGTCTATCTTCTAGTTATAAGATTTAGTTTATTACTGAAGATGACGCATTGAGCGTAGTGTGAAGTAAACAACGTTGTGTTTTATTTTAGTAATTAATTAATATTTTCAAAAAGTAATTTTTTTTTCTACAAGTTTAAAACTTAACTTAACTGCAGAAATAACACGCAAATGGGGGAACGCATGTATATCGGAGTTTCACTGTATATTCGTGAATATAAATGCGAGTTTAATATTATTTTTGTATAATGTTTTCTATTTCTTTCTAACATATTTTAAATTTTCTATTTGCAATTAACGCAGTAGGCAAAATATGGAGAAAAAAATTCTTTCCATATAACAGTAAATTATCCATATAACAGTTATCCATATAACAGTAAATTATCACTGCCGATAATGATTCAACGATGATTATATACAGACTTTTTCGTGGATATGGGTAACTTATTTGAGCAGTAAGTATACTTTCTTTATTCATATACATATTTATCACCTTGTCTCTAACTTTAGCCAGTCTTGAAACATTAAGAAAAATGGTAACATTTGTATCTAACGGGAACTTATCAACCGAGGCATGACACAGCAGCGGTCGTGCTACCGACACTGATGTATGGAAGTGAGGCATGGAACCGGCAGAAGAGGAACGAAAGTAGTTGAATGCAATGAATATGAGATCGCTTAGGCGTATATGCGGCAGATCCATTTAAAACAGAGTAAAGAATAAAGAAATAAAGAAAGAACGTAAAGCTGATCTTAGTACAGTAAGTAAGATTAAGAAAGGATCAAAGGATATAATATAATTGTGTGAACGAATTGAAATGTAGTAGGATCTAAAATGGGTGAATGAATACACATACACAATGGAGTCCCGGTACCGATGCATGGAAGTGAGGCCTGGAGCTGGCAGAAAAAGAACGAAAGTAAACTGAACGCAGTGAAAATAAGATCACTTGCTCAATGGCAATTACAAATCACTGGCGTATATGTGGCAAATCGATTTATAATAGAGTAAAGAATGAAGAAATCAAGAGAGAATGTAAAGCTGATTAAAAGAGGATTGCTTAGATGGTTCGGTCGTATGGAACGGATGAATGAGGAGAAAATAGAAAATAGATAAAAGATATATGACGTAAGTGTTGATGACACCAGAAGTAGAGGACGTTCGCGAAAGACTTGTTATGACCAAGTAAACCAGATTCTGGAAGATGATCCTGTTATAAGCCTCAATAATCGGCCAGCTTGTATGAGAAGATGTATAAATGTGGATGAGGCGAGAATTGTGTCAGGACAGATTAATGTGGCTCTCTATCCTCTGTGCCTTTCCCCTCGGAGAAACAGCGCGATAGTAAGATAGTAGTTAGTGTATAACATTTAACTTTGATAAGCGATCGGTTAAATAATAATAATAATTACTCGTACTTACCTATATAATATTCAAAAAATTATAAAGAATTTAAATAATTACCACTAACTAATTCACCATTACGCCATTTTCCAAGGGAGTAAGCAGAGAAAATGGAACGCCACATTATTTTGTTTTGTGATACAATTCTCGCCTCAACCACATTTATGCATCTTCTTATGTAAGCTTGTCAATTGTCGGTGCTTCTAAAAGATACATCATCAAGTATCTGGTTTACCTGGTCAGTCTTCTGCGGACGTCGTCTATTTCTGGTGCACTAACACTTCGTTGCATACCTTTAATACTATTTTCTCCCCGCCCATTCATTCACCATGACCAAACCAACTAAGAAAATAATGTAACAGCACTTCAGATGTTAGACTGTGATAATGTCACGCCACTGTTAAAACAGTGGTATTTCTGCAATAAAGCTAACTAACGTACCATCACGTGGAATTGTGAGATACTTAGAGATGCACGTGAACGTATGATTGGTGGCTTGACTGGATTTAGACACCGCCCGCCCAGGAATGCAGACCTAATTAGTAATGGGACGAATGTTGTTCTATATAAAGAATTTATTCGGGTATGGGTGACTCGTTGGAGCTCCTTAGGTGGGTAGTCAGACCGGCCTGTGTGGGTGGGACTCCACCTACGCACCTACCTCTCACTGTCCATGCTTCGTGTTTTTTGCAACTCTGTTAGTCTGTCCGTATAAGTATGACTCAATCATTTTGTGTCTCGTCCACTGTCCCTCTTTTGGGAGTGTTTTTGATGAATTAATCTCCGAGTGTCTGCTTTCAACAACTGCACCTTAATTTTCCATCTGCATGTAATACTATGTTTCAATGGATTAATGTAATATGATTTTTTATGAATAAAGAAAGCACTTCAGGGACGCTGGAGGGTTAAAAAAAAATTGCTAATAACCGTCTTGAATTTCTTCTCCTTTTTCGTTTTATTAAAGTCGCGTATTTTTTATTAATCTTGATGATTAGGACCGACAAGGAAGCCCTAGCTTCTAAACCGATCCCGGGAAAGGGTGCCCCCCCCCCTTCAGCTGTTCTTTTATTATAACGTACCGTCGCACTATTTCCTCGCAGGGGCAGTCAGGGAGAATAGTACGATACACTTTTCTGTTCTGGTACTCTAACGTCGTCCACTTTCATACATTTTCTCACGCAAGCTCTTCAATTGAAGCTTTTAATAGGGCCATTCTGCAGTACTTACTTTATCCGATCAGGCCAGGTCTGCGGAAGTTCTGCGTAGAATGATATTTGGCTTGATACTAGTGTCACTCAATAAACAACAGATATTACTAGGTCACCGCAGTAGCATCGGATTTTCCCTTAAACGATTCACAACTCTGAGGGAGCCGAACAGCCCCGATAATGGGCGCCAGTGTTGCCGGGCCGGCCGGAAATTCGCGACCAGTTTAATTTCCCAAATAGTCCGCATCGCTATGAATATTAAAGCCATCTTTAGAATTACGGCCGAAACACAATTAACCGACCTCCATTCGCATACAATCAATCACGGACTGGCGCCTTTCGAAACGGATTTACGAAAAATTTTATATTACACGTTGTAAATTAAAACAAATGGATTTCGAAATGGCCGGCGTAACAGATCTTTTTGGCGCTTTTTTTTTTGACAAGTCTAAAATCATGGGCATTTAATGGGGAATATGCGGGACCTTGCCATGAATTGGAATGGCATATCCCAGTACCCACGTTTCTAATTAGGTTTAAAAAAAAGTCAGATAAATTATTCTAATTTTGAGAACAATTCTACGAATTTAGAAAATAATTGTGAATTTATTTATTTAAAAAAAGGCAGGATCTTTCATTGTTTCGTACCGTTCTTTGCTTTCAATTATTTTACTTAAAATATTATCAAAGACTTCTCCTCAGAAGAACGGATATTTAAAATGTTTCATTAGAATAATGGTCAAAAATTTATATTTATATAAGTAGCCCTACAAATAATCATAACTAAAACTCATATAATAGAAATAAATATATTTCAACATTTTATAATTAATATGATATAAATTAAATGAATAAATTATAAAGGTATACAGAAAAAATCTATCAAAAAAAATATTGTTTTTTTCTGTAATTAATTAATTTAATTTGTATTAAAAATAACTTCAAAATAAAATGAATTTTCATTAAAAATATAATATTTCAATATCAATGCTATCGAAAGAAGGATAAAGTGAACAGTGCTTTGAATAGAATAATATCCAAAGAGAACTTTCAACCGAGGCAAGACTAGCGGTACACAACTGAGTCTTGGTACTGACTCTGATGTATGGATGTGAGACCTGGAACTGGCAGAAAAGGAACGAAAGTAGACTGAATGCAGTGAAAATGAGATCACTTAGGCGTATGTGCGGCAAATCCATTAATGGCAGAGTAAAGATTGAAGAATTTAGGAGAGAATGTAAAATTTAAGATGAAATGAGCATATTGAATAGGATTAAAAAAGGATCGCTTAGACGGTTTGGACATATGGAATGGATGAATGAGGAGAGAATAGTAAGAAAGATAGTAAGTGTTGATGGTATCAGAAATAGAGGACGTCCGCGGAAGACTTGGCACGACCAGATAAACTGACAAATTATATGAAAAGATGTATTAATGTGGAGGAGGCGAGAATTGTGTGTTTCAAATTAATACATTTATAATGGAACGAAGATGTATTAATTTGAATTAAAGTGTAACATATGGGTTCGAAAATTTGTCGTCAAAAGTACTGTCGCTGTAGCATAATTGGATAATGCACCTTCCCCGGATTGGAAAGAGATTCAGGTTCGAGTCCCGGGAGCGCAACAACAATATTTTTCGATAAAATTGATTTTATATGTATATTTTTCAAATGAATACATTTAATTAGAATTTAAAATAATAATTATTTAAAAAATAATTCATTTTATTTTTTACTAAATTTGATAAAAGGCCAGCAAGTCAGCCATTAAACATATTTTATGCGGGGATGAAATAATACTCGAACACGTGTCCGACACACGTAGTCAATTTTTTTAAAGTATGTTCCATTCCTAAAGCTTTTTGAAAACAGTAGGTAAGGTAGTGTAGTGAAAGATTTATAAAAAATTAGATGAGTACACGAAATACGTGTCAGATCAAAATTCTTACTATTATATTTTCAAACTAAGCTAAATGCATGTGATAATAGGACTGACTTGCTAGTCTCCTGAAATGAGGCTCGAACCCCCGACCACTGGATCAATAGGCGAGTGTCTTTTATATTGAAATTACTGAGATATTGAGAAAACTGAGCAAAAATCCATGGAAATAATCACACGAATAGAACATCATTTCTTTATATTAATTTTCTGCTTTGTACTGTGTTTCAATCATAGAAAAACGAAAATATTTCAATTATGTTATTAGAATTATTTTATAACCCTTCATTTTTAATCCTTTTGGTTTAGATTGCGAATAATGGTTTCATATTTGTATTGATTGATATAACGAATGAACCTATCTCCTTTAGTATAGACTTCGATCTAGTTAAGGAGACAGCGAACATCTCTTACATTAGGAAGCTTGAATGGAATACGTATGTTTGAATGTTCGCTTTATTTGTATATATATAAAATATTATTTATAATGTATAATAAGTTGAAATACATTAAGTAAATAAATATTTCTGGGATAAAAAAGTATAGCATTGTAGAAATAGATGCATGAAGGGCTGAACGTTTAAATTCTACTCGTATAAATATTATGTTTACGTACTAAAAATATTGCTGTACAAAATTCCTAGAATCGTTCGCTTGAATATCATTTATTGCGGGGCTCATTAGTCTTGAAAAAAACAAGAAAAAAAATTTCATAACTTACCGAGCAGTCTGCTTTGCTACTCTGCACGCAGCCAGAGTCATCGTTCCTGATGCAGCACGCCGTGTCCCGCTCCCGCTGTTGGCCCTGCGCCACCTCCCGCACGATGCGCGCGTCCTTGCGCATGCACGGCGCGAACTTCGCGCCCAGGTGGATCAAGTCGGCCGCGCGGGGGCCGAACCAGAAGTTGGCCGGCTCTTGGTACTCCACCTGAGGAGGAACAAACGGGTCATTACCTAGTGTTTTTACCACAATAAACTAATGTTTTCTAAAAAGTTCCAGTGAACGCACCTCGCATATACCTGGGTGTAAAACCAGGCTCTCATCAGCCGCAAAGACACACCGATATTATACACATACACCAATAATATACACTGGCAGCCGCCCGGGAATCCGGCCCCTGAATGCCACTTCTCTCGTAGCTGTCTTCCCGACAAGATCACTAGCGAACGCTCCTTGTTGTAGACTTTTTACTGCATATGTAACTGTTCCAATTGTAACTGTGTAACGAACATCAATAAACGTCTGAAACTGTAAGTGGCTTTTATTGTAAAACCTGATCTAGCCATACCCATGAACATACCCACAAACACTTCGCATTATTATTCAAAAGAACAGGTGAGCTCTGAATGTAATTTATTGGGGGACACCAGACGCTCACACACATAATCTTCTAATTCTTAACATAACATTCAATCTTAACCGCACTTCTCACACATATCCCTAAATTCCCGTCCTTCTCGAGTACATCTAATGTAACCGTGACGTGCTTGACGGTCTAATAGTTAAGTGACTCGTCTAGTGATCCAGTTGTCGGGGGTTGGAGCTTAATTGCAGGAGACCAGAAATTTAGTTCCATTTTCATAGCACAAGCATTTAGCTTAGTTTGAAAACAGTAAGAATGATATATATATATATTTTGTTTAAAATAGAAAATCAAATCAAATATAAGTAGGTTCTCGCACACTTTTCAACTAATCTTAACGATATGTGTGCTTTGCACAGATACTTTAAAAAAATTGAATAATAAACATCTAGTACCGTTTTCCAACCAATTTTAATATAAATTGTAAAAAAATAAATGTAACGAAAATTCGTACCATCCTTTCTTTCTTTTTAGTGAACTGAACAAATAACACACGTACGACGTTTATACATGAACAGAGACTACTGATTGTACCTACTAGTTTTTTTTTAATGTACCGTTAGTCTAGGATAATTTTGTGTTATTAATTGCTACCACTATCTGATAATAACGACTCACCAGTATACTTACAGCCGTAATTGCGAGACTATAAAAATATGTTGTTTGGCAAAATAAGTTGACTTAATGTGTATTAAGTTTCGCTTGTTAAATCTGATTTCGCTGTCTATTCGGTATCATAAAATTGTTTTATTAAATCGTACTCTATTTCCATTTGTATATCTTATAGATGTTGTAAGACATGAATAATTCTGATTTCTTTACGACACCAGGAAGGCGTTGACATAAATAAGATATTCGACGGGCCCTAATGCTGATCGCCTCGCCAACCCCATCATCCATTGCTTCACTTATTTACAGGTTATTTAATGGATCCTTGAATTTATGTATTTTCGAAGAAGATTTAACTGCTTTCTAGTGATGAAATGTATCAAATACTTTGACGTTATCAATGTTTTAATTATGTATGTAAAATAAATAAATCAAACGTAACAGATACAATTTAAAATATTACGACGATAAATTGAATTAAATGAATTTATCACACCAATCAACATATTATCAAAAAAATATTTAAAAATAAATGCAGGGTCCGGCAATAGGTATTTACAGTTTTATTGTGTGGATTGTCAGCTTAATAATTAAAAAAACACATAGATTTTAAATTAAAATTTTACAAAGTGTAAATAAGTTCAATATATTAATATATGCGTGATATGACATTCCCGGAATGGTCGCGTAGTAAAAAAATTACAAATTTATTTATTAATTTATTTTATTATTTTTTATTAAAACCCCAACCTAAAGCATACACCCAGACTCCACAGAAAGTATAAAGTATATCAGATATTGAGATAAGTAGCGGGTCGTTTGTAAGGTTTAATTAGTAAATTATTATTAATTTAATGTATCGCTTATTTTAATGCCCCCCTGTCAATCACCTTGCCACTCTTGCAAAGACTCCGCCTACACCCCGTAATGGATGTCGTTAATATAATGGAATAGTTCAGTTGTACGCCAGTCCTGATGAAGATACGTTAGTATCGAAATCGGTTGACGTAAAAACAACACACGTCTAAACAAAGTTGAATATAAATACAATCTTAAATTATGTCCAACCACAAAGATAACGCTACGAATATCAACAATATATTTATTATTTAATTATTTTTAAAAAATTACGTCAGACAATGGTGCATCTTCTAGTACTTCGCACATGTGGAGCTCGGCTGCATAAAGATTGCACAACACGGCGCAACACATCGCTCCACTCGTCATTTCGTTGGTTATGTTGTTTCTAAACACCCGTAATGCGTGCAGCCTGTCGACAAACATTTTGGACTTCAGATATCCCGATAAGAAAAAATCGCAGCAAGTCAAATCCGGAGATCGTACCGGCCAATCGACATGGACTTCTCGCTACCGCTTGTCGTATCCCTTCAATATTACACATTTATTTGGATTCCTAAGTAAACGTTGTTCAAATTTCCACTTTCATTAAACCACCGACGCCATTGCAAAATTGTGTTTCATGTAGGGATCCTACAACGCCAAGGAATATCATATTCTCGACGTAATCGCCGCTGAACCTCGATTATGGATACCGTTCAAATGAACACAAATAAAAAATTCGTCGGTCAAGAACTCGTGGCTACTGATACTGCAAAAAATAAAATTTGTTCCCCACTCAATGTCTGTCATCTCACAGATGCGTCAATACCTATTGCCGGACCCTTTATTTTATTTCTCATATAGTTAATAAAGACGTGAAACTAAAGTGTTCTAAGGATTGCAGATACGAGTAATACGTAATAAACTAGTATGTATTTTACATTAATACAGACTAACTTTGTATTTAAGATTATAAAACCATGGAAACAAAAATATTTTTTTTTATACTTCCTCTTTATTTGTATTGTATTGTAATCACGACACTTTCAAAAATAAATTCTTAATATTCAAATATCTGTGTTTATGATTTTTTTTTATTATTCATGATGATATCTTCTAAAACAATTAAATGTATGGATATATTGGATAACTTGTTCATAAATATTATATTTAGATAATTGGACATCCTGTCACGTGACAATTATTTTACTCAATGCTCAACGAGACTCGCGTTGAGCATTAAGTTAAGCACGCAACTAAATTGATGTTTTCGCAAAAAAAATGACTACTTACTTAAGTAACTTTAAGTTACTACTGATCACACAACGATTATAATTATGAAAAGTAATGAAATCATGATTTTTCTCTAAAATTTACTAAAAATACTATTAGAAAAGGATGGCAGAACATTTTAATGTGGAACATAGTAAGAAATAGAGAGTCAAACTCTTATTATTAGGAGAACACATTTTTATTGTGAAGTTGTAATTATTCAGAACAGACGGTCTGTGATATTTTAAATATGAATTAAATATATTAATTAGAAAGATATACATATAAAATCAATTTTATCGAAAAATATTGTTGTTGCGCCACCGGGATTCGAACCTGGATCTCTTTCCTAACCGGGGAAGGTGCATTATCCAACTATGCTACAGCGATAATATTTTTAGCGACAAATTTTCGAACCTATACGTTACCTTTTTGATATTAATACATTTAATCATTCCATTATTTGAAAGAGCCATCTACCTTATTTTTACAGAATCTCAAATACCTTTGAGTAAACTGATAGCAGACGCCAGAATTATCAATTCATTTTTATTAAATTTTGGACACATTGATACAACTTTCTAATTAATATATTTAATTCATATTTTAAACTCTTATTGTTGAGGTTTGAACTTGCCAATGGCCAATTATTTACTATAGCACGGCCAATAGCTTTATCAACCATTAGTCAGAGTAGTGTAGTATCAGTCACGCCGCTGATATTAACGCTGGAGAAAATATCAACACCATTCCAAAAGTATTGAAGGGCGCGGAACTTTTGGACCCGAAGGTCCGGAGGATGAAAATCTACACATTTAAAAAAAAATAATAAAAAGCATCGTAACACAACGCGCGACGTGCGTAATTTTTGTGGTTACGACTGGCCTTCCAAGTAGGTCACTGTACTCGCAACCCTTGTAAAAAAAGAAACGCATCCCTTTTTATCGTTTATTCAGAACGTTAATCAAAAACCTACTCAAAAGCCAGATTACAACCCGCAACCCGTTGAATAATACAAAACCTCCTCCCTCTGGTGGAGTTCTCGGTCTAACAATAGAGTCGCTACCGTAAATAAATGGCGGAACACATCCCGACAAAGTTTCGGGTTTGCATCTTGCTATTGGTTACCGAGCGCGATACGATTGCCAATCAACATTGATTTAGAAACTTTGCTACAATGAAGACGAACTAACCAGTAAACACTGAGTGAAGAACGTGTACATATTGTCTAACAAACATCGGAAATGTAACATCTAGACTAGATAAGACAGTACCATCAATAATCTAGCAAACAACGTAAAACAAGTGATCTTATACAAAAGTTACAAAATTACTTTTCTGATTTTATGGACAAAACAAGATGAATATCATTATTTTAACTGTCTGTCGACTCGATACAATTAATAAACAGCTCTTTTAACTGTGATTGTGATATTTGTATTCGATTGTAATAATTGATTCATTGATTGGTAACTGATCATATGTACAGCGGTATACTAAAAACTAAACCTTCAACAATTAAGTCTCAGGTAACAATCATCATTATAATTGAAAATCAATCACACAATCACAGTCACAAAAATGGATTAGCTCATCCCTAGAGACAATCTCTGAGACAGGGATCTCAGGGGAGGACAGCCTCGGCTTTCGTAGTCCACCGTGTACATAACAAAATCGCAGAGATTCGTCATTTCGCTCCTTAAGTCAAAAGTAAGTCCATTGATCATTGATGTACCTTTCGTTAGTTGGGTGAATTTAAATCTTCTCAGCAGCAGTTAAATCAGAAAAAATGTTAGTAATTTATTGCCTTCCATTTGTGCAGAATAAATAGTTATAGATATCTATGGTTCTAGTTGATGTCAAGTCTCGCTATCAAATCGAACGTCGTGTACAAGGGTTTAAGTTTCTGCCTCTTTTTACAAATCCCAAGCTGATCTCTGAGTTTATCTTCAGACCAAAATCTCAACACATGCATGTACATGGTACTGAGATTTAACTTGACTTAATCTCTTAAATTTATCTCATCTGTGGATATGAGCTAATAGTGCTTACCAAATCGGACGAGAAATGTTAAAAAAAAAAAATTTTTTTTACTTGTCGAGATTTTTTTTTTCAACCTCCTAGAATAATTGTAGTTATTATTATAATTATTAGTAGTATTAACCGCAAAAACTTTTTGGTATCGCCTTGCAAAAGTCGCCGTTGCCTAAGCAGAAAATCAACAGATTTCTGAATTGATGATATAAAATAACTATATTAATCCACTCTAGAACAGATTAGTCACTACTTGAATTAATTTAATTTAGAGTTAGACAACTGTGACAATGTTTATATTGTCGTCTCTTCTAAGTTATTCTGCCGTGGGTCGGTTTTTGTTACAGCTGACCCTCGGCAGAGTAACCCGGAAAATACTATAATATTATCTGGCGGTCGTGAGACTACGCTTCAACGTAATACAGTTTTTGTATACCCTTGATTTTTTTTTTGGTGATATTTTATATAATCCAATCTTCCTTTTTGTTCCCGGTAACCCGTGTTACATATGGGGGGAGGGGGGCGATAAATATATATATCTTTTTCTCTCCTCCTTCATATCAGTATTGACATATAGTGATATCAATCAGATAAGACTCCTCTCATAATGCGCATACACAAGTCTCGGTCCTGGGTCGCCATCACAGCTGACTCCAGCTCCAGGGCCTTTCATCACTTTGAGGCATAATGTAGCCGAAGATCTTTGTTCACTATTGTATATAAAGCTTGCTATAATTTGATTTATTGCATGATTGAGGCATTTGCGTGTAGTGCTGTCCACATAATGCATAAAATCCTTCTCCAGTAATACATTTTGAAGGCATATTTTACATACTAAATAAATGCATTAATTAAAAAGATATACATATAAAATAAATTTTATCAAAAAAATATTACTATTGCGTCACCGGGATTCGAACGTGGATCTTTTTCTAAATCGCGGAAGGTAATTTTTGAACCTATATGTTACACTTTTTAAAATGAATACATCTATCGTTCCATTATTTGAAAGCCAGAAACAAGCAGAAGCCAGAAATAACAATTCATTTTTATTACATTTTTGGACACGTTGATACAATTTATATATTATTAGGAAAACACATTCTTATTGTGAAGTTCTAATTGATATATTTAATAAGTATTTAAAATATCACAGACATATGTTCTGAATGATTACAACTTCACAATAAGAATGTGTTCTCCTAATAATAGTATATTTTACGCTTGTCGCCATTGCAGACTGCTGCATACATACAAAGTGATTTAGTTGCCTGCTTTCCACATTCTCTACAGTTGGTTCATTGCAACTTTAGCTAGTTGTATGCGTCGTCAAATTTATAGCCCACTGTTACTAGTGTTTGTGATCAGCTCTTCCAAATAAATTGCTTTTTGAACTACCTCACATCCTGGAATTTGGGAAGTTTGTTGTGATGCATTAGCACGATCCACAACAGAAATTAATTTATTTTTTAGTGATATCACATTTATTTATTGTTTTTATCAACAGTGTAAACTATTGTATATGTGCATTATTTGTAAACACAAGCGTACTAAAACAAAGTGATTTTCAATTTGCACTCTTATTTATTTAGTAACCCCCTCCATGCCACAAGACGTTCATGTAGTCAGTAACTGAAAAAGGACAACGAAGGACAGGTCGGAGACTTAATTATTAGAATAATTTATAATTATTAAAATCATGTATTATTCATCTGTTGTGATATTGTGGAATAACTTAGTAATTTTCTCTAGCAACAGGAGATTAGTTCTGCATGTTTAAGGGATACAACCGCAGTAGGCCGGTGGGTTCTCGTCAGATTGTCAAGAGACGTAAGTTAAGATATTGGAAGTATGATGCACACGGTGGTTGTTAACCCCATTATGAAGAGATAAATATTTCATCTCGTACGTGAACTGGTTATCCTAAGCATCCCGGATGCAAGCCAGATGAGAATAGCTGTATAGAAATATATCATACATATTGATACTAGTACGTTCTGAAGTTTACGTTATCGACACATTTGAGAAAATATTTTTATTACATTTAATTTTGGATGCAAAATATAATTTATTATTTAGTATTTTTCAACATACAGATGGGATCGTATTACTCAATCGTATATTAAATTAATTATATTACAAGAAATAATTACAAAAAAACCACAAATTCGATTTGTGTGAAAATCAATTAGCAAAATGATAACATTATATTTTCTGCTTTAAGCGACTGATTAATTAGTTAACGCGGTTATCGCTTCCCTCCTCTTCAGAAGAGCTAAACGAGAATATTTTATAATTTATTTGATGTTGACTCGAATATGGAATTAAGCGACGAAATTCGGACAAAGCATTTAGTCGGCTATATAAACTTACACGATGAAATTAAAAAGTTAAACTTCATTGCTCTAATATTTTGCAAAAAAGTAATTTATAATTTTAATATAAATTAAACGAATAAACTAGAAAGGCAAACAAAAAATATCGCAGACCGTCTGTTCTGAATAATTACAACTTCACAATAAGAATATGTTCTCCTAATAATAAAGTTGTATCTACGTGTCCGAAATTTAATAAAAATGAATTGATAATTCTGGCGTCTGCTATCAGATTACTCAAAGGTATTTGAGATTCTATAAAAATAAGGTAGATGGCTTTTTCAAATAATGGAACGATTAAATGTATTAATATCAAAAAGGGTTCGAAAATTTGTCGCTAAAAATATTGTCGCTATAGCATAGTTGGATAATGCACCTTCCCCGGTTAGAAAAGTGATCCAGGTTCGAATCCCGGTGGCGCAACAACAATATTTTTCGATAAAATTGATTTTATATGTATATCTTTCTAATTAATATTTAGTTAAAAAAGTTAGTAAAAAAAATATTTAGTTGCTACCGGAATTCGAACTTGACCTTTTCCTATTTGGGGAAGCGCGTTTACCAAGGAAGGATTATTACATTACAACAAAATATTTTTTCAATAAACAGATTTTTTTCTGCATATATTTCTGGTTGATTAATTTAATTTGTATTAAAAATACTTCACAACAAAAATGGATTCTCTTTAAAAACATTCATTCAGTAAAAAATTGTATTGTTTTTAATTATTTGTATTCGATTTACACGATTTCGCTTAGAATCATAACAAATGAAATAAATGTATGTCAAAATAGAACGTGAATCAGTAGACTGGGATTCATTCAACACAGTGTGGTGATGATACGAGTAATACATTCAGTAGATAGATATTTATTCACAGAGAAAATGTATTATTCAACCATTTAGCGATTAAAGTCGATCGAGTCAGCGAACGATAATATCGAGAAGTCTAATGCTCTACTGATTTATATCTACTTTATGACTAATGCGATGCAAATATCTGTTGATTAAATACTATTTAGGTAATATTATACAAACGAGAATTTGTAATATTTAGAGCAATAACTTTGTGATTAGACATTTTAATTTTCAAGTGATCCCGACTGATTTCAGAGTGTTCGCCTTTTATAAAGGTTTGTTTTTCGAATTGATTACACTGTTTCCAGCTTAACAGCCAACTTGACAGCTAATTTGTGCTCAGTTTGGTTTACCATTTCACCATGAATAGACTTACGTCAGATTGTGAAAAATTTATTTCGAAAATGGTTTTACGGTAGACATAATAGTCCATCCGAGAAAGTGATTCGCATAACCATGGATCGTTTCTACACCACGAATAATACGCATCCGCAAAGACGTCGCACAGTGCGCAGTGAGGACCCGAATGAGTCGATTCGCCATCATGCACAGCAACAAATCCATGATCACTGACGTTTTCGTTCCCCAATTGAATGACATTAATGTGGAAGAGCTGTGATTTCAACAAGATGGCGCAACATGCCACACAGCGCGCGCCACAATCAATTTATTGAAGGAAACAAACATACTCCAAAAAGTGGTCGAAAATTGGACATGCAGATGGCGCTTTATTCGAGCCAGCCGTGGCGCATATATACGCGAAATCATATTTAAACACTAATGGCATACAATTATCTTTCCAGCAATGCCAATACCATGGGCATTACCACAATTTTTAAGTGTTTTATTTAATTTTAAACCTATAAAAAACACAGCTTTACATCTAAATATAATATAATTATTTAAGTATCGTTGATTATCCCGAGACGAGCACCCAAACAAAAATTTGTGCATTTTTATAATAACCGATAATTCTTTTTCTTCTTGGGCTCAATCCGTTCAAAGGACGTTGGCTATCACGACTTTATTTACCGAGGCCCGGAAAAGCTCTACAGTAGACTGGCCGAATCATTATTTCAGGTTCTTCAGCTACGATGTTCTCATTTAACCAAGAGTGCTGTTTCCTGGATAATATCTGCCGGCAGTGGTGCTCGGGCAGAGAATCAACATCACGTCATTTATTTTTTAACCCGTCTTGTTTCCCGTGATGGAGTATTTTTGTGTACTACCCTAGTTGCTATATTTGACACAATAATTTTTTTTATATGGGGTCATAAATGTAATGAGGGATGTTTTGCTTGGCGGCCGTGCGTCGTTGCTTGGACGCTTATGCGCTGAGCTGCGTTGTACGGTCAAATGAATGAGTAGGTCCGATATATGAGCTTTTGCTTATAAACGGTCCTGAGTTAGCGGTGGGTCCCCTCATTAGGCATGATGTTCTCCTTCTTCCATGGCCCCGACTTCCAGCAATATTTCCATGTATGAGATATTGAAATTTTCAGATTTATATTGTTTTGAATACTTATTTTTTTTTATTCATCCGAACAATAACATCTTCGTTCGTAACGTTTCGTTTCGTTTCGTTCGTGTCCATGCTTCCATTCTATAAAATATTATCGAGAACATATACCATCTGACCATTCGCATTCCTTTTCTAAGGTTGAGATCATGGCTGCGGAATATATTTTTCATGCGGATAAAGGTTGCACGAGGAAAATTAAATAGATGAAATAAGAGTAAAAAACATTTAAGACTATATTTTATTGATTTATTTATTAATAAACTCTCTTCAGTTCTTCAATTATTTGATGGAAACTTTTGAAATTAAGACTTATTTTTGTAATCATTTATGTATACAAAATGAGGTCTTGTATAAAATAGAGTTATTATAATAAAAAATCAACAAAATATCGTAAATAATTGATAAGATTTTTTTTTTATATACGTTAACGATGTAGATTTGAAATATGCATTTTGAGATCTTTAGTGAAACAATAACGAAGTGAGATATTTATAATAAATTTTATTCTATACTGACAAAGGATCGGATACTTTGAAACCAGACGACGTTCGTTATATTATAAAATCTAAACGTTAAAGAAATAATATTTAGTTTCATTATTAAAACATATTAGACACGTCGCCTACAAAGATTATTATTTCCGACAGGAAAAAATATTTGCCTAGCTAAAAAAAATAAATATAAAGATCAAATTGAATAAATTAATAATGTTGATACTACTCTACCTAAATTAGATAGATCTGAGCTCATGTTGATCATTAGATAATTTTTTTCAAAACACAGATTTGTTTCTTTCTGTGTGAAAAATTTAATATGTTTTAATTTTATCAAGAAACTATGTTCTGAATAATTCGATATCACAAATAAAATGATATTTCATTAAAAATAATTATTAAAACCCTAAAGATTTGATCTTATGTTAAGGGCCACTTCAACCTTACCCTCCCTATCTGATTTATCGATGTATTAAAAAAGGGTGTCCGTACTCCCTTGACCCTTTAAAAAAATATTGTAATCGTCGAAAAAAATATGTAGAAGCTCTCTTCGCTTCAATTATAAATTCCCAGAGGAATAAATTCATAAACATGAAACTAAATAAAATATGTAAATTAACACTCATCCAGTATTTCAGAAATAACAAAAAGGCTTTATACAGAATTATACTCCTTCCTGAATATTTCACAAAAATCCCGGAAAAAAGTCTTCGGGGATTAAAAAAATTCCGCTTTGTTTTTAGGAGTTTTAAATAAATTTATTACTTATCCTAGACACATTCAAACATAAAAACAACGGAAATGAAATAAACTGCGTAATGGGAGCTGAGCTGTTATGCCCTGCGGCGAATTCAACAACGATATATAACATTTCGTTTGTGCCAAAAATATGTTAGGCACACGATAATTACATGTCTAATATATGTATACTTACTTAATTATTATACTATTGCAAAAATTTTCATTTTTCTTTACAAAAAAAAAAAACCTAATAAGTCTTAAGTTTAAAGAATAAAAATAACATATTTTCATGATATGTACAGGATGTCCAGCGGAAAATTTTCAAGATTAAATTGTAATTGCTCGTAAAAAATCAAGGTGAAGTAAGTGGAAGAAGTATTGTTCGACACGCGTGATTTGCTGATTTGATAGTCGCAATGATTCACTGGTCGGGAGCGCACCGCGCATTCTCGGTTGAAGAATATTCAAAGTGCGGTGATACATTGGTTCGTGCGCGTCGCACTTTTTGTACTCAATATTCGACGAGTACGTGATGGGCCGAGCACACAACTTATCCGGTGTCAGGTTCAAAAGTTCAGACAAGAAGGGATAATGGTTAATCAAACTCCTCCGGGACCATCAACGTCAGCAGCGAAGCCAGAACATGTGGCTCAAGTTCAACGTGAAATTATGCGCAATCCGCGTAAATCGACAAGGAAGATTGCTTGGAACATTAATAGAACATTAGATACTGGTGCCCCGACAACCCAAGGGAACGCCATCAAAAATGTTTGCATTGTCCAAAAACGACAGTGTGGTGTGTAATTTCTGTCCGAGGGATAATTGGCCCTTATTTTTTTAATCACCATACGTTTTGGTACCGCAACTGCAGCTGTTTCCCGGGTTTAACAACATAACATAATTTCAGTAAGACACACATAGCTAGAGTTTCAATGGAGAAGCTGAGAGGATTTTTTCCCAATAAATTAATCAGTAAAGACGGAGACATACCCTGGGCACCTCGGTCACCGGACCTTACACCATGCGATTTTTTTTGTGGGGATACCTTAAGTCGAGAGTTTACAGCAATAATCCTCGAACAATTCAGACCCTATAAAAAAAATCCACCATGAAGTTGCTGCCATTGAACCAACGCTTTGCTCTCGCGTGTTCGCAAGTTTAAGAGTCCGATTGTAAGTGTGTCTTGAAAGAAATGAACGGCATTTAGATAATATTGTTTATAAACCGATACCGCATCGTTAAATTCTATTTTGTATAAATAAAATATAAGAATAACATTGTAGTTTTTTATTTTATTTAATATTAAACTCGAAAATTTTCCGCTGGACACCCTTTATGATATCATTAATTGAGCTGGCAGTTATTTAGTGGTATAACATTTTTTTTTTAAATATTTGGTTGCTACCGGGATATCTTCCTATCCGGGTATTATATCGTATTACCATCTCACTACAGCAACCGATTATGATTACGAGAAATTTAGAACTTATATATATTTTTATAATTGATACATCTATATTCCATTTTTAAAAACAATCAACTTTATATTGCGTTGAATCTCAAATATCTTTGAGAAATACATCAGAATCATTCAACTAATTTTATTAAATTTGGATAATTTTTGGTACAACTAACATATTTTTAATATAAACACATTTTTATTGTGAAGTTGCAATCTCAGAACATAGTTGTGTGCTATTTTTATACAAAATTAAATAATCAATATCAGCAACTAAATATTTTTTCAATAAATTGATTTTTTCTGCTTATTTTTCTAATTGATTAATTTAATTTATATTAAACTATATTCTGAGATTACAACTTCATTTGTACAAAATATTTGTAGGTTATGAATTTTTGGAACAAGTAGAAGAGTTTGTGTATTTGGGAAGTATGTTTGATAGAAACGGAAAGACTGAGATAAATATCGAAAGGAGGGTGACTGCTGGGAATAAAGTGAACGGCGCTTTGAATGAAATTATATCTAACAGGAATATGGCAAGACTAGAGGTGCACGATGGAATCCTGGTACCGACACTGATGTACGGAAGTGAGACCTGGGGCTTGCAGAAAAGGAACGAAAGTAGACTGAATACAGTGGTAATGAAATCACTTAGGCGTATATGCAGCAAATGCAATTATGACAGAATGAAAAAAGAAGTGGAGTATAGTGAGTAAGATAAAGAAATGCTCATTTATGTGGTTTTGTCATACGAAACGGATGAATGAGGAGAGAATGATAAGAAACATGTATGACGCAAGAGTTGATGGCACCAGAAATAGAGGACGTTCGCGAAAGACTTGGTATGACCACGTAAACCAGATACGTATAAATGTGGATGAGGCGAGAATCGTGCGTCAGGACAGAAGAGTGTGACGCTCGATCCGTAAAAAAGAACAATATAAAAATACGGAAGGAGAAGGTATAAATAATATAGTATCATATTTTTGTGAAACTATGAGATGAGACTTGACTAGTGTTTGATGAACAATATTCAGGTCTAAGGATATTAGTTTTCCAACATGTAAATTCCAGATTCCAATAGTAAATGTTCGACAAATTGTCATAAGTTTGTATATAAGAAACATCAATAAATTTCGCAATTTCCAAGTCAATAGTACCCCCCCCCCCACCCTTCCGCGCCGGTCTGGAGTTTGAAACACACGGTCAGCAAACAGCGGATATAAAGCCGGTCCCACGGTTCGGTAAGTAGTTCATTTATTTAACGATCTGTCGGTAAACATAAATAACAGAAATCTTCCCAAAGGGTTTGAATATTTTGTATAATGCGAACAAAGCAACTTTTTGCTAAGTTTGCTTTTAACATCTAAACATCGAGTCTTGATACGGTTCTCATTCTTGATTTGATTATTTACGCGTTTTTGAGAAAATAAAATAGAAATACGCTTAATAAAATAAATAACAATGGATACTTCTGTCTTACAATTTTTACTCTGTATTCAATAGACTGAAAAAGATTAACAATTATAAGTCAATGTTATTTAGGAGAACCCATTCTTATTGTGAAGCTGTAATTATTCAGAACATAGGTCTGTGATATTTTAAGTACTAATTAAATGAAAGATTATCTCATCGTGTCTCCTTCCGTGGACACGAGCCTAAGATTTGCAGGATGCCGAGAAAAGTGGAAAATCACAGTCAAAAGGGCAGAAGTTCGTGTAGATCACGATGATCAATTATGAGGGACCAACGTGGACGATGCTTTTATATTTAATTATGGCGATTATGAGATGAAAAGGGACAACATTATTTATTGGAATTCTGAGGATTTTCATACATACATACAATGTACGGAAATCGTCATAAATTCGAATAAGTTAATAAATTGTATAGCTGTTCCCCATTATAGTTTTAAATATAAAATGTTGAGTTAAATTTGTTATATTGATAATATCCTTACAAGGCGAAACGCGTCTCAAGTAAATTAAACGAGTAGAATCAAAAAATAAGTATTTTAAAGATAATACATTATTATTTGTCTAATAATGTGTAACTCAATTTCTGAAATTATCTCATCGTGTCTCCTTCCGTGGATACGATCCTAAGATTTGCAGAATGCCGAGAAAAGTGGAAAATCACAGTCAAAAGGGCAGGAGTTCGTTTAGATAATGTCACGATCCTCAATCGTGAGGGACCGACTTGGATGATGTTTTTATATTTATCAATTATAAATATATTGACTTATTTTAAATACAAATTAAATGTATTAATTAGAAAGATATACATATGTATAAAATAAATTTTATCGAAAAATATTGTTGTTGTTACCGGGATTCGAACCTGGATCTCTTCCAATCCGCACTTGAAGCGAATACTTCAATGAACTACATGAAGTGAGCGGCAAACTCTTTCGTCTCTATACATACACAGTTCGCAGTTAATTGTGTGCATTGCAGGCACCTGAGTTATTTGCTAGTGTGTGTGAATATGATGTGAAGTATTGAACTATTGAAGCGTCAGCATGATTTAAAATGTGCGAATTGCGAAGCATGAGTATAAATAACTAATTCATTGAAGTACATTGTGTACCCATCGCTACTTCGTACATCACAACCATGTTAACTTCGAGAAGTGCACTTCCGCAACCCATATAACAAGCACTTATGTTCAATCCTAACACTATATAGAAATGACATTATAACTTAACAAAATCAAGTGATCAGCCCTTTAATTTTTCTATCTCTTTGCCTATTGGCAAAGATAAATACTCCCAAATAATATGGAAAGGGATGTTCTAACACTGTTTACGCGTTTTATACTTCGATGGGTCGACCTGGTATTATTGTTTGAATATGTGCATTCAATTTATGTAAATTTAAAACAAAAAAAACAACGAAACTGCTTCTGTTCAGAGACGTTTTCGGAGTCGGTCATATATATTTTACGGCGGTGATATAAAAATATTTTGTATTGTATTTTTCGGATTATCGGCTGTAAATCAGTGTCGAGGGCTGGCCAGTCAAGTTTTCAGAAGATTCAAGACAGCAGGGAGAGCGACTGTCGGTAGAAAAATCGTCGAGAAATGTCGCAAGGGTTGGTGTCTTTTCATTTACATAGATTGAATGAATACATTCAACAAACCAATTAGAAAGCCCAGTACTAGCTCTCGAAGTTATTTACGTACAACATCCATATATTTACAGATTATGTGGTTGGCGTGCACATCTCCTAGCAAGAGTGTTAATTTAAATTAGTAAATAGTTTATTAACTTTGTTTTTAAAACCACCAAAGGTATTTTATGAAACCGGTTGGTGAATATAATTAACTCACAGTGGTTAAAAACAAAGTTAATTAATTATTTATTAAAATTAATAACCACAATGCGTTTGCATTTAAAATGTTCTTTTTAATTGGTGAATTTTTTCTTATACTAGAAAAATTTAAAGTTCATTGCTTGTGAATACATTTATGTTGACTATAAGTATACACATTTACTGAATTAACACGTTTACTGCAACATGTATATTCGAACACAAAGTCAAAAATTTTCAGGATTTATTTTGGTTAAAAATACCTTTGCAAACTGTTCAGACTTAAAAGAGAAACCAGTACATAGGAAAAGTTTCAGAAAAAAGGAAAGGACAACCCAAGCGTATAAATGACCCCCATTCACAACCCTTTTTTCCACGCGCTTTATTCGGGG
Organism: Eubasilissa splendida; assembly: GCA_031772225.1. Lineage (NCBI taxonomy): Eukaryota > Metazoa > Arthropoda > Insecta > Trichoptera > Phryganeidae > Eubasilissa > Eubasilissa splendida. The sequence continues at coordinate 24,266,730 of CM062858.1, read as the reverse complement.
CACAAATAAAATGCGCCCTTAAATGTGCACAGTGTGTCACGACGCGCTAACACGCTCGGAAAAATGTGTCGTGAATGGAGGCTTTAACGGGCAATGTTCTGCAGGTGAAACAATTGCCTGTAAATATCCCTGTCCGATTAACAAAGATCGCAAACCCTATTTCAAACAATGTTTTATAAAATCAATCTAGGCTATTTAATGTTTAGAATGTTCTTGTACGACATCTCATACATTAACGCTAACATGGATATATTTTTCATGACGTAGGTTCAGTTTTAAAGCTAAATTGTATTATATATAATCTATAGTCATTCAAATGGTACCCGAGGCGCGAGTTAAGGCGCGAAATAGCAAAGTTCTGGGTCGTTTACATGGTGAACTTAGAGCAGATATTGTGCATACAATGTTAATCGCGAATGCAGTTAAATCAATTAAATCTACCAGTTTTTAATTTGTAATTCGACAAATACCGATTAAATTGATAGCCGAATAAATATGTCACATCGAACACGAATGAGGTTTGCATATTCTACAGCCAATAAGGGACAAGTAGAAATCTACGCTGCAACCTATAAGAAGCCCCGAAAGTGTTGTCATAATCGTCTTTTGTTCAACAGATTGCCTACAAACAGGAATTGATAAATTGATGTGACAAGTGATAGGTTTCAGAAAATTAATAAATTAAATAAAATTAGTAATTAATTTCATTGAATGATGCGTTTATCCGCGTATGCTATCAGCGCAGGTTGAAAAATAATGGAGAAATCCAGTCGTTTCGGACAACACTTGCCATTGTTAGCCCTCTATTATTGCAAGAGTGAGTGTGGGTGGTATCGTACAATATCACCTACACCTTAAACAATTCCACTCACAGATCTCTGTCATGGCCGACCCAACCATGGCAGACGTCATCCTCATAACGAGGGACCGCCGAAGAAGAAGGTACTTTTCAATACCTTGTTATCTCTCCTCTATTGTTATTTTGTAACGTGCTTTTTTAGTCTTTCTAATTTCTCAAACATAAAAAAATCTAACATAAAATAATGTATAATATGTAATAACATATGTAATAACAGTTCAACATTCGCAATAGTTACGGTGGACACACACAATTTATATGTATTCCATGCGCTTGCGCGAATTTTTCATTGTTAAATTTATTTTAATGTGACAACAATGTCATAATAGAAAGGTGACAATCCCTTTCCTTACCGCCTATCTTCAGTACCAAATTACCTCTCAGCTCAGGGTGTTGTTGAATATTTCGAGCTTGTGGAAATCGTTGAGATTGCAGTGAATTTTTGGCCCTTACGGATGATTCGTGAAAGTACTCATCCGAGTATTAGTGTTGTGCGACGTAAATTGTGAACATTGGAAGTGTATTCATCATTGTATCAGTGTTGTTACAGTGTGAACTTCAAGAAAAAAGGGACCATCGTGAGTCGAACTGTTCTTCTGTATTCCGTAAGTCCTCACACCTAGTTCATTCAATATCGAAGAATTCTTAATTAATCCACCTACACATCCACCCATCCCCCATATTTCCCTTTATTCCCTTCCCATCACCCACCGTTACCATCGATTTGCGTCAGCAACATGTTATTTTCTTAATTAATATAAAATATTTTAAAATTGAACCCTAATATACATTCTTCATATCATCTGTATACAGGGTGAATATTATGTTACAGACCGATTTTGTTTGACCGCCATTTTGGTTTGGCAGACATTTGTTATCTTGCAATTGGTAGTCGTAGAAAGTTGTTGATTATAATTTATTATGGAGCATCTAAAGCCTCAACAAAGTATTGAATTCTTTAAAATATTTTATCAAAATAATAATGGCAATGCTGTAACCATTTATTATATCGCCACATGTTGGAAAACTTCTTGCTGGCCGAGTAGGGTCGATTGAGCCTGCAACATGTGGTTTCAATAGGACGGTGCCACTTCATACACAGTCCGAGCTACATAATGCCAAAATGTAGTGATATTGACTGGCCTCCTCGATCACCTGATTTGACGGCTCCCGATTATTTTCTATGAGGGTACTTGAAAGGAAAGGTCTACGCCAATAAGTAAATAACAATTCCGATGCTACAGGACAATATTCGAAATGAAATTGCTGAAATAACACGCGAAGTGTGCGAGAATGTTATGAAAAATATGGATAAAATAGGACGAATTTGTGCCGCTGCTAGAGGCGGCCACTTGGCCGATATCATACCCTATACATAATTGTAATAAACCAAATAATCGATAAATAAAAATAATATTAAAAAATTGTATTTAATTTCCCAGTTATTCAAAAACAACATCGGCCTAGAATATAATATTCACCCTGTATTAAAAATAAAATAAAATAAAACAGTGATAAAGTGATTATAAAGATGAGGTCACCTGTTGCAGACTGAGGCTGGTGACCAGCACCTGTCCAGAGCGGCGCACCCTGTCCAGGCCCACGGGCCCGAACCCGTAGCAGAACAGCGCGGCGAGCAGCACCAAGAGCTGGGCCGCCGACACCCAGTACGTGAAGTACGGCCTGTAGTCGCGCATGTCGTCCAGCTGTCTCTTCACCGGGTCGTGCAGGGCCACGGACTTGCGCACCGAGCGGCTGGAAGCACACGAGGGTTCATCTCCGTTCAGCTCGGACGGCAGCGATGCGATGTAACAATACAAAATGGAATAGGAAGAGATAATGGATGGATATAAATGAAACAATGTTATCACTCTACTTGAGTTTATTAGCACTACTCGAGTTTCGAGAGAACAGTAACTCTCACCGACAGGTGCTAATAAACTCAAGTAGAGTAATAACATTGTTTCATTTATTTCCATCCATTATGATGAAACTCTACAAAGTTAACGCCAATTCTATTAATAATAGGAAGAGATAATTTTATTTAGAATTTCCACTATTGTTCCATTATGTTAAGTATATATATACAAAAGTTCAATTTCTAATACATGCCTTGACAAAGGAATAATCATTAGCTTAGCATGAATAATTGAGAAAATGACCTTCAATTTTTAAATAAAACTTGTAATATTTACTTATGGCCGGTTATTTAATCAGAAGTAAAATGTTACCATAGTTAAATAAATGAATTATTATAGTAACTTTTTATCATCGCCCGTGGTAAAAAAAAGTCTGCGGGTTGTTCAAACATCGAGATTACTATTATCAAAGTTAATTACGCCTAATTGTGTGGCAAATATCTGGGAATGTCGTCAAATTTGATTTATTTCAAATTTCACTGTTGGCAATCTATACAATTTTATGCTTTATCTATGGTTTTATTCACCCCTGCGTTTAGGAATAGCAAACTTGCCGTTGACAACAAGCTTCTTATATACGAGGCCATCCTGAGGCCTATACTCCTGTACGCAGCCTCCATCTGGGGCCATGCGGCCAAAACACACATGAATAAACTTCAGATTTTTCAGAATAAGATCATCCGATCAGCACTGGGCGCCCCAAGATGGCTAAGAGTCACACAACTACATCATGATTCCGGCATTCTCCCCGTAAAAGAGTTCATCAAACATATATTTAAGCGTTTTTATGTTGACCTCCCCAAGCACCAAAACCCAGCAATTAACGTTTTATAAAATTACGATATATACGTTCGCACGCGTTTAAAACGACCCAAAACTGTCCTCTCGTAGAGGTCATAATTCACTGCGCCATCTAGCAGTACCATGCCCCATGATAGCAGAATATTAATAACCACCATAATAATACAATTTTACAGGCCACTTTGGCATACTACACGATGAAGGAGCAAGGGGGTCCAAAGTGACCCGGTACTCTAAAAGTCAAGAAATCCAAGTTCCAAGTTCACCCCTGCGTTTGAAAACTGTCACTTTGCTGGCGAGATCGTCATCGCACGAACTCTCATCACTAAAATAGTGGAATATTAAATGATTCCTTATCGTATATTGCAACTTTCAAAGTATTAATGTGACAAATGACTTTTGAAAAGCCGTGAAGAGTCCGCCATTAACTAACAATTTACGGTTTTTATCATCCGATGCTGAAGAGTAAAATTAATCTACTATTGCACTACATACTTTTGATGAGTAAATATTTTTTACCAATGATCGAACAACCTGTTTTCGTAGAAAATTTTACTAAAGTAACTTTTTTATCATAGTAAAAATTTACCACTGATCTAAGAACCAGGTCTTAATGTATTATTCTATTGTTTTCGGTGATAAATTAATTTATTTTTAATTACACGCGCAGACAACCAAATAAATATATAGACACCCACGTGAGTACTTTGGTACTACTTAAAAATCAAATAGCTCCACAACTTTAAAAAAAAATATGACTCGATTATTTTATTGATATTAAAATTATTTAAAAAAAAAAATTATTTCACATTCATGATTCAAATCAAAGGAAACTAGAAGCAAAATTTCGGAAATTTTTTAGTGCCAAAAATGAATACACCATTTGGTTAACGATCTTTCTTATTTTGTGCACGGCGAATATTTAATAAATTGCAAACGGTCAAAAGTGATTAATGAATTTAAACCAAAATTAATAAAGTGGTTGCTTGATGTGGGTAGAAAACAGATTTAAAGTAGTTTGTCATTTGTGTTAATCTAGCTACCTACACATTTTTGTCTTTAACTATATTACAAAAGTCTTTTTTATAATTTTAGATTTTACTTTAATAATATATAACTTATAAAAACTGTACAGGTTATTGCTTTGGAATAGACCACGTCTAGTAAAGCAATTTCCTTTATTCTAAATGTATTATTTTTATGCTAAAAATAAATAAATTATAAAAAATATATATATTAACAATATGTTTATTTGACAGACACAGTATAACAATAGAACATTAAATTGGAAACGATCTACCATTGTGCCAAAGGTCCCCGAAGAACAAACTCTCCATTTTAAAGTTAATTAAATAGAATTTTCACATTGATTTTACTGAAAAATTTATTCGGATACAACTGGACCTTGAGTGAATGTGATTTATACTAGAGTATGTACTTCAAATTGAGGATTTATAATAAATAATTTTCATAAACAATAATACATTTTTTGTGCTTCTAAATGGGAGAATTGATAAATATTCTTACAAGAAGAATCTAATGTTCTGGTAAAATTTATATGCGCACAATTTTTTTTTCGTGTGCTATATTGGCAAATCGTGTGCGTACACATAGCTTAGAGGGGGCATTGATTAATACTAAACATAATGTATATAACATAAGGTACATATTGATTTGTATACTTATATATTATATTTGTTTATGTTGTTTATGTACAATGTCGTGACCTTTGAACACAGATGTATCATCTGACTTGAGGTCAAAATGGACTTTTTTGTATAAATATTATATTTAAAACTATGCTATATAGTTGTCAACTTTTCTAGTAGTATCATATTTTAGAAGCACTTAATTTAATACAATAAAATGTACGAGTTATATTGTACAACCAGGAATCAACTTACTGTGAATAATATAATTACATTTTTGTTTAAAAACTTCACCTTATAGGCGATAAACCAAATTTCGTCGAAAAATTCACAAACAAAAATCAAATCTACGAAGCTCGATATCTCAATTCTGATTTAAAATAGTGTGATCAAACTCAACCGTTATTTTAAATATATATATATATTATTTTTATCTTTCAGGATTATATGAAACTATACTATTATCGACAATGAGCCGATATACGAATGAGCACCGCATTTAAGTTGTGAAAATTTCGCGGAAAATTGATTTTGGGTCACCTGTGGATACCTTGCTGTTGCAAAGGTACGGTATGTTAAATAAACAATTTCCAGTAGCACCACAAAAGATGCCTTGTGATTTAGAAATTTGCACCACCTAATAAGGACGTGTTTCGCACTCACCCGAAGAGGTTGCCCACGAAGCCCATCCCGTACTGCCTCCTGTTGGAGTTGTCGGCCAGCCTATCCAGCAGCGGCGCCGCCACCCTGCGGCCATCCCCCACGGGCGGGGTGGCGGGCACCTGCGCGCGGGGCCGCCCGGCGCGCACCCAGCCCCCGGCGCGCCCCTCCACCATCTCGTCATCGGGCCGGTCAGGGTCGACGCGGAATTGGCTGGATAAAAGAGGTTTAATCGTCAATTCATTTCAAAGAACCACTAAACTGCCAAACGTGGCAAGTCTAGCGGCACACAATGGAGTCCTGTGTCCTAAATGCAATACAAATAAGAAGAGAATGTAAAATTGATCTTTTGATTGTGAATATGAATAAAAAATTATTGCTCAGGTGATTTGGTCATATGGAGCGAATAAATGAGGAGAGAATGGTAAGAAATATATGTCGCAAGTGTTGATGGCACTAGAAATACGGCGTAAATAGAAGACTAGATAAATCAGATATTTGAAGACGGTCCCGTTAGAAGCAGTGGCGTAACTATGTTAATTCAGCCATTACCTAGGTGTATTGGGGCCCATGTTAGATAGGGGTCCAAAAAGTTTACAATCCATTTGACATCGATATTAATATCTAAAATGAACCACAGCAAGAAATAGAATTATAATATATTAAAATTCGTTATCCAACATGAGTAACGCAAACATATTACATATTAATGTGTATAGGTAGTAGTACCCCATTATTGTGTAAAGTTAAGAGTCAGGTGATCGTTGTAAAGCAAAATTCGCTTTAAAGCGAAGTATTTTTTAAATTGAAAGTGCTTAAAATCATTTTGATCAATATTATAGGAGACAAGAGACTAATTTTGTTCTTACTATTTAATTGACAAACCACGCACTACTAACGTTTATTACATATCTTATATACAGTATGTACTTTTCCATTCTGCATTGGGGCCTAATTTTTTAGTTACGCCACTGGTTAGAAGCCTTAATAGTTGACGATCGTGTATAAGATGTATTCATATGTATGAAGCGAGTGTTGTGTGTTAGAACAGAAGAGCTCCCGCGAAAAACGGTGTGATGGTAAGTTTAGTTAGTTAGTTGCAGATTCAGGAAATGAAAATATTTTTCTCACAGAGATTTTTGAATCGAGAAATGAAGTGACCGTTTCGCACGCGTTCCGCACGTTAACAGGAGCCTAATAAGGCAACAAAATAATTAAAGATACAACAATAATATTGGAAGATAACACAACTAGTGAATCCAGCTCCGAGCCATAATTGCAGTCCTGGAATTTCGAGATTCGACGGTGATGATTTCGGCATTAGAAAATACTCATTTGCTCGTTATTTTATATGTATAAAAAAGGTAAAAAAAAAACAAATAAGATAATTATATTAAATAATTAAGGAATCATTCGATAAAAAATAACAGATGAATATTATAATATATTGCAAGGTTGATGCAAATAATAATTTGAATGTGAAACAATTTGATTACCACGAATGATATGCCCGGAGCATTTAATCTTGATTTAATTTTGGCACCCCGAAATTAATCCGAAGTATTTAATATATTAGACATATATTCCACACCATCTTTGATTAGAACATATTTTTTTTACATATTTATTCCTCGTTGATATCTATAATAATACTAAATATCCGTAACAATGTTCTTATATAAAATCTTCAAACAGCCATAGTGAAAAATATTGTAAACCTGGAAGCATTTAAATCTTAAATTGTTATATGTTCGTAGAAAGTAAATACTATATTAGATTAAATTATATTATATTAGATTAAATAAAATACAATCACTTTGTATGAAACCACCAAGAAGCTACATCAGGACGTATTTAAAACTAATCGTAAACACAAAAAAAATGCACTTATACATACATAAAGAGGGAGATAGAATATAAAATTACACGTGAATCTCTCATCTCTCTCTCAAACCTTAACTCTAATAGTAAATGTAACTTTAAAACCAATATTCAAAGAACAACAAAGTACAAATATTTAGGTTTAGTCCTAGATAATAATTTAAACTTCAAAGAACACATAATCCTCTTAAATAATAAATTATGTAAATTTTTATTCTACTTTTACATACTTAGACAAGATTGTAATTTGCAAATTCTTAAAATGATATACCATGCATTGGTTGAATCAATATTGCAATACGGAATACTAGATTGGGGCGGAACTTGTTACCAATAATTACAACTCAGATAATAATAAAAATATTTTTAAAAAAGGCTAGATATTACCCAACAAAAAAAGTTTTTAAAGATTTTCTTGTTTTGAAATTATCTTCTTTATATAAAAAAAAACTTAAGTCTTATCTAAAAATGTCCAAATTAGGAACAGAACAGAGACATGCATCATACATTGTAAAACCAATTGCCAATATCAATTAAATTAGCAGCAAATATAAATGTTTAAAAAATGGATTAAAGGTCTTCAAAATTATTTAATATCTATTTGACATCTTTCCCTATTTATAATCTAATCAATTTCCCAATATTTATATATTGTATTATTATAGATGTATGTATATATTTTTTTAATCTTTTTTCATTTGTTGCAAATAAATTCTTACATCTAGTTTATATTGATCTTGTATTATATAAATGATGAAAGCCACCCCCATAATACAAGATCTTTCTTATTTTGGGGTGCATAATTCTACTATTATTTATTTATTGTCGAATATATAAATAAACTTAAATTCTTTTTGTATTTATGATTAGTTTTAAATACGTCCTGATGAAGCTTGAAATAAGCGAAACCAGTCGACGTATAGTAAATTTCGTAATTTCATACAAAGTGATTGTATTTTATTTAATCTAAAATTGTCGTATTACAGAAATTATTAGAGATTATAAAAAATGTTTGAACAAGTGGCTTATCGAAAATAATGTGTCTCACTTGTAAAATGTAATAAAATTGATATAAATGTACCTATAGACAAACGTCTAGCAAGATGTTTTGTGGGTCTAGTTTTAATTTAAAAAAAATAAAAAAAGAAGAAAAAAAAATCACAGTTCACCAACGAACCTCCTAATAAATGTTATATAATTTGATAATGCTATTTTAATCGCGCTATTTATAAAGTTTTTTTGATAACATTCTGAAAGAGCATATGCGAAAATAAAACACTTGTTTTTTGATTTTACTCGTTTAATTTACTTGAGACGCGTTTCGCCTTGCAAGGACATTATCATTCAATTGCAAGGTGAAATATTAATTAAACGAGTAAAACCAAAAAACAAGTGTTTTATTTTCACATATGTGATTGTGGAGTTCTACAAACTTACCTCGGAAATAGTAAATATTCTGAAAGAGCTTCCGATAAAACACATTCTATATGAAAAGAAAAACATTTTTAACGTATTGTTCTTCATTTAATAATTTATAGGTGTAATAATCAGTATTGTATTATACGATAAATTACAGCCAGTAGCTAAGGTGGTAGAGTGCTCGCCCAGCAAGTGAGAGGTACCCGGGATCGATAACTTACGTAGCTACGCTATTTTAAACGCGATGTTTCTAATGTTTTATTTTTAACATTCTGGAAGAGCCTCAAATAAAATATATTCTATGTTAAAAATAGGTTTAATCGGTTTTATTACGATGTTATCCGGCTAATGGATTAATGGCTGTAAGTACCAATTTATTATTATATTTAGTCCTGTACTTTCATAATAAAAAGCTACGTTTTTGTATACACAACGTGTCACTTGCGCCAACTTGATCCTCGTATAAACGGTATTAATAAAAATCTTACTTAATTATACATACTTGACGGTGTGGAAGCCCATCTCATTGTGGAAGGTACAAGAAATTACTCGGTTAGAAGACTCGAACAATCAACAACAAAAGTATTAATTCTATAGAAATATCATTCCACACAAAAACGTATTTATCTTTTGTGTAACCGAGCTATTGTAAAGAACCCGTAAAAATGTTCATTATAACACAAAATAATCTAGAACCCGGATATATCCATGACTACAAAATATGTTTATTGAAAACAGAATTAAAAATTCATACCAATAAAATTGAATATTCGAATTAATAAATATAAATGTACACTAAGAATCCATACTATAATTGCGCTTGATCATATCTATTAATCCATTATATCTGGATATGTTAGTGTCATTGCCAGTAAAAAAATATACCAAAGTTGCGAATATTTCGAACGAGTTTTTAATATCTCTAGGTTAAGATTACTTAAATGTTTTCTCTTTTATACATTCTATAACAGTACGCAAATATATATTCAATTTGAAATGAAGTGTAAATTGTCTTTATTACGAATAAGATAATACATAGCAGCGAAATCGTATGATTTTTTGCGACTGGCAAGTATATTGACTATCTTTCATCTCGCATAGTCATTCATCTGTCAAATATATGTTCAAAATGTTTTGGTTGTTTAGTAATTATTTATTATAAACATGATATCAGTTTTTTAAAAACTGTTTCTATGTGGAATGACGAAGAATAATTAATTCGATTTATATATATATATATAATATATAATACATAATAATTCAAAATTGATACTTAAGAACACTGTTAGTACCATTCCAAGAAGAGCAATATTGAATGCACTAGCAGACAGCTCGCTAGCAGACTAGCTTGCTGCTACGCCCTGCAGGTGGTTATTGTGGCCACTTCGCGGCCAGGGCATCGGTAGAATCTATAGTTCAATTGCTACAGCAATATAATAAGGATGCTAGTGTTCTATATAATTTCTTTTAAAATTTATCAACAATTGACATAGCCTAGGTTGCATAGAGTTGAAAAGCCAACCACGCCAAATGTGAAATGTAATCAATTTATTTAGTGAAATCTTTCTGTTTTTTGTCTAGCACAAAAGCAGATATTTAGATAATTGCGGCCACTATCTCACAAATTGGCTACAAGTGGTGTATTTTATGATTTCAACAATAATAATTTTCTACTCTGTAAATGTTGTATGTTGGATATACTTACGTATCGGTTCAGTATTTTTATTAATGACCAAATTTTTACACTAAACTTTTTAGATTAAAAAAAACAAAATCACTTTATATAAAACCACGAATTGTAATAAACGTCAACCGATTTCGCTTAGTTCAAGCGTTGTCAGGGCGCATTTAAAACTAACAATAAATACAAAAAGGGTGCATTAAATATAAAAAGGGAGGCAGAATGTAAAATTACATGCGAATTACAGAATACACATACATTTATGGAAAAGAGGGAGACAAACTAAGACAATAGACAGTACATCAAGGGAGTGGAATGTACAATGTTAATGGATATTTAATTGATTTAAAAGGAAACATACCTAATATGAGGCTGATGGATAAAATAATATGGTTATTAAGAATTGCACTACCACTATTCACTGTTTTTTTTTAACTCAAGGGCCTCTAAATTGTGTAACCGGTTGCCAAACCCATTTTTATACAATGTGATTATATTTTATTTAATCCAATATACCAAACCACAAAGTGATTGCTTTTTACGAAAATAAAACTAAACTTTATATTTAGAATTTTAAGCAATTCTAAATTATACACGTTTCATTTAGAACACTACATACGTATAATATCTAAAGTATTATATGAAGGATCAATTGAGCTAAATTAGGCTAGCTGTTGTTATTTTAATAAGTGAATTGTGAATTTAGTATAACAAAGAAAATATGTATGTAAAAATATATAATACTTACCTAGGTATTGTAAGCAATTTGTTCCAAGTTGGTTTTACCCATAGATTTTTTAAACTGAGTTTACACGCGAAACCTTTGTCGTATTTCTTCTCAAACTCCAATTAAACGTACTGTCGGTTATTTATTATCACGGTTACTTCTCGGTAATCTCAATGAAAAATACATTACTAGTATTATAAGATACAAAAATGAATAAATATTATTACAAAAGCGACATTAAAAAACCTCTCCAAAATGTCGATAAATCGGTTGATTTTATTTTAATTGAATTTCACAACTTAGTTACCAAGAATTTATTAAAGTATTCAATTTCAATTAGCACTTCGAAATTGTTGTATAAGTTACACCAGTATTCTAGCGAATGAAACCTCGCAATTATCAAAATAATATTTTACAAAAATCAAAGAACCATTAAATTCTAACAGTTTTATTTTTGCATAATTTTCTTCTTAAATTATATTAATATTTTACATGAATTGAAATGCTACATTGTTTTTTTAAAAAAATTAGTTATATTTTTTTGAATTTATCCTTTATTTAACAACAGTTATCATTTGTATGTTTTTTACTTTCAAATATTAATGTTCTTCTTCTTACTATGTTATGTTATGTCAAATACTAATATTAATAATATTCCCATGGTTATTTTATGTTTATTTATTTTAAATGTTATATAATTTCATTTATATGTTACTTATAATAGTTAATTGCGCCTAATAATTCGGTATATTTCTGAATTCAAAACGCGAATACTTTTAATGAAGATATATAAAATATAATAACTAAAAAAGTTTTTTTATTCTCTGCTTAATTTAGTGATGACAAAGAAATTGACATTTACGAGTGTGTTACTCTATGTGTAAGTAAATCCTTGTGAGAAAACCACAATTTTTGTTGCCATACGATATAATTAATTAGTAGGTCTCCTTCGGAACGACGATAAAATGTTCAATAATCTAGAAAAGCGCAAGACTTAATGTAGTAATGCTCTTAATATTTAAAAAATATTAATCCGCAAGCAAATTGCAATATTATGTGGTGAAGTAACTCTTTGATCTATTATAGCGCTGTTTGAAATAACAAAAGTTAGACTAGTTAAACTTTTTATATATCTATTTTAATAATTCTGATGATCCGAACAATTGCACGACCCAAATGAATCGAATAAGATTTTCTCCAATCTCAGGTTATTGTTAGGAAGATTCCACAAAATTGACGATTCCTAAGCCGGTTTTACAAATAATTTACTTTTCTTTGGTCGAGTCATTATTAAGATATGGTATCCGATCGTGGGGTCACTCCTGTAACTCAAATATAACACAAGTGAAAAAAATGGTAAGCCAGATTATATTCTTTCGTAAACGTTCTTCCTGTACGTGGACCTATACTGTTCCTTTTAATTAAAGAGAATTATAACAACGATAATATATGATATAAAATACCTAAATGTAACACCGAACACTATCTGCAAAATTTCGTATTCTTATAAAAAAAACTTTAATAGCCTCCCTACAGAAATTAAAGAGATAAAGGATATTTATTTTTAATTTATTAATTTATTAACGCCCTTACGGGCTTTTACGAAATAGGTTTGGTATAAATCATAATAAAAAAAACACATGACCAGGTTCACAAGTAGCATGGAATATATATAAAAATAGTAATTAAAAAATAAGCAAAACAAACTATAAAAAATAAAGGTTCTAGACAGAAAAAATAATACAAATTTAGGTTTGACACAGAATGGCTGAGTAGCAAAATCAGTTGTATCTTTGACTCAGACTATCTACAAGACCAAAATCGTTCCCAAGCCTGTGAAGTCTTTGTGTGGGTGCATTCATATTAAAATTAGTAAATTATGAATTTACATGGAACAGCTCCGACAACCTGTTACTTCGCGTAGGAACGTGGTATACAATCAGTTCAGTTAAATTAGGGGCGTCCAGTATGCCATTACTATTTTAAATAAAAATAATAAATCACTTAAAGTTCTTCTACACAAGTTAGTTGAATAAACAGTGCTCATTAGAATATCATAATCATAATTCAATTGTTCAACAGGTATACACAGTTTGAAGTTTGAAACCTTAACAATTGTATAAAAGATATAAAATAACTAAAAAAGAATTTAAATGAACACTTCAGAAGCACACAATTAGATCATAAATAATATTATAGATTACAAATGTATAGCTTCTAACTCTATATAAATTATTACAATGTAAGTCCCTCTCCAAGCACAAGAGTAAGTCTCTTTTTTGGAGAAGTAAGCGAATCACAAAAATATGTAACTTTAGTTTTGTAACAGATTCATATAACTCATATATTGTATAAAATTTCAAAATAATAAAAAAAAATAGCGTGACTAAAATACAAGAGGTGTGGTTAATTTGAATTTAACAATTCCCAAAATCACCAATAAGTATCGATCGAGGGTATTAGAATTTGTTGTTCCTACACTGAAAAATGAACTACCTGGGTCTTTACAGAACAGTATTTTTTCTCCAAATTTGGAAGAAGTGATAATAAAGTGGCTTATCAATAATGATTAGCATGAAATGGATGGTTAAACTATGCCACTGATTAGTTTTTTCTTTATATTAAATGTAATAAAAATTGATTTGAATGTACCTGCAGACGAACCCTGAGAAATATGTTTTGTGGGACTAGTTTCATTGTAAAAATAAATTAAAAATTAATTAATTTAAAAAAAATCACATAATGGAGAATTTATAATGGTTCTGTCGTTCCTCGGTAACTATTTTAATGAAAACATCAGAAATTATAATTAAAATAAAAACTATTTTGCTGTTTTTTTGTTAAATATGCTATCATTTTTCAAGTACATATTTGGGCACGAACCCTTACTACATTTACAATGAATTGGATTGGACAAAAAAAAACACATGGAAAATAATTAACTCAACATCAATCCATCTATGTATATCGTAAGCTGGACGCAGTACTGAACGCATCTGTCGGGCCAGTATCAAACCAACCACACGTCGCAACGCACAATATTAAATGAAGTTAGCGCTCATTTAGCTAGTCATTTACTCCTGAGTCGATCAACAGCGTTTAGCTTCGACTTCTGATTAGTATTCCATCGCATACAAATTACCCAGCTTCACCACTGTCTGAACATCATTCTCTACATGCATCATGCAAGTAAATCAATGTGAATACTGATATACACGAACACGAATTATAAGCCGACTTGTGGGAGGAATATGATTCACATAATCCTTCTGATATAATCTCATTCAAACTTGTGTTTAAACAAAAATCTTCGTAATAAATTATTATTATTATTATTGAGTACATTTTTCAATACCGAAACTACTCGTATAAAAAAATGTATTTATTTAGTATTTTTTAAAACTAACTGTTTAACGACCCAATCAGTATTTATTTAGGCGTTAGATTATTACTGATCGAATATTTTTTTGTAAGACCGCAAATATGTAAAGAATCTTGTTTAAATAGATTGATTGGAAATTATTCTGCTTATTTTGTCGGCATATTCAGAATATTCGGGCAAAGAAATTATTATGCAAACAGATTTCTGGAACTAGAATATATCGATATCCGCCGAGTTCCCACCTACAAAACACCATTTTACGGCCAAAATCTAAAATTGAATAAACTTCCTCAGAAACCGTGTAAAGTGCCCGCAATCTGATTGAAACGGGAAAAATACAAATTTCCATAAGAAATATAAAATCCTCACTAGTGCTACTCAATATTTCCTACGGCTTTTCATCGCCCAAGTAAATAAGGATTTACAAAAGGAATAAACTCCACATTTTTATCGTACATCATTTATCCAAATGGTAGGTTTAGAAGTACTGAGAATTTCATGCCACAACTGAGTATTGGCTATGAAGCATTTATTCTTTATCACCTTTTTTAACAGTAGACAAATAAAGGCTATATAAATATTGCCTATTTTTAACGTTTTATTTGTATTCCGATTTTCTATTTGACGTGAGGCACGTCTTCAGTGACGCTTCACTATAGTGCTACTTTAATGATAGAAAACGTAATAAATATAGAAACTCTAAATTGAACACCCCAATAAATGGTTTAATTGAATATGTCCGAGAGGAAACACGAAACCGGCAGGCTGTGTCGTAAAAATGGCTGGACTGACGTAATAATCAAATTTTGGAGCAATGCGTGGCAGCGAATAATAATGTACAAATAAAAGTGGCACTTGGGGATGCCTTCATCCAGCAGTGATTAGAAAACGGCTGATGATGATGATAAAGTATCAATTATAGATTTATTAAAGAGAACACATTCTTATTGTGAAGTTGTAATTATTCAGAACATAGGTCTGTGATATTTAAAAAAATACTAATTAAACGTATTAATTAGAAATATATACATATAAAATATATAAATACGGGATATTTTTCGATAAAATTGATTTTATATGTATATTTTTCTAATTAATACATTTAATTTGTATTTAAAATAAGTCAATGTGTTTATAATTAATAAACATATCAATTAAGTATAAAAATATCATGCACCTTCCCCGGTTTGGAAAGAGATTCAGGTCCGTATCCCGGTAGTGCAACAACAATAGTTTTCTATGAAATTGATTTTATATGTATACCTTTCTAATTAATACATTTAATTTATATTTAAAAAAAATATATAGATTTTAAGCAATTCTCGTGATTATCCTGCGTCGACAAATTGAGTTCATCGTTATTGGGGCCTAAATTCTGGCCGGTTAAGAAAGAATTAATTCACGAAATGAAACCAGCTCCGGGTAATTTTATTGATCTTCATATTTAATATGCATGAAAAAAAAAACATTCGTTCAGAAGGCTGCGAAGCTTTCAAAGGCGCGCTCCACTTTGTGAAAGTCTCGCGGAAAATCCAGGAATGGCGGGAATCCGACTTTCGCATAAAATTATATTATGTTTTGTGTTTTACTGTGCACCTCCACTTTTCATCAATATGGTGATGTGCAGTGGCGTGCAGTTGGTATAGACTTAGGTTATGCTGTTATCAATGACATTATACAATTGTATATAATACATTTAATACAATATACGTTTTAACCAACGTCTTTAAAGAAAATAAATCTGTCGTTTATTTGCAATTTTAGAGTACTATTACGTTTAATTTTTAACGTAAAATAATACATTTTTACCCATTTAAAAAATGTATGGACGTTTTTAAGAACACTTTCTATGACTGAACAAGATTAATTTATTGTTTGAAAATTATTCACGTAATAACTAAAAGAAATAATTATTTCTATTAAAGGTTAACAACGTAGGAAATAGTTTTGCCCATTGCTTTTTGTTTTTTCTAAATCAAAAACCAATCCATGCACCAAATTTAAAGAACAATCATGAAATCAACACGTTAAAAACAGTAAGTTAGTAAAATTCGCGAATTGGTAAATGAGTAAGTAGACACTTCAATGATTTGCACGCAGTTTTAAGCCTTTCTAATGTTATTCTGTTAAAAAACAGCAAAGGTAACGACTCTATACAAAACGGATCATCCGAATGAAAATTTTCAACTCAGTAAATAACCAATTATATGACTCGAGTAATTCACAAAAGACAGAATAGAGTAATGTAAATAGTTCAATGCGGTGAATACAAAAGAGTGCCATGGGTACAGCAGTGAGATGTCGTGGTAGTTTTTAGAACTAAGCAATTAAAGTCTTTAATTGTACACAGATAGCGCTAATTGTAAAATAATGTTTTCGTTTATGTTAATGTTAAATTTTTAGTAACGCACAGTTTTTTTGCTTGTATGCACTGCACGCCCCTAGTGATGTGGTATACCACCTCTATGGTGAAATACATCAACCTTAATAATATGATTAAACGTATTAGAAAAAAGTAGCAATATTTATCAAAGATGTATCCAGTTATAAAGGGTGGGCCAACTTGGGCTGAATGGTATTAAAAATTTATAACTTTGGTGGGGTTTATTTTTAATTATATATTTTTTGCAGATAATAAAGAATTTATGAAAGTTTATAATGACTATATACCCAGTGCTCTTGCACTGTATCTTGCGTGTTAAAATTATTGAATTTTATTATGTTTCGCGACGATCTATTTTCGGTGACCGGCTAATTTAAAAAAATGCAGAGTTTCCTAGGCCTACCCGTTCCCCAGATTTGACGGCGCCTGATTTCTTTTTGTAGGGCCACATAGAAGGCCGAGTTTATATGAACAAATCAGCAACAATTCAGGAGCTTAAACAAAATATTCGTGCTGAAATAACAAATTTGGAGACAAAAACGTTTCGTAATGTAATGCAAAATACTTTAGAAAGAGCAATTATTTGTCAACAAGAAAATGTACGTCATTTAAATGGTGTCATTTTCCACACATAAATTTAAAAAAAGTTAATAAAGTACACTTTCATGTAATAATATTTTTTTAAATAAATATTAAAATTACAAAAGTTATATGCATTTTACATCAGTCAGTCAAGTTGGCCCACTTTGTATATCAAAAGGAGCAAATTCATTAAACTAAGCAACAATGTTCTTAAGATGTTTTATATCTTCTGTGTACAGATTTCGAATCAGATTGCAGGGTCCATCTTTTAAGAGGCTACCGGCAGTGGTGCTCGGATGACTGGACAGTTCATTTTAATTTTGTTTTGGAATTTTTTCCCTTCTTCGGGGGCGTGTTGCTTTTTCCTCTCGGCTTCCCGACTCAAGTAACACACATGCTTATTTTGATTTTGATTTCATACTATATTTATTTATGCAATGTTACAACTTTTGTAGTTCTTAATTGCCTTATTTTGTTTGACTGATAACTTATTATTTACATTTACATGCTTAATGTTTTCTTACATTAGTGTACTTTCTTTGTAACTATTTGTTTAATCATGAATAAAGAAGAGTTCTAGAACTGTGAGGGTTTTGAGACGGCAGCTGTTCTGCTCCGTCACGTTACATGAAGTTACGTGAGAGTCGAAATTGCATAGTTGCCCATTAGTATTAAAAAAATGCTAGCCAGGGTAAGCGGCGGATCTACCCTCACAGGGTCCATCATCAGGGCTGATGTTGGATCCCACACAATAAGAGATAGGCTGCTGGGATAAAATAATGAGAACGTCCTGACCATCAGGAAATTGATGAGTTCACCTTTCCATAAACAACTGAGACTTCCATAGATACAATAATTTTACACATTTTTTTTTTTCATTCTTTGATTACTGTCTTCTACTTACCTCGTCGATCCCTCATGACTGAGAATCACGACTAGAGTCTCCGATTCGAGTATTAGAGTACTCAATACTTGAGTATACTCGTCCATTTTTCAAATACTTCATAATCGAATATTTTGAAAAATACTCGAGTAGTACTTGTAAATTATAAATGATGAAAAATAAAAATAAAAAGTTACATATTTAGCCGCGTCCTGCGTTTGACATTTACTAGCCGGGTTAGAGCGGTTACTAATAAATGTATATTACTTTAACCATGTCAAAGCAATCAGAAGTTCGAAATAATAAATGTTGTAAAAAATCTCATTTAATTTATATTTATTTATTATATGTGCATACATTTTAATTATTAATAACTATTTTAGTACACTGGAAACTACTCAAGTATACTCGAGTGCTCGAGTATTTTAAGATTTTACTACTCGAAACTCGAGTAGTTTGATGATGTCGAATAATAGGAGTCTCTAATCACGACTTTCTCAAATTCCTATTCTCTCGTAAAAAGTTCTCCACTTTTCTCGGCATCTCGAAGATCTAAAAATTCCTATTGCTTTTCCGCTCGGTCTGTCCGACGAGTGGGGGGGGGGGGGGATTCTCTTCTTTGACGTGGGTCACCACAACAAGCTTCTCCAAACTATCTTTCTTCCCACGACACTACGATAAGGATACACCGATCTATCTATATATGATGTTCCTACAGAATGAAGAATAATATAATATAATTATTCTCGACCATGTTAAGTACTCGTATATCATTTATCCTGTTTTGAGAGCCCTGAGAGAAATGCACAAGTTATAACTTTTTCAAAAGCAATCGTATCAAACATATTTAATAATGCTAAACGACAGTAATATTCAATATTTTGAAACGTATTCAATATCTAAATACATGATTTAGATATAAATATTCAGCAACAACTCATAGAGGAACATCGCTGACTCGATCCAGCCGAAATAAAATAAGTATTATTATTATCATTCATCTCATTATTAACTATAAATAAGTGTTATACTGCCAATTAATATTAATAATTTTAATTAAACTATTACAATCTGATTAAAGTTATAGAGGCTCGTGTTAATTATTTATTATAAACTTGAAAGGGTCACCAGTATAAAGATTATATTTTTGATGTTTCAGAAGGATGTGTGCAGTGAGAATCCAGGGCCCTATAGACCTCCTCGCTTTTCCCGTATGTATATGAAATTTTACGAATATAGAGGTTGGTATTTGTGGCAAGAGCGGGCTTATTATTATGAAAGTACTTAAGATGGTTACGTTTATTTACAGAAGAAACTTAAACTTAATTTTTTTTTAACGGTTTGTTATATTATACAAAGTTCAAGATAAACAAAGTTCACTGAAGGTGGTACCGAGATGCGTGCGAGGAGATGGCCAGGAGAAGAGTGGTCGGTTCTATGGCTTCTCAGACTGGTCGCGTCGCGGTGCATTATTGTCTACGATTCGTGTGTACCAGGTGGATTATACGGCTGTTGAGCATTTAATTATATGAATCAGTGAGGCTCGAGCAGGGAACAAATGTTTCGAAGCTGTCAAAAAGATTCTGCATTACATAATAAATAATATAGTTATAATGAATGTATAAGATATACGATCACATTAATTTGCAATATGATAACAAAACACGTTGCGTTCTCTTCACATATTTGAAGAGAAAGTAAAAAAATGAAATATTTAATCACAGACGCGTTTTCCATTGTTAGAAAACATGGATGAAAAAGCCGCCATTGTTTGACAGCGTTTCAAAAGTATGAAACTCTGAAATTACTTTCTGAAAATAAATAAAAGTATCATCTTTGAACCCGTACAGGTAATGAGTTATTTTCTCAGGAATTCTAACTTTCCTAGAGCTCGCGTTGTGCTAGCGAAATTGTTAACAAACAGTTCAGCAGCAGGTATTCGACAGAACGCGTCCAAGAACATCGTGGCAACTTAGTCAAAGCTTAAAGCTATGTTAATAACGTTCAATAACACAGTACAATTTTCATAAATTTCCTTCTAGGAAGGTGAAAAAAGTTTTATCTACAAAAAATTACATTATTATTCTGTATATCTGATTTGTATAAAATAACGTATTTAATTCTCTGAAATAGATATTTAATATATTATACAAATAATAGAAAGCCATACGGATTTAGATTTATCAATAATTCGATTTAATGTTATTTAGTTTATTTATTTATAGTTTCTGTTGGAAGTATAATTGAAAATAAAGTTACTCATGAGTATCAAACCAGATAAATACAATTTATTTCATAGATTTAAAAAATGATGTAGATTGCTGCACAATAAAAATCAGAGAAAATCTAAGGCACGAGGGGTTTGAGGGTAGAGAAGGAAAATTGGTAAATAGAAAGAGAAAAAAGATAATATGTAATAGAAATTTAATTAGGTATATATGTATAACCACAAAAACACACATATGTATTAGATTGATGCATAAATATCATTCGGGGACGTAGTCACCCCAACGTCAATTACTGCTTCCCGTTTGCTTGGATGACGGTTGATTCCACGGGCGAAGAAGCCCTGGTTTTTTGAGCCAAATCGTCATAGACTTTGCCAACATGTCAATTTTTCAGAGAGCGGTTGATGTGGTAGTCCGTGGGGGCTTCGGTGGGAGAGTAGGGCGGATGGGGGAACAAATTCCATCTCTCGCTAGCTTTTTGTGCGGTCTTTTCAGATGAATGGCAGTATAAAGCTGGGCCAGGTACGCGTAGCTGTTGATGTCGTACTGCTTTTGGCCATTTCTGTCCGAGATTTGCCCCTCCTGAAGCTCATCGTTGTCATTCCAAAAACGGCAGATAATTATGCATCAACCTAATAAAGGTGTTTGTTTGTTTTTCGAATTGGCAACACTTTTTCCAACGACAGCGATTTTGACAACTGATTTGTACTCAGTTTGTTTTACCATTTCACTATGAATAGACTTACGCCAAAACAACGCTTGCAAATTGTGGAAATATATTTCGAAAATCGTGGTTCAGTTCGCGAAACTTATCGTGCGCTACGTCCATTTTACGGTCGACATAATCATTTATCCGACCAAGTAAATCGAATAACCATAGATCGTTTTTGCATCACGCATACTCTAATTAATAATACGCATCCGCAGAGATGTCGTACAGTGCTCACCGAAGAAGCCGTTGCTGTAGTGGAGTGTAGTATTGTTGCTTTAAAAGTAATTACGAAAAAAAATTAGTATTAGTGCTTCAATTGTAATGTTAATTTATCAATATTATTAGAAAAACCAAAATACAATTCTACAAAACCAGTTGCTAACGAGAAATGAAAGACCTGGCATATAATACAAATCAATGGTGACAGTTGAAAGAAGAAGAATATAATTATGCGAATTTGTCTCTTTCACTCATTTAGCGTTTTCCACAGAATTAAGCGCTTCCGCAGTCCAAGGACACATTTTTTTCAGCCTGCCATGTTTTTAGACACGAGTCGTTTTTGTTTGACATTTCAACTAAATGTAACTTGTCAAGAATTAAGAGTCGAAAACAGTAAGTTTTTTAAACCTTCTTCGACATAAGTATTTTAAAATAAATATTTACTGTAAAACTGTAAAGTATTTTATTTGCTTGACGGAATTGAAAATAAATACAATCATTTTAGGTGGGTTGCGCGGGCGAAGGGAATCTTAGACTCGACTAGACATTTTTAACATCCCCTATATTGTGTCGCTTCGATACTGGCTCCAGTCAAGATCCAATATGTCGTCATGTAATTTTTTTTACTATTTATCCTACATTTATGCTTAATCATAGTACATATTACAAATAACTCAATATCAGTATCTCTTCCAATCTATAAAAATGGGTCATCAGAGTGATAAACAAGGGGCCATTTAGATATGACTCTGAAGAACTTTTAAGATCCTTTCAAGACAACTTTATACCTGATTAATACTAAAATAATTTTTTACTTCATTTCACTAAAACTTCACATCCACCATCCGATTCAAAGGAAACTAGAAGCAAAATATTTAGAAGCTTTTTAGTGCCAAAAATTATTACAAAATTTAGACAACGATCTTTTTTATTTTGTGCACCGCGAATATATAATAAATTGCCACTAGATCTTAAAGGGTCAAAAGTGATTAATGAATTTAAACCAAAAATAACAAAGTGGTTGCTTGATGTGGGTAGAAAACAAAATGAAAGCAATTTGTCATTTGTGTTAATAACATTCGTAAAATGTGTTTGAGTCACCATAATTGAGATATTTCTATATAAGTCGGGGCTCCGTGTTGAGAGCCTCGCTGCTAATCTCCTAAGGCCTAGATTTTTGATCTCTCTCTCTTTTAGAACCCATATTAGATGACCATATATTAAAGTAAGTCTGCGCACAGCTTTAAAAACAGTCAGTTTGGTCTTGACATTCGGTTTTGTTTATCACCATAATATAAAAGGAACGAACCTTTCAATTTTTTTGGCATCTATCTAGAAGAGAAGCTTGTTGTGGAAGGCTATGTCAAAGGACAGAAAGGAAAAGGAAGATTCCTCCTCTCAGTTGGACCAACCAAGTGGAAAAGGTAACAGGCACTTCTCTAGTGACATGCGTAAGATCTGCAGGGTGTCTAGAAAAAGTGATAGGGCGGGAGATAATGACCCTCAGTTATGAGAAACTGACGTGGATAATGGAAGGGAACGGAAAAACCCCACTTGCAGCTCCGATTCCTCTGTCTCCCGTTGCTAGAGAATTCCACTCCGAGGTAAACTACTTATCATTTAGAAATAACAATTGTATAAGTGTGTGTAATAGCCCGTTTCAAAAACATGTAATACATTTTTTTAAAAATATTAAATAAATATGTGGTTTCAGAAAACTCGTTGGAAATAAAACACACAACACATACAGATCACACTTTTTTTTGCGATATATCATATATTTATTTATGTTTTCTGTTGCCGTGTATATGTGATAGAAATAGGGTTAAGTATATGTGCACGTATCAAATCTCGTATGCCGTGTACAATGGTTCAAGTTTTGAACAATCTCATCTGAGTTTATCTTCATAACAATATTTCATCACGTGTACACGGTATTGATATGTATCTCAACTAAATCTCTGAGATTGTCTCCTCCTATGGACATGGAACTTTCAACAATTTGAAGGATAGATAAATATGAAAAAGTAAAAATTAATTAACTTTTTTTCGTCAAAACGAGGACAGAGCAAACATCATTCGTCAACATCGATACAAACAAATATTGAAATAAAACAATGTACTCACATCCTCGGCGATTGTCTCGCATCAGTCTCATCCTCTTCGGGTTCCGGTGCAAAGTACTTCTCTTCTTCGGGGCTGGGATGCTGCGGTTGGCCGGCGGGGGCGGCGCTCGAGTCCGGCGCGTCGAGGCCCAGCTGAGGGGCGTAACTTCGCGACAACTGGGGACCGCTGATGTGCGACCGGGGCTTGTGCTTTGATAGACTCTGAAACAAAACAAATTATTTTTGTATTATTTATTTAAAAAATATATTTTTACCTTATGTCAAAACAAATATCAAACTACATTATAGATTATAGTCATCACACTCGTAGATGAGGCTCCTGCAGAGGAGCCGCGCCCAGCATCGCGATCACCCGCCCGCTTAGCTTCGCTTAGACTTCAGATTCCGTTACCTTTTATAATCTTCATTCTAAATGTGAGATATTTGAATTTGTAAAAGTTGTATGTATGTGTGTGTGGCCGCTTGGCGACAGATGTGGGGAGGCTGAAGGAGGAGGGGAGAGCCAGGAGGCGTTAAAAAACGCTGGACATACAGTCACGCTCTCTTTCAATACTCTTCGGTTCTCCATATAAGATATCAGATTGTGTATATTATATTGTTGTACGGTTGTAAAAGCAGTTATAAATTGTTAACTATTATGACGTTGGACTCTTATTTCTACTACCGGCATCTCACCGAACCTTCAAGGAATCTGTAAGATTATTGCCGTGGCACACACAGTATAAAGAACAATACAGTGTCACGGCCAATTACGTTAAACTAAATCTTACTTAATAAATGTTTATACATAAACCTGCATTTTATTCCATAACTAATCTCCATAAATACATTATACATATCTACATGTAGTACTTTTTTTCTGGCGTAACGCACCGGAACGGCGTTCAATGTTTCAAAGTAGTTTTTGAAATAATGTTCGCGCATTCATCGATTTGTATAATTGGGAAAAATTATAAAATATAAAATAGTGTGAATGACATAAAATTCTGTTCAAGAAAAATAAATTATTCTCATAATTCAAGGTTAATCTAGACTTCTACAGAATATTTACTTTGTCAGCATAATACATTCAAAAATTATAACTTATTAAGGAGAACGTATTCTTATTGTGAAGTTGTATTTATTCAGAACAGACGGTCTGTGATATTTTGAATACTAATTAAATGTATTAATTATAAAGATATACATATAAAATCAATTTTATCGAAAAATATTGTTGTTGCGCTACCGTGATTCGAACCTGGATCTCTTTCTAAACCGGGGAACGTGCATTCTACAGCGATAGTACTTTTGACGACAAATTTTCGAACCTATATGTTACACTTTACAAATTAATACATGTATCGTTCCATTAATTGAATATATATATATATTAATTAATATATATATATTTACTTTATCATCCAAAGTAATATAAAGTACAAATAACCTATAAAATTGTTAGTTAAACACATACGTGGGTAAATACATCCTTTTTCCCCTGTTAGTGCGTCGTGTGAAACCTCAAAATTAACAGTACACGACTTCCGAAACGTACAGCGGAAGTGGTCACAAGAGCCTAACAGGATGTGACGTGGCTAAAAAGCCTAGCCTGAACAATATTTGGGCAAACACATTCGATAACAACCTTTTAGCTGGCCTTCGAAAGCCGTTACTCACCGCTCGCAACTTTATAGAAATTCAATATATCAGATGTTATGAGAAATAATACGAGATGCTTGTCAAGAGGATTTAATTCGATAAAATACGGAGAACACTGTTCCGCAACAATATTTTCACTAAAAGTATCGAGAATTTTTGCATACCCACTGATACTAATAAAATCGCACTTCTACAATATAGATATAGATATTTGTGTCACTGAATTTCAAAATCAACTGTATCACTTTTTTAACAAATTCGAGTTATATATAATACATAATTGGATTAGGAATTATTATTTTTTATTAAAAAATGTATGTTTTCGTTGAATGTTGCTGTTTACACGTTTTTATACTTCGATAGGTAGGCCTGATATAAAATTTTGAATATGTGTGTGTTCTTTTTGTGTGAATTTAAAAACAGAAAACAAAAGCGAAGCTGCTGCTGGGAAAAGAGTTTTTGCGATTCGGACGGACTTTTACGGTAGCGATATAAAAACATTTTGTATTATATATTTTCGGATTATCGGTTGTGAGAAGATTTTCGGTGGCTGACCAGCAGATTTAAGGACCATCAGACTACAAGGAGAGTGACGTCGGCGTCTATCAGCACAGGTTCACAAAGGTTTGTTTATTTTGGATTTGCATAGATTGAATTACTGTATTCAACATTACCTATAGAAAACCCAGAATTAGCTATCAAAGTATTTACGACAACAGTTGCATTACAATTCGTATTGTTGCTGAGAATTTTGACACCAAATGAAGCAGTAAATACTTAATTTGGTATCCTGTCTGCTGTATTAATATTTTACCGTATTAATATTTTACTGTATTATAGTACACGGTAGTTTTGCAAATTAGTATATCTAGTACATCATTATGATTAAAACAATGAAATTAATTATTTTATTGTTGACACAGTTTACAAAAATAATGTGATTAATTATCAGTGTAAAAATGAAAAAAAATAACTCTAATTGAAAGTAAAGGTGGAAATAAATATAAGGTAAACATTTAAATAAAAACAAATGAAATCTTTGTGTAAAAATATTGTTTATTTTGTTTCCCTGTGTACACGTTAAGTGATGTTATTTGGGTAAAAGTTATATATTTGTTTTAATACAATTTAAAAAAAACATTGCGTTTATTAACGTGTAAAAATATTTTTGTGTTATACGGGATGTAACAGATCTAGTCCACAATACTTTATGGGTGGATGGATACCTGACTAAATTACGAGTCCAAATTGTGCGATTATTTCGAATAATTGAAATATTTTATTGGTTTAACAATTTAACAATTTCGCAAATATTTATTTCGAAATACGTAGATATATTTTGTAAAAATTTCAAACAATAATATTTTCCGTAACAGTGTAGAATTTGTACATATTCCTTGAACATTTTAGACTCTTAATTTAATCAGGTTTGGGCCACCCATAAAATATTGTAGACTAAATCTGTTACAATCTGTATAATTGTGATTATTTTCAGTATATTTTCATTACATTTATCATTCAGCCCCACATAGAGAGAATATATAATGGGAAGGTGTTTTTAAGAGGCGATAAAAAGCTATCTTCATTTTGCAGATGATGTTATGCTGATCGTAAATAACGATAATGTAAAGAGGAAATGACGGAACTTGGCAACATTTGTTCCGGGTCACAAAATAACATACGCAAGACAAAGGTACTCAGAGTAGATCGAACACTTTGACCAAATGCACAGAACTAATTTTCTTCATGACCATAAATATGTGTAACGGGAGGACTCATCTCAAGAAATATAAAACTCAGACCTGGTATTCTCTAAAGTTCTGTACGGAGTTGAAACTTCGACCCTGAGAAAGAAAGACAGGAACATGTTTGACACCTTCGAGGTGCGGTGTTGACATCATATTCTATTGCATATGCCGTATATGTATGTATATTTTTTTTATTTAGTTGTAAAAATTATATAATATTCTTATATCTAGTATGCAACACTTTAGAAAACATTTAAAAAATATTAAATTACATTTTGTATCAATTAGCATAAAGGTAAATGATTAAAAATACAAAAGAAAATAAACACATGAAAAATGATTAGTATTAAACATAGATACTACATATTCTGCACTTAACCAAGGAAAAGTAGCAAGACTAGTTGCTTCCTGCACATTTGCTGGCAGTTCATTGTATATAATTTGAAAACTTTATAGTATTAACTAGTTTGTGTTCCTGACAGATTTGTTTGTGGAAGTCTAAAATCCCACAATTTTCTCGTAGGATAGGTGTGAACCTAAAAATTATATTTTATATTTTTATTCATGTATGATGGCAATAATCGATTTTTACTTTTGTATATTAATATGAGAACATTTTGTATAATTTTTTACTTAGTCGTTTTGTTTTGAATTATTAGAATATATAATAGAATTATAAACTAATTGCGATGTTTTTAGGTTAAGTTTCTTTTTTATTCTGTTAAAAAACCTTCACTTTTTTAGCAATTTTCATTGTACCATTAAAATATATTTGTCGAATTTTAGTTAATTGCCAAATTATTAATCCTAAATATTTGATTTCCATGAACCATGAGACGAACTAATGTCTCTATTTTTCGGCCATTTCACACTGAAACGATACGCTTGTTCGTCTTGTACACCGGCCTATTAATCCAGTAGACGGGGATTTGAGTCTCGTTCCAGGAGACCAGCAAGTTAGTTCTATTTTCACAGTACAAGCATTTAGCTTGGTTTTGAAATTAGTAAGAATATTAAACAAGTTCAAGTTAACGAGTCACATTAAGATATAAGCGCTCCGTTTGTGGGGACTGAAAGACATTATCACACAAGAGCAAATAATCTTAAAATCGTTCCAAGAATGAATTCTACTTTTGGCCAAAGATTATTCACTTTTCAAACTCCCAAAATATATAATCAAATTGGAAATAATATAAAAACTTAAAGTGACATTAAAGCTGTTAGAAACAATATTTTAAATTGGTTGTTAAAATTAGGTAGAGCATACTGAGAGTAAACTGGTGTATATTATGAAATAACTTTATCCACATTATGTGGCTTTGGATGACAAATTTAAGAACATTAATTAATTTATTATACATGTTATATTGCACAATAATATTTTTCTCTGATTATACACTGATAATGTGTGTGTGTTATGAAAGTGAGTAGATAAGTGGTGGGGGACGAACCATATAAGAGGCCGTCTCTGGGGGAACAGCTCTTTTCCATCGCAGCTTCTTCTGAATAACTAATCAATCTCTGAATGTATAATTTATATTACTATATAACGTGTTGTAAAAAACGTATAATATTGTTTCGCTTACAAGGAATTAGGACCCAAGTAATCAGACAGTAAAGAGAGGATAGAACCTCAAGGGGATCTGGTAGTAATCTACGAATTATCACAGTAATTAATAAAACATATGAATATTCACTCATTAATTAAAAAATTACATTAGCATTTTTTTCGGGTGAATGCCGAACCAACTGACAGAGATTGATTTTTATCATTTTTCCGATCTCTGTTAGTCCTAGTCGGCGAGTACCTTAATAGTAGTCGCTACGTCACACCCGTGCGCGAGGGACGCTCAAATATTTGAAATTCATATGTATGAGCCATCCGAAATCCCGCTTATTGGATCGCGGGTAGGATTTCACAGGAATAGGAATCACAGTCCCCAAAGTGTCAATTTATAGTAGAAATAAAACACTTACAAATAAGAAAACATTGGAAAATAACCTATTTAAAATGCGTTGTTTCCGCAAACAGAGTCAAATTCATTCAACAGCACTGGTGGTATTAACATGAAATATATTGAAATATTTTGTCCAATGTTGTTGAGGGGTAGAGGAATACAAATACCGAATGGCTGGTTAAGTGTGGAGTTAACCCTTTTCTCATTGAGCCAAAAACATAATTGCTGATGTGCGGGAACGTGGGGTTCCCGCTACTATTTGATCTACTTTTAATAAAGAAAACAATTCCGGGACTGCTTCAATATGACTTGCATAATATTATATTATTTTAGTAATATGTATACATACACAAAATATTTTATCGTATATTTTAAATCTTATATTTTTTAAGATATTAATATATTTTTATTTATTTAATCATCATTATTGTGTATTTTTAAACAAGTGAAACAGTGTTACATAGAATATATAAAATATATAATCTTATATCTAGGTACACTTTTAATCAGTTTATCGGATGACGCTGTTCAACTAGGCGACGCCTGTATCAGAGCAGTCTGATAATATTCGCTTTACTTCATTGTAATTCGTCATTCACATTGATAAAAACACGTTATACATAAGAAAATGAAGAAAAAGAATAGCGTATTGGTATATAGGCAGTAAACATAAAATAGATCAGTAATTCTAGATTGAGTCCATTTCGGAAAGCTAATTTTGCGTATCGTGTAAAAAGGAGTAATTTTTGTAATTGTCAATAATTAATT
Source organism: Eubasilissa splendida (assembly GCA_031772225.1). NCBI lineage: Eukaryota > Metazoa > Arthropoda > Insecta > Trichoptera > Phryganeidae > Eubasilissa > Eubasilissa splendida. The sequence continues at coordinate 24,236,504 of CM062858.1, read as the reverse complement.
TTATTTTTAAATATAAAATATTTTAAGTTCTGATAAATAATAAATTTTTAGTTTCTTTTCTGTCTTTTTTAATAACCATATATATCGAGTTCCAGTTTGATTACCCTAAAAATATTGATTTAAAATTGAAATGTTAAATTTACACTAATATTTGTTTATTTATGTTATATATATATATATATACACATACACATATGTTATATTTTGACTGAATTATCCATTACTTTACGCAGAACTTCAAGCTATATCGCACATATTTCTTATCGGATGTTATTTTTAAGTTGCTGACTTGTTCTTACAGATACGATCCTTCAAATATCCTCAAAGGAAAACGTCTGACGCATTCAAATCAGGCGAACTCGGAAGCCAAGAAAACCGTAAATTTCTCAGAAACATTTGCTCTCCAAAAATGGTTCGCAAAAGATCCATTGACGCTCGGCAATATAAGCTGTTACCTCATCTTGTTGAAACTACATCGATGGATTATCTATTCCACGGCTCATCGCTTTTTAAGATTTGTTGCAGTGTTCGGATAAAGTTCTTTGATCACCAGCTCTTGTACTATTATATTACAATATTCTCATTAGTGAAGATAGTATGCGAATTATATTTCTCGCACCAACATAGTGTCGAATTTAAAGGTTAGACTTTAACTTTTTACACCCAATATTCAAAACACACCTACCACATACTTATACTGCCATACATAATCATATACTACCGCTTCGGGCTTTTATACCTTTGTCTAAATCCTTTGTCTTAAATCCTTTGTCTAAAGTCTTAAATCCTTTGTCTAGGTTACTATACAGAGAACAATTATTAAAGTGATATTAAAAAAAAGATCAACTTTTTCAACACAAAGACTTTTGCAAAATTCCCAGTTCCCAAAATAGAAAACTTTTACAAAAAAACCTCAATTAATCAATTAATTCAAGAAAATAACACTAGAAAATTTGAAACAAGCACATCATTAAGGTTTAAAAATAACTTTAAAATCCCTAAATGTAACACCAAACACTATCAGAAAAATTCTATATATTTAGGGATACAAAATTTCAATTGCCTCCCTACACAAATTAAAGAAATAAAGGATATAAAAGAGTTTAAAAAGAAACTAAATGAACACTTCAAAAATACATAATTGGACAATAAACAATATTACAGAATACTTCAGAAGCACAAAAATGGACAATGAATAGAATATATAAGGTATTATATAAAATTATTGTAGTGTAACTCCCTCTCCAAGCACAAGAGCTGGTCTCTTTTTTAGAGAGGTAAGCGAAAGAAAAACCATGTATGTATGTAACCGTATGTATGTATGAAACCATATATTTAAAAATTGAATTTGTTTTGCCATTGTATTTTCGCTAAATTAAATAAATAAAAAAAAGGTTTGATAAAAAATCTTGTCGAAAAACTCTTCATGGACAATTTCTATCATTAAAATGATGTCAATATGAGCGTTGTGCTCGATTAATAATCGCGAAATAGAGTACAACTACTTTTGTTTATTTCTGTTGTTAAATACTCTGTAGTAAAACTCAAAGATGCCTTTCAAATTATTTGAAAGAAATAAATTAAAAACTCAATAAACTATCAATTCTTAAAACTAGAGCGCGACTTATTAAATTAATAAACGATAATAATATTATACTTTATGTTTTTCTTCGCAATCGCAATATTTTTTTAAATGTTTAAGTGAGTTTTTTAGAAATTTTACCCCTACTGCACGGAAAATTGTGCCGTTATTAATAATACTACAAACACCCCTTTTCACAAAATCATATGCAAAATTACATGACATGTTTAAATTTTAAATTATTAAAAAGGATTATAAACTAGATGATTTTTTTTAACAGCGCTGTATATTAATAAAAAACTATTATTTTTTTACGAAAAATAAATGTGTGACGAGGCGAGAGAGGAGGTAGAGATGGAAAGGAAAGATTTAAAAAATGAGAATTGAGCAGAGAAAGGTGTAAATGAATGAAAATGATGCGAAGATTAAAATAATAATATAGTTAATTTTCCTAGCGATGGCGAGGACAAAAATAACAATGAAATGTTTGGTAAACGAACAATGACATTTACATATATACACGAACATAATTTGATCGTTTTGCCGCACGCGATCCTTTAAATCTATGTAAATAAGCATTTATAAAGATTTAATTAGCATACGCTAATGACGTCATGTAAATAACGGGTGATATAAATGGTGGTACTGAATATAAAAATAAAAAAATACCAACAAATATGCATTGGTAAGTAATAATGCGCATATTTTAGGCTGACATAAATATGTATTTATTAAAAACAATAATTATTAAATAAAAGGTATATTAAACAAATTATAAAAAACTATATATAAAAAATAATCTTAGAACAAAAAATGTGTAAATAGTCAACCAAAGTTACGGAAGGCGTGCTTGTGCTTCAAACTGAGCTCTTAAGATTTTGTTAACTCTGTCTTTAAATACTACAGCGCTCGCGATTTGTTTAAAATTTCGGTTAGATTTGCCTAATAGGCCTGCATTATTGGGCAGAATATAATCAATATAAATTAAATGAATCAACTATCATAGAAAGATGTACAGAAAAAAATCTATCCATTTTGGTAGCAACTAAATATTTTTTTGAAAGATAGATTTTTTCTGTACACTATTATATAATAGTTGATTCATTTAATTTGCATTAAAATACCACAGAATTATGTTCTGAAAATGCATCTTAACAACAAAATGCGTTAAATGTTTTACTTAAAGTAGGGGCTCAAAATATTGAACAAAATAAAATAAATTGTTGAATTATCAATGGGGTCCTTCACAAAAGATTGACGTCGGAAGAAAACTGTTATCAAGATGTACAATATAATAAAGACTTTTATTTAGACCTACGAATGCGTATTATACGATATTATATCAGCTACTTCTTTATGTGATCGAAACATGGACACCAACTCATGCGACTACAAAAAAAAATACGCTTTCGAAATATGGTGCTATAGGTAGATATTGAAATTTTCTTGAGTGGATAAAAGTACTAAACGAAGACACTTTGAAACGCACAAAGAAGTGATGATCTGTTATGAGAGGCGAGAAATATGAAGTAATAAAAGTAATACTATGTGAGGGATAGAATTATTGTTCAAAGTTACTGCCTCTAAGGTCTAAATAGTAGTGACGATTTCCAACCTTCACAGAAGTGAAACATTAAAGTAGAAAATGAATTGATGTTTTCCTAATGAAAAAAATCAAAAATTAGAATGAGTATAATTAGTATTCATATGTGTTAACGTCACTGGGAAGAAATAATGAATGAAATTTGATAACATTTTAAAATTAATTAAAATTTCTGGTGGGATAAGATCCCGTGGACTGTATCGATTATAATAATGATTAGTTGACGCAACCCAAAGTGGATTCAAGAAGGAAAATAATGGCAGATGGATCTGGCCTATTTTGCTCTAAGGTCCTGGGTTGGACGTCGTTTTCACCTCCTGTGAATAGCACGTTTTTTGCGAAGAACCGAGATATCACTGCACTTCCAGAACTGTTGAGAATACAGTTTCTTTGTGATCCGAGCATTACGCACGGTGCTGCTTTCGGACAGCAAAAAAAGAACAAGATCTATGACAATTCAGAAGACAATCTGACCCCCGTAGACGAAATCCCTACGTCGTTGGTTGGCCAGAGCGGGACAGTTATATTAAGGTTTATTGGAAGGTCAAATGCACAGGAAGTAGGTACTCGACTTGTGTCAACAATTTCATTTGTTAAAAAAGCAGTTGCTTAGAATTGTATTGTATGTAGGTAAGTACTAGGCATGTATAATGTTAGTAACATATATACTGAATTCACAAAGACGTTCTTTACACGCCTACTAGAAGTGAGAAAACAGGTATTTAATTTATTATGTATCAAAACGTAACTTCAACGTGTATGGATATTAAATAAAGTATTTGTTATTTTTTTTACATTTTATTTTGGGGAGAATGGCGCTTGCCAAGGTGATTGTTTACTCATTAAAAATGATTATCAACTGCCAGAATTCAAGCGCCAGATAGCGCGACGCGGCACAGCCTCCGCGAGCAGCCGGCCGCCGTTTGATTTCCCACAAATCGATGATTCCTGGCCTCACACCCCGCCGGCTGGAGCTTCCCGCGTGTCTGCTCGGGTGTGCAGGCCCATTTTCCTTGAACCGTTTCACATTAATACGGCGTCCGGGAATTGCTTTCATACAAATCGTTTCCAATGTAAAATATTCCTTCACAATATGGAGCGGAAAATATGTATTTCACTCTCGTTTCGCGTATTTTGATTGAAAGCCCGCTGCGGACAAATCGCTTCCAAATTGAACGCAAATAGCTACGTGGAAATTATTCTTTCGTTTTCATACTCGGCGATCGGGATGAAAGCAGACTGAATGTCAGTCGTTAAGAAGAGGGTCCTTGTATGTCGGTGATCATTATTAAACATGACAGATCTCTTTTGATGGGTTTGTATTATTGATGGCACTTTCGGCGAATTTATTATTATTTAGTAGACCGGCGGTTAGTCCTTCGAGATTATTTATTGGATATAACACAGATATAAGTATAAAGGTATTAGACATAGAGAGAAAAAAAATTGTGACAGTGTACGTACTTACATTCTTACATATTTCACATGGATTAGAAAATAACACGAAAAAAGCACAGTACGATATTTAAAAAAAGTCAAGAACACAAAATAAAAACAAGAAAAAATTATTCACATATTGCATTGAAGAATATTGTTAATTAGGTTTTAAATATTGGTTATAAAATCATTAAAGTAAGCTCGGCATATTCCCACTGTAGGAGAGCGTAATCCAAATTTGGTTCGACTTGTAGGAATGCTGAAGATATATTGCGATTGTGATACTCGCAATGGGACATGAAAATTTATTAATGACACAAGGGTTCAACTATATTTTCAAATAGAGAATTTAAGGCCGGGGAAGGGGTGTCCTGGGGTGGGATGAGGTGAAAATATTTTTTAGAGGATACTACAGTGCAACTGAGCAAAAGTTGCGAGTGTGGCATTAATAAAACATGCATTTATTATATGGGGAGGGAGAGGGAGGATTCTGTATTTTATTTTGATAATAAATCATATTTTAAATATTTAAAAATTATCAGTGGCTACCGATGGTTACGAAACGGCCACTATGAAATTGCTTTCTGCTAGTATATAATTAAATACAGTTTTATTTGACTGTAACATAGACAAAAATCTATCAAAGTAACCTGAACTGCATACTAACAGCATCCCATTAATTTTTTTTTTTTTGTAATAACTATATTTATTAAATAACTGCATTATACTGTATTTTTCAACTACATTTCATTAAAAAAATAATACATTTGTAAACTAAATAGCATTTTATTTTATTATCACAATGCATTATCAAAAAGAAGTGATAATTATATTATTGGCGTAATAAATTAATTATATTTGTATATGTATTAAAATTAAATATTAATCAAATATAATATAAATATTATAATCATTTTGTTGTAATTAATAATAAAATCAAATACTAAACTCAAAAGTTTTATACAAATTAGGCAGAGTTTCAGAACGCACATATTTGCTGAAAGTCCTAAAAGAACCCTCAGAATACACAAGCTCATTACAATTGGACGTAACAATGGATGCCAAAACGTCCCGAAGAAATCTGATAGGCGCGGCAGAATAGCCCGGAAAACTCCACAAAGAACACAAAAACAAACATTCGAGAAAATCGCGCGAAACTTCTTGGCGTCTTGAACAAAAAATATGTTTTCCCACCTCCCCGCACGAGAAACCGTGCGAGCAAAAATAATAAATTTGCGGTCACAATGACTTGCGACCAATTCGACAAAGTTCTAGACTACTTCTGACGCACCAAACTGTTTCAAAGTCTATTAAAACTTTGTTTAGCATCCTGTTACGTCCACATGACGCCAAGGAAAGCTATCAATCAAATAGGGACGAACCGGGACGTTGAGCGAAAACGAAGCCTTCCCAACAATTTCCGTCCAGAGCGGAAACACGTATCTTAATTGTTTCGGTTTTTCCCGAATGAAATCGGAATTGTAAAGTTACACTCGGTACTTTTTAATTATGCTAAAAGGAATTTGAATCATTATTTTAAGACTAAAGGAGGTTATTTAAATTGAAAAGGATTTACAGACTATTCAAAATGAACAGGTTGAAGAGAAATATGAACGAAAGATGTTTCTATAAGATCTATTTTTAAAACAAATTGAATGAATCACTTAGAAGGCTTAATATAAATAATAAATTATATTTTTAATATTACAAAAATCTACTTTGCATTTAAAATTCATTTTTAGATTATTAAATTTTTTTTTCATCATCGTAACAATTTAAGTTAGGTACTTTATTTATTTTTAAATAATATTTATTTTTATTATTTTTTTTAATTTTAGAATTACATGTTTTTTGAGTATGTTCGAATTTATGTAGGAACACAATTACTGGGTTTTATCCATAAGGATTGTCATCAAGATTGTATTATAAATGTCTCACAGAGAACATCCAAAAATTTGATAGGTGTGGTAGTCGAGCATGGATAGAATTGGTGAACATTATATTGTGTAAAGTGATCACTTAAGCCAGCCGATGACAGGTCGTAGGCCCTGTAATACCCAAGACTTCCATACTTACCTTCCCATGTAAAAATAATAGCTTCTTCTCCGTGAGACATCTATAATACTATGAGATATAGGATTATGGTTAGTTAATTTGATATCCTGAAGAAGAAAATTGTATTTTCTGAGACGGGTTAGTGTATTAATTAATTAAGTGGTTAAAAAACAAAGTTGTATTATCTATTAATTCAAAAAGTACATAGTTACTACTGGGTATTTTATTTATATATATTTTATCTAGTGACGGTCAAATTATTATTGTCGCTGTGATTATATTCAATTGAAATGATGATTGGAAACTGATAATTCTTCGAGCTATCACTGCAGCACTCGAAACTTAACCTCATCGTTACAATTGAACACAATCACAGTCACAATAACGGTTTAACATCACTAATTTTATCATCTGTACAAACTCCTATACAGCCGTCTCGGACCACCCTTGCCGCCGGATCAAGCTCTCAATCATTCCAAGAGTGCATGTAGGTGGCACAGTGAAACACCACTTAGACCTTAAACAATCCATGCAAAGTCCCCCGCTATGGCCAACCCAAAAAAAAAATTTTTTTTCGATAATTTGATATTTCCAAGTGATTCATCTAATTTGTTTCACTTATCAAAGTATTATTAAATAAAATTGATAATTTCACAATATCACACAATTTCCTCTCTCTCTGATTCGATTGTTAAAGGGGGGAAGGATAAGGGCTGAGCCCTCTTGTCTCCGACAGATCATTTAACAATGGCGCATGATTTTTTGGGGGACCCTATTCGGGGAATATGGTGAAATTGTTTTTTTTTAATATCAAGTAATGTTAACTTTGTCTATAATTGTATAAAATAGTAGAAAAAATGGGTAAAGTTTTTTTATATATCACTTTTTTTTGTTTGATTTTTTGAATTTTTTACAAATTTTTAGTGAAAGTTTTTATAGAATATTTTTATAAATTTTGTTCAATAGATTCAAGAACAGGGTAAAGAAATAAAATGGAACGAAGATTGGGATCGGATGAGGGATCATACAGGCCGAGGAAGTTTATGGAAAGGTGCGCGATGGAAATTAATTTAGAATAAAATTTAGACGATAAATCGTGTATGTGTCGTTTGAGTGAGGGTATGTTTGAGTCTCTGTAAATGATTGTGTTTCTGACAAACCAGGGTGAGTTCGTGATTCTCCTAAAGATGTAGTTTTGTTTGGATTCTAAAATGTTAGTGTTACTTGAACCTTAGATGGGGATCGCGTATGTGAGTATAGGACGGATGATGCTTTGTACAAGAGTAATTTGTTTTGTAGGGATAGTGAACTGTAGAAATTTAGGAGGGGGTAGAGTCGGTTGTAACACAATAACCTGAATATCTAAATAATGTGTTATTTTTATTACTTATTTGTTTGCATAAAAAATTAGCGATCGGCGTCCAGCATTGTTCGGGATTCTGATATACTGGTAATTTAATGTTAGTTTTCAAACAAAAGTTTTTTTTGTAATACAAAAATTGGCAAACGCTGGTGCATATGCATGTTGAAACGAGCATAAATTTATCCAATGTTATGTTCCACTCGTTAATTATCATAGAAAAAAAAAAATCATCTCATTTAATATTTATATTTACTGTTTTTTTTTGTAACCTCCTAGTGTAAATCAGACATGTTGAATGTATAATAGTATATTTTTTCCAAACGGACTACAAACATGTAACAACCAAACGTCACTCCGTCTGATGAACGGGTGATCGGTGCGAACGATAAACCGCTGGCGTGCAGCGCTGTACTGTATTTGTAATGTGTACTATACTATCTAGCGTGATTAGCGAAAAGTACAATGTCACTTCCGTAATAAGATTTCGTTTCATTTGTCGTTTTAGAGGACCGATGTCACTTCCGTAATAAGGTTTCGTTTAATTTATTCGAAGATCTACTGTACCTGGTGCACCGTAAAATGTTTTACATAAAAAATCATAACGACAATTAGCACGGTAGTGCTAAAAAATTTTGTTCCAACAAAACTATATATTTTTTTAATTCGGTTTTCGCTTCGTTTAAGCTCGGGTGAGATCTTATTATGAAATCTCTTATAATAAGATAAGTATTTAATAGACACTACTAGAACTTACTTTTCTGTCTTTCAGTAAAATAGGACAAGCTCGGTGCTCGCATGGGACGTGGCTCGAACCCATGTCTACTTGACGAAACAAATGTCTCACCGCTTAGAAAAACTAAATAGTATGGTGAGGTGGACACAGTGTGACATCTGTCGAATTAGTAACAAATTCAAATCAGACACTCTTTGACCTGAGACTCGCTGGGCACCCATGGTGCATCTGTAACTGTGTGTGACAGACTCCGGAACATATCCTCTGGGAATGTGATATTATGAGGGAGGCAAGAGAAGTTATGATTGCAGGATTTAGATGTGGGTGGTCATCGTTTGGTTAGGAACGACGACCTTATGAGACATTAAAGGAACTTCAGTTATTTTAAAGAGTTTGTGGGCATGTGGGTGATCCGCTGGGAAATTTTGAGGCATACAAATGCTGCGATTAAGGGCGAGGGTCATCCACGTAACCTTGATTAAGTGTTTTTAATCAGATATCCTCTTTGATTAATTTCCTAGCCGGAAGTAAATGTATTTATTTTTGTGCTTAGTTCACTTTTTTCATTTCCCTTTAGGGGGGTGATTTATGTTTTTCGCCTTTACTGTTCTTTTTCTGTGCACTGTTAAATGTTTCCATCTTCATATATGTGTAAAATAAATATGGGTAATATTCATAAACTCCCTTGAAGAATGAGTATATGTCGAAGTATGAGCGCTGAATTGGGCAGTGAATGGTGTTGTTGTTGGTGTCTGTGCCACGCCTCCGTCTTGATGTGCATCTTCGAGATGTAGCACGGTCGCCATTGTAGTATTAAAATATTCCAACGTCGCGGCGAATGAGAAGGACTAATATGGGAGCATTTGCTCATAGAACGGTCCTGGGTAAGTAGTGGGTCCCATTCACTGTCGAATCAGTTACAAATTAACACCGCGATGTCTGTTGCAGACGACACAGTGGCGCGCGCATCTCGCCGAAAAGTAGGGCGCAGTTCCATCGAGGCGGCACCTTACATTTTAAACTCTCCACCTCGTTTGTAAATTATAATCACGTATTTCATTAATCTATGTAGTAATATAACCTGTTTTAAATAATATTCTCAAGTAAGTGCTAATAATAATAATAAAAAAAACAATTTACTTCTTTTTTATTCAGCCGCTACTAACAAAACATATAAATATAAGTAGGATTATACTAGATATACCTACTTACAATAAAAATTTATCCAAATCAAAATTAGGAAGACTATTTTACCGAGACGTTTTACATACGTAAATATATCTTTCACGAGAGCATCTGCCATCAGAAATATTTGGCCTTCCATTTTGTGAAGGTAGATAATTCGTTAACATAAGGGAGTGGCAAAGGGAAAAGTACTTTGTTCATACGGATCTCGAATTTCAATATTCTGCGTTGGTTTCGCAAATATAACGCCACATTTCAAAACGCCTTCAAAGCGTTAACTGGATATTCTACAGAATACAAAATGTGCGAAACGGACGAGGAAAATATTCGTCGCGGTGTTGTGATTTGGACGAATTTTCCAAATTATAATGGGCACAGGAATGGGGGAGAATATATTTTATAGATGGAAGGTTTATTAGAGGAAATTATTTTTTGATAAAAAAAAAACTCCTTTCTTGTTAAATGAATTATACTGGAAAATATTTCTTAGCCGTTCGTTCAATAAAATGTGTGCAATTAGTATTCCGAGGTTAGTGATTTGAAAAATCATGAAATAAATAATACGTATTACTTTTAACCATACTGATTACATATTTTATTCAGTAGATACTCACAAATGTCAAATCAACGTTCACACACTTTTAATTCTACGAGTCAACACTGACTGTTATGTGCAAAAATTAAAATATGTATATTTTACGTCCCGATAGGTAGGTAAAAAGTTTCTTTGTGAATACAGACCCTACATGGTATATCTATCTTAAAATATGATTTAAAAAAATACCCACCTACACAAAATACAACGCTAATCAACCATTTTTTAACAAATTAAATTTTCATATGTCAAAATAAAATGTAATTCCTTCCCAGTGAACTGCATGGATAGCAAACCCGTACACATGATGTTTATATATAATTGTAGAAGCATATTGTAAAAAAGTCACCGAGTTTTCGTATTAATTCTTCTTCTTTTAATCAATTTTTTGCATATTACTTTTCTATGTTACAGCGTTGATCTCTGCAAACTGGCTTCCATGCTAAATTTGAGATCTTTGTGGTCTAATGCATAAGTCGATAGGCAAGATTACTGGCACATTAAACATATGACTACTATAAGTAAGATTAGCTATAAACGATCTTACCTAACCTAACCTAATAAATTAACTTTATATTTTTTTTCAAATAATTTTTTGAAAATTTTATATATACTCGTACCATAAAAAATTAAAATAAAAATAAAAGTGAAATTTTTAATGTAAACGTTTTTCGCAAGTATATTTTTTTTCTTGTATAATTTATTTCGTGTGTAATTTTTACTATATCCTGACATCCTCGTTGTTGTATTTAGTGTACTTTAATTTCCTCTTGTACATACTTATAACATTGATTATATTTTGACATTACACTTTATACTTTTTGACATAATTTTATTATTAAAACAAAAATTGTCTATGTAATTGAATATATGTATCCTCTCTTCTAGGATACGTTTTATTAGGTCGTACTGGTGTACGGGTGAAAAAATTTAATCCAATGGCTATCGCTAGACAGCGAAAATGTAGTAAATTGTATATTCAGATTAACATCTGACTGAAATTATTTAGAGTCCCCCATGAAGTTGGCTGCAGGAAATACCGCCCCGTTGCGCGCGCAGATAGAAATGGCGGACAATCGCCGCTCACTTCCGGTGACAGAGGAAATTGCGCGCAATGTCCTCTTCGTCCGGTATCCCCTCCAAAGTGAGAAATAGAAAAAAAACTTGTGATTTATGAGTTAAGGGACGATATACTCGGGAAGGGGATAAAATAGTGCATAATCGTTATGCTGCTAAAACGAAAGCCATCCACATGTATAAGATTAAGTCTCAGGATCAATGTATTAAGGTTTTTCTCGCAAGGATTTCTTCTTCCATTTGCGTGTTATTTCTGCCCAGTATGCAGTCCCGTGTCATTTTAGTATATTAAAAACACTATTTTACGTTTGTCTTTCCCGCAATTTACGTCTAAAATTTATTTAAATTCGTTCGGCCAGTTCGCTATTCGCCATAGAGCCAAGAATGTGTTGGTCATTTGCGTAATTTTTACGTTTTGTTTTTTTATTGTGTTTTACGAGCTGGAATCAGCAAAAAAATTGTGTAGAAGATAATATAGACAACATTGATGGCTGGGAAAGAGTTCATGAATAACCCTTGCAGACTTACTCCAACGTAATAACATCGGACGTAGTGGAAGTTGATAAAATATTGGACAGTCGTAAGAACGAAAACTTGACGAAAAAAAAGTGTCTTCTCATTCCATAAACCCAGTTCCTACAAAGGACGATGCCATGAGGTATATTGAAGGCCGCAAAGCATATTTTACTTGTATTAGTAAATGTACCACCAGAAACCTTTAATTTAATTTATAATATTTATTTAAAGAACTATTCAAAAACAACAAAACCACATACAGCACAAAACATTGTTGTGTGATTTATTTAAAATAAAAAATAAATTTAATGTGTTTTTTAATTACCTCCAATCGAAATTTTTCCTGTTTACATTTTTATTTGTCGGTTCCTTAAAAAACTTAAAATCGGGGTTCTACTGTATTAAGCTATGATCAATTTCTTATTTATTAATTCTATAATTTTTAGATCATCGAGTGAGAGAAATAAACTTTTGTAGATTTTAAGATACAATGCCTTTCCAGTATAAAGTTTTGTGTACATCAGAATATTAATAAGAATTTAGTGTGTTGTTAAAATATATATGCGTGCTATATTTTTTTGTCTCTGGGATACTTAAGACGGCATTTCGTGCGCGGGATAAAAGTCATTGAAACATCCGAAAAAAAGTATAAAACATTAATAATTTGATACACGATCTAAAGATAATTTATTATTTACTTCTAAAATGTGTGTAAAATGGCTTTATGTATATAAATAGTGCTTCGGTAATCTCATCTATTAACGACGCGATCGGAGCAAAGTTTGAATCACTAACGGGCTTAAAGTTCATCCTGACGGGGCATCGCTTTATCGCTTTAAAGGCGGATGAAACTTGTATAAACCGTGTAATCTTGTTAAAAATTTAACTTTGATTTGATAACACTGCAAAACATATTTGGCGCACTGTATTCTGTATCTGGGTCAGCCGTCGAGCCCGGAATTTTAAACTAGTCTTCTCCAAATAAATTGCGAAGCAATGAATTTGAAATAAATAATGTGGATACAATTTTGATACAGAATGTGTTTTATTGGAGTTTTATTTTTATTTAAAAATGCAACGTTAGAAATTGCGCTTTACAAGTTAATTATTATATATAAAAAACGTTGTTACGGGCATTCATTGTAGTATCTTTGTAGACATAAACGAGGAATGTGTTTGACATTTTTTCAAATATGTTAAAATAAAAACGAATATATTTTATCGATGTGCATTTATTTCATATTTCATACGCGACGAAAATAATACGCTGTTTGTACGATGTGATAATTTACAGAATTTATTCCCGGCTGACAATATTACTAATTATCTTAGATCTATATTTGGAGAGTGATGCGGAGCGAAAGGAGGCCGAATTCGGTTGCCGGTCCTTCTTATACGCTCCCCTGATAGGCGTCTTTATGCTCACTACACACACACGCACACGTCTGTCACTAGATCATCAATTCGCAGACATTATACAAATTGTATGTTTGCACTCACACATAAACCAATTCTTTTGCTACAATAATTTGATGACAGCCATCCTCCTCATCTATATTATGATACTCGATTGTAGTATAAAATGTACTGAATTTAAAAAAAACTTTTATTTTCAAATACTCCATTCTAAGGCGGTTCGTCATGACTAGAAATTCAATTTGCTCAATCTGTTTAAGGAATGTCAGCTTATTGATATTTGACAATTCTATGTAAAAAGACTGATCCTTTATTTTCATTCCAATAAAGAGCTTCACCAATATCCATCTCATAATTATGCTACGAGAGCAAAAAGGAATAGGCTCAATGTGAAGCCTAAAATGAAAAAAGGCTTTGGTCAATCCTTCTATATGTTTCTGGCCCCCAAAGCCTATAAAATTTTGCCGAGCAGTATGAAACAATTCTCGATGGACAAACTCAAACACCATCTCACTGGTTATTGGGCGATCGCAGAAAGGAAACTGAGCAAAGATTCTTGGAAATGATCCCATAAACAGAACATCATTTCTGTATATTCATTTATCTGTTTTGCATAGTGTTTCAATCATGGGATAGCAAGAGTATTTTACTTATTTATTATGTTATTAGAATTCTTTTAAAACTCTATTAACGTCATTACTAATATTTTTGGTTTAGATAAAAAAATAAAATATTAATAATAATTTCATATTTGTATGATAGACCTGTCTCCTTTAGTATAGACTTCGGTCAAGTTAAGGAGACAGTGAACATCTTTTACATTAGGAAGCTTGTTTGAAAAATGTTTATAATGTATAATATGTACGTATATTAATATGAACAGAATAAATGAATTCATCAATTTGTAGCAGCTGTTGTGGTGTATTGTATAATATAATCTTACAACAAATCGCATTTCTAATTGAAGGTACAGATAGATGCAGGGATCAAAGTTTACGAGTGAAAAATACCTGACCCACTTTCAACATAACTTCCTTACTATTATATGGAGCCATCATTGTTACACACTGCACGAGTTAAACCGATTTTGCCGTTAAACCCATTACGTGGATAGTCAGAAAAGTTTGGTCCAGAAATCTGATGCTGGCAATGCGATACACTACCCGGCTTGGTCGACTGTAATTGGGTTCGAATCCCGACACTTCTCCAACTTGTGCTCCACCAAATCTGGACTAGTTTATTGAATTATTTTGACCGAATTAGACCTGCATCAGGCTAAAGTCGTTATATCTTTTAGAATGCATTCTGAATATATTTTCCTGGGGTGGTGTTTTTATTATTTAAATCAGTGTAAAATACTTAAAAAATACGTTTTAATATATAACAGATATTTGACGTGTTTATTTGATTTAGCCGTATCATACCTAAAGACCAAGAGTTTGATGGTTTGATGTTTATATCAGAAGTCCACCAAGTTACTCGTCTTCAAGTGCCGTATTCTATCGAAGGTTAGCGACCATGTTGCAGTTTATTGATTTATCCCGTGCAAGATGAATGTACCTAGTTATTATTAGTTCTCTTGACTTATACATGAGTCTTAATCGGTAATATGGTTAACCCAGAATTTAGTATACATCAGTATACCCACATCTAAAATGCCTCCAGTCTTTTAAAAATAGCTTCTTTTAACGTTGACCAAGTCAGTGATATTTTTTATTTCACAAGCGCTAAGTTTAATTTTATAAACAATAAGAATGATTTCATATATGACATACAGGCATCCCTATTTTTTAAAGTTAAAAGTAATTGACCATTTATTGTTCTTATTAATTAATTAAATTTTAATTGAAACATTTTTTTATAAGAAAAATATTTTCCAATCAAGACCCAAAAAGCCTGAATGGAAAGGTTACAAACCGATTATTCTATTTTTAGGAAAAAATAAAATTAAACATTATAAACAATCTATAGGTAATGTGAAAAAAAAGAACGGAAATATTTGAAGTTTATAAATTAGTAGGAGATTAATTGGAACGGGAACACAAATAAAACTGCTTTTATAAAATTCATTCTAATTAATACAATTTCACAGATTTGAATTGCTATTTTTCCGAAAATGCTGTTTTTTTAACACAATGTCATAATTGGTTTCTTAAATGAATATATATCGTCTTATTAGAAGAACGCATTCTAAAAATATTATCGCTGTAGTATAGTTGGATAATGCACCTTCCCCGGTTAGGAAAGAGATCCAGGTTCGTATCCCGGTGGCGCTTTTTTCGATAAAATTGATTTTATATGTATATTTTTCTAATTAATATATTTAATTCATATTTAATATATCGTCTTTATAATATATATTAAAAGTTCTCTCTTAATAAATTGGTATCCAACATTAATCATGTATGAAAAAGCAATAAATACACAATCATTTAAAACTAATGTTAGTTAACATTTTCATTCAGGTATTTCAATCGGTATCGTTTTTGTATGAATATTTATATGTGGCAGTCTATCTAGAATAATGTGACGTCAGTACCTAATTTCAAAAGTAAACACCCTGGTTTCATATTTTTACGCTCGGCTAGAATCGCCGAGCACTAATTTCAATGCTGGCCGCGGGGTTCGCGACCGTCGCTTCGTATTGGAAAGCCATCGCTGGCTAGGTACATTCATTCTACTCACAGCTTCATGCTGAGTTGGAGTTCGCCCACGGGCACCCATCCCGAAGAGCCAACGCTGGTGATCGGCATTCAGAGATTACGCGATGGAGATAATTGAAGGGTTTAACTTATCAATTTTACAAGCACTCATTTTCTAGTATTTCGAATCCTAATTGTATCGTATTAATTTCTATTGTTGCAGGAAATAATTAAATTTCCCTTATTTTAATTACTCTTTCTTTTCTTTTCATTACTTCTTCTTTTCTACTTCATTTCTTACTTCAACTTCTTGCTTTCGTCCAATAATCGACTTGCATCAACGTCCTTAATTCATACCTGGACAAACTTATCATTGTCTACCTGGGAGAAGAGGAGACGGGCATGGACCGCCGGAAAGAGTGTCTTGGCCAATTGCTAGGCACTTGGAACAGCAGTGATGTGAATATTAAATCTTTGTGTAAACAAGACTTATTTTTTACATTAATGTAAATATATTGTCAGCGTTTAAATTTTCGCTCCAATCGAGCCATACATTTAAAAAAATTGCGTTAGTTCATGTCTATTTATTTAGTGGTCTGAGACTAGAACTAAATAAGAGATAACAAATAAAAAATATTAGTAGTGCATGGATATATTACAAAAAAAAACATTGTTTTAGCGAAACTAAAAAAGGTAAAAATCTTTAAAAAACAAATTTCTTAAGCAACTACTGTTCTATTATTTAAGGTTTACGTTCACAACCAAACCTTAGGGTCATGTTGCGTAAACCTCGCCCAGTAAGGTACGTGATAAACCCTATTAAATGGCCGTTACACAATAGTGTCGTTATTTTTACGACCGACGTGCTAATGTTCGACACTGTCGTAATTTTTCTCACCGTTTTGACGACACGTGTATTGTGTATGTGTATATAAAATAGAACTATTTTATATAAATATAATATAATACAAATTAAATGTATCGACTAAATTGGATAGGTAGACGTTTTATTATTTAAATTAACCTCAAATGTTATATTCAATGCAAATATGGCGAGTGAACAAACATAACTCACGCGCCGATGGTCGTCTATTAAATACTCGTACACGAACGAAGTATATTGTGACGTTATAAATCAGGGTCACGTACGAAATTGCCCCGTCACTTATTTTATTGTCAAATTCACAAATAGTTACCCTTAAGTAGGTATCACATTCTGTTTCTGAGGTTATAAAAACGGTTGCATCTATGGTTCGTTTTCAAAATCATCGAGAAAGCTGTCAGATTTGGGCGGTTGAGTAAGCCGCGACCGGCGTTACTAAGATGTAGCTGTGTGCGATTCACTATAACCAGAGGGTAAATATTTTATATTATTTAATCACTAGTGCATAATTTACTATTAACTTGTTAATTTAACTGCATGGTAAATAATATTTACAGGAAACAAGATGTTTCCCTTTGGATATTACATTTGGTTTCTGCCTTTGGTGTTTGACATTTGATTTTTACCTTTGGTATCGCCTTTGAGTTAGGCGCCTCATTGTAGGTGGCATTTTTCATTATGATGTGATCATCTTCAATAAATTCCGCTTACGAATCCTATGATGAGGAGCCAAGGAGATGGGATCCATCAATTGTAACCTGCATGAAGGACGTCAAACTCGCGCCCATCCCGACGAGATGAGGATTTGTCAAGTGGATTGTATTTTATTTTATTTCTTTTATACTTGTGCTTTTCTGATTAGATGCCTTTTTTAGATGCATTTATCACCTCCAGGTGTTACTTATAAATTTTTCTCAGTTCAGGATGAAGGCAGAATGTGACAAACACAATGGGGGTATGTGTCGCTAAAGTTGCTGATCTTGTACTCTTCACTGACTAGCCGGTGAAAGGAAAGGACGCAGGTCTTTACCCCCACAATGTGCATCATAATTTCAAAATGAATCCATCAATACACAAATGAATAAAGAAATAATAATATGAAAGAATTTTGAATCTTCCTGAAAATGAACAATGTAGACGTTTTGTTTAGTAGGAATGCCATGTACGGCCAACATGTTGAAGTAAAGCGATAAGTATTGTACTATATTATTATATGCACATACAGCAAATACCACACCTGAATAACCTTCCTTTACGAGTGTAAGGGGTGTAGTTATTTGCGAAAAGTATTCCTTTAAACCTGTTATTTTTCTCTTTCTTTAGTAGATTACGTACCACCCCTCCTTTCCATTTCATAAGCCATGTATTACCGTTAGTTTTCGTACATAATAGTTTAGATTTTAAGGTCATTAACCTAACCTAACCTTGATATATTCTTCATGACAAAAGCTTAGTTTAAAAGCAAAAATTTATTATATTGTAATACCTTATGCCAAATTAACACTATTTTTTGGAATACCGAGGACTGTCGCGTGTCAGGCACGCCCTTCTGTACTTGTGCGGTAGTTTTAATAATACTTTATTGTCAATTTGTAAAAAAACTTTTTTTTTTGTTTTCGTATTAAACAAATATCAGATATCTCATAGAGACAAAGCTATTTATTATTATATTTAATAGAAAATATATGGAAGTATGGGGTAATTACAGGGCTTACGACCTGTCTTCGACTGACTTAAGTGATCACTTCATATATATATATATACGTTCTCCAATTCTTGGACATATTCAAATATTGCTAAAAGTGTATTATCATAAAATGTGGTGTATGTAAGAAATATCTATTAGGGAAGGTGATTAATGATCTGTTGATGATCTAATATTAAAAATTTAATTAAATAAGTCTCGTAGTTTTAATATAATCACCGCTTGTATTAAGATGGTTCAAACCATTGTTTGAAATAGATAAATTCTCAATGGTCTCAATTCTTTACGTTTACATATACATTAATTTTATTTTACAAACTAGTATTTTAAATATGTCCTAAAACAAGTGCAAAAGACGATTTTCTGCAAAAATTCATAAAAATTTAATAATTACCTACATATAGTGCAAAATCATTATAGTGTTCCAATGTTCATATTTATGGCAATAAAAATTGACTTGTTTTCTATATCAAAAATGTACCCTCGGAACAAAAAGATCCGATATCCATCTAATTTGTATATTTCAAAGAATATTTAAACTAACTACACTCCAATGAAATGTATCATTTTCATATGACACACAAAAAAGAAGAATATTAGTATTAATTAAAACTTATGTTTAAGAATATTAGTATTAATTAAAACAAAAGATTAAAGAAATTTCGCATTGAATTTAATTTACGTTGTATTCATAGATTTGGGGTATTATTATATTCTTAATGAAGAGAGAAATCGACAAAATTAGAGACGAACACAAAAATTCTCATATTTCTCTGAATCTTTTAATAGGATTTACAACGTAAATTATTTAAGAAATTAATATTTAAATATTATACAGCAAATAACAACAAACCGCTGAAGAATTTATACACTATTCATTGTGTATTATAAAGAGCAACTTTTTCAAAAGCGTGCTGAGTATATAGTTAAATACATAGATTTAAAAAAATATACGGTGTATACTTAAATGCAGGAAGCGACATCTTTTGCTGAGTTTTTAAACGATTTGCAAGCCTGTCATATTTTCACTCGGCAAACTTTTGATTGCATAGCAGCAAAAATAATGTATAACATATTATGGCGATGATTTTGGTGCTTCATCGCCAAGCTACCCACCACACTTGACGTATTATTGGGAGTGAGTTTATACTTTTAAACGTGTCTGTTCCGTACACGGAACAAGAAATGTAGACAAGGGTGGTTCGCCGATCTCCTCTTCTCTCGACCGGCGATGATGATGATGATTGTGAGGTCGAAAGAAACGCAAAAGATGGTCAATCTAAGTACACTACGGCAACAGAATCGAATCCCGCCTGCAGAATACATAATTTTTATTTCAGTTACAAATAGTACATTCATTAATTTATATTTTTCCCACCGTATTAGCAGCGACAGGCGCCGCCGTGACGTATTTTATCAAAAATGATAGTCGTTATCTCTCTCACTCTTAATTCACCTTTTTTATATTTAAATGACTGCCTCGTGTTTAAAACATCAATTAATTGGCATCACCGCGGCGACTAATTGTGTACGATAACGGTATCCATATTATAAAAAATAATGGAAACCATAATATTTTATTTATTTTGTGGAAGATTACTCAATGCACACTGCAGATAACTGGGCGTAAAACAGAGCTAATTACAGCCTTAAAAACACGCCCAGTACCGAAGACAATAACATGCGCCGGCAGCCGCCCTGGAAGTCGGCTCCTGAGCGCAACTCGTCGCCATCTTCCCGACCACAAGCTCCGTTAACTACTTGCGTAACTACTACTAATCTTCTGTCAACTTCGACTAGTCTTTATCATCTCCAACCTGCTCTAGTCTTCCCTCACACACAATACATCTCCACAATCAAGATCAAACGAACATGTGATTGAATGGGTGGTTATGATGGTCACGCTACAAAACATCCTTCTGCTTTTTCGGCCACATTTTGATGTATACACTACACTCGTAGACGCACATATATTTATTATTCTTTTATAACGTCGCCACACACATTCTGAAAAACCGAAATAAATATAAAGAATCCGAAACATTGTCTTGCCGAGTTACCAATTACACGACAGCAACCATTTACTTCCTTAACGAAATTTTGAATTTATATATTATTCGTTATATTATAGTGAGATTTATATGTATTATTTCCAATGAAATGTCTATTTTTGTCTATAAATTTGTTATACAAATTAAGTGGTTTTGGAGAAAATAATCCCAGATTAGTATTAAACTGTATTTGGAAATTCGTACCCGATTTTAAATGTAAAAGTTCTATCATAATTTTACTCCATCAGGAATTTAATTTCAAAGCATTTTAAATTTAAATCGTATTAATACTCAAAACTGATTACATCAACAAATTTGTTATAACATCAATTAAAGTAAGTTTTATCAACGGCAAGTTTATACTGTAGTAACTTTTTACTATCGCCCATAGTAAACGTCGTTTGTGGGTTGTTTGAACGTCAAATTTACTATTGTCAAAGCATAGCGCCCTTGAGGTGAAAGTTTTTACGAAAATGGCGCTATACAAATTATTCATTATTATTATTATAGATAATATGTCTTATAGGCGAGACAACTAATCATGAAACATGCTTTATTTTATGATGTATCTATTCGACTTTGCGTTCAAAACCTGTCACAATGGTGGTGAAATTTTTTCGAATTATGTGCTAATGTATATTAAACAACGAGATCATCATCAAACGAACTCACTTCACTAAAATAACGGGATATTGAATGATTTATTGTCGTATACTGCGACTTTCAAAGTATCAACGTGACAGCTGACTTTTGAAATTTTTTACTATCGGATATCGGAGAGATATAGGGGATTACTACGGGATGTACTTTCGAGAAGTAAATATTTTTTTACCAACGATCAAACAACCCATTTTCGCAAAAAAATTACTATAGTAACTTATTAGGATTAGGTAATTAATTATTTATTTATTATTAATTATTAAAAATTACTTTAGTAACTTATTAGGTATATTATTATTGTGAAGTTGTAATTATTCAAAACATAGGTCTGTGATTTGGCTTTCAAATAATGGAACGATAGATGCATTAATTTAAAAAAAGTGTTTCAAAAATATGTCGACAAAAATACTGTCGCTGTAGCATAGTTGGATAATGTACCTTTTCCAGATTGGAAAAGAGATCCAGGTTCGAATCTCGGTAGCGCAACAACAATATTTTTCGATAAAATAGATTTTATATGTATATCTTTATAATTAACACATTTAATTAGTATTTACTTTAGTAATTTTTTTTACTAAAGTAAAAAGTTACTATTGATCACACTACCGGCCCTCATTGCTACGAGAATTTCATATCATCTAGGATTAAATTTCACACGATTCTTCAATTTAATTGTCCAAATTGCACCAAATCCGCGTGAGAAGCCCCTAGCCATTGTGGTCCGCGAATATGGTATAATAGCTAATATGAATTAAAAATACAGTAACAATATTTTAATATAAGGGATGCCAAAATTTTCCAAGCCATGAATTTTATTTGAACACAAGTTGAGATGTACAACATTCTTGTTGCTTAAACTTTCAGCATTTCAGAAGTCTGATTAAAACTAAGTTTGCTGCCGATTTAAAAACGCCCTCCGTTCACCGTGATAGAAAGTTAAAACGATTTAAGAAGCTGTTTACTGGCGCGCGCCGGCTGAGGACGCCATCTGTGAACGCACAATGAAGCTTTTGTGAAAAATGTTAATTCGACTTTGAAGAAAACCTTGTTTTGGGTAGAAAAGAAAAATGTCGATTTAAAAAATGCTTTAGCGATTTATGAAGAGACGTGTGCCTTTATCATTATTTTCTTTATTCTTGTTGTTACTAAACCGCATTGTAACCATTTATTTTTTATCTACTAGAAAGGTCATTAAAATTTAATCAATTTAAAAATTATACTCAATTATTTCATGTGGATTTTTTTAAATATAAAATCTCAAATTCTTTCCGCGAACATTTAATTTTTTTTATCAATTTGCCTTTATTGATATACATGATAAACATAAGATACCATTATATTGCAATTAAGTATATACTCGTAGTTTATTGTGTGGGATGGAGTAGACTCCATCTCTGATATATACAGCATTGTCCTGGCTACTTTGCTAGACTGCCGTCTGTGTTAAAGTAGCCAGATTATTTCGTGCTGTTGTGGTGTTATTTAATTCAAGAAAGATAAAGATTCGACAGAAATAAAAATAAAAATAGAGAAAAAAAAATGTAGTGAGAGTGTTGTAGAACTAATGAATTATTAGTGTTAGATAGCGATGCTTCTGATTGATCTCTACCCAATTGGATCATATATTGGCTGCATGTTGGGTCAGTGCTGAATGTGTTGTACAGTTTCTACAGGAACTAAGAACATGTAGAATCTTTGATAAAATGTCGTTGTTGCTCTCGGAACTGGCGTGTAGATGTTCGTTGATTGTCTTGTGTTGTGTCCATTATTTATCGCTTGGGGTGAGTTGTTGTTAGTATAGAAATATTGAATGGTTTAATTTAAGTGTTAATTTTATGAACATAGATTTCTCAAATAAAAATTAGAAAAATCCTATCTTTCTGCAATATTTTCAAAATAAATATTAAAATACTGTCATATATTCATTAACCAATCACGTACAATTTTCCGTTTGAATATTTTACACTCAATTTACAAACAAAATGTGTGGTTTTTGTTTGGAAATATTTCGAGATTCGGTGTACTAAAGATAATTCTATTAAGAAAAAGATTTAATAAGGTTCCGCCAATATATTTTTTTGGTGATAATTACAATATATTTAGACATATTTTTTAAGGAAATGTTTTAATATTGAATTAATCTTTCATAATAAAATTGATTAAAAGCATATATAGCTGTACATTTTTGAACTTACATGTTGTACTTTCAAATTGATACGTCCTATCGGACTTTACTTAAAGATATTTGAGATTCCGTAAATATAAAGAAGATGGCTTTTAAGTAATGGAACGACAGATGTATCAGTTTGAAAGTGCAACATATAAGTTAAAAAATTTGTCATCAACTTACTATGTTGTAAATAATTGTGAGTATTTCGAGCTTCATTATGTCTTTATTTTAGCTTTATTTAGTTGGTGCGTAGTTTTATAAACTGTTTCTGTTTCGGTGTGAGGAGTTCATTTTGTAAAATATTTTCAGTATTTTATTTTATTATACATACATTACAATACTTCAGAAAATCTATATTATTTGGTTATTATTCGACATTAATGTCTATATATTGCTAGAACGAAATTGGAGAAAATACAAAGTATTAGCTTGTTGGTTTAATTGATAAGACGCTGGCTTAATGATCTAGTGATCGGGGATTCCAGGAGACCAGCATCTTAGTCCTATTTTCATAGCACAAGCGTTTAGCTTAGTTTGAGAATAATAAGAATATGCATCTCTATTTTTTTGTTTAATTAAATAAAATTGAATGGGTTGCAATATGAATGAAAGATGGGATCCTTCTGTTAAAATCAAATGAAACACAGTGAGCTCGTACAATCTTTATCCGCATGAAAAAGATTATCTGTAGTAATGATCTCAACTTTAAATTACGAATGCGAATAGTCAGATATGTTTTAGACATTATTTTATGGAATGAAATCATGAACACTTACAGAAGAAATGATAAGACGACGTGAACCATTTGAGATATGGATCTAGAGAAGAATACTCAAAATAAGTTGGATGGATACAGATATAATGAAAAATAAGCATTAAAAATAATTAAAATCCAACAACTTCAATATCTCGCACATGCAGGAAAAGATTGCTGGAAATTGGGACCCTGAAAGAAGTAGAACACTACAAATATTTTGGCTAATATACAGTAACAGATAAGGCACAAGAAGAAGAAGAAGAATAGGTATTCATGTATTGTATGAAATAAGCAGTAAG
Organism: Eubasilissa splendida; assembly: GCA_031772225.1. Taxonomy (NCBI): domain Eukaryota; kingdom Metazoa; phylum Arthropoda; class Insecta; order Trichoptera; family Phryganeidae; genus Eubasilissa; species Eubasilissa splendida. Next base: position 24,211,775 of record CM062858.1, on the reverse strand, counting down.
TCAGTTTCATTTCTAATTATTTTCAAACCCCCTCAAAGGTTTAACGATTTGGTAAATAAAGTTTTCTTCCGAAAGAGTAAAGAATAATTGCACTTAGATTTTTACATAAACATCCCTCTTTTCCTATAAAACCGTTTTCCCATTAAGGGAAAGGCGAGAAAATATAAAATGAAAGGCGAAAAAGAAAACCAGAAAGTTGGGGGATTTTGTCCATGCCTTAGAAAGTAAAACGAAAACAAGTAGCCAAGGGATTAGAAAGACCTAGAAACCCTTAAGAACTAACTTTGATCCGAGATCCTGGTCTTTTTTCCATATTTCTTTATGTTTGGTCTAAAAACCTGTCGCCCTTTATGTTCTAAATCTCGTTTTGGGATTATTGCTCTTATATTATACATATGTATATCGGATATCAAAAACGATACGTTTATTTTTGAAGTGTGGATTTAATAACAAAATATGTTAAATATAATATACCCACGATGTCCCAGAAGAGAATGAAATGATGGTGTTAGAATAAATGTTTCATATTTCTATTTTGTAAATGTTTTGTTTTGTTAATGTATGTTGCTCATGCTTAGCAAATAACCAATTTTGATTGCATAAATCTTAAGGTTTAATAAAGTAACGTGTTTTGTACTTTTTGTTTTCCTTACAAAAATAAAACCTACATCGAAAATAAGAATTAGTTCTTTTTTTAGCTATGGAATTAATATAATACAGGGTCTTATATAAAAAAATTCTTTATTTATTTAAACTGTTAATTTGATTTATTCATTTGTATATTGTACGCTTATACACATTTTAGAAGAAAAAAATTGCGTATCAAATAATAAATACCCAGTTCTGTCCGGAACGTTCTGAATTTCTTTCAAACCAAAAACAAATTGCAATATAATTGAAAATCTATTAACAAATGCCACCCCGAGAGCGCAATATTAACGAAAGTAATTTAGATAATTCTGATTTCTAATAATAACATTATTTTCAGTTTTGTGAATAAATGAGGCGCACGTTGTAATAATTTCATCATAGAATTAAACTTATTTCTTTTTATCTATCTACGTCCTAATGTATTGATGAATAAACATTAGTTGCGAGTTAAGATTTTATTGTTATTATTTCAATGTGAGTTGATATTTCAGAGACATATTTTTGAAACGTTGTAAAAATTTATTTAACCATACATAGTATGGATTATTCGTCTAGTTGACTAACATTAAAATAAAATAAATGTTTCTTTTTTTTAATGGTTAAAGAACTAGTTTTTAGAATTAGATGAGATTTTAGAAACTAATGAGACTTTCTACTATTCATTTGGATTTAACCACTGGTGTTTTATATTTTAATACCGACTGGTTTCAGGACTGAATTCAGGTCTTTAGAACATTATTAGAAAATAACTATTAGTTTTATGCTGTCCTAAAAAAATAAGCAGTCTGCTCTGAAAGCGGTCAGAATTAAAACACTATTCGAATAAAAAATGCACAGTGATGGAATAGAAGAGTAAAAAAATCTTGTAACGGTACAACTTGTAAACAAAAATATGTTATATTTCTTCACATTATAGTACTTGCGAATTCTTGAAGGCCGATAAATCTATGCACAACTTTTCTCAAAAGATCAACCAAAGACTCCAACAATAGTATTGAAAATATGAATTAAATATATTAATTATAAAGATATACATATAAAATCAATTTTATCGAAAAATATTGTTGTTGCGCTACCGGGATTCGAACCTGGATCTCTTCCCTAACCGGAGGAGGTGCTTTATCCAACTAAGCTACAGCGGCACTATTTTTAGCGACAATTTTTCGACCCTATATGTTACCTTTTTGAAATCAATACATTTAATCGTTCCATCATTTGACAGAGCCATCTACCTTATTTTTACAAAATCTCAAAATACCTTTAAGTAAATCTGATAGTAGACGCCAGAATTATCAATTCATTTTTATTAAATTTTGGACACATTGATACAACTTTATTATTTTTTAGGAGAACACATTCTTATTGTGAAGTTGTAATTATTCAGAACATAGGTCTGTGATATTTTAAATATGAATTAAATATATAATTCATATTTAAAATATCACAGACCTATGTTCTGAATAATTACAACTTCACAATAATAATGTGTTCTCCTAAAAAATAGTATTGACTTTAAAATCACAAGATGAATGACCCACATTCAGATTATTAATATATATGTAAATTATATTTTTATGTACACCTGTGAATATGTCAATTATATACACCGAAACTTGTAATAGATTTCGAAAAACTCTTTTCAAACACTTCCACATATCCACATACAGCGTCTATGCTGGCCTGCCAATGTTTTAGCTGGATAGATTGCAATCTTTTCTAAATACGGCTGCACGAATAATATATGAAGTTTCCAAATTCTCTCATATAACATCCCTTTTACATCAGCTACATTGGCTCCGATTCCCTGAAAGAGTTGAATTTAAATTGTGCTGGTTGATGTACAAGGCGGCACACAACATGGGGCCTCTGTATCTTCAAGAACTTTGTATCCCAGATAATTTGAATGGTAGACGTCAAACTATTTCAGCTGCAGGAAGGGTTGTAGAACAACCAACCGTTGCCAGAAGTCTAATTTAGTGAACGGGCATTTACGGTGGCAGGCCCAAAAACGTGGAACTTTTTGGCCTCCGTTATAAAAAAACAGTGCAACAGAGACTTTATTTAAGAAGAAACTAAAAACTCACCTATTAAAAAAAATCATTTCCATAAGTGAAAATAACGATTTTTAATTTTAAAAAACAAAGATAATTGTAGAACTTGTTGATGTGTAAAGCGCCCTTGAGGTGAAAGTTTTAACGAAAATGGCGCTATACAAATTATCCATTATTATTATTATAAATGAGATAATTAGATTCCGATCAAACTTTTCCGATAAATTGATTCTAAGTTCGTTAAATAACCAGATCCTATTTACAGTTTTGAAGAATTCAAAATCCATTATTGTCCATAATAATATTGGATTTAAAGAAAATAGTAAAAATCATACAAACATAAAACATCCGAAATCTAAGTATTGCGGCCAGCGCCGAAAGAGATGTTTTAAAATCTTTACATGTAATTTTCAATCATAAACCTGTACATGTGAAATATTTTTTATTTATATGAAAACATTAATAATTTTGATGAGATTAGAGGAATGAAAGAAATGAAAATTTTAACAGAAATATAACACTCAAATTAATATTTAAATTCACACCAAAGCCTGTACTCAAACAGACTTTTATAACTAATATTCATCAATTAAAGAAAAATACTATATCAAGTACCCAAAAAACATAATACATAACAAATTCAAATAGAAAAAACATTACTAATCTTACAAACAAAATAAGGAAAAATGCCTACATATTTTTAAGACTCTGAAACATCCTATCACTTATAAATCTGAAAATAATATATTACGCGTTTGTACAGTCACATTTACAATACGGTATTATTGGATAGAGAGGAGCATATAAAACTTCAATATCACAATTAGAAATCACTCAAAAAAGAATGATAAAAATTATTCAAAAAAAAAATAGACTATCCAAGTAACCAACTCTTCTAAAATAATAGACATATACAAAAAAAAATTAATTATTCAAATTTTTTAAATAAAAATAATTTAGATATTAGAAGCTTATTCCGATCTATAAGATTTAGAGACCAAATTGATATTCCAAAACTAAAATATACCGCAATCCAAAATCACTATCTTACACTTAAGGTATCAAATTTTTTAACAATCTCCCATCACAATTAGAAAAATTACAGACTACTATAAATTTGTATCTCATGTCAAAAAATATGTACACAGACTAACTGAAACATAAATTATCTCGTACATACTCCCCTAAACGCGAGTCTTTCTCTCATAGAGAAGAAATAAATGTTAAAAGAAATATATATATATCCTACTGATTATTTTATAAATGTATTATATCTTCTAATATTAAAAAAAATTGAATAAAAATAATTCCAAAATATTTAATATTTTAACGCATTTTTAAGATTTGTACTTTTGTAAAAATGGAAATATTTTTCCGTGTCGAGTTTTCCGAGTTTAAATCATGTTCAAAATATCCATTAAGATTATTGTCTTTCTTCTTCTTAAGTGTAATTTCTATGTTTTCGCAGATCGCTTTATCGATATGTTTTCTGCGCCAGGTCTTTCATTTTCCGGTAACTTTTGTATCCGTTTTACTTCAGCAATTATCTAATTAATGTTTTTCTCTATCGTTTTCATCTGTTTTTACCTACTTTTCTTCCACCTTTTTTTTACTAATCGGTTTAATTAGGTAGCATCAATTTATTTTTATATAAAAAAAAATAGAAAATCATTTCAATATTTATACATTTTCTAAATAGGTTGAAAATAATGCTAGTTGCAACTGACGTAATTCACTTGGAAGACCAGCTCAAAGTACTGAGAAAACTAAGATGTACAGTGATGACAATATTTTTAGCTGTTATTAATCTGCTAGTTCGTAATTGTGATTCACAATTAATGTCACAGAGAACCAAAAGATTTATGACTTTCGTATTATGTTTTACGATGCGGTAATATGTTTTTGTGATGCCGAACAACTAACATTTGATTCATAAAAAAATACATAAATAATTTTCATGGTTTGAGTTTTGATGCCATCGTTCAGTGACCAGCCAATATGGATATTTACGTTCGGTTATGTCGTGGGCAATTTTAAATTGCAAATAAAAATTAACTTCTCCAAAATACACGCTAAATTTCTACATACATATGAAAATTAATGCAATATTAACTATGAATTAAAAATATATACATATAAAATCAATTTTATCGAAAAATATTGTTGTTGCGCCACCTATGTTCTATGTTCTAAATAATTACAACTTCACAATAATAATATGTTCTCCTAATAATAAAGTTGTATCAATGTGTCCAAAATTTAATAAAAATGAATTGATAATTCTGTCGTCTGTTATCAGATTACTCAAAGGTATTTGAGATTCTGTAAAAATAAGGTAGATGGCTCTTTCAAATAATGGAACGATTAAATGTATTAATATCAAAAAGGTAACATATAGGTTCGAAAATTTGTCGTTAAAAATATTGTCGCTGCAGTATAGTTGGATAATGCACCTTCCCCGGTTAGGAAAGAGATCCAGGTTCGAATCCCGGTGGCGCAACGACAATATTTTTCGATATAATTGATTTTGTATGTATATATTTCTAATTAATATATTTAAAATATCACAGACCGTCTGTTCTGAATAATTACAACTTCACAATTAGAATATGTTCTCCTAACAATATTAACTGATTAATTATAAAGAAAAATCTAGTTTTTTCAAGTAATTTCAGGAAACGCATTATCTCCTTGAACCGTGGAGTATGACGTATGTCTAAATTATTTTTCTACTCGAATTACCGCGCCTTCGCCGAACACTTTCCCAGAAGAACGGGGTTAACTTTAACAATGAGAGGAATCAGATAACATTGAACTGTTATCTCTTTCAAGCCGCTAAGCCTCACGAGGCAGTGCGGCATACACAAAAATCAATGGTGCGAGAATGAGATAAATAAAATAGATCGGCGGCAAAAATAAATACGACGATGACAGATTCCAAAACCCGTCAGCACTCGTTTCTTAATTCATTAAAATCTACCACATCTCTCCAATAGTAGAGCAAACATGGAATTGATTATTAGCTGTAATATTAAATTTTTGAATCACATGAATATTGATTTTAAAGATAAAAAACTATACATTTTTAAATGTCTCGATAATTTTAAATTGCATACCCAACATGCGTTTCAGATATTAATTTTATACTAAAAGAAAGCAACCGGATCTCGCCGTTTGGTTCACTGATTATTTTCAGCTATTTCAGCTGAGTGCAGCCGCAGCTAGTATTTCCGTCAAACCTATTGTTAAATATTGAAAAAAAATGGTCTACCACAATATGTACCACTTAATTTAGTCAATTAATGCAAACAAATACCTAATCCAATATTAATAATAATGTACTATTCCGGCGGTGACACAGGTCCGATACGTGTTATGACTATATTATGACATGTTGAATATGTTCAAAGGACATTTCGTTTCAGATGCAAATGTCGTTTAGCCGTTCTACCGTGCGATAGCAATACAGGTTGTGCACTTTACTATACTTCGTACAATTAAAAATATTTTTTTAAATTGTACAATTTTAGTTTTGAGATTTTTTTTTATATAAACGTATTTTATTTAACACTTTTTATTAGACGCAATATACTCCATATTTATTATCCAATAACTGTGATAGAATTTCAAATAAGAATAGTAGCAATACTTATTAATATTATGACAGCTGTCATTGTTATTTTTAATCAGTATAGTTTGCCAATTTATCGTGGAGCGTTTCACATTGGAATAATGTTTACAAGTTATCAAAATCAGTTATCAATTCGGCAAACTCGACTTTGTGGTCGACCTGTCAATTTGCCGTCTAGATCGTGTGATATTTCTCCGTTAAGACTATTTTCTGCAGAAATCTTTAGTCACTTATTTATGCTGATAAACCAATAACTATTGGACAATTAAAACGTAACATAACTCGTGTTATTGGTGGAATTACATCAGATTTGTGTGAAAGGGTGGCTGTAAATTGGATTCATAGAACGCACTGTATCCACAGACTAGTAAATGAATAAACATGGTATGAAGTGAAGATGGGAGAGGGGTTTAGAAGATTATTTGCGGGACGAGGGGCATTTTACACACATTTATCCAACGAAAAATAAATCCGATAGATATATAAAAATATTAACTGTTCGAAAAATAAAAATACGTATTTTTTTCATTAATGCATATTACATCGTCGGCGGTTAAAATTATGTTCCAATCGAGTCATATTTTTAATGTCAGTATTTGTAAGTCGCGGAGCTCATTGATTGCGTGAGTGGCACCAAAGTGATCACGCAGGTGCCACCGAATTGAACATTTTGAAACAAGAAATTCGCATTAGTTCATGTCTATTTATTTGGTGGTATATGATTGTATCAAACGAAGTCGTGGTGCACGAATGATCTTTCAAATAAAAAAAAAATATTGAAATAAAACATGGTTTTTTAAAATTTCATTCCATTTTAAAGTTCTATTACGCTTGTTGCATCGCTACATATAAAGCAATTCTAGTATTTCGTCTCTGTCTGGCAGGTCAAACATACTTAAATGTGTATTACAACAGAAATATTGTCTCTTCGTTTATGGCAAGTACGAGTAGTATCTGTATTACAGCAGCGATGATTTTCTTGATTATAATACACGCATATTGAAGAAATAATTCAACAATTGAATTTTGTAGGCATAGTGTAATTACCTACACTGTCGGCTTTGTACAAAGCATTCACGAGCATTACAGGGGACATTTTTATGAAAATTCTTCATGCGTAACCAAAAATATGTAAAGATGTGATAAGTGGCTACATTAAGATCTGGATGAAAGGAAGATGGAGATACACAACTGTGTATTTTGAAACTGAACAAATGAACTTGTCTTAAGGGCTTAACTCAATTTCGGTGTCGTCTTTTAGGTGACGTTTAGTGCTGGCGGGCGAGCACTTCATCTTTTAGGTGACGTTTAGGGCTGGCGGGCGCACTTCATCTTTTAGGTGACGTTTAGGGCTGGCGGGCGAGCACTTCATCTTTTAGGTGACGTTTAGGGCTGGCGGGCGCACTTCATCTTTTAGGTGACGTTTAGGGCTGGCGGGCGCACTTCATCTTTTAGCTGAAGTTTTTATGGCGTCTTTCGGAGATATGTTTTTCGCCTACTTTGGCATGGACGTCACATAAAATAAAAATCTTTTCTTTACCATACAGAGACGTGTAAGGATTTCTTTCAATATTTAATTTTCATTAAAAATCTGGCGGGTAGGATAAAAAAATGCTTACTTTAATACTTTTTACAGAAGTAAAAACTAACCTTAATTCTTGTAAATGGTTTAACTTCGATTGCGCCAATAACCGTTGAAAAAAACGACGGAAGCCTTTGTCCTCGAAGGTGCTAAACTCCATAAAAGTCGATCGACCCTTAAAATTCTGCGTGACTGCAATTCCATAGGCCATTTCCCCGCTAAAGTAGAGACTTAAAGGAAATCACTTCGGCACCTCCCAGTTTGCAACTTAAAATTCACTGCTAACTTGAATTTCTTCGATTTAACAACTCAATCTGATTTCTGAAAGAAATTCCAGCATTAATAATTTTTAAAAGATATATTTGTATATATCAGTATAAATATCACGTAAATTGAAAATATTTTTAGCAGTAGATACAAATTAAATTTGTTGGATTTTGGAGGATGCGTTCAATTACGTACGGAGTAAGTGTGATGTGTGTGTTGGATGCTAGATGATGTATGCGTATCAGAAATATTACGGTTTATAAGAGTACGGCTGCCTACAATCCCTGCCATACCATCGTGTTTAGTTGTATCGCGAAGTGGTGTAGAAATGTATCGTGTAAGCAGCTTAAGATAAAAATATACTTACGTTTGGCACTGAGTTTATTATTACAAGTTACAATCGAGTCTAAACTAATTAAAACGCGAACTATGGATCGGGGATGCTGCAATTTAGATGCCGGTGCGCTGGATATCGGTGGAAAGAGAGAATGAGACCTCCCCGGCCCGGCGATAGTCAGGTATTGTTGGATACGTTCAGCAATTAAAGTAAAAGCAATACAAAGGTGGAGGAAAAGAATAGGAAGATCCCGATTTCGATGAGAGGATGGCATAAAGACGGACGTAGTAGAGCTAATCCAGATTCCGAAATGGTAGACAGTTCGACATACTGTAGATGGTAATATACTAAATTTAGAAGATATAACTAAAGATGTTATAGTATTAGCCAGATGATACTGATAAATAAATTCTCAAGTAAGAACATAGGGGATGTTAAAGGTATCCGGTGCAAGATTTTTTAATTAATTCAAGACCGGAATGTATGAAGAGCAGTCGTTAGATTGACATTGAACATTAACAGTCTGTAACTTAAATGAAGTGTAGCGAATTATTTTAGTCAGAAAATGAACAGATGTAGTGCATCTACCTACAAACTAACAAATACATAAAGCCTCATCTACGACGTTTCCTGTGTGCCGCATTTAACGGCAAAAAAGGACACCCGCTATGTAATTTTCACATTATTTCGTATGTAAAAATACGTGTTCTTATATATAACATAAGGGCTTATATATATCAAGTACGTCATACACTAGTATATAGCAAGTAGGCAGGATTTCTGCTTATAGTTCTGTTGAATAAACTCAACGTGAAACAACTTGTATTTTTATTGACGGAGTTATGATTGATAAAACCAACACCTGAGAAAAAACAAAAATGACTACGGTATTTAAAATAATACGGTATTTATTCTGTACATAATAATATCTTCGCAGAGCAATTTCTGCAAAGATATTCGTAGGAACTCACAACTGTTATGTTGAAATGTCAATTAAAAATGTACTGTTATATTTTTAATTAAATAAAAATGTATTCTTATGTAACAGCCCACAAGGGTATTGAAGGAAACAAAAAAATAAAAATAGGGATGACAAATTAGTGGATTTTATTTATTTACTTTCAATATACAGATCATCAATACCCCTGATAGATTGTACTAGTATGGCATTTAGGTTCAATTTAAAAACATTTTAAAGACAATTAGGGAAAAAATATGTTACAGAATACTTAGTGTCTGATTGAGAGATGAAAAATAAAAATAACAGTTGTTACAAATTGACAAATGAGAAAAACAAAATATTAAAACTACCGCACACGTACAGAAGTGCGTGGTCTCTATGGTCAATGAAATCTAACAGCGTGACAAGCGACCGTTGGCGTTTTTAAGTTAATAGTGTAAATTTGACATAAAGTAAGCACGTATTATACATTCGAATGACTATCAACCATGTATTATTCAATTTCGCTTTAAACTGAACTTGTGTCATGAAAAACATATCCAGGTTAGCATTAACGAACAAGATCTCGTTATAGTGATTAAGCATTTTAGGCAGGGGATAGATATATTTTAGAATGGTATAGTAAAACTTGGTATGAAATACTTAATTAAATATTTAAACTAAACTAAGTGCTCGGGTTCCATATGAAAGGGACGACGCGACAAGTCACACATCTATTGTTTTCAAACTGCCATATATTCCTGAAGATACCAGTAAAAATTCAGGTGAAAGCAAACTGAAAACAGAGTACTCGAAAATCAAATCATCGTATTTTGGTATCAATAATGATCTGCACTACAACAGATATATGTACATAAGGGATGTGACAATTTATTTCTCAGAATGTATCTTTAAAAATATTGTGACATTACAAACTGATGTCACGTTAGAATTTGCCCTGTCACGTGTTTTAATACCAAGTATCTCGTAATCATGAATAATGCCCTCACGTTGGAATCGCGATCTATTTTGAAGGTTATAAAAACGGTCACCATCTACGGTTCTTTTTCAATTAATCGCTCAAAGCTGTCAAAATTACGCGGTTCACTGCTGCGACCAGCTAATCCCATGGATATGGGATGCTACGATGGAATGTGCACGGACGAGCATGGTTTGGAGGTTATGCCATCTGTTGTAACATTTTGACCTTGTTGTCACCAGCCTGCCTTGAAGAACGTCAAACTCGCGCCCAACCCGACGAAATTAGGATATGTTAATGTGAATTGTATTTTGATTCTAACTTTATTTATGTTGTTTTTTGTATTATTAGATTCCGTTATTTAACAAATAACACATTTTCTTTGATCTCTCTCAGGTATTATAAATAAATTTTCCCAGTTTAGGATGAAGGCAGAATGTGACAATCTAAGGTTGGTATGCGTTTCTGAGGTGAAGAACCTGCAGATCTTGTGTTCACTACTGACTAGCCGGTGAGAGGAAAGAACGCCGTCCTCCATCCTCACAATTTATATGTGGAAATTCAAAGTACTCCTCTTGTGCATCTGTATACTCATTTAGAAGGCATTTCCGTTTCTGGAAGCGGACCTAGACCTCATTTTTTGAAGTACTACTGAGTACCTATTTCACATTCTGTCGGATATCAGTCACGTTAGAAAATTTTCATTCCTTCAATATTGGAAATAGTCTGAAATTACAAGAAGTCAAGTCTGGCAAATAGGCAGGATAATCTAATTGGTCTCTAAATTATCGCTGACAGTGAGCCCACTGTCACTGCTCTAATTTTTGAGCTAATTTACGCACGTATTAGTTCAAACACGAATATTTGCGTGATTTTGATATAATCACGTCACTCCGAGAATTAAACTGTCACACCTCGTATATAGTTTCCGATATAGATAATATTGAAGTACGTAATTTAATACGTAATTACCGCAGTGTTTCTATCAATAAATAAACGCCTACTTTAAAACACGTTTTCGAAAGTTAAGGATCCACCGGCCGACGTGAATATTAAAACCACTTTTAGGGTTGTACCATTAATTCGGAACTGCGTCCCAGGCAATTTCCTGGGTTAATAAAATGTGAATTACGGACCATATCTAGATGAAAACATTCTCGGTAGGGAAATAGAAGGGCACAAAACCTGTTACAAACACCCAAACAAGTCATGGAAGAAACATTTTCAATAAAAGCTATTTCGGTTGGTTTTAATTACATCGAACAATAATTGGATAGCCGTGTGTGACGAGTTCGTTAGCTGGTTCAGGGAGTTCATATGATATGTTGCATCACTTAATCCAGCCGATGACATAATACCCATACTCTCCATATAATATAATATAAATAGCTTCGTCTCTATGAGATATCTATAATTTGTTATTCAATATATTGTTGCCAGCTCCAGGTGTCTCTTAGTGCTGGAAGTACCAGTACCTGTTCCAAATATTTATAACATACCATTATATCGCACGCGATTATTATTTAATAAACAATCAACATCACTTTAAAATAATATCTCATGTACCAAATTGACATTTACATTCAATTTATTTTTTTCAATTCTTTAACAAATAATACGTTATATTAATGAACTTTATATTAGACCCTCAATATCTCAAAACAACGTCCAAAAGGGTTGACATAATATTATATTAAAATGTGGTTCGACAAAGAGGGCATGGGCCATCGCAAAAAAGAAATAGTAAAAATCCAAATAATCTCCAATATTTCACACAAATGTAATCCATTTCGCTTTGCATACAAGATGACACTAACAGATCACTCGGATGATACGAGTATTACCACTCAGTGCTCTCCGAGCCTCGTCATCCGCGCGTGCGCAGACGGCTCGGGGTCTGGCGCCCGGGTTTGGGAGGAAAATAAATATTTAAAAAGGATTATGTTTACACAAGAAGTTATCGGTTTATATTTTCATCATCTTTCTAGCCAATTTGGGCACCCACCCATTGCCGACACCGCCAGTGAGAACATTAAAAGCAAACACGCAGGCCTGATGATTAGTATTCACCCTCGATTTTACTCCGTGCAATATATTTTTTGCATATTGTCACCTCATACTATGAGGAAGGTGCTCATTTTTGTACGTGGTTTTGACATTTTTATTATTTTATTTTGAAATAAATATTTCTTTTGCAGGATTTTTTTCCTTCTAAAGAATTAAAGTATTTTTATTAATATTTATTCGTAATGGCCCATATACACAGATGAGATTTTCAGCGTGTATATAGACGTGGATAATACAACCATGAGATTCTTTAGAGACAACTCTCGGCTTACGTAGCTCGCCGTGTATATACAAAGTCTCAGAGATTCGTCTACAGGTCGATTTTTTGGTCATGACACTTCAAATGTGACGATTATTATTGAAGTGACTAATGACCATCACTGTCACAGACATATTGCACGTCAGAACGTCACAATGTGCACGTCAACGATATGAATGAATTTGAATGTCCCCAGCAACAATTTAAACAGAATAAATGCTTGCTTTGTCATGCCTTCCGTTTCATTTAAAATCATTTAATTTACAAAAAAAAATTGTAGATATTTGTGTTTCTAGATGATAATTGTGCGCACATTAGTCGATATAGTTGTCAAATCGAGCGCTGTGCACAATTTGTGTACCTTTCTACTAATCTCAAGCTGATCTCTGAGTTTATCTCCAGATCAAAATCTCAACACGTGTACATGATATATTGCATGTACCTATTGAGATTTATGTGAACTAAGTTCTATATTCATAGTGTCTCTTTCCGTGGTCACGGGCCATAATAGTAGTAATAAAATTGAATATTTTGGCCAAATAATTCAAGGATCCAAATATCACCTCCTATAAATATTTATTCAAAGGGCAAACGGTGGTTGAGCAGAAATAAACTGTCATGGTTCGGATGTGGACGGGCTCAGATATTGAGGAGTTATATCAAGTCGCCAAGGAATAAATTATTATTAAACAAACTTAAACATTACGAACAAAGATACACATTCATCTGTCAGTCGCGTTGACATGATTTGACAGTGCGACCATAGATAAGGATGCTCAAGATACTCGCTCCTGCTCGCGTGTCACAGACTTTTCCGTTTTATCAAGCACTCTACAGCCAAAATGACATTTTCACTATAGCCCGAATCCAGTACATAGACATAGATAAAAAATGGGGAAGCGGAATACTATTAAGGATATTGCGATGAATCTCAAATACTTTTGAGTAATACACGGCTAAGAGACGACAGAATGAAATGAATCCATTTAATTTAATTTGAAAATTTGATACCTACAAACTTATATATTTTTAATGATTTCTGTAATGAAATGGTAACACGTTTACCCGAATTGGAAGAGGACCAGGTTCGAATCCCGGTAGCAATCAAATATTTTTTCGATAAATAGATTTTTTCTGTATTATTTCTAATTAATTTATTGTATTTGTATCAAAAATACCGCAGAACTATGTTCTAAAATTGCAACTTCACAATAAAAATGTGTTTTCAATAAATAAAAAATAATAATAGACTTTTATACCTGTAATAAATGTGCATGATATTTTTTAAATGCTTCATATTCGTACAAACAAACGATTTTAATTATGTATCGTATTTATTCAAACTCTTTAAGGCTTCAACTATATAATAATTTATTGCTAAATTTTTTTTATGAGTTCTATTAATGTATTTATATTTTATCGGTTTATTATACCTTGAAGTATGGCGTGACGCGGAGTTAACATATTTATGGTCTACAATCGTGGTACACGTTAGCCATCTCCACATTAACTTGAAATGTGAAACTGATGTCCAACAATATAGATTGTTCTGTGTTCTGATATGGATTAGAGAGCACACGGCATTGTTTCAGATTGGTTAACTAAGACAAAACGATCATGCGGTTTGAAATATAGGGGGATTGAACGCCAACGATGCGTAGTCGTTCATTCAATAACAGTTTGGATAAATATTGAATTCTGTCTGTGATCCTGAACCAGATAGATAAACCTGCATACGTCCACGGCACCAGATTAAATAAACACCCTATAAAGGTTATCTTCTTAAACTACACGACAGCACTGATTACCACATTTCAATAGTGTATATACATGGTGGCCCCAAAAAAGTGAGAACATTTCGTAAAATGTGATATAATTACATCAAAATGAGTTACTAATTTACTTACTTACCTATTTATCTATATTACGTTTTATTTCGACAATTTCCGGTCGCCATCTTTGATTATTAATTTTCCCATTGTTTATATTTGGTTTTTTCAAATTGTTGCCCAGAAAAATAAAAATCACTGCAGAAGACCGTATTCTGATCAAAAATTTGCGAATTGAAAAACGTTGGGGTGCTAGAAAAATGATCAAAGAGTTTTAAAATAAAGCCTGGAGTATAGCTAGACATTACAGCATAACTGGACATTACAACAGGACGGAGCAACATCTCACACAGCCAGAAATACAATCAACTTTCTTCATTGTGAGAATGTTATTTTCATCGAACCAGGCATGTGACCACCGAACAGGCCAGATTTAAACCCAGTAGATAATGTGATATGGGATGTTTTGATGATTTTTGATTAGTTAAATATTGTGCAAAAAAAATACATAATGAATTATAATTAATTATATTATGTTTTGAAATAACTCACGTGTTACGGAGATGTTCTCACTTTTTTTGAACCATCTTGTATATATAATTCACTTTATTTTAACATTTTATGGTTATTATCACACAGATTTTAATTCCCATCCCATCTTTTCTCCCCCCCCCCCCCCCCCGTTCGCTTTGAAAATGTTTTTCTTTATTTTTTCATTTACCTATATATTTTCCCCCCTACTCTTAATTTTAACGAGTCTTCTTTACACCTTAAAATAGTATTTGACACTTTTTTGATTTTCTATAACACTGCGTAATTTTTAGACTGTGTTTACCAAAATAAACATCTATACACTCACGTGGACTTGTCGATGAAATGCACACATACATTATACAACTGCAAAAAAAGTATTATTACTTAAATGAAAGTTAATAAAAAAAATAAAAAATAATATCGGCATGCTGAATTAGTTTCTTAAATTTATAGACATTTTTGCACATTGCTCCAATGTTCGTTGCCATACAAAATAACATATTCGAACATACATAATCGTAATCGTTTTATCTCGTTTTATTACGTACGTAATCTAGTGTCTACGTTTTATTAAATTTTTATTCTCGTACAAAATTACTTGTATAATAGACGATTTCGCAATATTTAGTGCCGTACACAATTACATATTTAATATAAGTTTTTGCAATTTTTAGTGTCGTACAACATACACATATAATAGACGTTTTTGCTATTTTATTAGCGTAAAAAATTACATATAAAATAAACATTTTTTTCATTTTTAGTGTCTTACAAAATTATATACATGATGCAATTTTTTAATTTTCATCGCCGTGCAAAATTACCTACAATTTTTTCGTTTTTGACAAAATTTTGTTGATTTCAAATTTTGAAACATGTATATAAATCATAAAAACGGTGTCTCGGGTAGAAAGTGTCAAGTTGCCGATGGAAGGTCCCGGGAGAGTCGGCTCGGGCCAGGAACAATGTAAATCTCCGCAGCACTTCGGGAATTTGCACGAGTACTTTATTGTTTGTCTGGAATATTGAAATACGCCGTTGCTGTATAACTCTAGATTTGAAGTAATTTCAAAATGTCGGCGAGTTTGGCCCGCGGGGCTTTTAAACTTTCATTGCAACATCCTTTATTCCGCATCCCAAACGGGTTACTTTAAAGCAAACATTTATACAAAGAGAATGGCTTCTGAGAACGACCCGTTCACAAATCTGGAAAATTACATCAAATCTTTGTTGTTATATTCACAAATACATATATCAAACGAAACAATTCTTAAGTCATTCATATTTGCTGAAAATAAAATAAAAGGCTAATTTGAATTTGTATATGGATTGGCTCCATTCGGTCATTCGCTTCACACTATAAACCACATGGGTTCGTGTTCGTAGCAGTTAGTTCTTGAAATTAGGTTCTTAATAAATACGTTATGTATTTGTTCACATAGGTACATAAGGAATGATGTAAATAGACCAATATAAATATATTTATTAAACGTTATCTGCTATAATATATAGGATACCTGTCTCGGGGGCAATACATGTAATTCCAAATTCCAATGTCTAGATTTTCCAATCATGATCTTTAATAGCTATAACTTATTATAATTTCTCGCTACCAAAAAAATAGTATCATTTCAAATGAACAGTCCTATAATGAATGCATTTGTTTTTCTTAGATGCAGTATATAAAATTAAATGAAGCAGTCATCCATGCACATATTAAAATAATATATGAGAGCAAAAAAATATTGTAATAATGTAATACAATATGTACAATGAAATAAAAAAATTATAAGTTTAACGCAAGATTTAGTGAATTTTAGTGAAAAATAAAACTACAACTAATTTTTAAAAAGTAGGGAATATAAATATTATCGCATTAATTAAATGATAGTAAAAGTTACAAAATTCTTATATGTGTTAATTTGTTCTTTCCGAATTTGGACAAATTATAAAGGATATAAAATAATATTACATCTGAAGATTCCTTGGATTCCTATTTTCGTTGTCAAGAACTGAAAGAATAATTCAAAAATTTAATACATAATACGAAAATTAGTGTCTGTTTAATTACGATCGACTATTGCAGCGATGTATAATGTATTGTATTTTCTGTTATTATCTACTTTAAAAAAACTTTTTAGTTACGAGTTGTAAAAAAAAATATCTTAAGGTCGTTGTAATCCCACTCTAATCGAGAGGTACAATTGCTCACATTCAATTAACTTTAATCGTAAAGTAGTAAAGAATCGATGCAAAGCGTCCCCGATACGCTAACGGATTTTTACTGAATCTGTAACGAGCTCCACTGGCTCGTAAGGTTTTAATTACTGGCGCGGCCTCCATTACTCGGCGCTAGATGGCGCCAGCTGCAAGTCGTTAAAGCGCGGGAAATGCGTTCGAAAATTGAACGCGATTATTCAAAACAAGCCCAACCCATTAACGGGAAAATTATTATGAAATTAACTTTATTTTTTATTTTCGGCTGATGGCTTTTTAATTTCTTTATTTAAATGTGTAATTTGGCGCGCCACGGGAAGACGGCCGTCTCTCTCGACACATTTCAGTTTTGGGGTTATAGTGTTGAAACGTTAGTTCCACACGGGAGACCATCTTGCGCCAATACTATATCTACTTCATTTATTAAAATACTCTATACTATATGAGAAAAGAATAGATAAAAGTGATGGTATTTAACCCTTCCCTAACCGAGCCAATTAAATCATATTTCTATAAATATGCACAATGTAAAACTTACATTTTACCTAGTACTAAAAAAATCATTTGCACTTAGAAATGAGTAGTGAAAAACCAATTATATGAAGTGAATCATAATAAAAAGAATCATTTTTGAATTCAATGCTATATAAAATTGTTGCGTTGCATCATATCTGCGTTAAAAATACCACTTGTACTACACTAAAAAGATCACAAATTAATTTTAATGATGAGAGATAAAGATGAAGATCATGTTAGGTGGGTCTTTTGATGAATGCGGTACAAGAATAATGTTTGAGAATAAAATGAACGTATTTAATTATTATATTTATTATTTCTTATTATATTTATATTAACTTAACTATTTTAAAGCCATTTAAACTTGTAAAAGCATTTTATTCCCATTTTAAGTGTTAAAAAAACTCAAATTTCTTGCAGTAACACGAGTTGACAGCATGGCCGCGTATGATATTTTTAGCATGGTATGGTAAAGGTTAAGAAGAAGGCAACCATGACAACGTGCATAATACTCGTAGGTGATGAATGTTTGGAACAAGTAGATGAGTTTTTTTTTATTTGATAGAAACGGAAAGGCTGATAATGGTATCGAAAGGAGGGTGACTGCAGGGAATAAAGTGAACGGCGCTTTGAATGGAATTATAGCTAATGTGAACTTGTCAACCGAGGCAAGACTAGCGGTTCGCAATGGATTCCTGGTACCGACACTGATGTATAGAAGTGAGGTCTGGAGCTGGCAGAAGAACTAAAGTAATCAGTGGAAATGAGATCATTTAGGCGTATATGCGGCAGATCCATTTATGACAGAATAAAGAATGTATAAATAAGGAAACAATATAAAGCTGATCTTAGTATAACGAGTAAGATTAATAAAGGATCACTTAGGTGGTTTGGTCATATGGAACGGATGAATGAGGAAACAATGGTAATAAAGATATATGACGCAAGTGTTGATGGCACCAGAAGTAGAGGACGTCCGCGGAAGACTTGGCATGATCAGGTAAACTAGATACTGTAGGATGGTCCTGTTAAAAACATCAATAATCGGAGAAGACGTATGAATGTGAATGAGGCGAGAATTGTGTGTCAGGACAGAAGAGTATGACACTCTATCTTCTCTGCCGACGCTCGCGGGAAAATGGCGTGATGATAAGAAAGTAACCTTACTATTCATGTCTGATGACTAATGAAAATTAGTGAATGTTGGTCTTGCTTGGTGATGATTTATAAGTATACTTCACACAGATTAACAAAATAAGTTAAGTTCAATGTTGCTCCAAATCGAAAATCGACTGAGGTGGTATGGTCATGTTATCAGAAGGGAAAATGACTAACTAAACGTTGAAGTTTTTTTTTCTTTCTTTCTTTTTTTTTAAAAAAAAAGAGTTGCGTACACGGAATACATGTCGCATAAATATTATTATTATTTTCAAACTAAGCTAAACGCTTGTTCTATGAAAATAGGACTAACTTGCTGGTGTTCTGGAACGAGGCGCGAACCTCCGACCACTAGATCACTAGGCCAACGTCTTGATCACTACACCAACAAGCTACTCGAGAAGACAAAGATCGAAGGAGACGTAGAAGACATGCATGTCAATAATCCCAGAACACCAGAAAACTCTAACCTCAAGACACAGCGCATGCGGACTAGGAAAGCTGACCTCAGATGATGAGAAAAAACTAAAAGAAATAAAAAGAAGCCGGTAGATCTAGAAGTTTAAATGAATATAATTTATACTAACAAAATATTTTAAAAGTATGTCTTCCGTCTACTTCGCCCAGGTTATGCTTGTCATGGATTTTGAAACCAATACAAGATTCTTATTTACAATCATACCTTCCGGAGCACTAATCAACCACCACTGTGGGATGTCATCAATACACAGTGCTGAACCGGTCAGACATGCGAATTATATTTCAAACACCGGCGCAGTGTCGTATTTAAAGGAGAATTGCATCCTTTTTGTTAAAGAGCGCGTGATGTTTTGAATTTGAGGTTTTAAATTTTCATTTTTATCTTGAATTGTCAGGGATTCAATGGTTTAATCTGTATAACAATAATGGACTAATTATTTCAATTCTTTTTTGTTTTTACTAGTAAATAGAATGGCTTGATGCCCTGTCACGGATCCATTAATTTTAAAACACAAGGCGACAAATCTATTTATACCAACCCAGAAAGAATTTTAACAATTTTATTTAAAAAAATATTATTATATTAATAAAATGAAAAATATAAAAACAAATTTTAAGTCAATACTTTAAGAAATAGATATTTTGTTAAAAATAACATTTTTTCTGAGAAGCCAGATAGCTTTTATAAATTTAAGTTAATTTAAGATGTTTTTTTAATCCGGGAAAAGTAAAAATTTTGTAAATGCATACCCACGATAAAGTATCTAAAATAATGAATATTTAAAGAATTCGTCCCGTACTCAAAACAAACCGGAAGAAAATACGAAAATATTCGATAATTAACATTTCCCCCCGAAATAAGTAATCCGTTGGTCCTTAGTAACATCAATCACCGGTTATACAGTTTTCAAAATTAACATTCAAAACAAATTAATTAATTATTTCAAACACATTTTTGCGGCAGAAATGGCTAAAATATATTCATGCTATCAACGCTCGCGAGGGCGATGAAAATACGAAAACTAAAAAAGCGTCATATAGAATGTAACACACTTTCTAGAATATTTTACGAGTACACCTGCTAAATTGTAAATTGAAAATGTTTGGCGACCCCTGTGTGAAAATTCTTAACCGTCGTGGAGATAATCGAGATGGAAATTTTATTTTTTACCGGAAAAATGTACAACTAACAAACTAATTAATTAACTAACCACTAACTAGAACTACCACGTCAAAAATGATGGGAAATAAATACTTTTTATCTTTCTTTTGGTCGATGTGTCCATTGTATTCGTAAAAAACAATTATTTAGCGTGCGTTAATATCGCCAGCCGCGAATAATGTTTGTCTCATGTCCGCATCCAAATTCTCACCTTCCATGCATTTCCTACTGCTTGCACTCAGTGTAAATTGTAAGCCTGGCGCCATCCGGTGTCACTTGATCAATATTGTTTTTTGATCTCGACATCGCGATACCATTCGCGCTGTTGACAATTACCTCCAGTGCAGCGGAGTACTGTTTTGTGTGATCAGTGCTTATTGTTTGTGTGTAGCGTGGGTGGACAGTGACATCATCGTTTTCAGTCGGGAGCTGAGGTAGGTGACTATCCTCGTGCACGCAGCGTGTGATTTCGGCTGCGCCACAAAGGATTTCAAGGTAATATGAGCAGTCCTTCTAAATCGCGGTTCCCGAGATCGCTGGTCCCTCAGAAAACTCCCGTTTCTCTCATCAACCTCTTTCCGTATCCGTCTTCCGATTTCCTTCCCCACATTATGGTAATTTCGATTTTCAACTGAATTATCGTATTCCATTCCACGGGAAGTGCGACCTGGAGATTGCACAACCGCGGTCCTCTATTTTTCTCGACATGTAGCGAGGCTCCGGTCACGTCTAAGACTTGGTATGTCCATCTTACTCCAAATCGATTTCTCGTCCTCCGTCCTTGTATGTTCTCGTGATCACCAATTTCTCCAGGCTATTTATATCTCATCTAGCAACATGCAACCAAAGTATGGAATAATTATTTCCATAGTGCGGAGTTCCTGAAGAATGGAGACATTAGTTCGTTTCACAGTCCACGGTACTCACTTCATCTCGAAAGTGTCGAGCATGTTCATTTCTTTCTTGATCAACTCAACTTTTTTTTCATCCTTAAATTATTTATAAAATTCAATAAAAAAATATCTTCTTTATTAAACGCGATAACTTCGCGCTTTCGTGAGATTTAATTGAAATTTATTTTATGTTTCTATGCAACTCAATGCATTTGATTTATGTTGCTATGTGACATAAACTAATATATTATATACGTAGGATATCTTCTTTATTTATTTATCTAAGATATAATTTATCTAAAACATACTTAAATTGCCACAAATAGACTGAAAATTAATGAAAAAATCAAATTAAATTAATAACAATTTGTATTAAAATCTCTTGTATTTTTGAAAACTTGATGTAAACGGTCGAGATTGTGCATATACAGCTTTACCTCAACCGTACTTTACAGTGGAGTTAATTTATTACATACATATTTATGAAATAGGTTTGCATATATGATATTTGTTTATCAGTTTTTTAGTTTATTATGTTTATTTTTATGTACGTTTTCTTAGTTTGTACGATGCTCTTCTTTGTTTAATTCCGAAGAGACTTGACTGTTATTATTTTTATATAACATGTATTATGTCAGTTATTATTATTGTACTATTTATTTCTCGAAAATAAATACATAGAATAATATATTGAAACCGTATTTATACTTTTATTAAAATGAAATGTCTTCATAATAAGGTTTAGAGATTCCTATCCGTAGATAATATATCTATTATATAATTATGTAGGTGTACAAAATTAAATTAATTTTGTATTAAATTAATTTTATATTAATTAGTAAAGTGTGGCGCTGAGCTGACTGACACATTTCAGAACGCTCCCTTGGCCGAGAGGTGGGGTTAAAGGGTGTGACTACGTGGCAAACTAGACGAGATTATGGTGGAGGGGTGAACAGGATACAAAATAATTGTATGTTGTTCATTTTAATTATACTGATACTGGGTCCGTCACTCAGACACAGTAATATTTGTGGCAGAAGATTTCATAACACAACAATGTAGGCTCTGATTTAGGAGGTATCCCCCAGTTTATCTGTTCCCTTAATCTCAACATCAGATTTATAGTTATCGTGTATATAGGTTATATTTCACTTTCATGATAGTGGCTGATGGTTTAAAGGTAGAAAAACGATGTTGTAAAACAGCTTTAAAAGTGCAGCAAAACTGAGATTATGAAACAATAATACTAATATTAATTATTTAAAAATTTCTTTTTAATCACTTGATAAGTTATATTTAATACACTAACCGGTTTTGAAAAATACAATTTCCTTCACCAGGGTGTAAAATTAACTAACTAAAACCATATAAAATGGTTCTAATATTTTAAAAAATCTATTTAAAAATAAATATACTACATTTTTTTTAGAATAATACCTGTGGTTAAATTTAGTTGGTTATTTATAATATTTTGGTTAATTTTACATACAATGTTTCTAAATTGTTCAATTTAGACCAACATTATCTATATGTAAAACCAAATTTTTATCAAAGGAATGATCATTTTCTAATAAATTAATGGAAAATTCAATTAAAACATGCTCTTTGACTTTGTTAAAATTTCAACTTGTTTTTCCAATATAGAAAGTAGTACTATCTTAACAGATAAGTTTATAAACACCGGATATATTAAATGTATCATCTTTGGAATTTACGAATAATTTTCCTATATTATTATTTGTATAAAATGCTTGTTTTATATTATTATTTATATAAAATGTTTTGTGGTAGGTGTTTAGATATTTGAATCGAAAATTTATTACTATTATGTTTTATCTGTGAGCTATATAAAAATTGACTAGTAATAAATTATTTTTTTAATGCGTATGTTAAATATAATTAAATTAAAAAATGGTTCAAAATAAAGCGTTATTAAAATATAATTATATAACCAAAATGTAAAATTTTCAACAAATATTAAAAATACAATGAATATTGATGTAAATATTATTTAAACCACTATTTATTGATAAATCAATATGTTTCGATACCTATGGTATCTTCTTCAGGAAACAGTGTTTTAAACAAAAGTGTTTTATCTTATTATTTATATAATATGTGACCACAAAGTAATTTTGATAATATTGAAGATGCAAGTAATAAATATTTCAGTAAGTAATTTTTTGCGAGATCGCGGTAATCAGATCTACGATGTTAATAAATTATTAGATTTCAACCATTTCATACCATCACAACAGGTGTAAATTATCAATAAACTGAAAACTAATTGAGTTATTCAATAAATCATATATTTTATTAATAATTTTCTTTTTGTGGCATGGTGCACTGGGGCTACCACTACACTCAAAAACTGAAACGTACAATCCGTGTTGAAATTGTAGTCATTGATCAGAATCTGTTGAGCCGAGCTTTCAGTAATTTACCGTATCAGTATTTCAGTAGTTGTAAGGCGGTTGCGATACATCTGAAAGAGGCCACTTTACTGATGTTATCCACCATAAATAATACCATTACAGTTTCCGTTGAACACGAGCACCTTGAGTTAAACTCATCCCTATTTTGATGTTGAAAAAATAATTGCGAATTCAAGTATGTACAGGATGAATATTATGTTCCAGGCCGATTTTGTTTGGCCACCGTTTGAGTTTAGCAGACATTTATTAGTTCACATTTTAATAGTCGTAGAGAGTAGTTGATTACAATTTATTATGGAGTATCTAACACCTCAACAATGTATTAAAGTCATAAAAATAATAATGAAAATGCTGTAACCATTAATGGTGATGGCTATCGTCACATGTAGGAACACTTCTTGGTGACTGAATTGGGTCGATTGAGCCTGTAACACATATAGTTTCAATAGAACGATGCCACCTCATACACAGCCTGAGGTACGTTTGAAATTTTTCGAGAAATATTTCCTGGCCCGATCACCTAATTTGACAGCTCCCGACTATTTTCTGTGAGGGTACTTGAAAGGAAAGGTTTACGCCAATAAGCCAAATAACTTGGAACTTAATTTTCGCTCTGTATATCAGATGGCAGTATTATTATTTTTTTCTAAAAAGTAAAGATGCGTACACGGAATACATGTCACATCAATATACCCCCGACCACTAGATCACTAGGCCAGCGACTTAACCACTACATTAACAAGCTACGGAAATGCCTCTTTATCTATATAATAAAGGACTTAATTTGTATGCGTATATATATTAACTCTGCGTGTGAGTCGTAAGAACGACGAATGAACACTGGACGTTTTTAAAACAAATTAAAATTTTGAGTTAATTTTTGTAAACTGATTTTGGTGTGGATATTATGATAACGAGATCTTTAACATTTAAATTTAATAAGCTAGGCATTTTAATGTTTATTAGTATTGGAAGATTTCGGTGGTGGGGCCACATGGAAAACACCGAAGTCACTACATGGGAAGAAGTGACCAGGATCGAAAACTGGAAAAAAATGGCGTAAAGTTGAGATAAATGGAGGAAAATTTTTGAGGAGGCGGTGACCTATCAGAGGTTCTAGAGCCAATAACATGTCTGTGTGTGTGTGTGTGTGTGTGTGTGTGTGTGTGTGTGAGTATGTATTCTACGTATTGCGAATACGAATAATGGTAGGCTAAGGTCATTTATGCGTAATAAACTATGTACTATATATATATATATAACGTCCATATAGTTTGATTTTACATTTAAGATTACATTTTTGTTAACACTCGGACTCGGACCAGGAACCATTCCTATCCGGGGAAGTGAGCTGACCTATATCACCACGGCAACATAGTAAGATTCCATTATTTGAAAGCAATCTACTTAACATGTACGGAATCTCAAAAACCTTTGAGTTAAATCTGATAGTAGACGCCAGAATTATTATTAAATTTTGGAAACATATATTTTTAAGGACACGTTATTATTGTGAAGTTGTAGTTTTTTAGAACATAGTACTGTGATATTTTTAATACACATTAAATGTATCGATTAGAAAAATAAATAGATATAAACAATTTATCGAAAATATATTTTTGTTACCACCCGGACTTGTTGCCATTTGTTATCATTCTAATTGATACATTTGATTTCTATTAAAAATATCAAAAGAGAACTGTATTCTAAAAAACTACAACTTCACAATAATATTGTGTTCTTAAAAACCAGTTTTATCGTTACAGCCATGGGATAATCTATTATCATATGAATCATGTTTTAATACAATATTTAGAATAAAACAAATTATTTTTTTCCCATAGATATACTTCTGCTAAACTACCACCTATATATGTCTGCCGTGTGTGATTGCTCATGTTTCCATACAACTTTGTAAAAATGTCGGAGGGCTTTTAAAATAAGTTCATTTGAGTTGGTTTTGTCTTTGTGTTTTTTACTTTTTTCTGTGTTCGATATTAACGAAATTACAAGTATTTTAAATAAAAGAGAAACATCTATGGACCTACACTAGACGATGGATCTTGCAGACTAAAAATGAATCATAAGCTCGAAAATTTAATTGAACAAGAAACAATTGTAAAATTCTGTAGGTCCTAAAGACTGCAATGGGCTGGCTACGTTGAAAGAATGCCAGATGACAGGACACCAAACATCATAACCAAATGAATACCGTAGAGGAAGCGACCTAGAGGCAGGCCAAGGAAGAGGTGGATTGACTGTGTAAAAAAGGACTGGAGCAGAACGTGAGGGTCTGGGAAATTGGAAAGAATGGTCAGGGATAAGAGTCGATGGAGAGCACTTGTGGAGGAGGCTAAATCCCACTTGGGATGTAGTACCGTGGAAGAAGAAGAGATGAGTTTTTAAATTTTGAAACAGCCGCCATTTTGAAACAAGCTGGAAGATTAAGCTAATTAAATAACATAGCTGAGATATTTACCAGATCAATTTTTCAGAAATTTTTGATCAAAATCAGTTAAGATCTAAGGGAGTCTAAGGGTTCACAAAATCCGTTATATATCAATTTAAAAGCGGTTTTCGAGTTGCTTACATATCAATGCTACATTTAATATTCTGCATTTTATGAATGGTAATGATATTGAATCTATTGCTACCGGTAGCAACAACAATATTTTTCGATAAAATTGATTTTATATGTATATCTTTCTAATTAATATATTTAATTTGTATTTTTAAAAATATCGCAGACCTACATTCTGTATAATTACAACTTCACATATGTATTATTAATGATAATTTAATCATTTCAAGTTTCAATAAAATCACATTTTATTTGTGAGCTTCCAGAATATAGAAAAATGATCATCGGGTATCGTGATATTTTTAATACAAATTAAATGTATTAATTCCGTAAATATAAAAAAGATGACTTTCAAATAATTGAACGACAGATGTATCAATTTGAAAGTGCAACATACAAGTTCGAAAAATTATCGTCAACTTACTATACCGGTTAATGCATTTCCCCGGATAGGAAGAGATCCAGGTTCGAACTCCGGGAGCAACAAAAATATTTTTTCGATAAATTTATTTTATATGTTATATATTATATTTAATTTGTATTAACTATATTTTACATATACGACGGCAAATATTTTAAGCGAATTTGAAAAATAGAAGACTGTCGTAATCGGAAGAGGCCTTTCCGATAAAAAAAGTAGTCAATAGTGGTAGTGCAATTCTTAATAACCAAATAAATTTATCCATTAGCCCCATATTAGATGTGTTTCCTTTTAATTCAATTAAATATTCATTAACTTTGTACTTTTCCCTCCCTTGGTGATCGGTCTATTGTCTTAGTTTATCTCTCTATTTTCCAGAAATGTATTCTGTCTCTCTCTTTCCCGTGTAATTTTATATTCTGTCTCTCTTTTTATGTATATATAAGTGAAGTGCATTCTTTTTGTATTTACTGTTAGTTTTAAATACGTCCTGATGAAGCTTGAGCTAAGCCAAATCGTTTTTTGACGTTTAATAAAATTCATGGTTTTATACAAAGTGATTTATTTTGTTTTTGAACATTTTGTAAATATAATACATATTTTGAAATGGTTATTTATCTCGATTCTTATTAAATAATAATATAACAGATCTTTCAAAGCGGCTAAACCGCCATTCTTACCGCACAGAGACTGTATCGAGGGGTCGTACAGTGTAATCTACTTAAAGTTAGCAAATAGTGGGCGTGGAGTTGATCATAAGCGCCATCTCGAACACCATTTTGGAAACTATCGATAAATTAGTTTGGACCCGGAGGTCAGAAGTTGGGAACATTATTACAGTAACTAGTTGGTACGTTACATGGGGAAGAGAAATATCCCGGGTGAAATATTGCTTCTATGTGTGTACGTATTTCAGGGATGAAAACACGTTCATTATTCACCCAAGGCCAAGGGTGTAAAGTTTTTTATATTTATTGAGAAATCCACGCACGACACTGAAAATTTTCAATTATTAATATATACTGAATTCTTGAGATTTCCTCGAATAAATACATAATATATACTGAATTATATATTCAATTTAATATGAATTTATTAATTATATTTCCAATAATTAATATTAAAGAATGACTGAGAATTTCTTGTATTTTCAACAATTAATATGTGCTGAATGAAGTTAAGAAAGTATTATATTTTTAGGAAAACAGTAATAAAAATAATGCTACGAGAACTGAATTTATTATTGAAGGCTTTCGGAAAAGACAATTGAAAAAAATATTTTTTAATACAATTTAATTCGCTGGGAAATTTAGATAAAATATTTAGGGTCAGTGTTAGTAAAATAATTCGGGTCTGGGTCAATTTGGGTAATTGAGAATACGTTAACGTAGCTTTAAGTGTCGCACGTAAAAATTAGACAAAATGAATAAAAATATATTTACTCAACAGGAGTCGCTAATCAAATGTACATTATGACAAATGACAAATGACAAACTAAATAATGCCTTTATGCATCAAGTAAGACCTGTAGTGTGGTAAGGACTATTACCATAATTATTATTTTTTTAAATGTAAAAATTGTGTTTAGTTTTTAAACGCTGATTACTTTTGAGTAGGTGCCATAAAATTTCCAAAAATATAATATCTGCTCGAATCTAGGGGACGAGTATGAGAAGAAATGGAGAGAGAAATTGGTCATTTCCCTAGGTGCAGCCAGTTATCAAGTTCGACACTCACCTCTGGGCTGGAACTACTGTGAATTTGAAAGACCTACGTGACTGTATAAAAGACAGTGATTCGGTTTGTAAACATAGTTACGAAGTTCGTAAACATGATTATAAATGCAAAATTTTTTAATTATAATATTTATTAGTAATAATATACAATTACTTACAATATATCAAAAATATAATAATAACTAAGGTTATGTAAGTTCAATCGGATGACATTATTTTTTATTATATTAATTTTTTTTTAATTAATACTAGACTCACGAAACGTCTTGATAGATGTTTGTCTGTAGGTACATTTATATCTATTTGTTACATTTAATAAACTAATAAACTTAAAAACATAACAATTAATCAGTCACCATTAAAACAATTTACATCATTCTTACAGGTAAGACAGGTTATTATCGATAAGCCATTTTTTAATAATTTCTTCTAAATTGGGAGAAAGCGTGCTGTTTTGTAAAAACCCAGGTAGTTTATTTTTTATTATATGAAAAATAAATTCTATTATTCTCGATCCTTACTTATTGGTGGTTTTGAGAATCATTAGATTAAGATTTGCTACATCTCTTGTATTTTTTCCGTGTGAAGCCACCCTATTTAGAGCATCGTTGTTATTATTGCATTTTATTAAAAGGATCAGTAACAGCCCGCGTACAGGGCTACGGGCTATGGCTGTTTGAAGATATTGCATTTATTTTATATTTGAGTTACAGGAGTGATCCTATGATCGGATTCCATATCTTAATAATGACTTGACAAATTGAACCGAGGTACATTCACAATTGCTTATAATGTTATGACGTGCAGTCAATGGTATGCGCAATTATGTTTGGTTTAATTATATCACCGATACAAATATTAAATTCAATTCATTGGTAATGCAATCAGTATATAATTATAATTAAAAATTAACATGTTAATTTATATTTTTTATATTTAATGCAAAACCATTGTAGTTGGTCATTTAAATAAATTATACAGTAACTATGTATTTGACCTTCGTGAGTTTTATATTATACAAGATGTGACAGACCAAGTCCACAATATTTTATGGGTGGTATCTGACTAAATTATGACTTTAAATTGTTCAAGTACTATGTGCAAATTCTCCATCGTTACGGAAAATATTATTCTTTGAAATTTTTACAAAATCATGTTAAGTCTAAGTACTTCGATAAAAATATTTGCGAAATTTATCCATTACAAAATAGTCTAGCAGCTCGAAATTCAATGATAATTTAAATTTTTATTCAATGTATACTTTGGAACTAATAAAATATTTCAATTAATTGAAATAATTGCATAATTACGATTTTTTTTTAAATGCGTGTATCTCTGACATGGTTGAGATTAGAAACATATTGTTTGAAAAATTTCGACTCGTAATTTAGTCAGGTATCCCAACCATAATATATTGTGGACTAGATTTGTTACATCCTGTGTACCTACATACCAACCGGTTTTGAAAATTCACTTTTTAGTTCGTTTCAGTTCAAGCACACACATTTTCGTGATCGCAATGCATTCTTAAAATATGTTATTATGCGTGTGAATGTGCTACATATATCAAAATCAAATGCAGGAAGATTAAATTAGATTAAGATTTTTAACGTGCGTGTGGTTTAATGGTTACGATACTCGCCTATCGATCTGGTGGTCAGGGGTCCGACCCTCGTTCCAGGAGGCCATCAAGTTAGTCTTATTTTCACAGCATAAGCGTTTAGCTTAGTTTTAAAATAGTAAGAATATTGATGTAGTACGTATTCTGTGTACGCATCTTTATATGAAAAATGTTAAAATGTGTTTGTCGTTTACTGTGTTCTTTGACTGTTAAAATCCTTACTAACCCTCCTGCTTGTTGGGATGGACGATGCCGGGAAAAGCAGTGGCTGGAGAGAACTAACGGAGCATTCTACTGGCTCTCGCTCGCACCTCTTGCGACCTGAACAGGATGAATTTCTGACGGACTGTGATCGAGTTCTGCGGCTGCAACACATAAATGTGACATCTACCTTGCACTTTTAGGGGTGCATGATTTCTATCGCTTCTATCTGTCTGCCTTCTGAATTTACAGGTATGGCTCTGGTATGATGATAACGAAGCCAACCTATAATGGTGTTAAGATGTTAATAACTGAATGTAATAAAAAAAAAAAAAAATTAATATTGACGAATCGAAACGAGAGTAAACAGCTCTCAATACGATTCAGGATAAGGTGTAAATAAATAAATAACTCTCCAAGGATCACTAGCAAGGAAGACAAATCCCGTGCGATTGTTTAGTTCTCACTGAATTGATGATGCAATTTTATGGCAGCTGACCTGCTGGTATGCCCATAATTGTGACTGATGAAATTTGTGCAACTTTCTGTGAAACGGACGATAAATCCGCAAGGGAGCGGTCCAACAAAAGCCGTTAATTTTCGGACAACCCAGTAGACGAGAAGTAATGCCCAAACTTTTGGTAATGGGGGTGCACTTAATTTGCTGCAATTATCTACCCTCAGGGTGATATAAATATTCCTAGCTAAAATATTTTTTCATTTTTACAAAAATAATTAAAATTCATAAAAATTGACTTCAACAATATTAGCAAAATTACTTTGTGACAATATAATAATAATAAAAAACACAAGTTTTTATTTATTTATTTACACCCTATCCCTAATCGTTTTGAGAGTTGTTTACGCTCGTTTCCATTCGTCAATATTACATTTCTAATTTTTTTTATTACATTCAGTTATTAAAATTTTAATACCATCATAGGTTGGCTCCGGTATCATCGTACCAGAGCCATACCTGCAAATTCAGAAGGCAGACAGAGAGAAGTTATATAAATCATGCACCCCCAAAAGAGGAGGGTAGACGGCACATTTATTTGTCGTAGTCGCAGAACTCGGCCACAGTCTGGCAGAAATTCACCAGGTCGCAAGAGGTGCGAGGTAGAGCCAGTAGAATGCTCCTTTAGGTCTCTCTAGCCACTGCTCTTCCCGGCATCATCCATCTCAGCAACCCCCAGCGGGAAACCCACAGCCTAAAAATTCCCGGAAATGTCCGAGATTCCTTTCATTTCTTAATAGATCATCGTTCCGGGGGATCCGATGACCTAATCTTTTTAATATAATTTATAATCCCGCAATCATGATCCCACAGTCCCAGAGGATGTGCTCCATGAGGATGCCTGCCTCACCTGATCGCAAACACACCACGGTTCACGGACAAGTCCTAAGTCGAAGAGTTTACCAAATGCCCGTGCCCCGAGATCATCTGCATCTCGTAGTGGTCCAGCGTCGGAGGACCACCCCCACCTTTCATTTTCACCGCCACGAAGGGGAGAACGGTGCGAGTCCATCTGCTCTGCGTGGCAGCGTCCCACCTTTCTTGCCACATATGTGACCACCTTGTCAATAAACACATATGTGAAAATAAATCACTTGTTTTTTGATTCTACTCGTTCAATTTACGTAAGACGCGTTTCGCCTTGCAAGAGCATTATCATGCCCTGCCGACTGTTAATGCCCTTGTAAGGTGAAACATAAAATAAATGAGTAAAATAAAACAACAAGTGTTTTATTTTCATATATGTGATTATGAACTTCTACAAACTAACCTCGGAAACAGTAAATAAATAAAAAACACTTTTTTAAACTAATATTTATTAATAATTCAACATGTTTCGATACCTATGGTATGTTCTTCAGGAAACAATGTATAATAAAATATAAGTATAGATAAAAACAAAACTATACAATTATAAGTTTTAGTAATAATAATTACTTTTATAATATTATTTTTACTTATATTTTTAAATTTAGTATACATTATTTTCTGAAAATGATACCATAGGTATCAAAACATGTTGATATATCAATAATAGTGGTTTAAACAAAGTGTATTTTTTATTTACATAAAAATTGAGACATAAAGACTGACTCTGATTCATTCCTTGAAATATATGAAGACGGCTAAATCGATAAAATTACATTTCTCGTCTTTTCATACATCATTTTCAGGGGTGGTTACGTCAAATAAAATATACTATGCGATAATTCGGTATAGTAAAACAGTCAAAAACGGTCAAGTTGCAGGATTGTAGGTCAGTGATTAAAATAAAAATCATGTTGCTTGCAATGTTTCCTCTAAGATGTGCAGCAGGCGCGGTCGCTTCATACATGCTTTAGATGCTCCGAATCTCTTGTGTTCTAGAGTCAAAAAGCTTTGGACATTTTGTTTCTAGTCGAATAATACAACACTGCTGCAAATAAATTCGTCCTTTGGAGACCAGTCATAACACACGCGAAGTCGAAATACATATACATACATTCTCAACTGAATCGCGTAAACACACAGATACCAGCAACAGTGGATTCTATCATTCGTTCCATATCCACAAA
This sequence comes from Eubasilissa splendida, assembly GCA_031772225.1. Lineage (NCBI taxonomy): Eukaryota > Metazoa > Arthropoda > Insecta > Trichoptera > Phryganeidae > Eubasilissa > Eubasilissa splendida. The sequence continues at coordinate 24,178,656 of CM062858.1, read as the reverse complement.
GTTTAAAAGGATTCTACATTCAGTTCTGCCTGTCAAGGTCTTCGAATACTGTATACGCATTAGTTAACAGCATCCAACGTGCAAAAAACGACTTTAATGCTTATGTGTGTTATGCACAAAATAACATACATATAACGAAACAAGCGGATTGTTTTAAGAAGTTTGTTTAAGTGACGCATTTTTGATAGTTTGGTTTGAATACTTGAAGCTGTATTATTGAAACATTAAATATCCTTCGATTATACGTTATATATGTATATTTGATAGTTGTTATTCAGCATCCCTTCTACAAAAAGTCGCCGACCGCCACTGGTGTACAGGTGTGCGCGCGTACATGATTTGGCATCATCAACGTACACAAAAAAATATAGCGCGCACACAATTTTTAACAAGACTTTTTCTTCATGTGCCGCCTTCCATCGAAGGTGGATAATATGTTGCAGTACATTGATTTATTATGTATAAGATTACTAACGTTTTAGACATTGAACCACATTCTGAGGTTACACAGCCAAGATAATCTCTTTCTACCCACGCCTCTGCTGCCTTCTATCTTCCCCTGCACAACAAGTTATAAAATATCATATTTTTTATTGCGGAGAATGTGTCCGAAGTATGCAGCTTTCTTTGATTGTTTTTATTAGTTATCTTGACTTATTTATGCATCTTAATACATCTTCATTAGTAATGTGGTCATCTGAGGTCCTACCAATAACCTTAAACTGGTATGGTAATGTTTTTCGTATTTTCTTCCCCAATACATAATAGTTTTTAAAATTACACAAAAGATTTTTTATGTGCACAACCGTAATGAAAAAATATTGATTGCTATTAGCAGTTTGGCAGTGAAGAATGTCTCTACTTACTTTTATTAATAAAGGAAATTGCGCACACACTATCCGGCAAACTGTTTCTAAAAAAGGATGTGGTGGCTCGTTGGGGTATCATCCATATTTCAAACCAACAAAAATATATATTAATTGTTACGTACTTCCCAAGTTGTATACCTCACCAAAGATTGTTGGTAGTCTAATCAGACACTCTCTGTGTGTCAATTATAATCTTTATTACAATAATAATACTGTTATGGTACAAAGTATACAACTATTCACGGAGATAAACGGTAGAGAAAAGAGACCGCGCTCGGCGCGCGTCATCCTTTTAAGCCCTACACACACATACCCATATACGTCTAGAATCGGCGGTGCAGGCGCGCTCCCACACACACACATTAACACAATCTGAAAGACATCAGATTAATTAACACACGTTCCCAACAACACATACTTCCAGATACTACTATTAATATTGGCGCCGAACAAAACTAAATCACCGCAAGTTGGCGTCGCACTAAAGACTTTTTGTTAAAAATATGTCTGCGTTAAAGCGAGATATTTTTATGTTATAAAGTTACACATTCCTTTCTGATATGTATCTATCTAATACTTTACGACATACAGTTAATGCGGTCCTTCTCGTTCTCGTCCATAAGCTTAGGGTATGGAATTCATCCGGTGATAATTGAGACAAAACTTTCGGGATTCAAGGGTTGAAAACTGTCCATGGCGCGATTAAATCTGCCGACATGATGGTCGTCTCTACGTCGCACCCCTAGCACAATACTGAGTTGAGTCAAAATGTGTTTTTCACATTGGTATTTACAAAGAGATTTGATCTACCATTATGCCAGATTAATAAAAAAATATTGTAAATAATATTCCAAAAAAAACAAATAAAACGGATAAATGAAATTCTCACCACACAAAATAAAACAATAATTTAAACGTATAAAAAATGATTAATGCCTTTTTGAAATGGACTATAAAATACGAAGACTATGGAAATGAATGGAATTTCCAATCATTAAACTATTTCAAATCTTTTCAACATTTAGGTAAAACCACAGCAAACAAAAAATAAAATACTTCAATGTTGCTTTATTTTTTTATTTTATAATAATTAAATTCCGAGCCAACATCGCTATCCCGGGATTTCTTGATTCGATTTTGATAATTCCGCGATCCTGTGATCAGTCATGGGATAAGAAAATGTTCATTTGTTCTTTTATTTAAAAAAAATACTAGATAAAATATATACAATTTAAGTAAGACATTATAAACATTAACAAAAAATAAAATAATTTGAATGTAATAAATAATATAATACTTAAAGCAATAGCAAATCATGGAGGGTTTCAACATTATTAAGTTTAAATCTTATTTGGATATTTCGAAATTAACGAAAATATTTATATCGAATATTACAGGATTTTACGAAAATTTCCCAGGATTTATAAATATTAAAAAATACGTCAGGATCCTGGGAACCATAATTATTATGTGTTCGTCGGTGTTACGCACGTAAAATATATGTTTAAAAAGAAATTCAGATGGTTTGTATATACAAGTAAGGTAAACAAGACATAGTTTATGCGCCCTTGAGGTGAAATTTTTTACGAAAATGGCGCTAAAAAAATGATTCAATATTATTATTATTACATGAAGTAGCCAACGCAAAGGATAAATAGCCTAGATAGAGTATATGTAGATCGTAATAAGTTAGCAAGAATTCGTTGTTTGATTTACAAAATACATAATATGAACGATTAATTATTCATTATGTAAAAATACATGTTTTACCTCAGTTGAGATAAAATATGTACCTCGGTTGATGTAAAAAATACATACTTTTACTCGAGTTAAGGTCAGAAGTACTACGGGAAAGAGCATTATACTAAAGTCCTTAATGATAGATGTATTGCGATATTTGTCTTTGAAAAGGATAATTCTTTTAGTGTGGATATGAGAAATTTTGTCAACTACATCTCATTTAGAGAATACTTTCTTCTTTTTTCTTCACACACTGTGGCCTCTGTCAGATAAGACACGGCTCATAATGCACTTACACAAGTCTCGGTACTGATAATACTCTTACAGTTAGCTCTAATTCACTCCATTCAGATACAATACATCCATCTACATCATCCTAAAATTACTCAGAATAATTTTCATTTCTAGACTGTCATATTGACACATAATGTAGCCGAAACATTGAAGATTTGTTTGTTTACTACCGAACATATCGTTATTGGATTTGTTGCAATAATAAGTGTTCGTTCTATACACTATAGAACATATCGTTATTGGATTTATTGCAATCATGAGTATTCGTTCTATATACTATAGAACATATCGTTATTGGATTTGTTGCAATAATAAGTGTTCGTTCTATAAACTATAGAACATATCGTTATTGGATTTGTTGCAATAATGAGTGATCGTTCGTCACTCTGTCCACGAGATATGTAATATCCTTCTTTAGCAGCTCATTTCATGAAGGTTTTTTATACGCTAGTCGCTATTGCGGATTTTTCAAGTCTCTGTTGAGCATATAAAGATTGAAAAGACAAGAATATATATTACAGCATAATTTTGGTCGCCTAATTAATGTTTGTCATTTCATACTCTCGTGAGTTGCGCGTTGAGCATAGCAACTGTAGTTAGATAATTAGACTTTTCTTTGAATTTCCTGACTGCGATGTTCGTGAATATACTAACAATAAATAATATTCAAACTTTATAGTTATCGGTCACTGTTATGCTAAAAATTGACTTACAACAGTATCGTCCAAAGTATGCGAAATTTCCTACTCAAACTAGTGGGATATTCTGGAAGAAAAAAGGATTCGAAAACAATCCAAAAACTAATGATTTTATTTTACAAAATCGAATAAAAGATTCTTTCGCTGATAGTATTGAAAGTTTACTGACTTGAATCAGGATTAATACTATAAATCGTAAAAAGTTTTTTTTATATAATAGGCGTCCTCAGGCATAGAATTTTTGACGTCATCGCTTGGATAATTGCATTGGTATATCTTCGATGCTGTAGACAGATGCGATGATGTTCATATATGAATTTAAAAATCCAAGTAAATATTCATTAATTTTAAGAGTTTTAATGATTGTACACAAATTAAACTAAAAACAAATTACTTTATTTTCAGTAACTAATCACAAAAATGTATTAAACTTAACTGATTTAAAATTATTGAACACAAAGCTCATTCTAAATATCAGTTACAATGTAAGTATTTATTTCTCAAGCAAAAATTAAAAGTATAAGAATTTGAATGTTGGATTTTTATAAATTATGAATATCGCTAACTAAGTAAATATCTGCCATTACTGCTAAAATATTATTAAAATACATAATTGAAAAATAAAGTAATTACTGGAATGATTTCAATAGACAAGTCTATATAGTTCATTGACCACAGCCAGCATTATAAAAAATGTTTAAAAAACTGTTTTATAAACCACAAATATTATATTAATTTTTTTTTTAATTGCTCTATTCCACACAATGATTAAATATAATAATATTTTTTGTATACCAAGGCAACCAACCTTGTATAAAAAATGTTTTCTTTTCAATCTTAAGATTTTTTAGTTGCCTATCTTATAAAGTAAAAACCATCGATTTTTGACGGAAAACAATGAGAGATTAAAGCCAACAAAACTAGACGAAAAATATTAATTTTTCAAAGGATTTCTTTCAAGTTCTTTGTCCTGAGTAATTAAAAAGAAATCAGATTTTCTTCTTAATTAAGTGATAAAAAAATATGTTCTATTGTTACTATAAAGTTCAAAGGTTGCATGGAAATATGGTGAGGGGTGAGTCGAAAATTTCCACGTTCCAAGGTTGTTAATAAAATATAATGTATGTCTTTGCCTATTTCGTTGCTGTCAATAAGTGGATATTAAGATATTTTTATTGTTTAAAGTAATAACTTTGCGATAAGGGTAATATTTTATCAGCAAGAATGGCTAACAAATAAAATTTTACCACCCTGAAGAAAGTGCGGGCGTTACGATATCGAATGGCGTTAAAAGATAAAACACAAATTTTAAATGCCAGGGTTGTAGTAGGGTCGTTTAAAAATCTATCTCACTCAGACTCCGACTTTACAACTTTACCAATCAAAATATCATAAATCTTCGACTGACTCCACATCCCTATTAAATACAAACTTTCTATGATGTTAACCCTTCCCTAGCCATGCAGTAACATAGGTCTCTCTTTTGAATTTAATGCTATATAAAATTGATGCGTTGCATTCTATCTACGTAAAAAATACCACTTGTACTACGTGAAAAAGATCAAATTTATTTTAATGATGAGATATATAGACGAATGCGTCACAAGAATAATGTTTGAGAATAAAATGAACGTATTTAATTATTATGTTTATTATTTTTTATTCATTTAAGTTTGTAAAGTCATTTTATTCCCATTTAAAGTGTTAAAAAAAACTCAAATTTCTTCCAGTAACACGAATTGACAGCATGGCTGAGCAGGGTATTTTTAGCATGGTATAATAAAGGTTAAGATAACTGCTTATGTTGGATCTCGTACGTGAAAATGTAATGAATAATCAGGCCCGGTGCACGTGACATATATTGTGAATACCGAATGCCTTCGATGCCTAGACGTCATGTCCTAAGGTATTTAGATTAAATAAGAAAGTGATCTTTTTTTTATGTAATTAATATTTTCATCTCTTTATTCTTTGATTCCCATATTGCTCGTGAAAATTAATGATAATGTAGAAATAATTCTATTAAACAGTACGTAAGATAAATATAAAATTTATCATTAAACTAGAAATAACTGTATATTAGAGATAATATATATATATAACTCTTTATTTACGTAGAGTTCTGAATATTAATATTTTTTTTCCCTTTGCGTGAATAATCTGCCTTCTAATATTAGGCCAGCGTTCTACATAAACAACAATTTAAAAAAAAAAATTATAAACTCAAAAGATAAAGATAACAAATCAAGCCACTCGAGTATATATAAATTAACTTGCAATAATTATCCCTCATTCTGTACAGGCAAAACTGTTCGTAATATCAATATTAGTGTCAAAGAACATCTTAAGTGTTTAAACAGTAATGGTTTCTCAGAATTTTCCAACCATATTATTGAAAAAGACCATTCTTTTAATAATACCACAGGGGTCAATATCCTCCATAAAAACGGATTTGGCCTCCGGTTGGACAATTTAGAAGCCCTTGAAATAAAAAAGGCAATAAATAGTAGTACGCCAATTTATAATAACCAAATTAATTTATCTAATATCTCCATATTAGGTACGTTTTCTTTAAAATAAATTTAATATCCATCAACACTATTTTACCATCCCTTAATGTTCTGTTTATCTGTATATGTATTCTGTCTCTCTCTTTCAAATGTAATTTTATATTCTATCTCTCTCTTTATATATATATAAGTGAACTCTTTTTGTATTTATGATCAGTTTTAAATACGTCCTGTTGAAGCTTGAGATAAGCGAAACCGGTTGATGTATAATAAATTTAGTGGTTTCATATAAAGTTATTGTTATTTAATATAATATGTCAAACCATAAAGTAATTGCTTTCTACGTAAAAAAAATAATATTTTTTTTATATTACCATGCGACACAGACAGCTGTCCATAATACGAATTAGATGTAAATATTTTATAATATATTGTCGCAATACTGTAGTTAAATCTTTATTGAAACCGTTTTTGTGACTATGCTTGTGTTCAATTATAACGTTGATCGATAACGGATTATTCGTAAATCTTCGAGCAACGATTTGTACTCTAGAAAGTAAACCTCCAACAGTTAAATCATAGTTAGCAATCGTAGTCACAATTGCAGTTACATAACAGTTAATATGCATGCGAAATGTGTTTAGTTTACATAAATATAATTACAATATCGTGCACCACAATAACATACACTACACAAGATCAAGGCAACATTTCAAAATTGTGAAATCCTTCAGTTGGTATTGTAAATATGTGTGTGTGTGTGTCTGCAATTAGAGCGTCGTGATATCTGACGAATAGATGTGTGAGTGTCTGTGTGTGGCAGAGCCGTTATAAGGCGCCGCGCCCGTGAAAGCGATCTCTTATCTACGCGTCTTCAACTAGCAAATACTTGCTTTTAATTTTAATTTTAATATTAGAAAAAATTATACATTTTAGAATTATCAGTATATATATTTCATTTAACTTACGCGATAAAGACAGATAGATGACCAAAAAGAATTTATATTATATATGTTAGATAAAATTGGTAAAATACAAAGCATTTTTAAACAAAAATTATTAATCAAATCAGTATCATTGTGTAGCATTGTTCATTTTGTATAATTAGATACTTCACCGTGTTACTAAAATTGCATCCCATAATAATTCTTCATTCTAGGCAGTTATGCAAATGGAAATGTCAACTGTTTCCTGCTAAGTGTATCAAATAACAACAATAATAATTACAGTACGATTAAATTCAAATTCATTATATTAGCAACATAAGCCGATCCCTTTTCACCAAACCAATTCATTTTACGATTACTAATTAAAATTAATATATGGATAGCTAATCGCTAGCCTAAGAATTTTTTATGATAATATTGTACTATTGACTTTTACACATTATTTATTTATTTATCTTAATGTAGTGCATACATATGTCATACTTTTAAAATTAGCAAAATTAACTTTGTTGTTGTAATTCATTATTTTCATTAGCCACTTATTGAGTTTAAATACATCTACTGCTTTCGAAAAATACAATTTTCTTCTTCAGGATGTCAATACTAATCAAAAACATATGTTATTATTACTTTACCAGAATCTATTTTTAAAAAACAATAATTATTTAAAAAATAAATTTAGTACCTAACTCAAATTGTTACTTAATACAAATTTACTCGAATAATTTTTAGGAAAAATTTTTAGAATGGGACTCGTAGTTAAGTTTAGTTAATTGTTTATAATTGTTTGATTAGTTTTACACGCTTTATTTATCTCCAACGGTTCCAAATTATTAAATTTATGACCAATACAAGCAAAATTGACAATCCCAATTTTTTGTCAAAACCATGACCATTTTCTATCAAATGATTAGCAAATTTTGAAAACCCACAATTGTTCAAACATCTCAAATGCTCCTTTACTCTTATATTAAAATTTCTACTCATTTTACCAATATAAATTGCAGCAACCTTGTAACTAATTTTATAGACACCAGAGTTGTTAAATTTATCATCTTTGTCTTTAGAATTTATTTATAAATATACAATAAATATGCTGTAATATAAATAATATTAAAATGTTCCTTTTTACTAAAACTTATCTTGCACTTGCTTAGTTTAATTTTGAATCTATGTAGTTTATCTTCCTTTCTTATATCATCTGGCATTTCAATATAGATCTTCATCGTACTGTACATTATCGAATTCTGAGATTTAGCCTTCTTCCTAAATGGCAATCTCAGTCTATCTTAGCCTCTTGAATGATTTATAAGATGATATAATAAATACTAAACACAAATAATTAATTTTGTTCACTAGTATAGGTTAAACCTAACATGATCTAAATTACAAAACTAAAACATAACACAATTTAAATTACAAAACGCCAATGAAAGGCGTACAAAATTGGGTTTCATCATTTTTGACCCAAATATTTATCGCTTATGAATAAAAACCCAGCTTTGTGTCTACAAATTTGAAAGGAAATACATTTTTACACCGGAATGATGCTTTGAAATTTGCTTTGAAATAAGAAATAATTTGATATATTATGGCATTTCTCATTTTAAAGAACAACTTCTCTTCTAATGTCAGAAATTTCATAATACGAAATTTTTTCTGGATATTACACCATGACAACATCATATAATTGTAACGGATGTTCATTTAAAATTTTGATTATTGACAAAAGTATATGTTAGGAATATTAGGAAATGTTTGAACAGAAAATAAGTTTTTTCAACGGGTCGTCCAGTACAGTTTGTAACTGCAATTTCGTAACATTTTTATAAACTCTAACATTTACCTTGTATTTTATTTTTATCGGTCTCAGGCGCATCTAATATCTATTAGAAATAAAAAGATTTTGTAGGCACCTAGTATTGATCCCGATATCTCTCACATATTAAACGAGCTTTCCCATCTTAGCTACTTTCCTAGTAGACTGTGGTGTCAAATTATCATACAAGTATATAACTGTTTTTTGTGTTAGAATTTAATGTGTTAATTCATATATTTGATACACTTTATAATTTATTAATTCTTAGCATCAATTAATACTAATATTTAATTTGATAAAAAAAATATTTACCCTCGGTGAACTTTAAAACAAGCCAGTAGTGATAAATAGCATTAATATATTTGTAATCTGCTATTTTCATGAGGTATTAATTTTATTTATTTAACTGATTTTATTAATATATTTAAAATCTAACAAGAAAAACGTATTCTCTACAGGGGTATGTATGATACATGTGTTTGAGAGATTTAACACATTTTTTTCTTGTGAATACTATATTTTCAATGACGTGCTTGTGGTATAGCGGTTACAATACTCGCCTAGTGATCTAATGGTTGGGGGTTCGAGCTTCGTGCAAGCGTTTAGCTCAGTTTGAAAATAGTAAGAATACTAATGTGACACGTATTCCATGTACGCGTCTCTATTAATCAATATAAATACGCGGTAGGTTTTGTTTTTAATTAAAGCTAGTTAGCCCTCGGCGTGTCTTGATATTAAAAACACATAGGTGAAAGAAAGTTACGTTGATCCCAGCAATTTTTAATTCGGACCTGAATAAAATGATGCGAATTTTAATTTAAGTAGTAGTAATGATAATGAATATTTTCAATTTACTTCTACGACCTAATAAGTAAAGAAATTCGAATCTCATTAAAATACAAAAGCAATTTTTCACTTACGTATATCAAAACGAAATCAAATTAAAACATTGTTATTGCATCATCGATCCGTGCGTGTCCGGAGACACTTAATCGCATACTGATAAATAATTGTCCGACGGAAGATAATGGAAATGATTTTTCTACCCGGAACTAACCAAATACAGCCTTTAGCCCCAAAGGCAGTCAAACGTTTATTTATTATTGTCATGCACCAACATAATTTGGAAGATAACCGTGGAGTCGTTTTGGATACAACAGTCGTAAAAAATGTTTTTCCATGTTATCAGAAATGTATACGGGTTAGTTATGTTTGTGACTCGAAATATTCACAATACCGTTATTTTATGTAAACAAATTTACTACCGGCATTGCGCTATCGGACATTCGAGTAGTTTCATATATAATTTTATACAATATCTTGTATAAAAATTACTAAAAACAGTCGTAAAAAAAAATGTATTTTTCATCATAGATTGATGTGAAACAAATACACTCTTTTCTATGAGAGTTAAAATGGTTATATTATATACGTGTTACAGTCCAATTATCTTCATTTCAATCATGATACTCTTCTTTTTTTTTGTAATATGATAGTTTATTTTGTGTTTCATAGTATTTGGTCAGATGAGTTGATTCGATCAAAATCGGACAGCAAACAGTGAAGGTATTGGCTATTAAGTGTTTGTCTGTTACAAACCGTCGTACGAACGTGCGATCGACACCAGCGATAATTGCGTACTATCGTGAAGCACTGTACCAAGAATACGATCTTTCCAGACACTGACTTTTGCAGAGACTGTTTATTCTGGACAAAAAATATTTTTAATATTATATTTTAACGTAAACATTTCAATTGTTACATTTTCAACCCCCGAGTTCAATGTAGCCATCGAATTGGATTGTCCGGTGAATAAAATTTCGCACATAACTTAATCTATCCTAACCTTTGTCAATTTTTATAGACTTCATCTAGCCAAAAATCATTGAAACACCAACAACGCTATTTAGAAACTAATCAAATGTTTTTTTTTGCGTTTGTCTCACGAAGTAAAAAAAACAATTCATTGGATCCAATGTTCAATTCAAATCGATTGATAGATTAAACTCGAGCATTGAAAATTCACTTAAACAATTAAAATGTTTACGTTAATTTTTAAAAAATATAATATTGAAATTATTTTGTGTCCGCAATAGTCAGTGTCCGGAATGATTGTATCCACAAAAATCTGTCGGCAAAATTCGTGTTCGGAAACATCCTGTCCGGAAAATGCCGAGCACCGTGTGTAATATGTAGCGCGATTGATAAGAGGTGCATTGTAACTTCAGTAATATCATAATTTTTCATTTAATTTCTTAGTTTCTAAGGTTTATTCTTCTGATGCAATCTAGGATGTTTCACATAAATGTATCGATCAAAATCACAAATATAGAGGTCGCACATCACGATTTTTTAGTGAAACATACAGCAACAGTACATATATACATTGGTGATTATTACTTTTTTACGCGGAGATGAATTACCAATTGGTGCACATGCATATGTTTACTGCCGAATCTCTGAGACACGAGTCAAGATTTCTCCGTGTACACTCAATATCTCGAAGAAAAATAAAAATTATTAGGAGAACACATTCTTATTGTGAAGTTATAATTATTCAGAACATAGGTCTGTGATATTTTAAAAATGAATTAAATATATTAATTAGAAAGATATACATATAAAATCAATTCTGTCGAAAAATATTGTTGTTGCGCCACCGGGATTCATAGTATTCGGGATTCGGGTAGCATAGTTGAATAATGCACCTTCCCCGGTTAGGAAAGAGATCCAGGTTCGAATTCCGGTGGCGCAACAACAATATTTTTCGATAGAATTGATTTTATATGTATATCTTTCTAATTAATATATTTAATTCATAATTAAAAATAAAAATCATTAAAATTAATAAATATGATATTTAATGGAAAATATATGGTAATATGGAGTAATTACAAGGCTTATGACCTGTCTTCGGCTGGCTTAAGTGATATAACGTTCACCAATTCTCAACCCGAAATCTTCACATTTATCAAATATTTGAAACTTGTATATGTGTTAGTATGTGGACTCGCTTCGAGTACCACTACACCATCGCCATCTATGGACCAAATAATCTAGCCGAAGATAGGTCGTTAGCCCTGTGATTACCCTATATTTTCTATAAAATATAATATAAAAATAGCTTTGTCTCTATGAGATATCCGAGATTTATTTAATAACAGTGCCTTTGTAGGTAAAAATCCAGTAATTGTGTGTTCTTGGACATATTCAAATATCGCTTCCTCATACAATATGTTTTTATATTCTACCCCACCTCACCTCGTGCACACATCATTGTGTTTTGTTTGTTTGTATGATTTTATTTCAATTTCAAATGGAGTTCTTTAGTAAGAATTCAAAACGATAGGTTATTTATTTTATTCATCCCATATTATTATATAAAATGATACCCACTTTATTAACGTGTTGTTTTTTGTCAGATATTACCCGAGAAGTTCCAGAAAAAACGTATTTTATATAAAAATCATACATTTTCACAACATGTTTCAAAATAATGACATACAAATAATGATTTTAGAGTCTTAAGAATTCTAAAATGATATTTATTGAATTCACTGCTAAAGTTGTCAAACCTCTCGCGTGTGGAAAGGGGATCCTGTATGCTTTTATGCCGTGATGATGAAATAATAATACCGTTCGTGCATTATATACATAACCTGCATTTACGGAACGGAGCGTTCAAAGCTTTATGCGGCCATTAAATATTGAACGCTACCGATCGAGCGCCGCCGGTAATATAGGAAACTGCTCGCCTTCCTTTGCCGACCGTCCACAATGGAGACCGGCAATAGAGGGAAACTCGGGGGAAATTGAGAAATTTAAAGCTTATAACAGGATGAGAAACTGACAACTAAAATTGAGCAAATGCGACAGGGTCATCAAAATATGATGCATTAACGCGAATTGCCCGTATCTCCTGACGATAAAATATATAATATTATATCGTCAGGAAATACGGGCAAAAATATATAATGCATATATATTTTAGGTACCTACTTATTTTGAATTCATATATAAATAACGTCTTATATTCTTTTGTACATCACGCGTAGGAACATTTTAAATTAAAATGATATTTTCTTTACATTGGAGTAAAATACTAAAATCTTTCTCATTTAATAGGTTGCGAATATATTTTGAAATGCGATATTTTATTATGATAGTTTTTTTTTCTTCATATTTTGTTGATTAAGGGTGGAAAGTAGCTAACTACAATTTCATCATTATAAAATAAATTTTAATTACGCTTTATCGGCTCGGTTTAATTTTGTGTTATTTATCGTTATATTTTGTCATTTATAAGTTAAATAAAAATATCGTCGCTGTAGCATAGTTGGATAATGCACCTTACCTGGTTTGGAAAGAGATCCAGGTTTAAATCTCGGTGACGCAACAACAATATTTTTCGATATAATTGATTTTATATGTATATCTTTCTAATTAATATTTAAAATACCACAGACTTATGTTCTGAATAACTACAACTTCACAATAAGAATGTGTTCCCCTAATAAGAGATAATTAATTCAAATTCAGACAAATATGTTTCCAGCCAATAAGATGACAGTATTTGGTCATGTGACCTGTGATTACTGGTTATTTTTAATATGATTCCAAATGTGACAGTTATGGTATAATGCTTTTTAGCATTTTACTCGAAAACGGGTGAACATGTCTGCTTTTGATTTTGGACCTTACATATATTTGAGCGTGACTAATAATAAATAAGGATGCTGGCCAGAACAGAACAAAGAGAAGAATAATGATTAGAGTGGTCGACCCCAGATGAATGAGATAAAACGAGGACAAAGAAAAAGATGTGTAGTATACGTCTTTTTCTGATAAAGCTACGTGCATCGCGATAGATCGTAGTTTTGAAATTTGACTCGTGGAGCCAAATAATAAATATAAAAAAACATGAGGAGCTTCACAAGTAGTATGGAATATATATATATAGTATAGCATATATAGTACATATGAAAAAATAAAGGTAGTTACTTTACTAGACGTGGTGTGTTCTAAAACAATTACCTGTACAGTTTTTAAAATTTGTGTGAAAAAAGTATAATCTGAAGTTATAAAATATTATTGAAAAAAAGTTATAAAAATATTATTGTCTGTAATACACAATAGTTGGAGACAAAAAGGTGTAGGTAGTTAGGTTAGCACAAATGATAAAATAGATTCATTTTGTTTTCTACCCACATCAAGCAACCACTGTGTTATTTTTGATTTGAAGTCGTTAATCACTTTTGTTGAGCAAATTTGGTATTAAATTTTGGCACTGAAAAGTGTCCTAAGGTTTTGCTCCTAGTTTTTATATATATATATATAGAAATTTATAGAATAAAGCAAAATAAATCGAATCCATAATCTATTTTTTATATTGCGGAAAAATAATTGCTACATGTACTTGTGGCGAACGAATCACGGTTTCAAGTACCTGCAGAGTAGCTGAACGTATCCGGCAGAGCGGTAACAAACCACCACTTATGTCAAGCACACGCAGCAACGCGTGAAACAGAACGTAGCCTCTATTCACTCTATTTCCATCGCCAGGCCTGGCAGCAGTGTTCGCTTCAAACTACAAATTCCATTACGCCATTTTAACCAATATATTCTAGTAACTTTTTGTAACCTTGCTTCAATAAATTCAGTGTTAACAGTAAGTACGAATTTTTGTTCATAAAACCTTCACTTTCATTACTCCCTGCATAAGATAGACTTCGCGACATGCATGGAAACGAGTGTAAAACTGACATTACATTTACCACATTAACCCTCCTCCGTCTCAATACAACGCATTATTTTTAATTCAACCAACAGAAAGCAATTTTTCAGTTTATTAAAATCAGTATTTCATTTCGTTTTCAAAATCATTTGACGCTTTAAGGGCGAGCTTTCATTTTTCCAGTTTGAAATTTGAGAAATTCTATCCGAATTAGATACGCTTTTAAGATGAGGCTAATAGTTAAATTTTTATCAGTATCAGAGAAATAATTAATGATGTTATTTGTTTCGTAAATCATTCGAGATAGGAAGGATTGAATAGAAAGAGACGACAATAAAATTGTTGACTTGTCAAACATAACTCGTGTCATAAGTCATGACTTATCCAAGTTTTTCATATTGATATTACGTAATGAGCGTTGTCATTTGAATTAATCTATAAAAATTTTAATATTTTATCAATGTACCCAGTTCAAACAAATAAAAATGTTTTGAAATCAGACAAAGTACCTACATATATTTAGATGTTCGCTTAACCCAATGTTTTAAATTTAAAAATTATATGAAAGCTTCAATTTATCATTTCGTTTCATAGTATCGATTTAAAACGTCATGTTACCATTTTGGTGATATATCTATTTCGTAATTATATACTATTTATGAAACAGACAGCTACTGTTTAAAATACAACAGTGTTATATATAAACGAAATATTTAAATGCGACTTACAATAAAAATAACGCACATAAAATGTTTACTTTGTTCAAGAAAGCGATTTTTTTTTCTTAAAATCAGTAAAAAAACATCTGTTTTACGAAATTTACTACTAACGTTGTGAATAAGTTCAATATTAATTCGTATTGTGGATACAATGTTAGTGAGCACGTATATTTTCAGCATTTTCAACTAATATTTTAATTATTTTTTAAAATAATGACACCACGGATTCGACGTCCATCATGGCCGAATAGAGCGTATTGAAGTTCGATGAACAATTAAAATTATCGTATTTTATAAGACTGAAAATATATTATTTAAAAACTGATTATTGTGTTTATGATAAAAACGTAAGTTAATGAAACAAAAGTTATAAATAGTAGCTGATGTCTCAAAGCATGTGAGCAAATGGTAATATATCATGCAAATGAAATGGTCTATAACTCTATTAATTTTTAACATTTTGCTAATCTTGGCATCAAAGTTATGTGAAATATATTTAATTTATACTAGAATTTTCCATATTAAGATAGTGTAATGGCACGTTGAAAATACATAATCACGGTCTTCTTTATAATGGTTGTATTGTCTTAATTATAGCAAATAACATTCAGTTTATTAGATTTAAATGAGTGTAAAGGTCGTATCTAAGTAATAATAATAAAAAAAGTCTAATCTAGTATACAACTTTAGATATAAATGAATAATAAAAAGCAACATTTTCGCAAAAAACGCAAAAATTTGAATTATCATTGAAAGCAGCGCCTTAACGAAGGCACGTGATACTAACGCCATTAGACCGAGAATTGAACAATGTTTTTTCCCTAATTCAATTCAAAGAACTGCGGGTAAATTGACAATAGAAAATTTTTCTAAAAAAAACACAAATAAATATTTTTTCCGAATATATGAATACATGAAATATTTATCATAGTTAAGGAGTGAAATTTTCTTAGTAGTGGGTGTCCAGCGGAAAATTTTCAAGTTTAATATTAAATTTTAAAAAAACTACAATGTTATTCTCATATTTTATTTATACAAAATTGAGTTTAAAGATGCTTATTTTACGTTTTATAAACAATATCGTCTAAATGCCGTCCATTTCTCTCAAAACACTCTTGCAATCGGACTCTTAAATTTGCGAACACGCGAAAGCAAAGCGTTGGTTCAATGGCAGCAACTTCACGGCGGATATTTTCCAGTAGGGCCTGAATTATTCAAGGATTGTTACTATAAACTCTCGACTTAAGGTATCCCCATAAAAAAAGTCGCACGGTGTAAGGTCCGGTGACCGAGGTGCCCAGGGTATGTCTCCGTACTTGCTAATTAAATTATTGGGAAAAATTCCCCTCAGCTTCTCCATTGAAACTTTAGCTGTATGTAGAGTGGTCCCGTCTTGCTGAAATTGTATTCTGTTGTTGAACTCGGGAAACAGCTGTAGTTGCGGTACTAAAAACTTGTCAATCATTCGGCAATACACATCAGCAGTGACTGTCTCTCGCTGGTCAAAAAAATAACGGCCAATTATCCCTCGGGCATCAAACGTTTTTGATGACGTTCCTTTGGGTTGTCGGGGCACCAATATCTCAAGTTCTGTTTATTAACATAGCCATCGATATGAAAATGTGCTTCGTCAGTAAATAATATGTATCTAAGCGTTCGTGCTGTTCCAGGTTTCACGTAAAGAATAGTCATTTTCGTTGAGAAACTGCACGATTTGCAGTTTGTAGGGGTGAAACTGTAGTTTATTTTTCAAAATAACGTGCATGTTGATATTTTTATTCTAGTATAGACTGTAATCTTCACAATCAATTTACGCGGATTGCGCATAATTTCACGTCGAACTTAAGCTACATGTTCTGGCGTCGCTGCTGACGTTGATGGTCCAGAAAGAGTTTGGTTAACCATTGTCCATTCTTGTTTGAACTTTTGAACTCAACACCAAGTAAGTTGCGTGCTTGGCCCATCACTTACTCGTCAAATATTAAAGTGAGTACAAAATGCGCGACGCGCACGAACTAATGAATTACCGCACTTGAAATATTGCTCAACCGCGAACGCGCGGTGCGCTCCCGACCAGTGACCCATTGCGACTGGCAAATCAGCAAATCATGCGCGTCTAACAATTTAATCTTGAAATTTTTCCGCTGAACACCCTATACTTTATCCGATTTCTTCTGAAAGGTCATTGAATAGGCTAAAGCTAATTGATATTAGTCCTTTGTTGAGTCAGTTGGTTCTGGTGGCTGTGTTTAAAAGTTAAAAGCACGACCACACGCCACAATGTCAACTACAACAAAGGATCATTAGTCAACCTGACCCGGTAAATAGAATTTTTCTTTGACATTCGCACGAGTGACCCTGATTCAGAAGAAGGCTTAATCTATCTGCCTGGCCGATGCTGTGTTGTAAAGGGATTAATTAGTTCGTGTCTTAAAGAGACCTGAAATCAAATACGTGCCAAATCATTGATAAATGGACCATGTACGAGTTTTAATAAAAAAAAATCGGAATTTTCATTTATTTAAAATATCAACATTGATATCGTCTTTTTCAAAATAGTCCCCATTGATGCCAGCGTTTTTCCTTATTCTTAAAACACTTCTGAAACGTGGGCCTTTCATCGTCATCAACGTCTTCGGGCCCGCTTCGAAATGTTTATATAAATAAATACCTGAATCAGATACGCCAAAAGGTTTTTTCAAGATTTCCACCACGTCACTGGACTTTTTATTTTTGATACAAAAATTTAAAATAAAACTTTTACTACTTTTATTAAAGAAAACACATTCTTATTGTAAAGTTGTAATTATTCAGATCATATTTAAAATACTAATTAAATGTATTAAATACAAATTAATTGTATTGTAACTGTATAGTCGGTTAATGCGCGTTCCCCGGATTGGAAGAGATCCAGGTTCGAATCCCGGTAGCAACCACAATATTTTTTGATAAAATTGATTATATATGTATATTTTTCTAATTAATACATTTAATTTGTATTTTACTACTTTCACGTAATTTTCAAAAAAAAAAAAAAATTCTCATTTTTAACGTCATTCTTTTTTTCCATGCTCAAGCGACACTGATATATGGAAGTGAGTCTTGGAGCTGGCAGAAGAGGAACTATAGTAGACTGAATGCAGTGGAATGAGATCACTTAGGCGTATATGTGGCAAATCTATTTATGACAGAGTGAAAAATGAAGAAATTTAAATTAAAGTATAGTGAGTAAGATTAAGAAAGGATCACTTAGGTGGTTTAGTCATATGGAACGAATGAATGAGGAGAGAATGGTCAGAAATATATACGACGCAAGTATTGATGGCAACAGAAATAGAGAACGTCAACGGTAGACTCGACACGACCAGGTAAGCCAGATATTTGAGGATGGTCGTGTTAGAAGTCTCAATAATTGGCGAGCTCGTATAAGAAAATGTATAAATGTGGATTAGGCAAAAATTGTGTGTCAGGATAGAAGAGTGTGGCGCTCTACTCTCTCTACCTATCCCCAGCGGGGAAACAGCGTGACGGTAAATTAGCTAGTTAGATAGTTACTATATCATATAATATTTATCAAAAAAAAAATTGTTATAAGTTCTAAGTTTAAAGTTATAATTTTATGTTATGAGTGTGTTTTATTAAAATTTTGATTTCTTTAATTTGATATGATTGTTATTTTTAATAATCTGTCTGTAGGAATATTATTGTTTATACAACCTTTTAAGTAATGGTACTGCGGAACGTATGTTTATGTTATTGATATTTATCGTTTGTAGAAGACTACATAATACATGTTTCAAATTTTTCGACATCTTAAATGGTTAACATTGCGAAATCAGTAACGCAATTCAAGGAAAAGTTCCGGGTTCGTATACCGGTGGTAATCATATATTTATCTTTCTAATTGATTCATCTAATTTATTTAAATATCACAGAACTATGTTCTAAAATTGCAGCTTCGCAATAATCTGTGCTTTCTTTTAAAAAAAATAAACAATAACTCTTCTCTTTTGTGCAATCTCAGAATGTGTTTCATAAATCAATAGAAGTTCTAGGATATTATATTACATTATGTATTATTTGGGCGTTTCTTTGTTCGTTTTCTTTTTAATGAAGGATTGTTGTAGTGCGTATTCTAGAATATTCGAAAATTCTTTCCACACTTCATCTGCCGAATTCAATTAGAGTTAAATCGGTACTTACAGTATGGGTGATGAGGATTTTTCAAGACAATATAAGAATTGCTGAAACAATACAATTGCTATTAATACTAACATTTCAAATTTATCTAACTGTAAATCCCTAGTATTTATATCTATAATTTCTAAACCCTTGTTAATGTCGAAAGAATGGTTTGTTTCCAAATTAAATATTATAAATAACCAAATCCTTTTTGCAAATAGTCGCCTTTTAAATTTGTTTTCACAGTAGTTCCTAGTAAGTTACCCACCAGTTTGTTTTGTTTAGTTTTGTTTTCATATGTGCTTGAATTTTTAATTTTAGTATACATTGTTTCCCGACGAAGATTCCACAGTTACATTACAAAGTGTTTTGTCTTTTTATTTAGATATTATTATAATCCTTATGACATTCTTTCGTAGTCAAAACTTGATAACCCAATGAAGTTTAATTTGTAAATAAAAAATCATGAGATACTGTTTTCCATGTTATATGCACCTGAGCCAACCCGCTGGTGAATACGCAGCGTGCAGAACACACAGGTCGATGTCATCTACGAATATGAAGGAGTAAAATGAGCAATCTGTGGCGAACTAGGCGTTTTTTAGGTCGATTTTGTTCAAGGTGCTGTGCAAAAGCTGAGTTATTAGACCAGAGGTTCCCAAACTTTTTTATGTCATAGACCCCTTGCCATGTTTTTCGGTTTTTGAGACCCACTACTTACCTGATATTGATTTTTTGTTAATTTCTAATTGTAGTGAAGTTTAGTGTTAAAAACTTGAACCATAAAGCGAATGCCTACATCCTACAACTTACACAATTTTATAAACATACATAATAATTTTTTTACTTCATAGGTACTTTTATAAATAATGTATATGTCTTTATATTATAAGATTATAATGTAAGTAAATAGGTACTATCAGTGTATGTTGAGATCCACTATCGTGGACCCCCATTTTCATTTCATGGACCCCCAAATTTTTTTTTCGCTGACGTAGACCCCTTGCAGGTTATCATAGACCCCTGGGGGTCGATATAGACCACATTGGGAATCACTGTATTAGACAATGAAAAGAAAACCTATGCACTTTTAATTAATTATTTTTGTATCTCGCAGAATTAAGTCAGACGAGTTGATCAGTTTGTTAATAGCGATGACATGCTTACACTCCCGTCGGACGAACGTACGATAGACGCGAACGATACTGCCGCGTAGCGCTGCGGTTTTCTCATAATATACTCTACTTGGTGTAGCTTAAGATGTTTCATCAATTAAATTAATGATTTAACATAACCTCCTTGCGCATTACAAACTCAGCTTCTAGCCAACGGCTTCGTTTTTCCCTCCAGATTTCTCTCTGAAGAATATCCCTGAGAATGTTATAAAAAATGACGTCACGTTAAATACGTATTTGTAGCATCCGCCAGTGTTCATATTCACATATTTCTCGACCGCGTCACGTGTCCGACCCACGCAGGACCGTTAAGCTCTGAGTAAATAATGAGGCGGAACAAAGCCTTATTCACGTATTTTCAACTATAAAAATGCTAACGGAGTACATTAGGAGCATTCTATGTAACTTTTTTTTGCAATTATTCAACAGAGAGAAAAAAAACTATGGCAATCCACGAGATTTGTTCCTGATTTTTTATTTAATCCTCCGCCACGAGTCCGACAACATTCAAGTGGATTTATGTATCTTACTCACTGTGAGTTTACATTTACCTTAATTTTTTTAATTTTTAACTGCAATGTCCATACTGAATTTAGGTTTGATTAGTAATATATGTTTATTTTAAGATTTCCGCGAGCACTAGTGTAAGAACTGGTGTTTCTTCTAGGTTAGATCGCGTTTTTTGTAGATGGTTTCCTTGAGGAAACAAGGAGGACATTCCGGCACGGTAACAGGTGTCATTGTCAAGTTACGGTATAAAGGTAGTTTGAGATAAACCCATTATTAACCATCTTTGTAACTGCTTTTTTATGCTAGTTACGAGTGACTTTCTTCTGAGGTTATGTGAGATTCTGTGGTTCACCGCATTTGTTGTAATCTGACCCATCTTCATGTCTTATCGGTCAAGTGCATGATCGTGGTACACGTCTTTTCAGGTCGGCTATTCAGCGCTAAGTCAAATCACTAATCTTTAGATCTTAGAACCAACAGACGCGGAATAACCAAGAAACTTTTTTCCTAATATACATATATATAAAAGTAACTAGGAATATATAACACAGTGGGTGGGGGTGGACTGGGTGATATAACAATTGCCACATACGAAGAATATCAATTACAATATGTGTTATTTGTAAAGTTAATTATGCTGATTCATGACTTTATAATATTAGTAAATTTAGAAAAATGTAACACTCAACTCAACGTATCATAACCTAACCTAATATAATATTTTAGTATACTAAATTGTATAATGTACATCATTTCAATAGCTGTATTTCGGTCTTATTTCAGAATTGTGGATTTTATGTAAGAATTATGACGGATTTTGCGTATATGACAAAACGACACTACGTATAAGAGACAATAGAAGTTATCGAGTACTTTATCAGTTTGGTATATATATTATATATCACTAACTAACTTAACATCCATCACGCTATTTCAATGCGGGGATGGGTAGAGAGGGTAGAGCGCCACACTTTTCTATTCTGACGCACAGTTCTCGCCTCATCCACATTCATGCATCTTCTCATACAAGCTCGCCGATTATTGAGGCTTCTAACAGGACCATCCTCTAGTATCTGGTGTATTTGGCTATGCCAAGTCTTCCGCGGACGTCTTCTATTTCTGGTGCCATCAACACTTGCGTCATATATCTTCCTTATCATTCTCTTCACATTCATCCGTTCCATATGACCATACCACCTTAGTGATTCTTTCTTCATCTGACTCACTATACTAAGATCAGCTTTACATTATTTCCTTATTTATTCATTCTTCAGAACTCTGTTAAAAATAGATTTGCCACATATACGCCTAAGTGATCTCATTCCACTGCATTCAGTCTACTATCGTTCCTCTTCTGCCAGCTCCAAGACTCACATCCATACATCAGTGTCGGTACCAGGACTCCATTGTGTACCGCTAGTTTTATCTCGGTTGATAAGTTCCTATTAGCTATATCTCCATTCAAAGTGTCGTTCATTTTATTTCCTGCAGTCACCCTCGTTTCAATATCTTTCTCAGCCTTTTCGTTTCTATCAAACATACTTCCCAAATACACAAACTCATTTACTTGTTCCAAACATTCATTATCTACATGTATTTTGCACATTGTCTTGCTTTCCTCCTTCTATCACCACTTTCGACTTCTTAACATTCATCATGAGGTCGCTTTCCTTGCATACATCGTACAGAATTTGACTAAATTTTGCGACTCACATACTATCAAGCACTCTCAAGAGAGTGATCTACTATTTCTAGAAAAAATAATATTTGTACCACTTTTAAAAATTACCTCCTGAATCCAAGCAATAAATATGTATATATATATATATATATATATATTTTGTTGTGAAGTTGCAATTTCAGAATAAAGTTATGTAATATTTTTAACACAAATTAAATAAATCAACTAGAAAGAATTCTGTATATCTTTCTAGTCGATACATTTAAATTGTATAGAAAAAATATTTGGTTGCTGCAAAATACACAATATGCGTGGATAATACATATGTATATAATATAAATTACGATACATATATACATAGATATATATATATAAATATAGCATTGACTATGAATTCTTGCATCTCCCCGATGGCGTCAATAGAACACATCCGACATTTTCTTGAAAGAAGTATTATTAAAATTTATTCCAGCGCCAAACATTTTCGTTAAAATATTCATAATTTGAATAAGGAATGAAAAAGAGTTTTTTCAAGAGAAGGCCGCTATTGGTGGAAAATATCATACATATGCATGACGGACGAAGCGTGAATAATAAAGTCAAAAACCTTTTTGATTAAGTTTTAAATCAAAACTCTGTAAGTTTTAAGTGAAATGCTTTTATCTGACATTCTCGTAGCTATTTCAAATAAATTTTGTATTATTTATACGATGTGTTATCATTTATGCACGCGTATTATTTAATAACAATAATGCCTATACGTGAACCTAATTAAAATGGAGGAGATTAATGAACCTGAAACTGCGGAATCGATATACCGCCTCAGGTATCCTGAGAAAGATGAAAGTAAGGAGACTGTAATGTGCGAGATGTAGCGAGATGAGTCCAGTAATACGAACAAAGCCCTCATACAGCCATCCAACAGGATAGAGATTAAGCGGAAGACAAAGACTTAGATGGACGGATATTGTCAAGACAAACCTGCAAAAGTTAGACGAAACTAGACTAGACAATAAGGTATGGATGGTGCTCTATTGGGAATACGAATCCCATGAAGCCGCTAAAGAAGAAGAATGCATAAGAAGCATCATATTATGAAAAACTTGTATCATGATAGCTGCATTAAATTAAAAACTTCCCAGGAAGTGTTGCCATTATTATAGAATATAAAAAACGTCAAGCTTTGAGTTTAACACTTTATTTTGTAGACAAATTTCAAAGAAAACAGATACATTACATCGGAGTAAATTGTCAGACAATTTTATTGTCAGAAATGTCAGAAATAGACATTGTTTCTGGATTTTACGTCGTAGGTACTTAAAGTCGTTTCTATGCGAAATATTTTGACAATATGAACATTATAAATAATCAATTTCAATATGTCTGACAATGTGTAACGAAAGTAGATTATTAAGGAGAACAGATTCTTATTGTGAAGCTGTTATTATTCAGAACAGACGGTCTGTTATATTTTAAATCCAAATTAAATGTACTAATTAGAAAGATATACATATAAAATCAATTTTATCGAAAAATATTATTGTTGCTACGAGGATTCGAACTTGGAACTCTTTCAAATCTGGTAACATGTAGGTTCGAAAATTTGTCGTCAAAAGTACTGTATGCTTTAGCATAGTTGGTTAATGCACCTTTCCCGGATTGGAAAGAGATCCCGGTAGCAACAACAATAATTTTCGATAAAATTGATTTTATATCTACATCTTTCTAATTAATACATTTAATTACTATTTGAAAGAAGATCGTTAATAATAGTACATTTTCAAATTCATTCAAATTTATGATGAGCATTTTAATCATTTAGAGTGAATGTTCATGTAGTAACATGCTATCTTAATTTTTTTAAATTAAATTTTATTATATTTTATATAATTTGTTACAAGAAATGAGATAACTTTTTTTTTATATACCTTTTATTAATGTATTCGTAACATTCCAACGGTAAAATTTCGTTTCAGATAAACTGTGCTTATATACTTAAGATGAAGAATAGAAAGAAGGGTGACAGTGTCGCTTGTAACGTTGTGTACGCCAGTGACCCTGTTATATATTTTAAAATGAAAATTTCCATATTTCTTTGTGAGTTCACCCGGGGTGGCGGGAAAAATCTGAAAGGGAAAAAATATGGAGGACTGACGTCACCGCCTTACGCTACCTTACTGATTTCTAGTGTTTTTCTCAAATATATACTCATAATGTGTTCTACTTAAAAATATAAAAGTTGTTTAAGAGTTTATTCAAATTTATTAAAAATTAATTGATTTTATCAGTAAAATTACTCAAAGGTATTTGAGATTTTTCGCAATTAAAAGGTGATAGCTTTTCGTAAATGGAATAATAGATGTATCAATTTGAAAGCACGGCAGCATATAGATTCGAAAATTTACACAAATTTGGTATAGGAACAGAACACTAACGGCTCAAGGACCAACAAGGAAGCACGACTAACCTGGATTTTCTTAGCTGAGAAGAACTTCAGGAACAACTTCGCCGATTTGCACGAAGCACTATGAACACAATAGTAGTTTTGACACGCACAGAAAGAAACCGAAACACACAATAGTAATAGTAACAGAATAGTGAACTAGCACCAACAGGACGTTCACACTTCTTGACAGTTCAAAGTTCATAGACAACACCAGACAAAAAGTCATGCTCTGAGATTTAAGTAAAGGGGGGGGGGACAGATAGGTATAGTAAACATAATGGAGCATCCATACACGCGCACGACGATCGGCGACCCGTGGACCTGTCATAAATATTGAAAAGATTTTAGTACGAATCCGGTAGTAATCAAAATATATTTCGATAAATTGATTTTTTTCTGCATATCTTTCTAATTGATTAATTCGGATTATATATATATATAATAATAAACTATATTTTGTTATAAATAATAAACCGATGTATTTCTGTGTATTACGCGTAGGTAAATTTGAAACGTGTAAATTTATTTGTGTGGTCTTTTTGTTCTAAAGGTACATTTTTCAATTTCTATTGTCAGAAATTTGAAAATTGGAATTGGTAAACAGTAATATTTTTGATACGAATATTGTACAGGTTATGTTTTATAACTATTATTCAGCTTTTTTTTTTGAAATATTCTTCTGTTCATAATGGTCACATTTAAAGTTAAAACATCCAACTATTTCAAGACGCTGGTTATTAAAAAGTGTTGGTGGTTTTAAATAATTATATGATAGAAGATCAGAAAAGGCGACGTCTTAGAATGGATATGTGACAAATGATATCTTTAAGTAACATTAATTCTCAATTTATTATGTGTGGGTTTATTTTAATTATTACTTCATTCAATTGTCATTGTATAAAGTTCAAATTATCAATGGTCAGTATAGTACACGATGTAGAGCGAACTAACAATGCGATGGAGTGCAAAACAGAGAAACCTAAAAGACCAAATAATTTCCAGAATATTTGGCAAAATTTTTAATAATTAATTGCTTCCAATTTTCAATTCTTTCGAAAATATTGACATTCTCCTTCTCTTCATACGAGATTTCTCTCATGTATAAAAAGGTTGGCACCATTCAATTTTAAATACCATCGATATATATATACATTCAACAACATAATAACAATAGAGATGTGCACTCCCAAATAAGAAATATCTTGAATTATGGGGGTGGATATCGACATTTTTATAAAACAAGATCAAAATCTATAATAATACTAATAAGTATTAATTTAAATGTTAGGAAATTGATCAGATTAGAGCTTGTAAAAAAGAAAAATGTCGATAAGTCACTTTAGAACCTCTTTTTTGTACACATTTATATTTGCTGCTAATTTAATTTATTTTGGCAGTTGGTTATACAGTCTAGGAGCATTGTACGATGCATTTATTCCTAAATTGGACATTTTTAAAGTAACATGTTCATTGGTTTAATCCCAGTCTGATAGTTGCGATAGATTTTTATTTTGTCCTCTTTAAAAAATAAAATAAAACATATACCTAAAATAATAATCCACAAATTTTTTTTTTGAATTTTTAAAAGAACATTTATTTTAATATTTTTGTTTCTAATTTAAAAAAAATAGTATATTTATTCAAGTATAAAACGCAGAAAATGTAGAAAATCTGATCTGACACTGACCGTAAGTCTTAATACGAGCCATTTAAAATATATTTTTTTGTTTTATATCAGACATAGGTATTTTTTGTAAACTGACTAAATTTGATCTTATAAATTTTACGTAGTAGACTCGTATACTGGGGTCACACACATACATGCGTTTACAATATGACTTATTTACGAAATGTCAGATTTGAAAAAATAATGTGACGGTAATTTTTCTAGATTTTCTATCGTACCTGCCGGTGAAAAATTGTAAATATCTTCCGCTCGAATGTACCGAGACAACATGGCGTTAAGTTAGATAAATTATTTTAAAAGTAAAAACAATTTATTATTCAAAAAACAAATACCTTTTAAAAAAATACAAGGTTGCTTGTCATTAAAAGCAAAACAAAAACTTTCCAGGGAGGCACTCAAAAGAAGAAATAATTCAAATGGAATGATTCAAATCCTAGAAAATTTTTCACGAGCGTGATAACACTTAGGGGTACCTACCCAGACATCATTTAGCAGAATTTCGGAACCTGGCAATAACTCGACTAAAATTTTTTTTTTAAATTTATCATAATGCTTTGTGTCAAGTTTATTGTAATTTGAGAATTTCAGACTATTTCTACTTTATATATTTATACAATTGAAGACGTAAAAAATATAAAAGTTCGACCATCCCGAAAACAGAATTATTAAAAATTCTCACTTTTAAAATGATTGATGAAACTATTATTATTTCAATATATTATTCAGAAACTGTAGATTTTTAGAAAGTTACGAAAAACTCTTGTTTTAAGAAGCCTTGATATTCGAAAAATATGTTGAAAATAAAAATGGAGAATACGAAATTCATGAAAAAAAATTGAATCATATTAAGGAGTAATGTAAAAATCAAAATTTAATCAATGAACTGAAAAAAGGATAATTTAATTTGTCCTGCTAAATAATATTGTTTAGTTTTTAGACGTTATTTTCATTGACAAAAGAAATTAATTTATGTACCTACCTACTTACCTACGCAACTGTTAGCCAAAACCCAAATTCCGGTAAATAATGAAATTAGAAGTGAAAAATAAAGAATTTACGGTCTGTCGAAACAAACAGTGCAAAATATTCTGGCATATTAGTATAAATATAGCATATTAGCATAAACAGTGCAAAATATCTGGCATATTAGCATTAATGGCATATTGGCATATTTGCATTATTAATATTAATGGTAGATCGGAAAATTCGTTTCATTAATGGAATAATGTTTCGTAAAAGAAGAAAATTTTAAGTCAGTAAACAAACTCAAAACCGTGAAACATATCATGGCAATGATTCTAAAACTAATTTAACACTTAAACTAAAATTAAACCGATATTGCAAAACAAATAAATTGTTTTTATAGGTTTACAATTTTAATTCATCGGAATAACTATTAGGTTTATGTATAATTATCTGCCGTTGAAACATACATTATATTGTGACATTGTAGTAACCACCAACGTCAATTACTGCATCTGATTTTCTTGGAATACGGTCGAAGAAGCACTGGTTTTTTGAGGCAATCCACGATTTGATGTCCTCCATCAACTTCGCCAAATCGTGATAAACTTTCCCAACTTGTCAATTTTTCAGAGAACCGTTGATGTGGTAGTCTGTGAGGGCTTCGGTGGGAAAGTAGGGCAAAAAACCAAACGTCGAATAATTATGCATCAACCTAATAAAATAGTATACAAAACAGCGTATTAATTTAATATAAAAAACACAAGAAAGCTAGAAACAGCTGATGGTGAGATAAAAATTAAAGTCTTAAATTACACAAAACGCGTAAGAACGCGGCGAGAACGAAAATTATATATCAGGAGAACACATTCTTATCGTGAAGTTGTAATTATTCAGATCAGACGGTCTGTGATATTTTAAATATGAATTAAATATAGTATATATAGTAAACAGAAAGATATACATAAAAAATTAGTCGCTAAAAATATCGCACACTGTAGCATAGTCGGATAATGCACCTTCCCCGGTTTGAAAGAGATCCAGGTTCGTATCCCGGTGGCGCAACAACAATATTTTTTCGATAGAATTGATTTTATATGTATATATTTGATTCATATTTAAAATATCACAGACCTATGTTGTGAATAATTACAAGTTCACAAAAATAATGTATTCTCCTAATAATAAAGTGTCAATGTGTCCAAAATTTAATATAAATGAATTGATAATTCTGGCGTCTGCGACCAGATTACTCAAAGGTATTTGAGATTTCGTAAAAATAAGGTGAATGGCTCTTTCAAATAATGGAACGATTAAAAAAACAACAAAAAAAAGGAAACATAGGTTCGAAAATTTGTCGCTAAAAATATCGTCGCTGTAGCATAGTTGGATAATGCACCTTCCAGGTTTGGAAAGAGATCCGGGTTCGAATCCCGGTGGCGTAACAACAATATTTTTCGATAGAATTGATTTTATATGTATATCTTTCTAATTAATATATTTAAATTAAATATCAGTACTCATTTATAGGAGACTAAAATTATATGATATCTTACCCCAACAGACAAGATAATTGAGGATCAGATTTATAAAAAATCACATACATACAAATAGTTGCTGCGGTAACCCTTCACGCGTCCACAGACATGGTCTTGTAAGAACTCACCTATCAACCATATAGGGTCCAAAAACCAAAGAAGATACAATAAGTCATATGCACCAGAGACGTATACTGCCCGTCACTCTTCCGCAGACCGTCCTCTCATCTACATCTCCATTCAACAGCATCTCGAGCGAGCCACTCCAGAGTTCAACGTGCATTTAAAGTATAATTCATCACATTAATAAACGAAATTTTGTGACTGCTTTTTCAATTAAATACCTTGCTCTAGTTACACCAGACACCCTACACTGCGACATACAAACAACACGCATGAGACCTGAAGATGTCAGGAGCTTCAGTCTCACAGCAACAAAACCTTCCGACATAATCACGAGTCAATCATATTTAAATAACTACAACATCTACACCGTCAACTCCTACAACTATTTAATGTAAGCGTTAGAATGTTGTGGTTACATTGACAGTAAATAAAAAGTTATCTACCATCAGGGTGGTGTAATTTGAATTGATTATAAAATATGTATGGTATATAACCAAGCTGTTCTAAATATAATTTAATGAAAATTAAAATAGTAATTGGTAATTAAAATAAAGTATCAGCATTTACATTCTAGGTCCACGAAATAAAAATAATAAAACACATTTAAAATTTCAAGAAAAATAAAGAAAATAATGTAATTATCAAATTATACGCTTATTTTGGATGTACGAATGTGTTCATTTTGAATATGATTATCAAAACACTAAAAAATAAATTAAAGACGTAAACTTTTTCGTCCCGTATTGTTTATATACAAATATTATTATATAATCCTAGTACGTCACAACTGATGAAACGGTTAATGTGATAAAACTAATATTATAATATTCTAGGATTAAAATAGTCAGTCCGCGAATATTTTTGAAAATTGACCACATAGACTGACTATGCGTGAAGCATACTAAATAATCCGACAAGATGAGATCTTTACACAGTATACAAAGAATTTGAAAAGCAACGTACGTAATTAATTTTATTCAAAAATATATTTCAATAGTGACTAATTAAAATATCGACGAAATTAAATTACGCCTTTACGAACTCTGGTGAAGAAATATAAAATGAAAGTATATTTATACTCACTAAGGAAAATAATAATATTTTAAATTAAATAAATGAGGATTTAATTATAAAAACTGTTTTTTTTTTCTATGACATAATTACCTTACAAATTATTGTATAATCCTACAATTTTTCACTAATCAAAACCAAATTTGCTGTGACACAAATTTGCCTGAGGACCCTGTGGAAAACATACTCCTCCACCACCTCAACGCGGTAAAAATGTGTAACTATACTGGATTTCATCTGTTCCAAATTTTTCTCAGATGCACTTTAGGACTCTTTGGTAAATATAGTCAACCCAACCCCGCCTCACCCCTACGGACATCTCAGTCTCCCCCTGTTTGGACCAAATTTTGCATACATCATTACTCGTTAAGAAATTTGTAGAAATATTATGAAAGGAACATCACTTAATGTTGAGTATGTGTTTTAAAAAAATTAAATAAAACATTAATAATAATATGTGTATTATTTTATTTATCACAACTAATCTTTGTACTATACATACGTTGAGTTATTGTCAAGAGGTGCAGTCCCTCTTATCATCTGGTGATAACTTAACTAAATACATTTTTGTAGTCTATTCGATTGGTTTCGGTCATTGACGGGAATATGGACAGTAAAGGTGAAGTGTTAGGGAATGTAATGTTGTTAATGAGTGTTTTTTCCGAATTTAAATTCTTTTGTATTTAAACGGTTTATAAATTGTTCATTCTGAATCCTTTATAAAATACCAAGTGAAAATGTTTTAGTGTATGATTATCGAAAAAGTTGTTTATTTCGAATATGTGGTCAGAAAATTCCGAGAAGTTGTAATTTTTCAGACAGCGGCGATGTTCTTTTCACGTATTTATATTTCTCTAAAATGAAAATAATAATTTGGATATTATAAAATATACGTTTATACTTTTATATGTTAAATATGAATTAAATATATTAATTATAAAGATATACATATAAAATCACTTATATACTTCACAATAAGAATGTGTTCTCCTAAAAAAAAAAAAAACTTTTATATGTTTTGATATATACATTGATATAATTTAAAAGTCTTCACACAATGTAATTTACGACATGCACATTGTATTCTGCTTTATCCGGTATCCATGTCGTGTATCATCATAATCCGATATGGTTTCTGCATACACAAATATAGACTGCAACCAATTCCGATTATTACACGAGGTATATGTCTTTATACTGATACTCGGAATATCGGGCGGCAGAAGATACGTGAACAGGGTTGAACTGGTCATTTGCATGTAAATTTACCTGTAAACTATAAATAAGAAGTGTGATTGAATGGTAAATAAGAATGGTGATTCAGAATGAATTTATGATCATACTTGATTCAAGTCGTACCAACGTAACCAACGAAAATGTTAGAATTGCGCTATTATTTCATTTCCATTTAAAATACTATTTCAACACAGCAAGATAGGAGTAATTTTTCGACGTCAAAACCCCTGTCTAGGATAAAATGTATTATTTTTTCGCTATAAAGATATTTTTATTAACCGTATGTCACTGTAGTTGAAAATAACAACTCATATTGTGAAAATATGATGTTTAGTTTTGAGTAAAATTTTAACTAAACTGTAATTAAGTACCTACACTATTTTTTAAAATTTTAATTTATTTTATTATATATATAATAAATAAAAATATATATATTTTTTTTTAATTACCCAATTCAATAGAGAAATGAGAAGTACAGTCATTTTAATTAAAAATAATATAAAGGTAGGTACAGAAGTAAGATATAAATTATATAATTAAATTACTTATGCGCATAATTACTATAATTTTGATCATGACCTAGAACATCATTTTTACCTGAAGCCACAGACGTTTTGACTGGTTGAACGTAACACCCCATATGAAAAATCTTTCCGTTTCTCTTTTGACTAGTAAACCCAACCCACACCATGTTGTCTATCAGGTCCGTCGTTAACAACCCGTCTGACAGTTAAAAACTTGAGTAATTAATTCCTAATCCATCTCTGATCCAACACACCGTGCACAAGTCACAGCATCTCGGGTCGAGATAAAGCACGAATCCCAGAACAGCTGACTTGGGACAGATACAACAGGAGACACCTTACGTGGAGAGTTTGCATAGTGGATTATCGGATATGGCACTACCTACAACTCCAAGATCAACTCCTCTGTGCAGGGTGGCACGTGATAAAGTGCACACTAGATTCACGAATTATTTATATAATAATTATTAATATATTAATAACTTCATTCAATTATCATTATAAAATATGTGGAAAAAAATTGCATAAAAAATACGATCAATTTAGTTACCATCACGCCGTTTCTCGGCGGGGGTAGGCGGAGAAGATAGAGCGACACACTCCTTTGTCATGACACACAATTCTCGCCTTATCTACATTCATACATCTATTTCTGGTGTCATCAATACTTTGCGTCATATATCTTTCTTACCATTCTCACTCTCCTCATTCATCAGTTCCACTTGAGCAAACCACCTAAGTGAACCTTTCTTAATCTTACTCACTATACTAAGATCAGCTTTTTATTATTTTCTTATTTCTTCTTTCTTTACTCTGTCATAAATGGATCTGCCACACATACGTCTAAGTAGTGATCTCATTTCCACTGCATTCAGTTTACTTTCGTTACTCTTCTGCCAACTTCAGGCCTCACTTCCATACATCAGTGTCGGTACCACGACTCAATTATGTATCATTAGTCTTTCTCGAATACCATCACTTTCGACTTGTTGACATTTATAATAATTCTAATGATTCTTTTCCTGATAATTAATTTTAATTAAAATCTAACATTAAAAAAAAATAGACTAACAAACAAAAATAGTCAGAAGTAATGCAACATAAACTAACCTAAACATTCTTTGCCATCTACACGACGTTAAACAAATTTTCTTAAAGTGTGATTTATTTTACTGTATAGTCAAATTTTACATCACATGATTCGTAATTCGATTACAAAATTCACAAAAAATTATAATGTCGTAGGAAAATTATTAATCTAAATTTAAAAAAATAATATTAGATATAAGATAATGAATAGTTATTTAGTTGGTGCCCTTCAATCAGGCATTTATCCCAACAAAGCTCTAATGCATATATAAAAATTCGAAATAGATTTTTGACAACTCACAATCAGTTGTGAGAAATGAAAATAAATAATGCTAGAAATACTTTTAGATTGTTAACTTTGTTTTATTAACCACTTAATGAATTAAATACATCTACCGGTTTCAAAAAATATCGTTTTCTTCTTCAGGATGTCATTAACTAATAAAAAACATACGTTAAATTGTTTTTTTAACATAGCCTATTTTTAGAAAACAATAATTATTCAAAAAATAAATTAAGTACCTTACTTAAATTGTTACTTGACTATATGAAATTATTAAAATATTTTTAGGAAAAAATTTTAGAATGGGACTTGTGGTTAAATCTAGTTGGTTGTTCATAATATTTTGGTTAGTTTTGCATGCTTTATTTATTTTCAATGATTCTAAATTATTTAATAGGGTGGATTGCCTATTTGAAAGAAGAAGAAGAAGAAGAAGAAGAAATTATTTAATTTACGACCAACATCGTTTACATGTAAAATAGACGATCGTAAATTTTTATCAAAAGAATGATAATTTTCTAACAAATAATTACCAAATTCTGAAAAACCAGTATTATTCAAACATACCAAATGTTCCTTTACTGCTATATTAAAATTTCGATCTATTTTACCAATAAATAAAGCATCACAATTCTTACAACTAAGTTTATAGATACCAGAATATTGAATTCATTAAGTGGATAATAAAACAATCTAAAATAATAGATTTTAACCACAAGGTTGTTTTTGCTAATTTTAAAAATAATGCTTTTGAATATGTTATTATAAATTAATTAAAAATGATGACGGTTGAATTTCTTTTTGACTGACTTATAAATCAAAAATCATATATAAAGAATATGGCAAAAGGGAATATTCACAGCTTCAATAATTACTTTACGATATTCGCTTTTAGGATGTTATTATAAAAAACAACGTTATAATTAATAAAATCGTCTGCGAGTTCAAAGAAATTGCGTCCTTTCATATTTATACGACTTGAAAATTAAATAAATTTTACAATTTGAAGGATATTTTATCAATAAAAGTATCTTTGCAAACCCATAGGCCAAATTCAAAAGCATTTTTTTGTATACTAATTAGTGAAATGTGTATTCAGAAAAACATAACATATAAAAAATATTTTAACTTGATTTGTTAGAAATTAAAATAATATGAACGTACATTTTCAAAAAAACTCCATAAGATTAAGAATAAAAAATGAGAAGGAAATGCACTACATCACCCCATCCTACCAAATACATAATCATTTTTCATCCCCTAACAATGGAGGATGTTTCGAAGAGATAATGCACCATTGAAACGAGGCCGCGTCCCAATTTGTCAACGATTTGCATCGGAAAACGTGAAGAATATCTTCGGGAAGAATTTCATATATGCCGCCATCAATCACCTACCCCAATAGCATAGGGGAGGACAACCCTAGATAGCGAGTGTAACAATCAATTTTTCATAAAAACTTACGAAACATGACATTTTTACTGCGATATTTTGAGCTTTAGCGCGGATTTGTTACAGATTCCTAAATATTGCATATGTATTTTATTAAGGAGAACACATTCTTATTGTGAAGTTGGAATTATTCAGAAAAGACGGTCTGTGATATTTTAAATACAAATTAAATGTATTCATTAGAAACATATACATATAAAATGGCTTTCAAATAGTGGAACGATAGATGTATTAATTTGAAAAAGTGTAACATATGGGATCGAAAATTTGTCGTAAAAAGTACTGTCGCTTTAGCATAGTTAGATAATGCACCTTCTCCGATTTGGAAAGAGATCCAGGTTCGAATTCCGGTAGCGCAATAACAATATTTTTCAATAAAATTGATTTTAAATGTATATCTTTCTAATTAATACATTTAATTCATATGTATTTTGATACTAGTTGTGGAAGTATATATTTTACAAAAACAAGAAGAGAAAAACTAAGCTACTTAGTAAAAATAAATAAATGGGTATGATACAGAATCTAATTGTTTAACATCAAACCATAAATAGTTCTCAGACCTGGGTCTGAAAAACTTCTACAAAAGAAATTCAGAAAATGTTGTTTCTAATTTAAAATACGAGCAATATCAAAAATTATATATAATTGGAAATAATGTTTAGAATATTATTTATGTAATACAGGTACATAGGTTATATTTATTTTCAATACATATCATATTACTATGTTTCAGTGCAATATTTTGACAGATTGTAGATAATATCATTATTTTTAACAAAACTCATTATTCGCAACATACTCCAATTTTAGTAATTTTACATTTCCAGTAATATATCTTATATTAAATCCCAATGTCTTTCTGTATAACATACATGTGTAAATTCATCAATTCATTAATTTCATCACATGTAGTCATTCATTAAAATGGTTAACAAAAATGTCAATTTATATTGTCAAAACTTGAAAATTGGAATTGCAACAATAACATTTCTGATATGTAGGTAGCTAATTATTATTTAACGCCTATATGATTATAAGCTTCTCTTTTAGAAATGTACTTCTGTTTGTAATGATTGATTTTATGATAAAACGTCGAACCACGTTGCAATACGTTGATTATTACAATGTATTTATGGTGTATAATTAAAATGAAAAAAAATTCTAAGGTATTTGAGATTCAACGCAATATAAAGTTGATCGCTTTTAAAAACGGAATAAGAAATGTATCAATTGGAATGATTACAGAATTAAGTTTAAAATTTGTCGAAAATATATTCGATTGCTATAGCGAAATAGTGAACGCGTTTCCCCGAATAAAAAGAGGTCCAGGCTCGAATCCGGTCAGCAAAATATTTTTTCGATAAACAGATTTTTTTCTGTATATCTTTCTAGTTGATTTATTTTATATGTATTGAAATAGATTCAGTTCAGAAAAAATGACGCTTAAATATACGACGAGTTTTAAACACTAATTTTATTATACATACATTGAAAGGTAGATTTAATTATTAACAATTTATTAATAATAAAGATGGATTATATTTAATAAAATAAACCTCTATATATTTTTACGAGCAAAGAACGAAGATTGAAAAATATTTCAAATTTACATTTACTTTTGAAAGATAATTGAGTAAAAGTATTTTAATTATGATATAAATTGTTTTAAACAGCGGGTGTGTTTATCCACTAAACATTACGTATTTAATCATTTTACGTAAGTGCACGAGTATATCTGATTGGGTATATTTTTTTTGTTATTGTTACGTACTTGTCTTCAGTGCACACTCCGTAATTTGAAGGTCCAAGAAATAGACTTTGTAACAATTATACTTTTATATATATGTTTACGCGCTTTTATACTTCGATAGGTAGGCCTGATATAAAATTTTGAATATGTGTGTTCTTTTTGTGTGGATTTAAAAACAGAAAACAAAAGCGAAACTGCTTCTGGAAAGAGAGTTTTTGCGATTCGGACGGACTTTTACGGGGGCGATAACAAAAACATTTTGTATTATATATTTTCGGATAATCGGTTGTGAGAAGGTTTTCGGTGGCTGACCAGCAGATATAAGGACCATCAGACTACAAGGAGAGCGACGTCGGCGTCAACCAGCACAGGTTCATAAAGGTTTGTGTAATTTTAATTTACATAGATTGAATTACTGTATTCATCATTACCAATAGAAAACCCAGAACTAGCTATCGAAGTATTTACGGTATATCACTAGTATAGGTCAAACGATTAAGCCGATGAACACGCAGAGAAAGAGGCCACGCCCTGCCGCGCGCCACCCTTTATAGCCTCGCATACACGCACGCCGGTAGTGCGGCGTTCACACACACAACCATACAATCCCAAGGACAGGTTGTACTGCGGTAGGCCATCCTTTTTCGATTATAGATTAGTTTTTTAAATTGAAAAATAGGTTTTACAGAAATACTGGCTACAATCGCAATCAGCGATAATCAATTGATTTTTAGTAAGAAATTTCCGTTACTTAATGTAACGTACTTGCATAGATAGTACGTCTCAGTATACACCTCGTAGTTATTGAAGGTCCAAGAGAAACTCTCTATGACTATTACATATTTATTACAATACGATACAAGGTATATACTAGTAACAAGTCAAACGATAACGCAGAAGAGAGAAGTCTTCTTCTTATTCCCGCACACACACACACACACATACATACATCCCGCCTCGGCGGTGCGGCGCTCTGACACACACACACACACACACATATACGATCACAAGAACATCACATTTAATATAATAAAATAGCGTCATCGTATCTAATTTTGACATATTATTTTTGAAAAATACAAAAAACAGTCTACAAATGTTTTTTTTTATCAATTAACGATTGCTTCGGTTTGATGATTCAGTATAAAATAAATTCTACATTTTAACAGAGTTTAAATAATACCAAGGAAAGAGTTGACTACCAATGCGGCAATATCCGCTTCCGGGAGTTGGATTGTAAAGTGCGCGAATAATTTAAGAAGCACTTAACGGCTGAGATATATCAACCGTTTGCATTTAAATTGGTTTGTTTATTAGTTCCATAGATCACACATAACCAACAGAGAAATCTGAACTAGATTTATTTGAAATGGGAGGAGCGAATGTGCGCGCACAATTTAATGGCAATTTATACATTGGATTCAGAATTCATCACCCGAATGGGTGAATATGAATGATGGATGCTTGTGTAACCACAAATCACAAAACGGCATTTAATAAAAGTTGGTTCTAAACATTTTTTTATACATAGAAAATATATATTGATATATAAGATCGACTAAGAGATAAGATGTAGATTAGTTCATCTGTAAAATAACGACTTTCATAAAAAAATTCGGCAAAATTTGTAAGCGGTTTTTTTTCGTACGCAAAATTTTTATAAGAAGTTATTATGGCGATTTCCCACATAGAGTAGGTCTGAAATAAATAAACTTTATAACGTTTTATAGTTTTACGTAAAGTTATACTAAATCTAGTATGATACAAAATAAGTCAATATTTCCTAGCAACAATAAAAAATTTAAAAAGAAACATAGTAGCATTGATAGAAAAAAATGCTGGATGGATTTACTAAAAAAATGTGTATTTTGCATTTAAGTACAATCCCTAGGAATTTATTTCTTAAAAATTATGTTCTCTAAATGTGATTCGTTATTTCGCTGGCGCTATTCTAAACGGGAGGCAAAATTTCTGAGAACCGCTCGGCACGTATTATCCGTGATCGATGCTTTTATTTCTCGGATATATTCTTTTAATTGGTCCAGAGAGAGAGGATTGTTACTGTAAACTTTTGATTTAAGGTAGCCCTATAGGAAAAAGTCAATTGGTGACAAGTCGGAGTTACATGGAAGGCCAGTTTACGTCACCTCATTGGGATATCAATTTTCAAGGAAAAATTGTACCAATACACAGTAAGGACACGTTCCATAGAGACTGAATTTCCAAAGACGCAGCTAGCGATCGACATATCCACGCTCCTCTCCCTATCATTGTGTTGGTGCAGCGAATGACCTAGAATGAAAGACTTTTGGGACGCACTGTAGTAGCACAATAAACTAATTTCCCTTTCAAACACTCGCAGCTTTTTTTAGCAGTTCACCAACCTTATTTTTTAATAATACAAGAGATGGAATTTGATTTGTGTTGGAGTCTAAATGTTGAATGCTAATTAATAGAATGTCGTCTTCATATGAGATAGTTAAAGTATATTTTTGAGCAGTTACTCTAGTCGTATATTGGAGTAATGACGTATGATAAAAAATAATTGCTGCTCTAGAATAAAGTTGGTGAATTTTTTAATTTGATTTGAAGAGAAGGGTTGGTTTGATGACTAATTTTATAAATTCTGACCGTTTTATCATCAAATTATTGTGCAGATAATTAAACAAATAACAATAGGATGTACTAATGCAGAACATCTAACTAATCAAACAGTATTGGTCCATACAGAAAAACTTGTGAAATACGAAAGAAATATTATATTTTTTTAAATCTATATATTTAATATACATGCAATATCATCCAGTAAATGTGATTTTCAAATAAAAATAGTAGCCATGTTTATTACAATTTTGACAGCTGTCATTGTTATTTTTATTCAGTATTGTCTGCCATTTTACCATGGAGCGTTTCACATTGTGTTATTTAAACTTATTATCAAAATAAGTCTATTCATTTGACTCGTGAAATTTAACTTGCACTTAGTGAATTTTACGGTCGACATAATCGTCAATCTGACAATTCGTCGAAATGCCAAATGTTTTATAATAATTATTCTTCGTATAAAGAATAATTATTATAGACAGTATAGAAGATTGTATAGAGAGATCTAACGGAGCATTCTACATAGCTCTCCCTCGCACTCTTGCGACCTGGACAGGGTGAATTTCTGCCGAACAGTGACCGAATTGTGCGTCTGCAACACATGAATGTGACGTCTACCCTCCCCTTTTAGGGGTGCATGATTTCTATATTTTCTCTCTGTCTGCCCTCTGAATTTAATGTGATAACAAGTCTCACGTCAAATTGAATAGGTATGACTTTGGTACGATGATACCGGAGCCAACCTATGATGCTATTAAGATGTTAATAACTGAATGTAATAAAAAAAATTAAAATGTAATATTGACGAATCGAAACGATAGTAAATAACTCTCAAAATGATTCCGAGATAGGGTGTAAATAAATAAAAATAATATATATTATTCTTTACATGATGTGAGGACACCGGTAAGACAAACAAATTCCCGGAGTGAAATCAATATTGCCGCTGTAAATGAAAATGTAAGGGATGATCCAAAGTTATCGACACCATGACGTTCACAACATTTAGGCTATATCATATGGCACAATATGGCGTATTTTGCGTAAAGATCAGGACCTATATCAGACCCTACAAAATCCAGCTAGTGCACGACCAACAAAAATTGAACAATTTAAAAACAACATAACTCGTGAAATTGTTGAAATTGCACCAGATTTATGAGAAAGAGTGGCTGAAAATTGAATCCGAAAAATGCATTGCCTCAAACGCAGTCGTGGTGCATATATGAATAAAATTATATCATAAATATGAATTAAATATATTAATTAGAAAAATATACATATAAAATTAGTTTTATCAAAAAATATTGTTGTTGCGCCACCGGGATTCGAACCTGGACCTCTTTCCTAACCGGGAAAGGTGCATTATCCAACTATGCTACAGCGACAATATTTTTAGCGACAAATTTTCGAACCTATATGTTACCTTTTTTGATATTAATACATTTAATCGTTCAATTATTTGAAAGAGTCATCTACCTTATTTTTACAATAAAATTATTATATGTATATCTTTCTAATTAATATATTTAATTCATATTTAAAATATCACAGACCTATGTTCTGAATAATTACAACTTAACAATATGAATATGTTATCCTAAAAATTATAATCCATTGTAAATACCATCGAAAGAACTTTCAAATAAATAAAAAATCATTGATAATTATACTTGGTTTTTTAGATTAATTTTTTTTTTATATATTTTAAAATTATATATATTTCACGCTTGTTAGATAATCCTGTATAATAAAAAATAATTAAATGAAGTAAGTGTTGCGTATCTAAACTTGTACAAAATTGAAATTTATTAATTCTATAGTTTACAAGTGTGCTATTTGAATGTATATTTTTTAATTTTTCTGCCGTTAAAATATTAGTAAGCACTTGTAATATATATTTGCTGCTTAATTTTTAGATGATTATTATAACCCTCTTGGCTTTTTTTAACTCAAAAACTTTAATCATTAAAACTTCGCCAGTCTATCTTCATAATTGTTTCAAATTTTCGTACTTTTGCACAGCCTCGATTAATTTATTAATAATTGTTTTTTTTTGTTGCAATAAAATTTGTATTAACGTGATGAATGTGATTTTTATAATAAACAAATAACTAATATTGTTAAAAATTACGACATTCTAATGAAGAGGATTATCAGAGAGAAATGTATACTATCGAATATATATCCAAGAGCAATGAATTAAATACGTAATAATTATATAAATCTAGTACTGTTATCATACTTTTTTAGAATATAGTTCTGTGGTATTTTAATACAAATTAAAAGTATACAGGAAAATTCATTTTATCGAAAAAAAAAATTGTAGCTATCGGAATTTGAACCTGGATCATTTCCTATTTGGGAAAATACGATAACCGATTACACCACACCAATAGAGTAAGTTGACGACAAATTTATGAAATTTTATGCTGTAAAAATATTTTTTGAAATATGAATTTTCCTGTATATCTTTCTAATTGATACATTTAATTTGTATTAAATTAAATGGATTCGATTGATATGAAATCCTAATATCTTCCTCTATGTCGTACTCGTAGGAATCTCAATTAAGGTTATTTGGACACGTCTTGTGATAGCCAGTGAAATGACTTCCAAGATGTATGTTCTTGGCAACTCCAAGGGAAATGCGGCACATGAGGGTGGGGGGTCGGTCACCCCAAACTAAGTTAGAATAAACAGCAATAATAACCGTATGAAGACATATTGGGTCTTAATTGGACAGCAAGAACTGAAACTGGTTAAGAGATGCCCTCAAGTGCCCTCAAGTCAAGACATGGACTCCAGACCCTTCTAGGATCATCATCATGATAAGTTTGTATTTCATTACTTCTGAAAATAGACCTCCTTCAAGATCATCAATCCTCTCTAACTTCAGGCTTTTTCATCCACCTGTTGCCTGCCACTCTTCAAATGTTATTGCTCCATCGAGCGGCCAATACGAAGTTTTCATTATAGGATATTCCCTTCCCACCGTTCATCAAGTCTTCGACAAATAAGTCCAGCCATTGCCACATTTTAGATCAGATCTTTTGGAAAACATTTGTTACGTTAGTTTTCTAGCGAATTTGATAAAAATCATTCATCAATGTCGGTCCCTCGTGACTGAGATCTTAGAGCTGTCACCAGAGAGGTGCCCGTTGCATTTTTCACTCGGTCGGTCCAACATGTTAGGGATCTTCCTCTTCCTCTTGTTCTTCAACGTGGCCCACCGCAACAAGCTTCTCTGAGGTATCTTCCTTTCTCGTAAGATGGACAATGTCCTCGATGTTCAGCTCCTGCAGAATGTAGACATTCGTGCGTCTCGCCGTCCATGGTATGTATCGTAGCATTGACAACAGGGGCGAAAATATAATAAAGGTAGACTGCAAACATCAGCTATAAGTGTATAGGGGAAAATTTAAAAAAAAATGGACTCACCGTAACGACGTACGAAATGCCCGACAGGGTCATTCTGGCCACGGAGTCCTTCCTCCGGAGCGGGCGGCGCGAGTGGGGCGCGTCGTCCTCGCCGGCCGCGTCCGTGGCGTCCGCGCCCCCGTCCGCGGGGGCCGGCGCGGCCGACAGCGCCGGCGGGGCCGAGGCGTGGCGCGCGACCGGGCCCGCGCTGGCCGGCGGCAGCACGTCGGGCAGCGCGCGCGCGCGCAGCGGCTCCCGCGGCTCGCGCGGCGCCGCGCCGGATGCGCCGTACACGCCGCCGGCGCCTCCCCTGCGGAAACAAAATGGGGAACTATTATATTTTTGGTGTAACTTTATGGTTAGACATAGTTAATAAATTTTAAAAAATAATTATAAACCGCTGAATTCATTTTTAAAATTAATAATATTTCACTATCAGAAAAGTAATCAAATATGTATACCTCGTAATATTCTGTGGAGGCCTGTTCATGCTTCACAGACCTGGCTACCTAAAATTAACACTCTACAGCCATATAGTGCCGAAAAGCACCGATCAATATCAGATATCAATACATCGTGACGGACGAGTCCTAAAAGCAGCCATTTTTCCGCAGACCGTTCTTTCGACAACACCTCAAGCGAGCCACTCCAGTCTTCAAATTTATTCGCGTAATTAATTTTATACTCGTAGTACCTGCAATTGTAAATCGTTCCGCAATAAACGTCAACTTTTGTAAGTTCTGTTTTATTAAAAATACCTTGCTCTAGACACAGCATAACTACTCACACGCACATTCATATACGCTGCGACATGCATCCACACGTGTCAGACATTGAAGAGGGTTAGGGTCTCACCATGTACAAACCTTCTGATAAGAATCGCATAACCTACAAACGTCGGTCACTCTATCTGACTGTCTCGACAACTCAGATCACACATTTCGATCAAATTTCGTTATATTACCATATCCCCTACAATTCTTACCACAATAATTGTCAAAATATTCAGATTTTAATATATCATAATATACTGTCAAAACAACATTTAATTTGGCTTAATTCCCGAAAAATATAGTTACATACAGCTTATTTCAGTGTACTGACTGCACGCCTTATCTTCCTTGTAACTTAGAAAGTTGATATTTTTTAAGCTTACATACAAGGTGTTCTAAATGAAACGTTAATAACTTTGAACGTAGGTATTATAGCATTAACTTGACAGTTGAACGTAATTTGTTAATTATGAATAACTTTATTCATACTGCTTTTATATTATATTAGTTTAACAACTATCGGTTTTGATACTACTATATATCATCATTCATTCATCAGTTAGTGTGCGTCCGTCCCGACGAAGGTACAGAAGTTTCGGAATTGATCAAAGATTGTAAGTTTTTAAAATTAATATTGTAGTATTTTATTTATGTACATTATAACACGTATACTAAATTTATTATTCTTGTAATAATGTCCTCTTCTCAAATCTTAAAATTGAAACCAAAAGTTTTTGTGCTCACAGCGTTATTTAAAATAAAAAAAGACGTACGCACATAGAACTTTAAATACGAAAAACAACAATACTTAAAAGTTAAACAACATATTTTCACAACCTAACAGGATAGCCTACATAACAAGGGTTAGCCGTAAGGGCTGCTACCCCCATTATGTGTGTTCCCGTAATGGTGCGAGCTCACCCCCCGCAGCTACCCCCGGCCCATGAGCCGCGACCACCTGCCGCCCTTCCGTCAGATGAGATGCTCGCGGTTGAACAGACAG
Source organism: Eubasilissa splendida (assembly GCA_031772225.1). NCBI lineage: Eukaryota > Metazoa > Arthropoda > Insecta > Trichoptera > Phryganeidae > Eubasilissa > Eubasilissa splendida. Next base: position 24,133,810 of record CM062858.1, on the reverse strand, counting down.
CCCAGGTGTTTCCTAGTACCACTGATGATAAAACACCCTTGAAAAGTGTCGCTAGTCAATATTACACGAACGTAAATTTAAAGACCACAACAGGTGCTACGTTTCTGGTGTTTTTCTAAATTACAAATTATACATTTATAAACAAACCATTCTAATATGTTTTTTTAATATTATTAAATTGGAAAAAAAATTCCTTATATTCCTTAAAAAATATTTTTTAATTAAGTAGAACACATTCTTATTGTGAAGTTGTAATTATTCAAAACATAGGACTGTGATATTTTAAATATAAATATTAATTTGAAAGATATAAATATAAAATCAATTACAAAAATAAAGTAGATGACTTTTAAATATTGGAACGATAGATTTATCAATTTGAAAAGTGTAACATATGGATTCGAAAATTTGTCGTCAATGTACTGTGTGCTGTAGCGTAATCGGTTATTGCACGTTCCACAGATTGGAAGGTTTGAATCCCGGTAGCAATAACAATATTTTTCGAAAAAATTTATTATTTATTAATACATTTAATTTGTATTTTAATATTTTTGTTTGCATATCTCTTTAGTTGATTAATTTAATTTGTATTGTATAAAATAAATTTCAAGTCAAAAAATAATATTTTACATATGAAGGATATTTATTTAAACATATACATATATTAGACTAAATTCTCTCCATTTATTTATATTTTTTATGTAGCGTCACTTGTAAAAAAATCTATTTATCATCATTATCAGTTATTTTCTATCCACTGATGGATGAAACCTTTCCAAGTGTCTCCCACATTTCTGTGTTTATTGTTATTCCGCAGAATTTGATGATGTCATCAGTCTAGAGGGCTTTAGAGGGGGCGTTTTTTTGACTCCACGCATGATTCCTACCACTTCTTCCATTTAATTAATTAATTTCTATATTAATGTCAATATTATCAATTAATTGATTTTACGTACACAGTATAATATAAGTGCAGAATCAGAATTTTATAATTCAATGTACTGTACACTCCGTTATATTACTAAATTTATTTATTGTACAAATATAAGATAAATTACTGATTGGTTGCCGATAGACTAGAAAGACACCTGTATTCGGCCAAATTATTTGTATATCTTTCTAATTGATTAATTTAATTTGTATTAAAAAATAAATTATTCTTCTTCTTTTTTTTCTTCATCACCTTTAACGAATTTATGAATTAAATATATTAATTAGAAATATATACATATAAAATCAATTTTATCGAAAAATATTGTTGTTGCGCCACCGGGATTCGAACCTGGATCTCTTTCCTAACCGGGGAAGGTGCATTATCCAACTATGCTACAGCGACAATATTTTTAGCAACAATTTTCGAACCTATATGTTACCTTTTTGATATTAATACATTTAATCGTTCCATTATTTGAAGAGCCATCTACCTTATTTTTATAGAATCTCAAATACCTTTGAGTAAACTGATAGCAGACGTCAGAATTATCAATTCATTTTTATTAAATTTTGGACACATTGATACAACTTTATTATTAGAAGAAACATTCTTATTGTGAAGTTGTAATATTCAGAACATATTATATATAATTATATTTAAAATATCACAGACCTATGTTCTGAATAATTACCACTTCACAATAAGAATGTGTTCTCCTAATCAATGGTGATCGCTATCGTCACAAATTCGAAAACTTCTTGGTGGCTGAATTGAGTCACATCACAACACATGTGGTTACAACAGGACGGTGCCACCTCATACATAGCCCCAGCAACGTTTGAAATTTTGCGAGAAATTTATCCCGGCCGCATAATGCCTAAAAGAGGTGATATCTACTGGCCTCTTCGATCACCTGATTTTACGGCTCCCGACTATTTTCTGTGAAAGTACTTGAAAGGAAAGGTCTACGCCAATAAGTTAACAACTATACCGATGCTAATATTCGAAATGAAATTGCTGAAATAACTTGGGAAATGTGCGAGAATTTTATGATAAAAGAGCACGCATTTGTGCCGCTGTCAGAAGCGGCCATTTGGTTAATATTCTATACATAATTGTAATAAATAAAGTAATTGATAAATAAAAGCCAAATTAAACATTTGTATTTCATTTTCTAGTTATTCAAAAATACCATCGGCCTGGAACATAATATTCACCCTGTATTTATATCAGTTATTAACCTTAGAGTCACCTTTCAGCAATAATTATTATGGTACATTAAAATTCTTTATAATTAGATAGATATTTCACTTGGTTTACTATGTCAGGCCACCGAGTACCAAAGAAACCGGAGCTCGCTTAACGATACAAAGTACCGTGCGATGTGTTTGTCGGCAAATTAAGCAAAGGAACCGCGCGGGGCGGCAGTAACAGTTACCGGCACAGTAAACTGGTTATAATACGATATCTCTCCGGCAAAGTTACAGTAATCTGCTAGTTAACTCTGGGAACTTTAAAGGTTTCCTATTATGTTATACGTTGTCGTCGCGTACTGCTGAAATATCAACGGCAACATTCTTGCGCTGCGTGTAATGAGGAAGTTGCAAGTGCAAAGCAGAAGTTTGACTTCAACGCACACGCACACGATCCTAAATGCGAGTCTGTTACATAGTAGATGGGAAAACTTTTACAATTTTTCTGAAGGAAATATGAAAATCTGCAACAAATAAGACGAGAAAAAGTGCCATATAGAATTGCGTTATAGAGCAAAGTAACGTTCCGGGAAAATTGCGTTATAGAGCAAAATAGCGTTCCAGGAAAATTGCGAGCGCACATGAATAAAAAAGGATATTGAAAAATAAAAATAAATTGTATGTACATAATATTATAAAGATAATATTGTATAAGTAGTATTAAACAGCCCCAGGTGTCCCATCGAAATACAAAAAATTGATTGTGTAACTGAAAATCGTATTGAATATTCACAGTGAGATAAGAATAAATATAATTTACTTACTGAATTGACGAATGTTGTTTTTATTAGGCTCTATTTACTGTTAATTTTGTAATAAATATGTAATATTAATTTTTTAAATATTACATATCTTATTATGCATACGTGATGCGTTTTATTTGTATACTATATGCAAGTATCACAAATGAAGAGCAAGAAATTACAATATATTCGGAGATATCTTTCTCTTGAGGCAGCCCGTCTAATTATAAATGCATTTGTCATGTCACTTATGGACTATTGTAACAGAATCTATCCATTCTAAATGCGGTAGCACGGATAGTTTCCAAATTCTCCCATATAACAACTTTTTAACATCAGCTACATTGGCTCCGATTCCCTGAAAGAGTTGAATTTAAATTGTGCTGGTTGATGTACAAGGCGACTCACAACATGACGCCTCCGTATCTTCAAGAGCTTTGTAGTCCAGACAATTTGAATGGTAGACATCAAATTCCCAGGTCAGACTCTACTTCAGTCGCAGGAAGGGTTGAAGAACCGACCAACAGTTACCAGAAGTCTAAATTTTGTGAACGGGCATTTGCGGTGGCAGGCCTAAAAGCGTGGAACTCTTTGCCCTCCGTCATAAGAAACAATGCATCCGAAACTTTATTTAAGAAAAAACTAAAAATGCACTTTTTCAGAAAATCATTTCCATAAGTGAAAATAACAATTTTTAATTTAAAAACAAAGATAATGTAGGACTATAAACAGTTTATGTGTAAAGCGCCATTGAGGTGAAAGTTTTTACGAAAATAGCGCTATATAAATTATCGTATATTATTATTATTATTAGTTTGGACGATTAAACTATGTATTTGAAAAAACCTATAGAGATCAAACAACTACCCCCAAAGGGAAAAAAACGACGACACAAGTATTGATTGATTCATATTTCGTCACGATCCGGTAGACTTCACCTTGTCCAAGTACAGCAACCCCAAGAGAGAGCCTTACAAATGACTATTAGCTCCGGCAATGTCCGTGATTTTTTTAATTACGCAATATGTCATCATAAGAGTACACAATCGCGGAGGACGTGCTCCGGCGGGTATCTCACACGATCACAGACGCGTAAGTCCCGTGTCAAACAACTTACTGAGGAATTGCCCATGACTCGACACCGTCCGCATCTCGTAGTGGTCCAGCATCAGAGAACATGTGGGGAAGTAAAAATGAGTTCATCTCCCCTGCGGGACCGTGTCTATTCTCCCTTGTCACTTTTCAAACATCAAATATTCGCGTATATTTTTTCAGTTTTGGTTTCATTTCAATTCACAGGTTTTTATGCTGAGCGAAACTGAAACGATAGTAACAACTCATATAACAGTTCCAAGAAAGGGTAAAATAAAGTGTTCGGCGATTTTCATGCCCTTTCAGAATCTTCTGTGTAGTTCACTGAGCTGTTCTGCCGCTGGGTTGTTGCTGGGTTCATTATAAGGGGTGATAATGAAATTACTAAGAAGTGCTGAGAACAAATGAGCCAACATTGCAGTCATTGAACGTATGTTCATAACATGGTGACCCCTTCAATATTAACATACGCAGAGTTAAAACCTCAGCCTTAACTCCACTGAGTGAGCAGCCTGTGCGTGTGTGTAGGTGTTTCACCAACCTAAACAGCTGTCATTAATTGAATTGTTTAAATTGAATTGTTACTGTATTATCTTTACAAATTTCAGGTAGGTTATCTTATAAACTTCTCATGTTCAAATATTGTATCATTTCCTTCTTTCTTTTGTTATTTACAATATATATTTCTTTAATTATTCTAAATTTACATTTGCTAAACCAATTATGTGTAATATAATTATTGATTAACAATGTAAAATGTTTGCCTCAGCACGAGCTAAGTCCAGTGACGTAGATATTAAAATACTAAATATACACACAACATGATATGCAATAAATAAATCGAAGAACGATATAATTGGATATTTTTTATCTTGCGTTACGATAGAAAACGCTAAACGATGGTTATAATACAGTGTTAATGGGTATATAAATCACTTGGATAGGGGGCTAAATGCTCTTCACCAGTGCGACTTTGTGCAGATTCAATACATAAATATTTATATTCGTTTTGACTGAATTTAGTGACCAAATCAGAATACTTAGATTAAATCACCTTCAACATATGAAATAGATTGCATCACGATCTAGCGTCACCTGCACCATATAACTGCAGACTAGCAAAGTAGCCAGGACAAAGTTTACTCCATCCCACACAATAAACTACGAGTATTTAATTGTAATATATTTGTATCTTATATTTATCATGTTATATTATAATATATTCACCTCTGTTACAACAAAAACATGTATGTTAATAAAGTCTAATAAAAATAATAATAAATTCGCTCAAGTTTTCTGAGTTCTTGTAACCCGTGTATTTTTAACTCGGATTAACAAATACTCACCAAAAGCTCGCCTTATATTCTCTCGAGCAGTATCCTACCCGTGACTGACTAATAACTAATTACCTATCCCCTAACGCAGGGGGCGTCTCTGGCACCTTCGTATTTACATGTGGCACGCAGGTGTATAATACATATAAATACAATCTGAATAAACATTAATAATTAGACAAAATACTTTGTTTAAACCACTATTTATTAATTATTCTACATGTTTTAATACCTATGATATCTTCTTGGAAAAGGTTTAGAAATTATACATACAAATACTAGGGGTTTATAGTTAGATAATTTTGAAATTTTAGAAATAAGAAAAAGTATCAATAGCAAGCTAAATATTATAAATAACCATATTTCTTCATATTAGTTCTAACTTGTTCACCACTTTATAGTTTTGTTTTTATCTATGCTTGTATTTTTTTAATTTCAGTATACATTGTTTCCTAAAGAAGTTACCATAGGTATCGAAACATGTAGAATAATCAATAAATAATGGTTTAAACAAAGTATTTTGTCTAATTATTAATATAAAATAAGGCCACAAAGTAATTTTGCAAATATTGAAGAAGTAAATAAACATTGTTAATAAAACAAAATTAACCAGAAAATATATATTATTTAAAAAAAATTATACACAGAACGGCTTAAATACTTTGATCAATTATACTATTGAATCATTTTTGGATTAAAAACATCACATTTATTAATTATTAAATTTTTTTAATTAAACCCTAAAATAATAATATCATTAAGTTTGATATTGCTAAATACTCGTGATCCAACGTTAGATTGATGATGATGATGTGGGTGTCTATCACCTTCACAATCACCAACACTTCCGACGAGCCCTGAGCGTACTCTGCATATATCTGGGTGAAAAACTAGGCTCTTATTAGTCGCAAAAACACGCCTGTTCCGATCGGATAACAAACAACAATAATATGCGCTCGCAGCCATATGAAACCCGGCCCGCGCGCGCCACTTTTTTCACGGCCGTCTTCCTGATAACTTCACTAGTAAACTCTCCTTATTGTAGACTTTTTACTGCATATATACTACTATCAGTAACTATGTTCAAGCATCAAAGAAACTCGTAACAACTGTAAGCAATCTTGTTCCCCTCCCACAGTACTTAATACTATATACCTCAGAGCACGACTTTTTCTGTGTATTGTCTATGACTTTTAAGCTGTCAAAAATAGTGCTCGTCACTAACTTGAAGTATTGCAAAGTTACTTGTTGTTAGTGCATTCGGTTCCTCGCGTGTGCGTACCGAAACCGCTATAGTGGACCACAGTGCTTCGTGCTGATCATCGAAAAAGGTTTCTGAAGTTCAGGAGCTGTGACTACAGGAGTCCTCGAGTCTTTATTGTCCTGTCCCTATACCAAATTCCTATCACCCCCCTTCCTACAACACATTTTATAATTTTTCTTTCTTCTACAAAATGATAATGAATTTGCGAAATGAAAAGTCAACTTTATGATCCCCTGCCCTAGTGACACGTAAAGAAATCAATTAATGCTCTACTTTCCATAATATTGAAAAAACTTTTTCAAACCTTCCTTTGTCTGCGTTGACTTTCAATTGTTTCCCTGGGCCGGGTCCAAAACCAATTTACGGCTCAATTATTGGCCACGACCATCGGCGGCGGAGGAATGAGCGCGGGGGGAATACGGGGGTCGAAGGCTTAACTGGGGATTTCTGTCAATTTAAAAAAATTAAGCGAATGAGATTGTTTGAGAATACCGGAATAGAATTACCGGTCCTGAAGTCACCGCACATATGTCGCATGAGATTAAATTTTTTATAATAAATTATTTCACCTTTATCGAACAAATTGCTAACTTTATTTTGTATTAATAAAGTTGCAATTCCTCGATGAATATACCATCAAAACTTAACCATCGGTTTTCTACATGTATTATAATTAAAAATTATATTTCGCCAAGATTGCTACATTATACCAAACCTAAATCCGCCATAGAAGTATATATCGCAAAGAAACAACAGTAAAACATAAACAAAATTCTCATCAATAACAAAAAAGGCTATATTTTGATCATTTGTTCACAATCGAAGGTTTCACATTTCAAATTATGAATAATTTAGTACCTAGTATAGACACGTGCCACTATCAAGGCTTTGCCTCAAAGGTTACGGAATGGCAATAAATAATTCAAATAAATATAAACGATACACAGACGTAAAGTTTATTTTGTAAGCATATTTTTTTAGAATTTAAATAATAATGACACGCTTAATAAAATTTATTATTTTTGAAAACGGCTAGATTGTTTTACATTCTTGGAGTCCACTTTTTGCGTCACCACTGTATCCAAAAATGTATCGTTCGTCGCACCTAAACTTAAAGACTCTCATTGCTTCAGGATATGTTATATAATATATCCATCCTCTAGCTATATACAGGGTGTAACAGACCTAGTCTACTATATGTTACCTGACTAAATTATGAGTCAAAAATGTTAATAAATATATGCCTTATCTCAACCATGTCAGAGATATAAGCATTTTAAAAAAATCGTAATTTTGCGATAATTTCGATTAATTTAAAAGTTTTATTGATTCTAAATTATTTATTGAATACAAAAAATTAAAGGTCATTAAATTTCGAATGTCCAGACTATTTTATGTTAGATGATTTAGAGTCTGAAATAAAGATGAGAAGAATAGTGGATAGTTACGTATATATTTATTTAAAAAGACGCAGACTTAAAGGCTTAACATGATTTTGTAAAAAAAATCAAACAATAATATTTTCCGTAAAGGTGCAGAATTTTCAAATATCTCTTGAACATTTTCGACTCGTAATTTAGTCAGGTATCCATTCATAAATTATGGTGGACTAGGTCTGTTACACCTGTATATATATAGTTTTAGTAGCATCAAAGAGTTTCATGTTTAAAGTTATTTGATCATCAGAAGACTATAGACAAAAACTTTTGCACGTTATTTTTCTAAAATGTAATTTTTGTTTTTTCCTAATCTAACGACATTTTTACATATAATATTATTATTTTTATTTTAAAGTTCGTATAATTACATTATTGTCTGTAACAGCTTTAAACCGTCAAATGAATATATATAATTTTTTGTCTTTAAGAGAAGTTCTATGATTGATACCAACCAGAAAATGTATTACAATGTAGATAAGCGGCAATGTACTTCTGACCTCAGGAGGTAACTCGCTCTAAACCGCAAACCCGTGTGGCTGTATTAGCTTTTAGGGCTCTGTAAGTGGATACCTTAATGTACTCGAAATAATTCAGTAGATACAGTACACATAGAACATCACAAAATATATATTTTTAAATTCAATTTATTACATAGTGGTACATTTATTAAATATTATCTTATATCAGTACTTACTGCTGAAGCATTGTAGATAATATATAATAGTATAAAGGCATACATACAAATAAAAAACAAGTTTATCATAACACAGGGTTAGCCCAACCCAGGATGTAATGTTTATATTTGAATATACTTTTTAACCAAATGTAATAATATATATCCCCATATTATATTATACATTACTATATGCTTACTGGGAACTAAAATTAAGGTCACCTATTTTATTAAAATGTACTATTTTTATAAAACAAAATATTTCACGATTGCACATTGCATTTGATAACTATATACCGATAAAATTTAATGTAGATCTGTATGTTCGTGTATTAACCGATCTAGCCCAAATTTTGCATAACTACTCTTTAGGATGCAGCGCAAAGCATATATACGCCACTTCTCACCTCAAATCCGCCGTCCGCCAATTTACTATAAATAACTTTTACCGAATCAATGGAAACTAGAAGCAAAACCTTAGGATACTTTTTAGTGCGAAAAATGGATACCAAATTTGGTCAATGATCTTTCTTATTTTGTGCATGGCGAATATTTAATAAATTGCCACTAGATCTCTCAAAAGGTTACCAAAAATAACAAAGTGGTTGCTTGATGTGGGTAAAAAATAAAATTAAACTAATTTGTCATCTGTGCTAATCTAACTACCTACACATCTTTGTCTCCAACTACATTACATATAAAAATCTTTTAAAGAATTTTTGATTTTACCTTAAAAATATACAACTTGTAAAAACTGTACAGGTAAATGCTTTGGAATAGATCACGTCTAGTAAAGAAATTACCTTTATTTTAAATGTATTCTTTTATGCTAAAAAAATAAAAATTTAAGTCATTCGTTTCCAATTTCGCATAGTCTCTTTAGATTTTTTCTGGGGTTAGTTTAGAAATAATTTTTATCATACATATATTTATACATATCAAAAATAAAAATAAAATTAAGCTGCTGTTTTGCTTCCAGATGTTCGTATTATCTGGATACTAGTCAGATTCACTATCCATGCCAAAGTTTACCGTTAGTAAATAGTGCGTCTTGGGATCAGATGACGCTCGGCTCGGCGGCGGGAACGACCAACAATTCCAAGATGGCGTTAAGCGGAAGAGAATTCGGGCGGCATTATTCACCGCGGCACTTCCTGCGGCAGGACCGATCGACAATAGTGTATCACGGCCCATCAGATAGCTTTGACGTTTGCTGGAAAGTTCCATTACAAATTTGAAATGTTAATTTCCCCCCGCGCTGGGTTCGCATCGCCGCCTTCCGGCCGGAAGACTGGCGGCGTAAATCAAAAGCTCCAGCACTACACGCTCCAAATTCGAATTCGAACGTTTGAAATTCGAAGCGGTTGATGCGGGTATTGAATTGGTGCAGATAAGAAAGATGTTCGCTAAATTTATAAAAGTTTCGAAGGTACATACAAAAATACAAATACATTTTAAAAAATATTATTTTAATGTATACATATTCTACTGTAATGTTGCAATTTTAGAACATAGCCATGTGATTTAAAAAAATAATTAATTAATCAACTAAGGAATGTACACAAAAAATATTTGATTACAAACGCGAGACTTTTGATATCTCGCCAAGCGTGCATTATTCAAAGATATTTGGGATTCATTGTAATATAAAGTCCAAAACTTCCTGGAAACGTAAATGAATGAATATTTTTTAGATAGATTTATTTTTCGTATTTCTTTCGAATTGATTGATTTTATATTTAGTTACATTTAGTTCATTTACTCCGTAATACAACTCTCAGAGCATAAGTAGAATCGACGTGTATGACAATATCCCAGTACTAGTATAAAAAATGTCAAATTATCAAACCGGCCGAGACACAGTCGTGACCTTCGCCCTCAGTAGGACCCGTATAGCTGACTACACCTACAACACCCCCGGCCCTCGTCCAATCGGCGCGCGGCGCGAAGGTTGAAGCCTATACCCAAATATATATTTTATTACCGAGGTCCGATGTGTGCGTGAGCACGTGGTAAACTTCGAATAAGGAAAAGGGGTATGTCGACAAGGGTGCGTTTAAAGTTACAGAAAATATTTTATGAATCCAGGTCACGGTTTAAGGGTCCTCCAATGTTATTTTTTATATTTCCTCTTTTCAAGAATACAATATTTATGTTATCATCATGTAATACCGTGCATTAAAGTAGGAAGAGAAAAAAACAACGATGATCTTAAAAATACATTAATAACATCATCGTCATCTTGGCACTACAGCTCGCGATGGCTGCCTAAAGGAGATCCCTCCTTTCTGTTTTGCGCCTTATTTTACCAGTCGTCTCCGAAAACGCGTAGTCCTTCTGCATCCCATCTAGCTAAGGGAGTCGCGGTTCATCGATACCAAGTATTTCTTCTAATTAATGAAATCTTATGGCCGATTGTGTGATCAGAAGTCAATTATTTTACTCTTATTTGGATCCGTACATGCGAGTGTAATTTGCCAGCAAGAAAAAACTCGACTTGTATACTAACTCTCTTTTATATATTCAATAACAGTACGTAAATATTTATTCAATTTGAAATGATGTACACATTGGCTTTATTACGAGTAAGAAAAAATATACATTAACGAAATGACTGGCAAGTATATTGAGTATCTGTCATCTCGCATCGCACCATAGATTGTGTCGCATTTTCTTTTTTTATCTATGGTCGCACTGTCAAATGCGACACGAGGTGTAAAATGAATGTTTATCTAAAGATGATCTCAGTTTATCCAAAAATGTATTTAAGTGGAATAATGGATATACACATATTTTTCAAGGTGATACGTAAGAATACCTTTTGTACAATTTCATGGAGGGCAATACAGATTTTACAATTTAATGTATTTTCTATTAGTAAAAAATTTTTACCAACGTTCGAACAATTTGTTTTCGCATTTTTTTACTATAGTAAAAATTTATGACTGATCACATAACCGGTTCTTAGATACGAGGGAATGCGGTAAAGACTACCATCAGAGCCAGATGCTAAGTTGTTGGATTTTAATTAATTTGACGATGTTGGACTCATCGTAGAACTCATAATCTTGTAACGGTGACTTCAAATATTATCTTCGCAAATCGGACGACAGATCTTCCTGAACATTTTACACTTAAACTACTGCAATTTCAGAAAGTTGATAAAGCTCATAAACCAGGTTTTTGGTTCGTATATCAACGCTTAGTTCTTGTATAGACAAAATTGAGTGAACTTTACGATTAGTTATTTCGTTATTAATTTAGACAAATCAGTTCAAAAATATTTATAAGATCTTACGTTCAAACACCAGCTTCGAATACGGGTTTTTGCTCCGTATATCAATACTGGTATAATAAGAGTCATGTAATATCGAGCATACCTGAATTGAAGAAATATTTGTAGGTGAATTGTACTTAATTTTTTGTGTTATATTTAAACTGTTATATTAAAAATATACTGCTATATTTAAATTAAATAAATTGTTATTCTTATGTAAAAGCCTACAAGGGCGTTGATGGAAATGAATAAATAAATAAAATAAGTAATATTAAAAATAATGAGTTTGATTTTAATATTTTCACAATGAAAATAATACGTCAGATGTAAAGTTTTTCGAAACATTTCAAGATATTATCAATAACTGGCCCATCTCCGGTTCATTGTGCATATAAAATGTGTATCCATAGATGGCGTTTAAGAACAACTATACATTTTTTAACAAAAATATATTTTTGTTGTGAAGTAGCAATTTCAAAACATTATTCTGTGGTATTTTAAATACAAATTAAATAAAAACAATTATCAGATATCTCATAAAGACAAAGCTATTTTTTTATTATATTAAATGGAAAATATATGAAAGTATGGGGTAATTACATGGCTTACGACCTGTCTACTCATAGTGATGACATACATGCTGTTTAAAAAAAAAAGACGGGAAAAATGAATGATCAAATTTGGACCATAGATGGCGATGGTGTAATGGTACTCGAAGCGAGTTCACGTACTAACATATATACAACATTTTAAAAAATTGATAAATGTGGAGATTGAGGGGTGAGAATTGGTGAACGTTATATATAAAGTGATTAATTAAGCCAACCGAATACAGGTCGTAAGCCTTGTACTTACAACATACTTCCATATATTTTCCATTAAATATAATAAAATAATAGCTTTGTCTGTATGAGATATCTGATGTTTGTTTAATAACAGTGCCTTTGTGGGTAAAAATCCAATAGTTGTGTGTTCTTAGACATATTCAAATATTGCTAACAAATTAAATTAATCACTTAGAATGATATACCTAGTAAAGCATAAAATATTTGGTATTATTTCAATAAACAGATTTTTTCTGTACTTATATCATTATAGTTAATTAATTTAATCTGTATTAATCATAAATAGCTATATAATTCATAACAATCTCATTTATTTATCCACGCAATAGAGCTAGTTTAAATTTTTATTGTTAGCATCTACTAAGAAGTGATAAAATAATTATATAAATTCATTAAAATTAAAACAATGTATTTTTTTCCACTTGATTGCTGTTTAACAGAAGAGCCATAAAAATACTTATATATTATATATATATTTTTAATATGGCTAAAATATCAATGTCCATGGTTCAATTACATTTCATTTAAATATTCAAAATTGCAATACCGTGTTTAAAGTTTAATCTGACTTTGAAATTCGACAAAGGCAATGGAATAATGAAGAAATTAAAAATTATTAACATATTTTCTCAGAGTCACTTCGATTAAAAAATTATGAGAAAAAAGAATTTCTTTACGAAGCAAAACACAAAGTACCCGAAGACCTGCGCGATTTCAAATTTGAAGAATTCAACCAATGTCAAAGAGAAAATGTGATAGCAAGTCAAAAGAGCGAAAAAAACACACAGATTCTTTTGGTTGTCTACCATATGTGCGCGATGTTGAACAATTTGCATCATGAATAAAGTGAAAAATAGAAAAACTCCCTTATTATCGGTATGAAAAGGCGTAAATAAATCCCGGGACGAAGTAAGGGTCGAAAAAAATATCCCGTTTTAGGCAGTGGTGGCTGGCGTCCAAATAATATAAAAGTATAAAATATCGCCAAGGCACACAGAACAGAAATACACATTATATAACAAATTAGATTAATCTATCGGAAAGAATCACAGAAAAAATATATCGATAAAAATTGGTTACCGCCGGGATACAAACCCGGAACATTTCATTTCCAAGGAAATGCGTTACTATTGCTCTACGTTATTTATTTAAATTTACGACGAATTTAAGACATAATATGTATAAATGATACAAACTCAATTCAGGTAATTTTAAATTTCGCTTTTTTATCTTTAAGGGTTAGAAACGTCATATGTGACATATGTTAAATAAAAATTATACCATTAATGAAAACAGCAATAATAATAAATACACGATTGAGCAGCGCATTCAAATTGTGAAAATTCTCTTCAAAAATTGTGAAAACTTCGCGGAAACAGGTCGTAAAGTTCGAAGTGCTTTCGGTTGATATGAAGTGCCTTCTCATTCATTTAACCAAAAAAATTGAACGTTTCGTCAGTGTTATTGATGTGAAAAGAGGAAACATTGCTCGCCCGACTAGATTCACTGAAACATTTTTACTGTAGTTGAAATTTTTTACCAAAACTCCAGATGTGTTAATAAGAAGACGTGTATATATATCAACAAAGATATTCCCTCAATGTTTTTCGCTACGAAACTGTACAACACACTTAACACTGATTGGAAATTGTTCGCTTACAAATTACGCAAATATGAACACAATACATGATTTAATTGGGTAGAGATCAGTCAGAAGCGCCGCTGTTCAACATTCCAGCCTAATCACAATACACTAATTATTCACTTCAGATTTTCACCACATCCACTACACTTTTTTATAGTCTCCTTTTATTTTTTTATATATCTCCGTCGAATCTTACTGTTTGTTTTTAATTTTAATTAAATTACACCGCTACAACACGGAAAAAAATGACTTCTTTAACACAGACGGTTGTCTAGCAAAGTAACTAGGACAATGCTTTATATATCAGAGGTGAATATCTCCTGCATCCCACGCGGTCAACTAATAAGTGTATTGTCGCTGTAGCATAGTTGGATAATGCACCTTCCCCGGTTTGAAAAGAGATCCAGGTGGCGCAACAACAATATTTTCCATTAAAATTGATTTTATATGTATATCTTTTTAATTAATACATTTAATTAATATTTATTATATTACTGTATGTTTACATCTTATGTATAAAAAAATTATGTCAGACATGGTGGTATTTTTCACAAAGATCTTGGCTTGAAGGTTTATGAAATTCAATTGGGGCAAGAATAAAGCTTGCACACCATAAATACAGTTAAGATGGGATCATCCTGTATCCACGGTCATTGCTTGTGATAACTTTCCCTGTCACTAGCGGGCAACATGTTTCAACGACATTCACCATTGCTCGACTGTATGCACAGCATCTTCTACTATATTCATTTTTCTCAAAATCAAAGCAGTGCTAGCGCAGCCACACAAGCAAACTAGACTGTTGCACCGGACATCGTAATGTTAAGAGCGACATTTAAACAAACTTGACTTCATAAAAGAGTTTACTGCAGATTGATAGATGTTTACTTGGATTCTTTTACTTTGAAAAATGTAAACTTCAAAGATGAGACTTCATAAAAGCATTTACTGCAGATTGATAGATGTTTACTTGAATCCTTTTACTTTGAAAAATGTAAACTTCAAAGATGAGTCGTTTGACCTGTAGATTGTAAGATGGAACTATTTCCAAATTTATGTAGGCAGAAGATTGCATAAAAAAAATATATCCCGATGGTTACGAAATATTTTTCGATAAATAGATTCATCTAATATATTTTAAATATGTGTTGTAAAACTGCAACGTTACAATAAAATGTATTTTAATACAAATTAAACGTATTAATTAGAAAGATATACAGATAAAATCAATTTATAAAAAAAATATTTTTGTTGCCACTCAGACTCGAATCAGCAACCCATCCCATCTGGGAAAGTCGACTGATCTATTACACCACGTCAACATTGTAAGTTAACGACAAATTTTCGCACTAATATGTTTTATTTAAATTTCAATGAATTTTTGGACTTGAATGAAATTGAAACTAGATAACGCGTTTGCCCGAATAGTAAAAGGCACAGGTTCGAATTCTGGTAGCAACTAAAAGATTTTTCAATAAATAGATCTTTCAAAATGATTAATTTAATTTGTATTAATAATACCACAACTATGTTCTGAAAAAACTGCCACTTCAGAACAATAATGTGTTAGCTATAAAAATATTAATATTCACCAACATGTTAAGTACCATAAGCTAAATAAAAGGCGTAAAAGCTTTTTTTCGAATATCTAGAACTATAGGGGTTGAATAAAAATTTGTATAAACACTGGAGATATTATTTTTGAAGGATTTGCACGCTCCGTGGGGATGGCGGATGTACATGAACTCTGAGATTTATAGCAAGGGAGGTTTTGGCGGTTTCTGCATTGCTGTATAGATTCTAGAATACGAATAAGATAAATGCTCTTCAGAGCGCGTTCCAGCATCAGCCAGACGCTGCCTCATCCATGTGATAAATAATTTAAATACTTTTTCTCAAGGCGACTACAGATCATGAAGCCGGCGGTTCCGGGAAGGATTAGCTCTCCGAGAAACCTACGTATAAATGTTCGGTTTGTATGTTGTTTAAGGCTGCGCAGAGAGTGCTTAGTCGCTGAATACTTTTATTTGCAGCTTCGTTTAATCTGTAATGCCGGGATTCGCAGAGGGCGTCTGCTTACTTATTTAAATGGCATCTCTACTCTTTCACAAAAAAGTATAATTTTGATGTTTAAAATTAAATGGAGTATTAAGAAAACTAAAAGTGCTCGCTTATTTTTTATTCTCTAGAAATCTTTAGACTTCCGTTTCATACAAAATGTCTATAGATTTACAAAAATATTAGGAAAAACAAAAAAAACATATTTAACCCCAGTGTACGTGTAGACTTTTACGATTTTTAAGTTGTATAAACATGAATATTTTACATGTATTACTTATATATATTAACTACTATTTTAATGGTTAACATAAGTAATACATGTAAAATATATCAATTATTTTGTAAAAGTGGTAAAAATGAGAAATAAACATTGACCATCACAAACGACAGCATAAAGACGCATAATACATGCCTCTAATTCGGCCAGCGCACGCTCTGCCACTAAAGTGACAATCGGTATCCGGCTCTCCGCGTCCCGCGCACTGCGCCTTCCATACCCCACCATACGTACACGTACACGTATTGACAAATTCTTGTCGGGTTCTTCGAGAAAACATTTTTTATTGTTGCGTATGGTAAATACTTATATTGTAATAATTTTATCCGATACATTATCATATTACGGAGGAATACCTAAAATATATATTTACAAAGATATTCCCATAATTAGAGGCAATTGTCAACACAGTCACATCATCGGAGAGGAAAAGTTAAAGAAAATGAAACCGAATGGCGTATTTTTGTTAATAATATATGGACGGTGTTGGCGCAAGTAGAATACTCATTCCCTGTCATCTTTCGCCCATCCAATCATCTATACCTGTCCCGCTCTGACCGATTACTTTGCATTTCGCCGCCGGGAATCACTCTCCAAATGTGCTTCGACCACGGAGTATTAAGTTTTTTTGTGCTTCTTCCTGCCGCCCTACACTATTGCCGTGCGTATCGCTTGGACCGCGCAGAGGAAGTGAATCGTTTTCGGAAGTGCCGTTATAGAGATCTCGGTTAGGAATAATATACGTGCTCGTCAACCGGAGGTGCAATCGACGCCCAACCCAGGACTTCAAAGCAAGGTAGGCCATATCCATTTACCCTTATGTTCCTTCAGACTTCCATTTCGGCTTGCGTCAAATACTTAAAACCATTCTAGATTTCAATCCACGGGACCTTATCCCACCAGTCGGAAAATAAGAAGACTTCGGTGATTGTACCAGGAAGAGAGAAATATAGGATGATTAAACACTGAACAGCAATCAACGAAGTCACTGTTGAACAGCATAACAATAAACGGGGTGCAGGAGCTTAGAAAGACCTAAGCTAAAATGGAGCTACAATATCATCAAAGATATGAGAAAATGGAGAGAAACAGCTTAAAACAGAAGTCACTGTGGAAAGACTGTTAAGATCAAAATCTACCAATAATACAATTTGAAATAATAACTAAATAATATTTTTTTAAATGTTAAGAAATTGATCAGATTAGAACTTGACAATAAGAAAGATGTTAAATACATAATTATTTAATTATTTTAGAGACCTTTAAGCCATTTTAGAACCTCTTTTTTGTATACATTTATTATTAAGGAGAACACATTTTTATTGTGAAGTTGTAATTATTCAGAACATAGGCCTGTGATGTTTTAAATACTAATTAAATGTATTAATTATAATTATATATTTATAATTAAAACATTTAATTAGTACACATTTATATTTGCTTCTAATTTAATTTATTTTGGCAGTTGGTTATACAGTTTAGGAGCAATGTACGATGCGTGTATCTATCCTATTCCAAATTTGGACATTTTAAAAATAACATGTTCATCTCCTAGTTGTGATAGATTTTTATTTTGTCCTCTTTAAAAAAATTTAAATG
Organism: Eubasilissa splendida; assembly: GCA_031772225.1. NCBI lineage: Eukaryota > Metazoa > Arthropoda > Insecta > Trichoptera > Phryganeidae > Eubasilissa > Eubasilissa splendida. Next base: position 24,115,374 of record CM062858.1, on the reverse strand, counting down.
CACAATTTTTTTACATAAGGAAGATAAATTTAAAACAGGGAAGTTTTTAAAAACTTGTTTGGTTGGGTAATATCATGGCTTTTTAGAAATATTTTTATTATCTTTTGAATTGTAATTATTGGTTTGAGATGTTTGGGACAAGTTCCTCCCCCACCTAATATTCCGTATTGTAATATTGATTCAATCGATACATGGTATATTATTTTAAGAGTTTTTAAATTACAATATTGTCTAAGGACATAGAAGTAGAATACAAATGTACGTAATTTATTATTTACGAAGGTTATTTGATCTTTGAAGTTTATATTATTTTTTAGAAATAATACTAAATATTTATACTAATGCAGAGAAGGTTATAGGTCAGTTATATCGACATTTAGAGTTAACAGATTATAATGGAGTCATTTTTTAATTGACCGGATTCGTAATGTCGGTTTTTTAAAGACCTGTTCCCAAGTATCTCCGCTGATTTGGATAACTGTATCATCCGCGAACCCGATTATCTCCCCTGGAAAATTATGGTATCTTTAGCTTGCGCCAAACTATACCCACATTTCAAGTGCATCAAATTCCTTCCAGATAATTCGTTTCACGTTTGGACACCTTAGAAAAAGATGGACGAGACTCATATTTGTGTTTCACGTTATGTTCAAACGCTTCAATCACACGTCATCTTTTGTAATGTGCATTTTATCTTTTGTCACATAAATAAAATTTTTTTCACAATCTCTCTTATCATTTATATCTGTTGCAATGTAATCTTGATCCGTACCAATCACCATCACTTTTGTTCATGTCCAGTCACTCACTTTAGTTACATCTTCTAACTACTATCGCAGTAAACAATAAGACAGAAAAAGTATTTATTGAAAAACTTTTTTCATTATCTATACATTGAAATGAAGCAAGTCTCGAGAAGCGCGTAAATGAAAAGACATTTTTTCATTAAAAACTTCTCTCAATTTATCCTGACAAAAGGACTTCAGCTAATAAATATTGTCCCATTCGTGATTCAAACGAGGAGCATAAGACGACCAGGATTCCTTTTCGTGCATAATGTTTATCGTGTCCATTTTTTTAAAAACAATAACTCTAGCACAGTTCAACTGAACTACATCAAAAGGAATAAATATTAAATAATACAAATCCGAACAATTTACTTAATAAATTTAATTATTTTTTTCTTTCGTACGTATTAACATGCTAATATCCAGAGACGGGGCGACCGCCCGTCTTGGCATTTATAGAGGTCCAAAATTAATATAAAATATAAGCGACGGTTGTAAAATATTACAACAAAATTATCATTAGTAAATTATGCAATGTACATAAGTGCCGACTCTAGAATTAGGGTAATTAAAAATATTGTCTGCTAATATCATTAATTGACATGGCGGTTACTTTGTGGTGTAACATGACTACTTTAATATTCACAGTAAAAAAATTGTACTACCCACACGTTGGGTTATTTTCACTACTAGTTTCGAGAGGTGCAGTCCCTCTCATTATCAGGTGATAACTAAACTAAATACAGAACTGTAGTCTATTCAAGCAATGGGGCGGGGCTTGAGAAGAGAGGGGAGATTTCGGTCGTTAACGGGAATATAGACAATAAATGTAAGGGAATGTTATGTTGTTAATACAATTACTACAATAATACAATGTTGTATTTAGTTTAGTTATTACCTGATGATAAGATGGACTGCACCTCTCGAAACTAGTAATGAAAATAACCCAACGTGTGTGTTATTGTGAAAATTAAAATAAATGAATAACGTTAGTTTTAAATACGTCCTGACGAAGCTTGAGCTAAACAAAACCGGTTCGCGTATAATAAAATTCGTGGTTTCATATAGAGTGATTGTATTTTATTTAATCTAATATTAAAACCACAAATAGGATTGCTTACTATGAAAAAAAATAATGTAGTAGTCAAGTGTTTAAACGTTATTTTTATAAGTTTTTTTTTTCTCTCTCAATTAAGGTACTAATATTATTTTTTGCAGGGTTATCGCCTCCACCCACGTCATCCAGATACAGCAGAATGAAACTGAACGCACCAAGCAAAACGGTACATGCTACCAAACTTCCTCTAGCCATAAAAACGTAAGGTATTATTGGCTGCGCGCGATAATATACGCGTGTCTGCCTGCACCCAGATGGGCCAAGCCACTGCTCGCCACTCTATCTATCAACGTCTCCGAGTGGCAGCTCCAGAGACCATCTCCGATCTTAGTTCGTATGCCTAGTGGTATCCTCAACTTTTGTATAATCTAGCTTCAATAAATACAGTGTGACCGTACATATAAACTGCCGCCTATTACACATACATGTGTTTTATAGCCACAAGCAAAAGTCCCTCGAAAAGTATCACAACAGATGCTTGAAGAAGATCTTAGGTATAAAAACGGAAGAGCGCAGAACAAACTTGAATATTCTAGAAGAGGCTAACATTCCTAGTATCGAAACTACGATCCTGAAGCACTAACTATGATGGGCAGGTTACTGTGCGCGTATGGACGACACACAGTTTCCCAAACAAGTTATCTCAAGATCCAAAGACACACTGAAGGCGAATCTGAGTAGATGTGGCATAGATCCTAAACACTGGCAAACCGCGGCCCAGGACCGAAAACAATAGCGTCAAATAGTACACTGTGAAGGGGAAACTTGCGAACAAAAGAGGGCTGACGCAATTACAAAAAAAAGGAGAAAGATGAAAGAAAAGGAGGAAGATACGTCACTCAGAACCGCCCTGCCCAGCGGATACACGTGCACAACATGTGGAAGGGTGTGCGGTTTGAGAACAAGGCTCTTCAATCACACTCTAACTCACAATCCTTAACCATGGCAGACGTCATCCTCGAAACGAGGGACCACCGAAGACTCATTCATATCCATACACATTTCCAGGCGAGGCAACATGAGAGTATTGGTTGACATAGATCAACCATACCCTCACAAAACTTTAAAATCTTTTGATCGCTCCATCCAAACCTAACAAACTTATATCATCTCATTACGGGTGATATACAACCAATTAGAAAGAGAACACATTTTTATTGTGAAGTTGTAATTATTCAGAACATACGTCTGTGATATTTTTAATACTAATTAAATGTTATATACATGTAAACTCAATTTTATCGAAAAATATTGTTGTTGCTACCAAGATTCGAACTTGGATCCCTTCCAATCCGGGGAACGTGCATTAACCGATAAAAAAGAAAAAAGATGGCTTTCAAATAATAGAACGATAGATGTATTAATATAACATATAAGTTCGAAAATTTGTCGTCAAAGCACTGTGTTTGTATAACATAATCGGTTAATGCACGTTCTCCGAAATGGAAGAGATCCAAGTTCGAATCCCGGTAGCAACAATATTTTTCGATAAAATTGTTTTTATATGACTACCTTTCTAATTAATATATTTAATTTGTATTAAAACTATAAAGTAGTTAGTAAATGTGTCAAAGTGGTTAGCACTGATATAGTACCAGAAGTGTATTAGGAGGTATATATATATAGTCGGAAAAATAATTAAAAATAAAACACATTATTAACAGCGACATCTGTAGATAAAATACTTATTTGTGACTCTAGGAGGCGAAAATATTTGCAGAAAAACAAATCGAAATAATTCGATTATCTTATCACCAATCATCTACTGCTATGAAATATTGTAAAATTCACATCAGCGACTATTATGAAGATGAATCTTTTAAAGATCTCCCGAGTAAGATTTAAAGACTTAATGGTAAGATTAAATATTGTAATAAAATAATGTTACCTGTATCTGATTTCAACATCGTTGTCATTGTCTACCCGAAGAGGTCCGTACCTCCGCTGCGCCAGCCTGATTCTCCTCTCCCTCCACAATTCCTTCTCCTCCTCCTGATGCTCTTCCTCAACCCCGAAAAAGAGAGCCGTCTCCCTCTTCACAAAGTTCCGCACTTGCTCCTTCCTAGAGAGCGTTCTCCCCAGTCTCGGCGTGACGTCCGCCGGGGGTGAAGCGGGCGGAGTGGCTTGGATCATGTGCTGCTGCATCAACTGCTGTTGTTGCTGCATCAGCTGCTGCTGCTGGTGAATCAGCTGCTGCTGGTTGGCCGCCGCCTGCTGCTGCTGCTGGGCCATCTGCTGTGACGGGAGCGGCGACGCCATCGCGACGGGATGTGGGGAGGGCGCAGGGAGCTGCGCGGGCGCTGATTGGCGCTCGGGCGCGGAAGCTCCGCTGGCCGAGACGCTGCCGCCTTGCGAGCTCATGTTGTTTCCGAGTGATGTCACAGGACGCCTAAAAAAGAGAAGAAATTTTAATTAATAATTATATTAATAAAAAAAAAACAAAAAAAATTGAACCTGGTAAACGCATGAGTTCAGAATAAATTTAGTTTAAATTTATTTGTATTATTATTTATTTTTACAAAGTGGTTATTATTCTAAATTTAAGTGAAACTTTAATTTCCTTTTAAGTTGTATAGTATGTGACTATGGTAATAAAATAGTTAAAGAGAAAATAATACATTCTTTAGATATTAAAACAAATATCATTTTTTAAATATTATGTGATAATAATACATTAAAAGACAATGCCTTAGTATTAAGAATAGTAATAATAAAAATTAAGTAAAATTACAAGAGTGCGGGATTTATGCGTAATACTGTATACGTCAGGATAGCAACAAATAAAAAATATAAATACATGTTATTTTCACATTTTCTTGCATTTTAAAAAAATATTTAAGAATTAATTTCTCTTATTTTAATTAACTAAGTTTATATTTAATTAATTTGCAATGCATAATTTGGTGATATTATTTCAACAAAAATTATTCATACTAGTAATACTTCCCTAAACACGCGTTTCCTATTTTAGAAAAGGGGTGGACATTTTTCTTACATTGTTAAATTTTTATTTAGTGTTATATAAATATTAAATACATCGCATAGAAAGATATAGATAATAAATCTAACAATAGAAAAATGATGAAATTTGGTGACTTCTGTATATGACATCATATCTCAATATTTACCTAAAGAAAGGACCCACCCTATCCGGAACCGTTTTGCGAGTTGTGCAACTCCCTTATCGTTTCCACTCAATAAGTAATCCTGTGACTAATAATTTCAATGAAGTTATTTAAGGATTTATGTGAAATATAAATAGCAAATTTTTAAGAAAAAGTTATATCGAGTCACATCTCAAATAAAATGTGATTTCAATAAAAATATCTATTTATTACATTAATTACGTACAACCTGTAGAATTTTAATTTTAAAACTTAAATATAATTTAAAAAATAAGGTGTAACGTTAAACATGAAGCATTAACAGATTTATTAATTGATAAATTTGTGTATGTATTCAAAGCCTACAATATAAACAATTATAGTCTACCAAAACCTATATGTAATCACAAGGACGCACAAGTTATGCAGATCATTCATTTCCAGTGCGCCTCTACTGCAAATTTAGCCTCGTAACCATTCGTAAAACGAATTTATTAGAGACAGTATATTGCGATGTAATTTCGCTTATTCGGTTCGTGCAATCAACCGTCAACCCTTACAATGTCAATTGCGAATAATATATTAAGCTTCTCGAATATTCTATCCAAGCACACCTAAGTATTGTAATGAAGTTTATTGTGTAGATATCTATATAGACGTGTGTAATAATTTAGAATGTTACAAAATGGGTGTCAAATAATGGTACTTTTTTTCGTCTAGTGTAGTATAATTTCTCATAATTAATGTTCCTAGTGAGGAAGTGAATAATATAACTTATTTATTCTGGTAGTAACGAGTATCGCAGTAACGATAGATTTCTTCTAAATATCATTCTAGTTGATTAATTTAATTTGTATTAAATAAAATTAATTTCTTAGAACACATTCTTATTGTGAAGTTGTAATTATTCAAAACATAGGTCTGTGATATTTTAAATATGAATTAAATGTATTGATTAGAAAGATATACATATAAAATCAATTTTATCGAAAAATATTATTGTTGCGCTACCGGGATTCGAAAGTTGTATCAATGCGTTCAAGATTTAATAAAATGAATTGATAACTCTGGTGTCTGCTATCAGATTACTCAAAGGTATTTGAGATTCCGTAAAAATAAGGTAGATGGCTCTTTCAAATAATGGAACGATTAAATGTATTAATATCAAAAAGGTAACATATAGGTTCGAAAATTTGTCGCTAAAAATATTGTCGCTGTAGCATAGTTGGATAATGCACCATCCCCGGTTTGGAAAGAGATCCAGATTAGAATCTCGGTGGCGAAACAATAATATTTTTCGCTAAAATTGATTTTATATGTATATCTTTCTAATTAATACATTTAATTCATATTTTAAATAAATTTCAAATCAAAAATGAATATTTAATGAAGGAAATTAACATTAAATTAATATTAAATGATATTTATTTAAGCACATACATAAATGATGCTATCTCCATTTATTTTTATTTTTTTATCTTGTGTATCTTTTTAAAATAAATATGTATCATTATTATCAGCCGTTTTCTACCCACTGCTAGATGTATGAGATAAGATATATAAATGTAGCTTATAAAGAAATATAAATTTTTAAGTTGAAATGACTTACTCATTTTTTTCAATTTGCTTGACTTGGACCACTTTCGTAATAATGGACACATTTGTGTTCTAGTAATAAATTGTTTTTTCTAAAACAGGCAAATAGGTGAAATTCCATTTCTAATAGTTAAAAATCAAACTTATTTTAATTGTATGCACGATGTGGTTTAATGTTATTATCTTATGCCGACTAACTAGACAATATAATTACTAATCATACGATCGGCCCTGGGTAAAACGAGCCACGGTATGTCGAGGGTTAATCTTAACTCTCGCGACTGTCAGGAAACAGCCTCTTCCATCAGTAGGCTTCGCAGGATAATAAATTGAGACGACACCCGAATGTACAATTCCAAATATAGGGTGACAAATAATAGGACCTCCATACATTACGTGTCTTGTGTGAGTTATATTATTCAGAGGAAGTGGAGTACCTACCTACTTTGTATGGAATGTAAATTATTGATTTCGCTTGATATTACGAACGCTTTAATGATAATAAAATAAATTACATGTTCCAGAAAATTGTAAATGCTGCCCGTTACTAACCTTTATACATCTTAATGGTTACTTTTAATGTCACATTTATCCGAAGCGTACCTATCGAATATCACATAATTCTAATACGTATGCAAAAAAAATAATCATTTATCAGTTCTAGTGTCAGGTGAAAGCCATTAAACGTACCCTTTAATTCCTCTCCTCCTAAGAATCATTTAAATCAAATCTTTTTTTCCAACACCGCAAATGGATTTTTGGATTTAAACCGTGCAAAAAAAAAGCTGCTAAAAGCTGACAATAAAAAGAGTGATAAAAAAGGGGCGAATTAATGAAAAATTATATACATAAAAAATATTGTTGGGTAGACACTTTACCTACACTAATAATAATCGTCAATTTAAAATTATATATTGTTTTGGTTCTTAGGTAAAGGTTGACATCTAATCACTATCTTCAATATTACATTGAACACATCTAAAAAAAGGTTATTTTCCTATTAAAACACATTCTTCGTGATACCCACACTCAAGGCACTGAACCCAATATCCTCTATCTTTATATCCATCATTACAAGAATGACAATTCTCGGTTTTCTTCTGAGATCTAGCATTGCTTCTTTTTTCCTTTTGAGTTATTTTTTCCATTCCGAAGTAGCTTCTTACCTTTTAGCTCAGAAATAAATCTGGTTGTGGTCAAGATTCTGGACTTTCTGCGCCCTTTTCTTTTAGTATTTGTAACTCCAGATATTCCAGGTAATGAACTGAATGGCTCGAATGTACTTGGAGCCATTAACGATGTGTCAGTCGTTATGTTTCTAGTGTCCATCATTCGATCACTCTCTGAACTTTACGATGCTTAGTTCTCCGAAGAAGATTTATTTAAGTAAAGGTGTACTGATAACGACGTTAATAGTTGGAGATGTATTTCATTAAAAATTGAATATTTTAGCGGATATTAGAAGACGCACTTTGTTAATTTTGACAGCTTTTATTATCAGATACATTGATTCTTCACTCCAGTTACATCGATTAGATGTCCTTCTCCGTTTGCTCTTAAATTATTTATAAAAAAAATAATCGATGGAGTTAATAACATGATTTTGCCTTCGCTAATACATTGCACTGACAATAGCTAAACACGATATAAACATAACCTCAATTTTTTTTCTTACATTTAAGAGATTCATGTAAATAGAACGAAAATATAGCTATGGATTATCGCTCACCAGTATAAAGACAGTTATCGCAAATAATTACGAATTTATTAGATTTTAACAGATAGTCCACAATATTTTATGTGTATATTTTATATTTGCGAAAAGGTTCCATTAATAATGTATACCTTTGCTTCAGGCCTTAAATCATCTAACAAAAAATAGTCTAGCCGCTCGAAATTCAAAGACCATTATTTTTTTTGTATTTCATATATAATTTGGAACCTATAAAATATTAAAATTAATCGAAATAATCACATAATTACGTGTTTTTTTTAAATGATTTAATCTCTGATATGGTTGAGATTAGACACATATCCCTTGAACATTTTCTACTCATAATTTAGTCAGGTATCCACCCATAAAATATTGTAGTCTAGATCTGTTACACCCTGTATATACCTATATATAACAAAATTCTCTATTTTAAATATTCCAATAAATAACTTTAATAATAACTACAAAAATGCTATATTATTAAAACGTTTAAAAAATATTTTTCTACTTTTGCGATAAAGACAGCGAATCATTTGTTCATTGAACAGTTCAAGGTACTCTAAGGTTTTAGAAGTACGCCATATATTTCCGATATTTGAAATAAAACACAATTTCTGTTGAGTAAACACTTACTTGAAGAACTACTGCCGATGGTGTTTTGCAATCACTTATATATATGTAGATGAAAAAATAATTAACGTGATTATTTAATTAACCAGTAAAATGCTATTTCGTGTGCGTAATAATATTCTTTTTTTAAATAAAAGTTAACCTTTTGTGAACTGGTTCCGCATTTTTGGATCTTGCCAACAGGTTTATAATTTTGGTTTTGGACTTACTTTGGAATCGCATAGAAAGTGAGTTCCACTTGAGCCAGTCAGAACTCATGCTGTATGTTATATCGGCGTATATATTTGGTTCATAAGTTCAATGCATTTAAATTGTGTTACTTTAGGAATAGAGTTGTCTTCAATAATCACTGTTTTTGTATGTACTTGATTCGTGGCAATGCCCCGTAGTCACATAAAGTTTTGCTTTTCCTATTGTGCAGCCCGTATTGTTCCAGAACGTTCAGATATGCTCTGCATAAATATTTTCAAATTAAGAGAAGAAAAACAAAACAACATTTTAACATACTTCAAAAGTAATAGTAATAAAATTAAATGTCAAAAGTCGATTGTCAGAAGTAAATCATTAAATAAATATTATATAATAATTATTCCGTCATGAAAAACATCAGAAAAACTTAGAATGCATTTCAACGGTAGAAAAACCTACATATGTAATGATTAAAATTGGTGAGAAAGCAATATCGACGAATAGCAGCAGTCCAATAAATAGAAGTTGTTCACTCATTTGATCCGGAACAAGTAATACGACCTCATACAAAAGCAGAAGTGTATTTGCTGGTAAACATTTTCGAGACTGCGATATAAATATCTGTCAGAGAATTATTTTCAAATCCTGCAATTTTCTTTATTACGAAAATTACGAAATCGTTTTCAAATCATCATTAATATAACCGCGATTTCAACCAATATAGCCGTAATTTTATTTAATAATTCACGTCCTTAACTATATACAGTGGAACCCCGATTTTACATGCCTGTAATTAACGTTTTCCCTCCATTTGCGTGTTATTTCTGCAGTCCCGTGTCATTTTAGTACATTAAAAACCCTATTTTACGTTTGTCTTTCCCGCAATTTACGTCTAAAATTTATTGAAATTCATTCAGCCAGTTCGCTTTTCGCCATAGAGCCAAGAGTGTGTTGTTCGTTTGCTTGTCTTATATACGCATTTTTCATTCTCATACGTGTTTTGTAAGTTTCGTTGTTTTTTTATAATCTGGAATCAGCATGAAAATTGCGCAGAAGATAGTACAGACAACATTGATGGCTGGGAAAGAATTCATGAATAACCCTTGCAGACATACTTAGACGTTGACTCCAACGTAATAACATCGAAGATATAATTTATTTTATTTTTATTTATTTACACCCAATCCCGAATCGTTTTGAGAGTTGTTTACCCTCGTTTCGATTCGTCATAATTACATATATTTTTTTATTTATTTTATTACATTCAGTCATATCATCATAACACCATCATAGGTTGGCTCCGGTATCGTCGTACCAGAATCATACCTGTACAATATGAGAGATTTGTTGTCTTAGTGGAAATTGATGAAATAGTGTACGGTTGTATAAACGAAAACTTGACAGAAGAACATTCATACGAAGAAGATATACCTGCTTAACCCATCAACCCAGTTCCTACAGACGATTTTTTTTAATACCCCCATTTACAGTTTCCCTCTGTTTACATTTTTTTTTTGTTGGTCCCTTCGAAAACTTAAAATCGGGGTTCCACTGTACATATACAGAGTGGCCAAAAAAAGTGAGAACATCCCGTAACACATGAGGAATTTCAAAACATAATATAATTAATTATAATTTAATATTTAGCTAATCAGAAATCATCAAAACACCACATATTGAATAATTAAACTGGCTCGATGAAATTAACATTCTCACGATGAAGAAAGTTGATTGTATTTCTGGCTGTGTGAGATAAAGCTCCATCCTGCTGTAATGTCTAGCTATACTCCAGGATTTGTTTTGAAACTCTTTGATCATTTTCCTAGCACGCCAACGTTTTTCAATTCGCAAATTATTGATCAGAATACGGTCTTCTGCAGTGATTTTTGTCATTCTGTGCAACAATTTGAAAAAACCAAATATAAACAATGCGAAAATGAAAATCAATAATCAAAGATAGCGACCGGAAATTGTAGAAATAAAACATAATAAAGGTAAGTAAATTAGTAAACTATTTAAGCTATTGTTGATATAGTTAAACTAATTATATCATATTTTACGAAATGTTTTTTTCATGTGTTGGACCATTCTGTATATATATATATATATGTGTGTATGTGTTTGTGCATTGTAATATTTCATTTAATCAAATTATATTTGTTCATGGCATAAAGGCATAGTTAACTTTGTAATTATTTAACACGCCTCTGATAGTACAGCTGCGGAAGAAATCAAATCCAAGCCTGGAATGTAGTATCGTAGAAGTAGAAAAAAAACACTGCATTGAAAAATGAAAACATAACAATATCTTTAATCGCTCAAAGAAATAACAAATATTTGTACTCGATAATGTACAAATAAAATCATTTAAATAATAATAATAAATTCATTTGTTTTATTTTAAAGTAGCAATAAATAAGTGATCATTTTCGCATAAAAACATTTTTAAAAAGTGTTTGCACTATTTCAATTTCCCTTTAAGCATTACTTATCCAATATTTTTAATGTATTTTTATATTATTTAAGTTAATCACATTATATATATTTTTTGATTTGTATTTAATTTAAATGTATTTTTTATATATTTATTATTAACTTGGTACAGTCTAACAATTAATCCACGGACGTAGTTTATCAGAGAAAAAAACAAAACAAGATGTCATCGACGCGAATTGAGCAGGATGAAATAAAAGTGGCATTGCAAGGGTGATTTTGTTCTTGGTGGGTTTTTACGTTCTCGAGGTTGGGGGTCAGGTCTGAAGGAAGATGAATCTAAATCCAAAGATACATTCTGTAATTTGGCTGTCAGCCCTTACTTAGTTGACACATCCCATTTCGGGCTCGGACGAAAAACGAGCGGCTACGTCCACTTTCGGAACATTTTACCGGAATTTTTTGGTAAAGTTGAACCATAATAAGCTTTGGGAGAGGTATGTGGTGTTATAATATATATTGTTATCGGAAAAACGACAATAGAAACGAACGATTCAATAAATATATACGAATTGTACAAAATGAAATCTTTTACAACAAAAAATAAATAGGCTTCAATGAAATATTTAATATATAGACTGCAAAGAAAAAAAAACAATTTCACCGTTGTAATCAATTTAGGCATTTTAAAAATACTCAACATTGTGTAAAAAGTATATTGATCGTATTATCAATTTTTCTAGTATATGAGGGGTCCATTATTAAATAACGTCGTTAATGCGACGTGTGAGTGTTGGTATTATAGTTGTAATACCGTGTCGAAAGCAGGATGTGTCGATGTTTTGTTAAGTAGTGGTACTGTTTATTTCCTCCTTTGACACAAATATTACAGTAGTATATATTGTTTTTCTACATCTCTCTAAGCCCCGCTCGTATACAGACCCCCTTCCCCAACATAATCGTCGATAAAATGTCTTCTAGTCTTGCATTATCTTCAGTAATAAACTAAAACCTTAGTAAGCATCGAAAACGTTTTAATTTTGATTTTTAATAAATGTGTTATAGTGAGAAGTAAACAATTGTATGTTTTATTTTATTAATGAATTAATTAATATAAAATTGTTTTATTTATCACAGAACTGCCCTGACGAAGGAACTAATGTTCCAAAACGTATTGGCGTTAAATATTAATATAATTATGTTATATTGATTAATAAAATATCTAACAACAAACTTAATCTTCAAATATCACGAAATATAATTTATATAACTTAAAATTGCATTGGAATCCTAGGGAGTGGGAAAATCCTATATAGAAGTTATACGAGATGTCTACAGCAATGCCTCTGTACTCTCACGACATGACAACACAATTTAAAATTGAAAAGGCCGTCCGGCAAGGTGACACCATCTCACCAAAGCTATTCACTGCGACTCTAGAAAACATATTTAAAAGTTTATATTTTAAATTTAAAGGCATCTATATAAATGGTGTTTGTTTTTCCGATGGTATAATAATCATTTCCGACCTTCCAGAAGCTATATTTTTTTCGAAATGAAGCTCGACTATTGCAAGCACAATTGCTGGATGAAAAATGAATCAAAAATAATATATTTTCGTAGAAAGCAATCACTTTGTGGTTTGACATATTATATTAAATAAAATAATAATCACTTTGAATGAAACTACGAAATTAATTATACGTCAACCGGTTTCGCTTATCTCAAGCTTCATCAGGACGTATTTGAAACTAGTCATAAATACAAAAAGAGTGCACTTATATATACATAAAGAGAGAGATAGAATATAAAATTAAATAAGAAAGAGAGAGACAGAATACATATACAGATAGACGGAACATTAAGTGAGGGGAATTTTAATATTATTCAACACTGTATTTTATATTTTATCTAACTTTTATATTTTATATTATATCAAAAAATAATAATACTATAAATTGAATGAAATCCAACATAACAGCAAACACATTCAACCTACTTTCTTTCTTTAAAGTAAGGGAACAAACTTCACACAGATATGTACATATTAATCTTTAAATTCTGTGACAGTAGCCTCAACAACAGCAATTTCGGCAACTTGTCACATTTGTTCCCAGATATTTCAACTGCTCAATCAATGGTCTCTAATGGTGTGCATTAATATAGTTATAGTCGCGCAAGTCGCAAGTGCATAGAGGTCCAGAAAAGAGAAGTACAACCAAGAGCACCACAGAACCTTAGAACTTAGAAACGCTGATTTAGTTTAAAAAATACTGGTCTTTGTCAAGCCGGCTCGGAACCTCCAGACTGTTATTATCGACACTAACCTAAAACATATCTCAATATCTGGTTGCTGTTCGAAATTCACGTCCTTGAAAATTGATCCGGTCGCAAGTATTTAAAAAGTTATTACGCTTTAAAGTTTCGAAATTTCACCTTCGAATTTTGACATATGAAATGCTCTATCTGTGGAAATTATGAATTTATTCAAATCATAGACAAGTCAGAAACATGATGAATATATAAAATTCTGAGATTTTTTTATAAAATGTACTCAATTCTCCTTGTCTTGAAATATACTTTGATCTCTCATCTCAGAGATTTGTTGGTATGTGCAGGTCGATTTTTTGCTTACGGCACTATTAAGATATGATTAATATTATTTCATTTCCTATCCATAAAACAATTAAACATTAAACAAATCTATATAATACTGTATTGTAGGTAATAATAAAATTATACTTGGAACAGATTCGTCAATAGCGGACAATCGACCTGTATCGGTTACGTCATTCTACTCTGTCGTATACGTATTACATTTACATTAATTATCATACTCGAGTAGAAGTTGAAATTCTGAAATGCTCGAATTCCGATTCAAGCTTCACCATAGCCCAACACTCCGCTGCTTAAATAATTACCCCTGGAGTCTAGTTTCGCCTCTCGCGGATATAATAAACATACAATCGCTAATACAGTTTCAAATCAGAGTTTCAAATAGCCCAGCCATTAATTGGTTTTGCGTTGTGAAATAACTCGCAGACGGTGGAGCCGTAAGCGACCGGTGGCAGACTGCTGAAGTAGCAATTTTCCAAGTTGGAAATTCGATTAGGAGCCAGAGATCATGTGCGATAATCTAGTTCGTTAGGCGAATGCAATCGCAAACGTTCCGCTTGTACCGGTCGCAAATCTGTGAAACGTTTCCATTTAGGATGACTGAGCAATTTGACCCGATCTAATCTACTAACACATATTTATTTATTTAAGACACATACAATGAGTGTTATAAATATACATTTACAATTAATTTTTTCAATTGTTTCACTAATTTACAATAGTTCGTTTTGCGTAAATATGTAAAAGAAGTTCACTGTCTGCTTAACAAGACGGAGGTCAGTGCTAATGGAGACAGGCTCATCTATTTTATTCAACAGTAAAATCTAAACAATAACAATTTTAAACCCACTTAACAAACAAATTACAAAATTTAATAACCAATAATATTTAATAATTGAACTCACAAAAAAAGATATACAAAAAAAAATCAATCTATCTAAAAAATATTTAGATGCTACTGGGAAAAACATTTTTTTTTTTTCGATAGATAGGTTTTTTCTGAGAATGTCTTTCTAGTCGACTCGTTAAATTTGAAATTTGTATTAAAATACCACAGAATTATGTTCTAAAAAATGCAATTGTACAAATATGTTTCTTAAAATATTTTTCTTTAAAAAAAAAATGAACGGAAAATAAAAATAAAATAAAGAAAAGATGTTAGGTTCGTATAACCATTTCCATAAACCTTTGTTTAGTTTTTTTTCTGCCAATACCCAATAACCATTTTATCTACTCTCATGGTTATATGTGTCTGTGTGTGTGTTATGTATACAGTTCACTGAGAAGGAAGGAAGGAGTTAAAAAAATACATTTATTTTTAATATTTTAAAATTTCACGTGTCAGTAAACTGTTGCTAATCGTTGTAATTTATGTATGTAGGTACTAGGTAGGTATACATTATTTATATCTGTAGGTAGACATTGTGTAGATGCTAAATTCTTAGTTCTTTATTTATCTGCCGGGATGTGAAATGATATATTTAAATTTTCGAACATACGAATTTCTAAAAAGCGTCAATACATAAATTTAAATTTTGTGGGTACTGAATAAATATGTAGTCGTAAATACTATGCAATTTGTCACTTTTTTCACGCAGAAGATTCTAAACGGCCATGAAAACCTGAAGAAGTTTGCTTATTTTATAGGGGTTAAAATTTACACAGCAGCTTGTCACCATATCTTTATTGTAGGTATGTAAGATAGGAATCAATATCCACTTCTTCTGTTATCTTTGTTTTTTTTAAATAATGTATATATTTAAATAAATCAATATTGTTACAGTAGAATGTCTGCATAAATCAGTAGATTTTTTTATGTGACGTTTTACCTCTAAAGAGAAAAATTTATGTTTACAGAGATCATTTGAGCGTAGTTATGCTATGCAAAAAGAAGCCAGTCCGCAATTATGGAAATAAAATATATATTTTTTTTATCGGACATAATAAGAAGATCAATTTAATATTCTGGCAAAAATAGTCATAAAATCATATTCTGAAATTTTTTGTTGATCGCAAAAACATCGTTTTAAAACCCAAAAAATCCTCTTAAAAGTCTCACATAATTTGGTATCTACTAATAATTTATCATTTTTATGAAAAAGAACATTCAAGTTGTGTAAATACGATTAATTACTCTTTTCACAGTGCTTCAATCTCAGATTGAGTTTTCTGTGTCGAGCTGCGCCCCGCATGGCCACAATCGTCTCAATTATACACTTAATAGTGTGTATTTAAGATTAAAACTATAATATATTATGTATCTGCTAAAGTGGGTATTTAAGATTAAAATAAATATAATACGTCATTCCCATTTACGACCACAATTAGTGAACGCGTTTAACGCGTATGTAATTGAATAGTGAACGCGTAAAACCTTTTGAAACCCGAATGTGGGTAGGTAATCCGCTTCGACAGTGACATCACGCCCGATAAAACACTGGAACAATGGGCCTGTATGAACGCGTCGTCGTTAACAACAATGACAACAGTGATAAAAATACACCCGACAACAATTTGCCTCTCGTTTTACAGCGTCAAAAACAATTCCCGTATTCCTAACTCTCATATATCACGGCCGCCATTTCGGCAGTTGAAAAATTGACCAATCAGTCAAGCGGACTGCCGCCATTTTGTGTGCCGCGTTCGAATACTGTCCGCGT
This sequence comes from Eubasilissa splendida, assembly GCA_031772225.1. Taxonomy (NCBI): domain Eukaryota; kingdom Metazoa; phylum Arthropoda; class Insecta; order Trichoptera; family Phryganeidae; genus Eubasilissa; species Eubasilissa splendida. The sequence continues at coordinate 24,098,527 of CM062858.1, read as the reverse complement.
GACAAAATGGCGGGATATTCACTCGCTTGTCCGTCAGCGGACTCTATCAATCAGGGGTTATGGGAGCTCTGGCTAATGCACTTGTGAAAGGCAACACTTTATTGAGAAAAAAATAAAGGTATATGCACAGCGAGGTAAGTTGTGTGCGGGTATAATTAGCGAGGGAAAAATTTCATTCAGAAAACCAAAACTGCTCTACCACACGAAGTATATTCTTTATTTAATCTCTGCGTAAATTAAATTCAGAAAATACAATTGAAAACTCAACACCGTAGATTTATTTTGTTGAAAATTATTGGCTTAATTAACAGCCACGTAAAAATCAAATTTGCATAATTTAAAATAAATAAAATTTTGAAAACAGTTAACTTAATGTAATCCAGGAATATTAAGGTGGGTGGTTAAAAATACCGTGCAACACAATTATCAATAATAAAAAAAATCATACATAATGTAAGCAAATCTTCTGAATTAATTTTACGATTGATTTCCAAATTTTTTCTAATCTCAAATGGTTAACACAGTGTTCATAAGCCGGCGGTAACCAAATATATTTTCGACAGACAGATTTTTATGTATATTTTTACAATAGATTCATATAATTTGTTTTAAAATATCGAGGTTGATCGGGAATAAGAAATGAGTAGGAACCAAATATAATATTCTCATATTATATTTCACCATTATCGGACCCAACTACCACTACATTATTACACACCGTGTTTTCCCCAAACAATTGTTATTCCGCAACACGGACCGTTGCTCCCGTAAGTAATGTACACTTCCACATAAACAAGTGCACATTCGCTACTGTGGCAAAATTCAATTTCAACCAAAAAACCATTAGGTCGAAGTGTTTTATGCAATCTAAATTGGAATTTTATTTGGAAACTGTTATTTTTTTATATAAATTTATTTAATTGGTTTAAAAACCGACTAACACGAAGGTAGTTAATTTATTTGAGTTTCTATATTTAATTTAAACAACATTTTTTATTTATCTTATTACATAATTTATCAAAAGAACAAACGCTGAACAATTTAAGTCTAGCAACTATATATAAGCTATAACATATGTTTTTAATCAATGTAATTAATTCATAATTGAAAAATTATGTCTATTAATTAGTGTCTAAACCACGTCCTAGGATGGGCGCCAAAAACATAGATAGTATGGTTGGTGTTCTAAAGATCATCTCTAATTGGCGTTTATTCTATTGTACTATTCTATCAACATTTTCCCTACGTAGTCCATTTAATGTCGTTACTTTATCGAGCTCACTATTTTAAAAATCTTTCTCTATATAAGCGTCGCTTGTTCTGAACTAGATCGTCTAATATATTAATAAAACGTCCCAACAAACACTTTTTAAAATAAGTAATAATGACCGCAATGTAATTATTATTATAATTTCCTAGGTACCTACGCAAAGCTGAAATCATCTTATTATTTCAGATCCATATATCACCTTATAGTAACAATGTTTCAATATTTTTTAAATATCTGACAATATATATTTTTTGTTTAGGTCTTGCATACAATTTCAAACGAGTTTGACACTTCTCCTCAACGAAATGTTTGAATCTCCCATTTAATTTTTATTTGTGATAAACAGACGTTAGAGTAGTTAAGAATTTTATTTATAGAATACCGAAAAAATTTAATGACAGTACATCTCTAATTCGATTGTGAAAAGGGGGTAAAATGAAAGTACATAAATCATAAAAGGATTTTTATAGTAAAAGAAAACAAGTATAAAAAAATTCATAACAATTAGTAGATCAGTCGAAATTAATTAAGAATTAAGAAACCTACTCATTTTTATATATCGACCCCTCCTACGTAAAGTATCGTAAGAAACAAATAGGTCATTTATAGTTATTCTAGTATTTTTCATATATTTGATATATATTTTAAGTGGCAGTAATTATCTTTTATGAGTACAGTATTATGTTACATTCTATCGACAACAATATGTAAAAAAAATACTGCCACATAAAATATATCAATACTAAAATGCAAAATACTAGAACATCTAAAGATGGCCGGTTTGTTAACGACGATAGTTTACGTAGGAGGGATCGATGTGTATTATATATTGTTGGAGTACAATGTTCACAACTTTTATATGTATGTAACATGTTATGTACACAATTTTCATGACACCTGACTATTTTATTTTACTAGGAACACGAAAATTGCAAAAAAATCACACGCGTCCCTTGAGCAAAAATCCGTGAACCCTAAAATGAAACCCAAAAATAAACAATCACCACTGCAGATATTCTGCCGGTTAATAATAATAATAGTAACCCTTCCATCTCTTTGTTCAGTTGAAATTATCGCCATTTTGATTTATATGGCGTACATTTTGAAATTAAATTTATTGTAAATATGCGTACCTATGTAGATAATAAATAATAAAATCAACGATAAAAAGCAAACAATTACCAATTGATATATATTAATAATGTAATGAACTGAAGCTGAGACGCGAACTCTCGTCTGCGTTATCGTTTGACTTGTTACTAGTTATATAACTTGTACTTTAATTGTATCATAATTGTAATAAATATATAACTTAAATATATTAATTAGAAAGATATACATATAAAATCAGTTTTATTGAAAAATATTGTTGTTGCGCCACCGGGATTCGAACCTGGATCTCTTTCCTGACCAGGGAAGGTGCATTATCCAACAATGCTACAGCGACAATATTTTTAGCGACAATTTTCGAACCTATATGTTACCTTTTTGATATTAATACATTTAATCGTTCCATTATTTGAAAGGGCCATATACCTTATTTTTACAGAATCTCAAATACTTTTGAGTAAACTGATAGCAGACGCCAGAATTATCAATTCATTTTTATTAAATTTTGGACACATTGATACAACTTTATTATTAGGAGAACACATTCTTATTGTGAAGTTGTAATTATTCAGAACATAAGTCTGTGATATTTTAAATATGAATTAAATATATTAATTAGAAATATATACATATAAAATAAATTTTATCGAAAAATATTGTTGTTGCGCCACCGGGATTTGAACCTGGATCTCTTTCCTAACCGGGGAAGGTGCATTATCCAACAACAATATTTTTCGATAAAATTGATTTTATATGTATATCTTTCTAATTAATATATTTAATTCATATTTAAAATATCACAGACCTATGTTCTGAATAATTACAACTTCACAATAAGAATGTGTTCTACTAAAATATATAATTGTCACAAAGCGTTTCTCTTGGACCTACGATAATCAACTACGAGGTGTAACAATAAATATGATAGGAAAAGAAACAATAAATTAGGCAGGGTTCGTCGCATTGAATTTAGTATGATTATACCACCATAGTAATAGACGTACGTTTTCTGATGCGCTTCGTTCGACAAGTAACGTCATCTCACTACAACGTATGTATCAGTCCGAATTATCTCCAATAGTGAATTACGCACGAAAAAGTCCCTAATAAACAGCCCTCTGAATGTTTTCAAAGGGATGGTATTTTCAGAACCTGGCCAGATTATTAATTGTGCTGGAGCCATATTCACGACCTGCATTTTTTTTTTGCAAGGGGTCGCGTGTGCCCTTCCGCCGCATGCGTAATATTCTGAATTTCCATAACATCTTTTTTAAATGTCAGCTGATAATTCAACAGTACATCATCTTGACTATTAAGTTTCGGCCGGTCCATTTAGGAGTCAGAAATATTTAAAAACAGGATTGAACCATTTATAAATGTGTTTACATAGCTTAATATTTATTCGCATCCGCAGCGGCGACTTGTGTACCCTTCCTGAATAATAAAACGATAAACGGAAATAATAAAAAGCGCGGGAAAGGTCGCATGCTAATTTAAATTTCGAATTATAACGAAACATTCCGCATTCAAGGGTGGAACCGCCCGCGCCGCTGCTATACAGGACCATTTTTTGGGTTGTCAAACTTTTGCAATTGAAATATTTGTAATATTAAAAATAAAACGATACGCCGACCGACACATACAAACAACTCTTTTGATCGGATATATGTACATTTAATATGTGTGTCATCAAAACAGGTCTGATACTGCTTGAATGTGGAGTGACTAACCGTATTACCTTATTTTGTATAACACTCAAAACAACAGTTCAAATGCACCGGTTTGAAAATAAAAGCTAATAAATCATGTGAAAAGTTTTTCTACTTTCCGTATTTCAAAAAAAAAAGTAATTTTACTGAGATGTGATTAGATACTAATTAAATGTATTAATTACAAAGATATACATATAAAATCTTTTTTATCGAAAAATATTGTTTCTTGTAAGTACGGGGAACGTGGATTAACCGATTGTTCTCGGTTCGAATCCCGGTAGCAACAACAATATTTTTCGATAAAACTAATTTTATATGTATATCTTTGTAATTAATACATTTAATTAGTATTTAAAATATCACAGACCTATGTTCTGAAGAATTACAACTTCACAATAAGAATGTATTCTCCTTAATAATTTACTTAAGCATACACAGTTTTTAAAATTAGATTATGATATTGATTGCGATGAAAGCGTATGAAAATGAATAGTGTATGGAACTAGCATATCTTCTAGGTTATATGACGTTTTTGTTGATGAGTTCCTTGGGGAAACCTAGGCCCACGCTTCGGCATGGCAACACAAAATGTAAATCTTCTGTGAAAAACTACGGTTATACCGTAATTTTTTGAAGCAACGCCTTGAGAATGGCAAGTGTTACCATATATTTATAATTTATATGCAACGATCAAAGCGCTGGTTAATATGTACCAACGAAAGCTAAAAATGTATTATATTAAATAAACACATTATAGCAATATTTTAATATGTCCAAGAACACACAATTACTGGATTTTCACCAACAAAGGCACTGTTATTAAACAAATAATAAATATCTCATAGAGACGAAGTTATTTTTATTATATTTTAAAGAAAACATATGGAAGTATAGTTTTTCCCTTAAAATATAATAAAAATAGCATCGTCTCTATGAGATATTTAGTGTTGGTATTAGTGAAAATCTAGCTATTGTGTGTTCTTGGACATATTCAAATATTGCTAATAATATACTGGTCAAAATAATAAAATATATTTAAAAAATAAAAATATTTATTTTTCAAGTGTATTCGAGTATAATGTGTAAAAAACATTTTACAGATAAAGAATATTGCTTTAAATAATTTCAAAAAATAATTAGATTCTCATTGTGACACTCGAAGCGTTTCCACATATTAATATATATACAACTTCCAAAAAAATTTGATAGATATGGAGATTGATTAATGGGTGAGAATTGGTGAACGTTATATATATGTATATAAAGGGATCACTTAAGCCAGCCGAAGGCGGGTTGAGCCCTGTAATTACCCATACTTTCGTATTTTTCCCTTTAAATATAATAAAAATAGCTTCGTCTCCATGAGATATCTATTATTTGTTTAAACACATTATAGTTTATATGTAAAAATGTTAATATATTAAGTTTAATTTAATAGATAATTTTCTACTTTTTATGAAAACTCGAGAATTTTGGGAAAAATAATTTATTTAATCCGTTTGTAATGTGTATATAATGTGTAAGCTTTCACAAAGTCAAACTATCACTTAAAAGGCCACAAGTTGGATCGAAGCCCTGAACTTTGGCACCAACAACTATCGCAGTGATCATTTAACCACCCCAAGTCAGATTTAAGACGAAAAACATAAAAATTTAGAATGTATCACCGCAGTGCCCGTAAAAGTTTTCGCAAAATCACATTATGAAGCTCAAAAGAATCTGCCAATTACAAAAATAGAACTGGCAAAGCTTATTTTAATGGTTGTGTTCATTTCCAACAAAAGGAAAACATTCCCGGGCGTGAAACCTTCAAGGAAAAAATGGAAACCTTGTAATTGTCCTGTCATACATTCTCGTATCAAAGCGGCCGTTATAGAGGCAACAATACCTTTCCATAAAGGTCTTCGGTTTTCATATTTGACAAGTCAATGCCATAGAGCGTTTGTGTGAAATTCATATGTCTGTTAAATTGTTTATTTTGATATATAAGTATCTCACAGAACATCAACATCAGCAGGCTTTCTTGTCCGAAACTAACTTTCGCGAACATGGGTCCTCAGGTGGTTGAAGAGTTCAATCCTGTATCCATAAGCTTTATAACATTTTGGAACATCATTTCCATCCAATTAAACCTATCTTCTGTAGCTTATTTCGTGGTTTCGATTTTTTGCTTTTAGTGTTTCTTTTTGGCATATATTTGGTTATCTGGAAGTGCATAATCTTCTTTAGCTGTTGCTAAACACATAGTCATTATTACGTTTGCTTTGCCATCGTATTTTCAGGATTCTTCTTAACCTTTACCATACCGTGATAGAAAATATCCGTGAGCAACTATGCTATCAACTCGTGTTACCATTAAGTATTTATATTTTTTTAAACATTTTTAATCAGAAAAAATACTTTTACGAGCTTAAATGGCTTTAAAATATTTAATGTCGTACATTTACTCTAAATAACGAGCATTAATAGTGAGAAACAAAATTTCGTAACATATAAATATAATTCATTCAAGTTCTATACAATACGACATCCCTTCTTATTATTTTTTATTTAATTAGTGAGATATATACATAATTATATTCGTATGTTTGTTATTATTTTCACTGTGAAACTAATGTTTGATCTTTTTCTGTCTTATTGCATATACTATTTTTTCAACGTAGCAATTTTACATGGGATTGATTGGAAAATGATTACTTTTACGTAATTGGTTATAAAGTGAACCCTATAAATCACGTGATGTAAATGATTTTTTTAAGGTAAGTTAAAATATTAATTTTGTGCTACGTGTATTTAAGGAAATATACAGGTTTAGCTGAAGCAGTAGACCTGTGATACAGCATAGCTAGAGGAGGGCTAAATATCGTTGGTGATGCTTTTCGAGTGCACCGAGTACCTCACGCGTGGTAACAATCGGTTAAATGTGATATCGCCGCTTATGGTTAGAAAAGTAGCCATCCATTTTATTTATTTCACCTTAAATTAATACAATACCTATATTGAAATATAAGAATAACATTCGACGTAATATATTTTTGGGACATGTCTGTTCACAAATACAGACAAGATTTAACGTTTTATTTGAATTACCTGCTACAGGGTTACTCTGTAGAATGTGATATCTATTATATTGACTACTCTTGTCCATGGCCAACATACACATCTCCCTGCACTTTTCTTTTATTGAGAGTTCTTATATCGCAGACATACGTGAGCTCTGGAAATGCAAATATTTCCCACAGAAAATCATATTCAGCCTAACTTTGTTCTTAGGAGAACACATTCTTATTGTGAAGTTGTAATTATTCAGAACATAGGTCTGTGAGACACAACACAACAACTTCACAATAAGAATGTGTTCTTCTAATAATAAAGTTGTGTCAATGTGTCCAAAATTTAATAAAAATGAATTGATAATTCTGGCGTCTGCTATCAGTTTACTCAAAAGTATTTGAGATTCTGTAAAAATAAGGTAGATGGCTCTTTCAAATAATGGAACGATTAAATGTATTAATATCAAAAATGTAACATATAGGTTCGAAAATTGTCGCTAAAAATATTGTCGCTGTAGCATAGTTGGATAATGCACCTTCCCCGGTTAGGAAAGAGATTCAGGTTCGAATCCCGGTGGCGCAACAACAATATTTTTCGATAAAATTGATTTTATATGTATAGCTTTCTAATTAATATATTTAATTCATATTTAACTTTATTCTGTTAACTTCGTCGGATATGCCTCCGGATATGGAGTCATCTTCAACAATAATTCTAGAGTTATTAATATTATATGCAAGTAGGTGAAAACCCGACGTTCTCTTGAAAATAAGCTATAGGCACATTTTAAAACGTATTCTGTGCGGTAGAAAATGGTATTTAACTAACTTCACTATTCCTGATGATAAAATTCCACGCAATTATATACCGTATTTACATTGCGCACAAGCGCGTTGATCAATTATTGATTGATGCTCAGTGGAGTCACCCTTCATTATTATCTGGTTGTACATAAGAATTTTTATACATTCTCTAATATAAACAAGATCAAAATCGTTCCTTTTTACTACAACTTATCTTTCACATATTTACTTAGTTTCATTTTTAATCTATGTAGTTTCTCCTCCTTTCGTATATATTCTGGCATTCATTAAAAATCTCATCGCACTGTACATCATCGATTTCTGAGATTAAGCCTTCTTCCTGATTGGCAGTCTCAGTCTATCCTCTTGTATGATGTTCGAGCTCATATTGATTTGCATCAATTTTTCGTATAAATTATTTGGGGCCACGGATAGTTCTATGGCTGGTCACGGGGTAGATATTATTCGATTGATATGAACTGTTGACTCGGGTTGACCAGACACTAAAATAAATACTTGACTCAAAATATCAGAAAAGATTTAAGGTAAAACTAACATCAGAGATATGTAACAGTAAATAATTATACCTTGGATTTAGTCTGGCAGTTCATTGGTGGCTCCTAGTTGTACAAATACAATATACGATAACAGCAGTGGCGTGCAGTAGGTGTAAATTTAAATATGAATGAAATATATTAATTAGAAAGATATACATATAAAATAAATTTTATCGAAAAATATTGTCGTTGCGCCACCGGGATTCGAACTTGTATCTCTTTCCAAACCGGGGGAGGTGCATTATTCAACTATGCTACAGCGACGATATTTTTAGCGACAAATTTTCGACAAAAACAAGATGCTGCCGTCATAGATCAGTCACGAGAACAGAATGTCGTGCTTGTCCAGTCGGGGTCACCTACTGGGCCCGAAGCTATGCAAATTATATTTATCGCACCAACGTAGTCCCGAATTAAAAGGAGAAGTGCATCCTTTGTATACTATGCAAGAGAAAATAATGAATTTATTTATGAAAAACTTCCCATGACCGATACCCAAAATACAATGATCTGCTAGCTATGGCTTCGGGCCTTTTATTATCTATAATCCTTTGTTCTTGGTTAATATAAACATTTTTTGTTTTAAGGGAAGATGTTGGGGCTAAAGTTTTGATGAGTTCATTGAACCCGCTGGTTAGCCTAAACACCGACCCTTATCTCAAGTGGGCTTCCAAGTAACCGAGTGAGTTCATTGGCCTGACAAAGTAAAAATAGAAATGAATACAATGATATTTATGTAGGTATGAATTTTACTATTATATATTACATCTACTTTGATAAACCATAAAGTAATAATGGTAATATAAGTAATAGTATGAAGTAAAAAGTATAAGAAGGTAGGTAGCCGAAATACAACATGCATACTGCCTCTATCAGTAGCGCCGTCAAGCTCGTCCGCGACCTGCTGTTACCGGTGTGCGTCGCGGCTAGCCCGGCTCCGTCGCATGGCCACAGATGTCGCCCTGTGTCCGCTTTAGTTCCATAATTCTTTCGCAGAATCTCTCATGCGCCCCAAAGTCATCCTATAGATTTTTTTCTTCTAGTACTGATGAGAAAATCTGTTTTGGCAGAGACTGCCTAAGGTACTTTGTTAACGTTGTTTTCTATCTTCTCCTAAATAACCATCCTAAAACAGTCACATTCCACTGAACAGCCCTGTACAATGTTTTTCACAATAAATGGCGGACCAGCCAACGCTGAATAAATACACGTAAACACTCTTTAATTATTTGTCGGAACAAAAGGAATACAAAAACAGACACGTGATTGAAGCGAGTTATTCTCGACGGTGGCGTGGAAAAAATAAAAGGTATTGATAACGATCCGGAAAATGAGTAGACGAAGAATGTATCCAAACAGAGCCGTCTCTGTTCATGTGTTTCTGCCGTTAATTGAGAAAAGTAGGAATCCATATCCTACTGATAAAAAACACGACCCATTAAATACAGATCGACTTTCAGGAATTTGTACAAACACATAAGAAGAAATAAACACGCGATAATAGCTTTTATCAATTGAAAAAGAGTTACATGCTACGGACACATGTATTATATCACTTCTGCATAAGATATATTTAATGGAAGGCTCTTTGTACTATTAAGAACATCATAAAAAAACGATATAAGTACCTACATTTTATAAATTCGTACTTTATTGCAAATTTTACATATAAAAAAATTCTTGAACTACTTCGCTGTGATCTACATAGTTATTTATTATTAAAATAAACTAATATTAATAATGAAAATATAGGAATTTTTCAAGACAAATTAATATAAGAGAACTTATATGGAAAGTATAAAAAAATATATATATATTTTAAAAATGAAAACACATTTCTGTTGTAAATTTGTAATTTCAGAACACAGTTCTGTGATGTTTTTAATACAAATTAAATTAATCAATTAGAAAGATAAACAGAAAAAAATATTTTTGAGTACTAAATTCTTCAATAATTTTTAAAAAAGACCACCGAATATAAAATTAGTCGAAAATGTAATTGGGTGATAAGCGGAATGGTAATGAATTTCTCCGGATAGGAAAAAGTTCACCTTCGAATCCCGATAGCAACCAAAATTGTTTTTCTATATTTCGATTTTATTAAATTACTTAAAACTAATTTAATTCGCATTAAATATTTTTAGACTATGATATTTTTAAACAATAAAACCACTTTGTCACGATGCTGTTTAAAAATTATTTTAGAAGACAAATCATGATAGCAAATTAGGGGTTGCTTCACACCCTACTCGGGGACGCAAACGTTAATAAAGATAAATTCACATAAATATGTGCCTTAACAATGAACATTACACCCGCGTAATCCTGCGGGGTACAATATGATTAATATACGATTAGATAATTGACCATGTTTAACAAATGTGTTCGTTCTGGTGTAGAGCTACAGTACTCCAGCGGGAAAATATCTCAAAATAAGAATGATAAAATAACAGCATCCGAAAGCACTCAATAACCGTAAAAAAAAATATAATGGATGCGGCGATAGATATCTGATATTTGAACTGTGAGCACGAGAGCGGTCTAACCCACAAAACGTAATATTTCAATTTTACTACTAAAATAACTCGGAAATGTGCCAAACAAATAAAGTGCAATGTATACTGCTCCACCTTTATACACTATTTTTACAGTTTTAATTTTTGCATTTAAATTTTTCTCAAACATATGCATTGCCCAACGGGTTCATATTACTTCTTGAAGTTGGCAAACATTATTTGCTAACTTCGTATAAGTTCAATTTGCTATGTCAGCAACGTTGTAATTATACTTTTTTTGTATAAATATTTTTTTCTTTAAAACTGTACTTTGGGTTGTTTAATAAGTCTTCATGGTTTTGTTCAATTACTTATTATAAAATCAAATTTTTAAACAAAATCCCATCTTTCAATCAATTTGTCGATGCCGTTACTATAAAAATCGGCTGGTTTGGTAACGAAACGTTAGATATCGAGCCAATTTCTGAGGTCATCGTCGTTGTTAAACGCATTTGATTAGAGATCGACCGAAAAGGTGATAATGCCGCGTGGAAGCGGCATAATTATCATTTAAACCCTGATTGAACGCGAAAAGGAATAGGTGTCGAAAAAGTTTGTTTTTCACAACTCCATTATTTATACTCAAAAATTAAGAAAAACGATATACGATACAGGAAAACGGCGACAGTGAAGTTTTAGAGCTGAAAAAATTCTATCGAATAGTATGCCATTCTTTTGTCATGATAAAATAAATAGCTTGAAAAAATCATTTAAAAAAAAAACTTCAAAGACTTACTAGACGACCTAATACATACAAATGTATCGAATTCCATAATAGTTTAGAAGATAACAAGAAAACAAAGCTACGTTTCAGTAACACTGTAACATTGTTTACAACAACAACTGTTGATTTGAATACAAATAAAATGTTCGAGTTACACAGAGTGTAACAGACCTAGTCCAGAATATTTTATGGGTGGATACCTGACTAAATTACGAGTCGAAAATGTTCAAGGAATGTGTGCGAATTCTGCACCGTTATAGAAAATATTATTGTTTGAATTTTTGTACAAAATCATATTATGCTTTAAGTCTACGTATTAGCGAAATGTATCTATTGTTTATTTATATATTTTTTTCATGCCCAAAATCATCTAACAAGAAATACTCTGGCCGCTCGAAATTCGATGATTTTAATTTTTTTCTATTCAATATATAATTTGGAATCAATAAAATATTTTTTATAACGCTTGCAACCTTGACATAGTTTAGATTACGTTACACACTGTATAATATAATTAAAAATAAATCACATTTTTTGTAAAAAAAATTCACCTCGTGGGCGATGAAATCCCAATCTGCCAAAGAAATCTAAAAATGAATATTCATTAAATTGATATTTATTATACATTGTTGTTGCAAGGACGCGATTTGTTATATTGTTATATAACAATCATATAAAGAAAACTCATCGTGATTTTAATCGCTTTATCTTAAGAAGGTCGGGGTTCATAGTTTCGACAAGGCTGTTCCATCTTACCCTATCTCACGCTGCTGTACTTGATAGTACAAGCAATAAGCACTTGATGACTTGATGTCTTCGTAAAAACCCGCCGGCCGCCTACCCTCAGGAATTGTCATGAAGAAACGTGTGACCGACGCAATGGTGGTCATGGAATCGAAAAGGATGTGTGGATGGGAAATAGGGAATCGAAAATGAGGGAATGATGAGGGAATCCTTCGATAGCGGACCAGGATGGTTTACGGGATAAGGAGAACACCTCGACTCACCTGATGACGCCGTCACCGGCATATCCTAAAGTTCACCCCAAAAACAAAAACTGGCACGGCAAAACTCTGCTGAACTTCATCGTCCACAAGACTTAAAATTCACAGCGGTGTGACGAATTCAAAAACAAACCAGTCTTGCCAAAGGAACAGTGTGTACAGGGAAATGGACTAAGCGACAGGACAGAAAAAAATTGGGACATAATACTTACTATATTTTAACAATAGTATTTTTTTACGCGCATGGAATATTTTTGAATTATGTGTTCACCAATAAAAAATAATTACGAGCATGGAACGTCACGTTTAGGTAATCGTTATTCTGGTATTCGAAAGACGTATCCAAGTCACCTTATCTGCAATATTTATATAAGTAGAAACAGTGGCTCCTTACCGAGGACCTTCCTTTTCGCAATATTTTTCACTCGGCCCACTAATATTACTCCTACTACTCTTGAAAACTCGAGAAAACTTGTCTACGATTTATCTTCTACTATGAATTTATCATATGGGGTATGTCCACTACCTGATCACAGGCTCACCTTATTTATCAAAGAATGGGGTAGGGTTATATCTACCCACCCTCACGTTGTCGAAAACAATATAGCGACCGTCATTGATATTGTTATGATTTTGTAGAGGATCGTAGATATCTCACGATCAAACCACAAATTATTTTTAATGTTTAATATCACATACACAACTTGTATATAATAGGGTACTTTCAGTAACGATGGTTATTGTTTTGATGACGTTTCCGTTTCCGCGGCAAATAGACATATTGCAGAATATTTAAATAATTCTTATACATAAGATAATATTACATTGCCGGTATAATAAATCACTTCATTAATGTGACATACTGAGCAATTTGTAATGATAATTTGTATTACTGATGCATTGTTGATACTTTTATGTTCAATTGCTAAATGCAATCGCCAATTGTTCATGGATCTTACTGTCGCTTTCCGGAGCGATGAATAAATATTAAGAGAATTTTACAAAATAATATTGGTATTTATGGTTATATTTGCAACATTAATCCATTATTAATCATAAATCTTTGCTTCAAGCCTTAAATAATCTAACAAAAAATAGTCTGGCCTTTAATTGTTTGTATTCAATATATAATTTAGAATCAATAAAATATTTAAATTAATCGAAATATTCGCATAATTCCTTTTTTTTTAAATGCTTACATCTCTGACATAATTTATATTAAGCACATTCCTTGGACATACTCCACCCATAAAATATTGTAAACTAGGTCTGTTGAAACATTGAAAAATATCCAGATAAGATAATAATATATCTACATCATTAATAATATACGACTCTCGGTTTTATAAAAATTGATGTCAAACAACCCCGGTATACTTGTAATCTCTACAAATAATATACTTAAGTGAGTAACGCGCATAAATGAATATTATTGCCACACGGAATAGTACACGCGATCCTAAAAATAATCTAGAACTAATAAAAATATTTTTAGCAGAAGACTTTACAGCGAAAAATACGTATCAGTCTTCGTCTAAAGTGTTAGTTTTTTAAATTCATTCTGGCAACACGGGAGTCAAAAGATGTCAGTCACGTAGATTAATTGATGCTGAACTTGTGCAAAAATTTTAATCACTTTATAAACGGCCGGTATTTGTCAAGAAAATCTACATTTTGAACATATTTTTGTAGCAGTTAATGGTAAAAACACACTGACTGCTCCATAGTACATGTTCACATTTTAACATATCAGTAGTCATCTGTATTTAATTTTTATAATTAAAATATCACGGACATTAAGTTCTTAACTGTTGTAACAAGATTTTATTAACAATAACACAATAAATATTTTTCCAATGCAATTAAGACACAGGCTGAGTTTAATAATAATAAATAATAACGTTGAATTATTTTTATACCTAGCGCCATTTTCGTCAAAAAATTCACCGCAAGAGCGTTTTACATATAAACTGTTTAGTCTTACACTGTTTCGGATAGAAAGAGGTCCAGGTTCGAATTCCAATAGTAACTAAATATTTTTTCGATAAATAGTTTTGTTCTGTACATCTCTCTAGCTGAATAATGTAATTTGTATTAATTATATCAAAAATAGACTGCACCATTCCAATGCTAATGACTAAATTGCAAATTAGGTTGGAGCACTTCAATCGACTTTTGAAAACGCAACAATTTCACACCGGAAATGCACGAATGCAAATGCAAAAAACTTTACAGCGAATTCAGCGCAGAAAGGCGAGATTTCAGCCTAAATTACAAAACTAGAACTTGCCTTCCGGTACAACGCTAATTGAGCCATCAATTATTCAGTACGCTTTAAACAGGTCTGGTTTCATACGGCTGGTTCAACACGAAACAGGGTGAAGTATATTTGTGAAACACAGTTAAATTTATTAATACACAAGTGAATTTTACAGAGCGAGAAAATGTTTTTAAATGTCTCGTAAAGATTTTTAAATTTCAAAATATAATTGTTTACCTATTTGAAAAGCCATTATTCAAACTAGCTTGACGTTAAATTCTACAAACCAACAAAGATGTCAAATTGCAATGAAAAATTATTACAAAACAGACAAAATGTTGTCTAACATACAGAGATATTATTTAAATACTGTTATATTATGTTCGGAATATATTATAGCTACAACGAACTTGTCTTCAAAATTATTTCTGGATAGTAGAGTACTTTGTATATTTAGTAGTTATATTTAAAAACACTGGTAGTTGCGAAACCAAACTCCATAGGAGACCATAATTATAACAGAATCGCTCAATAACTACTACAAACAAACTTCACGTACAAACTTGTGAATTCTCTGAAAGCTCAAGATCAAAAACAGTATAACATGTCCAGAAGGCGGATATCTAGGTACATACAGTGCAACGAGGTGAAGATAGCCTATAGAATAGGTAATAGTATATAGGTTATACTCGGCGGCGCAAACAATGGCAGAGACAGAACGATTCCCAACAAGATGGACGATAAAATAAATGATAGGATCAACACACTGCTTAGCCTTGCATATTGCAAAAAAACGAGAATAATGGAGGATTATCAAGGCAACCACAGAAGTAAGATGTCATCCAGGAACGAAAAATATATTTTAGAATGAAAGACATATATATTACGTATAGGTTTTTGTTTCACTCTATATTAGTATTAATATAATATTAGTAATATTATGCCCACCGCTACCCGAGATTCAATGCGAATTTAGTCAAAATTAAAAATATATACATGATATATTTTCTTTAACAGAATATTCGTAGCAATTTTCTAGAAGTTCTCAAGCATTCTTGAATTTCCCAAAGTATTTGAGAATGTTTCAAAGTGTTACAGCCTGATCTCAGAAATTATTGAATAATCCACAAGGTTCCGAAAATAGTCAAAATCTCGAATCAAAATTCAATTTAATACACATTGAATCAAAGTTGTCGAGGAGGAGATTGGAAGGGGTGCATTTGTTATTATGTATGCAAAATTAGTCCAAGCGAGGGGTTGGTTGTCCGGGAGAGTGGGGCGAGGTGACTATATGTTCCTCTGCAACTGAGCCATATTTAATTTATTTATTTATGTTCGTGAGAGGCGGGATGGTCCCAAAGAGTAACTATGCCAAATTTTGTTTAGACAGATTATGCAAGAGATTTAATACAGAACAGGCATACAGATATATTCAATTACAGATTCCAACCCGAATATTCGAATATACTCTGATTTTTTCTACTGTTCGATTCTCGAATATTTGGGCAGCTATTCGAATAGTATTCCTGCTCATTTCTAAGGGTGGAATTTTAAACAACTCCACAGGATTTTGATTCGGACGTGGAAGAGATACCTGTTGCTTGTTCGAAGAGTTCATCGACGTCCGAATTGCAGACTGAATTAAGAAGCACAATTTTATCGCTCGTACAAACAATAAATATTTGCTCAAATAAAATAAAAATATATTTTAGATAGTTTGGTCATATGGAACGTATGAATGAGGAGAGAATGGTAAGTATGACGCAAGTGTTGATGGCATCAGAAATAGAGAACGTCCGCGGAAGACTTGGCACGACCAGGTAAACTAGATAATGGAGGATGGTTCTGTTAGAAGCGTCAACAATCGGCGAGCTTGTATGAATATGGATGAAGCGAGAATTATGTGTCAGGACAGAGGAGTGTGGCGCTCTATCCTCTCTGGCTACCCCCGCGGAGAAACGGCGTGATGGTAAGTAAGTAAGGAATTTTAAAAAAAGTACAGAAACGTTAGACCTACTATTTAAAATACTTTTAACAGTTACGCCAACGTCAACTGCTACTGAGCTGGTATTTTCAACTGCAGCGAAGATAAAAACAAAATTAAGAATAAATTTAAAATACGGAACGTTAAATACGTTGATATTTTTAAAATGTGTATTTTTAAAACTACAATAAATAAATAGTTTATGGTTAATTAGCTTAATTTCTTATAAATTTTGATGTACTTACGTATAATACGATTTATTTGAAATATTCAAAATTAATTTCATACTCTTGTCATACTTTAGAAACTATTCGAATATTTTAAAATATGAATTACATATATTAATTAGAAAGATATACATATAAAATAAATTTTAACGAAAAATATTGTTGTAGCATAGTTGGAAAATGCACCTTCCCCGGTTAGGAAAGAGATCCAGGTTCGAAACCCGGTGGCGCAACAACAATATTTTTCGATAAAATTGATTTTTATATGTATATCTTTCTAATTAAAATATTTAATTCATATTTAAAATATCACAGACCTATGTTCTGAATAATTACAACTTCACAATAAGAATGTGTTCTCCTAAAGAATATTTTTAGTTGTACTATTCGATATGCGAATAGTTGGAATCTCTACATTCAATAGTATTAGATAATAAGGTAAAAAGGCTTTAGGAATCATATAAAATAACGATTTATGAGAGTTAGAATAATTTTTTTCAAAATGTTAACATTAAATTATTGTAGTTTAGAAATCTAAAACAATTTAGTATCAAATTGGTCTAGCTTAAATCTTGCATAATTTGAATTAAATTTTAGTTGTTCAATTGTGATAAATCGTTTACTTTGTCAAATACTATTATTCTACCATTTTCAAAAGTAATAAACCAACTCCTCTGTAAAATGTCAGTGTAATAGTTTTCGCGATAGTTCGCTAAATAATCGGATAAATTCACTATGAATTCACAAATGAATTGACTGTGGAACTAATAAATTACCATATCACAAGATATGTATAGATACTCAAACAAATACTATTAGATCATCCAGTGACCATCAGTCCATACCATTCAATTAACTATTGCACACTAAAGTATGAAAAAATATTTATTTTAAATCCGGCATAACGCCTTCATAAAAAAAATCTTCGTATAAAACAAATTCCCTAGTCATCAAGACGATATTATTTATGATACGTGGCCGTCAAGTGGTGAACGTATAAATCAGTCAAAAGTTATATATTTATTTTATTTTACAAATATCTACATCCACACGAAGATAAAATATGAGAAAATTGTTTTAAAAAATGTCTTGACATGTTCAAACATAAAATGATAATTATTAAAAATAATACTTAATACTAAACAATAAAACATGAAAAACTTTAAAAAAAAACAATGTTACATGGAAGGTTAGTTGATAATAATAATAATAATAATGGATAATTTGTATAGCGCCATTTTCGTAAAAACTTTCACCTGAAGGGCGCTTTACACATAAACGGTTTATAATCCTACATTATCTTTGTTTTTTAAATTAAAAATTGTTGTGGAAATGATTTTCTGAAAAAGTGCATTTTTAGTTTCTTCTTAAATAAAGTTTCGGATGCACTGTTTCTTATTACGGAGGGCAAAGAGTTCCACGCTTTTAGGCCTGCCACCGCAAATGCCCGTTCACATAATTTAGACTTCTGGCAACGGTTGGTTGGTTCCACAACCCTTCTTGCAGCTGAAATAGAGGCTAACCTGAGAGTTTGACGTCTACCATTCAAATTGTCTGGGATACAAAGTTATTGAAGATACAGAGGCGCCATGTTGTGTGTCGCCTTGTACATCAACCAGCACAATTTAAATTCAACGACATTAAAGCATTTTTTTAAAGTATGTTATGATAAAAATTCTTTATGAATTAAAGATTATTTGAGTAACAATGAACAAAAAACGATATTTTAGGTTTTTATGCGTTAATTAGTGTTGAGAAATATTTTTTACGTTATCTAACTGAAATTCATTATATTATCATCATATATAGTATTTAAATAGATCAGCATTCCTAATGCTTTATATAATTAAATATATTTTTGAATCACGGAGAGTAATACATTTGACACCGATGTGTGGATGGTTCTGTTTTCGTTCTCGGAGTTATGGATTATTTGATTGGCTGAGGATTACTACTCCTCTTCCTGACCTGATTCGTGCAAGATGGCAGTCCATTAGGATACTAGTATCTTATGTATAAGTGATCATGTGCCTTTAGGTAGCTAGCTTAGTTGAAATCTTAATGTTGTGTATTTGATAGATTCTCAATGCATGGAGAGTTTTTTTTGTTACCATACGCGACATCCAAACCATATTTATTCCACGTATACATATAGTAGAATAATATGGCATTTTTATTTCTACTATATGATATACTTCTGCATTTGATGATGTACGACTCATTTACGCTTATAGTTAATATTACATTTACTCTATTAAGATTTAAATGGATTTAAATTAAAATACACTGCAGTGAAAAATGTTGTCAAAACTAAATTCGATTTTTAAACAAAACATTTTCTACTTTTAAAATCAGCAATGTTATCTTTGTGGTTAAGATTCATATTTTTATTTTTTATCTTTGTTTTATTAACCACTAAAATGAGTTTAAATACATCTACCGGTTTCGAAAAATACCATTTTCTTCTTCAGGATGTCATAACTAACTAAAACATATATTGTTTCTTTGACAGAATCTATTTTAAAAAAATCTATTTTTAAAAATTTTTTTTTTTTTTTAGTACCTAACTCAAATCATTACTTAATAAAAATTTACTCGAATAATTTTTAGGAAAAAATTTTAGAATGGGACTCGTAGTTAAATTTAGTTGGTTGTTTATAATTTTTTGATTAGTTTTACACGCTTTATTTATCTCCAATGATTCAAAATTATTTAATTTGTGACCAACACCGTTTATATGCAAAATTGACAATCCCAAAACATTTTCTGTATAACGAATAGTCTTACGGAATATAATATTACAAATCTTGAATCTTGACAGAACCCATGCGGTCATTTATCAATCTCTCTCTTTCTCAAATATATATTTATGGATGATATTCGACAACAATGTGTTAAACTACACTCAACTCAAAATTAGATATTTGATATTAAAGATTTCATATCTTTATTTAAGAAAATATAAGTACGCGCTTCAATGTGTAGTATTGCACAAATAAGAGAATTATTTAATTAATGAAACAAATCGATATACTGGAGAACACGTATATCTTAATTTGAAATAATGAAATGAAACACGTATATCTTAATTTGAAATAACATATTGAGCTTTGAAAGTTAAGATTTTTGGTTAATTTATTAAAGAATATGGTATTTTGTTGATCTGTTGATCAGGCAATGAAACGTCTTGTCAACGTTTCGATACGGTGCCATGTGCACATATACTTTATTATTTTTATAAATGTTGACATTTTTATTACGTTTCAATCTATATTAAAAAGCACCGCTCATGTCTAGTATTCTCGCCACAAGGTAATGGAATATGCATTCGCAAAAGACAAAAATATTTATTTAAATGATACGGGATTTATCTTAACACCATTAAATTATTAACTTTGTACCTACACACACAACAGAGTATTATCTTCATCACGACTATAGTTTCAAGAGGTGCAGTTTCTTTCAGGGTTTATTTTATTTATATTTAAATCACGCATATTTAAAGATTATAATTTTAATTAATTTCTATACAAATGTATCGCTTTCTGTGATAAGTTAATGTAACAGAGCGACTTTAATATTTAATTACGATCAGAAGTAGATTTATTGAAACAACCAAAAAAACAAAGTATGGGTAACGGAGATTCGTCTTTCTCTCCCCCCGCTGTTTCTGAAGGATTGCGATCATTAGGGGATGCTGGGGGAGGTTACTACCCCGCAGTAATAGTAAAAGGGTGGTATCGTCTAATCAGACCGCGGGCGGGTAATACTTAACATAGTAAATGGTGCACTTTTATAAGAGGGATGCACGTAGATTATTGCTTTTTACGACTAGTATAATTCGTGATAACATAACCCATTTTAAATAAAACTGCGTAGATGGAATACACTTCACTTAATATTCTTTGAAATATAGAAACAAAATAAAATGAAAAATATATTACTGGGCGAGTGTGTTACAATCAAACAATAAGAGCTGTGAATACATTTTCTAGAATAAACAAATATAATAATAATAATAATGCGTCTATTCCAACGTGATCCGTGTTTTTTTAATAAATACCCGATTCGCCATAAAGATGATACATTCAAGTTACAACATATTATATAATACATTCAAGTTACAAAATATTATTTATGTTATGAAAAGAAAACAAAAGAAATTAATGTAATAATAATAATAAATAAATAAAAAGTTTACACATATATATATATATATAAATATAAACAAAATATAAATACCTCAGTCACGGCCATTATTATATCTGTGATTGCATTGCGTGATTCTGACGGATGCAAAGTAGGATATGCTAGAGGGTTTGGATCCGATCTGCTCAAGAGTGGCAGGAATCTGGAATTGTTTCGGGCCTTTGTTCGAGAATGGATCTCCAAATGGGAGATCCTTCGGAGAACTGCTGCTGCTGAGTAGCTTCATCATTATTATTCTTCTCTTTTCTCTTATTCTGGTTATCGGTGCTTACTTTGATAATCCTGCTTTTGTTTCTCTTTCCATTTCTGAAAAGTCTTCTAGCTCCTCGCAACATACCCTTCTTCGTCACATCGATCTCACAACTGTCACCGGTTTGGGCTGTTTGAGGATTTTTTATGGATCGATGCATACCCTATCAGCTATTAATCATAAATGGTCTAAGATTTCGGCAGAAAATTTACTTTTCAAACACTTGGATGGCTCCAGATTTTGCATTTCTATTCATATAGCTATCGACTTTATATATTACATTTTTTATGTGTAATATGGGTATTAGACGTTTTTAATGAGTCTCAATTAGTATTTGAAGTGCGGTGCCGCACTCAATTAAGAACGCATGCTCCGATAGATACTATGTACAGTCAACATATTTTTCTTGCTAACATACTGTAGGTTGTTGAGTACGTCCCTAATGAATGGGGCAGGAAGACTACAGCCACCAATTAAGGTGATGAAACTGTCACTCATTAAGGGTAATTGTTGCGGATGAAATGTGTTTCCGTAATACAAACAAGAGTTGGAGAATATCTGATAAAGAAAACGGGGGGAGAGAGAATGAAGGAAAATCTGAGAAGACGATTGAAAGAAGAGAAAGTGGGTCAATGTGGGGAAGTGCCTCATTAGTTTGCCTCGTATTAGATTATACACCCCCTGAATTAACGGGAAGAATATTATTCAAGCTGCGAATTACATTATTTTACTGATTAATCCCTGCAAACCATTATTAATCAAAGTCATGAGCAAAGTTCCGTGTAAAGATATGTTTTTATAAGCAGTGGGCTTTTGTGACGGAGCGCAGAACCAGCAGATTATTGTTATTGTTTATTGATCAGCTTGGTGTTTTATTTATTAATTCGGCCCATTAGGCCCAATTATACCTTTTACAT
This sequence comes from Eubasilissa splendida, assembly GCA_031772225.1. Lineage (NCBI taxonomy): Eukaryota > Metazoa > Arthropoda > Insecta > Trichoptera > Phryganeidae > Eubasilissa > Eubasilissa splendida. The sequence continues at coordinate 24,075,891 of CM062858.1, read as the reverse complement.
AAGAGGTATATTATATTAATATTTTGAACCTACAATTAAATTAGTTGACAAATAAAGAGTTAAACAAATATACGTTAAAATCAAACAAATTAGTAGAAACAATAATAAATGGCAACAAATTTAATGGAGAAATTAAAATTACTAGCAGATAAGCAATCTGCTCCGCCGAAAAATTATTCCCGCGCAGATTTTGACAAATGTAAGGTCGCAATCATAATCAACAATTTAATTCTTTACTGTAATGTAATGTATAATAAAAGAGAACACATTTAACATTTCGCGTTGCATTTGACAGCGCGACCATATTCTTGAAAAAACTGAGATCATGTTTTCATAAATGATTTGACAGTGCGACCATAGAAAAAATTGATACGACGCGAGATGACCATAGATAAGAGAGATGACAGCTCAAAATTCGTATGATTTTGATTTATATTTACGTAATGTTATGAAATATATAAAAGAGAAAATATTTAACTAGCCTTAACCTTACATAAAAAAAAACACGTTCGTTTTTACCCTGCAGGCAGACCTGACTGTTTAATCAAGCATTATATATACATCCATATACATAATAACACTACATTCTGGATATCCTAGACGTTCAGAAAGTCACAGAAATAGACGGGGAGACGTAATATTATTATGGGTATAATTTTGGCAAATAGACATAATATTAAGAACCGTCAAATTCTAAAATTTACTCCACCGACAACTTACCGCCTCGCTGTCACCAGGCAGCGTGCAGTTAAATATATAAACCAACTCAGAATTTTAATATGTATACAATCAAGGAATTTTCTTTACGAGAGGTATTTTTATTCATTGTGTTGATAATGTATCTTTGACAAAATTATAAAAATTCAGGAATTCGATTGATTTAGTATCTGTACCTTTCAGATCCGAACTAATTCCCTTGGATATGAATAAAAAAAATCTTGATTATGTGTCCTGGTATTTCAAGAAAATATTATGTATAAAAAAAATCCCGGATAACGCCGGATACCGAATGCTAGTTATGATATTTATATATTATTTATAGTTAGTATTTGAAGTATCAATAAAAGTGACTAAATCATGAATTAACTGATAAACTTTTTATAATAATGAATTCTAAGTGATATTCCCAATAGCCTTTGACTATTAGAAAAGACGTTCTATTGACATTGAATCGACAAAAAATACTATAGAAATGATTTTATCAAAGTTTTTTTATATCACCTGACTATTTATACATTTCGCTAGATATAAATCATAAGTAATAATAAATTATATACACATATCTTATAAACAAACAGTAAGCACATAATAGACAATGGTGGCCGCGGAGCAAAACATTGTAACATTTTTTTGTCTGAAACCATGACGCCGACGGACCAAAAAAAATATAGTGTTAAAAAAAAACAGAATCAAAATACGTTAAGTACTCACTTACAAAATTATTATTAAGAGATTAATTATATTAGAGTTAAATTAAAGGCTAACCAATATATTACAGAACTGAGACAATTAAGTGGTGGAGCATGTCAAAAATGGGCTTTTGTAATATGTTGAAAAAAATATAATTAAAATATCCAGAATACCATTCTTTTGAATTTTTTCAAAATATGCAATACTTTCGGAGATGTTGGCGTTCAAAGTTGGGCTTGTTGAAAAACGTTCGGATTATCAATATCCACCGTGTGACGTCACATCTCTCGTACGTACCGGCCAATACTAACAATATTATGACGATGTAACGTCACACGATATAATGGTATAAACTGATCATTTTTAAAACACGTAACTTTGAACATCTGTAAACTCTGCCATATTTCAAGATATCGAAAAAATTATTTCCGTTTTATAAATGATGTTTTTCAAAGAACTTCTCCACTACCTCATTGCCGACATAGATATATTTAATTATATCGTCAAAGACTAATAAATCTCGATTGAGTTCATTTTTCAAAACAAAGTTCAATTTCAAAAACAAACAAACAATTTTTCAAATTTTAATGCAACTATATGCCTTGGTAAGTACCACGTCCGACGTATGAAGTATCATTTGTCTCGGGGAAGACTTTATGACCATTAATTTGCAAGAATCATACACCATACCGTTGCACATTATTTATATATCAATGAGAAAACTTAAAATCCGTGCGATTTAGCACCATCGTGGCATTTAAAAGACTAATAAATGTAGATAGCGTGGAACAATTACAGAGTATTACAATCGAATTAAACTACAATACAAATTAACAATTTTCAAGATTTGGGTTGAATCCATCTTACCTAAGAAACTAAGAAGATATGCACACAAGATACAGCGCCACACATACAATCTCGCCTCATCTACATTTATACATCTTATCATATAAATTCATCGATTATAATTCTTCTAATAGGACCATCCTCCAGTATCTGGTTTACCTGGTTGTGTCGAGTCTTCCTCGGACAACATCAACACTCGATTCATATATATTTCTTAACATTCCCTCCTCATTTGACTAAACCACCTAAGTGATCCATTCTCATCTTCTTCATTCTTCATCTAACTTCCTATAATAAGATCAGCTTTACATTCTTTCCTTATTTCTTCATTCTTAACTCTGACATAAATGGATCTGCCGCACATACGCCTAAGAGATCTCATTTCTACTGCATTCAGTCTATTTTCGTTCCTCTTCTGCCACTGCATACAATTGCGGAGGTTCAAAATAAAGAAAAACAAACTAACACAACATTGCCATTTTCATTGATGATGAACTAATCAAGTCTGGATAACAAAAAACTCACAAAAACAACTATTGGGAGACGTATGTCAATTAAACGTAATGTGGTGTCCAAAGAGATTGAAATATAAATGTTCATTGATCAAGAATTATCAAGGCATTGTTATGAAACAAAATATAAATTATTATTTTAATTGATTCGTTTATTTTCACATATTTTATTTATCACGACATATATATGTAATTTAATTGAAAAATCAATAAAATTCTAAAATATTCTAAAAGACCCAACGTCTTAGGCCGAAATACCTCCTAGTTTACACTCAATACTATCCCAGAACGGTCCATTCTTTGTGTTACGCGTAGAGAAATTTAAAATGAAATTGAAACATTGCATTAGATTGAAATGTCAATAAATAAATTATATGAACAATGATGTTGCATTTTATTTTACGAAACCGTCCTGTATGCCTGAGCCTTTTCCACGAAGAATACTATTTTAAATAACTAGTTCATAAATAAAAATACAATAATATATTGTTTTTTATCTCATTTGCAATTAAATATTTTTAACATCTTTTTAAATCAACTTAAAAGTTTAATTACTACGCTGTTAATTTTCTTAGCCATGAAGGTTTTTATTTAGTTTGGTAACTTCTAGCGCTTCCTTGTAAGTAGGTACTTCGCTTAGCCAACCGTGGACTTCGCCCACTTCATTTCGCTCTCAAATCCATTATGAGTTTGTTGAAAAAACCCTAAGTATTTTAATCATAAAATACCCCTTGTTACAGACGTAAATTTCAATTGTTCGGCCGTGAGGTCTACGATTCATTACACTCGCTACGCATTATTTCCACTTCAGTACATAAAACCACAATATTATCGTGTTATAGACGTGGATCGGACCATCTCTGTCCAATAATGTCTGTATTCAATTTTAAATTTTATTATCTTTTTAAATATACATCTCTCATTTAATGGCGTTCCTTCGCAACATGAGTTTCGCAATTTCTTTACGACGTCCCTCTAATCAGTTAACCTTTCCAGTCTCCGAGGTCCTCAGTAAGGTGGCTTGCTCCTATGGGGGTCCTGCTTTGGGGATAAGATTATAAGAGAAAGATATAAATACAAATTAAATGTACGATGTCAGGTTTCTTTCAAATGTATCTGCAAAGTAAGCGTTTGCCACAAAGCTTGAAATTTATTTATATTTGATAAGCCCACATATCACAGTTTTAAGTCTAAGGTTTGAAGGTTAAGAATAATATTGAAACATTTGACCGGGATACCAATCATATTTTAAGCAATATTCAAAGTCACCTTTCTCGTGAAAGGTGACCTTTACAGCATTATATTTTAAATATATATTATTTTAATTTGCATTTTACTAACGTATTTGTTTAATAAGGATAATAATACATTATTCATTCGAAATTTTTATTTATTAATTTATTTAAATATACATACATACATAATCATACTCATCAAAAAATATTACTGAATTTTAATTGTATCGCTTAACTAGGCAAGCCTGTTTTAGAGCAATTTTTTTTAATGTTTACAGCGTTAACTTTGTGGATGGAAATAATTATCAAATTTATATTTAAAATATTATTTGTTATGATACAAATAATTAAATTTACTGAAGATAGTCACTGTAATAATATGTATTTTATTTAGAAGTTTTTAAAAATATATAATTTTTAATATTAAGGATAATACATTCTTATTGTGAAGTTGTAATTATTCAGAACAGACTGTCTGTGATATTTTAAATACTAATTTAATGCATTAATTAGAAAGATATTCATATATAATCAATTATATCGAAAAATATATTGTTGTTGCTACCGGGATTCTAATAATGGAACGGTAGATGTATTAATTTGAAAAATGTAACATATGGGTTCGAAAATTTGTCGACAAAGGTACTGTCTGTTGTAGCATAGTTGGATCATACACCTTCCCCGGATTGGAAAGAGATCCAGGTTCGCAGTAACGCTTACTTTGCAGATACATTTGAAAGCAACCTGACATATCGTATAATTTCCTTAGAAACATAATTTATAATTAAATTGATATGTTACCATTAGGTTCTGAACATATTCTGACAATTTAAAAATGTAAGGTATATTTTATTTTACTTACTTATTTACCATCATACCGTTTTCCCGTGGGTATAGACAGAGATGATAGAGCGCCACACTCTTCCATCCTGACACACGATTCTCGCCTCGTCCACATTCTTACATTTTCTCATATAAGCTCGCCGATTTATTGAGACTTCTAAGAGAACCATCCTTCAATATCTGGTTTACCTGATCGGGTTAAGCCTTCCGCGGACGTTCTCTATTCACTATGCTAAGATCAGTATTACATTTTCTCCCAATTTATTCATTCTTCACTCCTTCATTAATTGATTCGCCATATATACGTCCAAGTGATCTCATTTCTATCTTATAATACAAAAACAGACTATAATAAAAGTCATATTAAAGAAAATAAGTTCAATACAAATTAAATGTATTAATTACAAATATATACATATAAATACAATTTTATCAAAAAATATTGTTGTTGCTACCGGGATTCGAACCCGGATCTCTTCCAATCCAGGGAACGTGCGTTATCCGATTATGCTATACCAATAGAGTGGAATGACAACAAATTTTTCGAACCAAAATGTTACACTTTTCAAATTAATACTAATAAATTAATCTATCCGTTCCATTATTTGAAAGCTATCTGCTTGGTTTTTACGAAATCTCAAATTGGATTGGAAGTGGTCCAGATTCGAATCCTGGTAGCAACAGCAATATTTTTTAATACTGATTGGAGATGCCAGAATTAACAATTCATTTTCATTAAATTTTGGACATATTGATACAACTTATATATTATCAAGGAGAACACATTCTTATTGTGAAGTTGTAATTATTCAGAACACAGGTAGTTAATATATTTTTCGATATAATTGATTATATATGTATATTTTTCTAATTAATACATTTAATTAGTATTTTAAAAAATATATTTTTTATTTTCACTTTGTACTACACACACACATACAATTTTTGAGTTGTGTCATGACTAGTTTATATATATTTTTTTAAATTATAATGTTACACCACAATCAGTTAATGATATTTATTTAGTAGATATTTATCTTAATTTGTAATATCATAAACGTAAAGATTCAAAGTTTATTTTTTATATGAAATTTAAATGATGAAACGCTCGACCGTAAATTACATTCTACTCGCAATACTTTGCATACATTGAATCCAAATTTACTCTAAATATATCATCTAAAACATCGAAGATTCATTTAGTAATTTGGTACAAACTTAGTTGACGATAACGGATCCTCTTTCATCAGTCTACTAACGACGAAATAGTTATCGCGGAACTCGCCCAGATTGTCACCTGTGAGGGTTGCATTTCAGCGCTGGCGAAGTTCGCCCCCCACCCGCCGTGTACATAAAGTATGATGGAGAATTTTAGTTGGACAAAGTTTGAAGAGACAAGTTAAAAGTTAACGGCGCTTCTCGATAGAAGTCTGAGTGCTTTTCCAATGGAATTAAATCATGCAGCGCACTTATGGAACTTCAATATTCCGTTCGGCCCGCACACAAGAATATTTAGGTCGTTTTAAGTGTAAAACTCTAGCTAGCGTCTGAATCCTTCATTTGCAGTACGCTGCAATCAAGCACGTTCATATTACAATATATCATGCATAAAATTATTCATTAAAAGTAATAAATAATACCAACAAAGTATATTCGTCTGCAAGTTCATAAATACTATTAACATACACATAATTTCTAATAACCATTAACATTTATTTGGTCAGCACTGAAGAGGCGCCATACTAATTAACAGATAAGACACGTGTTGACAATTCAAAGGTGTAATCATCGGCGTGGCGCCAAAAAAACCCGTGGGTTAGATTTGGGAAAACAATGACGTATTAGTAAAACGTCACAAGCGGCGGCCTGTCACTGAGTAGGTACTTGCAAACATGACTGAATGTATTGTAATAAATCTGAATAAAAACAGGATATTCTGCATGCAGCAGACATTCTCGATTTCGCAACCGTAGTGTGCCTATATTGAACATCTTTTGTGTTTCATTTTTTTCGACCTCATAATCATTATCATCATCATCGCCGGTTCAGAGAAGCTGAGATCGGCGAATCACCATTGTTTTCTTGTTTCATGTATGGAACAAGTACTTTTATAAATAAATTATAACTACTAGCAGATAAGCGGCCATTGTAGCCGCTACGCGGCATTTGGTGACCGCTACGCTCATTAAAATCTATATTTCAATGATAGAGCTTTCCCTAAAAAAAACCACACGTAAATAAAATATCGATGTAATTAAAATTATCCCACTTTTGTTCGCAGATACACAATAATAAACACAAACATACTATTTGGAATAGGATGAAAAACATAACAAAAAAACGTTGTTTTGACATTTCAATGTATACCTGTGCTTAATTCTATGGTATACCATAGACAGTATAGATAAGAAAAGATGACAGATGTCGTGTGTGTTTTTTCTTACGCGTAACAAAAACAATGTACGTTTCACTTCAAATTGATTATATATTTACGCACTGTTATTGAATATATAAAAGAGGAAACATTTAAGTAATCTTCCCTGCTCGCGTTACATAAATCTGGCCGTTTAAGCAAGCACTATATAGCAACAGTATCGTATCCTCAATTATGTGTGTTTATAGAGGAATAGTTTTTCAAACTTGGAAGAAGTCAGTTGTAAGTGTTCCTTAAATGATCAAAGCTACTCATTTTATGTAATTCTTTTTGTCGTTACATCCTATCTCGTACTTAGGTTTTGTTTTCTCCCTGCTTATTTATTTTCTTTTACTTCTTACATATCTTTAATCTGCATCAAAAATTTACTTTTTATCTTTACTTGTCTCCTTTTGATTTTTCTGCTGTTTTACCATTTAATTTAATTTGTTGCCTTACTTCTAACTTATGTTCTTACTTATGAAACCTTATGGCTATCTACCTCAAAACAGGTACTGTATATGTACCTAGCGAAGTAGGAAGCGGGCAACAGGCTTACATATAAATGAAATGAATTATCATATTTGTTTTAAGGATTTTTATATTGATGCAAGCTATAAAAATAATGTTGTAGAATAAAAACAAACGCCGATTTATCGGCACTGAAAATGAATGACACTACTGAAGCCACATTCACATTCACATTCAATTCCTCGTCATAGATGTAGGACGAGGAATATTTATATTCGTATATTTTTTCTTCTAATTAATTAAATTAAATTTACAAAGGTACGCTGAGTACGTACATCTACAGGAAGCACAGGAGACCCGAAAAAGATTTAGCGTGATCGGTTCAACCAGATATTTGAGGAAAGTTCAACAAACGATAATCTTACATTTTCACATTAAGTAAAATAAACGGTGAAAATAAAATCTAAAAAAAAAAATTTTCTTCAAGCTTGTTTTGAATGATTTTACGTATGACAATTTTTAATAAAACAGCAATACAGTAACACCCCGACTTACGCGAACTTAGAGTTACGCGGTTCGTTTGGCAATATTGCCGCTAGACGTTGACCGTTGACAACACTGCCGCCCACTATATTCAGTGTTTATCTTACTGTGATTGCCAGAAACTGATATCGCTCAATTGGTAGAAGAAGTTGTTAATCTTGGCAGGCAATTAGATTTGGAAGTCGATGCTAACGATGTCAACGAGCTGTTGAATTCACTTAGTCAGGAGCTAACAATCGTTGAGCTCATAGAGATGCGTAAGTAAAACAATGATGAAGACACTTCAAACCCAATTCTATCAGAAAAGCACATAACAATTGCAAGCTTGACAGAAGGTATCAGCTCAATTGAAAATGGCTTAAAAATTTTAGAAAACATAGACTCCAACGAAGAATGCGTTATAGCTACAAAGCAAGGAATAAAAAAAATATTAGCTTGCTACGAAGAAATTTTGCGTGAAAAAAGAAGGCATTGTATCGTCAGACGAATTTGTTAGATTTTATGAAGCCATCGACATCGAAATAACTTTTTTACGTAAATATTTTATATTAATATGTATAAAGAACTGCAATTATATTAAATATTTTTCTTCTAAACTAGCGTTTTTGTTAGTCCGTTGTTCTAATTAAACAAAATTGTATGGATTTATATGCAAAGTTGCACTCCGACTTACGCGAATTCGAGTTAAGCGATTTTCGTCGGTCCCACCTATCGCGTAATTTCGAGATATTACTGTACTTACAAAAATACTCAAAAGAAATTCAAAATCATATATACTTTTTAAAATATGTCCGAAACTAACACACATACTTCAAATATCAACAAAACAACCGTGCCTTTTTTTTAAATCGCAGTAATAGCGATTTTATATCAAAATTTCATAAGTATTATTTTTTTCCGATCAAATAAAACCAAAATTTTCTCAGAATTAAAATAAATTAATAAGGTTCTCTCCCAAAGGATTATAGGGAGAGGAAATGGATGGGGAGTATTACTTAAACTTTTTATTTCTTTATAGATGTATTTAGAATTGTGTTTTCTTACAATTTTAATTGAAATATGGGAACGTTTGATAAAATATAAAAACAGTTATAAAGCACACAACGACGCAAATTTTACAGTAGAAAGTAGATATAATTCTTAATAATTATAATCAACGACAATGAAGAAATATATTTCAAATTTGACACATTAATTTATTTTAATATTGTAAACATAAAACACATTTAATATTGAATGATTATACTCTGAAATTGGTGGTCTTCCCGGTACGAGTTTCAAACCCCAGATTACTTGATTACTAATCTAGTCCCTTGGCTATACTAGACCAACAAGCACGTCTTATAAAATAAACTCATTGATACGATATTAAAAATATTTTAACTCCATTATTTTATCGGAGTACGTGCACTATACCCTCAAATTTTACAGTAGAATTTAATTATTCCACTGACATAAACTAAAAGTCAGTTTCAAAACTTAGCAGTTTCCATCGGATTCCATCTTTGGACATTAAAACCATTAAAGTGTCACTCATTAAAAAGAAATGAAGAAAACGCGACAGAATCATAAATGTCGATTTTATGGTGGTAGTTCGATTTAGAATCCCGATTCAAAATACTAAAAGTTACCCTTAATAAGTAATCAAAAATGTAATAGAAACACAAAGACCTCCCGGATTAAAAAGATTATCAAAAAATAACTTTAATACAAATTAAATGAATCAACCAAAAAGATACACAGAAAAAAATATTTATTATACGAAGTTGCAGTTTTTCAGAACATAACGCATTTCCCCGGATAGGAAAAGGTCCAGGTTCGAATCCTGGTAGCAACTAAATATTTTTTCGATAAATATTTTTCTATCTTTCTAATTAATTCATTCAATTTATATTAAAAGCACCGCAGAACTATGTCCTCAAAAACTGTTATTTCACTGCAATAATGTGCTCTCTTAATATATATATATATATATATATATATTAGTATCAACGTTAATCCAAAGTTTAATAAAATTTAATTGATTAAAGTCTGCCATCTCTTATATGTATATTATTCAAAGTTATTTGAAATTCATCGCAATATAAAGTTGATTGCTTTTAAAAATGAAATAACAAATGTTTCAATTTGAAATAGCTACAGAATATAAGTTTAAAAAAATTGCCATAAACCTACTTGATTGATATTGCGAAATTGGATAACGAATTTCTCTATATAGGAGAAAAACACCACAGAACTATGTTCTGTAAAACTATTACTTCACAGCAATAATGTGTAGTTCTTAAAAATATATTATTATAGTATCAAAGTTTCGATTTGAAATACAGTGAAACTCCGATTTTAAGTTTTTGAAGGGACCAACAAAAAAAAATGTAAACAGATGGAAAATGTAAATTGGGGGGTATTAAAAAACATTAAATTATTTTTTTATAGAAAAAATCAAACAATTTTATTTGATGTATGGTTTTTTGTTATTTTAAAATAGTTCTTTCAATATTATAAATTAAATTAAAGTTTTCTTGTTGTGCATTTAGTAAATTCTAGTAAAATATGCTATGAAGCCTTCAATATGCCTCATGGTATCGTCTCTTGTGGGAACTAGATTTATGGGATGAACAGGAAGGTCCTTCTTCTGTCAAGTTTCCGTTTATACGACTGTCTACTATTTCATCAATTTTCACTACGTCCGATGTTATTACATTAGAATCAATGTCTAAGTAAGTCTGCAAGTCAGGACTGCAAAAATAACACGCAAATGGAGGGAAAACGTGAATTCCGGGTATGTAAAATCGAGGTTCCACTACAAAATATATTGGGTTGATGCATAATTATTGCGGCCTTTTTCGCGCCTTTTTTTTCGTTAAAAAAATTGGTGTTTTTTGTACTTTTTTAAAATAATTTTTCTGTATTTGTTGCAGTTAATAAAAATGCGTGTTGAAAATTCTACTCATATTTGACATATTATGCTGTACCACTTTGAGAAAGGTTAGAAGGCGGCGGAGTCATTTCGCGATCTCAACGAACTTTTCGGCGAGGGAACAATCGGCAAAAGCCAAGTTGAAAGATGGTTCAAGAGGTTCAAAACGTGTGACACGAACCTTGCAGATGAAGAAGGAAGAGACCGCCATATTCAGCGACTGAAGCTCCCACAGACTATCACGTCAATCGCTCGTTGAAAATCTGGCAAACGAACAAAATTTACGACGATTTGGATGACTTGGTAACCGAAGTCAAAGCGTGGATTGCATCCAAGAACCGTGACTTCTTTGCCCGTGGGATCGACCGTCTGCCGAGCAAATGGGAAGCAGTTCTTAAAGTAGATGGTGACTACACTCCGGAATAATCATTAAACCATCTATTTGTTAAATATTTTTATCGTTTTTGTTGAATAAAATTTGATGAAAATAAGCCGCAATAATTATGCATCAACCCAATAAGATCAAAAATTTATTGTATACCTACTTGGTTGATATTGCGAAATTAGATTTCTACAAACAACAAATTTCCCTGGATAGGAAAAGATCCAGCTTCCAATAACGGTAGCAAATAAAATACTTTTTCGATAAATAAATATTTTCTGTATATCTTTCATTTAATTTGTATTAAAAATATCACAGAACCATGTTCTGAAAAACTGCAACTTCACAACAATAAGTGTTCTCCAAAATAATTAAATGAACTCAATCAAATTACCTACCTGATTTTATAAAAATATAATAAAGCAACTTTGCCTTCCAGTTTCAGCCCCTCGATATATTTTTCGTTCAAATTCAGCAAATTACAAATAACAAATTTTTACAGTGTTAATTACTGTCAGATAGCTGGGATAACCTTACCAACTTTAAACCGTAAAGTTGAACGACTTTCATTTGTTCGTTTATTTGCCGACTTTAGATTGAAATGAGACGACATTTAAACTTAATACTATTGTTATTACTTATTACTATAATGCCACATTCAAATATCGGCAAAGCCTAATATGAAATAATGGAAAAAAAAACTGTCGATTGAATTTTTTTGCAGAACCGACACAAATTAACGGATAGACCATATTTTATTTCACTTTGAAAGAATATGTAGTACAACCAATAATGGATAAGATAAATAACCATATTGAAGATTACTTCAACAAGTGCATAACTTTAAAGATTTTTGTAATACATACTGTTACGATTTCGTAAAACATAAAGTCTTTTGAATCAGCCGCAATCGTTGTTATTGATACAATTCCGCATCCGAATTTCCATCTATACCTTTCCTAATGCTCGTCTTGTCAGTGTGAATTGTGACCTTGAACGTCAGCAGATGTCAACTTGACCTATATTTGTTCGATCTCGACATCGCGGTGTATTGTGTCGCGGTGGCATCATCTATTGTTTATTGTTTTGTGTGCCGTGGTTGAACTTGTGACATCGCCGTATTCAATTGGGATCGGAGATCGGCTCATCCGCGTGCCATTTGTGTGATCTTGACAGCGACTGCGGGATAACGAAGGTGTTATATACAAGGAAAGACGAGCAGTCCCTCCGAATCCCGGTTCCCGAGATCACTGGTCCTTCGACTGGAACCCCTATCCCCTCACCGACCTCATAATGTACCAAGGTTACCCTACTTCCCTTCCCTACCCTGCGGTGATTCCGATTTACGACCGGAATTGTCGTATTCCATTCCATGGGACGCGACCCGGAGATTTGCGCAATTCGTTCATTTATATCCGATCGATCCGGGTTTATGTTTCGAATTCACTTACATTATTTTTATATTGTTTAAAATCCATACATAGGACGAATTCTGCAAAAAATCTAATAATAATAATTAGCTACAATACACCACCATTACAATGGTACAGTTTTCAAATTTTTGACAATATAAATAGCATGTTTGTTTTGTTGAAAAAAATACTTTCAGAACAAAAGGTCACATCTTCGCTGAATTTGTATATATCAAAGAAAATTGACACTTCACTCTAATGTAATCTGCTTCCTTACAAATTTCCCTGCGCCACTCACGGAACATTGGAATATTTCATATTGGATACGTCAGCAGCTGAATCGTAGCGCGGTATTCGTGTTCCGTATACCATACCATATTCTTATATAAAAATACGCACATTATGTATTAAATAATATAATTTAAATATCAATATTTTCATATATAATCATGATAGACATATTATATTGTACATTATTAAGGAGAACACATGCTGATTGTGTGGTTGTAATTATTCTGAACATAGGTCTGTGATATTTTAAATACTAATTAAATGTATTAATTAGAAAGATATACATATAAAATCAATTTCATCGAAAAATATTGTTGTTGCTACTGGGATTCGAACCTGGATCTCTTCCGATCCGGAAAACTTGCATTATCCGATTATGCTATACCAACACAGCGGTTTACAATAAATTTTCGAACTCATACTACCAAATCAATACATCTATCGTATTAAGGAGATCACATTCTTATTGTGAAGTTGTAATTATTTAGAAGAAATAATAGAACGATAGATGTATTAATTTGAAAAGTATAATATATATTTTTCGATAAAATTGATTTTATATGTATATGTTTCTAATTAATACATTTAATTTGTATTTTATATTGTATAACTTTAATACAAATTTTAATCCAACTCCGTGATTTTTTTACTATTTTGTAAATATTATCTTCTTCTTCTGGCGTCATCAAGTATTAAATCTCATTCATTTTATTCAAAGTGAACAATTCTCATCAAAATTTTATACTGTTGAATTAAATTCATCAGTCTCATTGACTGCAAAGTGGTCAAAATGTAAGGCAGAGCAAGACTTGGCGAATAGTAAGCGGTGAATTTTTATGAAAATATTAATAAAATGCAATTAAAAAATAGTGTTTATACTAGATTAAATAATTCTAAGATATTGCCAAGTAAACAAGATCATGACCACATCATCAAGCTAGAACCTCTCTCCAGCCGCCCCTAACTATAATTTGTTTATTGTATACTCGAGCTAGGGTCTATTGTATAATATAAAGCTATTACGATAACAAACTCAAAGCCAGAAGCTACCATAATAAAATTTTAACATAAACCAAAAGTTTTGTATTATTAATTCACTTAATGTTTGGATTATTTACCCAACAGGATCGATTTAAGTTTGTGTTTGGTCTAAAATTTTTGAATACGTAAAATGTAAGTCCAAAACACTGAAATATAACGAAATTGTCCAAATATAAGAAAATCATTTTCGAGTCTTAAAAATAAATTGTATTCTCGGTATTATTTTATATAATGGACACATACCGAATAAATCATAAGATTGAAGCATTTGAGATGTGGATGTACAGAAGAATGCTCAAAATAAGATAGGTGGATACTTACAAATGAAGATGTTATGGTTCAAATGAATTAAAAATAAGCCATATTTGAACATGTCCAAGAACACACATTAATGGATTTTTACCTCCAAAGGCATTGTTATTAAGCAAATTATAGATATCTCATAGAGACAAAGCTATTTATATTATATTAAATGGGAAAATATGGAAGTATGGCTAATTACAGAACTTACGACCTGTTTTCGGCTGGCTAAAGTGATCATTTCACACAATGTAACGGTCACCATTCCACCCAATCACCCTGCATATCTTATCAAATTTTTAGAAAGGTGGACGTTACATTGTGTAAATTGATCACTAGAGCCAACCGAAGACAGGTCGTAAGCCCTGTAATTACCTATACTTCCATATTTTCCCATATAATATAATAATAATAATAAATAGCTTCGTCTCTATGAGATATCTGTAATTTGTTTAACTATTGAATAAGCTATAATAAGTTTATTTGGCATTCAAGCACATTTGAAGAAATGAGAGTAACCGCCGGGCTCAACAAATTACAACTAAAGTACACCGAGCATGTTAGCCGGGTTACCTACATGCTATTACGAAAAATAACAAGTTTCTCAGAGACTTTCAAAATAAAAAAAATACAAATTCGTCGGTGACTACGCATATCTAAACATGAAATGGCTATAAGTAATTATGAATCAACCAAAAAATAACTAAACTGAAATAATCACACATGGATACTTTCCAATTCTAGTTTCAACATCGTCAAAGTCTATTAACCCTTCCCAAACCATGCAGTAACACAGGTCTACTATTCCAATTAAACCTGTGATATTTCGGTAAATATACGCAGTATAAAATTATTTTTTTAGATTATCGTAAGGAAAATATTTGCTCTTAAGAATGACTAGTGAAAAACCAATTATGAAAAGGGAATAGTACGAAAATAATTATTTTCAATTTAATCCGTTGTAAAATTAATACGTTGATAAAAATACAATTTGTGATAGATATTACAGACCACAGATTATTTTCACAGTGAAAAGAATAACAAACATAAGAATATAATTATGTATTTTTCTCACTAATTAAATTAAGAGAGATAAGAAGGAAGAACGTATTGTACAGGACTTATTGAATGGTCTAAATAATGTTATTGTATTCATCACTTTTTTCAACATTCAATGCTCAATATTTAGAAAAAATAAGTTATATTAAAACCATTTAGGATAATATAAACATTTTTTATTTCTGTTATTTACGGTAACACGAGTCGACAGCATGGCTGCATATGGGTATTTTTTATCATGGTGTGGTAAAGGTTAAATACATAAATTCTCAACAGAGTTTATTTTTCAGAACGACGACTTTTTTATGAAACAATGTCCTCCAGTCTAGCTATATCCAGGTCCGATTTACAACGTAAATGTTGATATTATGTATTTGTAGAAAAAAATTAAGTAAAATATAAATATTTAATACATTATATAAAGCAAAGCCTGGACCATTAACTAACAGAAAAAACGTAGCCTGAAAGCTTTTAAGAAATGGTACTGGAGAATTATAGAATAAATAAGGTGGGTATAAATAGTGACAAATGAATACTAGAAAGTGTAAGATTAAAAAAAACATTAAAAAAGATGAAGAAATTTGATCTGATACGTAATACGAAATAACAGAGGAAGGAAAGACATTAATATATAAATCAAATAATGACAAGGACAAACATGGAGTTTTACCAAAAATGATTGGTTGTCATGAGTAACAGAGACAAATGAAGGGAGATACAATAAGATATATTATAGAGCTACTAATCATTATAAGTTTTTTTGTACAGCCGTTCAATTGTCAATCAGTAAAGAGTTTTAGCTGCCTAACATCCAGAGCCTATAATAATTTAATTAAATTGCACATCTACAGGTGACAGCCAAATTAAAATAAAATAAACGTAAAAAAAAAATATATATCTCAAAGTTAAATTAAACTTTTAAAAAATGTGGTTTTTAAATAAATCACACAATTAAAGTTAAAATAACCGCGCATTGTTTCATATAACGCGGGTAATTAAAAGTGTAAAGAAATTGAGCGTAAAAAATTCCTTTCAGGCAGACGGTGTAATTTACTCGCGTAATTCTCTATGTTTGTTCGTGCCCAACATTTAATGCGTGACCCGGTAGTCATATTTGATATATTACCAATTTATACCAAAACTGAATACATAATGGTTCAGCCCTTTATGAATTTAACGAGAATAAATTTAATATAATAAAGCGTATTATCGCATTATGATAAAACGATTATAAAAGACGATTATTAATTTATGTCATAAATATTTGGTAATAATTATCATTAAAGTACTTAAAACTTTAATATTTTCTTCCACCACGCTTCGATATACTTAAAATATAAAACGACACAATTGAAGACACGGGGTCAATAAGAGCGTATAAGATTATACGCTGTTTTTGAGGAAAATCTTCTATATGTTCCTTGTTTATCACAGGAGGAAAAATTTGAAAAATGACAACAGTTCCAATAGTGTCGATAATTTATCAAGAAATAAACAAAATCCACTCAACTCCAAATACACCATATATTGCTGTCTGAAAGTGTTTTTAATTTTACTTGAATTATAATATTGATAATGGGAAGATGTTCCCGAAAACGTTCTAACGCTTTACACAATAAAAAAATATAGTGGAATAAAATAATGTTTTAACTCAGTGATGTTAATTAAAAAATTGTGTGTGTGTAATACAAAGTTAATATAAAAACTATATATATTTTTTAATTAATATGTTACACCACGAAGTAACTGCCAAATCAATCAAGGGTGTTAATTAGGTTCACATTACTATACGTCATAAAACGAATTTATATTTTTTTCTAGTCATAAAATTATCATTTTACTATACAAAAACAACGTATATTCAGAGTTGAAATTAAATTTAAATTAATGTCTAAATTAAGAGGTTCTTTTAAATTTCTGTAGGTCAGCATTAATTGTAACGTAAAAATTAAAAATTGTATTAAAAATGATTTTTTTCACTTACGCTCTTTCTACATCTATTATACATATATCTTTAATTATATTGCCATGAAATATTTGAAACTTTCAGTATTTTTAGTAATAAATAAAGTTATTATTATTAATTAGTTGCTACCTACAGTAATTATTGTTTCGATAAATAGATTTTTTTCTGTATATCTTTTTAGTTGATTCATTTAGAGTTTATATTAAAAATATTACAGAACTATGATCTGAAAATGCACTTCACAGGAAAAATGTATCTTCGAATGTCGTGCGTGTCGAAGAACTACCACACACAGTTAGGATATTAAAATTGATTTTGAAAAGATAATCTGGCGTTTTGAATCAATTAAAACTAGTTTATTCAAGAGGAAAGAAAATTTGTTAATAGTTTATTAGCACAGACCAGTAAATGAATAGACATGAAATAAAGTGTACATATAGGAGAGGGGTTTGGAACATTAGTTACGGGATGAGGGGCATTCTACACAAATTCTTGGTGGAAGCATAAATCCATGCAACAGTAAAAGTATTCACTCTTCAAAAATTAAATCAAAATTAAACATATGTTTTACATTAATGCATATTATATAGTCAGCGTTAAAATTTTCGTTCCAAATGAGTAATATTTAAAAAAAAAAAATAGCGGTGCTATTTGATTGCGTAAGTGGTAAAAAGTGATCACGTGGATGACACTAAAATAAAAATATTGAAACAAGAAATTTGCGTTAGTCCATGTCTATATATTTAGTGGTCTGTGTTTATTAGTAAGAGTAAAATGTTTTTGAATCTAGAACTTTTTTTATACAGGCTACTAAATTTACTTTTGTTAAAAGAGATTACTTGTTCTGAGAAAGCTCTAATTTTCGGTTTCATATCAAATATATTTTATTTGTATGTTCCATAGCCTAAAGTAGTTTTATCCGCACACACATAATGTAAATAACAAACCTCTACTTAACAAGGTCGCAATATTCTGTACCAAACTTCTGCCAAAAACAAATAAGTTCCTCGCACAAAGATTTTACTTATTTTTATAACCAAAAACATACAACAACCTAAATGGAAGCCTAGAAAGCTTTAACTATAACCTAAAATAGCTCAAAATAAAAATTATGTTCTAGTTTTACGAAAAAATATCTAATTTTAAATATGAATTTAATATATTAATTAGAAAAATATACAAATAAAATCAATTTTATCGAAAAATATTGGTGTTGCACCACCAGGGAAGGTGCATTATCCAACTATTATCTAACTAAACTAATATATTATCACTTTTCGAATAAATAATGTGTTTAATTCAAAAAATTTAAAACACGCTCTTATTAGGACACCCTTTATATATATATATTTCAAAACGTCATTTAAAAAAAAATTACGCAATTAATAATTATGTTGTATTACTTAAAGTTTTCAATTGTTGTAATCAATTTTTAAATACTACACGACTTTAATCAGTACATATTAATTTACAAGCAATAAATATACATTTTATAGTGCAAATATTATACATTATACATCTCTTTTCAACTAATAGTAATGTTGGTCGTAGCGCTCACTGGCACAGAATACCTTTGAGATCAGTTCAAATAAATTTTAAATTTACGAAAGACAAAGAACACGACTGCCAACCCAAAAGCATTAAGCTACCCACGGTGCGGGTCGTTTGGATTCAATCTCTTTGAACAATGGCCTAAGTAAATGACGACGACCTGACGAATCATCCGTACCTAGAGCACACTCAGACCTCGGGAGAGAAAGAACTGGATAAAACTATAAGAAAAATAATTTAATAATAAAAAATTCATTAACTTACATACATTCACAAATATTGGGAAATTATTTCAAAAAAATTTAAAAAATAAATCTAGTACCTGAATAAAATTAAAGCACACTGGCAGATGTATTTATGACAGAGTAAATAATGAAGAAATAAGGAAAGAATGTAAAGCTGATGTTAGTATAGTCAGTAAGATTAGAAAGGATCATTTAGGTAGTTTGGTCATATGGAACGGATGAATGAGGAGAGAATGGTAAGAAAAATATATGACGCAAGTGTTGATGACGCCAGAAGTAGACGACGTCCGCGGAAGACTTGGCATGACCAGGTAAACCAGACACTGGAGGATGGTCCTGTTAGAACTCTCAATGATCGGCGAGAATTGTTTGTCAGTACAGCAAAATGTAATGTTTTATCCTCTCTGCCTATCCCCGCGAATAAACGGCGTGATGGTAAGTTAAGTGCATTTTATATATTAAAGTTATGCACCTCTCGGGCTACATTATACTCACTGTACTTTGCGATGGTCGACTCGGTTATCAGTTATGGAGTGAGTAGCTATGGACTAACTTATAAAATATATAATAATAAAATTAAACAATTACAATTAAGATTTTTAAAACTTATAGTAGATAACAGAACGAAGTGTTTGTATAAATATGATTATAGTCAATTATTTACAATATGCAAAATATTACCAGTTAACAAAAATTCGAAGAGTTGAAAAGTAATGGAAATATAAATACTGATCCTCACCATAGCTATTCTACCAGATCGTCGGGTCGAACCGCGAGAGTACCGATCGCGAACAGTGTGCACGGTGAGAGAACGAAAGAATGTGTTGTGCCAAAAATCAACAAAAACGACAAGGACCTATTAAACATTTTAAAAAATGATGCGACCCCAATAACCACATTAAAATGCAAAGTAAAGGAACATATTCTTATTTTTATTTATTATCTTTGTTTCATTAACCACTAAATTGAGTATAAATACATCAACCAGTTTCGAAAAATAGCATTTTCTTCTTCAGGATGTCATAACTAACTAAAACATATATTATTGTTTTTTTGCCAGAATCTATTTTTAAAAAATATATTTTTTTTTTTTTTAAATAGATTTTTTCTAATTCCGCAATCATGATCTTACGTGCATCATTCAGAAGATGATGATGCTTAATAATAGTAGACATTTTTTGGAATTACGAGTATAACAAGTAGGCAAATATATTTCTAAACATTTTATAAACTAACTGCCACTGGATATAGATATATTGCAATAAGACAAAATAAATAACTATTTTAATACATTAATAAGACGTACGTATGAGAAAAAATAATGGTTTCAAACTTGCGATCAAAATTCTATCCAAGATCAAACTTGTTCCGATCATAAAAATTCAGTGATATAAGAAGTTTTATATCATATATAAACATGAGACCAACTTATATCATGGCAAAATGTATCTATAAATTACGATACATACAATTTTATGTTAATTTGTAGTGTAATAGAAAATCTGATAGACCGACTGTACAAGATTCCAGTAATGTCAACGATTTGATTTTACCGCATCATTTATTTCTAGAATAATTGTTTCATGTATGTAAATTCTGCAATTAAGAATGTCATTACTTATTTGCGAGGTATAGAATCAAAATCAGACGTATCCAATTTTTATGGTTTTTGAGTTAGGTATGTACAAATATAAAGCAAATTAATGTCTACAAGACTAGCCTATTGAAATTAGACAAATAAATTTAGTATAAAAACGCACTTAAAAGTTCCTTCTTACTTCAATCGCAGACATATCCAATAGATGATTAATTCAAACCCAGACAAATATGTTTTCAGTCAATAAAATGACAGTATATAGTCATTTGACCTATGGTTACTGGTCATGTTCAATATGATTCCAAATGTGACAGCTGTGGTACAATGGTTTTTTTACATTTTACTCGAAAACAGGTAAATGGACATGTCTGCTTTTGATTCTGGGCTTCACATTTATTGTATTTGTATTGTGTAAAATTATTTATTTAATCGTTATTATTCTTCTGAGACATGGAGTTGCTGACGTAGTACACGTATATAAGTGAGGTACAACCGTCTCCGAATTGAGTCCAACAAGTCATACAGAATACTGTTCGGATTGGCGCATTATTGCAGCGCATCTAAAATGTTTGCCGAAGGCCGTATACATGGATTCGTACCGCTTCTGAAACATCGAGTTGCGGGCGTAAAGCTAGAGCTAAAGCTCAGCACCAACTCTCTGGTGTAAGCGGCATTCTCATGGAAAACCGGTTCCCTGACAAGAGAATGGCAACGACTACAGAATAGCTACAGATACAGTAATATCCGTGACTGAAAAGCAGTATTTTTATTTTGTTTATACTTATATATATATATATATATTTGTAAAAAAAAAATATTTTTTAATTTTTCTTCTTTTTTTTTTTTTTATTAATTTTAAAAATATAATACACTTTCAATAATCAGTGGATATATATATATATATATATTTAAATATTTGTTTCTTCTCTATGAGAGTAAGACTCGTGTATAGAGGAGTATATTCGAGTTAATTTATGTTTCAGTTAGTCTGTGTACATATTTTTATACTTCAGTTACAAATTTATGATAACATAAATATTATTTTTCATAACATAAATATTATTTTGTTACTTAAATGTTTTCTATTTTATGTATTATCTTTATGGCGAATCGGGTCTTCATAAAAAAAACAGATAACTTGAAATAAAGGCTTTATTATAATTATTATTATTAATCACAAAAAAAATTACGCTTTGGGCGTTAGGTAAGGTGATCACATAACGTCTTAATCTATGATGTAATATTGATATATATATAATGTAATGAATGCAAAATCGACATTATTAGTCAAAAACAATTGCATTACCCTCACAATCTATATAAATTGAATTCTACATCTTTTAACCGATCTAAATCAAAATTTGAAAGTTATCTTCTTTATATATATACGAAGTCTCAAATACCTTTGAATAATCCGATAGGAAATGCTAGAATTAAATATTTATTTTTATTTTTATTAAATAATGGAACGACAGATATATCAATTTGAAAAGTGTAACATATAGGTTTGAAAATGTATCATCAATGTGTTGGTGTAACATAATCGGTTAATGCATTTTCCCCGGATAAGAAGAGATCCAGGTTCGAATCCCGGTAACAAAACAATATTTTCCGATAAAACTGATTTTATATGTATATCTTTCTAATTAATACACTTAATTTGTATTTAAATAAATAATATACAAATATCAGATATCTCATAGACAAAGCTATTTTTTATTATATTTATTGGAAAATATATGGAAGTGCGCGGTAATTTCAGGGCTTACAACCTGTCTTCGGCTGGCTTAAGTGATCACTCTATATATATTCTCACCTCTCAATACATACTAACATATATACAACTTTCAAAAATTTGATAAATGTGGAGATTGAGGGGTGAGAATAGGTGAACGTTATACATATATATAAAATGATCACTTAAGCCATCCGAACACAGGTTGTAAGCCCTGTAATTACCCAATACTTCTATATATTTTTTATTTAATATAATAAAAAATACCTTAGTCTCTATGAGATATCTGATATTTGTTTAATAACAGTGCCTTTATAGATAAAAATCCAGAAATTGTGTGATCTTGGACATATTCAAATATTTCTAAAATAATATATCTCCAATACCTACACTGGTGACACATATATATCGACAACTCCTATAATGACTTTAGGACCCTGAAGAATATATAGTCACCCCGCTCCATCCACTCAGACATCTCACCTTCCATGTCTGGAACAAATTTTCCCATATATTACAACTATGTATGCAAAATTTAACACCTGCCAGTAAATAAATAAAAGCCATTTACTAAGCCACCACAGATATACATAAATCGAACACATTGCCAGTACAATATATTATTGATCAATTCAATGCATATAATTTAACTTCTCTTTGCCGTCCATGTTGCGAAGAATTAGAGAAATTCATTTATCGAAGCCTTGAGAGCAAAATCTGAGACAATTTTGTGTGAAACGACATTTGCTTTTTGAAACCTTTTAGAAACTGTAATGAAACAATAAACATTTCTTGCATAATACAATTAGAACTTCTCACGAACTGTTCGAATAGGGATGGGAGGCACTAGTTTGTTGAGGCGGGGGTTCGTTGTTACATTCACTAAAGCGGTTCTCTCAGACGCGCCACAACTAGTTCGTCTCGTTGCTCAACGTAACATAAGAAAGACAACTAAATATTAAATAATAATGTATTATATTTTTGTGAATTTATACACATTTTTTTCTAATTAAACGAAATCTTTTAAACGAAACTATTTTATTTTATTAGGACAACACATTCTTATTGTGAAGTTGTAATTATTCAGAACATAGGTCTGTGATATTTTAAATATGAATTAAATATATTAATTAGAAAGATATACATATAAAATCAATTCTATCGAAAAACATTGTTGTTGCGCCACACCGCGAGATCCCGGTTCGAATCCCGGTGGCGCAACAACAATATTTTTCGATAAAATTGATTTTATATGTATATCTTTCTAATTAATATATTTAATTAATATTTATTTTGTTTTAACACAATTAAACTCCACTAACTGAAAATATACGTAACTTTAGAATCTTACATACCAGGCATCGAGTGCATATATAGACATATACAATACATTACTATTTTAATATATCAACTACAATATTATAAAAAAAAACAAGTCTAACCAAGTACGACCGGCAAATATAATATTATTTAACACAGTATGTCTCAAAAGTCTATTTATTTTGATTTTTTTGCTGCACGGGTATGCCGATCGTTAGTCGCGTACTTGGGAATAACAGTCGATATGGAGCGTGTCCTTACCAGTTCGTGAAATTTTCCCTGGAAAATTGATATCCAGACGAGGTGACATAAACCGGCTTACACGTAGCCCCGACTTGACACCAATGGACTTTATCCTATGGGGCTACCTTAAATCAAAGGTATACAGTAACAATCCTCCCTCTCTGGACCAATAAATAAAAAATATCAGAGAAGAAATGGCAGCGATCACGGAGAATACGTGCCGAGCAGTTCTCAGAAATTTTGCTTCTCGTTTGGAAAAGTGCCAGAGAAATAACGGATCACATTTAGAAAACATATTATTTAAGAAATAAATTCTCAGGGACTGCACAATTTTTTTTTTTTTTAAAACACGTCCATTATTTTATTACAGATTTTTTATTATGAAAAAGACTTTTGGGACACTTTATATAATTTACGAGTACTTATACAAAATATGTAAATCTCAATGTATATTTTTATATATATGTATAAAGTTGAATGTATGGAGTGCTATCCTCTCCGCCACCACGTACGGAAATATGGTGATGATTCGTGTACATTTAAGAGGTTTAACAATTAAATTCCCGGCCGCGAAGTTGCTCGAGTAGCCCATGACGTAATTGTACCGAAATCACGTGAGTTTTCGTGTTCGAACTAATACATGCGTAAATTTCAAGCTATTAGTTATTGTGAAAGTCACCGCGTGTATACTTTAGCGTAAAAATGTGCGTTCGATATGTAAAGTAGTTTTGGATCGAAAAAGCGATCAACAAATTAAATCATTCTGCCTATTCACCTGACTTAACTCTCTGCGAAATCTGCTATTAGGTATCCGCCGTTTTTTAACATTTTTTTAATTTGACGTTTAATTAACATTTGTCACAATATAATTATTTAATAGGGTTAGGAAATTAAAATGTGTATCGAAAATATACACATATATACGCCACATTATGCTGTACCACTAGGAAAGAAAGTGGCATTTCGCGATCTCAACAATCTAGCAAAAGGGTATGCTGAAAGTGGTTTGTTCGCTTCAGAGCTGATGATACCAGCTTAGACGACAAGTCAGAAAAGGGTCGATCTTCGGATTTTGATGACTAGGCCTTTCTGGCGATTGTTGAAGAGGACGAAAGATGCACCACTATTAGTCCACGATTACGGTGACTACGCCCCCGAATGATAATTGTACATAATATATTTTGAGTTTGTTTTCGTTTTTGATTATGTTACAATATAATTTTTAAAAAGGGTGGATAATTATACATCAACTTATAAAGGGATAAAGATTTTCTAATACAACTGATATCCAACAGAATGTGAAAAGGGTACTCAACAGTATTTAGAAAAATAAGTTTCAGCACGTATAAGTCAGTGTATAGATGCTCAAGATAAGTGCAATACTCTGAAGGCGAATACATCCACCAGTGTACAATTCCACACGTAGGTATAATTTTTAAAGGTTCATTCCGGGAATTTAATTGTCACACTTCATATCAGGTCGAGTTATAAATAATTTCCGGTGCAGATAGGTGGAATCTATTGTTTGTATTTACCTACTATCAGTCAACGGGACAAACGAGTTAGTCTTTTGACAACTATTTTGTATGGTACATATTACATAAAAGTATTGTAACCTAACTTTTGAAATGGAAAGTCAAAAAGTGCATATTCGTAATGTGATATTTTGGGAATTCAAACAGGGCAATAGCGTTACGGCGACAGCTGAAAAAATATTTACTATGTACGGTGAAAGACTAATAACCGATCGCGCACCCTACAAGATCCGAAAGCAAACACTCACGGAAAGAAAATTTTATTGTGCGTATGGTGGGATTGTCGAGATATAATCCAACGCGAGTTGTTGAATTCAAATTTAAAGATTACTGCCGATACATACGTTCAGCGACAGCAAAGAGTTCAAGAGAAACTGAACTCTGAGAAAATGCGATATCACATACACCAAGGGTGACACAAGAAAAA
Source organism: Eubasilissa splendida (assembly GCA_031772225.1). NCBI lineage: Eukaryota > Metazoa > Arthropoda > Insecta > Trichoptera > Phryganeidae > Eubasilissa > Eubasilissa splendida. The sequence goes on along the minus strand of CM062858.1, from coordinate 24,049,597 downwards.
AAATTGAGCTTATATGGTCTGTTTTATCACATTCACCATACTCCCCAAACCTTGCCCGTCGGGGCAAGAAAAGGTGGTAGTCTGTCGAGACTACCACCTTTTCTGTTCCTTACAGAACTTTTTGAATAGAAAAACCCTTCAATGCTGAAGAACAATCAGGCTGTCGAAAATGTATTCTAGTCAAAACCCACCAAAATTTATGAGAAAGAAATTGCTAAGCTTCTAGTAAGAAAGGAGAAGATTATACATAATAGATTAATATCATTTTGGTATTTTATGAAACCAAAATATGTAAGTGTTTAATAAAAAAAAACGGAAGATATTTATGACTAGACCTAATATGTACATACGTAGTAGATTGACTGACGTCACGTTGTGTTGTGAACATATATGATAAAGAAACACCTCGCATTTATAAGCCCTGTTTGCTCACTTCAGCGCACAGGGAAAAATACGGTGTAAGGCGCGATCTATTGTAAATCGGTATCAGAGTCCACCAGACTGCGTGAATATATTTTGCAAGCAATCCTCGCGCCATAATATACTATAGTTCATAATGTAATATAATGCAATGCAAAAAACAGTAAAGAAAAAAGAACAAATACAGCGAGCAATAAATCATATTTCTACGATGTCCTCGTTCAATATAATATTTTCCGTTTCAGTGCGCACTTGTCAATCGAAGGAAAGTTATTTTCTGGGTAGGCACGTTTTATCTAGAAAACATTAGAATGACTAAAATATTTTAATATTATTACAGATTTAGATACACAAGTTTGAAATGTTTACGTGTATCTATTACAGTGAAGTATGATTAATATGAAACCACGGGGACAAAAATAATTTTCACATTAACCGATTTTTCATGATTAGGCAACATTTACTTTGATGTACATATGTAGATAATATACAATATTATATATACATATAATATTTATTTTTTGTGCACTTGTATATAAATATTTTTGTATAGATTATTGAACTTTGTTTTTAACCACTTAAATAGTTATTTTAATACACCAACTAGTTTTGGAAAATACCATCTCCTATGGCAGGATGTCAAATTACCTAACTAAAACTTCAACTTTAGTTGAATTATATTATTGATAATGGGAAGATGTTCCCGTAAATGTGCTAACGTTTAATATAATAAAATATCGTATAATATAACAGTGTTTTAACTCAAATTGCAAAAATCTATTAAAAATAATTATTATTTAAGAATAAATTAGAACCTAACTTTAATTGTTACATTGATGAAAGACGTGGAAATTGACTATATGATTAAATAATTTTAAAACAATGGTGTTATATCATTGTTTTAAAATTCCTCTCAGGCTTTCAAAAGAGGCTATATGATATGAATAATAACAAAAATGTATTTAGTTTATGCAAGGGAAAGAGGGAGGTATTTGAGCAGTTACCAAAATTAGTGATGATTTAGCGTTCCAGTTGATTTTTTTTTAATTCACTGTTTTATTTTACGAGTCTGCATATTTCCAAATTTTAAACTTATGTAAAAATTATACCTGACGTGGTACAGTAAATCAGGTTTTAAACCAATATTGACATTTCAGCGTTATAGAAGTATTATGAATATTATTATTGTAGAAGTTAAAACAGTAAAAATTTAAGCTGCCTCTACAATCAACAACCTCGCTGATAAAAGTATGAAGGTAAAAGAGAAAAGAAATCATATAACTAATGAAACAAATAACAGATAACAAAAAAAAAACTTTTTTGAAGGGTGTCATGCTGTTTACTTTGCGTATCCCCGCGGAGAAACGGCAATGATAAATAAATAGCAAATATAGTAAACTATTAGATATTGTTTTTAAACAATTTTATTTATTGTAGATTTAACCACGCCTCAATAATTTAATTAAATCCTCAATAGCTTAATCAAATTTTTAAGGAGAACACATTATTTTTGTATAGTTGCAGTTTTTCAGAACATAGTTTTGTGTAATTTATTACAAATTAAATTAATCAACTAGAAAGATACACAGAAAACATCAATTTATCGAAAAAATATTTTAGTTGCTACTGGGACTCGAACCTGGGTCTTTTCCTATCCGGGGAAACTCGTTATCCCGTGAGTTTCTCCACATTAACTGAGTAAGTTGACGACAAATGTTTGAACTTGAATGAATGCTGTAGTTCCTTCAAATTAATACATCCGTTATTCCATTTTTCAAAAGAATTTCCTCAAACAATAATATTGTCTGCTGAAGAGTATGATGTTCGCAATATTTGAATACGTCCAAGAACGCTGTATTTTTACCTACAAAGGCGGCGGCACTGTTATTAAACAAATATCAGATATCTCATAGAAACAAAGCTATTTTTTATTATATTTAAATGAAAATATATGGAAGTATGGGGTAGTTGCAGGGCTTACGACCTGTCTTCAGTTGGCTTAAGTGATCACTTTATATATATATATATAAATATATAACGTTCATCAATTCTATTAAGCCCTGTAATTACCCCATACTTCCATATATTTTCCATTAAATATAATAAAATATAATTTAGGAGAACACATTCTTATTGTGAAGTTGTAATTATTCAGAACATAGGTCTGTGATATTTTAAATATGAATTAAATATATTAATTATAAAGATATACATATAAAATCAATTTTATCGAAAAATATTGTTGTTGCGCCACCGGGATTCGAACCTGGATCTCTTTCCTAACCGGGGAAGGTGCTTTATCCACCTAATATCTTTATAATTAATATATTTAATTCATATTTAAAATAAAATATAACTTTGTCCCTATGAAATATCTGATATTTGTTTAGTATGATGTTCTGTTTCATCTGCCTATGCCCGCAGAGAAACGGCTAAGTACCGTAAAGAAAATCTTAAATAGTTATTTTTACTTTAGACGTAACAGAACTCGTTATTCTCAAGTATTTAGTTAAATTCAAAAAGTTTAATAAAACCATTCAGCTCGATTGTAAGCAAGCATACAACTTTTTCTTGCGAAGAGCGAATCAATAAATATAATTATTGCGCATTACTCGTGTACCTATAGAAATTCCGAGTATAATGATCGGATCTTTTCAGAAAGCGGAGCGTTACGTCAATTAACGCATAAGGCTTTCTGATAATTGACAACTCCAACAGCCTTTGATTTAGATCCCAAAAGTAATTAAAACTGTGTGTAATTACCTCCTTTGACGACAATTCCCATACATAAAGTCTATCCGTAAACAGTAAAGAATTTTCCCCAAGGATACTTACGAAACGAGAACTTTATATTTAAACGTGAAGGTGATGTAGTTCAGTTACGTAATGAACAAAATATTTAAACTCGGTTTGTAAATTAAGCAATTATAAAGCTATTTAAAGGATAGTTACTATACAAGAAAGTCATTATTATTACACATGTAAGAACAATATGGGTAAAATAAATGTTAATATGTTATTGATAGAAATAAAAATAATAGTTTTTTTTTTAATGTAAACATATTTTTGTTATGAAGTTTCGCATTTCCTAGCGCGTCTTCCTCAAAGCATGACAACATCAACATCGCGTCAGAAGAGACTTAACTCCAACTACCTGAATATGAGAATACTTTCATTAAAATCATAGTTAATAAATAATCGCGCCTTTCAAGTATTAGCTAACGTATAGTAGAAGCAGATTTATGTATTATGTAAATTTTGTAATTACAGCTGTGAAATATGTTTCATTATTTAGAGATGTCAAATTTTTGCAAAATCCCTTTCACACCCAAAAATGTGTCATAAAATAACAATATCATTATCACGTGTCGAAAAACTCGTTCCTAACCCTTTAAGGCAGGTTTTCGCAATAATGTTTTTAATTTAAGAGCGAAGATAAAACGAAAAAAAAACGGCAAATTTAAGGCACGCCTTCCGCCCACTATTTATATTCCAACCCTCGGGTAACATGTTAAATATAATATTAAAAGTAGCAGAGAATTAATACCAACGAAATTTTAATTACTCGGGTAAGGGTCTGTCTTTAATAATGAACAGATTTTTATTAAAAAATGTTTCATTAAAAATTCCTGAAATGAAGTAGTTGGGTGCGTAGGTACGCGATTAAGCCACAGAATCTGTATCGTACCTGACACACAACTTTTCACTGTAAACCTCGAATATTTTACTAAAAATGTAATTTTCAAAAATATAATCCTTGAAATAATTAAAAGTATCTACTTGAAATAATGTAATATGGATAAGATATTAGTTATTTCATAAAGACATTAGTTATTTTAATTAATTAATTTAACTCAATGTCCATGTCGATGATATCTTAATGAGACTTTGATCTCTGTGTCAGCAAGGGTACGTATCACATACAGGTTGATTATTATGTTCCAGGCCGATTTTTTTTAGTTGCCATTTTAGTTTGGTATATATTTGTAAATTCGCATTTGGTAGTCATAAAGAATAGTTGCTTACAATTTATTATGGAGCATCTAACGCCTCAACAACGTGTTGAAGTCATTAAAATATTTTATTTAACCAATAATGGTAAGCGCTATCGTCACATGTTCGAAAATTGCAATTGCAACACACGTAGTTTTAACAAGACGGTGCCACCTCATACACAGCCCGACCTACACTTGAAATTTTGCGAGAAATTTTTACTGGCCGCATAATGTTATAAAGTGGTGTTATCGATTGGCCATTTCGATCACCTGATTTGAAGACTCCCGACTATTTTATGTGGGAGTACTTGAAAGGAAAGGTCTACGTTAATAAGCCAACAATGATTCCGATGCTACAAGACAATATTCGAAATTAAATTATTGAAATAACGTGCGAAGTGTGCGAGAATGTTATGAAAATTATATTTAAAAGAGCACGCACTTGTGCCGCTGCTAGAGACTGCTACTTGGCCGGTGTCATATTTTATACATATTTGTAATAAACCAAATAATCAATAAATAAAAAATTGTATTTTACTTCCTAGTTATTCAAAAACAACATCGGCCTGGAACATAGTATTCATTCTGTATAATGAATGCGTTGTTCTAATCCGCAATCGTTTTGAGATCACACAATAAAATTTAAACAAACTGACTGTACATATGACAAAGTAGTAGTTTTTTATTGCAGTATGTAGACTAACATGATATGTTAATCTATATACTGCAATTATATTAATTAATAAAAATATTTTGCGAATCATTTTAACAATACATTTGTATCTGCAGTTAATAAATAGTTAAAGTGAAGCGAGTGAAAATAAAATATTATAAAGAATGACTAAAAAATTATTAATACAAATTAAATGTATTTGAAAGTGCAGCATATAGGTTCGAAAATTTGTCGTTAACTTACTATGTCGACATGGTATAATGGTCAAGGCATTTTCCCGTATAGGAAAAGTTTCCGGTTCGAATCGCGGTGGCAACTAAATATGTTTTCGATCAATTGATTTTATCTGTATATCTTTCTATTGATACATTTAATTTGTATTAAAAATATCACAGAACTATGTTCTGAAAAACTGCAACAGTACAATTGTAATGTGTTCTCCAAAAAAAAAATTATATTATCAAAGACGAGCGATTAGATGCATGTTTGGAAAAATCTATATATAGAAAAGAGTAAAGAATTAACAAATTAGTAGAGAATGTAGAGCTACTTGTAGGACACTGAATAAAATAAATAATAAATGAGTATGCTAAAAGAGATATTACGTAAAGAATAAAGACTGTTTTTCCTTTTGTTTCCCTATATTCTTTCAATTTTCTGAATATTTTAATAAACTGATAATAATTTGAAGAGATGCGTGAAGGTATGTATTAATAAAAACTCCGTCAATATAACTCAAGTTATTTCACGTTAGATTTATTTCAGAGAAATGGTAAACAAATTTTTTCCGGCGTCTTATATAGGCAAAATTCTTACCTACTTGATGTTAACTAGTGTTTGGCGGACGTGATATATATATACAAGCTCTTATACAATATTGTATATACATTTTTACATATGAAATAGTGGAAATTAGTCGCAAATATGGCTGGCAGGTGTTCTTTTTTTGTCGTTAAATGCGGCACAAAAGAAAAGTCGTACATGGGACTTTACATATTTGTTAGTTTATAGGTAGAAGCACATATATAGATTCTTAGATAATATGGTTATCCACGTTCGAAACAGAAGATATATGAGGCGAGTGTTGAAGGTATCAGGAATAGATGGTGCTCGTGAAAAACATGGCTTGACTAGATAAACCAAGTACTGAAGGACGGCTTTGTTAAGTTACAACCGAGAGCGTGCATTGGAAGATGTATGAAAGTAGACTAGGTAATACTACTGTGCCAGGAGAGTGTAGCGTTCTATCCTCTCTGCCAACTCCTGCGGAAAAATGGCGTGATGGTAAGTAAGTATATCAATTAATTGTTTTACTTTTGTGAGTCTACTGCTGTCTCTCTCCCTCTCTGGTTATTGTTTAAAATTAATTAAAGACATTATTAATTCTAGATTCGTTTGGATTCCTGCACATAAGGGAATTCATGGAAATGAATGTGCTGATAGACCGGCCAAGAAGGCCACTCTTTCTGGAGTTTTCCCCCATCAGTTCCATATCCCGATGTATGACAGACTTAATATGGTAAAACACGAACGAATTCTATTTTGACTGCACAATGAATGGATCCAACTAATCATAAGTGTAATCGGCTTAAAATAATTCAAAGATCTATTCCCCGCACCTCCTGGTTCTCCAAAAGGAAAGTCACCAAAAGAACAATATCACATATCTCTAGAATGATAATTGAGCATTGCCAAGTAGCCTCACATTTATTCAGATTGAACTTAATAGATTCCCCAATATGTTAGTGCGGTGCCGAGGAGGAAACCCTTGATCATATATATGTTACCTGTTCATCACAGGTTTTTTTTACAATAATTTCGTTAATGGTAATTTTCAACTCCCAGTTAACTTGTGTCATCTTCTTACCCTTAACTCGCCACATTTAATCTATATAACATCAAATTTTTTAAACGACAATGGTATTCACTTGTAATATAATATTTCTTATTCTATAATATTATTGTACTCTTTTCTATAAAATAAAGTTTTAACTTGATTAATGGCACAAATCACTGTTGAAGGGTGGATTGCCTATTTAAAAGAAAAAGAATAATTATTCTAGATTTCTATATCATGTAAATAAAAATATGACATAATAATATCGAATGAAAAATATGTAACAAAAATGTGACATAATAATATCGAATGAAAAACATGTAACAATAACGTATATAGCTGAATTTCAGAAAATTTGATACTATGCTTATTTAAATGTTTTTTTTATCTTTTTATTTATTCTACATCGAAACTATTACATTCCCGATTACGATATTACAGTGATTAACTCTATTGGCCGTCATACTCCAGTGAGCAAATTTCTACACTGTATTTCTACTGTGTTATTTTATTCCCAATATTTTTATATTCACAGGATTTTTTATGTACTCTTCAATGGCTGGTTTAATATTCATTTAAAGGGCAAATGAGAAAATAAACTTGATCTTTTGACTTTCGAAATCATTTCGTTATTGGATATCTTGAAAGAAATTTAATGTTGTGAAATAATAGCGTATTATTGCTTCAAGCCTAAATAATAGTAAAAAAGCAATTAAAATCCATACATTATTTGAGTTTGTTTTTTTTATATTATATATATTTTGTATAGGTAAATAATAATAATAATTTCAAGGTCAATATATTGTAAAGTGGAGGTGTGTGTTTTATATATATAAATACATTTTTGTACACCATAAAATAGATATTGAATATTACTTTAACAGTTAAAAAATATTTAATATTATATTTACATACATTAATTAATCGTTATATAGGGTAATATTTATGAACATGTTTGGTGGTATCTCAGTAAAAATCATAAAAAAATACTTTTTACTCTTAATTATTCGAAAATATGAGAAAAAAAAATTAATTGCCATTAAATGCACAGTAAGTACAGAATACTATAGACGGAAAAACATTTTTGAGCTACGAAAAATAAGTCTCCTGGGACAAGAATTTAATCCCCGACCGTCTACTAAATGAACGTCTTTACCAAGAACCAAATATGCCAGTTGAATTAAATATCATTAATTGATATGAAGGTCACTTTATGGTGCAATAAAATTATTTGTTGTAACAACTGTAGGAAATAGGAATTTGGTATATGGACAGAACAATACGGGCTCAGGAACCAACCAGGAAGAACGACTTACCTGGATTTTCTTGCTGTACTCACAGCTCTCCTGAATTTCAGGAACAACTTCGCCGATTCACACTCTGAACACAATAATAGTTTCAGCACGCGCCGAGATAAAACTGAAAAACACAATAGCAACAGTGACTGAACAATCATACCAGTGGGACGTTCACTTCTTGACAGTTCAAAAATCACAGACAACACACATAAAACGTCGTGCTCTGTGGTAATAGTACAGGAAGGGGGGGGGGGGCGCAGATAAATATAGTAAACATAATGGAGCATCCACACGCGCACGGTAGCGATCTGGTCCTATCATAAATACCGGAAAACAACTGTTTTCAGATTTTATTTACACGTGTTGATAAAGAGAGATTGCATCACTCAAAATTAAAGTCATGATAAAAATAAAATCTAGTTGTGTGTGTAGTATTAGTATGGTTCATTTAATAAATTTAATTTGTTTTATTAAAACTTACACTGAAGTTAATCAAAATTCTGAATTAATTTCGTATGTAATGAACGTACACCATCTAGATATTCAAAGCAGTTAAAACTGTCATAGTGAATATAAAATACCATTGAATATGGGTTGTATGAGGACCCTGCGTCCTGTGCGGGTTTTAAGTAGATGGGAAATTTGAAGATCGGTTTTGAAACGCGCATAATATAGACAACGTGTGCATTTTCATCTCACCGTATGTCCCTTCCGAATGCACGGCGGGAGGCGTAGAATGAAAGCGTACTTGAAAATTGGCAACGGCGCACGGCATAAACGGCCTGAAAACGTGTCGCGGCATAATGCTCGCTGAGAAATTTGGCAACCCCGCAGGACTATTCAAATAAAATCTTTCGTCTCTATTGAATACGGGGGGTCATTAAAGTTTTCATGGTGGAAATGGAAACATTAAATGCAAATTTTATGTTACGAGATCAGTACGCTCCCATTCTGAGGCTGAGGTCAAAAAGATTTAATTCGAATTAAAAAACAGTATTATTTTTCCTTCATGTGGCGTCTTTTATTAATACTGACCGGGATACATTACGATGTTACACGTTTCTTTGTGTTATTTTATGACACAATACTAAAGGGACTTAAAACATTTACGACGTAGATTTACAGACTACTTAAAGTTATTTTTTTAAAGAGAACACATTATTATTTGTGAACTTAATATTTTAATAAATAGGATAGGAAGATAATTTTCGATAAATTGAGTTTATCTGTACGTATGTCTTTCTAATTGATGCATTTTACGTTCTAAAAAAATCACAACTTCACAAATAATAATGTCTTGTCTTTAAAATATATATAATAAGTTGTATTAAAGTATATCCAAAAATTTCATGAAATGAAATTGAAAAATCTCTGATTTCTCAAAGTAGGTATTCGCAATAAAAAGGCGACAACTTTCAAATAAATGGAACGTAAGATTCAAAGATAGCAATTTGAAATAACTGCAACATATAAGTTCGAAAATTTGTCGACTATTTAGTAAGCTGACGAAGAGATCCTGGTTCAAATCCCGGTGGCAGCTAAAAATTATTTTCGTTAAATTGAGACTATCTGTATGTATATCTTTGTAATTGATGTATTTAATTTGTACTTAAAAATAATCTGGATCAATAGGGTATGTAATAATAATAATAATAATGCGTTTACTTCAACGTCATCGAGTTGTTTATGTAAAACCCGATTCGCCATAAAGATAAATACATACAAATAACAAAATAATATTTATATTTTATATTAAGAAAAGAATAGCAAAAAATTCGTAATTAAGTCAGGTATTCACCCATAAAATATTGTGGACTAGGTCCGTTACAGCCTGTATATAAACAAAATGTAAATAATGAATTTCAGTCACGGTTATTATTGTATCTGCAGTCGATGCCATTCTCTGGTCAGGGAAACATTGTAGATGCGCTACAATAACGCGCTAACCCGAACAGTATTCTGTATGAGTATTGTATTGAATTCGGAGACGGTTATACGTCACTTGCTTGGATTTCGACCAGAGCTCGCAGGTGTGCATGCTGGTGAAGAACGATTTCAATATGAACCTCTTCACCTCCTTACTGCATCGGTAGAAACATCCAGACAATGTGATGATCCAGATGGAAAAGAAAATAAACTCTTTAAGACCCAGAAATCAAAATATTTTGGCTACATCATCCGGAAAAATATCAGAGCCTGCATCTCACAATTCAAAGCAAAATTGGAAGTAGAAGAGGCCCTGGAAGATAATATATTTGCTGGCATCGGATGCTAATAAAATAATAACCGGATAACCGGACAAGAGCACTAGAAAGAAAAAAAAATAAGATCACCGGCATTTTGAAACTATCATAATAGCATTGGGACGCGAAAGCGCATCACAAGACATGCCGTCTCACTCCCTGGTCGACCGCTAGGAGCGCCCGGCGGACGGCGTCACAAAACAGGTGTCTCGTTGAAACAGCGTGTCGGGCAAATAAAACTCGTACCACAGCTTTTAATTTAACCTCCCCCGAAATTTCACAAGCATATGGGAGCTTGTCAACCGAAGTAATTCTACGGTACATGAATAGAAGTGAAGCTTAGAGCTGACAGAAGAGGAACTAAAGTAGACTGAATGTAGTAGAAATGGGACCACTTAGGCGTATTTGTGACTGATCCATGTACGACAGAGTAAATAATGCAGAAATTAGAAGACAAAGGCTGATTTAAAACAGTGACTAAGATTAAAAAACGATCACTTTGATGGTTCGACCATATGGAATGAAGGAATGAATGGGGAGAGAATAATAAGAAAGATTTATGACGCAATCGTTGAAGACACCAGAAATAGAGTACGTCCGTAGGTAAACCAAATATTGGAAGATCTTGTATGAGAAGATGTATGAACTCTCGCGGTGAAACGGCATGATGGTAAGTTACTTTGTATTGTTTTATTTATTTTGGAAATCATACAATTAAGATAGTAATAAAAAAAATAGTAAATTCAACCAATTACATGTTTTCTCTGAATTATTAAATACACTTACACGATAGAGATCATATTTTTTCCTGAAAATATATCAGAATTATGCACCTATCTTTTGTATGATAATTGTTATGAGTTCTCTTGACTTATTCATACGTCTTGGTATCTCTTTGCTGGTAACGTGGTCAACCCAGGAGGTCTTTAGCGACGACACAGCCTTATCTGAAATGCCTCCAGCCTTTTAATGGTGGCTTGTTTTATCGTCCAAACCTCGGCTCTATAGAGCAGCATTGGTAGAATCACTAAAAATTGTTTCTAACAATTTAATGTCCCAACGATTCAAGCACACACTCTTTAAAAGAAGCATAATGCAAGAAGTTTTCGTAGAAGAATATTGAAAAGCTTTGAATCTCGAAATGATCTAAGATTATGCCTCTAACAAAAGACGTACATTGTGTTAACAATACATTTAAACCGCTCAATCACAGACCATCAAATATATCACTCTATCAGAAAATGTTATAATTTTTGCAAATGGCGTCGTACGTCAATCATATTTGACATTTGTGAACTAGACAGCTGCAGTTTACAAACAGACAAGCAATGAAGCGCTATACTCCGCAAGAGCGTGGAATAATTGTGTCGATTTTTTTGACCAATAATCGGTCGATGGTGTGGTGTGGTAGCGCAGCGTGAATTTCGACGTCGATTTCCTAATCGTGTCGCGCCAACTGGGCAAACATTCCGGCGCTCGGCTACTCGACTCGAACAGACTGGAACCGCAGGAGACCTTGCAGGGCGTGGCCGCCACCGGACTGGTCGTTCGGCCGAGAATATCGCGGCTGTGGCTGCCGATGTCGCTGAGAACGAAGAAGCATCAACCAGACGAGGGGCCACGCAATGGGCATCACCAGACGGACCCTACAGCGAATTTTAGTGAAAGACTTACACATGCTCCCGTGCAAAGTGCAAACAGTGCATCTGTGAATGCCTGCTGACCGTCAGTCGCGTGTGAATTACTGTCGAGCCATCCTCAATCTCAACAACGAAGAGGACGATTTTGTGTCGAAAATCATCATGAGCGACGAGGCGCATTTCCACTTAAGCGGTTACGTCAATAAGCGAAATCTTCGTTTCTGGGGCACTGAAAATCCGCGTGTGATGCACGAAGAGCTATTACATCCAATCAAAGCCACTGTGCGGTGCGGGGTTCACGCGGGAGGAGTGATTGGGCCGTCTTTTTTTGAGGACGCCATCGGCAATACGGTCACTGTTACTGGCGAACGCTGCAGGGCCACGATAAACGACTTCTTACTGCCGGAATTGGATGAGCGGGGCTTGGTGACCATGTGGTTGCAACAAGATGGTGCAACTGCACACACAGCACGAGCCACGATGGATATTGTGAAGGAAGCGTTTCCTGGTCGAGTAATCTCCCGTTTTGGCGATTTGGCATGGCCAGAAAGATCGCCCGATTTAATCATCCCAGACTTATTTATTTGGAGCTACTTGAAGTCGCGGGTTGATGCCAACAAGCCTCAGACAATCGCAGCCCTTAAAGAGAATATTTGACAGGAATGCGAACAGTCATCACCGGAAATCTTGGGGAAAATCGTGGAAAATGCGATAAAACGGGCACAAATGTGTATCAACACTGGCGGCAGCCACTTGAAGGATATCATCTTTTCCACTTAACTGAAAAAAATTTAAAGGTCCAAATAAAGATTTCCATCACTCAAAATATTATATTATAATAAAATAAAATTGGATGATTAATTTTGCGCAACCTGTATAAACATGAACTAACGAAAATTCCATGTTTCAATATTTTAATTTTGGTGTCACCCACGTGATAACTTTGGTACCACCTACGCAATCAAATAGCTCCGTGATTTTTTTTAAATATATGACTCAATTGAAACAAAAAATTTAACGTTGACAATATAATATGCATTAATCTAAATAATACGTCTTATTTACACAAAGATTTAATTTTCGAAGAGTAAATACTTTTATAAATGTATCATAAACTATCGGATTTATGTTTCCACCAGAAATGTGTGTACAATACCCCTCGTACCGCAAATAATGTTCCAAACCCCTTTAATATGTACACTTTATATTATGTATATTCATTTACTTGTCTGTGCTCTCAATACTTTAATGATACCCAATTACTAATACTACGAAAATTATAAATATGTAAATAAGATAACAGACTAGAGTGATAGAATACCACAATAAAATGAAATGGCAAGAGGCAGGGCACATCTCTCGGAGGACAGACAATCGTTTAATAAACACTCTTATATAGTGGTACTTGAAGGGAATAAAAAAGTCTACAATCTGCAGAACTTACGACATTCATAAACTCTGCAAAAGTACATGGCAACGTGACACTTGGGGAGTCCTTCATACAGCAGCGGATAGAAAACAGTTGATAATAATGATTATTAAGAAGAACACATTCTTATTGTGAAGTTGTAATTATTCAGAACAGACGGTCTGTAATATTTTACATACTAATTAAATGTATTAATTAGAAAAAAAATTGTTGTCAAAAGTACTGTCGCTGTAGCATAGTTGGATAACGCACTTTTCCCGGTTTGGAAAGAGTTACAGGTTCGAATTACGGTAGCGCAACAACGATATTTTTCGATAAAATTTATTTTATATGTATATCTTTCTAATTAATACATTTAATTAGTATTTCAGATAATGATGATTACTAATACTGCACAGGTCCACCTGGTTATAGTACTTGGTAAGATAATTCACGCATGGCATATTGTATATTTAATTAAGTATAGTAAATATATTTCCTGTACATCCAACCCCCAGCGACGCTTCTATTATGAGCGTTAGATATTAATTACTCATTTTAAAACTCATTTCTATATCGAAAAACGAGTTTTATAATGTCAAACTTAATCCGGCTCATTTTTCAGAGAGAGTTATGGCACGAAATAGGGGTGGGGGGAGGAAAAACAAAAACAGAAGTTGAACGAATGTTAGCCATAAATTAAAACTTCACGACTTGTTTTGGTGCGCGGTCGGGGCCGCCGGCTTAATGACCTGAACACGGGCGAGGAAGGACCTCGCATTCGCCGAAGCGACGATTGCTGAACTAGGAAAATCGGGAATGCGAAATAGTACGCTCGAAAACTGAAGGATGTCGCCTAATTTTTGCGTCACGTATAATTTTGTAGTTGAGATATAATATAAATGCATTGCTATCCTCGCACCCAGCATAAAAGACAAGATGCATACACTAAACACTTTATGATCTTATTAAGGAGAACACATTCTTATTGTGAAATTGTAATTATTCAAAATATAGGTATGTGATGTTTTAAACACCAATAGAATGTATTAATTAGAAATATATGCATATAAAATCAATTTTATCGAAAAATATTGTTGTCGCGCTAACACTAATTAAATGTATTAATTCGAACCTGGATTCTGGCGTCTGCTATCGGTTTACTCAAAAGTATTTGAGATTCCGTAAAAAAAAAAAAAAAAGTAGATGAATTTCAAATAATGGAACGATAGGTGTATTAATTTGAAAAAGTGTAACATAAAAGGGTTCGAAAATTTTTCATCAAAAGTACTGTCACTGTAGCATAGTTGGATAATGCACCTTCCTCGGTTTGAAAAGAAATCCAGCGTAACAACAATCTTTTTAGATAAAATTGATTTTATATGTATATATTTCTAATTAATACATTTAATCAGTATTTACTTTACGATCTGAACACATTTATTTATTTTATTTTACAAATAATGATACAATATTTATGGTAGGTACAATTTTTTTTTCGTATTACGCTTCTCTTAAAAGCTTATACTTTTGTAGAGAAGTGGACTTCATTTAAATAAAAATTATTGTTAACAATAATGTTATGGCGATATAATTAAGTTTTAAGGGTACATGTTTCTTTTTGAGCTCACTTTGAAGTGTTTTTTAATAGCATTTAATCACTAATTTTCCTAAAGTTTTCAGGTGTAAAAGAATGTTTTATGCAAATGATATATTGATTTTAGAGTAAATACAAATGTATATGTAGTGCGATTTTCAGTAATAAATTGATATTTTTTTTTTTTTTTTTTAATATTTAAAGAATAGAATTTCTTTTAAACGTGTCACATAATGTTAGTACTTGGAATTCTTCAAAAAGTAATTTTGTCGACATATTAACAAAGAAGACTCATTTATTTATTTATTTACATATGACAGTACTGTTCTAAAATTATAAGAAATAAAAACAACAAAATATTCTTAATGATTAGCATTATAAGTTAAATTGATTACATTTTAATTACAATAGTGGACCAAGCCTTATTTTAAAAATTATCAATTAATGGCAATGTATGTATTTATTTTGCTGTATTTAAAAAAAAGCTATTCAAAACAAATCTTCTCGGGGGTTGTCCAGTTTTGTTCTTACTACCGCAATTAAACATAATAAAGCTATAAATAAATGTAAACATGGTAAAAATATGAAAATAAATCAAAATAAGTATTTCTATACATAAAATAAATTGTAACTACAGTATTTTAAGAAATAAAACATTTAATGAAACGTAATAAGTAAAGATATATTACAGATACATGATAGTGAAAGTAAATAAAAAGTAGGCGAATAAATAAAGAAAGCATGCGATAATCTCAAAATAATTCAGAATATCTGTCAGTTATAAACAAATTAGATTTTTTTGTACAGGGTGGGCCATAAGGGCACGCGGACGACAGCGCGCGGGGATTTGGTTTTTGAAAATTTTGTCGCAATGAATCGTTTCACGGGGGATCAACGCACGTTCTGCCGTTTTACAACGATTCTTATGTGATTGTTCGGCATGGGTGGGCCATAAGTTTATGCACTTTTGAAAATTCAATAAAACAAAACTACAGATTGTTTAATAATTCATGTTTATTTCATTGAAAGAGCACGGTGACGTCAGCGCAGCCAAGGCTTCCGTAGAATCTATGTTCCATCTAAACCAATATAATAAAAGAGCACAATGCACCATCGTTAAAGCAATGTAATAAAGAATTTCCACATTGAAATATATATTTTGTGGAAGCCCTGACCACGCAGCGGCCACTATCAGTCGCGAAGCGGCCATAATAGCCGCCCGTGGGGTCAAGCGGCATTGCTTTTTCGCTAGTAAAATAATATTATCTTAGTTGAGCCAGTTTTGTTTCATGAATAATTTCCACTTGTTTAAGGGTGTTTAATTAACTGAAATAATGAATTTCGCACCCCATGATTTCATTACGCGATTTTTTCTCTTTCAGTCGGTTCTTCGAAGGTTGAGGTTGCGCCCGCACACCTTCCAAATTAAAACCGGCAAAACTGCCCTTCCTTCCGACCGCGTTTTTATCGAATTAAACAACCGAAGACACGAAAATCTCTTCCCGAAACCTTTCTCAGCAACGTAAATATGAATTATAAAATCCGAAGTTATACTTCAATTTTATTAAATTACATAACTTTCATCACATTGCTCTGGAATTTCCCGCGAAGTTTGGTCGTATTGTGCGATCGGCCCCGAACCGCTAATTGAAATTCAAACGGACCCCCGGGCCGCCCCGGCCAGGGGTTGGAAGGCAGTAGCGCCTCCCTCGAAAGTTCTCTTGCATCCAACACTATTCAAAAACAATATCGTATCTTTAAAAATACAGTGCAGACTATAACAGTATACCTTGTGCCTATGAAGTGCAGAAGTACTTGGAGACTCGTATCATTTTTTTAAATACAAGTTTAGAGCTGATTCAGAACACAAAATCCACCCGGAACGAATATAATACATGATTTTGAGTTGAAACCGCCATTCCGGTAGCGTACATATCGTTAAGTTTAATTACATTTCTATTTCATCTCAGTTTCATATGAATAGTTTCTTCTTTCTTAAAACTATATATATATACTATACTTATCTATACAATAAAAACGAAATTGATAAAATTGATACTAAAATAATTAAATTCGCTACCTATTAATTTAGCAGCACAGAAGGAAATACATAAATATACTCGATACCTTCAAGATGTAGGTATTAATGTATTATTTTTTATTTCAGGCAAAAGAAATTAGCAGGTACTAATTTTCAAATGTATTTTATTATTAAGGAAAACACATTCTTATTGTGAAATTGTAATTATTCAAAACATAGGTCTGTGATGTTTTAAACACCAATTGAATGTATTAATTAGAAAGATATGCATATAAAATCAATTTTATCGAAAAATATTGTTGTCGCGCTAACACTAATTAAATGTATTAATTCGAACCTGGATTCTGGTGTCTGCTATCGGTTTGCTCAAAGGTATTTGAGATTACGTAAAAAAAATAAATGACTTTCAAATAATGGAACGATAGATGTAATAATTTGAAAAAATGTAACATAAAAGGGTTCGAAAATTTGTCGTCAATGCACTGTGGTGCTATAGCGTAATCGGTCAATGCACGTTCCCCGGAATGGAAGAGATCCAGGTCCGAATCCCGGTAGCAACAACAATATTTTTCGATAAAATTGATTTTATATGTATATTTTTCTAATTAATACATTTAATTTGTATTTTTACTGAATACACGTTTACGGTATCAAACCAGTACAATAAGAACTTATGTGCCAAATTAGAGTTAGGGTAGGCCAAAAAATAGGTTAAACTATTATATTTTGTCCATTACGTGTTGACATTGATTCAATGACATAAGTGATGACGGCCAGCCGCCACTGGCTGGAAAGCGATGCCTTTTTACGATAACTACACAACTCGTCCATAATTTGAACAAATCCAATATTTCACCAAGTTTTATTCCCCAACTTTCCATTCCGAGACGTAAAGAACTACAATACCCCTTCGCCCTTCCCACGGCCCTGTCAGAAGTCGTTTATTATAAAACTTTTATTTTATAGCAGGTATTCAACCCTTTGAAATGCGGCGATAACGTTTTTAAATGTACCGAGGGTGGTTTTATTAAGACTATGAAATCACTCGGAGTACTTCGTTAATCTACGGCCGGGTTCGTATAATAATCATTTGTTTATGGTTAAAGACATCTTTATTGTTTTGAATCGATAGCAATAAAGGCTATGAAACTGAATTGAAAGCACCCTACGCTTTTTGATGAAACCAGCCTGTTGCCACTCCAGATTACAGATTTTTTGGACCACATTTGCTACCTTGGGTCTTTGATGAATTTATACGTTCGGTACTACGTATCTTAGAGATAATATCATACTTTTCACTTTTAATATATGTATGACATTTTATTTGTTTATTTCCCTTGTGGGCTTTTACATAAGAATAATAATTTATTTTATTTAAATATAACAGTGCATTTTTAATACAATATTTCAATATAACAGTTTAAATATAACATAAAAAACTAAGTATAATTTACGTACAAATATTTATTCAATTGAGGTATACTCCTGCAACGAAAAATGTCAACAAAATTCAACATGTTACCAAGCCGATGCATCCGCGATATTGGAGAGTTAATAGCATCATTATATCTGTCTGTACCTACAAAGAACAGTTCATGTCGTCTCGTTTGAGTTATTGATAGTTATGCACATGAAATGAATTTATAATTGAAGATGTCACCCGAACAACGATGTACTGCGCACTTTGGGCTGCGTTTAGTTAAGTATGCAACATTATTGTACGCCAAATTACTCACATTTTGGTGTAGTCGGTAGTTCGAAATTCTACTACCTGTTGGAGTTACGGCATGTTAAAATATGCCCCGCGGTAGAACAACGCTGTAAAGCACCCAAGATGGCGGACTTGTCAGATGTTCTCTCACCGAGTGATGTTCGGAGATTAAATAAACATAGAAAAAGAAAAATAACATGTCAAATTGGAGGTGTCAAGAGAAAAATGATGAAAGATGCTGGTCAACCGCACATTTGAAAGAATGATGTGAGTAGAACAACGCTGTACAGCATATTTTATTCATTGAACTTTGCCAAACATCATTTTGAAAGTAATTGTTATATTGTTCTAACATTTTTCGTTTTATAAAAATCTATCATGGTTATTTTAAAATAAACACAACGCACTTATAAAATAATCTATTTTTATTTTCAATCTATCGCTATCAAGCATATGTCGTACAACATTGTTCTACTTCAAAAAAAGTTTCGCATGTGCCTCAATCCTCTTATTTGCATCTTAGATTACAATCTGATTTAAAATATATTATTATCATTTATAATGTATTAAAACACACATCGAATATTATTTTTTTCCATCGTTAGATAAAATAAACAGTGTTTGTCAGTTCCTATGAAATCACCAAAATGTGCCGCACATCGTTGTTCAAGTGTCCAACAATCGGTTGCAAATCTAAATTAAACATTTAATACAACTTTGCATTGTTTCCTCCATATTAAATTCAGCGATGATTATGAAAAACCACATCTATTCATTGAATTATTTGATTTTAAAATTTTAAAATAAATCAGAATTCATTAATAAATAGCGTACATTTTAACACTCTTACTTTTATTTATTGTACCATTCGTGTGTAGCGAATCGAGTTTACATCAATTTTAACAAAGAATGAAATAGAAAAACATAAAATATATTTATGTAAAATTTTCTTAAATTAAATTCTCAAGAAATCCGTTGAACCTTTGTTCATCTACGATAGCTAAAATAACAATTTAATAATAAAAATATATAAATATATTTAAACGTCAATCTACATTAGGGTTTTGCCCCAGGCGTATTATTTGTCTGTGGAATTCATATTTGAATGCGAAGAAGCAGAAAAAACTTCATTATTTGCTTTCCGAATATCAAAAATGGCGATTTTACCCACATTTTGATCTGACAGCTCTTTTTTTATCTACGTCACGAGGTAAATCAAATGGAAATGCATTGTTTTCACCCTTTGCGTAAAAACCGATGATTACGTGCCATGCTTCAAAAAATATATTTTTTTTATCCAAGAAAATTAAAAGATACTA
The DNA here is from genome assembly GCA_031772225.1 of Eubasilissa splendida. NCBI lineage: Eukaryota > Metazoa > Arthropoda > Insecta > Trichoptera > Phryganeidae > Eubasilissa > Eubasilissa splendida. The sequence continues at coordinate 24,029,415 of CM062858.1, read as the reverse complement.
AAATATTATTTTGCTGTTTACAGATGAAAAATATTTTGGCTATAAATAAACATTTTTGTGATTTTTTTTACATTCATCATTTTCATTGCATCTTTAAAATACTAAATGCTATACTAATCATTTTGTATTTATATTATTATTCAGAAAACTTTAATTGATTTAGAACACTACATTTGACGTCAAAATGCAAAATAATGACAAAAAAAAAATTTTTTGAATAATCATTTTTATTTTAAAACGTGGAAAATGATTTTAATAAGCATGCTTTTGAAACCAGCCAAAATATTAGCTCGTTTCGAAAAATATTTTGCCTACAAATATCACAACTGACATTTCTCTTGCTTAATATATGGCGTCGTGCGTAAAATATTATATTTTTACGAGAGTTATTTTCTGTTTATATGAGACTATTTGAATTTAAGTGTTTTAACTTCAGATCAACTATGTGAGACAGACTCTATAAATTATGTAAATTGAACACGTGTCCGATAGATTCACGAATTTCACCGGACCTCATATTGATTAGATAGTTTTTCTATTGTATGATTCCATACATCAAATAATTTTAAAATATTTGTGAATCAATTAAATTAATAGTATTACGACAGACAGAGAGCGACATCTGTGGCTATGGCTATAGAGGCGGCATGTCGCGTGCAAGCTTGATGACGCAGCCGACAGATGATGACGGAGACCGACTGAGACGGACGCGCTGTCGAAGAAGCGTATTCTCTATTATGCTTTCGTCCAGTCTAGCAGTTTTTCTAATCAATTATCTTATTGTGTAAAATATTGTAATCACTCTTAAATGTAGTATTGTGTATTACTGAGACTGTGAATCTGCTTCTCCAACTGTAAACGAACAAACAGCGAACCGAAACTGAGGTTAGCTTTTCATTCCTATTATTATCCGAGATGCTTGCATTCCCGTAAAACCTTCTGATGTGCAGTCAAAAAGGTTCATTAACTTGAATGCACTTCCAGGCCTCAATAACCAAGTCACCAAAGTGGTAACTCTTGACTGGAAATGCACAATTCACTAAAGTATTTTATAATGAGATTCTTATATTTTATTCTAAGCAACAATCGAGGTTCTCAATCATTATTGACTCTACAACCTATGGTGGCTTTGACCTTCTCATGATTTTTTCTCTATTGACACGCCGTTTTTCTATCTTGTTTTTCTAAAACAGATATATCTTTGAGGACATTGTCACTCCACCTTAGCTGTGGCCTTTCCCAGCTTGTGCGTCATGTTGGCTTATGTTCTCCACATGGTCCAACCATGGAAATCTGCCTATTTTAATAAACCTTTTAACGTTTATCCAAGGCTTCCGTAGAATCTATATTTCATCTAAAGCAATATAATAAGGTTGTACAAATACACCATTGTTAAAGCAATATAATATGGGATTTCCGCAATGAAATGTAGAATCTTTGGAAGCTCTGGCTGCGCAGCGGTTACCACTGGTCACGTAGCGATATTATTATTAAATATTTTAATCTTATTAAAATTTTCATTCAAAAACACACTCATTCTCCTTAGTTAGAACCAATAACTCAGACGCATACATGAACAACTAGTCTGATGAACAGCAGTCGGAATTTTATTAAATTTTGAAGGCGGAATTAATAACGATCCTTGCTTATTACGCGATTTTTGATCACTTCTGTAGGATTACTGTTTTGTGTTATTAAGGATCCTAGGTACGTGAATCTTTGTGTGATATCTTCGGGTTGCACATCCCGTAGGGAGGATATGATAATTCCGGTTATTAATCAGAATTACCGCTAGGTGAGAAAGGAATATCGAGAGATGGAATGGGAAAGGGTTAGTGGGGAGAAAAAATTCCATCGAAGGACCAGTGGTTCTTAGGGAATCAGGATTTTACCTCAAGTATAACGTCTCCAATTATCATGTAGTCGCTACCGTGTTCACACACTGCAATACGCGGGAATGTCCAATGATCTTCGCTCCTAAATAAAGGCTGTGATTTCACCTACGGCACACGCAGACAACAAATTCACAAATCGACACTAAAAACAGTGCTGCACCGCACTGGAGATGACTGCTCCACGACGCGAACGACATCGCCGCTATCGTGATCGATTCCAATATTGACCTAGTGGCGCCCGATAGCGCCAGGATCCAAAATCATACTGAGGTCGAGCATTAAGAAATGGATGGAGTACGGGAATTTGAATAATTATATTTCAAAATATATCAGTGTTCTACAAAATGATAATAATACAACAAAATTAATTTAACAAATACCTGAAACCGGATAAAAAATAAAGCCGCAAAAATGTCTGACCACGGAGTCACAGATGCAAATATCTAAAAAAAAATACTACTTTGTTAACTGAATACATTAAAATGTGAATAACGTCGCGGGTTTACGTAGCAATTAAACGAGCGTATTATAACAAGTGCCTCAACAATAATTCTATTTAGAACAATAACACTTAATTTTAAATTCCGAATAACCTTTTAAATCTGGAACGTTACTTTTGATGGCGGGAATGAAGTCCGTTTACACTGCGCGCCGATACAAAGGCGGGCTCATTTAGTTAACGCTTTTATTTTTCTGCGATCTTAAATGCAAAATGTCGGCTTTTAAGTAATTATCGGTACAAATGGGAGAAGATTTCCGAAATGGCTGTCATGATTCCGCGGCAATCCCGTTAACGAGCACTTCGCTGTTATTATTTTGTAAGGGCGCTTTTAAAATTCGTATTGAGAGACGAAATTCGCCGGCGACGCGCGGCGCACTCTTCATTTTAATCAGTTTGTTTATCGCCAGAACTTCAAATTATCAACATAATTATACGAATCAAGCGAAAAACCTTTTAAGAGCGTTATTAAGGCGGTGAAGATAACGAGTGAAATCATCCCTTATTCAAAAGGTCACCGTTATTTATTTTACAATACAATACAGGATGTGCCCTAAAGTCACATTTTCTGCCTCACACAAACGTACCCTCTCAAAAGCGTTTTCCATGACAGTTCTTAGCGTTTCTGCACAAATATTGTCCTTCAGCTGCTGAAGTGTTTGAGGCTTGTTAGCATAAACTTTTTCCTCGAGGTATCGTCAAAGAAAGTAATCAGGAGTCGTCAAGTCTGGGGACCGCGATGGTCAAATTGTGTCGCAGCCGCGAGAAATTATTATTTGATCAAAAAGTTGTGGCACCGTTTTGTTGGAACCACATATCAGGTTGATCTCAAACTGCAGGATACACCGGAGCGACGTCTGGGAGACCCCAACCTGTCCAGATCGCCTTCGCGTTGATGTGGTCGGGTCTTCTTCAACACTTTCCTTTACAGACTTCGTTCCTAATGGAGCGAGGTCTGCCAATACGTGGAAAGTTACTAACTGAACCCTGGATCTTAAAACGACTAATCAAATTTCGAATTTCGCACATGGAAATGGCGACGATATGCACGTTGAATTGCCGATTTTGATAATAAAATATCACTATTTCTGTTGGATGTTTAGTCGTGTACTTATCCATAGCCAATCTCTAAGGCCTTCTTTATAAAAACCTGTAACAAATTTTAAAAATAATTTATTTAAAAAAAAAAAATAATAATAATGTAATCTTCTCGTGACTTTTGGCTCATACTGTAAATACATCTTTTGAAGGGCACGAAGCACAACATACGCGCACTTTTATTATAATTATTATCAGCCATTTCCTATTCACGGCTCCTCCTCCTTCTCCTCAAATGTTTCCCATTTTTAACTGTCATATGTTAATAGGTGCTACATAATTCCGCAGAATTTGATAATTTCATCAATCCGACGGGTTATCGCCCGTACCCACCTCTGAGATTTCTCTCAGAGATTCGACTCGAGTTTACATAAAAGACAGTTCAACTTGAAGTAATTTATGAATCATCACCCTACATGTTTTGCGCACAGATTAGAATGACGTCAGAAGAAATGACGATAGAATGTCTCATTTATTTATATTGAATTTACGCGCTTGTGGGCTTTTACAAAATTAATTATAAAAAACATGTGCAGTTACGTAAGTGGCGTGGAATATATATAAAATAAATGGATAGAATATATATAGAGTATTATTTAAAATTGAAAATTAAGAAAAATAAACAAAAATAAAAATTAACAATATTTGAACATATACAAGAATTGTATGTCCACATAGTAACATATATACAACTTTCAAAAAATTTATAAATGTAGAGATTGAGGGGTGAGAATTGATGAACGTTATATATAAGTCAGCCGAAGACAGGTTGTAAGCCATGTAATTACCCTATATTTACATACATTTTCCAAAAATAGCTTTGTCTCTATGAGATATCTGATATTTGTTTAATAAAAATTAAGGTTTAAAGCAGAAAAAATGAAAATTGAGGTTGAATACAGAATGGACGAGCACCAAAATCAATTATACCTTAGACTGTGAACAGCATAAAAATATTACTTTTATATTTAAACATTGAACATCGAAATATATTTACAAGACCAAAATTGAGACCTCATTGAGACAACATTGTGGACACGGATTTTTAGGGCGACTTTGATGTCCGACAATTGGCCGTCCATTGCCTTATCAATATATTGTCGCATTCTGTCATATTGATAATTCTAACCATTAACCACGCGTTTATAACTGCGAGCTCTGGTCGAAATACAAGCAAGTAACGTACAACCGTCTCCGAATTCAGTACAACAACTCATACAGAATACTGTTCGGATTGGCGCGTTATTGCAGCGCATATACAATGTTTGTCGAAAGCTGTATACGTGGATTCTTTCCGCCTTTGAGACATCGAGTTGCGGGCTTAAAGCTGCGACTGGATCTCAGCACCAACTCTCTGGTGCAAGCGGCGGTCTCGTGGAAAACTGGTTCCGTGACCAGAAAATGGCAACGACTACAGAATAGCTACAGATACAATAATGGCCGTGACTGAAGTATTTATATATGTAGAATGTATATTTTGTATATATTTATGTGAACTTTTTATTTATTTATATTTTCCTTAGTTTTCTTTTCATAACGTAAGCAATATTTCGTAACATTAATGTATTATATAATATGCATTATCTTTATGGCGAATCGGGTCTTTATAAAAAAAAACGCCATCACGCTGGAATAAACACATTATTATTATAACATAATTAATTTAGCTGTTTTTTCTGCTTAATTTAAATGAACTCTAAAATCATCTCGATCTTAATTTCACTATTTGTCATGTAGTTTTGGTGTACTTAAACTTCGTCAATAAACATTTTAAATATAATTGTTTTCGTATAACCGAAAACCATTCCATTATATGTCAGATATCAATGACGTCTGTAAGTTTTGCGGGAATTCTGACAGTCGAGCGAAGCGAAGCTACGAATAAATAATACCAAGCAGCTTCCTGAGCGGCAACTTCCCACTCTCGAATCACGTGACTAGACACGAGGCACGCCACCAGCAAGCAGCTCGGTGTGCGTGCGCGCTCACTCGGTTAAAATGTTCAATGTTCATATGCTAAGTGCGACTGAACATTTTTTATACAACTGAAAAGTACAAATATTCGAGTATGTAATGGACTAAGTGCGATTGAATATTTTTTATATGACTGAACAATACAAATATTTTAGTAAATAATAGGCAAAGTGCGATTGAACGTTTTTTATATGGTTTAACGATACACATTTTACGTGGTCGCCTGGTAATCAAGGGTTAGAGACTCCTTCAAGGAGAGGTAGTTGTAGATAATATTGATGTGATATTTATCCCGCGTACGCAAGTATCTCTGTTATTTTTTAAAAAACTTTTTTTATAACAACTTATTCGAGTACATAGTAAACCAATTGGTTAATGTATATGTTTATATTTATACCTTACGTATGTACATACTTAGTATATTATATTCATTCACGTGGATTTGAAAAATGTGTTGATTTATAATAGTTGCAGCAAATGAATTAGATCCTTTTTTGTTGAATAGAAAATTGATGAAAATCATTTTTAAATTAGTGTAATTCCCTTTTCAATTTACAGAGATTTTTTAAGAAAAATATATTTTGAGTATAGTACCGCAATACCCGAAAACATTTTTTTAAAATATATATTCGACACTAGCTTAATTATCATTACCACGGACAAAACTGATACCATACTTACCATCACCAGAGGATATAGCGCCACACTCCTCTGCCCTGACACATAATTCTCGCCTCATCCACATTTCATTATCTGGTTTACGTGGTCATGCCGAGTCTTCCGCGAACGTCCTCTATTTCTGGTGCCATCAACACTTGCGTCATATATTTTTCTTACTATTCTCTCCTCATTCATCCGTTCCATATGACCAAACCACCTAAGTGATTATTTCTTAATCTTATTCGCACTACCAACATCAGATTTACATTATTTCCTTATTTCTTCATTCTTTACTTTGTCATAAATAGATTTGCCACATATACGCCTAAATTATCTCATATCCACTGCATTCAGTCTACTTCTGTTCCTCTTCTGCCAGCTCCAGGCCTCACTTTCATACATCAGTGTCGGTACCAGTACTCTATTGTGCTATCATCTGGTCTATAAATTGGTTAAACAAACATTTGTGTGCATTTGTACACAAACATTTGTGTACAAATTTTTAATGGAACGATAAATGTATTCATTTGAAAAGTGTAACAGTGTATAGGTTCAAAAATTTGTCGTCAATGCACTGTGGTGATATAGCATAATCGGTTAATGCACGTTCTCCGGATTGGAAGAGATCCAGGTTCGAATCCCGGTAGCATCAACAATATTTTTCGATAAAATTGATTTTATATGTATATCTTTCTAATTAATACATTTAATTTGTATTAATAATAAATTTCTTTTTGCCTTCAATCAAGGTTTAAATGGTCATCCTGGAGCTCAATTGGGAAATTATGTTATGTTATGCATCCACCCTACAATCCCGACCTCGCTCCGTCAGATTATCACCATTTTCTGTCGATATCCAAATAAAACGCGTGACCTCAGAAATTGGCTCGATAACTGCTTCGATAACAACAGAACAGCCGATTTTTATACAAAAGTTATCGAAAAATTGGTGGAAAAATAGGATGAATTCTTGGACAATAATAGAGAATACATGATTAATTGAAATGTTGTAATTTTTGTTTAAAAATGTGATTTTATAATAAATAATTGAACAAAACCGCAAAGACTTATTAGACAACCCAATATTTTCTACGCTCATACAGTCAGTACTCTCCCTCCGAATTGCAATGCCGATTTACAAAGTTTTTTAGTCGCACTTTATAATGAGCCTCAAGTATTATTATGATTATATCGAGGCCTGCTACGAGAGTTTGGCAGAGGGTCAAGTGTGCTGCTTTAGTAAAAATATTGAAAAACACTGCTCTACCTATTACGAAAAGCACTAACGAGCATTATCAAAAAGGACCCCTCCATAATATTCAATTCAGCAACACTTTAAATCTACTTTCTGAACGAGAAATTATTTATACCTACGAAATAATGCGAGAATGATATACAAACTTATATTTACAAATTACGTCGTCACTTTCATTAGTCATATAATGATTTTCAAAGGGTGCTAATTATATCGTAATGTCAGTTTTAATTACTAGTTTAAAATCATGTTATGTACAAATAGTATTATATCCAATACATTAATACAAATTAAATGTATAAATTAGAAAGATATGCATATAAAATGAATTTATCGAAAAAATATTTTTGTTGCTACCGGGATTCTTACCTGGATCTTTTCGTATCCGAGAAAATGTATTAACCGATTATGCTACACCAAAATAGTAAGTTGACGACAAATTTTCGAACTTATATTATACATCTGTCGTTCTACTATTTGAAAGCCACCTTCTTTATATTTACAGAATCTCAAACACTTTTGAGTTAAATCCGATAGGAGAGACGCCAGAATTAATTAATAATGCAGTTTTATTAAATTTTGGAAACATTAATACAACTTATATATACTTTTAAAATAAGCAATGTTATCTTTGTGGTTAAGATTCATATTTTTATTTTTTATCTTTGTTTAATTAACCACTAAAATGAGTTTAAATACATCTACCGGTTTCGAAAAATACCATTTTCTTCTTCAGGATGTCATTTTTTATTTTTTTTATTTTTCTTTTAAAAATAGATTTTTTAAAAATAGATTCTGTCAAAGAAACAATGTATGTTTTAGTTAGTTATGACATCCTGAAGAAGAAAATGGTATTTTTCGAAACCGGTAGATGTATTTAAACTCATTTTAGTGGTTAATTAAACAAAGATAAAAAATAAAAATACAACTTATATATTATTAAGGAGAACGCATTCTTATTGTGAAGTTGCAATTTTTGAAAACATAGGTCTGTGATAATTTGTTGCTACCGGAATTCAAACATGGATTTTTTTCTATCCGGATTCACATACATTAATTGCCAATCTTTACTAATTAACTAACTTACCATCATGCCATTTCCCCGGAGTAGGCAGAGCGGGAAAAATGCCACACTTTTCTATCCCAATACATAACTCTCGTTGTATCCTCATTCATACATTTGACTATATATGCTCGACATTTTTTCCAGTATCAAGTTCACCTGATCATTTTTAAGTCTTTAACATATTTTAAATGTGATAAGTGATTTTTTACAATACATATTACACTCACAAAATCGACTTTTTTATTACACTAATAACGACAGACTAAATAAACTAAAATGGTTGAAAACAACCATTTATTTGAAAATGTACGCTAAATATATACGTAATTTATTATCAATTTGAAAATATCCATAAATAATGACTGCCACTTCTCTCTATTATCTGTCTTCAGCATCCAGCTGCTTCATGCAATCCTCATAATGTTCAGCAAGCTTCTATACGATCTAAACCAGTCCTGGACTACGTTAATAATCGTCCCACTTATGAATACTGCCTATTGCATAAATAATCAACTCGATTATGAATTGTGTCTCCAGTCTCCAGCTGACCGACGATGCGGGCAACATCTACACCCGATGAACCAGGGCTTCCGTCGAGAAAAGCCGCGCTCAATCGCCTTGACTTGATTCGCCGCGCACCGAATAGGCTACCGAACCAAGTTTCGTTAAGTCTTCTTTATTTCATTACATTTTACACTGTACAATAAACGACTTAACAAACCCTTAACAGAATATCGCGGATTGCGGAAATAATCGGCACGATTATTAGTACTGCCGATTGCCGATTAATCGCTACAACCTTGATTCGATAACATCTAATTATTAGGATTAAGAACATTATAAATCTGTCGTTAATTTTGTCAAGCAACTTTCTATTTAAAATACCACAAAAGTGTAATGAATATTTGAAAGACAAAAAGCATAATATTCGAAGTTTATATACTTTAAGCTGAAGATCTCGATTAGTCATTCTCTTCACTAGAGAGAGAAAGGTCAGACAACTTGATATTTCAGAGAAACTTTTAACAATTAATTAAAATCTTATCAATTTCAAGATACTTTACATTGTTTCAGTTTATCTTTGGTCCTAAAACTGACATCGAACCAAACATCGCGGCCATTTTGGTATAGCTTTTAATTACTACAAATTTGTTCTTTATCTTCATTGGCCCACGCGCCGGGCTCTATCGGGGCTCGCGGGGAGCGGCCGTCGCGTGAGGAGGTTATTTATGTAAGGGCCGCAGGAAGGGGTGCAATAAACCAACCCCCGAGGTATCGGCGATAAACAAGCCGCGGTCCGGAGCGTCCGGACCCCGGGGGCGGGGCCGGCCCGTCACTCGGGGGTCACTTCGGACTCGCCGATACCTCGGAAGATATGCCCATTTTACTACTTAAAATACTCATAAAACCATTTTATTATACAATCTTGAAAACATATTACATAATTGTACTTAATAAGACAAATTAATAATACTTTCTTTTTCAATATTAGCAAAATTACTTTGTGGCCACATATTATATAAATAATACGATGAAACACTTTGTTTAAACAACTATTTATTAATAAATCAACATGTTTCGATATCTATGGTATTTTCTTCAGGAAACAATGTATACTAAAATTAAAAATACAAACATAGATAAAAACTAAACTATAAAGTATAAGTGGTGGGTAACTAATGAAGACCTACCGTGAAAACTAATTTAAAAGGTGACTATTTGCAAAAAGGATTTGGTAATTTATAATATTTAATTTGCCATTAACACGTTTTCTAAACCCTTGTTAATGTCAAAAGAATGGTTTGTTTCCAAAAGGTGGTTGGCGAATTCAGAATAGTTGTTGCTATTTAGGCATGTCAAATGCTTTTTTAATTCTAATATTAACATTTTTGCAAGTTTTACTTACATAAAAAATATTTGATTTATGAATAAATAGTGGTTGAAACAAAGTGTTTTATCTTATTATTTAATTATAATTTATAATTATGTTGAATATGGAGATTGAGGGGTGAGAATTGGTGAACGTTATATATATATATATATATATATCACTTAAGCCAGCCGAAGACAAGTTGTAAACCCTATAATTAACCCCATATTTTCTATATATTCCTTTAAAATATAATAAATAGCTTCGTCTCTATTAGATATCTGATATTTATTTAGTACCTTATATATTAACCCAAATATAAGTGTATGACTAAGGATTGTATAAAAAGCGATATTTTTTCCACGGTGTCTAATATTTTGCATATTTTTATAAAATACGCAATATTAAGACAATTTAGATATAAATACAGTGGAAAACGCTTAGTTAAAATGGTTAATCGTTAAAAAAAAATTGTTCCATACACCATGACTGTTCCGCATTACACAGAATTCAAAACTTGGGTAACGAGTACGCAGATGTGGCTGACGTATGGAATATAACATTACCGAAATACAAAAAAAAATCTTTCATATTTATTTATAACCGGCACATAAAAAGAAATAATTAGACCAACACAAGTTGCACGGTCATATGTTATGTCATACTGTTATGTTTTATAAATATTTTAGTATAATATAAGGCATTCTAACTATCTTTTTATTTTTCTTCTCCGTTTCGTTTATTATTATTTTTTTGCATTTAGATTAAGGTTATTATTATTTTTATAGATTGATGTTGATGGTACACCATATCGTATTAATTTGTTAAATTAGTTAAATACCCTCGTGATCCTATCACCTTGTTAATATGAATTCAAGGAAGTTTGCTCGCGGTCTATTAATTCCTGCTAGGAAGCTTTGGTAATAGCTGATTGATATTAATTAAAATTGTTGACTGATAAATATATATTACAGAACCTAATATAATTCAAATAATGCAAACATTTTTTTTTAAATGTTTTTAGTATACAAGGTGGCGATACATTCGTCTGTATTAAATATAAATTGAAGACTTACTTACTCACTTACTTTCTTACCATCACGCCGTTTCCCCGCGGGAGTAGGCAGAGAGGATAGAGCGCCACACTCCTCTGTCCTGACACACAATTCTCGCCTCATCCACATTCATACATCTTCTCACACAAGCTCGTCGATTTTTGAGACTTCTAACAGAACCATCCTCCATTATCTAGTATACCTGGTCGTGACAAGTCTTCCGCGGACGTCCTCTATTTCTGGTGCCATCATAACTTGCGTCATATATCTTTCTTACCATTCTCTCCTCATTCATCAATTGCATATGACCAAACCACCTGAGTGATCCTTTCTTAACCTTACTCACTATACTAACATCAGCTTTACATTATTTTCTTATTTCTTCATTCTTTACTCTGTCATAAATAGATTTGCCACATATACGCATAAGTTATCTCATTTCCACTGCATTCAGTCTACTTTCGTTCCTCTTCTGCCAGCTCCAGACCTCACTTTCATACATCAGTGTCGGTACCAGGACTCCATTATTCACTGCTAGTCTTGCCTCGGTTGACAAATTCCCGTTAAATATAATTCCATTCAAAGCGCCGTTCACTTTATTCCCTGTAGTCACCCACCCTCCTTTCGGTATCATTTCACCATTCCATTTCTATCAAACATACTTCCCAAATACACAAACTCATCTACTAGTTCCAAACATTCATGACCTACAAGTATTCAGCGCGGTGTTTTGCTTTCCTCCTTCTCGAATACCATCACTTTCGACTTGTTAACATTCATCATGAGGTCGCTTTCCTTGCATACATCGTACATTCTACTCACTAGACTCTGAAGACAAGATTGTTAATTACTTTAGATATGTATATATTTGTATTTTTTCATATCTTGTTTATTTTCTCATTATATTTTTTTAATAATGTGTTTGAAATGATTATTTAATTTTAATTTTTGTTTATTTCATCGCTATGTACTAAAAAGTTACGTGTAAAAGAAAGATCTCTGTATCGTAAATGAATAAATAAAATGCCACGTTTTTATGGAAATCCTTCAATTCCCAGAGCCAGGCGACTAAGGACTAATATATAAGTCACAATTTAAAGTGCTACCGTCCAAAGTAAGGAAAACAATAATAAATATACACTAGAAGGGTTACATTGTAAAAAAGATTAAAACTTATACCGCCCCGGGAGGGGGGGACCTGTAGCGATTGATTAGATTAGAAAAGTAAATGTCGCAACCGGACGGGTCCCCCATTGATTGATTACGGAAGCGACGGAAGAAGACAGATAACTTTTCTTTCTTGTCGCCGGGCGGTAGAAACGGGTAGAAGCATTTTGAGAAATTAGGATATGTAACTCTCACGACCCGTGCGATCGTATTTTAGGGTGGACACGCGCAAAAAATATATAAACTCCACCAAAACAGATATAAGCTCTTCAGAGAGGGCGACACGGAGAGATCGAGATTCAGATATTTCGTTGAGATAAATATCAGCACTATGCATATATATGATACATTGTACACTTGAGCTCAATATTGCAATGTCTCAACACCAGAAGAACATATTTATATTACTATCTACTAATTAATGTTTGATATATAAAGTTGAATATACCGATTTTAATAATGGTTGCATTCATCCTAATAATAAGAATATATTTCACTTTTAAAATTAGCAATATTAACTTTGTGGTTAAAATTCATATTTTTATTTATTATCTTTGTTTTATTAACCATTTAATTGAGTTTAAATACATCTACCGGTTTCGAAAAATACCATTTTCTTCTTCAGGATGTCATAATGTTATAAAAAAATTGTATTTTTCGAAACCGGTAGATGTATTTAAACTCAATTATGTGGTTAATTAAACAAAGATAATAAATAAAAATAAGAATATATTTGTTTTTTAACTGAGAAAAAATATGTATACCGTTCCATTGTTTGAAATTCTGTAAAAATTATGTAGATGGCTCTTTCATTCACGATAAAAAGTATTAATATCAAAAAAGTAAAAAAAAGGTTCGAAAATTTGTCGCTAAAAATATCGTCGCTGTAGCATAGTTGGATAATGCACCTTCCTCGGTTAGAAAAGAGATCCAGGTTCGAATCCCGATGGCGCAACAATAATATTTTTCGATAAAATTGATTTTATATGTATATCTTTCTAATTAATATATTTAATTCATATTTAAAATATCACAGACCATCTGTTCTGAATAATTACAACTTCACAATAAAAAAGTGTTTTCCTAATAAGAAATATATACAGAAAAAATCTATTTATCGAAAAAATATGTTGTTTTGCTAGGAATTTTGAAATTTTCTAAATTAATTTAATTTGTATTAACATAAATAGTATTTAATTTAATTACGTTTATTTGAATATGCACTGTTCACGAAAAATGATTATGAGTTTAATCAGCGAGCGCAGTTCTAATCAAAGTGTATCTACTTCATCTCAAAATAAAATCACTGTGTTCTCTAGAGAAAAATTTCATCGCGTGAGCTCGCCGCTAAACGCTCGACAGATGGCCACACCGACACACGCTCGCAAAATACACATTAAAGAAATACGAGCAAAAAAGGCCGGAAATCTTCCGGTGGTGGTTTACACCCCCACTCGCAAGCAGACACGACACACTTTCTCTCAAAAGTTAAGTAGAAAAGTAAAATTCGCATTTGCTCAGCCATCGTCATCCATCAGCCGTAATTACACAACCCGCACTCACAGCATGTGCTCCACACGAACGTAAGACACGAGCAAAAATCGATAAATATCTTACCGGCAGGATCCCATGCTGTCATGTTCACGTTATCCGACGGATGAGCGGGGAGGACACTAATTCAAAGATTACTTTGGAGTAATGAATACATCTCGCATTTTCGTTACCAATCAGTTAACTGCACTCTGATATGTCTCATGTCATGTCATGTCATTACTCATGAGTATTATTCTTACCTAATTATGCAGAAAGGACAAACCCTATCCCCAAACCGTTTTGCGAGATGTGCAACTCGCGTATCGGTTCCACTCAATAAATAAAAAGTTGTTTTAAGATTTATGTGAAATATACTTTTTTTTTTTAAAGTTTTCTTCATTTTCTACTTTACTTAGTCGCTTAGAATCCAAGCCTTACACTTTATTTCAAATCAATAACATACATATAATATAAAGAATAAAAAATAAATTAATGTCATTCTTTCGTTTGTTGTTAATTTAGTTATTTATTGTTTCACGCCTGTGTGCTACGTATATATCTAAGAAATATGGCCTTTTAGAAAACATATATAATCTAAAAATTATAAAATAAATTCCATAATGATTTACTATTTGGTATTATTATACTATATTCATTAAACATTTGTCAAGAATAATATTAATTTCGCATTTTATTTATTGTATAAGTATGATTAAGATACTATGATAGAATGTTCAAAATAATATAAAAAATAATTGTCTTATTTATTACTTATTTATGGGTTCGATTTAACAGGGAATTATTTTATTATTATTATTATTATTATTATTAAGAAGTGCATTAAAACAAATTTTTCATTATATGATATCACGTTTGCGCGATAACATAAGATATTAATACCTTTACCGTAAATGAACATTGAAGTAAAATATATAATCCGTCAAATAACAAAGCTGAAATGGCCTAACAAAACGAAGAACAAACCTTTGGAGTTATCCTTTATCATACTATGATAGAATATACCAGTACGCAGCCATGCTGTGAACTGAAACTACATTTTTTTGCATTTTAAATAAGAAAAAGTGCTTTTACTAGCCTAAATGGCTATAATTATTGAGCATTAAGAGTAAAAAAAAGGAAAAATATAATGATATAATTTGTAGGAGTCATCAAGTTCCATCCAGCACGAACTTATTTTTTTTCCATTAATTAGTGACAGAGATTCACATGTTTATTATTATTTTCATTGTGAAATTAATTATTATTAAATATTTTTTTGTGTATCTTTTAAGTATATCCTAAATATGAATTAAATATATTAATTATAAAGATATACATATAAAATCAATTTTATCGAAAAATATTGTTGTTGCGCTACCGGGATTCGAACCTGGATCTCTTCACTAACCGGGGGAGGTTCTTTCCCGGTTAGGGAAGAGATCCAGGTTCGAATCCTGGTAGCGCAACAACAATATTTTTCGATAAAATTGATTTTATATGTATATCTTTATAATTAATATATTTAATTCATATTTAAAATATCACAGACCTATGTTCTGAATAATTACAACTTCACAATAAGAATGTGTTCTCCTAAATAATAAGTATATCCATTTAATTTCTCTTAAATACCAGAGAACTATTTTCTGAAAATGCAACATCACAACAAAAATGTGTTTTTCTTAAATGTGATATTTTCTACCTTACTACAAATACTATTTTATATCTGGAATTGAATTGAATAATAATTATATTTCTAGGATTCGCATTACATAATTGTTTTTTTCACGTAAAAATATTTTCTTAAAGATTAGCTCAAATATAAATTTTATATTTCTCGTATTAAAAATATTACAGGTGTGATTGATTCAGTAAACCTGTGGCTAGGGAAAAGTTAAGAAAATGCTGTCCTATAAATCCAGTATTGGAAGCCGAAGCATAAATCGTCGACCAATGACATGAAAAGGATTGCAAGAAGCAGATGGATAAGACCAATAGAGAGAAGAGCACTTATTAAAATGCTTTTACTCTATAGTGAATAACCATGAGATGAAGAAGAGGAATGATTAATTTCAGGACGAGAATTGAGCCATTTATACGCTTAGCTCCGGTTGCAGTTAAAGATACACATTTAGCAATATTTGAATATGTCCAAGAACACACAATTACTGGATTTTTACTTATAAAGGCACTGTTATTAAATAAATATCAGATACCTCATAGAGACGAAGCTATTTTTATTATATTTACTGAAAAATATATACAAGTATGGGATGATTACAAGGCTTACGACCTGTCTTCGGCTGGCTTATATAACGTTCACCAATTCCCACCGCTCAATCTCTATATTTTGAACATTCTATCCATCTCGTTGTAGATCGATCTTTCGCTCCCCAGCGATTACCGACTTCTCTGGGCTATCTCAATTTTCTTGCATGCTGTCAATACGGAGTTCTTGAAGAATAGAGACATTATGTGTGATGTCTATGGGATAAGTTCGTATTACAGGCGAACGTATGTGTTCATATGGAGGGGTACATCATGCGAGAACGCTCAAGTATGGCGGACCGCGAGAGAACGGTCTCTTCGTTTCACGTCTTTCAACGCAGATAGTTCTAATAACATATTGCAACGTGTACTAGTATGATCGAAATAAATAGTAAATTGTTACACGCTCTACCGAGTATTATTAACCTACATTCTTCGAAGAAGAGACATAACAACTGGCGCAGCCTAATTAATTATAGCGCCATAGGACATAATATTATGCCTTGCAGTCCATGGTATGAGCAAAAATGACGGTAAAATCGTTATTTAAACCGTTATTTTGACTGTTATTGTAACGATGATTGCTAACTGATTAACGTAATTCTTCGAGCAATGACACTGGTACACTAGAAAGTAAGCCTCCGACAATTAAATCTTTGTTACCAATCATCGTTATATCTCAGTTACCAATCATCGACACGTAACGGTTTACAATCACTAATAAGCAGCATACAATACCAACACCAAGCATAAAATCTATAATTTTTTTGACATTTTTTAAATTTACTGCAATCATCCTGAAGAGAGTCGCAGGCAATTGAAAATATGCAACTAATCCCGTGGCTGTATTACAAAGCGCGTGGGAAATAAAATAAAAAATTTCAAATACTTTTAAATTGTTCGAATCCAGGAAAGCTGATTGTTCGTCGTCTCGAAAGGCAGCATTTTATTGCTGCAGTTTATTACGACGAGCGCACCGAGCGACACGACTTTCAAATAAAAGCCAATTTCCTGCTGGCATTTCACTAAGCTTAGGTGGATTTAGTATTTATCGTAATGAATAAAACCTTTGATGGATATCGTGATTGCTATCAAACCGCTGCATTAAAAATATCGCAGACAAGCCCGTTCTCAGATATAATAGTGTTGGTATCAATCTTGCTCCCGTAACGACAGATGATGATTTATTTTAACATAAAGGTCTACTTCTTTTTCTTCTTCTCGTACTTGGCTATCATAACTTAGCTCAGTGAAAGCTGAAGCTGATCCTTCTCGACTTATATCAATCTATTCCTCCATTTATGAGGTGCTGATGGAAATATGAGGAAGAAAGGAAGGCACTTACTTTTTGTCTGCCGGATGCCAGTTCATTTGTTGATTCCTCTCCATCACAAATACAAGCGTCGCGGGGTATCTACAATGTTAACACTCGCGAAAAGAATTCTGATGTATAAACGTGATTAAAGTAAGATTAATTAATAAGCGTTAGCGGAGTGAAGTGACGGTAGTTATCCGTACAAAAGTTTCGAGCGCACTCAACTTGCTGCAGTTGGAAGACTTTAATCACTGCGACATCTTCTTTCTTCCTTGTGTTTAAGGATAGGTGAGGGACGAAGATACGCAGGTTAAAATTTAGTAAACCGTGAATTGAATGTATGCATGAGGCAACAAGTCAAACGCGCAAAAAACTTAATAGAATTTAATTAATGTTAAACAGTTGCGAGATCTCATATTTCTCCAAATATCTCATCACATATCCGAGATATTGAAGTTTCGGATTTGTTCTTTATTCATCCGAACCACAACGTCTTTTAATACAAATTAAATGCGGCAATAAATTAGAAAAATAAAATCAATATAACGAAAAAATATTTTAGCTACCACCGGGATCTGAACCAGGAACTATCCAGCGAAGCGCGCTAACCAATTACACTAGGTCAGCCTAATAAATTGACAGCAAATTTTCGAACTTATAAGTTGCAGCTATTTCAAATTAATACATTATTCCAATTTGATTTGTATTTATTTGATAATAAAATGAAATTGAAAAATCTTTGGCGTCTCCTAGTGAATATTTCTCAAAAAGGTATTCACAATAAAAAGGTGATGGCTTTTAAATAAATGGAACGTAAGATGTATCAATTTGAAATAGCTGCAACATATAAGTTCGAAAATGTGTAGACTATTTACAAGGCTGACGTAGTGTAATTGGTTATCGCACTATCCCGGATAGAAAGAGATTCTGGTTCAAATCCCGGTGGCAGCTAAAATAATTTTGCGATAATTTGAGTTTATCTGTATGTATATCTTTCTAATTGACGTATTTCATTTGTATTAAAATATTACAGAAATATGTTCTGAAAAAAATTGCAAGTTCACAAATAATAATGTGTTCTCTGTAAAATATTTTAATATTTATTTGCTTACAATTTGATAATTCGAATATCTTGTCATTTTTTTGTCTCCTTGAGAACATTTCATTTTCAGATGTTCGTTTCTCTGAAACACTTTACAATTCCAGGCGCTACGAACTGTCTCCGCTACATAAAATTACTTTATATTCCCGAGAATTTACAAAAAAATGGAAGAAAAAATATTTGAGAAATTAAATGGAACGTGTTCCTTGTGCAGCAGCGAGACAGCTGGTTCACTTTGTTACTAAAACTGTTTTCATTCAGAAAAGCTGACAATTATATCCCGAGCACTGCAAAAATTCTGTAAACAATATATGTGAAAATAAAACACTTGTTTTTTAATTCTACTCGTTTTATTTACTTGAGACGCGGTTCAAATGCTCGTAGTAAAAATTCTTCGCAGATTATTGATACGTCAAATTTACTATTGTCAAAGCATATATGGAGATATCTATAGGCGTGACAAATAATCATGAAATATGCTTTATTTATGCACAGATTTTATCGCCTAGGCCAGTGATTCCTAGTGGTCTATATCGACCCCCAGGGGTCTATGATAACCTACAAGGGGTCTAAGTCAGCGAAAAAAAAATTTGGGGGTCCACGATAGTGGATCTCAACAAACACTGATAGTACCTATTTACTTACATTATAATCTTATAATATAAAGACATATACATTATTTATAAAAGTACCTATGAAGTAAAAAAATTATTATATATGTTTATACAATTGTGTAAGTTGTAGGATGTAGGCATTCGCTTTGTGGTTTAAGTTTTTAACACTAAACTTCAATACAATTAGAAATTTACAAAAAATCAATATCAGGTAAGTAGTGGGTCTACCAAAAACCGAAAAACATGCAAGGGGTCTACGACACAAAAAAGTTTTGGAACCTCTGGCCTAGGCGTTCGAAATCTGTTACAAATTTTTTCGTATTATGTGCTAATGTATATTAAACAACGAGATCACCATCGGACGACCTCTCATCACAAAAACAGCGGAATATTGAATGATTAATTAAGTATGCTGCAACTTTCAAAGTATCAATGTATCAGATGACTTTTGGAACAGCTGTGAAAAGACCGCCATATTTAACTATCGATTCTCGTTTAACTATCGGACATCGGTGAGTAAAATGAGTTTACTACGGTTTGTACTTTCGAGAAGTCAATATTTTTTTAATAACGATGAAATAACCCTCACATCACAATCACACAGATGTTTACTTTAGTAATATATTTTACTGTTGTAAAAAGACACTACTGATCACACAACCGGCCCTGGGTGTGCAGAAAAGTAGACACGTAAAATCTTGTGACATTTTAAAAATTAAAACGGGAGTTATATTGTCACATACGCGCGCAAATAAACACTGTAATTGAATATGGTAAAATATATCGATGGATACGTATCGGATTTGATTTGCGTAATTTAAAATTTCAGACATAAATTTATAATGAATAAACATTTTTGATATGAAATACAGAAAATTACAGATATACCGGTAGCGCTACCAGTGGCGGTCGGTGACTGTTTGTAGAAGGGATGCTGGATGACAAGTTTATGTCTACATACTATAAAATGTACAAATATAGCATACAATCGAAGGATATTCAATAATTCGGCTTTAATATTCAAGCCAAACTGTCAAAAATGGGTCACATAAACAAATTTCTCAAAATAATCCGCTCGCTTCGCAATATTTATGCTATTTTGTGCATTATACCCATAAGCATTAAAGTCGTTTTTTGTACGTTGGATGCTGTTAACGAATGCGTATACAGTATTCGAAGACCTTGACAGGCAGAACTGAATATCGAATAATTTCAAACTTTGTGGATACGGAACGAATGATAGAATCCACTGTTACTGGTATCTGTGTGTTTTCGCGATTCATCCTGATCACTCACAAATACACATACTGGTTATACTAGAGGATTTTTTATCAGAATTTTGTACCCTTCCAATTCACGTATTAATATAAAACAAATATGAAGTTTATTACAATAAGGTAGTTAGTAAAAGTGTCAAAGCGGTCAAAGCTGATACGCTTGTAATAATAGATTGGGTGGTCTAGCTACGATACTCTGAGTACTTAGAGTATCACAGATTCTAAGGAATTGGGAAAAAAATATAATGGTTATAGATAAAATAGGATCATATTACATACATCAAAATGTCGGAAAATTTATAAAATGCATCAAAAATTCAATGCATATATTGTATAAGTGCGTATTTTGAACCTAAATGTTTATGAACTAATACATTATTTGTAATTTAACGTTGTCAGTTTACTAATCAAAAATATAAAATTTTATCATACTGTACGAGTGATTAAATGGTACCTACATTATAAGAGAAAAAAGTAATATAAGTTCAAAAATTTGTCGTCAACTTACTATGTCGGTGTAGTGTAATTGACTAACGCATTTTCCCAGATAAGAAAGAATCCAGGTTTGTATCTCAGTAGCAAAAAAAAATATTTTTTTCTCTAAATTAAATTTTCCTGTATATATTTCTAATTGATACATTTAATTTGCATTTATTTATAATTGTATATTCATTTGTGAATACAGTATTTAAATTTGATTTGAAAATTAAAAATATATCTACAAGAGAAGCAGACTCCAAAAACTATATTTACAGCAACTCGCAGAAAAAGACGAAATAAAGAACTAAAACAACATTCCAATACTGTATTTCATCTTTGACAGTTATATAATGTATATATATATGTTCCCATTTAGCAATAATTTTCTTCGTGTGTCCGCTAAAATCTCAAAGTTTTCACGCGAGATCCTTAAGGGTGCCCCCCCACCTTACGTGTCCGGAATAAAGCCTTGACGGAAACAGCTGAACCTTCGTCAAATGTCCCCGACATAATTGACAAGGAGATAAATGAAAGCACCATACACACACATACACACTCACACACACGTGTGAAATGTATTTACCAATCTAACAGGATTGTCATATGTGTACGGCACCTATCATTAAAAGTTTTTATTACAAAGTATACTTTATTTCATTCAAAACTGGTGGAGAACCAGCATTTTTTTGCATATTCAATGGCCAGTTTAACCTTAGATTAGTATCGTTAAAAATGGTTGCTATCGATACGTAAAATTTATGTGTCTGGTACTTATTTGACACATAAATAAGAAATACATTAGAATTAATTTAGGGACATGTTTAATATATTTAAAAAAAATTCAATTAAATATAATAATAATGAAAATACGTTTAAAAAACAATTATTACTTAATACAAATTAAATGTATTAATTAGAAAGATATATATATATATAAAACTGATCTTTTTATAATGAGTAAGATTAAGAAAAGATCACTAAGGTGGTTTGGTCATATGAAAAGGATGAATGAGGAGAGAATGGTGAGGAAGATACATGACGCAAGCGTTGATGGCACTAGAGGATCCAGGACGTCCGCGGAAGACTTGGCACGACCAGGTAAACCAGATACTGGAAAATAGTCTTGTTACGGCGTGATGTTAAGTAGGTAAGTAAGACTTCAAGAGTGGTAATGTGACTGAGCTGTGAGATGTTGCATCAACAGTCAGGGAGGGAGAGGGACTGCTAGAGTGAGAGAGGCGTCAGAATTAGTAAGTGGGAGGAGCAAATGCTTTTGTTTGAACAACACGTCAAATTTACGTACTACGATACTAATCTAGGGTTAAATCAAAGATTTTTTTATATTCTTTGAAGATATTTTATTTTTATAAATAAGGCGATCGATCCAGACAAGATCGCACTAGACATAGACTAAGAGTGCCATCTAGCGAAAGCGTCGTATACGGCAATTGGCCGTTACTCACCCATGGACGGGCATCAAAGGGCCGTCCATGGGTGAGTACCGGCAATGCGCAGAAAGATAAATACCAGGAAACTGCCACCCAGACTGGGCAAAACCATCCATATGTCAGTCTAAACTTGTCAACAGCGTTTCGCTCCAAACTCTGTATTTTCATATCACCGCATAATCATCGTTAAATACCATCCTCTTCTTATCAAGTAAACCAAAGTGAATACCAAATTATACGAACACGAATAATAAACCTACTTAAAGGCAGAATATCGTTCACCTCGCCACCAAATTTATGATGAGAATTGACTTTCAACTTTAGTTTAAATAAAACAAATTTAAAATATGACACACGTTATATTAGGGTCTATGGTCAATAACAAAATTATACTTTGTGATAAAATTAATTGAAGGATGTTATCAGCCAATTTATTTCCTACTAGGGAAGGTGCATTATCCAACTATGCTACAGCGACAAATTTTCGAACCTATATGTTACCTTTTTGATATTAATACATTTAATCATTCCGTTATTTGAAAGAGCCATCTACCTTATTTTTACAGAATCTCAAATACCTTTGAGTAAACTGATAGCAGACGCCAGAATTATCAATTTATTTTTATTAAATTTTTGGACACATTGATTCAACTTTATTATTAGGAGAACACATTCTTATTGTGAAGTTGTAATTATTCAGAACATAGGTCTGTGATATTTTTAATATGAATTAAATATATTAATTAGAGATAATTCATATATTTGATTAGTATTTAAAATATCACATACCGTCTGTTCTGAATAATTACAACTTCACAATAAGAATGTGTTTTCCTAACAAAAACTATACACACAGTACAATACTTTAAAACCCATTAAAACCTAATCAATTAAAAACTCACTAGAAACTAAAAACTAGATCTTTCAATGCAAAAAATAAGAAACTTATTAAAAAAAACATCAACAAAATTATTTAATGAGAAACAATGCCTTCTAAAAATGGCATGACACAATTTTACTATAGTGAAAATTAATTATTATTATTTTTCTTGATATAACTATTCTTAGGAGCAGTAAGAAAAATTAAAAAAGGGTCACTTAGGTGATTTGTTAATGTGGAAGTGTTGATGGCACCAGAAATAGATAGGCGTCTAAAATAAACCAGATACTAAAAGACGGTCCTTAAAAACCTTAACAATCGATGAGTATGCGTGAGAACTAGGAATTCTTTGTCGAGTCAACCCGGATATAAATTTTCGGGAATCCCATGGTTTTTGCTGTCTCGAGTCTCGGTAATTTAAAAAAGATTCGTGACTCGGGATATTTCTTGAAATTATTCATTTTAAACAAGCTAAGTTATATAAATTAATTGAATCAACTAGAAAAATATATAGAAAACATCTATTTAGCGAAAAAATATTTTAGTTTGCTGACCATTGCGGCAGGTAGCGATGTAGCGGCAAGCGATGCACGTGTGTCAATTCTTGTATAAGGTAATAGTTTTATCGGTTTGTTCAAACAAGGGATTATGTTTCCTTCTAAAATGTGACGAAAATATTTAAGATAAAACCGTGTCATCTTTTGACGAAACAAAATTTAGATGAGATGAAATTATTTGAAGAGGTTAACCAAAAATATACATTATTGTCTTCCGATATGTTTTTTTATCAATTGTTTTTTTTTTGTACATGTAAAAAATAATGTAATTTTTATAGAAGTATTTGTTATTTGTAATCAATTTATAAATGATAGCTAAATTTCATTAAAAAAACTATTAATTATTATTTTAACAAACAATTTTTATTCGATCTAACACGCATATAATGCATAATAGCGACTGTACCTACATTATACATACAAATATTAATTAAAATATATATATTTTTTAATTAAATAAAATTCTTGGTCTCGATTCTCGGGAATTTCTGGGAGTTAGAAATTTTGTCTCTCGAGTCATGGGAATTGAAAAGTAGAAAATTTCAACATTGAGAATCATCTATGAAAAACTTTAAAAACTATCTTAAAATCATCTGTATATTTTTAATACCCCCTACCTTTCCCCAGCATCAAAAATGTATCGGTTCTGATAATCTGTCTTGATAAAGGTACCCCTAGTAAGCCCTTTACTGTACCTTTAAAATCTTTTATCTTGTCAGTCATATATATATAGAAACAAATAAAGGAACATATAGGGGTGACCCTTTTATCTATTTTGCATTGGAACCCAATGTTTTTAATTACGCTACTGGTGATAACAACAATGAATGGATGGGTCTAATGTTGCATGTCAAGGCAAAAAAGTGCAGTGTTCTTTGCTTAACGTGGAGGTGAAGCATGAGGGTTTCACGAGGGTTTTTTTCTCATTTCAATCATGATTGGTCCTGCAACAGAAATTCTGGCCGCCCCCTTCATCACCAAACGAGATGTCTGGCGTATGCGTCAGTTTGAAACAGGCCATTTTTCATATTCCCTGAAGGTTGTATCGCTCCGGTATTTTGCTCAATTGAGACTTTCATGGGAACGTGTTCAATTTGGGTAAGTGTTCCGTCGTCTACGTGTGGGGGATGGCTGACGGTACTAGAGTACTAGACGCGGCGAGGCCGTATAATAAGATGCCATATTTCACCCCGAAAACAGATCGCCGGAGAGGGTGCAGTATAGCGAACGCGACATTTACATGTTAATGCTTTTTGAGAGTTACAACACAGAAAACAATAAATATAACGCTCTATGCAATGGTGGCTTTAAAACTCTTCAAAATATACCTTCGTCTCGCACGACACGTTTAAGATCCATAAACTTTTCCAGGAGCTGTCACAATTTTTATTACAGTCTGAAAACGACAATTTCATTACCCAAATAACAGCCTTACATGCAATCAATGAGCAAATTTTACAGACAACAATTACCATCCTTTATAAAATGTTTCAATAAATTGAGGCAGTGCAAAATGCAATGAAAATGTATTACATTTATACTCATTCCATTATTCCACACCACAAATGTATTCCAAATAAAATACATTCGATTCATGGACAGAGATGTAATGAAAATGTATTACATTTACACTCATTCCATTATTCCACACCACAAACGTATTCCAAATAAAAAAATTTCGATTCATGGACAGAGATACAATGAAAATGTATTACATTTATACTCATTCCATTATTCCACACCACAAACGTATTCCAAATAAAATATATTCGATTCGTGGACAGAGATACAATGAAAATGTATTACATTTATACTCATTCCATTATTCCACACCACAAACGTATTCCAAATAAAATAAATTCGATACATAGACAGAGATGTAATGAAAATGTATTACATTTACACTCATTCCATTATTCCACACCACAAATGTATTCCAAATAAAATACATTCGATTCATGGACAGAGATGTAATGAAAATGTATTACATTTACACTCATTCCATTATTCCACACCACAAACGTATTCCAAATAAAAAAATTTCGATTCATGGACAGAGATACAATGAAAATGTATTACATTTATACTCATTCCATTATTCCACACCACAAACGTATTCCAAATAAAATATATTCGATTCGTGGACAATATATCAACAGAGTGCACGACAATAATATGATATAAATTAACTTGTGAATTATAGTTAAAGAGAAATAATTTACAAAAAAAATACGAAAACGAATAGACTTAATACTGTGGCGTGCAGTAGGCACAGATTTAGGTTATGCTGTTATCAATGACATTATACAATCATATATAATATACGTACATTCGTTTAAACAACGTCTTTAGATAAAATAAATCCGTCGTTTATACGACCCTACCATGTATTTATTTGTAATTTTAGAGAACTATTAATAGTGTTTTTTAAGTTTAAGTTTTAACGTAAAATAATACCTTCTTACCCGTATGAAAAAATGTATGGACGTTTTTAAAAACACTTTATATGACTGAACATGATTAATTTATTGTTTGAAAATCCTTCACGTAATAACTAAAGGAAATAATTATTTCTATTAAAAGTTAACGTTGGAAATAATTCTGCCAATTGCTTTTTGTTTTTCCCAAATCAAAAACCAATCCATGAAACCAAATTTAAAGAACAATCATGAAATCAACACGTTAAAAACAGTAAGATAGTAAAATTCGCGAATTAGTAAAAGAGGAAGTAGTAAGTTGTAACCATTTCTAATGTTATTCTGTTAAAAATCAGCATAGGTAACGACTCCATACAAAACGGATCAACCAAAAGAAATTTTCAATTCAGTAAATAACCAATTATATGACTCGAGTAATTCACTAGCTTAAAGAAAGAACAGAGTAAAGTGAATAACTCGATGCGGCGAATACACGAGAGCGCCATGGGTACAACGGTGAGTTGTCGTGGTAGTTTTTAGAACTAAACAATTAAAGTCTCAACTGGTACACAGACGGCGCTAATTGTAAAATAATATTTCCATTTATGTTAATCCAATTATTTAATTTATATTTGTTTCCCAGATTTTTTAGTAATGTACAGCTTTTTTGCTTGTATGCACTGCACGCCCCTGCTTAACAGACACTATAACACTAGCGATTAAAACTTGTGATAAAAAATATGTGTGTAATAATGCTACTAAATAGCGCCATTATAATTGTATTTTAGCTAATCTAACATAGACGGCCGTCTAGCGAAGTAGCCAGGACTAGGCTATATATATCAGAGGAACTCGTATACCCACCTACTGCAACCCACTTAATAAATTAATAAATATATTATTATAAAATGGTACACCTCTCCTGTAAAAAAAAATATGTATGTATCTTAATGTTATTAGATAGTGTTAAACATATTTTTCCGTATTTGTAAAATACACTTTTGGCGCACTTGTAATATCGACTGCGAAAAAGATTGTTCGCATCCCTCAATCCCGTATCCTACTGCTTGCCCTCGGTGTAAATTGGAAGATTGACGCCATCAGGCTTCACTAGATTAATATTGTTTTGTTTGATCTCGACATCGGTGATATAATACAAGAAAACCTAAATAATTAAATACTAATAAAACACTTTTTGGGCTTTGCAATGTTTACTAGTCAGAGCGGTGACCTTCCGTCGCTTTTGAAAGCTTTGCTATATCTCGCGTGTAACTACTTGTTTTCAATTTTAGACATGATTGTAAATTATCGTCACGTAATTTGCTTCTTAACTTATTTTACATTTGATCGCATAAATAGATAGAGCCAAAGTTTCTGAGAAAAGCAAATACTAATTTTTTTTATTGTGTCATATGTTTCAGGCAAACTAATCAATGTATCAAATATGATTGCAGATGAAAATACGAGCTGGAGTTGAAGAGTCGCAAATGCATATGAAAAGAGTATAAGCGTAAAAGAGTATAATTGAATCACACAATTATTATTTTTGATGGTACAATTAGAAATCACATTTTAAATTTATTTTACTAACTACCTAACTAACTTGCCATAACACCATTTCCTAGCGGGGATTGGCAGAGAGGAAAGAGTGCCACACTCTTCCGTCCTGACACACAATTCTTGCCTCATCCACATTCATACATCTTATCATACAAGCACGTCGATTATTGAGGTTTCTAACAGGACCATCTTCCAGTATCTAGTTTACCTAATCGTGCCATGTTTTCCACAAACATTCCTCTCGTTTCTGGTGCCATCAACAATATTTATTTTTGTTAAATTATTTAATTTTGTTTTTTACTTCAAATCTGTATTTTGAAATTAAACCTAATCAAATTTTGATAACAATAATTTGTAACTAATGAAAACCTGCGTTGCGTATTGAAATCAAATTTCACTTATAATAAGCTTTTTAAATATCCAAAAGTAAGGGTTAAAATATTGGCTACGTCTTACCATTAAAAAAAGCTCTTATATTCACGACCGTAAAAAAAACACAACGAAAAAATTATGACACACTGGTTGTAAATCTTGATATAATGCGAATCAAAGTAGACAAGCCGTGGAGGTCGCAGGGGTTACGCCCGGAAACGTGAGATTCCGTAGCAAGACTACAGGGTGGTAGGGGTGGATGGAACGACGGAGGACTGGGGCGGATTCGATCATCGGGGGATGAAGAGATACAGCCCCGCGGACAAAGGAATTAAGTTTCATTATTAATTCCGTGAATCGATTAAAAAATAAGGGTGTATGAATAATTTAATACCCCCCCCCCGTCCATCGATAGGGTGACCAGATCATTTTACACAATTTCAAATGTCACAACCCTTTTAAAAATGTTAATTTTGCATAATAAATGTACCCAGGTACCAATATATTTACGCTTCGAAAAAAATATTTTAATTGGTACTTTAAAAATAAAATAATTGAAATATTTTTTAGACGAGAGGAGTGGAATATGAAACTCTGGGAATTTATTTAATTATTAAAGAAATAATCGAGCAAGCCTTTCGTCAATTAAGCCAGCGAGGTGTAATCGATATGTTGTTATTCGCTGAAAAAAATATATCGACAGGATAATTGAAAAAATTGATTTGCAAAGAATTTCAATATTTGGTTGATGTAAAAACATGTCAGAATAAATGGATTTTTAATAGCTTGGTAATTTTTAAAGTACCAGTTAAATTTCTATTCATCCGTTAGATGTACCACATGTTAACAAAGTATACATAATATCATTGGTTGATTTGGCAGTTACTTCGTGGTGTAACATTTTATTTTTTTAAATATATAAACTTTATTATGATTTTGTGCTTGCTACACACACACACACACACACACACACAAATGCAGTTGGCAATGGGGCGGTAGGGTATATTAATTCAATAAGTTAATTTAGTTATGTTTACGCCATTAACTCAAAAAAATTTGTATGTGTAGTACAAAGTCTAAATAAAAATTATATATTTTTTAATTAAAGTATGTAGGTATATATTTATTTTTAATTCCTCTATTTATAATATATTTTTTAATTATTAAAAATAATCCCCCCTAACTAGGATGATCCTGTATCAAGGTGGAATATGTAAAGTAGGTATATATAGAGAAATATAATATGAACATAAAACTGGGTTGCGTTTGAATTTCGTTTTATTTTTACACATATTTTTAATAAGGAAGGTAATGAGATACGCATGTAATTTATTATTTGATATTTTAAAGTTTCGAAGATGGTTTGTTTTTCAAATAGCTCAACTCCAAATTTAAAAAAAAATACGTCGGAAATAAAAAAAAAACCTTATATATATTTTTTACATTAGGGTGTCCAGCAAAAAATTGACAAGTTTAATATTAAATTTTAAAAAACTAACGTGAAATCATGCGCGGATTGCGTATAACTTCACGTCGAACTTGAGCCACATATTCTGGCATCGCTGCTGACGTTGATGGTCTCGGAGGAGTTTTATTAACCATTGTCCCTTCTTGTCTGAACTTTTGAATCCAACACCAGATAAGTGTGCTCGGCCCAACTCGTTGAATATTAAAGTGAGTACAAAAAGCGCGACGCGCACGAACCAATGAATCACCGCACTTTAAATATTACTCAACCGCGAACGCGCGGTGCGCTCCCGACCAGTGACTCATTGTGACTGGCGAATCGGCAAATCACGCGCGTCGAACAATACCCCTCCCACTTACCTCACCCTGATGGCTTACGAGCAATTACAATTTAATCTTGAAATATTTCCGCTGAACACCCTATATTATATTCCCGCATATGAGAAACTACACTCTGTCAAGACTTCATTTGTCATGATGTGGGAGAAAAATAAATGAATGAAAGGATAGATTAGAAAATTTGAATTGAATTGAAAATAATTGCTGGTTGGAAGATTGAATGTTTTGGATTTTTTCTTTGTTTCTCGAAACTACACAAAAACATATTTTACGGACAAATAAATTAGTTTTATTC
The DNA here is from genome assembly GCA_031772225.1 of Eubasilissa splendida. NCBI lineage: Eukaryota > Metazoa > Arthropoda > Insecta > Trichoptera > Phryganeidae > Eubasilissa > Eubasilissa splendida. Next base: position 23,998,952 of record CM062858.1, on the reverse strand, counting down.
ATTATTTTTTAAACATTTAATTTGTATTAAAAATATCACAGACCTGTATTTTGAAAAATTATAACATCACAGTAAGAATGTGTTCTCCTTAAAAATATATAAGTTGTATTAATGTTTCCAAAATAAATTATCAATTAATTCTGGCGTCTCCTATCGGATTTTGAGATTCCGTAAATATAAAGAAGATGGTTTTCTAATAATGGAACGAAAGATGTGTCAATTTTACAGTGCAACATTCTAAAATTTGTTGTCAACTTACTATGTTGGTGTAGCACAATCTGTTAATGCATTTCCCCGGATAGAAAGAGATCCAAGTTCGAATCCCGGTAGCAATAACAATATTTTTTCGATAAATTGAATTTTTATGTATATCTTTCTAATTAATACATTTAACTAGTATTAAAAATAAATTAGTCTTTTTATACATATTAAAAGACTAAGAACGATTTGAATGTGATGATAAATGACCGCATTCTCTATAAACATGTATATCAATTGAAAACCCACCCTTGTGGAAGGGCATGTACTTCTTTACCAAAATGTATAGCTGGGACGACAGAATCTCACAAAAGAAATCGATAGTCGTGTATAGCTTTAATGGTCTGCATTTGAGGAACTAAAATATACACTGGAAACAAATTCCCAATGCTAACAAACAAAAGTCTTTAGTCCTCTCAGTCCTGACCTACGGCACAGAAAACTGGGCATATCCCAGCAAGCAAAGGAACGGACTATGTTCAGAGTGTCCTCATGGGATAGAATAATAAATAAAGACATTCACAGTGGTGATGAGAAAAAATGCTACTCTTGACTCACTGGTGTGATTGTGATTAATATTCGATAATATCTGTGATTAGAAACTGTGATTGTGATCATTGTTTCATTGCGAATATGCGTGCGCCGCCCGATATCACAATACACGAAATAAATTTTATAAAACATAATTTTGAGCGTATTTACTTATATTATTCAAACATCATTTACGTAAAAAACAAATTCTAACATGTATAATTAATATGTATCTTATTTAATGTCGGCATAAAGGGAATGAAAGCCTTTAAAAAATGTGAATTGTGAAAATGCATTTCGGGTCAAATGCGTAAAACGTTTTGGCAGAATCTACTATATGTGCGCTTATCATGAATTATAACGTCGTTCCTTCATGAATATTTTCATTGCATTCGCACAAGCGCCGTATTAAATCAATAAACAAAATTAAAAAATTAATCACAAATCACGATATTCCCAGATATTCAATCACCGATAGTGAGTGTGACTAAAAAATATCAGTGACTGACTCACGGTTCGTGATTTTGAGCTCATCACTAATTCACAGTAAGTCTGTAATGTAATATATATATACAGTGGAACCTCTATATTCATCTGGTTCGATATTTGTCATATTTTGATAACAAACAGATGTTACCATATTCGTTAATATATTATATATTTGTCACAACCACCGCCCGGTAATGCTATCTAACTGGGTCAAAACACAAAATATGTTGACATAGTCAACCAAAATATAAATAGTAATGTAATTGACTACTTCATGGAGGTTTTAAAAAAAAGACAGAAACAGGCAACATTGAGCAAGTTCTTTATTAAATGAAGTGCTACTGAATCATCGGCAAACGAAAACCATCACCAGAATTAGGGTTACCTGATATTTAAATTGTCTCTTAAATATAAATAACTTTGCACCTCTTCCGCTTCTACCATCATATCTTCTCAGTACAATAAAGGTAAAGTATTGACATAAAATTTATTCTATTGTATACTGTTATTGGGGGCTGGGAACGAAGTAATTGAATTTCAGTTATTTGTCATGGAAAAAACTTTTTTTATATTCGTCAGGTTCCATATTCGGCAGGCTCTCAGGAACGGATTAATAACGAATATAGAGGTTCCACTGTATAATATGTTCGCGGAATAATAAAAAAAAACAGACATTACAAGTACTAGGGGGCACCGTACTGGAAACAGAAGTGTAGGTCGTCGATCGATGACGTAAAAAGATTGTAGGAAGCAGCTGGATGTATGTATGTACGTGGGCTAACGAAAGAATGAAATAAATTCTCGCGATCATAAAAAAAGTTAAAATGAATAATAATGCCTTAGCGCTAAATTAGTAATATTTTTAATAAAATATTCATTTCGCCATTTGGTTGATTAAATAAAGTCGTCTTACATCGAGCACATGTATTTGCGTTAGTTGCGTCTCGGAGAGCAATAATTTTGTTGGATATGACATCATATTTGAATTAATTTCTGAGTGATTTTAAATGAAGAAATATGAAAAATAGATAATTTACTAAAAGAAAAGTTAATAAAATATATTTCGTTTATATTCAATATAAAAATACGAAAATATGAGTACGCGATTTCGGAAGGGAGGATACTGGGGAGAGGCCTGCAAGATTTAATTAATATTATAAATATGAATTAAATATATTAATTATAAAGATATACATATAAAATCAATTTTATCGAAAAATATTGTTGTTGCGCCACCGGGATTCGAACCTGGATCTCTTTCCTAACCGGGGAAGGTGCTTTATCCAACTAAGCTACAGCGACATTATTTTTAGCGACAATTTTCGACCATATATGTTACCTTTTTGATATTAATACATTTAATCGTTCCATCATTTGACAGAGCCATCTACCTTATTTTTACAGAATCTCAAATACCTTTGAGTAAACTGATAGCAGACGCCAGAATTATCAATTCATTTTTATTAAATTTTTGGACACATTGATACAAGTTTATTATTTTTAGGAGAACACATTCTTATTGTGAAGTTGTAATTATTCAGAACATAGGTCTGTGATATTTTAAATATGAATAAAATATTACAGACCGTCTGTTCTGAATAATTACAACTTCACAATAAGAATGTGTTCTCCTAAAAATATTATAAATGTTCTTAAGTTTTCAAGGCCGTTTAGAATATTCTGTGGGCTGATCTGCCGTTTATATCTGACCTTTCTGGTCGACGTTTCGTGAGGATAATAAGAGCGCCAACATACAAACTATCACAGTACTTGATGAGTGTCTGACAGATGCAGACTGGGAAATCGTCCTCTTTGGTGAAGGATTCAACACATTTTGTTGAAAGAAATGAAGATTGAAAGTGGTGATATATTAGTCAGTTTTTACGTTGTTTCTCTCTTCACTAATGTGCATGCAGACGACGCAATGAGTCTTCTAGAAGAAATCTACGATGAATACATCTGTGCACTGTTCCAACATTGCCCGACGTGTGGTTACTTTTCTTTTCAAGGAGAACTTTACCAACAAGTGGAAGGTGTAGCGGCGGGTAACACACTTTCTCCAGTGATTGCTAATTTTGTAATGGAGAAATTTTCAAATCTTTTGCAATTTGACCACACGGTGAAGACAAACTGCGGGACTTTCTGAAGCACCTCAATACGCTACATACAAAACTGAAGTTCACCATGCAGAGAAAGGATGAAAACAAACTCGCAACAACATTTCATGATGTTGAAATTAAGAAGAACACAGATGAAGTCTCGGGCACAAAATCTATATAAAGCCGACCCACACGAACCGATACTTGCATATTGCAAATTCCCACCACTATCCAGCACAGAAAAGAGAACTTATAAACACTCTAGAAACGAGGGCAAACAGGATTTGTCAAGAAGAATATCTGCAGGAGGAGAGACAAGTACTGTATGAAGCGCTGGAGTGCAATGGTTACCAAAGGCGACAGATACAGCACATCATAAGAACGAAGTCTGACCGCCACAAAAAACATACAGAAGCTGGGTCAAAAGCGTCGCCTTCCTACCTTTTTTTCAAAATGTCACGCACGCAGGACAGAATAGCAAAAGTCCTCAAAAAACGAGATACAAAGACGGTTTTCGGGACAAGCGCCAAGACCTGCTAAGATCAACGAAGGATCGAGATCCCTTGAAAACAGACGGTGTTTATAGACTCGGCTGTCAAGACTGCGAGAAAGTATACGTACGACAAACAGCGCATAGTTTCCCAAAGGGTTGTCGAACATAAACGGGCATGCAAACTCGGCCATCCAGGAATATCGGCATTGGCTGAACATTTTCTGGAAACGGGCCACCATTTTGCATTTGAGCAATGAAAATCCTAGGAAAGCCAAAGAGTCATCACGCACGTCTGGTCAAAGAAGCAATTGAAATACACAAATAACACCCAGTGAACATTAACAGGGATGACGGTCTAAAATTAAAAACCTCGTGGTAACCGGGGCTTCAAAACCATAGGAGTCGAAGAGCCCTCACAGATACTGCAAGCCGGTACATAACCACAACACTACCGGTAATATATCACATCAGCCCCGATGATGGACTCTGTAATGGGATCCGAAACATCACCCAGAAAGATCAGATATACACGGCCGATTAGCCCAGAAAACTATACACGATTTCTGAATTATATTAATTAATATAGTTCAGGAATCGGAAACTCGAGGATCCCAAACCAAATGTAGCTCTTTATGCCTATGCGTGTATCTCTTTGAAAGAATTGAGTCTGAAAATAAATTTTAGTATACCTACCTATTTATTTTTATTATACCTACTTAACGAACCGCTATAAAAGATTTACAAAAAGCGAGCATATTTTCGACATTTCTAATAGCCTGATAAATAGACATGATTAGTTTTAGAAAAATACTTTTTTATTTTTAAGAACACATTATTATTATCCTCGGCAAAAAAGTCCGAATTTGGCTAATGATAAGTATAATAACCAATTTCGCTTTTACGCTGAAGATGTGTCATAATCACTAGGTTGAAGTAAATGGATGAAATCTTGTAGTAATTAGTAATTAAACATTCTCTGTAGAAGGGTAAAATAGCCTAGATTAGTATTGTACTCGTAAAACTTTCTAAGAAATAGGATTGGATATGTCAGAGTCATTGTACAAATCTATTTGTAGAAGTATTCAGTTAATTATTAAATATTTTATCGAATGTCATTAGATCTTCATCAATAAGTACGTTTATTTAAATATTGTTTATATTTTTTTTTATGTGTGATGGTAGTTATTTAGCTAAATTATTTTAGTTATTTAAAATAAGTATTTTTAAGCTAAGATAAATTTCAAATCAATTCACAATAAACATATACTTGCTTGCGTTTGACTCTTTTGTCTGAATCTTGATTTTATTTTATTTTGAATATATCTTCCCTTTGTACGAGGTGCGTTTTTTAAGTGCTTTTGCCGGATATTCTCGGTGTAGCGCTGCGATTGCGATGCTGCGCATGCACAATGGTTTATTTTATCTGTTGACTCACCACATACAACGTTAGAGATGTTTACATAGTATGACCATCTCGTAGTGAATAGATGAAATGTTCAAGATAATAAATCATCCCGCTGACTGTGAGATACGGTCCGTGATTCGTTTCTTGAATGCACGAAACATGAAACCAGCTGATGTTCATCGCCAAGTGTGTCCTGATTTAGTGCCAAGTGATATCCACATTTTCCTTCATCTGAAGCGGTTTCCTGGTGGTAAGCGTTTGATGACGATGATACAGGAGTACAGACATGGTTTTCATCCCAGACGGCGTCGTTCTATGACGAAATTATACAAAAATTGGTGCCCCGTTATGACGTTCTTTCTTTAAAAAAAATCCGGTACTTACTTAAATAACCCGCCTCGTATAATCAAGCATGAGTTCTGTAATGAAAAAGATTTTCCATAGGTACATATTAGTTTAATTACGAGTAATAAAAAATTATAATATTCGTAAGTCTATAGTCTATATAATTTATTTGCTTTACAAAATTCATTTTCCAAGTAATTCCGGAAACACTGAGGCGGTATTTTATAAACAAACATAATTCGATAATGTACGTTCACTTGAAGCACGCCACTGTGAATAATGGCATCTTTATGGTACCGAAACAAAGTAAGTGAAATTTTCTTGTAATAGGGGCAGAAGCAACATAAAGTTTGTGTCAATTTTTACTTGCCAACCCTCATTCTGAACATCATTTATAAGGGGAGGGGGAAGTGTTTCGAGGGATACAAGAAAACTAAATTCGGTCACGCAAAGGCAAACGAAACGCGACGCCATATTGTGGTTGAGTTTTTCACTTATGGAAATATTGTCTCGCTACAAAGCAGGTGGGGTGTGATTAGGATGCTATACACTATTCATATTCAACATTTATCAAATGTAAATATAACAACTTTTATATTTATGAAAAAAACTTTAATTTGAAACATTAGTTATTAAAACACTTTAATTTTAGGCCCATGTTCCTTCCGGTTTTGAGCCATGTTGAGCATAGTGTTATAAGAGGACTCTGTTAACTTCTTTATTTTATCTATATCTACGTATAAAATGAACTCTGTTAACTCCATTATCTTATCTATATTTACGAATAAAAAGGACTCTGTTAACTCCATTATTTGAACTACCTATAAAAAGGACTATATTAACTCCATTATTTGAACTATATCTACGTATAAAATGAACTCCGTTAACTCCATTATTTGAACTACGTATAAAAAGGACTATGTTAACTGCATTATTTGAACTATATCTACGTGTAAAATGAACTCTGTTAACTCCATTATATTATCTATATCTACGAATAAAAATGACTCTGTTAACTCCATTATTTGAACTACGTATAAAAAGGACTATGTTAACTCCATTATTTGAACTATATCTACGTATAAAGAGGACTGTGTTAACTTCTTTATCTTGTAAGAGATGGTCTTCTTGCTCAATTTCCTTCAGCCGTTACAAGATTATCATCGTTTCATCTGACAATATTTCCAAATTTGGATATACTTTTTCTCATTCATTTTTTGCGGAATAGGTTTAGTTAAAGTTTTTTATAATAGAACCATTAAATAGTATAATCTTAATAATATGTAGAAATTCAATGAATTTCATATCTACGAATTTTAGATCTAGAAAGTTGGAGAATTTAATGAATACATGTATAATATATATATATCGTTCATTGTGAATCGCTAGTCTTGCCTCAGTTGACAAGTTCCCATTAACTATAAAACCAATAAAAGAAACGACATCTTGTAATGGAAATGACATCAAACCTCGCACTGCATAGTACACATTGCACCATGGTATGTGCCAGTGGGAAGTACATCGCTCGCGCAGATCGCACGTTTTTTGCTGTTTGTCGACCGATTTGAAAAAAAAAAAATTTTCTTTTAATTTTCACTACAAAACTATGTATTAGACATGCGATGAGTTATTTTCACTACTATTTTCGAGAAGTGCAGTCCCTCTCATCATCACAGGTGATAACTAAACTAAATACAGTATTGTAGTCTATTCGGGCAACAGTGCGAGGCTTGGGAAGTGGGGGGAGGTTTCGATCGTTAACGGGAATATGAACAATAAAGGCGAAGTATTAGAGAATGTTAAGTTGTTTATTAGTATCTTCTCCGAATTAAAATTATTCTATATTTCAAAGGTTTCTAAACTGTTTATTATTAATTCATTATAAGGTACCGAGTGGAAAAATTTTATTCTACAACTATCGAAAGAGTGGTTTGTTTCAGTTATGTGATTTGAAATTCCGAGAAGTTGTTATTTTATGTTATGAAGCGGCTATGTTCCATTATTCTGATATTTTGATTTTTCGCCGTTTGATCTACATATTTTGTAGTGAAAATTAAAATAATCATGTTACAAGACAAAGTAGCCGCCGTGTCAATTAATGAAATAAACCGTATTCAACTCTACGTGTTATAATAATTCAGAATTCAATTTTATAAAAGGTGGATTAGTTTTATTTTATTTTTCTTTTAAATGGCATCAACCCTTTGAGATATTTTTTCTACGAAAGTATCTGTTATATTTTATTTATAATTGGTACCCTACTTATAAATATATAATCATTTAAATGCGTATGTAAGACATTCCACGAATATTTCCGCTATGTTAAAAATGTACTGCGAAAATATTTATCTGATGACGAAAGCTAAACTTTATTTTTCTACTAAAGATTAATTTATTTATGCAATTTTATTATGTTACATAACGTTGATTGAAAAACTGGACACGTCAGTAAAGGTTTCATAAAATAGCTATTTTTATTGAACATCTCCACGACCAGATTTTATCTGTAGAAAAATCGTTTTTCATTCAATAGAAAAATATTATTTTTCGGTTTTTTAACCCTTTTGCTTACAATTTATTGCAAAGGATTGGAATAAATTTTTGCATTTTAAAATATGTAAAGAATCTATTTGACTATGTAGGAAGATATAAAACTACCTTAGAAATATTAGAACGATGGTGTAATACTCACACTAAATTAAATTTAAAAAATTATATTTGATTACGCCATATTTTTACGCCAAATAAAGGATGTCCAGCGGAAAAATTTCAAGACTAAATTGTAATTGCTCGTAAACCATCAGTATGCTGTAAGTGGGAGGGGTACGTTTGCATTGTCCAAAAACGACAGTGGTGTGCAATTTCAACCCGAGGCATAATTAGCCCTTATATTTTTAACCAGCGAGTCACTGCTGACGTATATTGCAGAATGATCGACGAGTTTTTGGTACCACAACTGCAGCTATTTCCCGGATTCAACAACAGAACATAATTTTAGCAAGACGGGATCACTCCGCACATAGCTAGAGTTTCAATGAAGAAGATGAGGGGAATTTTTCCCAATAAATTAATCAGCAAGTACGGAGACATACCCTGGGCACCTCGGTCACCGGACTTTACACCGTGCGACTTTTATTGTAGGGATACCTTATGTCGAGAGTTTACAGCATGTTAAATCCTCGAACAATTCAAACCCTACAAGAAAATATCCGCCGTGAAGTTGCTACCATTGAACCAACGCTTTGCTCTCACGTGTTCGCAAATTTATGAGTCCGATTGCAAGAGTGTCTTGAGAAAAAGGACGGCATTTAGACGATATTATTTATAAAACATAAAATCCGCATCGTCAAACACCCTATATATATGACTGACTGCTTAGGCTCAGTCAGTAGGCAGAAGGACTGTGCAGAGCATCCGAGGACCGGGAGATAGACCAGCAAGTAGACGCGAAAGAAACGATCGGCGTATCGGTACAATGACCCAACGGTACCAACCAGCTTAAGAAAACCTTTTTACATAGTGGCGTAACTAAAAAACACTGGGCCTCTATATGTGTAATAAATTAATAATAATATTAAATACGTTCTAAAAGATTTCTATGATATTCATTGAGATTGTGTGTTTTTAATTATTTTTATATATCCGCAGTTGAAAAAATCTTTGTTTAACATTGCAGCGATATATTATCAATTACCCGACATATTATCAATATATGGTGATAATGGTGTTTTCGTAATACGTGTGAGAAATGATTTTTGTAATAAGAAATGAAATTATATATTTTTAATAGAAAGTAACTAGAAAAATATGCAGATAAAATCAATTTGTCAAAAAAATATTTTAGTTACTACCAGGATTCGAACCTGGGCCTTTTCCTATCCAGGGAAACGCGATATCCAGTTTCGCCAAATCAACTAAGTAGGTTGTCGACAAATTTTTGAACTTATATGCTGTAGATCTTTTAAATTGATATATCCGAACAGGAAAAGATCCAGGATTGATTCCTGGTAGGCACTAACACATTTTTTTTACAAATTGATTTTTCTGTATATCTTTCTAGTTGATTCATTTAATTTATATTAAAAATACCACAGAACTATGTTCTGAAAAACTGCAACTTCACAAAAATAATGTATTCTCCTTAAAAAAAAATATGTAATTCTGTTTCTTGTTATAGATTTAAGAAATTATTAGAGCTTGATACATTGCTTGTAGTGGCGTACGAGTGGATACACGACTGGGTTTTTTGGCTCTGCAAAAGGGAATGGGCATCCAGGGCTATTCTCTCGTCGAAAAGATCATAATACAGAATGAATATTATGTTCCAGGCCGATGTTATTTTTAAATAACTAAGAAAGAAAACACAATTTTAATATTTTGTTTTTATTTATTTATTATTTGATTTATTACAAATATGTATAAAATATGATATCGGCCAAGTAGCAGTCTCTAGCGGCGGCACAAATGCGTGCTCTTTTAAATATAATTTTCATAACATTCTCACACACTTCGCGTTTTATTTCAGCAATGTCATTTCGAATATTTTCCTGTAGCATCGGAATTGTTGTTGGTTTTTTGGAGAAGATCTTTCCTTTTTCAAGTACTTCTACAGAAAATAGTCGGGAGTCGGCAAATCAGGTGATCGAGGAGGCCAGTCGATATCACCACTTTTTGACATTGTGCGACCGGGAAAAATTTCTCGTTAAATTTCGGTGACACCGTCCTGTTGAAACCACATATGTTGCAGGTCCCAATCGACCCAATTCGGCCACCAAGAAGTTTTACAACATGTGACGATAGTGATCACTATTAATGGTTACAGTGTTGCCATTATTAGATATATAAAATGTTTTAATGACTTCAACACGTTGTTAAGGCGATAGATGCTTCATCATAAATTGTAATCAACTTTTCTCTACGACTACCAAATACAAACTGACAAATGTTTGCCAAACAAAAATGGCGGCCAAACAAAATCGGCCTGGAACATAATATTCACCCTCTAAGAGGAACGATTAACAATTGAGTTTGAAATTGTTCAATATCTTCCGAGTCTTACACGATCTAAATGGTGGCATTTTCTCTAAATTCAGTTTTTTTTGGTCTCAAAACAAATTTAGACAAATCACTTTTATCTATAGATAAAATATACGTCTCACTTAGAAACACATGAAGGTAAAATTTGATGACTTTTTGTATGCTCATCATAACTTAATTGATAAAGCAATACACCGGCATAATAAAAAATTCTTGGTTCGAGTTCTGGCGATAACTACATTTTTTAATAGATGGATTTTTTCTATAGACCTTTCTAACTTACTTATTTCAATTTGTTTTAATTACCAAGGAACTATGTTCTGAAAAATTGTAAATATGATTTCATTAAATTTAATACTTTTATTTTTCCGTTCCATTCGATCGTTTGACAAAAAATGTAGTTTCCTTAAGAGATATGAGAAATCGTAAAATCTCAAGTTTTCACAACCATTCGGAATATTCTATGCATTACGCCGCGAGTATCTAGGACTAAAGATGAGCCCTATTTTGTTCGGGTCAAGAGAATACATTCAGGACAATAAAAAAACCCAAACAAAAGATTGTAACCATGAAAGGTTCAAATCTTATACACATTTTTGCAAGAAATAAAATTATCTTAAAATCCGTAAAATTTTAGAAATTTATTTACTAGACGCTTTCCCCCATACGTGCTTGAAAATAGTCTACGTAATTTATTTCAGAGGTTGTAGATTTGATCCCAGCGTACAAAAAATAAAACATAAATATCATTTTAAAAATACACAAAGCTTCACAACTTTATCAAATTTCATTAAACTAGTTCAAGTCAATATTTTGAAACTAACAAAACAGAAATCAATTATTCATTAATTTAATTTACTCAACTAATCAAATCAATTTAATCTCACGAATTGTGGCAGCTTTTTTTTTCCGTAGGATTGACTACAAATGATATCTTTGATGTTTTGTCACGCAAAAAACAAGTTAAGAAAATCAACCCGACATTAGTTGCGTTTCCCGCAATAATTTATCGTCAAATTTCTTACAAGGTTAATATTACGGTGATTGCGTATGTAGGTTAATATTGCGAGTTAATTGTGTTGTTAACTATGAAATGTTAACAACGGTAACGTTATATTCGTTTAATTGCTAGGTATCTAAGTATTAAATCCATCTTGTTCTATAGAAGAGTACGATACATACGATAAAGAATTCTTCCGGCTATCCAAGAAGTGCCTGACTCCTTAAACTTAATAATTGGCTGCGAAGGAAGTTGATTTAATAATAAATGAGGGTTAAACGAAAATAATTATATAAACCAGACAGATAGGAAATACTCTAGCTTTAAAAGACTATTATATATTTCAGATAGTTTTATTTCTACCAAGGACAATGAAGATATCTAAGAAGATAGAAAGAAAAACGTGTACTACAAAAATCATGGAATGTTCACAGGAAAACTAAGTCATCAAATAAAACTAGCATATATACTTTATACTCTCGGGGGTATAAAGGGTGGACAATCCCCGTCAAATAGAGAAAATTTTGGATAGTTTTGAGAGGAAAATTCTGCACAATATTTATGAACCTATGAATAAGATACAATAAATTGGGGTTTGGGAAAACCCGAGTGTTTTGGACCCGGTCCCATCGGGCCCAATTCCTTTTCTATGTATTTTTTCCTATAATATCTCATTAACGTTCAGTCGATTATTTATATATATATAATTTTTTTATCGTTAACATTTTTATAAATATACAAAAGTCATATAACAAAAAAAATTGTTTTGTGTATATAAATTCAATAAAGTAGTAAATAATTAAATTAAATTTAAATAATAACTTAATTTTTGTAGCAGGAGAATAGACAAATTATTTAAACATATTTATAAAAAATTTCAAACATATTTTCGTACAATAATAATTACATTCCTAATGGTTACGTATCTATCATCCTAGGCGAAGAAAGAACTTAAGCAAGAATGATTTTAGAATATAATAAAATAACAATAAAATAATACTTTTTTTAAAACATATAAAAAACATTTTAATAATTTTAAAAAGACTGCTAGATTCAATGATGTATCTGATAATCTCAAACGGATTTTAGTACAAAAAGTTATTTCTGTATTGTTGTTCAAAACCTCACTAGGATTCAATAATTTACAAATTTCGTCGGTACGTATTAGAAAATTCTTGAATGGATTAAATAGACTCGGACCCGTCGAGTCTTAGACCGGGTATCGGGTCCGAATATTTTTACCTGAACACGGGGGGTTCGAGTCTGGGTACCCAGACCGGAAAAACTCTAGATACAACGCCGTGCTATATAAAATTTATCAAAATTCCACATGAAACTGCAGCAACTCAAATAGCCGGGTCAAGAATATAAGATACAGAAAGCACGGATTCTATAAATATTCCTTAATTGACACCCAAGTGATAGAAAATTGGAAAGACCCTGACTCCAATAGGCAACGGCTGAAAATTCTATATCGGAATATAGTCTCTGAAAACCGCTGAACATGCAGAGGCGAAAGATTCAGGAACCAAGACTCGATAATATGGAATGAAGAGCCATTGAAAAAGAAGGAATTTCAAATAAAACGATTCAGAATATAATATATAAATTTCACAGCTACACGTGTGCATATTTATTTTAACTTACAAACTAGCATTAAAAGTCAAAAGTGGTTTAGTGAAGAAACAGATTTTTAAGGTATTTCAAATTCTAGTATTTTTGAAACAATTTACGCAATTTCACATTGGCAACCGCGAGGTGCCTAGAAATTTTCTAAAGAACATCTTTACCGATAGATGATTGACGTAGTTGTTAGTTGACATCAAGTGCTAAAGCAGTGACTTGTTTGATGCTCTATAAAGAAGTGTTTAGTTGCGTTCAGTGAATGCAATTAAGAAGCGAGACCAAGTTAAATTGTTATTTGTACAAATAATGATGATTTAAATAACTCAATATTTAAGAACACGTCTCAAAAAAATGAACGTTATCATTTTTAAACACTACATTAATTTGAATTTAAATCATACTTAAAATGCTTCATTTTTAAAACATATTCTTCTAAAATTTCAACATTTATCTAATAACATTTTACGAATACATGTACAGTATGTTTAAGTATAATTAAATTTTAATATTCAATAATATTTGCATAAAACATATAACCAATTATGAATCTATCAAGTTGTCCCAAAAGTCTTTTAAGTTTTTTTTTCTTGCATTTGCTTGAATGCATAACTGTATTTTCAGTGTTACTTCGATGTTCGTCAACAGTGTTCGTGTCGGCGGTTAGGGTTAGTAACGGAATATTTTTTTGGTGTGATATTTTCGACCCTAAAACAACAATGGCGGTGGAGACGAAAGAAATCCAGTTACACTATATTATGCTTTATGGGTTTCAACTTGGACATAATGCGACAATAGCAGTTAATAATATTTGTAATGCAATGGATAGTGATGTAATTAAATTAAGAAAGTGTCAAATTTAAAAGATGTAAATATAAAAAAAGACATCGACTAATTTATTGCTTCAAAAAAACAATGTTTTTTCGAATCAGGTATCAATAAACTAATTGACAGGTGGAGAATAATAATATATATAATATATAATTGATTAAAATGATTACGTGTTTTATTTTTTTAATTATTCAACTTGAACATAAAAAAACGCAAACACTTATGGGACAACCTATGACATATATATTTTATCACTTCTCTCTCTTTATACTCTAAATAGTCCGTATAGGTCGTTCACGAATTAAAAAGTCATTTTTAACGTAGGAACTGAGAGAGATTTGGGTTCGTAGGACTACTAGAGTAGAGTAGGAAACTTTTTTATCGGCACCTGTATTAAATTTTGACTGCATCACATGATGCGGTATCGTATTCAGTGCTGTTTCTCGAGTTCTAGAGAGACCATTTTTAAAAATCTCCGATTTGTTTCTTACGCTAAACTGCGAAAATATATATTGTATATACGCTGCAAAATTTATAGTAAATATAATTTTTTTAATAAAATTGGACATGATCACGTATCCCAAGTATGATGCAAAAGCATCGTCGCTTATAGTACGCACACCATCGTCAAATATTTGGCAGGGCGTATAAATTCCCACTAGCATAAAATCTAGCGTACGTATATGATTCCATCGCACAAATGTTGATATATAAAATTTAGCACGCGATATCAGCAGTCTTTAATTTAATAATAGAATTTATTATTATGTTATACACTTCATAAATAAAAGTGAGAGACTGAATTTTGATCAGATATATATGTATAATTAGACAAAATACATTGAATATGAATTAAATGTATTAATAAGAAAGATTAACATATAAAATAAATTTTATCGAGAAACATTGTTGTTACGCCACCGGGATTTGAACCTGGATCTCTTTCCAAACCGGGGAATATTTTTAGTGACAAATTTTCAAACCTATATGTTACCTTTTTGATATTAATACGTTCCATTATTTGAAAAAGCCATCTACCTTATTTTTACGGAATCTCAAATACCTTTGAGTAATCTGATAGCAGACGCCAGAGTTATCAATTCATTTTTATTAAATTTTGGACACATTGATACAACTTTATTATTGTGAAGTTGTAATTATTCAGAACATAGGTCTGTGATATTTTAAATATGAATTAAATGTAAAAGATAGAATCGATTTTATATGTATATCTTTCTGAAATTTGATATCCTACCCCAGCACCACTGCCGACAGACATAATCCAAGAAACACCACACTAGGGGACCCGCTGACAGGCCAATCAGACACCCGCCGCAGCTGGTCGACCCAGTATTTCCCACCTAAAGACCCACATTCTCACAACTCCAGGTTCCTCCGTACCCTCGAGCATATTCTCTCTCGCGTCAGTCAACAAAAGGCAACGCCAGAAGATGTGCTACGGCGGCATCATGGCTGTAAAGCCCGAGGCAATGGTTTGGCCAGTCTACTATAGAGCTGTACCGGGCCGCAGTGAGCATTTTCCGTTGAACGAATAACACACGAGAACAAAAAGAATATATCACTCAGATTGATATATAAAAAACCTCAATTTTGTGAAACATGGAGGCAAATTTAAAGCTCATAAATCACACATTGTTACCCCAAAATATTTACAGTAATACAATCACATTATGCCGCGACAATAGAATTCCATCGTTCTATAAAGTGATTCTAGATAATATATAAACGTAGGAATTAATCCGAATATTTCACGGCCCGTCTGGCACGTAGCCGACCTTAGCGAATAAACTTGTCAGTAGTGAACTGGGAGGAGACCTGCTCTATACAATATCTCGGTACGATTACTACGACTCGTACATTGTTCAACAAAGGTTATCACATAAAAATATGATCTCGAAATAATTATTTTCCTTAGTCAATTCTTTCGTTTACATTCACTTGTAAATACAACAATATCATCTATCTCTACATTCCGATATTAATGATATTATTATGAACGATATTTATTTTATCGTTTATTTATTTACGTTACGACCTACTGTACGATATCCTATTCAGTTTATAATTATAATGTAGATATTCGTATAATTATTTTTTTCTTGCTCCACATATTTATCGAATGGACGATGAAGATGATGTACTATAGGGAAGGAAGGTCTTGAAGGGTGGCGACTACCAGATAAAGAATTAGCAATCCTGGGGGAGGCTTCTATCCAACAGTGGAGAGACAAAAGCTGATGAAGATGATTACTGACTGGTAGGGCAGCTTTTATGCGACTTCGCAACTATTTGCGCATTGAAAATATCTATAAAATATATTTTTTATGGAAAACAAAATTAATCAAACTTTTAGCCGAGTAACATAACCTAACCTAACAATTAAAACAAATTAGATCAATCACTCAGAAACATACACAAAAAAAATCTATCAATCTTTCAAAAATATTATAGTTATCACAGAAACTCGAATCCGGAACTTCGTAGTACCAGTACATAACTAAAACTATTCTGCAGTATGGCAAATATTAAAAATTGTTATCTAATATGTATGTATTAAAATTGAAATAAATAATAAAAAACAGTTAACCGCAATAAATTGTCATCTGATTATGATTTATATATTTTACTTTTATATTTCTTCCTGGTGGAAGCAACTATTCACTTATTGTGTTTAATCTGTCGCAATTACGTTAGGTTAGGTAGAACCTGCTAGAGTCCTTGTGTAAACTATATTTTTCTTTACATCTTTCCAAGTGATTTTTCTAATTCGTTTTTACTATCAGGGAACAACGTTCAGAAAAATTCGTAAATAAAAAAGTTAAAACAGAAACCGCATATAAATACAAGATAAATAATATAACTGCACTAACCCGAAAATGTTTTCCCCAATATGAAAAGTCAGTGAACGGTCAATTAGGCATATTTTAAAAATAAAAATTATATTTCAATTGCCAGAATATTATTTTTTCGGCGCCGCAGGCCACATCACGTTTGAAATTTTCGCTGACGTGAACGACAATTTCAATTGAATAAAAATTAATTAACATGAATTGCCCTGAATCTAATAACAAATAGCACGTCGAGTGATGTAAATATGCTCATGACAGATGCCATCGCGAATGGAGTGTAGTGAGTGTTTTGAGGTATGGACCGAATATATAATATAATATTTACGACAGTGTACGGTCGTCTCAGCAGCATCGTATATATATACGCAACTGGTGTATCTTCTGGGTTAGATCACGTGCCATTGTCAAGGCGTCACCTAAAAAAATTACGATACAACCATACATTTTCGCAGGAGATATAAATCTCCCACAGTTGAGTATTATATTGAGTTAAGTTATAATATATATCCTGCGAAAAAGTATGCTTATAACGTGATATTTTGATGGTATTTTAGACTTTTGAACGTCGATAAAAGATAACCCTCGAGACACGATAAAGAAAACTAGTGCACTTATTTTGAAATTCTTATATTTCTACTTTATTATGTAAATTTAAGTCAATCGAGTTGAATACGGTTTATTTTATTCAAATCGGACCATAAACAACGAATACACAAATGGCTGTTACAAACGTACGAAAGGTAAAAAACGATAAATGAGTAATGTTTGTATAGTGTACACTGTAAAGCACGATTAGTGAGATGGAATCACTTTTTCGATAATTCACCTGGTTATATATTCAGAGTATTAAATAAAAATATTTTACTAAATAAATAATAATAAATAATGTACACTTTTTTGTTTTCCGGTATCTTAAAGGTCTTCGAAGAAAAAATGCAATTTAAATGGAAAAAAAACCTAGTTTTCATAAACGTAATAAGTTATTTTGTTTGCTGTTTCACATGAATAGACATAGCTGATTTACGTAAATATTTCAGAGAATTTATTACACAATCTGTAGATTAAATCTTTGAGTGTAGACTGTAATAGCTCTATTCACAAGTATAATACTATGCAACCGATTTCGTACTCTTTAGTGAGTGTCTATATCTTATATAACACAATGTAAAATATGAGGGTTTGACTACCCTAAGAAGTTGTGTATATCTTTTAGAATCTAATTGATTTGTAACTCTATTACATATATATGGGTTAGCCTGTCCTAAGATGTGGTTAATTAAAAATGTTAAAATAGATTAATCAAATAAAAATTGCCTTGATAAATTTTTTTTTTTTTGTTTTATCTGAATACATTTAATTCTGTAATTTTTATTATTTATAATATTATATATACATATTCTCAAATATACTTAAACAATACCAATATTTCCATTTTTACTGTAACTGTAACTTAGTGTAATTTAAATTTATGTAATTTTTTTCCTTTCTTATATCCGATGACATTTCATTAAAAGTCTTCATCTCACGGTAGATAACTGATTTTTGAGGTTTATTCGTCTTTCTGAATGACAGTCTCATTCCATCTCTTTCTCTTGTATAATGTTCGTACTCATCTGCCTCAATTTTTCTTTTAATGTCTACCGATATTTATTTAGTCATTGAAAAATAATCACCATAACATTGAAATATATTTTCTGTTTAAAGGTCGCCCATCATATTAAGGTCTTTCAGCATTGTACTGATCCGAATATGTCACAATTATTTCTCAATATTATTCTCAAATCTTTATTTTATAGAACAGATAATTGTTGCATTTCTTCTTCATTGGCCAACAATAAAATGCTGTTGCAGTAGTTCATATTTAATTTCGATATACATTTCAAATATATTTGGTTGATTTTTATTTTTTCGCGAAGTTTTGTTTTTTTAATTCGACGTTTAATTACCATTTGTCATCATATAATTCTTTAATGGGATTAGGAAGTTAAAACGTGCATCGAAAACTATCCATATTCAGCCACTCACGATCTCAACGATCTTTTCGGCGAAGGAACGATTAGCGAAAGGGCATGCCCAGAGTGGTTTGCTCGCTTCGAAGCTGGTGATACCATCTTAGACAAGTCAGGAAAGGGTCACACTTCAGATTTTAATGACCAAGCCCTTCCGGCTGTTGTGGAAGAGAAGAGAAAGTTGCACCACTAGAACACTAGTTGAGAACTTCAACATCGATCAGTCCACGATTGTTCGTCATCTCAGAAAACTCGGCAATGTGTGAAAATTGACCGGATAGGTCCCGCACAATCTCTCAGACAACAACAAGGCCGACCGAATCTGAATTTTTGGTTATGTTACTATATTTTTTTTTTAAAACAGCGGATAATTATGAATCAACCTAATAATATTTTATCTAACACTACATTCAGAAGCTGCTTGAATTTTGAATTTCTAAACCATGTCAGTTTAATGATAATTTTATTGGCAACGTGGTATCAGTTTTATTTTCCATATTTTTAACCTCCGCGATTAAATGCAGTGATAAACAATAAACTTACATTTTGAAAACTATTTTTTATTATATTTAATGGAAAATATATGAAAGTATGAGGTAATTACAGGGCTTATGATCTGTCTTCGGCTGGCTTAAGTGATGATTAAGATTATATACTTAAATAAACTGATCACTTAAGCCAGCTGAAGACAGGTTGTAAGCCCTGTAATTACCCCACACTTCCATATAGTTTCCATTAAATATAATAAAAAATAGCTTTGTCTCTATGAGATATCTGATATTTGTTTAATAACAGTGCCTTTGTAGGTATAAATCCAGTAATTGTGTGTTCTTGGATATATTCAAATATTGCTAAGACAACATATCAATTTAATTCAAAGGAAATCGACACTTCACTTCGATAATATGTATCAGTCTCGTTGCAAATTTGCTTACAAAAAAGCGTTAACTCAACTTTTACTTATAATCGACTATACTTTAGTTTGATCGCTAATAACTCAAACACTACAAGAGTTAGCACAACTAAACTTTGCGCTGAATAAATAATCCTTCGTCTGAGAGAAGCTGTGAAGGTTATTTTAAACCTCTTTAGAAATGTCGATCGATAGTTTATGCTTCTTGTAACATTTCTATCAGTTTCAACATCAAAATGTCAGATTATTTTTATATATATTTTATATGCATGTGTGACGAATCTTTGCCGAAACATTTCAAATTTTTTTGAATATATACCTAATCATAAATAATTTTGTGATTAATACATACTTCGACGTGACATTATTTTATAATCTTATCAGAGTTAATTTATGGAACTCTTTGACTTATTTTTAAATATAAATGCTAAAGCTTAACCTGAGCGATTTAGCTTAAATTTTGACAAAAAATTAACTTATTTAAAAAACTTAATATTTACATGAGAATAAAGATCTACTCATGTAATACCAAAAATTCATTTTTATTCTCAGTATCATCATTGTTATCAATATTTAAAAAAAAAAAAAAATCTAGGTTTATCTAGAAGAAATTTATAAGCCTATGTAGGAATTGAAACAAAATGTGTAATAAGATTTTCATAAAAATATTATTTGCATTACAAAATAATTCCATATATTGTGTAATGGGAAGCCGTAAATAGTGCGATCAGTAAATTTTCGCAATCAAGGAATGTATTCAAGGGTAGAGCTTATTGGTTGAATATAAATGTGTATACAGACAAGTCAATCGCAGTAAGAGCTTTCATGGGACGTGCGTGGCGGGGGAAATCAATAATTAAAAGGCAAGCTTTCAAGGAGCGCATCTAGATGGCGCTCATTTACAAGGATATATTCTTGTCCGCTCTAATTCGCGTGTAGACTGCGATCATGGAGAAGGATATATCCTTGTCATCTCGAATCCGCGTATAGACTGCGGTCACTGAAATTAATGGACCATTTTCCTCCCTAATACGTGTGTAGATTGCGATCATTGGATATCCAACCATACAAATTAACTGATAGCAGAATATAATATCTTCACTCATAGATTTTATTTATTCATCATTACAGCAGAATGCAGGTAGATAAAAATAATTGTTTTTTATAAATAAGTTTAATTAAGTGAAAATGATGCGAATCTGGTATTATTAGAAATCAGAACTTACTGGAGCGTTCCGGACAGATCTGGGCATTTGTTGTATTGATTCAAATAATCATTGAGAATGCAATTTTCTCTTTATATAATATATTTTCAAATTATTATTATTTTTTAAATATATATGACGTTAGCTGAACATAAAGAATCAACAAGAAACATTAGTACTTTAAAGAAGAAAAACCAGAAAAACATAATATTATATGCAGGAGTGATGTGATACATGTGTCTGAGACACGTAAAGCTGTTTTTTTTTACATCACTTGTTGGTGTAATTTTAAATATTATTATTATAATTTTATTTTTAGTTTCTACAGTGTGCAGTGGTATTAAAAATGAACAAATAACAAAAGTACCCACATCAAAACAATTCGATTTACTGTTAAATAAAAAAATATAAACTTTTTTCTCGCGGCTTTTCGCAAAAAGTCTCACCACTTTTCCCTTTAATGTGCCGATAGGTAGGTACTTACCGCCGCTCGTAAACATCAAACCAAAGACTTAGCGCCGGGCAACACTCACCTGAAAACAAAGAAAGGTCAAAATGAATTATGGCGGTGCTTTATGAAAATTCAAACGCGAGACACGAGAAAAAACAATTTTCCGATAGTTGTTCAAATGTAATAGCATTCCATTTGGCAAAGGAACAAAAGTAATTTCAACGAAAATGTCTCGACAAATATTTTTTAAAATAGGCGAAGGCCCGTCAATAATGACAGGAAAAAATCATATTTTCAAATACATAGAATAGTGCGTAGGTACACTACCTTAGGATATCGAATTAATTTGAATTTGTTCGTAAGATTCAAATGAGAATGACGAACCGCTTCTATGTGATGGCCTATCATACATGATGGTTTGTTCGTAAGGAATAATGTATGTATTTTGGCAGAGAGATTTAGAAAAACACTACATTTATTGACTCAAATTGCGCGGGTATGAATAATTACGAAGCGGAAAGCAAAGTACAAGACTGAAACGAAACAAACTTGAAGTGGTCATTCAGAAGAATGCTCTACGTTACGGCCCACTAAGGGTGCTAACTGCGTCTGCAGTGTCTGCGTCTCTTGCGTAGTTACGTTGTGATCGCTAGTGGGCTGTGAGGCGACTCAGAAGCATATCTCATCTGATTAAGACCATTATATACTGTCATAAAGGAAAAATTAGTGTAGATACATTTAATGTTAATTATTGTTACGTACTTGACTTCTTAGTACGCTTTTAGTGTACACCTCGTAATGAGAAGGTACAGAAAATAAATTTTGTAACAATTAATCTTTTATTACAATAAGCTACAATTTAGTACTAGGTATATCACTAGTATAGGTCAAACTATTAAGCCGATGAACCGCAGATAAAAGAGGCGCGCGCGCTCCTGCGCGCCGTCTTTGTAGCCACACAAACCCGCACCGGCGGTGCGGCACACATACACACATACACACACCATCCCACCATTCCAAGGACATCACAATTATAAATCTTTTTTTTTGACTCTACACACACACACTATTTTTGAGTTAATATCACTACTAGTTTCGGAAAGAACAGTCCTTCCTATCTACAGGTGTAAATTTAACTGAATTAAATATAGTTGGCTATGGGGCGGTGGGGTGCGTAGGAGTGTGTGACTTTATTGTTTCATGGAAACATCGATAATAGCGGTGAAGTATTTGAAAATGGGATAATGTTCATTAATGTTTCTTTCTGGATTTTTATCATTTCAAGATTATTCATTACTAGCTGAAATATTCAGCATTGCCCGGGCTTTACACCAGGTGTTACCGTTCCGAAACATCGGCCTAGGTTTATCTTTATACAAAGAACCTTAATATCTGGAGTGGATAAAATCAAATTTTTATCAGACATTTTATCAAACATATTTTTTATTTGCACCCGTCGATTTGAGAACAGAACCAGTAATTTTTGTATTTATAATAGCTGAAAAATCCGGAGTTGCCCGGGCTTTACGCAGAGTGAAGAGACTTCATTTAGGGGGATGGGGGTAGTTTTTTTTAAAAATCGGATGTAGACAGTAATTTTCCTTTAATTTTGAACGACAAATGTGCAAAATTTCATCAAGAAGTATCAAAATTCTGCTTTAAGAGGTGAGAAAGGGGGATGGGGGTGGTTTTTCGAAATCTCATGTGGACAGTGCCCTTACACTTTGTCTTGAAGGTCAAGTGTGTAAAATTTCATCAAGCTCGGAATAAAACTATAGATTTGTATAAAAAACAAACAAACCAACAGACAATCTTCTTTATATATATATTATATAGATTATTTCCTTATATGGTACAGGGTTGAGTAATTTTAGATCGTGGCTGTCGAAAGTATGGTTAGAAAATTCGGAAAATCATTATTTTTCCGAAAACGTCGACGTTCTGTAATTCGCGTATTTAAATTTCTCCCGGTTTGACCAATGTATTTTTGTTACAATCTCAGCAATTTATTTGATAAATCGCTTTTATCTAAAATACCTATTTTTGTTTTAGAATTTAGAAGTAAGAATTTAAAATCTGCTCTTCCCGAAACTAGAAGTAATATTCAACTCAAAAAATTTGTGTATAATAATAAAAAAAACAAAATAAAAAAATGTTAATTTTTAAATTTAAATGTTGAACATAGTACATTTAACATTATAAATAATACCTTTTCTATGCGCGCAAGTATTGTAAGCAACTATGCGCGGCGCGAAACAACACATGATATATGACGACACAAAGGATCATCGGCCACAATTGAGGAACCATTACGTCTCCAGTTGAATTGTTATAGTCCGTAGAATTACTAAACTGTTCCTAATTAGCGACTTGTCTTGCAGACGACGCTATTTGGCCAGTTAGTGCGGCGGGACAATGGCGGCAATAGACCCGAGCTCGCCCCTGCACCCCGGGTGGAACTACATCCGTAAGCGCCACTTCCTAAGGGATGCTGTAATAATTGTTAGTGCAAAGGGTGATGGAACCGACCCCAAGTACGATACATAATAATACAATAACCAAATTTTACATTTCATTTTGTTTTCTATAGGTATACCCATATGTGTACTCGTATGTCAAATACTAGAGTGCTTGTTGGGCTGGTGGTTGAAACACTCATCTAGTGGTCGGGGGTTCAAGCCTCATTCCAGGAGACAAACAAGTTAGACTTATTTTTAATTAAAAAATTGACGAGCATATTTAAGAACTATCACCGATTTTTTTTCATATTTAAAAATTATTAAACTATATCAAACGAAATAAATGCAATAACATATTTAACTTTTCCACACATATTTAATGCAAAAAAATATATCGTAGGAAAATTGTTAAGCCTGTATATTAAAAAATAAAAACAGTTGAAAGTTCACAAATTTTGGAATATCATCATCATTTATTAATCCACTACCCTTGACTTTCCATAACTCTTCGCCATATCACTCCAACAACTCTGATAACTTCGCCTACTCATAAAGACTAGATATTCTTTAAGTCGTTTTTCGCCTCATGGATGCCATTAAAGAATATTTTTTACCCCTCTATTATCTATGTATCTTGAAATATGACCCGCCCATCGCCATTTATACTTTTTAGAAACAACATCCCCGTTCCTCCACCTCGGTCTACGCTCTAACACATGTGTATTTTTTTCTCGTGATTTTCAGCTTTCTTAAATACCGATTAAAAAATTAAAAATGGTATTTAAATTTGTTTTATTGACGTTATTTCTTTTACAATATATGCACAGTAAATACATCCAAAACATAATTATGCTATAAATTAACAAAATATCAGTAATATATTTTATTAATATATAATTATATGAGACCATCCATAAACCTAGATAAAGTGATAAGCTATACCGTTATTATAACTGTAATTGTTATTCAATTGTAATGTTAATTGATAACTGAGATATAACTGTTGGGAGGTTCATTTCTAGTGTACAACCGATTGCTTGTTGAATTGTTACAATCAAACACAAATCTCACATCACATTAACAATCATGGTTGAAATAACGTTTTAGCTTATCATTTCAAGATAAGTCCCATAGTCGTTCTACCGACTGATAACTTTTTTTTTTAATTTAACGCAAACAGAAAACTAAAACGAAAGTAAGAATTTTATTTAAAAAAATTGTGTACTTTTCTTATTGTATGAATAGTAAAAAAACAATGAAAGAAGCAAAGAATGTCTGT
This sequence comes from Eubasilissa splendida, assembly GCA_031772225.1. Lineage (NCBI taxonomy): Eukaryota > Metazoa > Arthropoda > Insecta > Trichoptera > Phryganeidae > Eubasilissa > Eubasilissa splendida. The sequence continues at coordinate 23,973,655 of CM062858.1, read as the reverse complement.
CAGAATAAAAATGTGCGATCCATCGCACTCTAGTGTGTATGAAAATATGTTCAGGTTTATATTTAAAGACTTGTAGTGAATTTATTTCAAAAATGCTGTTTTCTCTCTCTGGATCACAATTTGTAGAAAATAGAGTTATGAAATAATGTTTGGGTATGTATGTTGAAATCGTATTAGATGGATTTTTAAGGATATGTAGTAAGTTATGTGATGTGATTAATGTGAGAATGGTGAATGTCGCAATAACTCATCCACCACTTTTGTGCTCGTTTGAAAGTCGCAGAATGCATTGCGCATATGTGAGTATAGTAGGATACAGGTTATGAGAAAGAAACTATTTATTAAATTTGTTTCCATTACCCGGTGAACCTTGCATGCGAATTAAATTACTAGAACTTCCTGATGAAGTACGATGAAGTAGCCGAATTTAATCTCGACTTATCATCATTAATATTGCACAATTCACTTTTGATATTCATGCCCGTTGAAATTGTTTCGAAATTTACGGCAATGTTAATCATGTTTTCTAAACTATTGTCTACTGACTCTAAATATAACTTCTCTTTTAAATTTCTATTATACACACCGGCAACAAAAATATATTTTAAATTATCCTCTAAACGTTTATCGAATAAACATTTAGAACTACCTTTTTTCAATCTAACTAAATAATCTAATTTAATCGATTCATATTTAGATAGATTGAAATGGTTTCTACACAATATTGATCTAACAATTCAAAAAATGTTGATAATTTAACATCCACTACATCTTTGGGACGCACAAATTTTGCAACAATAAAAATGTTTGCTCCGAGTTTTTCTTAATTTCTCCTCCAATTTTGACTTCAAAATTGCACAAAAAATGTTTTTTTGATATATAGTTATCCAAAAAAGCGGTAGGCGAGTGCCCGCAGACTGTCAACGGATCAAGGGATGAATGTCAAGGGATGGACGTCAAGGGATCAAGAGATGGATGTCAAGGGATCAAGGGATGGATGTCAAGGGATCAAGGGATGGATGTCAAGGGATCAAGGGATGGATGTCAAGGGATCAAGGGATGGATGTCAAGGGATCAAGGGATGGATGTCAAGGGATCAAGGGATGGATGTCAAGGGATCAAGGGATGGATGTCAAGGGATCAAGGGATGGATGTCAAGGGATCAAGGGATGGATGTCAAGGGATCAAGGGATGGATGTCAAGGGATCAAGGGATGGATGTCAAGGGATCAAGGGATGGATGTCAAGGAATCAAGGGATGGATGTCAAGGAATCAAGGGATAGATGTCAAGAGATGACTACGATCATGGACTTTCGAGTCCCATGTAGCCGCTAAAGAAGAAGTGACCCAAAAATTAGAGGGAACATCGCCTAGAGATGTTTTGATGACTCTCATAGGGCAAGAGGTGGAATACGAAGGTAAGTACATTTTTATTATTATTAACACTACTACAGGCCACGAAACCTAATTACTGTAGCGATACACATCATAAAAACCTCACCAGTAATCGGACCCGGAAACCCCGGTATGAGCCAGCGCCTTGACCAATGGTCGCCAGTAATATAATATTTTTATAATTAAAATAAAACGAAATTGAATTCATATTAACAAATGATGTGTACAGATAAACATATCCTTATCGAAATCCTTTTTTTTATTTATTTATATATTATGCATTCGACAACATAAAACAACAATAGAGTAATTCACCCCCAAATAAGAAAGATCTTGAATTATGGGGGTGACTATCGACATTCATATAAAACAAGATCAAGATCTACTAGATGTAAGATTTTTTTTACAACTAAATAAAAAATATATACATATATCGAATATTTACATCTATAAATATAATCTTATAAAAAATATTTTTATGTATAATAATACAATGTGAAAATTAATAACAAAATATAAAAAATGTTGAATATAATTAAAAATGTATCTAAAATATAATTACAAAGGCACTTTATTAAATGAAAGGTCACTGATAATTACGACCTTCTGAATTATATTGACCTCTACACTAACACGAAGGAACGTGACCGGAAGGCTGACGACTGTCTTGGCCAGATTCTTATGTAAGATCGTTCTCCCAGTAATTAGGAAGATGTTACGAAAATTTTAACGATGTCTATTATATAAAATACGAGTTTTGTACGTAAATATTATTCTCGTATATATGGGTATATTTGAGACAGTTTTACGAAAAAGAAAAGTATGATTGATAAGAGACAAAAAAAATTATCTTATATTATAAGCGTTCTACCCCAGAATCATTTAAATCTAATCCCATTTAAAAAGGAGCCCAAAAATTGAATTTCTAGAAAAAAATATATATATAATAAAACAGACTTTAAGTAATTTTTAGAGCATTAATTATTATTGAACCCAAAAGAGAGATATTTATTATTATGAAAAAAGAGAAAATATTCATAAAAGTGGTAGTATTTAGATAGGATGATGTTTTAGTGATAATCTAACTATATATATATAAATATATAACAAAAAGAAGAGTGTCTGATGGTTTGTTTGTTTGTTTTTTATACAAATCTTCAGTTTTATTCTGAGCTTGATGAATTTTTGCCCACTTGACCTTCAAAACAAGAGAAAGGCCACAGTCTACTTGAGATTTCTAAAAACTACCCTCATTCCACTTTCCCACCCATTAAAGCAGAATTTTGTTACTTCTTGGTGAAATTTTGCACACTAGACGTTCAAAATAAGAGGAAAATTACTGTCTACATCTGATTTAGAAAAAAAACTACCCCCATCCCCCTAAATGAATCTCTTCACTCTGCATAAAATCCCGGATAACGCCGGATACTTCAGTTATAATAAATACAAAAATTACTGGTTTTATTTTCAAATCGACGGGTGCAAATAAAAAATATGTTTGATAAAATATCTGAAAATATTACATTTTATCCACTCCAGATATTAAGGTTCTTTTTATAAAGATAAACCTAGGTTGACGTTTTGGGACGGTAACACCATCAAGGCTTTGCCTCAAATGTTTCGGTACCAGCATATAAGGGAAGTTACAGAGTTGATTAGTAACGGGTTGTCTTCAATTAACTCAACTGTAGGAGATTTATTATTTCTTCCGCGAATAAGCGTGATTGTACTGTATCATTTGAGACAAAGTCTTGACAGTGCCACACGTTAACGTGCCGAAACGTTGGCCTACGTTTTCTCGAGGAAATCGTCCACAAAAAGAGATCTAACCTAAAAAAGACACCAGTTTCATGTAACATAGAACTAGTTTCTCTTCTATTTTATATATAAGTATACATTGTATCTTAAATATGAATTAAATATATTAATTATAAAGATATACATATAAAATCAATTTTATCGAAAAATATTGTTGTTGCGCCACCGGGATTCGAACCTGGATCTCTTTCCTAACCGGGGAAGGTGCTTTATCCAACTAAGCTACAGCGACATTATTTTTAGCGACAATTTTCGACCCTATATGTTACCTTTTTGATATTAATACATTTAATCGTTCCATCATTTGACAGAGCCATCTACCTTATTTTTACAGAATCTCAAATACCTTTGAGTAAACTGATAGCAGACGCCAGAATTATCAATTCATTTTTATTAAATTTTGGACACATTGATACAACTTTATTATTTAGGAGAACACATTCTTATTGTGAAGTTGTAATTATTCAGAACATAGGTCTGTGATACATTGTATCTAAACGTCGAAGAGGCTTTCACTGAATGACGAAGAATAAACGCGATGGGTGTATGAAATTCTAATAGTTAACATTTGTATTAAATCTCTAGTAATTAGCACGCATACGTTTTAAATCATCCGCATTCATTATGTTGAAAAAATATCGAAAAATTAACTTTTGAAAGGTAGAAGAAACGACTTATTTATATCGAATATAAAATAAATATTTGTTTTTGTGGTATACTTAAGTGTGCAACATTGTATTAATGCAGCGCCACTATACTTGAAGACGGCGCGATGGTGAGTAAGCGAACCACTATACCCTCACTAGGTACCGGATGACGTCAGCGAAAATCGATTAATTAATGAGCAAAACGGCAACGTGGACTGTTAAAATCTGCCTTATTAAAAACATCAAGACAATGGCGAAATGTTTCAATAATATATAAAACGATTGTGCTAGTGATGACATAAACATTCAAGTACCATTTTGCACTGCCTGGATATTGAACCGAATGTGCCATTCGGTAAACACAACTTCCTTCCTCCGAAGGCGCCGGTTATATTCCGCCATCTTTGAAATTTATGTATTGAAAACAAAACAAGCGTCAAAGCATTTGCGCCAATTTTTACTTTCTCGATTTTCCAGGAATATCGAAAACATTGAGAAGTAATTCGATTTTCCAATACCGAAGAAAATAAATATCACAGGTATAATATAATGTTACAAAGTATAACTATTACAACTCTACGAAGAGCACCGCCTATGTTCAGCAATGGACGCAAACATACTAAATACGAAGAAAAACTATAATTACCTTTTATTATTTAAAACGTTTATAATCGCAATTAAATAATTTTCCACACAGAAAAATCTGACAGTTGTATGTCACAAAATCGGGTGACAGAAGTAAAATGTCATCGCCCTCTTCCACCAAGTTGACTGTGACAACGCGCGCTGGCCGGCGTCGCATACTTTTCTAATCACTCTACTTCTGGAGGGACTGATAAGAAAAATTAAAAAATTAGTAATATTTTTAATTTCAGCAAGTACATTATATAAGTAAGTACATAAGATCGTCTGGTACTGCAGTTTTATTATTTTTAAACGTCCTTACACGACACTCACAATACATGGAATTCAAAAATGCTTGTGGTCTAGTGGTTACGATACTCGTCTAGTGGTCGGGGGTTCGAGCATCGTTCCAAGATGCCATCAAGTTTTTGTAATATGATAAATATATTTTAATACAAATTAAATGTATCAATTAGAAAGATATATATACAAATAAAATCAAATAATCGAAAAAATATTTTTGTTGCTACCGGGATTCAAACCTAGATCGTTTCCTATCCGGGAAAATGCGTTAAGCGATTACACTACACCAATGTATTACGTTGACGATAAATTTTCGAACTTATATATTGCACTTTCAAATTGATACATCTATCGTAAGACAGATTTATTCTTTGTTTTTTTTTAGATTCTTGCAGTTGTAATATTGCGGATTTTTTTAAGATAATACAAATAAATTGTGCAAGTTTAATAAAGATTATATATAAAATTAATGAAAAATATTCAATAATAATAAAATCGAAAGAGTCAATGGATAGAACACATTCTTCGATACAATACATAAACACATAAATATAATCGAGGAAAATATTGAAAGAAGAAGACAAAGAAAGTGCAGACAAATATATTCAATTTACTAAATAATGAGCGAATTATTAAGAAGGTAAATCTCGGCAGCGCAGACTCCAGAACAGAAATGCGTGACGTGAATTGCATTTACAAAGACACAGTTCTTTAATACGAAACAAGAAGAATCTACGTGCTTTTTGGTCTTCGGGATAGTCTTCATAGCATAAGTGCACGGCTTATTTTAAAAATAGGAAAATAGTTAAATTATTGATCTAATGTGTATTCCGTGTTTATATATATTTTTTAAATATAAGAATTAATAATAATATTAAAGCAATCACTTTGTAGTTTGGCATATTATATTAAATAAAATAACAATAACTTTGTATGAAACCACGAAATTTATTATACGTCAACCGGTTTTGCTTATCTCAAGCCTCATCAGAACGTATTTAAAACTGATCATAAATACAAAAAAGTGAACTTATATATACATAAAGATATTAAATATAATATTAAATTACATGTGAAAGAGAGATAGAATACATATATAGTTAAATAGAACATCGAGAGAGTATATAAAATTATATGCGAAAGAGAGAGGCAGAATACATATACAGATAAACGGAACATTAAAGGATGGTAAAATACAGTGTTGATGGATATAAAGTTGATTTTAAAGGAAATTGGTGTACCACTATTTATTGCCTTTTTTATTTCAAGGGCTTCTAAATTATCCAACCGGAGGCTAAACCCGTTTTTATGGAGGATATTGATCCCTGTGGTATTATTAAAAGAATGGTCTTTTTCAATAATATGGTTGGAAAATACTGAGAAACCATTACTGTTTAAACATTCAAGACGTTCTTTGACACGAATATTGACATTACGTAATGTTTTTTTGTATTTATGATCAATTTTAAATACGTCCTGATGAAGCTTAAGATAAGCGAAACCGGTTGACGTATAATATATTTCGTGGTTTCATACAAAGTTATTTTTATTTTACTTAATATTAAAAAATTTAACTCTAGTCCTTCACATATTACAGAATGTCCGTTGCTTGACGTATGATATATTACGAGTATATATATATATGCGCGCGTTACCCGACGAGATGAAAGGTTCAAGACGAACATGAGCATATCAGGGTGAGTTAGAGGAGGGTCGCGGAGGAGGAGGGTAATTAAAACCCGTGCAATGCCGTGTGTATCAGCTGGTAAACAATAAAATACAATAGTATTTAATTCTGGGCTACATAACGATTTATGTGTGGGTCGACAACGCGTGATTTCGTTCTGTATCTTATATTTTATTATACCGTTCTCTGTGTCAATCTTCCTCACAAAAATTCAAAATGTTTTATTTTTCTTGAACAAGTCATAAGACTTAAGTCCCCCTCAATCTTCCATCAAGGTTTCCTCCCGCCACTCCTCGACATATGAAATAGATCACATCTTTATGTAATATAAGATGACGTCTTCTGGGTGGGTGTAGTAAAAAATAAAAACATAGAGCCCGGTTGCCTCGGCGCGGCTCGTTCGCACGGGTCCCGTACGTGTCGTGAAATGGACTCCAGCCTAACAAAAAGAAGGGTCTCCATTATCCATATCTAGTGACCGATTGACAAAAAAGTAATCTTTTATTAATTTTTTTTAAATACGGAGAAATTCAGTCAACACCACTCCGTGTTTTTATTTTTTTTGCGTCGTAACTTGAAAATGTATCGAATACTTTGCGCTCCGCGGGATATAAAGATAGCTGGGCGACGGAGATGATCCGCTTATAAATACTTATGGGCTGAACCGGCAGCATCATTGCACTGTTCATATTTATGAGAGCAACGTCGATACCGAAGGCATCATTCTCAATTTCTATGAATATCACAAAGAAAACTCAACAAAAAGGCAGTATTGGCAAAAAACAACATCGATAATTTAATAAACTAGAAAAATACAAAAAGCATGTACTTTTTAACATGAGAAGCTTGTCGGTGTAATGGTTAAGACGCTAGCCTAGTGATCGGTCGGGGGTTCGCGCCTCGTTCCAGGACACCAGCAAGTTAGTCCTATTTTCATAGTACAAGCGTTCAGCTTAGTTTGAAAATAGTAAGAATACTGATGTGACATGTATTCTGTGTAGCAATGCAATATACGTGCATTCTTCTTCTGGCATTTTCGCTACCTAGCATATATATTTTTTATTTTGTATTATACAAAACATCAATAATACAACATAGATTAACCTTTACCATACCGTGATAAAAAATACCCGTACGCAGCCATGCTGTCAATTCGTGTCACCGTAAGAAATTTGAGATTAAGTTTAAGCATTTTAAAATAGAATAAATTTTATATAAATTAAATTAATCAACTAGAAAAATATACAGACAAAACTCCTATCCTATCTTGGTCTCTGTTGTCTACAGTGCAGTCGTAGAAAACATACTGAAATACTTCATCAATTAAGATTGTATTATTACCATAATAATGAATGGCTATAGTATAATATAATCGACAAATAATAGTTATCCATTATATCTGACTACTCTGAACGGAAATACGGTATGTATATAAACAAATAACTAGAAATATCAAAGAAGGTACGTAATAGAGAAGACATATATTATACAAGCAAAAAAAAAGTGTAGGTACGTAATACCAATTCTTCACCATTCTAGAGTTGGTAAAATTTCATAAAATATTTGAAAATACGTCTTAATAAGGAAGTACGGGTAACCCCCGTTGATCGCGGGAGATACGTTCCGGACATGGCCGCGATAAGCGAAATTACACGATCAACGGGGGGTTTAAAAAAAATCGTTTTAAGATTCTAAAAAACGTTTTATTTTCTAAATATACATTAAATAACAATGTCATATAAAATATAATTCTTTTTTTTTCCGCTTTGCAAAAAAGAATCAAGATTTCCTTGTTTGGCCTCTATACGTCTACAAATAATCCATTACAACCACGCTTTACAGCACTCACTTGCTCATGATTTTCGTAATTTTCTTCTAACAACTGCATGCACTGATTGTGAAGAGAAAGGGTCTTTTCGATTATTTTAACACTTGATTTTCGCACGGGAACAGGTTTTGAGACGTCATTTTTTTGTGACATAGTATGACAGTCCATTTCCTGCAGCTCTTCGCCGTGTGTTTTTAACAAAAGGGTAAAAAAATATGGAGCGTGCGCTCGACACTCAGCTAAGATTACACAGAAGTATTGAAGATGAAGGATAGCTGATTGACAGAAAAACCCAAATTTACCAGGAACCGACGTACCAGCGTTACATATTTTGTCTCACTCGCGCTCGTGAATTTACGTATATATACATGTGTATTATATGAGTGAACGAAAAAGAAAGATAGCTCGCTCGTGCAACCACACATTATGACGACTCCTGGAATGTGTCGAAGCCGAACAAGTGTTGAGAAAAAAAATCATTTTACAACGAATCCGCACTCACCGGGATCGCGAAGAACGGGGGTTACCTGTATATGAAGAGCTCGCATGTCAGCAGGCCATTCCCATCGCCCACCCATTCCTTACCTTCGCCACGCTGACCGTTTTTGTAGTAATTCCTTTACTCGAACAATTGTGAGTACTACAATTTGAAGATAGTGATATCTCAATAACCTTTAAGAATTATACGAATTTCACAGGAATTGTATGAACGTGACTCTAATATGTACTACGGAGGAATCAGCGCTATATTGTTCCCGCCTGGCACGTTTCACCTGACGATTCTCTTCTCGATTCTCGATTCTCACATGTCTTCTCACGTACGACAATTGTTGACCATTTTGGTTCTTGGAACAACCTGGTGCTCGCGTCATGTCTTCTATATAACAATCATCACCATTAGCTCCACAACCCACGATGGCACTTGGACACGATTCCAAGTATTTTCTTCCACTTATCTTTATTTTACATCTGGATCCAGCCTTAAAGGAAATATGTCTTTGAAAATATTGTTACTGCACCTTGGCTTTGACCTTTCCAAACTCTTGAGCCCTGTTGGTTTTATGTTTAGCAATGACTGGTGATTGTTGACAACTTCGCAATAAGAATGTATTCTCCAAATAATTATTTCATTACAAAATTATTATCCATTGTTGTAGCCTGCAAAATTAATTTATAAATTCGGCATAAAGATACGTTTAAAAATGTTATTTTAAAAATATATCTACATCCCAATTGCAAATGTAAGCATTGATAAGCATTTTATACACAACAGTCAAGATTTTATTAACAATGATCCGCGCAGTGGCGTAACTATTCCAATGCAGCCAATGGGGGGCCCAACGTTAGAAAGGGGCCTACAAACGTCGCGCTCTTCAATATATTAACATTAATATTTTTGCAAGTATCGATACCATTCCCAGTTTCAATAGAAATCCGCAGCAAGAAATGGAATTATAACATTTATAAAATCCTTCCTCGCGTGTATTATGAAAACAGATGTACAGTAGCAGTGCCCTGCTAATGTGTCGGGTTAGAGACCAGACCATCGCTGTAAAGTGAAAATCACATTAAGGCGAAACAAGTATTTTTTTTTTAACTGCAAGTGCTTATAAACGTCTACGAACACGTCTGTTTTTTTAACAAAATTATGATTATTATTGGAAACAGGAGAATAAGTTTATTCTTACTATTTATTGGATAAACCACGCAGTGCTAATATTTGTATATATTCTTCTTTAGCGGTCTCTCGTACGAGGATGACGTCTGGCATGGTTCTTGGGTTGGCCACGGCAGAGGCTTGTGCGTGGGATTGTTTAAGATGTAGCTGGTATTGCACAGTACCACCAACACGCACTTTTGATTAATGGAGAGCTCGGTCCAATGGCAAAATGTGGTCCGATACGACTGGAGCTCTCCGTTATTACGCAGCCTTCTCCGTCTATTCATAGGGCTTTGTACAGACTTCAGTTGTTCCGAATTCGTAAACACACTTTTGACGCGTTTTTTGATGTCAGCCGTGACTAATATTATTGACACATATTCCGCATTCAAATTGTGTAAATTAGTCAGTGTAAATTGTAATCAATATTGGTTTATTGTTTGATCTCGACAATGCGATATATCATTTGCGTTGGGAACTGTTAAACTCCAGTGCAATGGAGCATTGTTTTTTGTGATCGCGTATTGCTTGCTGTTTGTGTGTGCCGCGGATGAATATGTGACATCGCCATCTTCAGTCGGGTGCGTAGATCGTCACCATCATTGTGTGATTGGCACGAGGATGGTGACGATCAGGAGACTATGGAGGCGTCATATTCATAGGTAGGTGAGCATTCCTTCCAATCCCGGTTCCTCGAGATCGCTGGTCCTTCTTTAAATAATCCCTGTCCCCTCACCAACCTCTTCCCGTATTCGTCTCCCGATTCCTCCCCCACCCTGCGGTGATTTTGATTTACAACCGGAATTGTCGTAATCCATTCCACGGGACGTGCGACCCGGAGATCGCACAACAGTACAGTAGGATCCCAAATGCACACCCTAGGGCAGCACCGGCGCCAATAGCATACGCGAGACAATGCATCATTTAATGAAGTTAATTACTAATTATATTTCATTCATGAATGTCAATAATGTTCTGACATCTGACACTTGTCGCACTTATCACATAAATTTGAACAAAATACGGTAATGACAACACTGTTGGGGCTCCTGATTGGTTGAAGCGAAAATTTCTACTTAACTCTTATTGGCTGTAGAATTTGGCAACTTTTTCGACTGTCAATTTACTTGGTATTTGTCGAATAACAATCAAAAATAATTATTATTTAATTGGTTTAAATGCACTCGCGATAAGCACTAAATGCACAATATCTGCGTTAAGTTCACCATGTAAACAACAAGTCCCAGAACTTCGTTATTTCGTGCCTCACCTCACGTTTCAGGTACCCAAACCGAACTATCTACATCTTATACACAATACTTATTTAGGGGCTCATTTCTTCCATTCTGCATTGGGGCCCAATTTTTGTACTGCTACTGGATCCGCGCATACATTCATGTCATTAATATTTTATACATTCAATGCTAAATACATTGAAAAAAATAATTTAAAAGGTGTATTTTTATTTTGCAATTTAACCAAAAGTGGTCACAACTAACCAATACAAAATGATTGGAAAAGTATTATAATTTTTTAATTCAATGTGTGTTGTACTTCTGTTATATTATATAAAATAGCAAATTAAAGAATATACCCTATACCTTCGTTTAAAAGCGATATCTTTACCTGTCGAATAAATAAGCAAGGAGCAGTACAAGTACAGTTCGAATAAAAAATAAAAAATTGGCGACAGAGTTCGACGAGCTTTTAAGACTCGCCTTTTCATTTTGTAAAGAGCCCTTGAGGTGAAAGCTCTCACTAAAATGGCGGTATATAAATCAGAATCGTCACCACCACGTGGTAAGGTAAAAAGGTTTCAATACAAAATGTATGATTAAAAAAGAGGTTTTATTATTAATATTTATCAAGATTTTGCTGTCGAATTGTACCAAAAACCTGATGAATGTATATAGGTTAAGATATATATTTCAGTAATAAATAAAATAATATAACTTTTTTTCACTATTAATATTACCGTTTACTTAAATTCTATAAAAAATACACACACATATATGTTGCATACACGCATAGATATCGGAAGAATCTCAGGACACCGAAGGAATTTGGCACTCACCACAATCCGGATTCTGCTGGCACCTCCAAAGGTGTGGACTGTATATTTTTCTTTCACTATTTCGTCAAGATTCCGACACAGAGTATAGATGTGTAAGTCGTCGATTTGCGGCGCAACCGGGTGGCGAGGGGGGGGGGGGCAGGCACAGTGAATTATTTGTATTCAATAATTAAAATATTTATACACAAATAAATAAATGTCCCAAACATATATATAATACGATAAATCGCATCAAAGGTACACTACTTTAATGAGAGAGTCTAGCGAGGGGCAATATGAAATTATTTTTTGGAAATATAATATACATAGTACATACAATTTATACTAGTATATAAACAAAAAAAATAATAAGTAATAATTTTTATTATTACACGTGTAAATTTAGTGACGCATTATTTGTAATAGAAATAATTTAATTAAAATTAAACTTCTAATATTGTATAATCGCTTGTTACCCAGGTGTAAGAAAATCACAGAGAATCAATTCAAAATACTTAAAAAATTGACCAATTTAATACAGTTATCTAATAAAGGGTCAAAGTATATAAATATTTAAAATAATTTATGCTTGACATCCGGATATAACATTCCTAGAAATAAACTCTCTCAATCAGCCTTTGGACAAATGTTTACCTAGTAGGATGAACATAAGACTTTCTTAGATGTAATCGATATATGCATGTAAACGATATATTATATTTAAATATACAGGTAGGCCCAAAAAAAATCAGAACATCTCGTAACACATGAGTTATTTCAAAACATAATGTAATTTATTTTGCGTAATATTTAGCTAATCAGAAATCATCATCATAATCTACTGGGTTTAAATCTGGGCTGTTCTGTGGCCACATACCCGACTCGATGAAATTAACATTCTCACGACGAAGAAAGTTGATAGTATTTCTGGCTTTGTGAGATGGAGCTCCGTCCTGCTGTAATGTCCAGTTATGCTGTAATTTCTAGCTATACTCTAGGCTTTGTTTCGATCATTTTCCTAGCACACCCAATGTTTTTCAATTCGCAAATTTTTTTATCAGAATACGGTCTTCTACAGTGATTTTTGTCATTCTGGGCAACAATTTGACAAGACCAAATATAAACAATGTGAAAATTGATAATCAAAGATGGCGACCTAAAAATGTCGAAATAAAACGTAATATAAGTAAATAGGTAAGTAACTAAATTAGTAAACTATTTAAGCTATTGTTGATACAGTTAAACTAATTTTGATATAATCATATCACATTTTACGAAATAATCTCACTTTTTTTGGCCACCTGTATATAATGTATTGAATTTGTAATAAGTATTGTAACTTTGAATAATCTAAGCAAGAATTGTGTATTCGTACATATTTTAAATGGAAAAACAAAATAATATGATAAGCAAAAAAAATAATATGCGAATGTAAAATACATGTACACATACACATACATCAGAAGCACTTAAGTGCTTTATATATATTTTATTTAAAAAATTCAAAGTGATTTAATTAATAAACTCGGCTTTATATATTGTTCGCGCAATCGGCTCAGTAAGAAAGAAGAATAAGACAGATCAATCAGCCAAGTAAAACAAAACATTTGAAAGGTGTTTGCTTCTTTTGATCAAAGGACTCTTCTCAATAAAATAGGGCTCTCCGCCCTTTCCTACCCCATGTCCACTTGTAGAAAACACTTGGACAACTGTGGGGAAGACAGACCAAGGTACGTATATTAAAAATAACTTCAAATACAATCTTTTCACGACTTTAATAATAAATTTCTAAGGCATGTTGTAACAAGAAGAAAATGTTTTTATCTGCTGTTTTTTTACATTTATAACCTATATTTATATTTACCTTAATTAATTTATAATTACTTTTTCTGTATATCTTTCTAGTCGATTTATTTAAATTGTATTAATAAATATACTATAAAAGCAATACGTAGACTACAAAAACAAAAATAGAGTAAAAATACGAGTTAAAAGCAATAAATATCAGACAAAACAATAATACATAATAAAGACAATAAATAAAAGGAGTAAATAATAATAATATGGTAAAACAATAAATATAGAAAATTTAATTAAGCAATTTTGGAAAATAAAGACATTATATAAGTAAATTTATTAAATCCAGTCAGCGTACTGGTATTGTGGAAACTATAATTTATAAATTTGACTTGAATATATCAATCAGTTAACAGTAAAAATTTCCGGCCTTTTGCTATCTAGATACATATTGTGGAATGCAGACTATATTTAGAAGCTTTACTATCCATATAGAATATAGTTTTAAACCGAATCGTCTTCAACGGAATGTGAAGATTTATCCTAACTTAACTATGTAACATAAAGAACCAAAAGAAAGGGTGGAAAAGACAGAGACGATCATATAAAGAATAAGAAAGCACCGCGCACCTCCATTACAGGATGATCGAAGTAAGTTTTCTTTTTCTTCCAGTTAAAGTATTATCAGAAAAAATACAACTTAAAATCAATATTGCGGTGTATTCGTAAACAAAATGCAAGACAATAAATGTTCTCTTATAGACAGATAAGCTATAAACTATATAATCCAATGTTTCTAATTTTCAAACCAAATTAACTACATAAGATATGTATTTCCGTAATAATTTATTACATAAAAGTATATTTATGCACCCTGAAATAAAAAGTATCTACTCGTAGAATTATGGGGGTGACTTTGACATAAATATAAAAAAAATTATATTAAGATTTAGAAAATGTGTACAGCAATAATTTTTTATTTATTTTGTTTTCTGAGCTATTTTGCTATGCGTATACGACATTTCTGACCAACGTTTCGGATCCCATTTTAGGGTTCATAATCAGGCCTGCTGTCGCTAATGCGACGTGTAAGTATTGGCGCTATGTTAAGCATTGTATTTCAATCCCGTGTCGAAAGCAATAATAAAATAGAAAAATCCAGAAGGAAGATTCTGAACGGCCGTGAAAACCTGAAATTTTTTTATGTCGAAACTAATCGTTTTAATAATACTTTGTGTGTAAAGCAAATTCTTCTTAATTGATTTATAATTTGTACTTAGTATTGGCTGGAATTGGGAATATACCAGCACCATATTTAGGTGGAACAAAAGGGGACAGGAATTCAGAGGCCGTTTTATTACCGGCATAGAGTATAAACCATAATAATCTTAACTCAATAATATGGTAGATGGAATGTGGAACATGACCAATATCTAGTATAATATTATATAAATGCAAAAATGATAATAAGTCATTGAAATCGTGTAGATTAAGAAGACTGTAGGCACTGTAAATACGGATGCTTAGTTTAAATTAACAATATTACTTCATATATATGTATATATATATAACTATATGTGTACGGTGAGAGAACGAGAGAATGTGTAGTGTCAAGAATAATTAACAAAATCAATAAAGACCTATTAAACATTTTTAAAAATGATGAGACCCCTGTGACCACCTTAAAATACAAAGTAAAATAACGTATTGTTATCAAATTTTTTATTTCCTTATTATATTATATTATATTCCCATAAAATACTGTGGACTAGATCTGTTACACCCTGTAAAAATTGATCTTTTCGAAAGATTAATTTTTTCTTTATTTATGTTTATATAACATCTCCTTATCTATTTTTTTCTCTCTTGTAATATATTATTTATAAAAAAAAAATTACTATGTAAAAGGCAATCCTTGCCGTAAAACGGCCATGCAATTTGGCAAAAAATAAAATTAAAATGAATATATATGTAATAAAGAAGTAATTTGTTAAAACAGTGTTATAGCTGATTTTAAAAATCAGTGACACATTTGATATTACACTTTTAGAACACACTCTCATTCTTATAAACAATTAACATCACATCCCATATAATTATATAAGGGAATCATTTTCTCGATTAGGCAGCATCATCGGAAATAAATTTCTTAAGGTACCATCTCTACAATTGTAACACGTGACTTTATTTTCGATAAATACCTCCTTTTTTATGATATTTGGTTTATAATAAATTTGCAACATAATCACCCACGCATCCCGTACCCGCGCACTTCCCTCCCTTCTAGCCCCTTATAACTGCTGATAGGCTTATGTTAACCGCCTTGAAAATATTATATATCCCTAATAAGCTCGTAACTGTGCACTAAGAACCTTTTATCTCGCCAGAAATCGTGCGCATGTGTGTTTGTGTGTGTATATATGTATTTGATTTAAAGTTTCCGCTAGCACTAGTGTATAGAACCGGCGTCTTTTATAAGTTAAACGACGTTTTTTGCAGATTACTCAAAAACTTACGGTACAAATGTACTTTATCGCAAGAGATATAAATCACGACTCTTTTTCTTCTTCTTTTAAACAGGCAATTCACCCTTCAAGAGTGATTTGTGAAATCACGACTCGACAAAGATATAAAATATAAAACTAGACCGTGAGAGATTTATATCTCCTTCAAAAAATTACGGTTGTACCGTAAGTTTTTGAGGCAACACCATGACAATGGCACGTGTTACCGTGCCGAAGCGTCGGCCTAGGTTTCCTCATGGAAACCATCTACAAAAAACGCAATCTAACCTAGAAATGACACCAGATATGTGTGTATAACATTTGGACATTATAAAATATATATTTAGACCTAAATTTATTCTCAAAGCAGCTAAATACAGAATGCCACAATTTCTAGCAGCTTTCATTGTTTTATTTCTACATAAATACACAAAGTTTTCAATCGTTCTGTTTTCCTAGAATTTTTATCAAAAACAATTTGCATGTTCCGTGTTGTTCCACATTCCCCTTTCGACTCCGCAGTGGCAGGGTAACACCCTAGTACACGTGTACCGGGGAGATTGGGGTAATATCGACCCGTGTATAGTCTAGAAACTTCCGCCCGACCTTCCCCGCGGGTTCAATCACCCCCTGCCCCTCGACGCTAGATCTCCAGGGAAAAATGCTCTTACGATAAGTATTTTGTATTTTATTTTTAACAAGACGAAGTGGTAGAGCAAAGTGTGAGATGATTTTTGAGAAAAATCTTAACATGTTTCCGAGATGTCGGGGTTCACGCACTTTTCTTGTTATTTATAAAATTTATAATTATTTCTGGGATTTAAAAAGTGTTTACATTAAATAAATTATTATTTTTTTAAATTAACACTGATGTGAAGGTTTTGACAGAAAAGCAAACACTTCAGTCAGTGCCTTGTCAGTCACAGTCAGTCAATTTAACACCACACGGTTATTTTCTGTTACCGTAATTGGCGTAATTTAGTATTACGTACGCATTTATTCCATCACACACACACACACATATAAACCTCCCGTCCTGGCGGTGCGGCGCTCTGACACACACACACACACATATATATGATCTCAAGGACATCACATTTAGTTAAACAATTCTAATAATAAATTAAGGTGAAAACAAAGTTCAAGGCAAAAGTATGAGTAAAAATAAACGTATATTTTGACAAAAAAAAAACTTATAATTTTTATCGGATGCACTAAGATTAATTTTATATTATACCAAAAACAGCCAGGGTACTTGAATACAAAAATTTATAATAACCGCCTTTTAAAAATAAAAAATGTCGAATACAAAAATCCACAATAATTCATATCATGTAAAAACAGTTTATTATTAAAAATAGTTTATTAGCAAGATAACATTATTTTACATCTTGCATCAATACTTTACAATCTATATAACATTTTTACATAATTAATACATAGGCTCATTCAATAAGTGGAAATATTATTTAAATGCACGCCTATTAGCCGCTATCGACCTCACTAGATGCATATAAAGTATCTGTTCTGAAGTAGGTAGCGATTAAATTCAATTTATTATTGTTTTTAATTTTTCTTAAAAAGTGATGTGTGCATAGAGTAAGAATTAATTAAATAAATAGTAAAAACAGAAAAAACTAAAAGAAGATAAGAAGAGAATAAATTAAAACAAGTCAAATCCTCCAAAATCGTAAAAAATTTGGTGCCTATATATTATTTATTAGGTTCATGCATAATTATCCACCGTTTTTTCGTGGCGTCTTGTGTTTTGAATTTAACGTTTAATTGACATATAACATAATTCTTTAATTGGGTTAGGAAATTAAAATGCGCATCAAAAACAATACACATATATAGCACATTATACCGTACCACTTCGAGAAAGGGTGGAAAGCTGCTGAGTCATTTCGCGATCTCGAAGATCTTTTCGGCGAAGGAACGATTAGCGAAAGGACAAACCGAGAGTGGTTTGACCTTAGGTCGGTAGATCTTAGGATTTTGATCACCAGGCCCTTCTGGCGGATGTGGAAAGAATGTTGCACTACTAGCACACTGGCTGAGAACTTCAACAACGATCTGTCCACGATTGTTCGTCATGTCAGAAAACTCGGCAAGGTGTGGATATTGACCGGATGTGTTCAGCACAAACTCTGAGACTGAGACAAGGCCGACTGAGTCCGAATTTTACAATATAATAATAATTGTTACAAATTCGTTAACACACTTTTGGCGCGTCTTTTAAAATCAGCCGCGACCAATATTATTGACACATTCCGCGTCCAAATTCCTATCCATATATTTCCGCATGCTCGTCTTTCAGTGTGTAATGTGACCTTGACGCCAGCAGACGTCAACTTGAACGATATTGCGTTCGATCACGACATCGCGATAGCATTCACAGTGTGCATCAGCACTGTGTTTTGTGTGACCTTTTTGAATGATCAGTGTCTATTGTTTGCGTGTGCCGTGGGTGAACTTGTGACATCGCCGTCTTCAATTGGGAGCGAAAATCGGCTCATCCGTATGCCATTTATTTTGTGATCTCGGCGGCGATTGCAGGGATTACGGAGGCGTCATATACAAAGTAAGGTGAGCAGTCCATCCGAATCTCAGTTCCCGAAATTACTGCTCCTTCAACTAGAACCCCCATCCCCTCACCGACCTTCATCCTGTACCATGTTTCCCTACTTCCCCCTACACCTTGTGGCGATTCCGATTTACGACCGGAATTGTCGTATTCCATTCCGCGGGACGTGTAACCCGGAGATTGCATAATTGAATAATAATACAAAATAATTTATGTTACAATATAATTTTTATAAAACGGCGAATTATTATGCATCAACCTAATGTCACTTTAAAGGTAATGAACATTTAAGTTGTGTAGATTTAATTATTCACATTTTTCACAAAAGCACTTTGATCTCGGTTTGAGTTTTCTGTGGCTGGCTGCGCCCTGCATAACTACGTTCGAGTAGTCGTGTTTAATAACACTGTTGTGCTCTCTTTATAATGCACTCATACGAGATTATATGCAAACACGTCTCGTTTGAATGTCACTTTGTAAAGAAATATATAATACAAAAGCGTATGTTAGAACAACACAGTCTCAAAGCTCTCTTGATACCATTAAAACATTACATTTAACTTAATGCTATTTTTAAATTTAGCCCAATCTATTTTTATTGATTGTTTCAAATGCGGATCGTACCAATTTAACTAATAGGTGAGCTTTTTAATCACGTGATTAATAGCATTTTGCTTGAGAGTTTATTGCAATAGTGAATTGATCCAAAGGAATTACTTACAAACATGGCTTTTTTCATAAGCTGGCTTAATCCAAATATTAAATATAAATACATTAAATTCGTTTAATACATAAGTAAAATTTTCTTGGAAATCAATTGATAAACAAACTTGGAAAACAAATATCAGATACCTCATAGAGACAAAGGTATTTATTATTATATTTAATGGAAAATATATGGAAGCATGGGATAATTATAGGGCTCGCGACCTATCTTCGGCTGGCTTAAGTGATCACTTTATATATATATACCAATTCTCACTCCTCAATCTCTAAATTTATCAAATTATTGAAAGTTGCATATGTTAGTGTGTGGACTCGCTCATAATGATGGCATATATTCTGTTTAAAAAAAGGGAAAAATGAATTATCAAATTTGGTCCATAGATGGCAATGGTGTAGTGGTACTCGAAGCTTAGTGATCACTTAAGCCAGCCGAAGACAGGTCGTAAGCCTTGTAATAACCCCATACTTCCATATATTTTTCATTAAATATAATAAAACATAACTTTATCTCCATGAGATATTTGATATTTGTTTAATAACAGTGCCTTTGTAGGTAAACATTCAGTAATTGTGTGCTCTTGGACATATTCAAATATTGCGATTTTATAGTATTTTCCGTAAAAAAATATTTTAGGTAATGGGCCGTGTTTGCTAAATAACCTCGTACCACGTCAGACATCTTAAAAGATTTTGTACGTCATTACGTCATTTTTAATTGAATTTTGCCATACAGATGTACGTCAATGGCTTTTCAGGTTTACATTTAGGATGTTTTGTACATTTTTGGTACTCTAAACAAGTGAAATCTTTACATAAAAGACTTGTCTATTTTTGGCACAAGTTAGCGACAGTTCGACTGTGGCCTCGTTAAGTAAAATTATTTAAATGCAATTATTTACATTTCATTGTCGATTAAAATTTAATAAGTAAATTAAGTAACTGTTTATTAAAATTAATATTATTATTTAGAACGTGCACTATTTCACAACCAGAATTTACAACCCGTGCCATCAAAAATATCCTCTACAGACGATATTTCTCTATCTGCGAGTATTACATCGATTATTTCCATCGACGCATACTCGTATCTTTGATTTATTTTTCATATGAACGAAATTTAAATTATATTGTACTTGCTTTATACAATACATTTTATTTTATTTTAAGGTGACTGATTATTAACATGTCGATAATGAACCTAGTGGACAGTTCTAGATCATAATAAATATATTTCTATAGTAACAATGTTTGTTAAGGAGAACACATTCTTATTGTGAAATTGTAATTATTCAGAACATAGGTCTGTGATATTTTAAATATTAATTAAATATATTAATTAGAAAGATATACATATAAAATCAATTTTATCGAAAAATATTGTTGTTGCGCCACCGGGATTCGAAGGTATTTGAGATTCTGTAAAAATAAGGTAGATGACTCTTTCAAATAATGGAACGATTAAATGTATTAATATCAAAAATGTAACATATAGGTTCAAAAATTTGTTGCTAAAAATTATGTCGCTGTAGCATAGTTGAATAATGCACCTTCCCCGGCATGGAAAGATATCCAGGTTCGAATTCCGGTGGCGCAACCACAATATTTTTCGATAAAATTGATTTTATCTTTCTAATTAATATATTTAATTCATATTTAGAACACATTCTTATTGTGAAGTTGTAATTATTCAGAACAGACGGTCTGTGCTATTTATTCCGTAAAAACAAAGTAGATGGCTTTCAAATAACGGAACGATAGATGTATACATTTGAAAAGTGTAACATATGGGTTCGAAAATTTGTCGTCAAAAGTACTGTCTGCTGTAACATAGTTGGTTAAAAGAGATCCAGATTCGAATTCCGGTAGCAACAACAGTATTTTTCGATAAAATTGATTTTATATGTATATCTTTCTAATTAATATTCAACAATGATAATTAAATATTCTGCCGATACTTGTTTAACATAAGAAAAGTTTCGTGAGAGCGTAATTCATATCTCGGAGATTGTCTCGAGTCGGCAATCTCATCTGTGTATACGGCCCATAATATATATATATACAATAATTTGTCCAACTCTTAAAGCAAATCACCACCGTATTTTGTCACGGCGGAGATTCTCAACAATATTACTAATACACCCAAAACCACATTTTCATCCGAACAAAATATATTTACATAGTTACAGAAAAAAAAAATGTTCATACCGAAGCTTCTCTAAGACTTAACCATTCTATTTTCTTCCGAATGAATCTTCAATTCCCGCCTCTTGGGAAATTTCTGCTCATTTTCAATTGTAACATATTTTCAAGTCGCCATTTCATGTTTTTTTGGAAAAGAAACTCGGCGAGAACTTGCTCACAATACACACGCGTATACGCGAACACATGCATACGACACTCTATAGACGCCAGTGTTCAATAGTCGTCCAACTTCTCGAGAGTCAATCATTCTCTACTTGAAATATGAGCGAAAAAAAGTCGAATAGGAATTTTATTTGAGCCGAAACCTGTCTTCGAGCGAAATGAATTTTTCCTTTCATAACCGAAAAGCTCCACAAAAACTCTCGCGGAAAATTAATACCTACATGACTTTATTTGTTACTTTTAAAATATAAGCTTAACTCGGTAAAGTTTGTTTAGACACTCCGTAACGAGGCAATCGTTGGCAAAATATTATCAGCAAAATTTTACCGTACAAAATTATTGTGGAAGGTTTCGTGGGTTTTTTTTTAATACCGCTGCACACTTATAGATTTAGTCTGGCACCTAACTAGCAGCAAGAACTGATGAACCTGTCGATAGCGTGTACGAAATAAGTTGTGTAAGTGTACATATTTGACACCTTTCTTAACAATTAATATATTGCATATAAAACCATATTGTCTGTCCGTTTGTCACAAAGGGAAACCGAATTGAATTTCATTGAAGTGGTGTGTGTCAAATGTCAAACATTTCAATGTAGTTATAATTAATTAATGGCAGTAAAATGTTTTGTAAGTAGGTATTCATGATGTCATAAAGCTATGCAGCGTCTGCAAAGTTTTATGTAAACCTATCTGAAAATAAAACACAAGGTAAATAAAAGTGACAGTAAAAATATTTTCGTAGTTTTCGTGACAAAAATTTACTGGGGGAGCCTCTGTGAAAACATATTCCTTGATACAACCGTTGCTCTCAAAAACATAATACCACAAACAACTAAAGTAATAGACATGATATGAAGTGTATATATAGGAGAGGGGTTTGGAACATTAGTTGCGGGACTACATACGTTCTTGATGGAAACATAAATCCGATATATTATGACATATTTATGTAATAGTAAAAGTATTCACTCTTCGAAAATTAAATCTTTATTTGGATAAGATGTAATTTTTACATTAATGCATATTATATTGTCAGCGTTTAAATTTTCGTTCCAATCGTGTCATATATTTTTTTTAAATCGCGGAACTATTTGATTGCGTAAAATGAAAATATCAGTACAATGAATTTGCGTTAGTTCATTTCTATATATTAAGTGGTCTGTGCATAATTTAAATAACTCGGGTGGGAATCATTTCAAACGTCCGTTTGAATGTCTTAACAATTTAAAATTATAATTACTCTACTAGCCGCTCGTATGGTTTATTAACGCATGCAGAGTTTCCGAGTTTCATCTGGCAACATTAAGAGCCCGTCATACAGACATTATGACACGACGGTTCCGGAGAATCCCCTGAACGGGTTAATTGTTTGCTGCAGTATTCTAGAAACTCCCGGAATATTTCACGTTGTCGGAATATTTCGTGGCAGTGTTTACGTACTACGCTGGCTTGTAGAAGCTGCGCAAAATGTGCGGTTGCTGTTGGTAAATGTCGGTAAAACAGACCCCCGCGGGTTTCACTATAAGTCATTAGTACAATAGTAAAAAAGGGCGTAATTACAACCCTTAGGAGTGTGTAACGATCCCTTAGCAACAATGAATTACCGACAATTCTGGCTTTTTCAAAATGTGTTGTCGAACTGCTGCTAAATCGTAAATTATGTGGTAAATTTATTTTAATGGTCCCATACAAAACATGTGAAGTTTAAATATTTACATTAACTGTAAATTATATCATCAGTTATATTATTTGTATATGTATAATTATGCAGTTTTATCGCTTTGTATCTAGATACATCAGTTAAGAGATTGTTTTTTTCCACATATCACCATATATGTAGACATGAACTAACGTAAATCTCTTGTCCCAATTTTTCGTTTTGGTGTCACCCACGTGATCGCTTTGATACCATTTACGCAATAAAATAGCTCCGAAACTCTTTTTAAAAATATGACTCGATTGGAATGAAAATTTAAACGCTGACAATATAATATGCATTAATGTAATATATATGTCTTGTTTACACAATGATTTAATTTTCGAAGAATAAATACTTTTACTGTTGCATAAATTGTTCATAAATATTGTATATGTTTCCACCAATAATGTGTGTAGAATGTCCATCGTCCCCGTACACTTTATTTTATGTCTATTCATTTACTGGTCTGTGTTTTTTCCTATTAGGTAATATTTATTGTTCTGTTTCTCTTGTACACGGGTTATAATATAATATTTTGTTAGAATATAGTATATATATGTATGTAGGCATTTCAGGCACAGAGCTCATTTTTGTAAATACAGCTAGTAAATCACTCGAAAATTACAAAATTTCGAATAACTTCTAAATAGTTGAACTTCAGATAACCTTATTTGAACGCCTATTCGGCTTGCCAGTGATGTCCCCTAACCATAGGCTCCGTTTAGATATTTTAACACCTGTATAATACTAACGGTGCATGGCAGGCATTTCACAGGATTCATATTTACTTCAAAGTTGTCAGGAGATGGGTAGAGGGGGAGGGAGAGTTGTCTAGAATATGTCTTAGAAAATGGGGTGGGGTAGCTATATTTGCGTTGGCTATTATAGTCCTAAATTGCAACTGATTAAAATTTGTAATAGATGGAATTCAATATAGTTAAATATATAGAGAGAAAGAGAAGGGTGCCTATGTTTTACGCAGCGTTCTAAAGAGTGACCAAGAATAATATGTATAGAGAAATAACAGATAGATGTACCTACATTCAATTTAATATAATATAAACAAATTACAATTCATTATGTATACAAAACTGTGGGAAAAAAAGAACACTGAAATGTGCATTAGATTTTAAATAAACATGTATTGTTTGTATGTCTTGTTACCAAGTACTGTGTAATAAGACATACACAACTTCGTGTAAAGAGCCCACGATTTGGTAGGCAAAACAATTCAGTGAAAACCTCCGTCGTTTTTTATTTAAACATTTATTTTATGCATCAAACAGCCTGGAGGAAGGCTGTAGGGGCGAGGCTACAACCTAACGCAACTGCGAGGGAATTCGAAACTCGTAGGAAAAAATAACGTAGGCTTCTATACAAGTGTGAGTGTGCATTCCGAAGTCCAACAAGTTTATATTTCAAGGGCGTATTTGAGAGAGCAGTGATTAAAAATTAATATTTAATATAATACAATTCAAAAAAATCCTTTCAGCCACGGCCGAATGAATCAGCTAAATATATGATATATGTGTGTTGAAGAATGTTTTCACTTTGTTCTCTAAATGGTTGTTTAAATACGAGCCAAGTAAAAAAGAATTGCCTTAACGCGGTACACTCGCCCACGCGAATGCTAGGCGAAATCCGGCAACCCCGCCCCCCCTTTATGATTGTTGGTCCCTTAAACGACATCTCTACATCCCCACTACCGGAGCAAACGCTGCCGACCTCATAAAGCCTGACAGCCATCCGCTAGAACCCCCATCGCGCCGTTACTCGCCAGGTGTGAAATCCTTCGGTGGAGTCGATTTTTTAAACGCAAGAAGCTTAAATCCTGTTTGAAATTCATCGACAGTTGAAGGAAGTTTATGGCACAGCTTGCATCAGCGTCCAACACGTCCCGCAAATGGGCACTGAGTTCTCCGAAGGAACGCCACACCGACTACCACGACGAGGCAAAGGATGAGGCCCATCCCGGTCGACGAAGTCGTGACGAGAGTAGAGCGCATTCTCCTCGAAGATCGCGATATCGCTTCGGAAGCTTGCTGTCCCCTCAGGTCCTGAGGTTTGTGAAAAAACATCGACACAACATTTGACCGATAAACTTGTTATCGCAAGCAACACTTGGTGACAACCTTCAATACTGATGATAGTGAAAGAAGCGGTCCACCAAGTTCATCGCGCCTACGGCGGAATTCTTCGAGCGGTTTTTCAGAATGATACTCGTCGAAAAATCATATAAAAAATCAGGAGACTATTTAGAAAAATAGAATAAAGTACAAGCTTTCAGATGTTTACTTAGTTATTGCAATAAAAAATACCGTATACCTGAAAACAATGTAAACCTTATTTTTACTTGCCCCTCGTATATATGTATTTTAATTTTTGGACCGGAGAAAAATAAACTATTATAATAAAAACATGCACCTGTTGCCACTCAGGAACGTGCCCTAGAGCTGATTACAATGGCAACATCCATACTACAAAAAAATACATTTATTTCATATTATAATGCTCCTACCCACGATGTATTTAAAAAATATATATAATATTATATTAGCAATTCTATATTTGAGCTGTTACCATTTTTAAATTGTGAATTAATTGAATAAACAATAAAATAAAATAGTATAGCTAAAACATTGTAAATTAATACGAGAAAAACATAAAGTAAAAAAAATAACAATGTTGTGGAAGATAAATAAACGGCCAGAGTAAAAATGTACCATAATAATTAGTCAGGAGAATAAATAATATACATAGAAACTTTAAAAATTATTTACACAAACATACACAAAACAATTACCTTAATAATTAAACATTGTACTACACAACATTTAAGCGTACCAAGTTATAAATATTATATGTCGTTCTGAACTCCTTTGAGATTGAGAACTTTAATGAAAGAGAAAGGAAAAGGAAATTATTTAATTTATTTTAACTACACTATCGTGAACATGGCAACATTCTTTATTACCTCATTTTCAATCATAACAAAAATGACCCACGTCAATTCTGTATACTCTACATTTGGTATTGAAAGAAAAATAAAATGAATAAAAATCATATTCCCGGCAACACAGCGTGAAGACAGAAATCCTAGATTTATCTTGAGTTATTCGATGCATCCTTTTACAAAATACCTGAGAGTCTTGGATTCTTCTTAGCGCATGGCGTAATGACAACATTCTTTATTATATTGAAATATCAAACGTACCGTCAAAGTTCACTCCGAATCAGTACGCTTGAAAAACATTCAGTGGAAATTTATGTTGTGGAATTCCAACGATTTTTCCATGTACCATCGACGTACCACACTGAAAGATGTTATGTCGCGGTCGCCCGGTATTCAGCTGAACCACCGTCACAGGTCACAGCCGCTTCGTGAACTCGCATTAAAGAAATGTTTCCTCGGGTAGCTAAGCTTTTTCGCAATCGACTCTCGACACAGAGAGTACCATTACCAAAATTTAAATAAACCTGAATGTTTTAAATGTGTAGTTTTTCCTGGACACTGTCATTAAATGAACAAATGTTTTAAATCTACTGTAATCTTAATGCATTGTAAAATATTGAGTTGATGCATAATTATTGAGGCTTTTTTTCAACAAAAACAATAACAACATTTAACTAATCCACACTTTGACGTCGGCCACCAAGTCACCCAAATCGTGTCCAAACTTTGTTCGCGAGCCAATTTTTCAGCGATCTATTGATGTGATAGTCCGTAGGCGCTTCTGTGGGAGAATATGGCGGGTGAGGAAGCAGTTTCCAGCCCTTATTGGCGATAGCCACGATTCATCCCAAGTGACGAGATTCTTCAAGAACGGAGTTTGCTCGTTTCGCTGCAGCAAATTGGTAAAAATTTGGATACGTTCGGCTTTGTTGTTGTCGAAGAGTTCGTGAAGCTAATTTAGATACTTTTTTGAGCTTTTTGAGATGACGAACGATGGTCGAATGATCTACATTGAAGTCTTCGTCTAACATTCTCATTGTCAAGTTTTCGTCCTCTTCCAAGGCTGCCAAAAGTGTCGTCGAAATTTGATAGTCGACATCTTCCTTCTTCATCTGCCAGGTTTGTAATCTAAACTTCTTGAACCACTGATGGTCGAATGCCCTTTGCCAAAAAGTTCGTTGAGATCGCGAAATGACTGTTCTGACTTTCAACTTTTCTCGAAGTGGTAGAACATAATATGGCGAATATGATTTTTGACACGCATTTTCACTATCTGAAGAGAGAAAAGAGATTTATGAGAAAGAGAAAGAGAAATTTATGAAAAACTGTAATTTTAAAATAAAAACATGTCGCGTAAAAAGCCTCAATAATTATGCACCAATCTAATAAATCTATATCACAAAGATGTGAAGAAATTGGTATATTCTAAAACGAACCCAAATCCAAGTATAGAATGAAAACATGGATATTGAGAAAAAATAAAAAGATCATTATGGATGCCTTCGAGATGTCACGCTGGAAACGGACGCTACACATCTCGTGAACCGCGAACCCTCCAAGAATTAATGACTATTGAAAGACTCTCACCAACGTATAGAAGGTTTCTGGTATACTTTGGATGCACAGTGACAGTGGAGGAAAAGCGAGAAAGAGAACGGTCTTCTACAAGATGTACATATCAGGGTCCTCTTTAAACTCTACTATGCTGAAAACCGGAAGGAAAGAAGATGTATTATGCACTAAGTTATAGAGAGATTATAGGGGCATGACATGATGAAGAAGAAGAAAATAAATCTTATATTACCATACACAAAATTATTTTGACATTTTTCAATGTCATAGTGCACATTTATTACAAAACATCGTGGGTGAATCGACAGCCAAAGTATTATAATTCGTTTCCATATTCTTCGAGAGTTTGAAAGTAGTAATTGATGATCTGGCTTCCGATGCAACTCCGCAATGTCTGCATTGTTTCACTTGTGTTGCGTACAAAGCATAGATGCCGAATATCAGAATAGGAAGACAGAATATCAGGACAGGAAGGAGTTTGGCATTCGTCGCAATCCGGATTCTGCTGGCATCTCCAAAGATGTGGACTATATATATTAATTCACTACTTCATCAAAGGTTCCGACACAAAATAGACGCGAAGGGAAGGGGAGGAAGGTACAGTACATTATTTTCGTTCAATAATTAATACTTATACACAAATAAATAAAAATTAATAAAAATGAATTAATAACTCTAGCGTCTATTATCAGATTCACTCAAAGGTATTTGAGATTCTGTAAAAATAAGGTAGATGGCTCTGTCAAATGATGGAACGATTAAATGTATTGATATCAAAAAGGTAACATATAAGGTCGAAAAATTGTCGATAAAAATAGTGCCGCTGTAGCTTAGTTGGATAAAGCACCTCCCCCGGTTAGGGAAGAGATCCAGGTTCGAATCCCGGTAGCGCAACAACAATATTTTTCGATAAAATTGATTTTGTATGTATATCTTTATAATTAATACATTTAATTCATATTTAAAATAAATATACGTCCCAAACAACTTGGGCACACTCTTGAAGCGGTCGCATGTAGACAGTTCCTCGCGCTGTTCATGACGAAAATGGCACTACAATGGTAAATATTAAATATCCTACATATGTAGGAATCTATCAATTATTTGTGGAGATAATAAAACTATAATAGAGTGAGAGTGAAGAAAAGCGAAATATAATGTTAATAGAAACATTCTTACAATTGAACTGGTATTTTATTGGTACAGTGAGATGATTATTTATGAGCTACTGATTCGTGATTGTTGTGCGGTCTAAAAAACATAATATTTACTTTTTATTATGCTCATATAAAGTTATATTTATATAGTATATTTTTTTGGCTTAGAATCATATTATAAAGAAAATAAATGAAAAATGCCCTAATATTTTCGCGAAAAATATTTTTTATTTTTTATTATATCCGTTAAATAATAATAAAATGTGTTCGTTCCAGCGTGATCGGGTTGTTTATTCAAGGACCCGATTCGCCATAAAAAAAATACTTCAAATATAATACATTCAAGTAACAAAATAATATGTATGTTATAAAAAGAATAGCAAAATAAAGATGAATGTACACACATATACGTAAACAAAATATAAATAATAAATTTCAATGACGGCTTTTATTATATCTGTACTCTATACTTTGCAGTCGATGCCATTCTCTGGTCAGGGAGACAGCCTTCCATGAGAGCGCCGCTTGCACTGCACTAGAGAATTGGTACTGAGTGCTGAGCTCGCAGCTTCA
Source organism: Eubasilissa splendida (assembly GCA_031772225.1). Classification (NCBI taxonomy): domain Eukaryota; kingdom Metazoa; phylum Arthropoda; class Insecta; order Trichoptera; family Phryganeidae; genus Eubasilissa; species Eubasilissa splendida. The sequence goes on along the minus strand of CM062858.1, from coordinate 23,943,706 downwards.
CACTGACAACTCGATGTCTCAGAAGCGAAACGAATCTATGCGCACGGCCTTCGACAAACATTGTAGATGCACTACAATAACTACAGTATTCTGTATGAGTTGTTATACTGAATTCGTAGTCGGTTGTACGTCACGTGCTTGTATTTCGACCAGAGCTCGCTTCACCTCCTTACTGCATCATTAGAAACGCCGGGACAGCATATTCGCACGAACGCTTAACTGTCTCCTCTATCATTTGATGTCATCATCTTGTCCATCTTCATTGAAGATAAGGACAAAATATTTAACCTTTTTTTGAACGCACAATTTTATCCCATCCAACCTGATCAAAATATTTTAAACAATTTCGTCTAAGAAAATCTTTCCCGAGTACTATGTCATAGACTTTAATTTAGACTTATCACGAATGCGCACTATATTATAACTTGTCAGAATTTGTTTATCACCTCAAAAAAAAAAAATACGGAGGGATATTAAAAATATCTTGGGTGAACTAACTGAAAAAAGAACATATTTTTAAACAAAAGAAAAAAAAACAAAAAGGTGCTCATCTCATCAAGAAGAGAAAACTTTTGGGCATGCAGAAGTGAGAAATGTGAAGCAATGCAAGTCATACTACAAGGGAAGATCCAAGAGAGATGTGGTTCAGGAAGAAGACTCTTCTCCTGGTTGAAGAACTTGCATCACAGTTCAATGTTCAAATAGCAGTGATGATTTCCAATCTCCACACGGAAGTGTATTTTTTAAGTAAAAAAAAGAAACACAAATAATGATATTTAGGAAAAATTTTATATATATTAAGATCTTTTGAACACATTGAGTTACATGGAAACCGAGAAACGTAAAACAAAAAAGTTTTTAATTAATTAAGTTTTAGTACGAAAAAATTGTCCTACCAAAGTATGGTAAGTTGCAAAACAAACTAACCACTCGACTAAGCTGCAAGTCAAACAAAGTTAAAAACTGCAACATCCTATGTTGCGCATATTTTATTTATAAAAAAGTTCAGCAAATTTAATAATCTTTTGTGAACCGATTAAAAAATAACTTTTCAAGCAGATTATTTTTAATAAATGAACGAAGAAACATGTCACACAAACACACATCGTACTATTTTACAATTAAGACAGAGCGACATCAGTAATGATAATCAGATTTTCAGTTCCACACATGAGCCTGCTATCCACACCATGTTCCATAGCCGCTACTTTAAAAAGTAGGAATGTCAACAACCACGCGAACATAAAAATTAAGTAATCTTTAATTCTCAGATAATTATTAGGGTCAAATGCAAACGCCTCAATGTTTATCCTAAATCCTTACCATAAATTTACATATTTTATTATTATAAATGGCAAAAATTATCTCAGGACACGCAACTCGGAGAGTTTAATATAACGTGAACCATATATCACGCGGGACCCCAAATAATCCCCAGGAGCCGTTCTGGGCAAATTATTATAATTTCCGACCTGCATCGCCACTTCCAGTAGTACGCCCGAATTATGTTAATTCATTTTGCACGTTATTATCCTAAACGTCAACAACCCTTATGGAAACAGTGTACTACAACGTGAGGGGTGATGCAAATCTATACAGTACAAAGGTGTGTCGTATACTATCTTTGTTCTTTCTGGATTTGGGGGTCCATGAATTATATTATACGCCAAAATACTCTGTTTTACGGCGCTTACGTTATTTCTCATTCTTTGTGGAGGTTTTCTAGCTGTTTCCAATGTGTACATGTTACAGCGATTGTGTATTGTCAGCCAAGTCAGCCAGTTAAAACGTATCAAACAATTGATTTACAATTTAGATGCCCAATATCAGTGAAACTGTATTTGTTCACAAACGGACGATCTGGTATAATAAAGTACGTAATTATTATTGTTTATGTTATGTCGGTGTTAGTTTTAGAACTTTCATTTTAAAGCATGCAGGTAAATTGTATTGTCCGTGTATTGGTTCGAAAAAAATAAAAATACATTTTTTGTCGTAAATAACGTATATTTTGATTACTAGACGACAAAATAACACGGATTCTTCTTTCGTATTTTAATCGACATAAACACAAATTTTAAGCGAAAACCAAAACACGCAAATGTCAAATTGATAGTTTAGAGAAGCGCATAATTTCACTAGCGCTTATCAGTTCAATTATATTTTCGCTAGTAAAAATATCTACCTTCCGGTGAAAATGTTTTCGGATATGATTTCACTAAACCGCCAGTGAAAATATAACTACACTAGTAATCAACATGTGTAACATATACACTAAATAATTAAAATAAATTTATTGTTAAAAAATTAAACTAATGTTTGAGAATACTTTATTTTTGTTTATGTGATTTAAATTTTATGTTAAGCAAAAACTTGCATGTCTTGGAAACAAATTAAAACTTTTAGAAATGAAACTAATCAGAACACGTTTAGCATTTGTTATTCAATAAATTTATCAATTTCAAGTTGCACCATACACTTATGTTCAACACTTGAAATTATATTTAATTTTTCACTATTTAATAGTAGGTGCTTTTGAGATGTGGTATTGGAGACGTATAAATTTCTCCATTCTGTAGGAACTACGCATCAAATATAGTCTCTTGACTACTTGCTTTGAATTGTTTGGATATCTGGAAGAAAAAATAGCTCCAAGAAGTACGTTGCGGTGGGCCACGTCGAAGGGTGGATAGGAAGGGAAAGGTTCCCCGCCCGTTGGAGCGATCAAGCGAAAAAAGCTAAAGGAACTTTTTTGGTGACAGCCTTCATATTTTCGGGGTGCCGAGAAAAATGGAAAAATATAGTCAAGAGGGCGGAGTTTATGAAAATCACGATTTTCAATCATGAAAAACCGATGAGGGAGAACAGTAGACGATAAAAGAAAATCAAAACTGTTTTTAAAAAATCTAATTAAAATCCTCATTTATATTCATTCCTGTAACTTACTTGCTGTTGACTAAGATAAGTGTTGCCGTAATTATAACTGAATACGGACACGTATTATTTTTTTATCATACCGTCTATTTGCCATTTTCTTTAAACGAAATAATTCGCAGAATTAAATCTTTTGGAAAAGCAATCCGTGTCTCTACGCCCGTTTCAAGAATCGGCGTTCAGGCACTATCTACTTCCAGATGTAAACATGTTGCGAAAAACACAATGGGATGTATAAATAAAATATGGGAAAACGAATAATAAATAATGGCCAACCAAGAAAACAACGTATTACGTTTTCTCGGAGGCCATTATTTATGCAAGCCAAACCTCTGTAAATGGATGTGTGTTTAAATATGCCTTTTGGTAATTTATGCACGCGGAAAAGGTAAAATATTTGAATATTTGCATAGTCAGAAGGATAACAATGGACCAAAATGTACATACTATCTAATAATGATTTAATAATACAAATACAAGAAATATTCAGTAGTAATTAATATGCAGAACTCCATAAATATAATCCGAAAGACGAAGTTTTAATATTTCGAGAATATTATCCATGGCAATCGTAAAATACGCATTATTTTATCTTAGAACTTATTTTAAATAATCATTTTAAAATATCTCTCTCTCTCAGTTGATGTGGCCATTACTGAGCACCAGTCATCTGCTTCTACAGAGTGATCTGCTTGGCTCTTCGCGATCTTGAGTATTAGAATGTCAAAAAAGAGCATTCTTCGCTCCATCTTAGAAAAATCCCTGTATTATAAGCGAAATGTGCGATATGTAGGATGTGTGCACTTAAAATCACTGTTTAACGCTTAAGAGACTTAAATTGATATTAACAGCAACAAATGATCTAAATCACTCCAAAATAGCACGATGTCAGAATAACAGATAGATATAAAAAAATACTGCGAAAATGATGTAATATTTTTTTAATATAATATTCCTTTAGTTTTTTAAAGATTTATAATATTTTAGATACTGCCTGGTTTTTCTTTTTCTTCTCTTATGATTTAAGTTATTTAGACTTTGTCCTGACATGATCCATCTTCAAAAATCGTTTGTTTTAGTCATAACGATATGAAAGATATCCTTAATTGTACAATCGGCGGTCATTAGCTATTACCTCCGTTTACACGAACAGATTGAGGATCTTTATTTATTCTTCTTATTATTATTACGCAGATCTAAGATTTATATTATATCTTCTTTTTTGCGAGATTATTCATAGTTTTCTGACTCTACCCCAACTGCGTTCAGTCCACTTTAATCCTTCATGTGCAATTTCAAAACAAAAATAAAACAATAAGCTACGTTTTACTATCTTAGTGAAGTAAAAAAAAAATTCCGAATCTGATTGGTTTCAAAATTAAACTCAGAGGATTAAGTAAAATTATATCAAAGAAATAATAGATATCTCATAGAGACGAAGTTATTTTTTATTATATTTAATAGAAAATATATGGAAGTATGTGTAATTAGATTCTCATTGTGACATACATGCTGTTTCAGGGAAATAAATTATCAAATTTAGTCAATAGATGGCGATATTGTAGTGGTACTCGAAGCGAATTTACGTATTAACATATATGAATACAACTTTCAAAAATTTGATAGATATGGAAATTGATGGGTGAGAATGGTGAACGTTATATTTATATAAAGTGATCACTTAAGCCAGCCGAAGACATGTCGTTAGCGCTGTAATTACCCATACGTCAATATATTCTCCATTAAATATAATAAAAAATAGTTTGGTCTCTCTATATCTATTATTTATTTAATAACAGTACCTTTGTAGGTAAAAATCCAGTAATTGTGTGTTCTTAGACATATTCAAATATTGCTAGAATTATATCAATTTATTATTAATTGTATAAATTCATTATAACAATTTATACCCAAATTTAAAGCAAACGCTTCTAATATAAAGATAAATAAATGTCTTATAATTGAAATTTAATTCATTTTTAAATGTAACGCTTACCGAAGCAATGCTAAGGCGACTTAATGCATTTAAATTGTGGATGTACAGAAAATTAAGCTCAAGATTGGTTGGATAGATATAATAAAAAATTAAGATGTTTTGAATCAGATAAATAAAGACAATGAAGTACCCAAAACAATTAAAATACGAAAACTGCAGACATATTATGAAACATCCAGAAGAGTATCCATATTTCAAGGAAAATTACATCTCATATTTTAAGGAAAAATTACTTTAAAGACGCGGAAGTTTATGGCAAACAGCGAAAGGCACCCACCACTTTTCCAGAACTGTAATATAAGCTGATACTTCGTATCAAATCTTTTCGACAACAGTTCGGTTTTTCAATATTATTTTACGACTCTTAAGATTGCGTCTTTCACCCATCCGTGAGCTTAGGAAAATTCTTGATTATATGAATTTACAATTTGAAGACGACAGACGACGGTGCTGCTCTTCTGGTGGGCTGTCAACCAGTTAATTATAGCCAACATGATAATATGATGAAGAAGATGAGTTAGGTCGCTCGGCACTGTAGTGAGCCTTAAGTATGATAGGTATAGACGTATACTAACTTCTGTGAATACCATCACATTTATGCGGCATTTGTATTAATTAAATTAAACTTTTGAGTTTACCATTTCAAGTACTGAACTCCGCAAGCACTTGACTAAATGTAAATGGTATTTATTACAAGCGACATAGAAGATTGTAATTTTGTTGGATTTAATTTTCTCGAACCAAGAAAACCATAACATTATTTCAAAACTATATTTCTTATCTTTTAGAATACAATCTTTACATTAGTAAAAGTGTGATGATTTATTCTACAATTCCACCGAGATTCATTCCACAGATTCTAAGTTAATTTAATTTTTGACACAGGTGAATTATTTGTAGTACAGTCAATAGAATTAAGAGACGATTGATGAAATGTTTTTGGCATGTGGAACACATAAGTGAGTAGAAGAAGGTAATGAAAATAAATCGGCTGAAAGGAACACAAACAGAGAGCGTCCGCGAAAGGTCTGGCATGATCAGGTAGACCAAATATTGGAGAACGACCTTATTAGAAGCTTCAACAATCAACGATGTATGAGACAAAAATGGTATGTAAAGGCACAGGAGTGTGGTTTGTATTATAACAGCATCTATGCTGGCCTGCCAATGTTTCAGCTGGATAAATTATAATCTATTCTAAATGTGGCTGCACGATGGATGCATATATGGAGTTACCAAATTCTCTCATATAACATCCCTTTTACATCAGCTATATTGGCTCCGTTTCCCTGAAAGAGTTGAATTTAAATTGTGCTGGTTGATGTACAAGGCGACACATAATATGGCGCCTCTGTATCTTCAAGAACTTTGTATCCCAGACAATTTGAATGGTAGACATCAAACTCTCAGGTCATCTTCTACTTCAGCTGCAAGAAGGGTTGTAGAATCGACTAACCGTTGCCAGAAATCTAAATTTGGTGAACGGGCATTTGCGGTGGCAGGCCCAAAAGCGTGGAACTCTTTGCCCTCTGTCATAAGAAACAGTGCATCAGAGACTTTATTTAAGAAGAAACTAAAAACCCACCTTTTCAAAAAGTCATTTCCATAAGTGAAAATAACAATTTTTAATTTAAAAAAACAAAGATAATCGTAGAACGAACTAGATAACAGTTTATGTGTAAAGCGCTCTTGAGGTGAAAGTTTTTACGAAAATGGCGCTATACAAATTATCCATTATTATTATTATTTATTATGTGGTGTTCTATACTCTTTCTCTTCCTTTGTGGGGAAAAGGCGTAAGTTAGTTAGTTATTTATTTGACCATTTTGAGTTACGAAGATTTGCGTTGCGAAATATTATTTCGGATGAAATTGATTCTTTTAATAAATCCGATACAATTTTTTAATCAATTGTAGGAAAAATATTGTTCGCAAACTATACTTTAAAGTTATTTGTAATGTGTTTTTATCATGGTGCTTCAAATTCGATTACTTATTTTGTTGATACCATTGCACGATCCGAGTCAAAAATTTTTGACGCAATTAAGAATTTTATTTTATTTTTCTATTACGTAAAATCAGAACAACGACTAAGTTTACAGAAAATTAAATTTGTGAAGAAAAAAAATTAAAATGCGGTGCATCAACCCTTCGCAGGTTTTACCAGTATGCAAAGTAGCGCGAATGTATTAAATAAGAAAAATTCATTCATTCACTTGATAGTGCAATGGAATCCAATAGAAGTTTCTATCCTTTTCCTTGAAGAAAATTTCCACCTGTAAGTACAAGCGCACCACCTACCTAAAAGAAGACAAATCTACCCCCAAGTGGCGCGAAGGAGCTTTGGGGTAGTTCCGGAAGGCGTAAGGGAGGATTTCTCAAACATCCAAAGCATAATTAATTTAAACAAGTGCCAATACCCACAAGGTAAAAACTTAGAATCTGGCAATCCCACGAGTTCCTTCTCAGAGTATGATACTGTTGTATAGCCGGTGCAAGGCATCCATTCATTATCATTCTATTTTTGTTGCAATTTACAATTAACTTTAATATTATTAATGCACTGAGATAACTTTTAACATAATCTGGTATTAGCTTTTCACGTTTTAAATACAAAATTAAAATCTCACACATAAGCCTGACAAAACAATTTTACCACCTTCCAATCATGTTATTACTGATCATATCAATAGTGCCTACAAAAGATTCCCTTACATGTAAATACAAACATTTTACTATTCTATTTCTGCTTTCATATATTATGCATAGTCTTATAACGCGTGAATTTTTTTCTTTTACCTGAATCAATGTCTTATAGCGCGTGAATTTTTTTCTTTTACCTGAATCAATATTTTTGTGGTTATTAACAATTATTATTAAAACTATAGTCGGACCGTATTAAGAATTGGAAAATTATTGTTGCTTATGTTATTTAACTCTTATAATGAAATTAAGAAGCGCATATTATTATTATTTTTAAATACAAACAAAATATAACCGATTAAGTAAAAGATGTTTCACCCTTTAGGTTATTTTTCGTTATAACTAATTCAAAAACTGTGACATAGTAATCGCTATTTTATGGAATTACATAGAATGAAGTATATTCAGTGCTTCCTACAAAAATATTATATAATAGTAATATATAATTATTATATATGTGTTATAATTACAATTAAAAAAGGTAGATTAGTGAGGAAAAAATATGGCTTTTCTATAAAAATAAATAAAAACAAAAGACGTACTAGTTTACAGATTTTTTGACAAAATTAGAATAAAGACTAAATTAGTTTTGCTCTGACGATATTACTAAATAAAGCTGACAATTTTTTAACATTATTCACAACACAGAAATTGATTTTTGGCATTATATCTTCCATTCCAACAATCATAGAGTATAAAAACTAGGTTCATAGCTAATTTAGCTCTTCTGAAAACCATTTTCCAGATTCATTGAATCAGAAATCCGCGGCCTTTCATCGCACAGATTGAAAACCGGCGAAAAAGACTGACCTAGAATAAGAATAATTCTTTGAAAGCTCGGAGTGAATTTCAAATAAAGGGAAGGTTATCTCAGAAATCTTCCCCCAGTTGGCGATAAGTCGTAGCTAATGTGCTCTCGTGCGCCGTTCCATTAACTACATTACAGCGCTGGATGATGTTACTTCAATATATACAACGTAGACTGTACAGGTAAGAATCATTTCTATTATATAAAAATATTGAAAATTATATTTAAGTATCATTTGCTGGCTACTTTAATTCAGACGTGCGCTTAGCGAAGTAACGCAGCGGTTGTGGACCAGTACCTATTTTGAAGGCCTTGACGAATCCTTCTAGACGGTGACCCAAATAAGATTGAAGGGTTGACACGAATGGCGTGTTGCAGGCTTGCAGTAACAGTTCAAGCATCACTTCAATTTTAGACGGAAACATTTTAAGATTCAGTTTTAAAATTCGTTGCGGGGATTTTCTGGAGATGCCAAATTGAGTAGAACGACAAGTTGAGACATATGAATCATCGTTCACACTCTGCTGTACAACCTCCACAACTGCTTCAGTACGCACAGACCAATGAATACCTCTTCGATTTTCGTTGAGTTGAAATAATAAACCTTTCAAAAGAATATAAAAAATGAATAATTTTTACACGTTGCTGCACATCACAAGTATGCCATCATATATCTCAAAAAAAAAATTGTATAACCTGTGTTCCGAATTCATAAACACACTTCGTCCTTTTGGGCGTGGGATGTTCCGAATTCGTAAACACACTTTTGGCGCGTCTTTTCGAATCAGCTCCGGCCAATGTTATTGACACATTCCCATCCATACATTTCCTCATGCTTGTCTTTTCAGTGTGAAATGTGACCTTGACGCCAGCAGACGTCAACGTGACCAATTTGTTTGTGCCGTGGGTGAACTTGTGACATAGCCATATTCAATTGGGAGCGGAGATCGGTTCATCTGCGTGCCGTTTACGCGTGATTTTTGGCGTGGAACATGGGGATTTGCGGAAGATTCATAAAGAAAATACAAAAAACGAAAAAATGTATTGATATTTTTAACCCTTCAGTCTCATTTGGGCCACCTTGTATAAATTGAAATATTGGATTTGATTCAAAAGCTGATGGAAAAAATGTATTCACCTTCATCATCAACAAATATATTAAAACAAATTAGCTTAATCACTTAGAAAGATAAACAGAAAAAAAACAATTTATAGAAAAATATGAAATCAAATTAAATTAACACTTTGGAGGATAAACAATAAAAAAATAATGTACCGAAAAATTAGAGTTATGAAAAAAAAAAGACTTTAAAATAAATATACTTACCACCGGGATTCGAACACGGAATTACTCAAAGGATTTTGAGATTCATTGTGAATAAATTTAAAATAATAGTTGTCTCATTATATTTAATAGAAACAACATGAAACTATATATTAAAACTTGGATTCGTAATATGGGTACAGCCAGTATTGGTGCGCTCACCCAAACATATTGACTCATACCTCTATTAATTATTGAAAAATTAAGTCAACTTTAAAATTGTTCATCATATACACCTATTATATAGTAATAAATGTAATTCTATCTACTACTTGTAATTCTTATTAATTGTTTGTAAACTATGCCCGTCTCGACACAGAATTTCTCTAGTGAGACGGGCACAGTCCAAACAGATTTTTACATTGTATTTTATAGTAACAAATAAAATAAATAGAAGGAATAACACATTCAACGTCAAAGTTCTTGGTTAACGTAATTTAATTGGTAAAGCACTCTCACGGCAAAAGAATATTCCGGGTTCAAAGATAATTATATATGTTTTCGATAGATATGTATATTTTTTCAATTCACTCATCTAATTTGTTTTAAAAATCGTAACATCAAAAGTAAAAATGTTTTTATTTTTATTTTTTAAATATTTTCAAGCCATACTCTAGGGTGCATTTTTTTCGACGGTGCACTTTTCGACATACCCTAGTACACTTCAGATGCACTTACTTCTGTGCATACACACATACAAAAATAAACACTGTTTATTTTTAAATATTGTTATATATATAATAAATGTGTAAAACAACATCATTTTAAACTACACGACAGATGAATTTTTGATTTTGACTTTACTTTAATTATTTTTAATGGAATATAATATATCATATTTTACGCGCCATTAGTAAAATTTTAATAATAATTAGTTTATTCCAGCGTAATAGGGTTGTGCTGATCGAAACCCGATCCGCCATATAAATATATTAATTACGATGTAAGTACATACACATATATTAAATACAAAATATTTAATATATAATTAAACACACATAAGAAGGCGAAATGAGGATATAATTAATATAAAGAACATATTATATAATATCATTATATAAAATCTGTAACTATTTCTCTGCCGTCGATGCCATTCTTTGATTAGGGATTCAGACCTCCAAGAGATCGTAACTAGAACAAGAGTTTTTGCTCGGGTCTCAGGAATGGAATGAATTCGTGGATACGACCTTCGCAAACATTGTGAAACAGTTATAATAACGCGCCAACCCAATCAGTTTGCAGGTATAAATTCTAGAAATGAACGATTTTAAAAGGATGCAGTTCTGCTCCTATCTGCATCGTTCGATGTCATCATTATCTTCACATTTTTTATTGAAAGATATAGTTCATCGTTTATTGAAGAATAGCCAAAATATTTTACTTTTTTTAATGCTTAATTACGTTCCGTCCAGCCAGCCACATGGAAGGGATATAATCAGACCCTTTTCCGTATTTGAACGCCGTCACAACCAATTTGCTGGCTCTTTCCATATTTGAACGCCATTATAAGTGATTTGCTGGCCCTTTTCATATTTGAACCCCATTATAACCGATTAAAATCCCTACTAGTACTGTTAGCATTCCGTACAGTAGAATTGTAAAGACTTGGGTCCTGACCAAACCGTCTACGCAATAAATAAATATTCATGATTATAATTATATTTAATTAAAACACTAAACTTTTTTCCAACATTTGTTATTTTATGGCCATTACCGGTTTCAGACTATCACGGCCATCTTCAGACTGGTACATTTTTCTTTTAAGCTAGAATTTTTATACAATTCTATACGGGGGTGTTTTACAGTGAGTTTATATATTCAGCCTGTATTGAATTGTATAAATATACTAGCTTAAGAGAAAAATATACCCGTCTGAAGATGACAGTGACAGGCTGAAACCAGTAATGGTCATAAAATAATAAATAGTGAAAAAATGTTTAAAAGTGTTTTAATTCTATCATTAAAATGGAATTCCACCATGAATTAACAATATCAAAATTAGAAATAATTGTACTTAACTAATAACAAAATAACTCTGAATGTTTTATTTTAAATGCATATTTAAAACAATTATTGTTTTTTTATTTTTTTATTTACATACCTTACTTAAATAAAATAGGCAAAGGAAGTCTTACAATAATAAAAAAATTAAAGATCATGTACAGATCATATAATATAAAATTTTAGAAAGCTCTCGCGAATTAGAAATGTTTTATAACTTTAAACATACATAAAACAGCGAACAAAAATCAATAAGGAGTAATGTGTAATTTATTAAGGCTTTCAGACAATAATTAACCCATAGATACTATTTTAGTACACGCGAGATATAATATGGGGGAAACTTCAAGCGCGTCGATCAGCTCAACATACAGAATATTAAAATGGATCTAAACTGACGAGCAAAATGAATATGTTAATAAAAATGATGTACACAAATATACATCGGTAATTCAGAATGCAGAACAAAAATTGAACCTTTTTACAAGAACCGTAATATATACTTTATTGCGAACCAGCAGATTAAGCAAATGAGTAAAGAAATTCAGATTAAGTTTCTAAACTGTACCATTTCAGCTGTTATAGGCACGTAGTCTGTCTCTGTCGTACCAGTAGATTTCAGATGGAATGAAATTCTAAGAAAAACTCGCCCTGTCTAACTTGTTTCCAGATAGACTTATGAGGGTTGCCATGCAAGACTCTATTCTTAAGTAGATTTCTTGGAAATCTTATCCGTGAGTCATATTATTTTCTAGAAAGATATATATTATTATATCAGAGATCCCAACTACTTATATGAGAGATAATTCATAATTCAAGATCTTTCTTATTTGGGGGTGCATAATTCTATTGTAGTTTTATATTGTAAAAAGATCTTATCAAATAAATACATTATCAAATATTTATTTAAACAAATATCGGATATCTCATAGATACAAAGCTAGTTTTTATTATACTCAATGGAAAATATATGAAAGTATGGGGTATTTACAGGGCTTATGACCTGTCTTCGGCTGGCTTAAGTGATCATTTTATATAAATATAACGATTACTAATTCTCACCCCTCCATCTCCACACTTCATCAAATTTTTGAAAGTTTTATATATGTTAATATGCGGACTCGCTTCGAGTACCACTGCACCATCTTTGTAGCTTTGTGTCTATGAGATATCTGATATTTGTTTAAAATCCAGTAATTGTGTGTTCTTAGACATATTCAAATATTGCAAATATTTATTTATTTAATACTTGTTAACAGATTTTCTCATGTCTAGTTGCTAACGTATGCCTGTATTGCGATTTCGAAAATCTTTCATTATATTACCCTACAAACGCCAGTAACAAACACCACTACCTCTATACGCTGAGGTTCACCTAGCCATGACGTAAGTCGCTGGGTCCTATTAATCTCAGACAGCGCAGTACGGCAGTTGCAGTTTGGTTGTGAATTTTGGCGGACGTGTCATCGGCGGAACGGTGCATTACATGAATCTCTACCAGTAATTTAGAAGCTGTCAAAATATAATATGATAATATTTTAGAGTACAATAATTAAAATTTCATATATTTTTATTTAAGACGAATTCTTCAATTTTTTTGGATTATGCGAGAAGGGAAGATAGCTTGGAAAAGCTTATTGTAGTGGGCCACGTCAAAGGACGAAGAGACAAAGGAAAACCCTCCCCCTGTTGGACTGACCAAATGGAAAAGGCACATGCACTTCTCTGGTAACAGTTCTAAGATTTGCAGGATGCTGAGAAAAGTGGAGGAGCATAGTCAAAATAGTGGGAGTGGACCGACGTACATGGATATCTAACAGAATATAATATTAAAAAATTATAGCGAGATTATATATATTTAAATAATAATTACAACAATCTTAGAATTAAATTGCAGATAAAAAAAAAATACAAAATGATATACTCTTGCGTGATATAATCACCGAAATACTCTAATAACAGAAATAATAATAATTTTAAAAAATAAAATTAACTATAAAAAAAAATACAACACAGCTAGTAATTTCGTAACTTTGCAAAATATTTTTTCACCGATCAGCCTCCTCGGATTGCGATACCGTAATGATATATAGCATTAAAAAAATCCTAAAATAACACTGGATCAAAATCAATAGTCTTTCTCAAGTACACATGTACTATTTACTTATGAAAATTATTTAATATACAAATCATACTGTGATGCATACAGTTTGAGATAATTGTTCTACAATAGAAAGTATCATCATAACTTAATTTAAATTCAAAGAGTAAAAATAATAAAAGTTTTAGCGACATTCATCGGCGTGAAGACAGTAAAAGTAAATTGTGTAATTAAATAATCTGAGAAATAAATCTAAATTAAATTAACAATATTTAAGTATGTCCAAGAACACACAATTACTGGATTTTTACCTCCAAAGGCATTGTTATTAAACAAATTATAGATATCTCATAGAGATGAATCTATTCATATTATATTATATTAAGTAATCACTTTACACACAGTAACATTCACCAATTCAACCCACAATCAACCTCCAAATCTATCAATTTTTTTGAAGTTATATATATAATATGTTACCATGTAGAAACATTTCAAGTATTTCTACAACTTTGCTGTTGCCATCTATGATTTGAAATTTAATATTCATTCCCCTGAAACAGCATAGATGTCACTATATAGCTTCGTCTCTATGAGATATATTTAATTTGTCACAATTAGAACAATTAGAAAAATTACGGACTATCATAAATTTGTAAAGTTAAAAAATATGTACACAGACTAACTGAAACATAAATTAACTCGAATATATTCCTCTATACACGAGTCTTACTCTCATAGAGAAGAAATAAATATTTATATATATTGTATTATTTTTAATATTAATAAAAAAAGAAAAATAATAATAATAATAATTAAATGTATAACTGATGATATAATTAGAGAAAATATTGTGATTTTGCTCACATTTTAATTTGTTATCATTTTTCTCTGATATATATTTTATTTTGATAAAGTTCATTGATTTGTTTTTAATTATTGTGAAATATATAATGAAATAGAAGCTTGGTTAGTATTAAAAAAAAACTGAATTAAAAACTCCATAAATAAATATATTGACAATTACCTGGATTTAATTACCCAGTCAATCAAAATAAATAGAATCATGTTAAAACTTATAAATTGACGCACGTTTAAATAGTGTTTACATTTTAAAACGTTCACGCTACAGGGTTAACTTAAACAAAAATCTCATTCAAAACCAATAAACATCCAGTAGATACAAATGTATTTAAAAGCGTATACATTATACGACCTTAAATCATATATTTTTTTTAATTATCTTCGAAATAAACCGTTAGAAAACACAAACATTGTAATACAAATAAAATAATTCTACATAATAAGTATTTTCTTTACGAAAATAATAACAAATATATTAATATTATTTTAAGGTACTATTTTTATTTCTGCCAATCTGGCAGCATTATTAAGGCTCTATTTACGCCAAGGCACGAGGAGGGGGCTAGGGGTGCGATCGATAACAAGAAAGAGACGCACCTATCCAGAATAAGAGAGACGCGAGGATTTCGCAGTTACGTCAAACGTTAGCGGTACCACACGGGAACGTAGGCGATCAAAATATTTTAGGAGAGTAATAAAAAAAGAAAAATTAATAAAAAATATAATATTTTATAATATTATCAAGCTTTCAAACGCTACCGCCAGATGATCAGAAAAGAAATATAATCTAAAAACCCAACACATTATACGCTGTATTTTGTTTTAACATCGATTACGTTTGACAGAGGCTTTTCGGGTAGAATATGTCACGAAACTATGTTAAAAAAGGGCGTTAAAAAGTGCATAAGATTTTATAGAAGGTTCACGGTTGTTACGGTATTCGGTAAGTTTGTAGTTACCAATGAGAATGAAATATTTCCATAAAACAAGCTATATTGTTGAATTATCTAATAAATCTTTACGGTTTTGTTCAATTATTTATAATAAAATCAAATATTTAAACAAAAAAATTAAGAAGGACACATTCTTATTGTGAAGTTGAGATTTTTCAGAATATAGGTCTGTGATATTTTTAATACTAATTAAATTGATTTTATATATATACTTTTCTAATTAATACATTTAATTTGTATTAAAAATATCACACACACTAGTTCTAAAAAATTGCAACTTAACAATAAGAATATGTTCTCCTTAAAAATGCATAAGTTGTATTAGTGTTTCCAAAATTAAATTAAAATGAATTAATTATGGCGTCTCCTATCGGATTTTATTTAAAGATGTTTGGGATTCTGTAAATATAAAGAAGATTACTTTCAAATAATGGAACCGCAGATGTATCAATTTAAAAGTGCAACATAATATGTAATATGTAGCATAATCGGTTAAAGCATTTCCCCAGATAGGAAGTGATCTAGGTTCGAATCCCGGTTGCAAAAAAAATATTTTTTCGATAAATTGATTTTATATGTATTATATATCTTTTTAATTAATACATTTAATTTGTATTAAAAATAAAAATATTTCAATCAATGATATATTCTCCACTATCGTTCAGGACTTTCAACTAATTTATATAGTTATCGAGTCAATTTCTGATGCCATTGTTGAATTTAATGCCACGCATTTCTTTGGAGGGCGACCGAAAAAGGTGATTATCTGATAAAACGAGGTCGGGACTGTAGGGTGAATGCGGCAGAATTTCTTAGTTGAGCTCTTGAATGACCATTTTGACGAGTTGAGCGATGTGTGTCGAAAATATTAGTTTTTCTCAACTTGATACTTTATTATTTAAGTCCAAAAATTAAGAAAAACTACGACAATAAAACGACACACATTTAGAGCAGAAAAAATGACGTTTTTTGTCACAAAAAAACCTTAAAGACTTATTAGACGACACAATACACGTTTTATATTATGTGAATATTATTCTCAATATGTAACTCTGTTATTATATATGTAACTAAAATATTATATAATTTCTAAAGAAAGGCTAAATCACCACATATAGCAGAATTAATTAAAATAATTATAATTTATGTTAAAAAAATATATATTATTATATCGAAATGCTTTTCTGAGTGAGGCTGAAATGGAGCACCAGTCCCTAAAACAGTTTTGAAAAAATGGTGGTGTTCCAAAGGAAAATTCTACCACATCCACTCTACAGTCCCGACCTCGCTCCGTCAGATTATCACCTATATCGGTAGCTCTCCAATCAAATGCATTGCGTTACGTTCAACGACGATGACCTCTGAAATTGGCTCGGTAAATATTTCAATACAAGACCAGTCGATTTTTATAGAAAAGGCATCGACAAATTCGTTGAATTATGGGATGAAGTCTTGAACAGTAATAGAGAATACATCATTGATTGAAATGACATTTTTTAAACATTTGATTTTATAATAAATAATTGAACAAAACCGCAAAGACTCATTATGCAAAAGGCTGTCAGTTTATTAACACAAAACTATTTGCTTTAGCCAGCAATGAGTATATTTGGTAATTTTCTTTGATATTCCCATTATGATAAAAAACTTTAAAAAAATGATATCATAAAGGTAAAAAAGTAATAAAATATACCTTAATCTGTTACAAATCGCCGACTTTTTTTTAATTGCGTTACACAAACATGCATTTAAAATACTAATTAAATGTATTCATTGTAAAGATATACATATAAAATATATATTGTTGTTGCGCTACCGGGATTCGAACCTGGATCTCTTTCCAAACCGGGGAGGGTGCATTATCCAACTATGCTACAGCGACATTATTTTTGACGCCATTCTGAATAATTACAACTTTACAATAAGAATATTAACATACATTTATTTTACTTGTCGTAAAGATTCTCTATCATCTGGGTAATATTGGCTTTGGGTCATTGATGTCAAAATGCGATGAATCCACAAATAATTACCTTGGCATTACCTGCAAGTCTTAACGTACATGAAACCAAGAATTAGAGATTCCTCGGATATACAAAGTGATAACTGAAATCTCGACCCAACCATGGCAATCTTTATCAACGACAGTAAATAAAAGATTTTTGCGCAGCAAAGGAAATAATCCTTTAGGATGAAGAAGACTTGAAAGAGTACCGCAACTGTATGTGAGTGTATTGCATCAGGCCGAAGAGATCCTGCAATCTGGACCGAATGTACCCTTGGAATAACAAAGTATTATGTGACATTTACATCAGTCTGAGATATTGAACTTCAAAATATTTAATATTAATTATTCAATTCTTTCGGTTCATCGCCCATGAGGTGAAAATGTTACAAAAATGTCACTATATAATTTTGATTAATCATATATACAAGTGAGTAAACTGATTTCTGATTCCGTTGTTCAAATCAACAGTCGATGTTTTAAAAAATATTACAAGTGCTACTAAAATAATACTTTGTTTAAAATTAAAATATTGATACAGATACCATATTTTTCCAAGGTCACGCTATAACAATACTGTAATGGAGGAAGAAGAAAAAATTGAAATATCGAGGCTAATTGTTTAACCACCTCTGGCTATTAATATTTTGGAACAAAGGTATATTTTAATACAAATTAAATTAATCAGCAGAAAAAAATGTATCTTTCTATTTGCTACCGGGGAACGCGTTCTTCGATTTTGCTGTAGCAATCAAATATATTTCCGATAAATTTTAAACATAATAACTAATTGATACATCTACTAGTCTATTTATAAAATATGTTCTCCTTAATAAATATTTTTCCTACTTCAGAATTTATTTGGTATACTTATTATATTTTGTCATAGAGTCTTGAAAACTCGCTCGATTTTTAACGTCAATACTTTTACCTGATACATATCATAAAACTTCTTCTCTCCGACTATTACGCTCACCCCGGCGTTACAATTTTTTATTCTGCTACTAGATCGTTCCAGTTTCCGAACGATCATAACGAATGATTCTGATTTGTTGTTGATACAGAATTTTTTTGATGTTTATAACATTGCACTCGGACAATATAATTAGTTTAAAAAACTAATAAACTTTGTATAAACCAACCACCTTGATTGATTTAACCATTTTAACAGGTTTCGATACTACTGTATTTTCGTCAGAACGGGCGCACGCTAAATGATCGATAAAATAAGACATATTATGTATTAGATTTTTATATTTTCTGATGTCGACCGATTTCGGAACAACCACCCCCATTTTGCAAGCCAGGGTTGAGACGCACCTTCCGCAAGCCGCGCTGTCGTAACCATCTCGATGGCATTAATATACTCGCCATTATTAATGCAAGTTTAATAACCCAATATTTTATAACTACAAGCCTTATGTAAGTAACAGCTGTATTTTTCCATTTCTCGCCTAGATTCCTTCAACACCTTTATTGCATAAACTTGAATATTGATGCCCGGTCAATGGAACCAGCTCATAAAGCCTATAGGAATGTATTAGAATATTTTAGTATGTCTGCCTGGTGAGATGAAAGATTCTAAGGTCACAATAAATGATTTACTAAGGGTAACTAAACATGGACTTTGGGGAAGAAGAGTTTTTACCGTGGCAAAACTGGGTGTCACTGCATAAAATTGAATAGGAGAAACATCACCATAAATCTTTGTACAGGAACTATAAATTTAAGTATACTTTTAAAATCAGCGATATTTTCTTTGTGGTTAAGATTCATATTTTTATTTATTATCTTTGTTTTATTAACCACTAAAATGAGTTTAAATACATCTACCGGTTTCGAAAAATACCATTTTATTTTTCAGGATGTCATAACTAACTAAAACATATATTGTTTCTTTGACAGAATCTATTTTTAATTAATTAATAGATAAAAAAATATATTTTTTTTTAAAATAGATTTTTTTTTAAATAGATTCTGTCAAAGAAACAATATATGTTTTAGTTAGTTATGACATCCTGAAGAAGAAAATGGTATTTTTAGAAACCGGTAGATGTATTGAAACTCATTTTAGTGGTTAATAAAACAAAGATAATAAATAAAAATATAAATTTAAGTCATAAATTTTAATTAAAAAATTACTTTCCACTGCATCCATCCTTCATCCGAGATTCGCTGACATCAATAAATGAAATCGAGCGTTGGGAACCTATTTTGGCCCGCTAGACGCTAGACGCTAGACGCGATTCTCCGGAGACGATCAGGCGCACAGCGCGTATTACACCCGTCATCACTTCGAACGCCGTCGCGCGGCGCTTCCAGCTGACGCGTATTTTGAACGCCGCGGCGTCATTTTCTCAAGGGTGAAGGCGCCACCCCCGGGCCGGCGGCGGCCGCGTCGATGAATACTGATAATTTACATTTTCGCGTGTTTCGGTCGCCTCGCGCGAGTAAAGAGCTTTTAAGGGCATTTATAAAATAATCGCATTAGCGCCGCTCAAAGTTTTCACTAAAATTCATTTTGAAAAGGTCCCAAAAAATACCTACTCAAAATGAACCGTGTCATGTTTCTATTTAAAAGGAGATAAATTTAAAACGTCATTTATCAAGTCACGTAACTTTAATTTTATTATTTCATTTGAGAGCCACAGAAATTCTACCTACACGATTGTATGAGTATTTCCTTATTTCCATCCGTACGTGTCGCACCTCTTCTCTTTCGTTGTGCTCTTGGCAGAGCAGCATTCCTGAAGGCTTCCTGGAGTGAGCCATTGGTTTCAGACATCACCAGAGCCATTTCCGCGAGAGTAAAACCTCTCCACTGTATTGTACCGACCATTGAACCCAACCCGTGCGTCTTGTGACACGTCCAAAGCAAGTGCATAGAAGAAAGACATCGCACAGCAACGTAAAATAAACATACACTGTAAGATTTAATTGCTGCATTTTATCGCGTGAAATTCTGCGGTTATCGCATTAAAATATTTGTTTTTTTAATAAATAAATTCATAAAAATTAACAATTTTTACATGATTTCCCGTCATTAGTGAAAATTTATTTCTAGTACAAATATAATAATCTATATTATAATTTCAACTTACATAAAATATGTTTATTAATTACATTTTATTTTATTTTAATGAAAATGTATTTTTAGAAACATCACATTTTTATAATAAACTAATCCTAGACACAATGGATTATGAGTAAAACTTATAAGAAAATAAGTGGCGCAAATAATGCAATCTAATTAACAAACAAAACTGACATAGGGATATGAATATTTTTCACAGCCACCAAAGTTAAGAAAATAAAACTACATGTTGCAGAGGGTTTTATGATGCAACTTCCGGAAAATCTCAATGCACATTTTTCCCCAAAATTAACCTTAGTTAAAATTTGTACATATGCCGGTCTACATATTTTATTTTTATATGTACATACATATATACGAGGTGTGACAATTTACTTTAAATAAAACATACATGTTGAACTATATACCAGTGGCTACTCATACATTTATACACTAACTTTCGCGTTTCTAAAATCAAACCTGAAACTGCTTTTCCGGAATAATATTGAGCACCTGTCTCGCATTCTGTTTGAAATCAGTCATATTATAAAGCCTTCCGTCACTTTAGCGGCGCAGCTTTTAATTTTTAAAATAGCCAGAAACGGGAGCTAAAGCCAGTGAATAAGTAGAATAGTGTAATAAAAAGTCTCTCACAGTGGGCGCACTGTGACTGGTTTAATCTATCTTTCTATCGCCCTTTTTTAATTCAAAGTGCACACCTAGATATATTTATACTAACTAATATATAACTAACAACTAGCTCTATCAGCTTAAAATTTACGCACATATTAGTTCAAACATGTTCAAATACGAACATTCACGAGATTTTGAAATAATTATATCACGGGAAACATTTGCGACTACGCGGCCATTTCGGGAATTAAATTGTAACATCTCGTATGTACCATTTTTCATACCACTTCTTATTTCGATCAGATTTCGATCAAACTGTTCTAAAAAAGTGATGTTGGTTTTAGAAAAATTAAAATTAAAACGCATTATCTCACAGATACGAAATATACCTGTTTTTTGTGGCCAGCGCTTGAAGGGATTTTTTACTCATTTTATTCATTGTTTGAAATTAATTTAATTTAATCCGATTCAAATTTCAGAGAACCGGTCAAGGATGGATGTATGGTATGTGTAAGTATGTTTACATTAAATTGTGTGTAATGTGTGAACTTGTGAAGAGACAAACGAATCAATTTAATAAAAATATTATTTGTAATTGAAATTGAAAAAATATATACACATTATTAGACGAACCCTTCGATAAGCAAGTATCGCTGCGGCAGAACGATAATGAAGTGCATCAGCGGGAACGAGCCGCCATCTGTGAAGATCGGAATGAACCCGTAGCGCGGTGAGTCGGAGAGGGATTTAATCTCCCGTTTTCCGCTTTTATTAAAATGATGGTCTCGGAAAATAAGTTGCGTGGGGAAAATACCACATAAAGCTGGGTAATTCCCGC
The DNA here is from genome assembly GCA_031772225.1 of Eubasilissa splendida. Lineage (NCBI taxonomy): Eukaryota > Metazoa > Arthropoda > Insecta > Trichoptera > Phryganeidae > Eubasilissa > Eubasilissa splendida. The sequence continues at coordinate 23,921,474 of CM062858.1, read as the reverse complement.
AGTGCTGCCGAAGAAATTGTTAAAGGTCTTTTTAGATGACGGAATACTGAGAAAAATGTGACAGCATAGTCAAATTTTAAGAATAATTGGATCAAAAAAATCACTAGGTATTTGTTTTTAGAATACATTTATATATATAATTATTATATACAAAAATTTATTAATAAATTGATTAGTTCATAATAAAAATAGAAAAAAAATGTCACGCGAGATGATTAAAGAACATACTATAATTTTGTAAATAAATAAAAATAGTGTTCTCCTAAATACAATATTTATTTAGGAGAACACATTTCTTCTATAAAATTGCATTTTCAGAACATGTGGTATTTTAATAGAAAGATATACAAAAAAAATCTATCTATCGAAAAAATATTTATTTGCTACCGGGATTCGAACCTAGACCTCTTCCTATCCAGGTAAGCGCGTTCTCAGATTTAACTTTAGCAACCGAATACATCATCAACAAATTTTATTCAACTTATATTCTGTAATATTTCAAATATATATTATACATCTATTATTCCATTTTAAAGGCAATCCACTTTATATTACGCAGAATCTCAAATACCTTCGAGTAAAACTCGATGGTAGACGTCAGAATGAATTAATCAATTTAATTAAATTTAGAAACATTAATACATCTTATAGCGACTAAATATTTTTTCGATAGATAAATTTTTCTGTATATCTTTGTAATTGGTTAATTTAATTTGTATTAAAAATATTTATAATATCCATTTTGAATTCATAAAATTCTAAGATATTTAGATAGACAGATAGGGGATGGCCAACACTTTTTCTACAAGTGCGATGCGTCCGCTCGAGGATCTTCTCTCTGCACCATCGATAGTATCTTCGAGACAAACGTTCCCACCCTTCAGATTCTTGCGAATTGAGCATGAAAATCATTTATCATCGCATACTCAATTACAATTTTCAATATTCCATTAACAAAATTAATTAACAAAAGTATTTCGAAGCTAGTCTGGGCTGGACTTCATAAATAAAATTATATATTAAATCTTGTTGGAAGTAGATTGTTGGTTGAGTGGTTAAGACACTCGCCTAGTGATCTAATGGTTAGGGACAGACCATCAAGGTAGTCCTATTTTTATTTTTCTTATGTGACATGCATTCCATGTACGGATCTCTATTTTTTTTTAAATCTGGAATAAGTATTATGGACGTATAATAATAGAATCACGATCTCGACCCATTCAGGAAAATGATGAAGAAGATGAATTAAGTTTTGTATGGTAATTTTGTTTTGGATGTATATTATCATTTTTTTTATATTACATTTATTTACTTTTCAGTTAATTAGCATAATTCTTTAAGGAGAACACATTCTTATTGTGAAGTTGCAATTTTACAGAACACACGTCTGTGATATTTTTAATACAAATTAAATGTATTAATTAAAAAGATACGCGTATAAAATCAATTTATCGAAAAAATATTGTTGTTGCTAACGAGATTCGAACCTAGATCTCTTTCTGATTAATACATTTAGTTTGTATTAAAAATACAACTACTTAAAAATATGTAAAGTTGTATTAATGTTTTTAAAATTTAATAATAAATAATTATTAATTAATTCTGGCGTCTCCTATCGGATTACTCAAAGTTGTTTGAGATTTCGTAAATATAAAGAAGATGATATTGGAATAATGAAACGACAGATGTATCAATTTGAAAGTGCAACATATAAATTCGTAAATTTGTCAACTTACTGTGTTGGTGTACCATAATCAGTTAATGTATTTCCCCGGATAGGAAGAGATCCAGGTTCGAATCTCGGTAACAACCATAGTATTTTTTCGATAAATTGATTATAATAATTCAATTAAAATACCATTACACAATTTAAAACCCGAAGTAATATACAGACCACCGTGTAAAGTGTTTTAATCAATAACTCGTAAAGGGTTTGCCATAATATACTACATCTTACCTAGACACTGCAAAAGATCGTAAATTAGGTTTTTTTATATTTTTACGAAAATTGAGTAAAACTCCGCTGCGAAAGGATTGCGCCCGGATATTTATGCTAAAATCACTCTTTTAAGGATGATTTATTTCTCCGTAAAAATAAAACACATAAATTAATTTTTGGTTTAGAAATTTATCTTACGGGAAGAAATTTATGTTCATTTAAAATTGTGTATACTTAATTAGCGGCAGTAAATTTTTAAACTGATTTGCACTTAATGTGTTTAGCTCCGAATAACAGACCTGGTGTGTACTGCACTTTTTATTTACATACAAGCATTTCACTAAAAATAACAAGGAGATGAAAAATGTCTCATTTCAACAGACACGAGCTTAGAAAGTTTTCAGGGTGTTATGCGCGTATATGCATTGATTGAACACCTCCGTTTCAGACACAGTGGAACATTAGGTTTGAAAATCAGGTTCAGGGGTCCGAACGCCGAGCTTTGTTTTGCAAACAATTTCATTGGATATGATTCCGGAGGCAACCAGTTATGGAAATTTGTTATCCTAGATAGACAATTATCGGCTTATTCAAGCTGGGTTCCATTTACATAAATGTCTATAGAGTCAACAAAGCAGCTCGTCATTACATTTGTATTTAAGTCATATATTTTATTTATTCAATATTTTCAAAATTACTTTGTGACCACATATTATATAAATAATAAGACAAAATGCTTTGTTTGATATTTAAAGTGGTGGGTAACTAAGTACGAACTAATATGAAAACAAATTTAATTGGTTATTTATAATATTGAAGAAGATGCCATAGGTATCGAAACATTTTGATAATCAATAAATAGTGGTTTAAACAAATTATTTTGTTTTATTACTTTATTAATCATCTGTGTGTATGTACTATACATTGTTATTATTAATTTATTTATTCTTTATATATTACATACATAAGTATCAAGCGCGGTCGGTTCATACATGTTTTGGATGCTCCGCATTCCTCGTGTTCTAGACCAAGACATCCAAGTTTTGGACTTTTTGTTTCTAGCCGAAAACAGCACTGCTGCATATAAATTCGTCCTGTCCTTTAGAGACCAGTCATAATACATACTAGGATACGGCGCGCGCACGGAGCGAGTCGAAATATAAATGTATTCTATGAATCGCGTAAACACACAGACACCAGCAAGGTGGATTTTATCATTCGTTGCGTATCCAAAAAGTTTGAAAGTATTCTATTTTCGCGCATAGGCATTCAGTTTCGCCTGTCAAGGTCTTCGAACACTATATACGCATTCGTTAGCAGCATCCAACGTACAAAAATCGACTTTAATGCTTATGGGTATAATGCACAGAATAGTATAATATAGAAGGGAGTGGATTGTTTTGAGAAATTTGTTTGTGCAACTCATTTTTGACAGTGTTTGGCTATTATTTATTTAATTTATCATTTAAATAATAAAAATTGGATCGGTCATTGATATTGCATAGCGTAAAAGATTTATAGAGCTAATTTGACAGCTCATTTTAGTCAGTAGTTGCATCTTGTTCGTAGGCTAGTCTATAGTATACATTTGTATATTCGATAGTAGGTATAAACTTATTATCTAACAACCCATCTACAAAAAGTCACCGACCGCCACCGATAAGTGTATACTGGATGTAACACATCGAGTGCACAATATTTTAGGAGTAAACATATTAAAAATATGGGTCGAAAATGTTCAAGCGGCATGTGCCTATTTCAAATGTGCCATGTCAGAGATAAGCATAAGCATTTCAAAAAAATCATAGTTACGCGATAATTTCGATAAATTGAAATATTTTATTGATTCCAATTTATATATTAAGTACTTAAAATTAAATTTATTGAATTTCGAGCGGCCAGACTATTTTTCATTAAATGATTTAGAGCCTGAGGCAAAGATATAGATTAACAATGGATAAATTTCGTACACAGACTTAATATGATTTTGTAAAAATTGCATACAATAATATTTTCAGTAACGGTGCAGAAGGATTTTCAACTAGTACAACCATACTTTTTCGCAGGAGATATAAATCTCCAACAGTTGAGGATAATTTTCAATTCCAATTCCTTAGAGTCTACGATACTCTAAGTACTCTACATGCGGCTAGATCGCCTAATCTACTACTACAAGTGCATCAGCGCTGATCGCTTTGACACTTTTACTAACTTCTTATTGAAATAACCATGAATTGGAAGGGTAAATAATTCTGATAAAAATCCCTCCAGTTGAGAAAATTTTTAGTCAATCCACTAATATAAATTCTAGACATTATTTTATATGTTAGATGCGAGTGACTGTGCCGCCATCTATGAATTGATTTATTAAATTTATTATTATTATGTCTTTTAACTACACTGATATTAGCGCAATTTATGGGTTGATTTATTAAGAGCGTTATTATTTTCTCAACCTTTTTTCTTTTAATCTCTGTGATCTTCGAAGGCTATCGGTATGAATTGGTGTCGAATCCTGTAAAGCATATTTTCCGCTTGTACTGGGCGAACTGTGCCTAATCGGTTGAACATCCAAAGTTTTCGTAAATATATATATATTTAATTTGAGGTTACCGCGAAGCACTAGTGTATGCAACTGGTGTCTCTTCTGGGTTAGGTCGCGTTCTTTGTATATGGTTTCTCTAGGAAAACCTAGGCCGACATTTCGGCATGGTAATGCGTGCCATTGTCAAGGCGTTGGTACAGCCGTACTTTTCACAGAAGTTATAAATACTCAACTGTGGAAGATTTATATTTTGTATATCTCCTGCTATAAAAAGTACGGTTATACTGTATTTTTTTGAGGCAACCCAATGACAGTGGTACGTTTTATCATGCCTAAACGTCGGCCTAGGTTTCCCCAGAGAAACCATATACAAAGAATGCGATCTAACCCATAAAAGACACCACTTCCATATGTACAGGTATATATCGTAAGCATAATATAAAAAAATATCAAAATTTTGCTTTATACTATAACTTATTTGCTTAGTTTAATTTTTAATCTATATAATTTCTCCTCCTATCTTATATCATCTAGCATTTCATCAAAATTAGAGCAATAGAATGCCTAAGAAAATGAAATGGCAATGACCAGGCCAGATCGCTCGGAGAATGGACAAACTCAGTCATCTAGTGGCACCCGAGAGGAATCAGATACCGATATGTCACCCTAATACACGCTAGTTTGATGAAATTGAATAACAATGGACAGAGAAAAGTGAGAGACACGAGGGGAGGGCGTCACGGACTCCTCAAAAATCTTCCTCCACTGATCTCTACTGCGAGCTACTTCTCTCCACTCCTAGATTTCTAAGACAAGCTCATATATATCAAGATGGTATATGTAGGTACGTTTGACTAATCTCAAAACATATTTATTTATATGAATTAGATACTTTAATAAATTATTTAATTTTCGATCGATTAATTCAAAGGACAACATACATCTTATTTCATTCCACAATATTAATATGAAAAAACTTGTATAGACTCTACATACGAGTTATTTTTGACACTCGTCTCGAATGTGAGAAAATCAACAATTTTATTGTCATCTTTTTTTATAATAACTTTTTTCTCTAGCGAGATTTACGTAACAAATAGCTTATTTAAGTGACACTTATCAGAAGTTTAACTATTAGTCCCGGCTTGAAAGAAGATATAATTCGCGTAGAATTTCTCGAATTTCAAACTGGAAAAATGAAAGTACATCCTTATTATTAATCAATACACTGATCCCTACATTCGGTTCACAAGTACACTACATATATAATACTTAATAATATTATAGTATAGTTGTTAAACTTACAATTTTAGAAGAAGAAAGAGACGTGTTAGTTCCTTACCTGCAACAAAATGAAAAACATGTTATTAGATAATTAATAATGAGAAACATTTTTTGTAAGATTATTTTTTATAACATTATAAACACCCAGATTTATCCGCATTATTAATATATTGAAACAAAAAAATAAAAAGTTATCGTAAAACGTAAAACAAAGATATTGAATAATAATGGGTCAACTTCGAAAATATTTACTTCGAAGTACATTTAGTTAAAATCTTATACAATAATACTTACCGTGACGGTACCGAATTTGTACATACTCCTTGAACATGTTCAACTCGTAATTTAGTCGGGTATCCACTAATCAAATTATGGATTCGATCTGTTACATCCTATATATGATGATTATCATAAAATAGTGATCACAGTCACGATATCATATCATCGAATACCAATTACACTCACACCAATGATGAAGAATAGCAATTAATCTTTACCATACCATGCTGAAAATACCCTACGCAGCCATGCTGTCAACTCGTGTTACTGCAAGAAATTTGAGTTTTTTTAACAGTTTAAATGGGAATAAAATGCTTTTACAAGCTTAAATAACTTAAAAATAGTTAATGTCATAGTTACTATACATATCATAAGAAATAATAAATATAATAATTAAATACGTTCATTTTATTCTCAAATGTTATTCTTGTAGCGTATTCGTCAAAAGACCCATCTAACATGATCTTCATCTTTATCTATCATCATTTAAATTAATGTGTGATCTTTTTCACGTAGCACAAGTGGTATTTTTAACGCATATAGCATGCAATGCATCAATTTTATATAGCATTGAATACAAAAATTATTCTTTTTATTATGATTCGCTTTACATAATTGGTTTTCCACTAGTCATTTCTAAGTGCAAATAATTTTTTTAGGACTAGGTAAAATGTAAGTTTTACATTGTGTATATTTATAGAAATACGATATAATTGGCTCAGTAAACCTATGTTACTGTATGGCTGGGGAAGAGTTAATGTCTCTACTAATTCGTTGTCCTGCGAAATATCAACGTAACAAGTCAAATTATGTGTATCATCGATTTAAATAAAATGTATTTTTTTATCCAATTGCCGACTCGTTCGTTCGTCTTCAGTGTACACCTCGTAATGTGAAGGTTCAAAAAATAGACTTTGTAACAATTATACATTTATTACAATACGATACAATTTAGTACAAGGTATATCACTAGTATAAGTCAAACGATTAAGCCGATGAACACGCCGGCGCGGCGGTGCGGCACTCACACACACTCACACACACAACCATACAATCCACATTTAATAAGATGAATAAAAATATATTAGTTTTTTAACAAATAAATATAATAGCTTTAAGCATGTTTAATTAATTGTATTGGATAAACTATAAAAGGCACGAGTAAACTAATGAAATCTTTTAATTCCGAATAGTTAACAGGAAAGTAAACAAAGTCCTTTTTACGTCTAATTGCATACATCTGGAATTCTACGGAATTATCTCGTAAACTAAAACTTCAACAATTAAAGTTTTGCTAAGAGCTTTAATTCTATTGAACTTTCAATGATAGAAACTTAGCATTTTACAGCTATTTAAATATACGTATGCTTACGTAAGTTTCGTTCACTTCATATTTTACTACAGCAAATAATATGCTTATTACGAACTTATATGTTGCACTTTCAAATTGATACATGTGTCGTTCCATTATTTGAAAGTCATCTTCTTTATATTGATAACGCCAGAATTAATTGATAATTCATTTTTATTAAATTTTGGAAACAATAATACAATTTATATATTCGTAAATATAAAGAATATGGCTTTCAAATAATGAAACGACAGATGTATCAATTTGAAATTGTAACATATAATTTCGAAAATTTGTCGTCAACTTACTGTGTTGGTGTAGCATATCGGTTAATGCATTTCCCAGGATTGGAAGATATCCAGGTTCGAATCCCGGTAGCAACAACAGTATTTTTTCGATAAATTGATTTTATATATATATATATCTTTCAAATTAATACATTTAATATGTATTAAAAACACATTTATTTTATTGAACCATTCAAATAATGTTATTTTTCACAAAACGTGAAATAAACTGTTAACATTTATATACTATTTTAGTACCAACTGAAACGATAAGTTAGCCTTTAATCATATACTAACTTTACATAGCTCTAGATCTGTTCTAAATTTGACGATTTTATACAAACTAACAATAAATTTTGACACTTTTGAAATTAGCAAAATTAACTTTGTGGTGTCTATAAACTTAGTTGCAAGGATTGTGCTGCATTTTATATGGTAAAACGGGTAAAAATTTTAATATAAGAGTAAAGGAGCATTTGAGATGTTTGAACAATAGTGGGTTTTCAGAATTTTCTAATCATTTGATAGAAAATGTCATGGTTTTGATAAAAAATTGGGATTGTCAATTTTGCATATAAACGGTGTTGGTGACAAGTTAAATAATTTGGAATCGTTGGAGATAAATAAAGCGTGTAAAACTAATCAAAAAATTATAAACAACCAACTAAATTTAACGAAATTTCGTTCTTATAGCGTTTAATTCAATTTTTTACTTTTTTAAAAATGTGTTTTAGTAATGTCCGAGTGTTTTTATGCGTGTGTCTGTCAGCTGTAGCGCGACGTGGGAAGACATGGGTGCGTGTGTGTGCGCGGAGAATGTCTTATAAAGAAGCCGCGCCTCTCAGAGCGCTTTCTTAATACTCCGACGTGAATCCATGAACTTGTATCATATATTATTGTGTCTCGTGTATTTAATTGTCACCTGACAAAGAGTTTAACTATCGACCCACAACTGCTAGTACCCGAGAACAAAGAAGATTACAACTGGCGCTACCGGTTTGAGGTTTGTCAGGAGAAAAGCGGTCAGGCTAAGGTTAGAACAATTTTGTACATAAAAATCTACTTCGTTGAATTTAGTTTCATAGTTAATATATTACGATATTTTTATATGTATTTATTGCGCTGTAATTTTTAATTATTAATCTATAAGTATAATTGATGTTTTTATTTCACATAAATAAATAAAAACTGTGTTCTTCCACTATGCATAAACAGTGTTAACTCTCACGTGCGGCTGCAAAACGTGGACTCTCGACAAAAAAGAAGTCCAAAAGGTTAAAGCACAAAACAAAGAAGCATTGAAAGATTTATGTTGGTCATCACGCGAAGAGACGGGAAAAAAACGTGTGAAAAGGAGTACAGACAAGAGTACGTGTAGAAATATAATTAAATACGCCAAGAAAATAAAATGACAATGGGTTAAGCCAGGGGTGGGCTGGAGGGGGCTCGGAGGGGCTCGCGAGAGCCCCTTGTTCAATTAAGAAAAAACAATACTCTCAGATCAAATCAGTACCTAACTGCAAATTCTGTAGATGGTTTAAATGTTTTCTGAAAAATAAGACATTGTTGCTTTTTAAAATTTCTCGTAAATACATTTACTTCGGGTGCATAATAAAAGAGACCTATCCATTTTATAGTCTGTAGTCTGTAGCCGATGTTTGATATATATTGCTTCCAGATGTTATTAGATGTTCAACGCAAAATTTTTGTGAACGATGTTTTGAACGATTATTCCTCATCCTTCATTTACATGTACATTTTTTATCCCTTTGCCGTAATTGTGCACAGTTTTGAGAATGACAGATCCTAATATTCATTACTTTGTACCATCATTCACTAAAAATAACTTCAGTTTCAATCCAGTGTACTGTTTTGAAATTGAAGCGAAAAGAATAAGTATTTACTTTTGCAATCTAATGGCAGCAGTTCACTCTCGTCGAGGCTCCTCGCCTCGCCTCGTCTATGCTCCGACTGGAACGGAGTGTGGACGGGACGAGGCGAGGCGTGCGTGGCCAAACGAGATGGCACAAGACGACTAGTGTCGACATGAGATAAGCGATGCAAGCCGAGAGCTGCAGTACATTCTCGTGCTCGGCTCCTCTCGCCATGCCTCGGCGAGAGTGGACTTCTGGCATAAGGTGGGTAGGTACATTTTGCAGCTATTGGTATATTGTTACATAATATAAGTATAATATATTGGGAAATATTTTATTGCTTTAATAATTATTGCGTATAATTGTTTAAATGTAATAAAAATCTGCCCTTTCCCCAGAACATCGCTGATAGCTCTGAGATTAAGCGAGCATCGCTGGGTTAGGCTGCATCGCTCGGAGGACGGACCATCATTGAATAAATGCAGTCATCCAGTGGTATCCGAGGGAAATCAAGAGGCTGGACTGACAAAATCGTGCGATAAGTTCTACAAAAATTATGGCGTCGAATAACAAATGACAGAGAAGAGTGAATGACACTTGGGGATGCCTTCATTTAACAGTGGAGAAAAAAAAAACAGATTATCATATTGATGAAAGGTCATCATATATATTTCAACATTGCACTGATTCGAGTGTATTTATTTTTCTAAATATTATTCTCAATGATTTATTTTACAAATAGATTTGAAAGAGTAGAGAATAATATAGAAATAAGTATATTTCTCAGTACAATTTGAGAGGTGATTGTCTAAATTGTCGTATATATACATATTTTTGTATTTTATCAGCATTAAGAATAATAATCCTCTCCAAAATAATGAATGTTAAAAAATAAAATAAAGCATTTAATTAACTGTCAACGCTTGTACCTAGCGTTCGCAATAGACAACATTTACCCCATTTCTGTAGTGACTCCCTGCCAGGTGCACATTCCTTACAAATCTATCTCTAATTCTATTTTTAAAATAATATTTTACTGACAAAATCCATTTAATAAATTAAAGTCTCTCGCACATTCCAAATCTTTGACGTCATAACAACACGTGGCCGGAAATCGTGGCGAGGAATCTCTCTCCGAAATTGATTTTAATAGTGGATATTTTTACAATTTACAAGCGTCGGCAAAAATTATTTATCTATTAAATTGCATTATTTCGTACTTCTGACGTCATTAGTTAGCTAGGTGACATGTGTAAACCCCCCCCCACCACAAAAACTGAGAAAGAACAGGGTCAGATTAAATAAACAATGCAGGAATCACCCCATTCTCTCTTGAGTTCGCCCCGGAACTGTAAACAGTGTCCAACAATTTCTCCCTGCCCGCTTCCATTCAGGGAGAAGTTCAAAAAGTTATATTATCTGATGTATCAATTGTACACACATACCTCCGGTATAGATTCCATCAAATAGAGTCGGTGTCAGAATAAAGCATGTACTACTTTCCGGTATTTTAAGATCCAAACCAGGATCGACCGACATTGTTTAATATTTTTAAATAAAAATAAAACCAAACGTGATGACCTATTGATAAGAACACTAACAACCAGAGCGGTGATACTAACATCTTCACTTCCCATTAACCAAGTAAAATCAGTGTACCATCTCGTTTGAGAACAATTCACTATGGACTAAAACGGATTCCATTATCCAAAAATAATGAACAGTGCAGATTTAAACATTTGAAAGATTAGAATCATTTATACTAATTAACAGAACTAAAAAATCAGTGAAAAAAAACACTTGCCAAAAAATAAACATAACCAAAGGGTGTACAGACTATTGCAAAAAACCAAATCATTGAACAATCTCGTCAATTACATTGTTAAATTTTATTTAACAAACCAAATAATCCAGTGCAAATTCTATAAAATCCTATTTTTCCTGTAATATACTACTGTCATCGCCGTAAGTGCAAAACAAACGTCTTCCTAAGTACATTCTGCTGCTATTAAATCATGAAATCAGCATCTTCTCATCCGAATATTGTTTCAAAATCAAATACTAAATATAAATATAGAGTCCCTGCAGCCTTCCAGCAAATTAATTATTAGACATTTCGCCCTACCTTTCACAACAAAAAATTAACGAAGTCATAATAAAAATAATCTAGTTCTAAGTGCCGAACCGAAATCACCTTAGTTTTTATACAACACTATTCCATTATGTAGAAATTCACCACATTGTTTTATGTACCATTTCATATGCTTATTATTTTCTCTGTGAGTTTCATTTTATCCATTTCTGTTTTATTGTATCATATTCATCAGGTTGTTCGACCAAAATTTGAAAATTATAGGATAAAATGTACATGTTTTCATTGTACGACTAAACTCTGTTTTATTAGTTGGACCATGCACACTGACATAAGTAGAACCCCCTCGAGATGAAAAAGTAATGTCTTTACCAAAGCTGACTAGCCGAGCAAAAGTAAGATCTCTCATGAGAAAGTCTATAATAGAACTGCAACATTATCGCGTCAAAATTTTAGCAGAATTATGAACAAAGAAAATTTTCCACAAAAAGTCAATGATTTGCAGTGTTTCTCAGAAATTCGCCGGCATTGAACCAAGTAGATGAAGGTGGGTGGGTGACAATAATGACGAAATAAATAATATGACATAATGTGTCCTATCCGTTCAACGGATGTTGGCTATTATCAATTTGCTTACTGCAGCTCGGAAAAACTGTACAGTGGACTGACCAAACCATGGCCACAGGTTCTTCTGACATGATGTTTTCCAGAACCACGAGTTCCAGCAATCTTTCCCTGCATTATGAAATGCATGATCTTGTACTTCTCCCGATGTCTCATCACATGTCCGAGATATTGAAGTTTTCGGTTTTATATTGTTTTAAATACTTATTTTTCTTTTTTCATCCGAACCATAATACCTTCAAATACAAATTAAAATATATTAATCAGAAACAGGTGCATTAACCGACTGTGCTACAGCACACAGTACTTTTGACGACAAATTTTCGAATCCATACGTTACATTTTCAAATAAATACATCTATCGTTCCATTATTTGAAAGCCATCTACTTTATTTTTACGGAATCTCAAACACCTTTGAGTAGTCCGATAGGAGACGCCAGATGGCTTTCAAATAATGGAACGATAAATGTATTCATTTGAAAAGTGAAATATAGGTTCAAAAATTTGCCGTCAAAAGTACTATCGAGATCCAAGTTCGAATTCCGGTAGCGCAGTATCAATATTTTTCGATAAAATTGATTTTGTATGTATATCTTTCAAATTAATACATTTAATTAGTATTTAAAATATTACAGACCTATGTTCTCCTAAATAACATAACATCTTCATTCGTAACTCTATCCGTCCAGCTTGTTTTGAGCATTCTTTTGCACATCTCGAACGCTTCAAATCGCCTTATCATTTCTTCGATAAGTGTCCGTGCTTCCATTCCATAAAAGAATATCGAGAATTTCTGATCGCGTAGGGATAAAACGATCGACGATTACGCGGCCTTAAATAAAATGTCAAAAATATAACGATTTAATATAATGGAACAAAGAAATGTGAAGTCGAAAGAAAAACTTATTTTCCGTATAAGCAACATTTTAATTAATGTGTGCTGATAGTATCTCTCCCTCCGCGCGCGTAATGAAGAAAGTCGCTCTCTGGAAAAACATAAGAAAATTTACGCAGTGTTTGAAATACATTATTCATTTTACGAGGGTGAAAAAAAGGACCTAACCGCGGAGGGTGGTCGGCGGGGGTGGGGATGGCGCGAGGGCGGGGGGCGGTGGGCGCTACCCACTGCATAGGCACAGACGGTTTCCTCATTACTGATGAGGCTCCCGGGGGTGGTTCCGAACATTACATCAAATATTCCAGGCTTCATAACTAACAATCATTTCTTTTAGAATTTTTCACATGATGCTGTACACTCTCGCACGGGGGACCTCAACTTCTATCAAGACATGGTCATTCTTATAAACTAGTATCGCCTTTGGAGTCACTTTATGAACATCTGAGATACCCCAGAAGAATGCTTAAAGTGGGATTATGTGGATTATTTTAGTATTTAAAAAAATACAAATTACAAATACAAATACATAAAAAATTACATTATTATACGTCAACCGGTTTCGCTTATCTCAAGCTTCATCAGGGCGTATTTGAAACTAATCATAAATACAAAAAGAGTGCACTATATATATATACATAAAGAGGGAGATCGAATATAAAATTACATGTGAAAGAGAGAGACAGAATACATATATAGAATATGTATATGGAACTGGCGTCTCTTCTAGGTTAGATCGCATTTTTGTAGATTGGTTTCCTTGGAAAAATCTGAGCCGACATTTCGGCACGGTAACACGTGCCATTGTCAAAGCGTTGCCTAAAAGAGACGCCAGTTCCATACACTAGTGCTCGCGTAAACCTTAAATCTAACATATATAACATTTATTAAAATTAACTTTAATTATATTTAATCAATCCTTTTCATAATTTCAAACAATTTTTATTTTCAAGCATCAGTGTAGAACTAAAGACGATATAAAATGAGAATATTTTTTTTAAACGAAAATGAATCTTCATAAATCTACGGTGAAGGATGAAATCTTTCTGAGCAACATCAAACTACCGCCAAATGACGTCAGCTATCAAGCACAACTAGCGCCACCAGCGTGCCGCTCGCACGTGAACACTATGCGCTCCGTTTTACTTTTCTGCCAACCATCCACAGATTAACAAAAAAGAATGACCGACCGAAGTATGGAGGCGGCTCTTCGTCAGCATTGTTAAAGTCAGCATTATTTTTTTTAAAACTACGAATCATGCTCTGATTTCACATGAATGCATAAATATACATTTTTAATGATAACGTGATTACACCCTTTCGAAAATTAGTAATACAAATACACAAATACGTTTACAGGAATACGAAGTAAACCAATTAATACAAAACATTAATCTGTGCTGCGGCAGCACTTGAACCACCCCACGCATTCTTCACATCGCCGGTTTCTGAAGAGCGCGATGTGGTTTTTGCATACCGACCACCTAGCCTGACCCCAGAAGGGGTAAGCATAAACGATGAAATGTGGGTTGTGTAACCGAACGTACTTACAAATACACGGTCTTCCAAAAATCTGTTAACAAGAAACTATCATTTAGAGAGAGAAAAAACGTGCACATGCATACTTCTAACGCGGTAGCTAGCTAGTTAGCTAGATTCAATGGACCACACAAACACATCCCCATCTTACTATATGTATATATAATGTTTCAATGTTTTCAATATATACAACCTAATAAATTAAATGAAACTGATACATTAAATTGAAGTGACTGTCAAATACTTTATATTTTACATTTTTAAAAAAAAAACAATTTTTATCTATCGTCATAAATTTGAAAATTTTAACACAAGTATTACGAATCGTTTACTTCCAACCCCTTCTATATTAAAAAATGTATATTTGAAAGCAGTTTCACTAGGAAAAATTATACTTGCGATCGGTTTAAATACTGTACCAAAAATAATAATTTAAGTAATGGTGTTTAAGTTTCGTGTCAAAACCGTCTATAATTAAGTACTTAGTCTCCAAACGGCTCAATAATGAAACTGACCATTAGTTTTTAGTTGTATGCCACTGGCTTGTACCAATGAGTATGCCACTGGCTTGTACCAATGAGTATGCCACTGGCTTGTACCAATTGTACCAAACAATTAAAATACGCGTGATGAGTTTCAAACACCTCTATAAATAGTGTAAAGTGGCAATAAATTTTGTAATTACTCAAAATCGACAACATATTTGTAATTATTTTTTTTTGCATTCTAGTAGTATTGATACATACACTGTATCATCAAAATATGTATTGAAGAAAGTAGATTAAAATTCTGTTTTTAAACGTTTGTCGTGGTATCTGGGTTTTGTTAAAAATCCCTTATAGAGGGGGTTGGAATTAAACGACGACTCTTATGTTAAGTGTACATCTTTCGCACCCATTCTGGGACAGGTTTTAAACACTAATACTATACATAATAACCTTCCGCGTGTCACGCGTAGGGAAATTTTAGAAGCAGTTGATACCACACATTGGATTGAAGTGTCAATTTCATATGAATTATAAATAAGGTAGACGTGTTCGTCTTGATTGATTATCAAGGACTGAAACAGCGCTAAATAATGGAAGATTTATTTAATATGTTATTTGTACATGTAGTATTTCAATATATGTCTCACTGGGCTTCGTCTGTGCTGAGATAAACATGAATAAATATAAATACTAATTTAATGTATTAATTATAAATATATACATATAAAATCAATTTTGTCGAAAAATATTGTTTTTGCGCTACCGGGATTCGAACCTGGATTATTGGACCAGTATTTTTCATGTAAGTATTTTTAGTGCGCTATTAAAAAATAGATGGAAGAAATATTTCGTTTTAATTCTTCCTAAAATGATAACATTCGTATGACCACCCTATTGCGGGGTTGGGAAAAATACAATGTAAATGTAAGGGATGACAGAGACAAGGTGAGTAATGTTTAAGCTCCACAACCGAGATATAAAACTATCACAGTTAGGGATTTATAACAAAGCCTCACTGATATACTGGGAAAACTTGACATGACCATAATTAATAAGGATCTCCTTCTTTTCCACTATTTATACTACATGGGTCGGAATTCCAATCCCTCGATAAAGTAACTTCCTTAATTTTCTTCGGGTCATCTGTACACTGTAGTCCCAGTAGCAGCTCCATAATTGTACTATTTTGGTTTTATTGTCCGATTTCAACAAACTACATTTTAAAAATCTGTCTTCTAATATTCTCGGCACATAGTCGTATCTTGACATTTGCTGCTGATATAGTGCAATGGTAGGTCTGTTCACAGGCCACCCCTATATATAAGCCATGCCCTCTCGATACGTGTCCTTAGTTGGTAAACAAATATGAAAATAAGACTGTAAACCATGATCATAATAAACATGATATACTGTGCTTTTCTTTACATACAATATTCCTATTCAGCCAAGGCAACCCTTTACCCATAAGTGGGTCAAAGTATATACCCAATTTTTTAACCTTTCCTCTCCGGTGATGTAAACTGAGTTGACATTGCCTCCATTATGTGAATATAACTGGTAGCCTGACAAAACACGTCCGGCGGTGGTAGGTCATTTTAAGCCCATCCCAAGTTTTTGGTTTATTAATCGATTTTTGGGATATTTTTTATAGATATATCATTTTAAATATGATTTAATGAAATGGCATGATGTGCCGTAATCTTTCTCCTAAAAAATATTACAAATAATGTAGGTACGTATATTTGCGCATCAATGAACGACCGACGCGGACCAAGTATAAACATCCACTGAACCGTATGTACGTCGTCGGCTACCTGCCGGTTTGTGACAGTGATTATAAACATTTTACGTTCTCTGAATTAACTTTTTGTTTTTATTTTGTACGTACATAAAAATATAAGAACAAAATATACACAGAAGTAAGTAAAATAAAAATATTATAAATGAAATATAAAAAATTACATCCTTTGTATACGAAATGCAATCAACAAAATTATAAGAAAAGCAAAAATGTAATTTATATATTTATTTAAATAAGTAAAACAATAGACAACCTATATTCAAGATAGATATAATATTCATTGTCTTTTGTGAGGACAATCCGGGCAGTAAATTGTTTGTTATTGTCATAATGAAAATATTTTTTTAAATATACTTAATATTATAATATATTTACAAGGACAAAATCAGACAATGCCAGGTAGGCGCGGCGCCCTACAAAACTAACTTTCTATTTTATTGGGGTTCCTTAGGGTTGGGGGCGACAGCAAAAAGATGTCAAGACAAATATAAATAAAATATGTGAAAAATAACTTGACTGAATTACTAGCACGCATAATGGTTAGAGTGGAGCTGCATCATTTGTATCCCCTGTCCAAAAGGTTGACAATATACGATTTGGCGCAAGCGGTGAAAGGCTATCTCGTAGAAATGACTGTCCTAGATCAATTTTTGGGCGTTTTTTCACACTTTTGTCACATTCATTAAAATCTCGTCCTATAATATTAATTTGTATCTCTAATTATTTGGAAAAAATAATAAAAGATTAACTAGAAGTAAAATGGCATTAAACAAATATTTATCGAGTAATTTATATTTTTACAAACACCCGGGTCAGATCTGACCCACCAACGCAGAGGATGTGATATCTCTGTAAATATACTAAATACAAAATTCATATTTTACGTATTCCTCTATAATATATTTATGTATTAGATAAAATAATTACAAGTACATATATATAAATATTTACCATACGCAACAATAAAAAATGTTTTCTCGAAGAACCTGATGTGAATTTGTCAATACATATATGTATGTGTACGTGCGTTGAAGTGCGGAAGGCGTAGTGCGTGGGGCGCGGAGTGCCAGTTTACAGCGCACTTTAGTTAGTGGCAGAACGTGCGCCGGTCGAGTTAGATGTATCTTATGCGTCTTTGTGTTGTCGTTCCGTATGACCAATGTTTACACTTTTAAACAATAATTAATATATACATCTTTCAATAAGGACGCTCGATTTTAAAATGAGCGTTTAATTCGCGATGGTATGGTAATATCGTATTTTTATATATATATGTATAGGTATATATACTATTATTTTAATGATTAATATAAGTGCTATATTCATATTTATCAGACTTAAAAATAGCAAAAGTCTCCATGTACACCGAGTTTACAGCACCGAAGCGTTATTATTTTAGCACCGTACGGAAAAAGTTAAACAAAATCTTGACATGTCAGATTTTTTTTATAGCAAAAATAGTACATATGAAAAAAAAGCTGATTATTTTATTAGACTAAAGCAATTTAAGATAATAGATAAATATAATTAAAAATTATTTTATTTATTTTCAAAATTGCGTATTTATTTTATATATCATCGACGTTATGGGCTTTTACATTAATTTATTATACTCAGGCGTATACATGTAAATGCAGTTATTTGATTTTATTATTCACAGCCATTTTGATACGAGTATATCGACAATAATTATTAACATAACATAATCTATACGGATTCCGTCAATGCAAGTCCAAATACACTGATACCCTGACTACTTCACCACTAATCAAAATTCTCTGCATCATACACGGATGCTCGCGTAAAAAATACAGTGAATAAAATATTGCTAAGTCATATTCACGGCAGTAGCAGGTGACTAGGGGTCCAGGATGCCCCAAGAGCAGAACAATGACAAGAGTTGAAAATTGTTTCTATTTCATTTTTGTTTAATAAAAATTTTTACTTAATTGTGTTTGAATATTACAAATCACTCTTGAAGGGTGAATTGCCTAAATAAAATAAGAAAAAAAGGAAGAATTTGAATATATTTTGGCACGTGTCACCATGTCTGATTCGATTATCATTATATATCTCTGTCGAATATTACTATTTATTTTTAATTTTAATTAAATAACATCACGAAAAAAACACAGACGAGTCTAGCAAAGTAGCCAAGACAATGCTTTATATACCAGGGGATGATACCTAATGCATCCCACACGGTAAACTAACAAATGTATTTATAATATTATAAATATGAATTAAATATATTAATTATAAAGATATACATATAAAATCAATTTCAATGTTTTTATTTTTCGATGAAATTGATTTTATATGTATATCTTTATAATTAATATATTTAATTCATATTTAAAATATCACAGAACTATGTTCAGAATAATTACAACTTCACAATAAGAATGTGTTCTCCTAAAAAAAAAAAAAAATTATAATATTATTGTATGTTCACTTCTGATGTACAAAAAAATTTAAGTCAATAAAGGTTTATCTAATGTTATCTTATTTTATCTGAAAATACATTCTTACATCAACGTTTTCTAAAACATCACTAATAACAGCGTATTTCGCCATATCTTTTAAGGGTCTTATTTTTTAATAAGAATTTGTTTAAAATCTTCTCCTCTCCATGCGTTTTTTGCCATCAACCTAAACAACACCTGCTACTACAATCGTTTCTATTCTTAAACAATAAAAGTATGTAAAGCGTATTAGCAGCTTAGTCATGTATAATTTATTTTTGAGGTACGTCTAAATATTATATTACCATTTAAATTTAATCAGTATTGAATCAATGGCGAGGTATTTATTTATGTTCTTATTATTATAATAGTAAGTAAAGTAACAAAATCTTATTAAAAGTAATCACAATATATCATAGACAACGTTTAAGTATTTTTTTGAAGTAGAGCACAACTAACTAATTAATATTTTCATTTTTTATGATTCTTATTTTATATCTACTATTTATCAAAGCTGACTATTATTCCATAGATTGGTAGGAAAATGATATGGTTTTTGATTTCTAAATTTTAATTACTTTTTTTCAGTAAATGGATCATTTTATTGTAACTATGTTAATATTATTTTAAAGTGCACTTTTCGATCTGTATCTTGGTAATATCGATTTCGGATTTATTATTTAATTTGCTTCAAATTAGGCCATTGAATTAAAGATGAAAAAACAAAATAAAAACAATTTTGTGAATAAATTCAATTCAACTACAGAAACAACTCGTATACAAAAGAATGCCTAGGTTGATGGTTTCAAAATTATTTGTGCTGGGGAAAATAAAGAAAGTCTCAGGCGTCCTTCTGCAGTTGATAACGACCAACTAAAGGCGTCGGTTGAATCAGAACCACGCACTAAAGTCTAAATCTTGTACAAAAATTAGCCATCACATAACAGCTCTGGACTACTTAAAATAGCTAGGAAAATTAAAAAACTTTAATAAATAACTTGATAAATGGGTGCCGCACGAATCGAAAGTAAACCAAAAAAAATCGCCGTTTCGAAGTTTGTTCTACACCATGGGTAGCCAACATTTTCAGCAGCCGGGCCAGATTTTGAAATGAGATTTTCTATCGGGCCAGATCAAAAATGAGATTTTATGAGATTTTCTATCGGGCCAGATTTTGAATTGAGATTTTCTATCGGGCCAGATCAGAAATGAGATTTTCTATCGGGCCAGATCAGAAATGAGATTTTCTACCGGGCCGTACAACAAAATTTATTTTATTATTCAAAGCAAACGACGGCGTTGCGAGCTCGCCACAGGGTGGCTCGGCTGGCGGTCGCACGACGCATCCCGCCCCGCATCCACGCTCACGGCTATCCACGCAAAAGTGGCCGTGCGCGCTTTTTGAAATCAGCTTAACGTTGTGATTGTTTGTTAATACGAATATACCATACAAGAAATTGTCACGATAGTTGAATCAATGTACTGAGATACTTCCACATGTGAGATATGATACGAACTACGCACGTTGGAATGTTTTTTTTGTGGTTTTATGTACACTAAAAGAAAAAAATGGGTGCATATTGCTCCACGGGCCACAAGTAGATACACGGCGGGCCGCGGGTTGGCCACCCATGTTCTACACTGTGGACGCTTGTTGGACTATGAAATATTGCCTCATCCACCATATTCTCCAACCGAGCTCACCAACAGATTATCATATGTTTAAGCATTTTGACAACTTCTTATAGGTTAAAGTGTTCAACATCCGAGCTGCTGCCGAAAGTGCATTTTGAGTATCAGATCTCCAAAATGTTACGTCACCGGAATAAATAAATTTGTATTTTAATACAAATTATCATCAATTAAAAAGATATACATACAGATAAAATCAATTTATCGCCAAAAATTTTAGCTACCACCGGGATTCGAACCAGAATCTCTTCCTATCCGGGGAAGCGCGCTAACCAATTACACCATGTCAGCCTAGTAAATTAACGACAAATTTTCGAAATTATATGTTGCAGCTATTTCAATTTGATACATCTATTATTACATTTTTTTAAAAGCTATCACCTTTCAGTAGTATACGCTAGGAGATGCCACAGATTTTTCAATTTCATTTTATTACATTTTTGCATAAACTTATTAATGTGTGTATATCTTTCTAATTTGTAAAAAAAAAAATTTCTTCATAAAAATAATGTGTTTTCTTTAAAATTTGTATTTAATTGGCAAAAATGTGTCAATTGTAATGGAAATTATTTAAATTAATTACGTTAATTAGCAGCTGAGTAAGATCGCAATTATTTTCCTACCATACGCATATGTTTAGGGAAAGAAACCGCAAATCGTCAACTGTTTTTTGGAGATACATTTATTTGTTAAAATAATCGCGAATGAAATCTAACGCTGCTAGATCGTCATGCGACACTTTACACAATTACTAGCTATAGTGTGAACGTGTCGGGTGGTTCCACACTTTCGAGAACATGATGATAATCGTTCACCCGAGGGTATCCACCGAAACGTGTTTCATGTAAAATTATACTATAATATTTTATTTTTTAAAAGTATGATCATTTTGCAAACGCGCGACTGGTCCACGAGGATGGCGGGGAAGGGGTGGTCGGGGGGGGAGGGAAGCTCAACCCAAGATTGAATAATGTATTGTTAACTTTTTTCCCGCCAAAGTATCGCCGAGCGAAATTGTTTTTACATAAAGTCGATGATTTAACGGCCAAGTTTTTTAAAGCGCGCATTTAAACTTTGTGATTTATTTTAAATTTATTCCCAGTTCTCGTGATTCGGAGGAGTTATAAAAAAGATGAAGGTGTATTTTATTAAAAGTATTAATGATGAGGAGCGCAACCAGTGGCCGGGGTCAATCGAGAACGCGCCGTGAACCATTGATGCCGCTTTACGATGCCTCCATGTCTGGGAGACAAATGGGACAGGGGGTGGTGTGTTTTGTCTGCCAGCCGTGCATCACCGCCCTGTTACTCCTGTAGCGTGGCAGTAGGGCACGGTTGTCTTTTAACATTCAAAAAATGCCAACCTGGCTGCGAATGAGATGGACCCAATATAAGAGCATTCGGTGGGTCACCTCTGACTGTGGTCCCACGATTCACGAAGGACAGGGGGTGGTGTGTTTTGTCTGCCAGCCGTGCATCACCGCCTTGTTACCCCTGTAGCGTGGCAGTAGGGCACGGTTGTCTCTTAACATTCAAAAAATGCCAACCTGGCTGCGAATGAGAAGGACCCAATATAAGAGCATTCGGTGGGTCACCTCTGACTGTGGTCTTGTTAAACTATTATATACAATATACATCTGGTATCTGTGTGGCCGGTAACTCGTGCTTACCAAAACTTGTGAACGATACTGCTGATTCCCCTGATTCAATCAGATGCGGATTTTTGGTGCAGGGTTCTGTCTCACTGAACATTTTGGGAACTCCTTATCCTGCCGAACACAATCTCATGTCGTGCAAATGATGTACCTCAAATATTACGCTGCAGTTTACATGGAAGCTGGATCGAAGTAAATCTACACATCTTCGAAGAATTACCAATTTATTGCCTTTCTTTTGTGTACTAAATTAATAACTTTTTTTATAATCATAAATTCAATCATTCATTTTAATTTTATATTACATATACAAATTTATTGAAACTAAATATTTTACAAATTAATAATTATAATCTTCACATTAACCCATATTTAATAATAAAAAATTATACAAGTGATGGAGGTAAAACTTTGTTGATAAAGATGGGTAAGTGATTCCGAGGAAAGTGATCCACAAATCTTATGCTGAAGCTGTCGGTGGTTATCTAGATTTCCGTCTCATTTCAAAACCTTTCATATAATATACAGATCGTCTTCAACACGGGCAATACGATGTATTGTACAAAAATTTAGCAAAGTAAAATAAAATAATTAATTTCAGTGTTTTCAGTGCATTTCAATCGAAATGTACACGATCATATGTGTAATAAATAGTGATAGTTTATAAAACAACAGTTAGGCCAACAATGCTCTAAGAATTAGAGTGTTGGGCAAGTATAAACAAATAGATTAAAAAGGTGCATGCATATAAAATAATAAATGAGCAGTTGCAGTCACAAGATTGATAAACATATAACAAACATAATAACTATTTAACATATGATACTAATAATGAAAATCCACTAAATTATTTAGATACATAGGTATGTTAAGATGCAGAAAATAAATGAAAAGAGGGAAAAACGATGGGGAGGTTGCAACTATTGTTGCGGTAAAGGGAGATCAAGATGTGTTTATAGGTAGAATTATTGGGAAAAATTGAGATTGTGGTGGTTCATAAGAAGAACCCTTTGAGTGTAGTAAGACTAATATTGAAAAATTCAATTTCTGTAAATTTCGCATTATGGTATTTCAATGCATTATATCAATGGTTATTTTAAAGCGGCTCCTATACCTGCAGAATTAAAGGGAGGCCAACTGAGATGATACGGGCACGTGATGCGAAGGGAGGAATACCATATGATTCGTAAAGCCTCGAGTATCGAGACCGACAAGAGAAAACCGGCCACTAGTAATATGGATGGATAGCTTCAGTTAAAGATTTTAACATTATCAAGTGGACCATAAGTGATTAGAGTGACTGACTCCAGGTGAATGGGATAAAGCGAAGACGAATTTATAGAAAAATTGTTAAACAATAATATGAGTATACATCAATTTTAATTATTTTGCTGTTATATTATTGTTATGTTATATAAAAACAATTAAGTTCCAATATGTAAAATAATGAGTAATAAATTATCAATTTACCCAATTTAAAAAAAAAAACATTTATATCTGGGCAAGAATCAGAAAAGCAATGAAAATGCGAGAAACAACAGAAAAGATTTTAACTTCAGTAATGTCACGTATACAAAGAGTTTTAGTTCGTTTTTTCGTAATCTGTACTTTATGTTGCGTTATGAAAAAGGCTATATGTCAAGTGTATACGTATTGAAAAGACATATTTCTTGGGGTAAAAACAGGACTTCCACCCGCGCTTGGCTGACGCCATATCTAACGGCTGCGAGACGGTTGATTTATTCAAGTCGAAAATGATTGGAGTAGCACCATATTACGAGAATAAACGTTTAAAAAATTTTAATGTTTGTTTAAAAAAAATATGAATGGAAAACTACTAATATGAAAACAAAATAGATTTCAGAGCCATTGGTATACGGTACAACAGGCAATGAAGAATGCTCTAGTGAATGAAGTAATATTTAAATGACTTTTAATGATGAGGAAATATAAAAATTATATATTTTATTATTATTACAAATATATATTTTAAATACTTTTAAAAATTATCAAAATTAAATTTGTGGTTAAAATTAATTATTTTTATTAGTGAACATTGTTTCATTAACCACTTATTGAGTTTAAATACATCTACCGGTTTCGAAAAATATCATTCTCTTCTTCAGGATGTCAATACTAATCAAAAACATATGTTGTTGTTTCATTACCAGAATCTATTTTTAAAAAACGATAATTATTTAAAAAATTAATTTAGTACCTAACTCAAATTGTCACTTAATACAAATTTACTCGAATAATTTTTAGGAAAAATATTTAGAACGGGACGCATAGTTTAATTTAGTTGGCTGTTTATAATTTTTTGATTAGTTTTGCACGCTTTATTTATCTCCAACCATTCCAAATTATTTCATTTATTAGAGAACACATTCTTATTGTGAAGTTATAATTATTCAGAACATAGGTCTGTGATATTTTAAATATGAATTAAATATATTAATTTCTGTAAAAATAAGGTAGATGGCTCTTTCAAATAATGTAACGTATTAATATCAAAAAAGGTAATATATAGGTTCGAAAATGTGTCGCTAAAAATATTGTCGCTGTAGCATAGTTGGATAATGCACCTTCCCCGGTTTGGAAAGAGATCCAAGTTCGAATCCCGGTAGCGCAAAAACAATATTTTTCGACAAAATTGATTTTATATGTCTATCTTTCTAATTAATACATTAAATTAATATTTAAAACATCACAGACCTATGTTCTTAATAATTACAACTTCACAATAAGAATGTGTTCTTTTTAATAATATAAGTTTTATCAATGTGTGCAAAATTTATTAATTTATTAGTCGGTTTACTCAAAGGTATTTGAGATTCCGTAAAAATAATATAGATGGCTTTCAAATAATGGAACGACAGATGTATTAATTTGAAAAAGTGTAAATTCGAAAATTTTTCATGAAAAATACTGGCGCTATAACACAATTGACAGTGTACTTCCCCGGATTGGAAATAGAGATCCAGGTTCAAATAAAACAATATTTTTCGACAAAATTGATTTTATATGTATATATTTATAATTAATACATGAAATTAGTATTTAAGGCTTCATATATATTAGGCATTCAATGTAATACGCCTTAGGTCGTTAAAAATAATAATTACAAGAATTTTATTCTAAGAATAATATTTAAACATAACGAACATGAACGTATGTGAATAACCTTTGATATATGTAACGAAGAATCATAGATATATGTGGACGTAGCAAGCTTTTACCACACGTTTACAATGTTTACCCCTACATCGAATAGGTTCATTATTTCATTTTTAATTAACCCCTTAAGTGGTGGGGGAGATAATCCATTTTCCCGTTCGTGCGTCATTGATATAACTGTGCCAGTGTGTGTTTGTTGGGCCTGAATCACACTAAAAAAAATTGTGTCAATCACGGGGCAATTATTTTGCGTATTACAATCGAACTTTATTTATTATTGGTATCCTCCATGAGAATCGAAATATAATAGGTATCTGATCAAATATGTAACGCAATTCCAATTTACAGATACTTTCTAATGAAAGTAAATATCGCAATTTTCAGACTTTGTTAATGTATTAGCATTTTACCTAGGGATTCTGTATTCTCGACTTTTTTCAATTCCCGGGACACGAGAGTCAAAATTTTCAAGTGGAATTTTATTTAATTAAAAATATATATATATATTATATTTTAATAATTATTCATAAGTATTATGTACAGATATTATCCGTATTAAATCGAATAAAAATTGTTTGATAAAATAATTATTAGTTGTTTTTTAAATGAAATTAAGCTAACATTTATAAATTAATTACAAAAACAAATAGTACAAAACGATAACATTATTTTTTTAAATATAAAATAAAAAAACAATTAATAAAAAAACACATCGGAAGAAAATTAACGACAAACTGAAGTTCTCTCATAAACTTTTTCAAATAATTTCTAATCATCTAAATTATGTTTCGTCTAAAAATGACACGATTTTATCTTAAATATTTACATCTCATTTTACAAGGAAACATTATCCCCTCTTTGAACAAACCGAAAAAACTATTCCCTTCAGAATATTTATAGCTCACCATATACAAGAATACGTGCACCGCTCGCTACTCGCCGCTAGTAACCGCAATGATCAGCAAACTAAAACATTTTTTCAATAAAAATTTTTTTCTATATTTCTTTCCAGTTGATTCATTTAATTTATATATTTTAACTTGTTTAAAATGAATGATATCAATAAAAATCAATCTAGAGTTTCGGGTTATTTTTAATTAATTCCCGGGACTCGAGAGCAAAGAAACATGCATTTCCCGGGTTGTCTCGACACAGAATAAAACACTCAATCTGACAGAAAAGCATAAAAACAGATGTGATAGAAAAATGTTACATGTATACTGCTAAAAACTCATTATGATTTTACTCAGTTACAGCGTTACATAACAAAGACACATTTCTAGATATTTATTATATTAAATATGAATTAAATATATTAATTAGAAAGATATACATATAAAATCAATTTTATCGAAAAATATTGTTGTTGCGCCATCGGGATTCGAACATGGATTTCTTTCCTAACCGGGGAAGGTGCATTATCCAACTATGCTACAGCGACAATATTTTTAGTGACAATTTTCGAACCTATATGTTACCTTTTTGATATTAATACATTTAATCGTTCCATTATTTGAAAGAGCCATCTACTTTATTTTTACAAAATCTCAAATACCTTTAAGTAAACTGATAACAGACGCCAGAATTATCAATTCATTTTTATTAAATTTTGGACACATTGATACAACTTTATTATTAGGAGAACATATTCTTGTTGTGAAGTTGTAATTATTCAGAACATAGAACTATGTTCTGAATAATTACAACTTCACAATAAGAATGTGTTCTCCTAATTTATTATATTGATTATTTATCAGATGAGACTTCGAAAAAAAATCTGCCCATGTTGCTTAAAATTAAGATAATTCAAAATTTGTTTTTTCTTTTAATAATATTGTAATATTAGTCGGCTTATTCAACTGGTTGATAATTATTTAATACGATTGAGAACTTATTTATGATGATTTTGAACAACACTGCAAGAACTGAAATGAATTTTGAACAGCAATGTGTGAACGTAGGAGCGAAAACGAGCAATTTGATGATTGTACGTTATTTTTGTATGAAGATGGTGCAGTATCAATGGAGAACAGTGAATAATATTTGTCTAGTAAGTTGGATGTATGCAAGGAAAGATACCTCATTGTTAATGTTAAGAAATCGAAAGTCATGGTAGTCGATAAGGAAGAAAATAAAAGACATCGTGCGAAATACTGGTAAATAATGAATATTTGGAAAAGATAGATGAGTTTGTGTATTTGAGTATGTTCGATAGGAATAGATAGAAAAGAGGGCGGGCGGCTGCAAGGAATAAAGTGAACAGCTCTTTGGGCTAGTCGTTAATCTTTTCTACCCCGAATTATTCAATTTAAGTGCCTAGCAACTGCATAGTTTTTGTAGTATTCTTCAAACATAAGCGAATTGTGATGGAAAACTTAAAAACAAGTTTAGTACAAAATATATGAAAGAAATATTCTAACAACAATAAAATAATAGTTGAGAATTTAAGAAAAAAAATTAGGTTAAAATAACTATTAATAATCACAAGGAATACAAGCGCGTCAAATCTAAACTTGTAACAATGCGCAAGTGACATTTCTCACCCGCCGCAGTGTCGACATAATGTTGAAAAATATCTAATGTTAGTAGTCTAAATAAATTAAGTAGACTTAGTAGTATCGTCAGAGAGTTGACACCGAAGTAATATATATGACAAGATAAAGTTGATGGTATTTTAAAGTACCGTCAGGATAGAAAGGGTTATAATCAGTTTCATATAACAACTAGTACAATTCTTAAAGTATTCTAAATAAACGCGATACTTCTCTCGAGTTACCCCAAGACCCGACCTAATAGCATTTCAAAATAATGCCATTTTACGTTAAGTCGTATCTGAAACATGGGCTTTCATTGTAAATTTTAAATGTGCATTTACAAATTTACACGATAGGTGAAACAGAACAAAATTATATAGGTATTAAAAATATTCTTACTTTCCCATGATAAACGAGTGAACCATTGAATAATTAAATCCAATTAAAAACATAATTATTTAAAATATCTAGCCATAATGTTACTGCTTCTACATAATATTACCGAGTTCATTTTGTTACGAGAAACAATCATATGCTTCGAAAGTTTCGACACTTATTCAATAAATGTGACATTTATATCAGTAATTAATGGTTTCTAATCCTTGAAGAAGTTTTCCAGATAAATACTAATTTCCTGAATACATAGAAATGAGAGAGATATCAAATAAATACAGAGTCTGAAACAAAAAGCCGTTTGTTTCTTCAGAGAGAAATTTACTCGTACGTTTATTCCCAGAGGAATGAATTTAGTATACATATGGATGTATATTTATACTTATTATTAATTCAGAATATCTATTACATAGATATATACTTATAAATATGATATATTACATAATATATTATATAGTAGAACATGAATATCTCGAAGTTTTTTAATTCGAAGTTTTCTATTGGTCCCATCAATTTCGTCTAAAAACGGTACAAAATAAACATGGATAGTTTTAATTCACATCAATGAAGTTAGGCGATTTATTGAGGGACAAAATGAAGTGAATGAAGATTTGTTCCAGTCCCGAAATAAGTTAGAAGCGTATATGAAAGCCCAAATAATTCGTGCAAAAAAACAGTCAAAATATTTTCCTATTTTCAACGTATTTAAAATTATCACATATATGTGCAATTTTTAATAAATAGTTAATAATATGTATGAACTTGTGTTTTCTTAACAACCCTAATTACTTTTTTCTTAATTCGATTTTTTCTGGTGGTCCCTTGAGGTTCAAGATATTCATGTTCTACTGTATTAATAAATTTATGTTACTTACTTACCATCACGCTGTTTCCCCGCGGGAGTAGAGCGCCACACTTCTCTGTCCTGACACAAAATTTTCACCTGATCCACATTCATACATCTTCTCATACAAGCTCGCCGATTGTTGAGGATTCTAACAGAACCATCCTCCATTATCTGGCCAAGTCTTCCGAGGACGTCCTCTATTTCTGGTGCCATCAACACTTGCCTCATATATCTTTCATACCATTCTCTCCTCATTCATCCGTTCCATATGACCAAACCACCTACGTGATCCTTTCTTAACCTTACTCACTATACTAAGATCAGTTTTATATTATTTTCTTATTTCTTCATTCTTTACTCTGTCATAAATAGATCTGCCACATATACGCCTAAGTGATCTCATTTCCACTGCATTCAGTCTACTTTCGTTCCTCTTCTGCCAGCTCCAGGCCTCACTTACATACATCAATGTCAGTACCAGGACTCCATTGTGCACCGCTAGTCTTGCCTCGATTGACAAATTCCCGTTAAATATAATTCCATTCAAAGCGCCGTTCACTTTATTTCCTGCAGTCACCCTCTTTTCGATATCATTCTCAGCCTTTCCGTTTCTATCAAACATACTTCCCAAATACACAAACTCATTTACTTGTTCCAAACACTCATTACCTACAAGTATTTTGCTTTCCTCCTTCTCGAATACATATGACATCAAAACATAACAAGTCACAATCTTTTAATTTTAGTTATATTAGATTGTATAGTGGAGGAAAGAGAACAAATCTGGAGCAATTTGATAAGAAAAATGACCTAATGAAGAATATTGAACTGATTGTAGCATTTTTGACAAAACTACAATAGAGGTCACTAAAGAGGTTTGGGTATGTGCAATCTACGAGCGGGGAGAGAAGAGCAAAAAGCATATATTATATAGAAATCAACAAGATCACAGGACAACCGAAAAAAACTGATACAATCAGATATTTCCTGTATTTTAATTCACATCTCTCTCAGAACTAGATATTAATACCTCGTTTTCCGCAATTAAATTAAAATATATTATTTAAACCATAACGACAATATACCTCATATATTTTATTGTTGATACACACACAGATTTTAATCCCCATCCCGTTTTTTCTCTTTTCTAGAAGGTTTTCCTATTCTCTCATCTTTTTTTTTTCATTGTTATGTTCTTAATTTTTCTTGTTCCTTTAATATTATAAAATGTTTTTACTATTTTTGTTATCTTATTACATTATATATTATTATATCTTGTTATACAGCGAAATATTAACTTTCATTACTAAACTTACATTTGTCTGTTGGTAATTCAGAGAAAACATGTTATCGTTTATTTTTATTATCACACCATGACTACATATTACTATTTTTCTTATTATTTATTAACTGTATGTTTTCCAAATAAAATAAAATGGCATCATTAGAAACTTACGCAACGACGGAAGCCATATTAATAAGTTATTTATATCATTTACTGAACAATTATTCTCTTTATAGTATTTTAAACCAATATTGTCGTCGGTCTATCTGAGACGTATTCTTTAAAATTATATTTTTCTTCGAGAGCGGTCTTCAACTTCAGTGGACAGCCCAGATCAAAGGGTTGTCCACCGGAAATTTTTTAATTTTGAAATTGAAATAAAAACAAACAAACAAGTTTATTATATTTATTTTACTTTTAACAGGATCTGACAGAGTGACATCCACTTCTTACAGTGCATTCTTTTAACCGAACCCTCGTGTTGGCAAATTCGCGAGAAAAAATGCTGCGTAGATATAGCGGCGATTTCACGCCGGGTGTTTTCTTGTATAACTTGACACTTGTACACTTTAGATTTCAGGTATTACCACAAGGAAAAATCACAAGGCGTTAAATCTGGTGACCGAGGTGGCCAGGGTATGTCTCCGCACTTGCTTAGTAATTTTCTTGGGAAAATTGCGCTCAGCTTCTCCATTGAGACCCTAGCAGTGTGTGGAGTTGCCCCGTCTTGTTGAAACTGCGTTCTGTGGTTTTTTTCCGGGAAACATTTACAATTGCGACACCAAAAACTCATCAATCATACGGTAATAAGCCTCAGAAGTGACAGTTTGTCTCTGATTAAAAAAAATATAGAAAAATTCCCAATGAAAACCCTATATATGTAGATATGTTGCAGTTTAGCTTTGAAGGCCACATTTACCTTTTTCATTATTCGGTAAGTATATTTATGGTTCAGACATCGTCTCTTGTCTTCCTCTAATTCTTATTCCTGTTACATTCTTAGTAGCTGTAGCGTCTAATTATATGTTTCTATAGTAGTCATTATTATTATATACAATATTTTGAGTATGTCCAAATCTTTGTAGGAACTAATTACTGGGTTTTATCCCCTGGGGGATTGTCATGAAAATTAAGATGTCTCACAGAGACGAAGCTATTATTTTTATATGAGAAGTATAGAAGTCTTGAGCATTACAGGGCTTACGAGCTGTCATCAGCTGACTTAAGTGATCACTTTACACAATGTAATGTTCACCTATTTACCCACGCTACCACATCTATCAAATTTTTGGAAGTTGTATATATTAAATCAATATGGAACATTTCACTTTTTTATAAACAATTATGATGTCGCCATCTATTGACTTTTTTTTTTTTTTAAATTTGACATTCTTTCTCATGTAATAGTATAGATGTCGCTAAAGCGGAGACTTAATTTGAAGTAGAGGCAATATCCTTTAGTAAATACTAGAATACGTCTGAAAATGCAGTATTTTTCAATTTTTAATTTCATAGTTTAGACCAGTATATTTTTTAAAATATTTTGAGTATGTCCAAATCTTTGTTATTATTTTCTACAATTTCCTCTTATGTAGTTCTATCCACCATTCATCTCCAGTCTCCTTTTTCGTATGTCTCAAATACATCCACAATCTTTTAACAAGTACAACATTTCAATAATATTGCAAATATAATAACAAACGATCCAAGATGCACTACAGGTATAAAATAAAGGATTATGATGGCAAAAACGTACAGAATAAAACGATATCCTGACTTATAAAT
This sequence comes from Eubasilissa splendida, assembly GCA_031772225.1. Taxonomy (NCBI): domain Eukaryota; kingdom Metazoa; phylum Arthropoda; class Insecta; order Trichoptera; family Phryganeidae; genus Eubasilissa; species Eubasilissa splendida. Next base: position 23,888,643 of record CM062858.1, on the reverse strand, counting down.
TTCCAAAAATCTTAAAAAAAAAACACAATATCATTTATTCAGAACAAAGCACTGCACATAAATAGAACAAAACCACAATAGGTAAATTGAAATATATTTTTAACGTATTTAGAATCAGTGGCGTGCACTAACCACGGACTTGGTACGAAACAATGTACTTTTGGCTGTATTCTCACCGTTGTATTTATTCATATGAAAGAAATACACTCTGTCAGAATAATGTTTTTGTGTTAGTATACCTATTTGAGTTAATTTTCGTTATTGAAAAATATTAACATTATTCTTGAAGCTGTCAAGCGAAGGGCTTAAAATATTTTAGAATATAAAATAATTAACTTAAAGTGTATTGGACACATTCATTCAAATTCGTCAATATAACGTCGTGTTTTACAACACGTCTACTCAAACGACAACCTGTATTCAGAACATCGCGCGGCGCAAGAGTTGTGTTTGATTCGAACACATTTAGGCAGTGATGGGCTGCCAATACGTCAACAAGGGGCTCGCTTAATCTCAGAGATATTCGCGGTGTTCCGGGGAAGGGGCGAATTTATTTATCACTTTTATTCAATTACATGCAATAATTATTAAAGCAATCAAATGTTACCTAATATAATTATATTATGTAACAATACGCAATATACCGTAAAATAATTAATATCAATAGCTAAAAAATGTACAAGAGTGAAGAGTTCCAAGATTGACGCAGAAATAGGTACCTACAATTCCATGTTTCAAAATAAGACCCTGGATTAAAACTGAAGTTCTTCTTAGTAAATGACGGTACAAAGTAATACATAATTGTCTTTAAAACTGTGCATAATTACGGTAAAGGGAAAAAATATACACGTGTGAAGTATGAAAGATAATCGTTCACAAAAATGTTGCGTTGAACATCTAACAAACATCGGTGTTTTTAAGCATTGTAGTACAAACGACTAGGTCTCTATTATTATGCACCCGAAATAAATTAATTTTACGAGAAATTTCAAAAAGCGACAAAGTTTCAAATTTCAGAATACTTTTAAATCATCTACAGAAATTACAGTTAGGTACTGATTTGATGTGCTTTGTTTTTTCTTAATTTAACAAGGAGCTCACCGACCTAAGTCAAATTTAACAAGAGGCTCGCGCGAGCCCCACCCCTGTATTTAAGGCATTCTGAGAATATTACACGAAACGCAAGCCTAGCTTTATTCATTATCTCTAAATTCTTCTGTCAGATGGTTCTGGTTAACACATTAATTTACTTGCGCGTGGACCCCCATATTAAATAAATTATGTATTTTTAATAAATTATTGCAATGCACAATATATTGTGTACGCCCCTGTATAGAATATTTCACACGTTTCTCCGCCCCACATCGGAAAATCCGATCGAATAGCGATCGCACTTTTTGCATTTATCATTTAAAATCTCGCTAAACAGTAAAGCGAGATACGCGAGATCCATTTGTTTATTATCCATTCCATCTCCAGCAGGAATCCCTCGAAATACTTTCCCATGACTTGGTCCGCAATTCTGCGCCATCTAGATTATTCTTGAGAGCGCGGTTCCATTAGACATGGGCGTAGCGAGCGCGGAGCTGGGGGGGAGCCGAGTGGGCTTTTTAAAAGCTTATGCATGTAGAGAACAATAGGGCCCCCGCCAAATAAAGGGAGATAGGTACTGTACGTTACCTTTGTGTCGGACTCCCTTCCCCCTCCTCGCTCTCGCCGCCGCCCATACCACACCCCGGTCGTATCTCACATGCGCGAGATGAATACGTTGCTTTTCTGTTGTGTCATGTCGTCGGCGATGTGGTGATACAGCGTATCCGACAGTTTTGCGGCATCTCAATTCTTTTAAAAAAACATATTGTACTTACATCTACTTCTATCTTACTTAAATAACAGAACTGCATCTAGCGTACAACATTATTACCTAAGTCAGCAGATACGTATTAAAAATATTATTAAAAAATCTCATATCAAACATATTTCACAGCTGTTGTCGCGTTATAAATATCAATTAACTAGAATTGTATCCGTCTTTGAACGCGATAGTCAAGCAAGTTGTTGAACATGTCAAAAGAAGAAGAAGATGCCGCGGAATTGTATCTATCGCCAGAATTTATAAAAACAGATAAAGCGCTTAATCTCATAAAAAAAAAGCATTAAAAACAGGTGTGACCGAAAAGTGTTACAAATATCGCTAAATCTAAGATTTTATCCAGATAAAACTTCACATGATAAACACACATTTCTGGCTTCATACATTTTATTATATTAATAATAAAACATGCTGAAAATCGTACCACGTTTTTCTCGCGCAATGGCTGGAATTTGACCGCCGCACTAGAAACGATATTTACCGAGTTTCACGAAACGCAAATAAAGCGGTGCATTTTATGATCGTTGATATATTTTTTTTTTAAATTTTCCACTGGCTTTTAAAATATTCTTAGGGAACACTTGTAAATTATTATAGATTATTATTAATATTCAAGTGAATACATTAACTGATGACTAAGCCTATGGACTGGTGGTGGTTGACGATTAATGCGCATTATTGGTTATTAAAATAATTATTGGTTAACATTAAGCTACTATAAACTAAAGGCGACTATAATCTAAGCTACTTTAATCTACGTTCGAAGTTGTTTTTCAATAAAGTCGTCGTATCGGCTTATTCGAACTATTCTGATAGGTATAGGTTGTGGATTTTTAACATCGTTTTAATTTATCTGTACTTTTGAGCCAATCTCATAAAATTTTCTTCAATTTTAAAGTATAATATAATGTAATTTTTTTCACTTCCTAAAGTTTTAGTGTACCCAAAAAGAAATCATATATATTTTATTTTTAAAATATATCGAACTTATTTGCTGCTTTAATTAATTTGTTGAATTATTTAAATTATACAATATTGAGGTTATGTGTAATTATTACTATATAGACTAGCATTTACATATAAAAATGTTTAAAATATTTTCCTCAGCACGGGCATAACCCAGTGAAGCTGTCATTATGAAAGCAATTATGTAAGACAATTTATGTATGTATAACAAATTATTTATTTATTTTACCAACGCCCTTGTGAGCTTTCACATAAATATATATTTTTATTTAGATATCACAGTACATCATTTTAAAACTAAGTATGTTTCAAGTACAAATATTCGTATTTCTACAAATTAAGGTATGCTCCTGCAACGAAAAATGTCAACGATATTCAACTTGTTACCAAACCGATGCATCCGTGTTATTGGCGAGTTCACGGCGTAGTTATTTCTATAAATACCTACAAAAAATACTTCATGTTGTTTCTTTTAAGTTGGTAATAATAATATCATAATAATAAATTGGTTTATACGAGTTAATAGTAGTCGTTTAATTTTAATGAATCAATTTTTTGACTTTCTGGAAACCGAAACGAAACCGAAGAAAGTCTCCGAAAACAACACGTATCAAACATGTTTTTGTGTGAATGTCGTCGTCCGCTAATCGACTAAGTACGTCCATGTCAGAGCATAAAAACACGTTTCTGTTTTTTGATTATTTTATTATTTTTGTACGGATACGTTATCTACCTAACGTTAATTAACGTGTGCTAGCGCGAAGCTCAGAGACAGATACAATAATATATGGTTTTATTTCGTAAAAATTATTTTCGCCATGTGAATAATATAATGTACATAAATATACGTTTACATTGTTTTCAATGAGCCAGCTAAAAGGAAAATACGTTCACAACGTTCATATGGGTAGGCAGATTAGACGGAGCACTACGTGTATTTTTTAAATTAAATAAATTATCAACAAATGATCCTAATAGATAGTCCTACAAAAATATATTAAAATCAATGTGAAGATATAATATACAAATGTAAGATAAAAGCTAATATGAAAGTGAACACAGAAGCATCTACAATCTACAAAATATTAAAATCATAAATAAATTAGTTTTTTTATGTACATATATCTTTTTATATAGTTTATTAATTTAGTTTGTATTATAATACCACAGAACTATGTTCTTACATTGTTTTCATTTCAATTATTTAATTTTAATGTATATTTTGTTTGTTATTTCGACCCCTCAGAATAACAAGGTTCCATCTGACACTGACACTGTTTTGAGATAATGAGCTCAAAAGTGTTGATTGAATTTCAACATATAATATATTCATATATATTTTGTTTTGAGTATGCAAATATGATTAGTTTTAAGGTCTTAACTTATTTTATAACATTTGATAAATTAAGAAAAAAAATATGAAACCTGTCTGAACTGATTATATCTGTCTGTATTACGATTCAATATATGTATGTAGATACGAGGTGCGTTTTTAGGTATGCACCGTTGCCGGATATTCCTGGTGTAGCGCTGCAGTGCGATATTGCGCATGAGCAATGGTTTTATTCATCTGTTAACTCACCACATGCAACGTTAAAGACATTCATGTGGCCATCTTGATGTGAGTGGTTGAAATGTTCAAGACAATAGATTAGCCGACTGTGAGATACGGTCCGTGATTCGTTTCTTGAATACACGAAAGATGAAACCAGCTGACACACATCGCCAAGTGTATCCTGATTTGGTGCCAAGTAATTTTCATATTTTCCTTCATCTGAAGCGGTTCCTCGGTGGCAAACGTTTTGATGACAATGATGAACTCAAAGACGGAGTACAGACATGGTTTTCATCCCAGGCGGCGTCGCTCTATGACGAAGGCATACAAAAATTGTTGCTTCGTTATGACAAGTACCTTAATAATGGTGGAAACTATGTTGAGAAGTAGTTTAAAGTGTGTAGCGTCCGAAGAAAGTAAAATATTGTGAAAATTATGTTGTTTCTTTAAAAATATAAATCTGGTACTTACTTAAAAAGCGCGCCTCGTATATTAATAAATGGTATTAGTTGCCATATAATCTTTACTACTAATAAAGGATGTTTTTTTAGAGGTTTTTTTTTCGAATCGACAACACTTTTTCCAGCGACAGCCAAGTTGACAGCTGACAGCTGATTTGTGCTCAGTTTGGTTTGCCATTTCACCATGAATAGACTTACGCCAGAACAACGCTACGTCCATTTTACGATCGACATAATTGTCCATCCGAGCAAGCAATTCGAATAACCATAGATCGTTTTCGCATCACACATACCCTAATCCATAATATGCATCCTCAGAGACGTCGTACAGTGCGCACCGAAGAAGCTGTTGTTTTTTTCAAAAATGATACCGGTCAAAACGTTATAGAAAACTTTTTCGTTCCTTAATTGGACGACATTAATGTAGAAGAGCTGTGGTTTCAACAAGACGGCAAAACATACAACACAGCGCGCGCCACAATCAATTTATTGAAGGAAACATTCAATGAGCGCATAATTTCGCGTAATGGACCTGTGAATTGGCCTCCAAGGTCGTGTGATTTAACACCTTTGGATTATTTTCTGTAGGAATATGTGAAGTCGCTACTCTACGCCGATAAATTAGAGACGATAGATGACTTGAAAGCCAACATCCGTCGCGTTATTGCCGATATACGGCCCCAGCTGCTCTAAAAAGTGGTCGAAAATTGTATTTCCAGATTGCGCTTTATTCGAGCCAGTCGCGGCGCTCATATGCGCAAAATCATGTTTAAACACTAATGGCATAAAATTATCTTTTCAATAAAGCCAATAACATGGCCAATGCTACAATTTTTACGTATTTTATTTCATTTTAAAGTTCTATATCTCTAAAAAAAAACACTCTTTACTAACAAAAAGGTTCAAGAGCCTGAAATCTGTTCAAAATTGAAAATTTATAGATACAAACACGAATATCTTACGAAATGCAATAGTGCATAAATACAAACATGTCTGCATTTCTAAAGGAGAAAACAGAATAGAACAGAAATAAAACTCCGTGAAAATCCTAGTCTCGGAAAAATATTCATTCTGAATAAAAGAAGACATGTGTCAAAACGGATGCACTCCTTGTTCAGGGAAGTGTATACAGTACAAGGGCTGGTGTTTAGTAGACCGCAGCATAGTGAAAGTAGGGCAAAAATGCTTAAATACCCGATAGTAGTGCGAATATGAAATGGGGTATGATTAAAATTCTATAAACTAATTCAATAAAAAGCAATACTATCAAAATAAACGATATTTATAACTAGCAGAAAACAAATTTTAAAACAAATCGTAAAATTTATATTTCAATATTGAAAAAATTATAAATCATAAAAAAAAATTGTACACTACACTACAAATTAACTTGACCGATTAACGCAAATAAATACTGAACCAGACATATAATATATAGGTTGAAGATGTATTATTATTTATAATATACGTTAAGTACCACACGACCTATAACGTATCGTGCATCATATTTGATGGTTGATTGTTTAACGTTTGCGGATTTCCGACTGGCGCGACGCCTGTCTCCGTATTCTGGAGCAGCGAAATTTAATCTAACTTTAAAGTTTTATTTATGAATGCATCGTGAATTTTCCATCAAAATATGTATGAACGCCTTCAGAAAATAATAATTTATGTATTAATATCCTTGCAATGTGACTGAGGATGAGAACGATATCGATATTACAGACCACAAATGAACAATCCAATTATATATATATATTACTTTATTTAAAGGTCGATTGCATTTGAGAAACAATATCAATTTGCAAGAGCTACCGAGTAATGATTTCAAGAACTAAACATTAAACACGTTTCAGAACTAGTAACTTGTAAACTCTCAGCGAACTCTGCCGAGGTAGTTTATTCGATCCATAATAATTATTCACCCTAGGAGAATTTCGGAATTAACCCTCGGAGAGCAAGCAGAATGAAGAGGGGTATATAGAAAGTACTAACATTTGAAGCTATATTTAAATGTAATTAAACTATGCGTTGTATTAAAGAGAAATTCAAGAGTTTTAGATCAACTTCCTGGACGTTTCGGACATCGGACAAAATTATTAAATTATTATATCGTATATTTTTACTACATTTCTTTTGAAGTGAACTTTTAAATAACTGGTACTATAGAGCTTAAGAGAAAAAATATTTACTTATCAAACCATGTACAAAGCAATCGTTTATTACAAACATAACTTTTTTAATAGATGATCGTAATGACATAAATATAAGTATAACGTGACTTTATGAGAAAGCGATTTTCTCTTCCAATGTACTATTTTTGCGATACGCGTGAGACAAGAAGAAGTTAGGAGCTTCTGTCTCGCATCATCTTAACCTTCTGACACAATCTCGAGTCAATCATAATTTGAATAACTTCAACACACACACCTCAACTCTTACATCTGATTATTTATAAAAAAATATATCTTTATGATGAAAAAACTAAAATCAATAAATAATTAAACTCATATGTATGTTACATTAGTATTTCCATTAGTAAGAGTAGAATTACTGAAAGAATGTAATTTTTTGAAATTACGTTTATTTATTTTTTAAATGAAAACACGTTTTATTGGGATGTTGTATTAATAGCAAAAAATAATTATGTGATATTGAAACAAATTAAATAAAAAGAACTACAGAAAAAAATAATCATTTATAAAAACTACATAATCCCAAATTCATCGTAAATGTGGCGAAACAGTATCGCATTTCCCTTAAAGAGAAATTTTTTTTCTTACAGATAGATTTTTTTCTTGCTTATATCTTTCTAATTGATTAATTCATTTGTTTTAAATTATATTTTATATATATAATTATATATTATACTTTTTCATCATACGGGTATTATTATCAGTTCTTGTAAATAAATGAAATAAATATATGTTATTATTTTTTGGATTAATTTAAATCATATTGCTCCTATTAATGCTAATCCATTAAGTGTTCAACATTGCGTCACACAAATAAATCGTCCGTAAAAAGAAGTCACTAATCAAATTAATGTAAATTATAAAATTGTCACTAATTCTATTAAATGTGCAATCCACGAAAAGCCGGTAATAAAACAAAAAAAATCAGTGTTAAGTTGTAAATAAATAAGTCCATCATTAGACGAGATGTATTTAAAATGCATAAATTATACTAAAAGATTTTATTTTTGTTTATTTATTTACTAATCATTTCAATTACTTCTTCACTTTCAATCGAAGATTATTTTTTTTTTTGTAAACATAGTCTTCCAACTTATTTTTCTTGACAACCAATGATTTTAATTTTCACGTTCTCATAAATACATACCCTTGATCCAGCCACATACAATTTATCTATGATGAAAACGGGCTCCGGGAGAAAAATTCTCATATTTTCTAGAGTTTTACGTCACGATGACGTCATAGCGAAGACTAGTTTAATGGGAAACAAATTGTTTTCTTAAAATAGTTCTTCATTTGTAGGTTCCAAATCAATTCGAGGTATTAAAACCGGAGTTTTTAATAATTATATAAATATAACCAAATATGAATTAAATATATTAATTAGAAAGATATACATATAAAATCAATTTTATCGAAAAATATTGTTGTTGCGCCACCGGGTTTCGAACCTGGAACTCTTTCCTAACCGGGGAAGGTGCATTATCCAACTATGCTACAGCGACAATATTTTTAGCGACAATTTTCGAACTTATATGTTACCTTTCTGATATTAATACATTTAATCTTTCCATTATTTGACAGAGCCATCTACCTTATTTTTACAGAATCTCAAATACCTTTGAGTAAACTGATAGATAACAGAATCCGGTTAGGAAAGAGATCCAGGTTCGAATCCCGGTGGCGCAACAATAATATTTTTGATTAAATTGATTTTATATGTATATCTTTCTAATTAATATATTTAATTCATATTTAAAATATCACAGACCTATGTTCTGAATAATTACAACTTCACAATAAGAATGTGTTCTCCTAAATAAAAAAATAAAAAAATATAACCGATTATAAATTTTCGGAACGTAAAGGAGTTCTTAATTTGAATATAGTTTTTTAATAATGTATAACAAATACAATTGCGATTTTCCACCAAGTCTAGCACAATTTTTCAATTCATTATATATTAGTGAAATTACTACATCATTCTAAATAAGATGTTATCTATAATAGTCGAATATTCCAATAAAAAATATAGTACGTACAATAATTCACACATACCGTTTAAATATTTAAAGCTCGTAATGTTGACATGCACAACACCCATAAAGTGTTACATCCTGTATGTTGTTTTGCATTTCTGTGTAATATAATATTTGCCAGTACGACACAGTACTAGCGTTCTAGATTCGAAACATGTTCACGTGAGAGTTATCATACTTCTATTAAAATTAATTTTAAAAATGTTGCACGCGCTTTCAGCGATGTGCGGACGAGCCGTGAAATAAAATATCTGCTCTCGTCTTATTGCGAACAGCTAATTTGTCACCGCGTAGCCGGGCGCGGCGGTGCGCCCCTGAGCTGTGTGTCGCCGGGGTGAAGGCTGTGCGCGGCTCTGCCTCCGGCGTGACCTACTTGCGAGGGTGGGTACCGCGGAGAAGTGCCCAAAGTACTTTCTTCAAGGGACGGGGAGCCGGTTATAGGTGCTGTGGATATTTATATATCAGCAGACTTCTCGAGCGCCAGGCGGACAAGCGATCTAATTACTGATGTCCACTAGCGTGAAAGTGTAGCTTCGTTAAAATGATTTACCCCTTTAAGAGGATTGTTTACGCTTGGAAAAAAATGTTTGGTTTTTTTCTGTTTACAAGTAACATTTTTTTAAAGAAAATTTATGTAATACCTTGAAGACAAAAATTCTAATATACAACATTTTATAAATTTAATATTTATTTTGTTTTATTGATTCTTCAACCAATTTCCTTTCAAAATATGTATTAGGTACATTGTATCAACATATTACATTATTTACATAATATGTCAACGAAACGTTTTAGTCAACAATAAAAGTATAGAGGCTGTATTTAAATTGAAGTTTAATATTTATTATTACAGAGAAATAAGTTAATAATTGAAGAGTGGAACTCAAATATCATCTATGTACCATTTTGAACAAATATTATGTTTTGACAAAAAAGTCCAATCTCATTCAAATCAAATCAGTTTTTAAGATGGCACTAGTGGTATTTGTTTAATTTGTTTTTCGTAAAATTTCATATAAGTGTATATAAAGATTTGTATCATAATATATATTTCTTGAATGTTTCTCTCTTATATGCGCACATTTAAATACGAGTAATCAAATATAGAAAACTAACCCAATTTTCTTAACGAGTCTTTGTAATTTTCTTATGTTAAATATTATTGTAATTTTATCTGACTGACATTACATTAATGACATTAATAAGTATAAGTTTTATCCGAAATATTTCTTGGTCTCATCAAATATATCTTTATTTAAATTTGGCCTATAAAAATCTTAATGTTATGTGTCATGTATTAAATATTATTTCAATGTAATAACGAGAAAGTTATTTTTTCAAATCTTATTGGACTAAATTCTACCCTGTCTGACTGATGACGTGTTCTCTTATTTTTATCAGCACATATAATACTCGTACTTTAGTTAATATTATTAATAAACATTACTTTGTATATTATTTACGCTTTGAAATTAGCAGTAATAATTCATGGTTTTGTACATTTGTTTTATAAACCACTAGTTATATATTTATATTCAACCGGTTTCGGAAAAATACCTATTTCTCCATCAGGATGAAAAAACTAACTAAAATAATATAATATAATAATGGTTATTGACATAGGATTTTCTTTATAAATAATTTTTCGAATCAAATATCTAAACATCTACCACTAAACATTAGACTAGTATTTTATTCAAATAATAATATAAGAAAATTACTTATAAATTCAAAGACAAAGATGATAAATTTAATAATTCCGGTGTTTATAAACTTATCTGTGCTGCTTTCTATATTGGAAAAACAGGTCGAAATTTTAACACAAGACTCAAAGAGCATTTAAGATGTTTAAATTATTATTTACTTAAATTGTTACGATATTGAAAGATGTGGAAATAGACTTAATGATCCAAAATGATTGGAAATTTTTTTTTGAACATATTTTTAGGATAGAGACTAGTGACTAGATTTAATTAATTTATATATTGTGTTTTTTATTGAATTTCAAAACATAAAAACATTTAGACATATTATTTAGTTTTTTCATCCTGATGAAGGAAGGGGTATGAATAAATAACTTACTGTGGTTAATAAAACAATGTTAATAAACTATTCATTATAAAAAATGAACCATAATGAATTTGTTTTAAATATCATCTGTAATAATGTGGTAATATTCGGCACAAAGTAGTATGTTAAATTTAAAAAATATACTTTATGAATGGTGATCTTGGTTTGAAACTTTACTTGATGGATTGGTTCAACAATTTTTCAACAGTTTGACATTTAGAACATTTTGAAAAATAAAATATGAACAAATGGAAAAATATGAAGTAATGGTTGAAGTAATCCAAAAATATATATCGCTTGTTAAGGAATAAGTTTTTCAAATTGGCATCACTGAAGTATGCAAACGCCATGACATTTTTAAAGGATTTCAAAATCCCAAATCTCTAAAAAATATCAGTATTCACTTAAACCTTCAATCAAGGAAGAATTTCTCATCGGTCATGTAATAAAAAAAATCAAAATCTCCGATGAAGCCAGTGTGAGATTGAATTATAGACTGGTAATAATTTAGATTGCTTCCCGCAATCTTTAGCGAGCCTCCCTCTTGATCAGATTTAAACCTTAAAATAGAGTAACCTTTTAAAAAATCATGTCCATAGGTGGAACACCCACCCCACCGAATCTCTTTGATATTCCAAAAGCAAATGCGACCCCTGCCTATCTCGAATTTCCTCCCTCACACTTCGGTGCGCCCCCTTTTTTTAGAATTATATTATTTTTTCTTCTCCGTTATCTCATGTACCACCCTTTCCTGATCATCTGGCATTGAACTAAATTTTAAAAGTATATTTTTATCAATTTGTAAACATTGCCGTATCTTGTCTTGATTGTTCAAAGATTTTACAAGTAACAATAGTCAGTTGTTACGAATAAAATAATCAAACTCGCCTTTTTTTATCTTCAGTTATACATTGCGATGTACCTAATTTCAACGATAGATGGTATTTCTAAGTTTTCTGTCCAACGATGTTATATATTTTTCTTACCTAATTAAGATCTTAACAAAACCAATTTCTTTAGAAAATTAAAATTATCTTCTTATTTAAATCTTTTATCTTTGCACTCCGATAAATTCATTTGTTTATTAGTTTTTGCAGAAAAATATATTAATCCAAGGACGAAAATATTTATGTATTAATTAGGTATATGGACTGCTTATCATTTTTACTAGCATTAATACCCTTATTGCCCGAGCTAGTTATATAGATCTCGGGTTAAAGTACCTACACGATATCTTAATTACACTAAGGAATGTTTAACCACGCGGGAAGATACTTTTAAATTATTTTAAATTTTACATTGCACATTGCGTTTTACATATTATCACTAGTATTATATTAAAAGTCAATATGTACACGAAAACCTCATAAAACAAATACAACCTTTAAAAGTAATAGTGTTGGATAGATGCAGATTCAAATGTATAGAAGAAGATAATATAATATATTAAGAAACTGACAAATGTGTTAATATTTATATATTATATAATTATAGTAAGTAACAAAGATTTTTTCTTTTATTTTTTATCTTATTTTAAATGTTTTTAATGAAAACCGACTACTTTAGTTACATAGATTGTAGAATTAAAATATTTTAGTTAATTTAAAATTAGGTCTAAAATACTTCATTATCGAGATGAGAAAAAACAATTATTTATTGAATGAACAAAGCGTTACACTACTTAAGAACAGACATTGAAACAATATTTTCTATGTATGTATATCGTTATTATTGTTGCAATAATAAAATGCACAAAAAATAATACACTTATAAGAACACGTTATAAATTCAGACTCGTTTACTCTGTCACCCCTGCACAGAGTATGTTATTTGGTTCGAGAAAAATATTCATAAATTTAGTCATAAACCCTGGTCTCTTGTGAAGATAGCAGATTTTTAATAATATCTTTAACAATATTATTATTACAAAGTTTGAAAAAGGTAATATGAATTTAAAAAATATATGTATATCACAAAATATGCATATATTATACAATGTACGTACAATATAAGTTCATAAGGATGTAAAAGTAATAAAATACAAAACAATCACAGACCAACGCAAATTTCTTGATCCAATATTTTCATTTTGGCGTTACCCACGTGATCACTTTGGTACCACTTACGCAATCAAATAGCTCCGCGATTTTTTTTAATTCTGACTATATTGGAACGAAAATTTAAACGCTGACAATATAACTGCATTAATATAAAAAATACCTATTATTTACACACAAATTTAATTTTCGAAGAGTAAATACTTTTACTGTTGCATAAATGTGTCACAAACTATCGGATTTATGTTTCCACCAACAATGTGTGTAGAGTGCCCCTCGTCCCGCAACCAATGTTCCTAACCCCTCTCCTATATGTAAACTTTATTTCATATCTATACATTTTACTGGTCTGTGAAATCAATGCATTTAATTGTTTGATATCAATAAAATACAACTTGATATGAATTTGTTACAGTTTCCGTTGAAAATTTTACTCGGAAATCCACTGAATAAACATACTTTATGATATATATATATCTACTTGTTTTTCCTTGGTTTAGGTTCTTCAAGAATTATCCCAATTAATATTAAAACGAAATCATATACAAGATCATTTTTTAATGTATTGAGATAATTCTCAATCAATAAAAAAGAGTAATATAAATACTTATTGAACAATGACTTAATATATTATATAAAATCCATGTATAAATCAAATAAAAAATCACACAGTGACATCTTACGGACACTGTAAACAAAAAACGTTATTGAGAAAATAAACTAAAATGAGAAATGACGGAGACAAACCAAAAAACGGAGAAAAATAAAAAAAAACATTTGTCATACTTTTTGCGTTTCACTTGTTTTCTCTGCAGGGGTGTAGTCGGCTTGTTCCAGGGTTGATGGACCCATTATTTGGAACAAGTAGACAACGGGGGTTGATGACACCGGAAATAAAAGAATCCTCTGACCGGAAGCTGTTTCAGACACACTTGTCCACAAGTCAAGGGACAAGAAATAACATACGATTTCTCAATATTAATCAACAATACATTTTGAAAAAGGATTCTTCTCATATAATCTAACAAATGTAATAACTGCTTAATGCAAAACGTATTATAGAATCAAATTTAAAGTTTTAATTAAACCTGATTGATTATTTAACATTGTTTTTTAACCCCTTAATTAATTTATACACCAACCGATTTCGGAAAATTCTAAAAAAAAAATCTAATAATTTTGTATAATTAATTCAATTTTCACATATTTTATCATCGTAACAATTTAAGTTAGATACTTGATTTATTTATAAATATACTAGCGAGTATCCTTACCCAGCATGCAGAAAATGTTTGTATTTTAATTCTGATTATTGAAGTGCTTTTAGATACACAATAGTTTTTATTTTTCCGTCTGGTGCGTATACGAACAAATCAGAAGATTTTCAAACGCGTGAGCAAGCCACATACAGCTGTTCATGTGAGAAGCATGGATTTTTTAAATTTAGTCCACACACATGTAGCCTGAGCTTTGTTGATAGTTATTGCAAATACGAGTCGCACTGGAATCTGCAGACGTTTAAATTCGAATGGCATATCTGCCGGAATCATTGGGATGCGTGACAACAGTACATATTTTCCTTTAAATTTTCCATTTAAAATTGTAGCTTCGATGATATTGTTCATTATCTTTTTCACTAAAAGCCTGGTACCGTTGCAAAGTCGTGGTGGATTTATATTTCGCAGAAGAATGATAGGTACGCCAATTTTCAATGTTAAAACGTGCGGCGGCATGCCTGGCAAATCAAGTGAATTTAAGAATTCCGTTGGATTTAAGATGTTTAAGAACTTCGTCTCAATTCATTACAGAATCGATGGAATTATACGTTGTCTCTTTGCCTGGTATTTCGTTTTCGGCAATAAACTATATGAAATACGCACATTTGTTGAAACGACTCGCGCGCCACCTATTTTAAAATGGTTGTACTAATTCAGAAACCTTCGCGGGCGTGTGCACAACAACTCACCAAAGTTTCATCGCAATCGGATGAACGGTAAAGAAACGCATACGGGACAAACAAACAAACAAACATTCATTTATATATATATATAGATAAAAAAAAAGTTTTTTAAAAACATTAAAACATATATAGTTTTGGTTAGTTAATCCTGACGAAGGACATGGTATTTTCCAAAACCGGTTGGTGTATTGAATAATTAAGTGGTTAAAAAAACAATGTTAATGTAAATGTAAATATGAAAGACAAAGATCTATCTGAGTTGAATAAATCATGTTGTTCTCAATAACATACCTATAAATTTACTTATATTCCATTTACCGAGTTTGTACTTAAATATACAATAGTGGCAGCCCCTCTTGTCTACAGTCGAAATTTGAATAGAATTTATGACAAGAATGGTATTGATATCATCTCCTTTCGTCTATCGCCATTCAAGGAGCTGTCAGTTCATTTCAGTCATAGAATTTATTTTAATAAACTGAACACCATACGATCTAATAAATGTTAACTTCAATTTCCTTCACAATTCATACTATTTCATGTTATTTATTTAGGTAAAGAAATATGTTCAGCTCGCAACAACAATAATTCGCATACGTAGAGAGCGTGGCCATCTGTACAAGAAATGTAAAACAAAATGTCGTAAAATAATGCAGTATCTAATTCATTTTGAAATTGCACTGACTAGTATTCAATCATATCTTATAAAATAACTGTTGCTTACCATCGACCATGTCTTTTTGCTTGTCGTTCGCGGATCACAATTTTTTTGCAGTGATCTCAGCAATACTAGATTTCAACTCCTGGCTAACATGTGTCATCTTCTTACCCTGAACATGCCACATTTGATCTCTAAAATATCTACATTTTTTGACGAGAATAGTATTGCCTTGTAATACAGGGTGAATATTATATTCCAGGCCGATTTTGTTTGATTACTATTTTGGTTTGGCAGACATTTGTTAGTTTGCATTTGACAGTCGTAGAGAGCAGTTGATTACAATTTATTACGGAGCATCTAACGCTTCAACAACGTGTTAAAGTCATTAAAACATTTTATGCTGTAACCATTAATGGTGATCGCTATGGTCACATGTTGTAAAACATATTAGTGGCCGAATCGAGTCGTTTGGGCCTGCAATACATGTAGTTTCAAAAGATGGTGCCGCCTCACACACAGTCCGAGCTCCGCTTAAAACTTTTCCCGGCCGCACAATGTCAAAAAATTGTGATATCGACTGGCTCCCTCGATCACCTGATTTGACGGCTCCCGACTTTTTTCTGCGAGAGTACTTGAATGGAAAGGTCTACGCCAATAAGTCAACAATAATTTCGATGCTACAGGACAATATTCGAAATGAAGTTGCAACAACTAAATAAATAAAATAATAAAAACCAAATTATAAAATTGTGTTTTATTTCCTTGTTACTCAAAAACAACATCGGCCTGGAATATACTATTAACCCTATTCCTATTCTATAATAACATTGCATTTTTTCAATGGCATTAATGGCACAAATCACTCTTGAAGGGTGGATTGTCTATGTAAATAAGAAGAAAAAATAACTATTGTATATCAAGAGTAAATATGAGTAATTTTAACTAAAGGTACCAAACATGTAGGTAGAATAAGGATATGTAACACACTATCTAATTAATAATAAACTACCTATAGAAAGAATAAACCATACATAGAAAGAATCGATTTCAATTTGATACTGTCTATACATCAATTAGCTGTCTAAACTTGAATCAAATAGAAAGATAGATGTCTTACTAATAATGAAGTGAATAAAATAAATCTGACTATTAATTGGTTGGTGGTGATTATAAGTTTTCTGCCAGGTGGTTTCTCATTTGTTCAGATTGAACTTGATAGATTCCGTGTGGTGGTGAGGATACCCTTGACAAAGCCTTTTTTGCCTGTCCATTGAGGATCACCGGTTTTTTTTACAGTGGTCTCGTCAATGGTAATTTTCAGCTCCCGGTTAACTTGTGTCATCTCATAATAACAAGTTTTTTGAACGACAATGGTATTGACTTGTAATATAGTATTTCCTATTCTACAACATTATTGTACTTTTTTCTATAAAACAAAGTTTTTAAATTGATTAATGGCACAAATCACTCTTGAAGGGTGGACTGCCTATTTAAAAGAAGAAGAATAAGAAGATTATAGATAGATTTTTTTCTGTGTAACCTTTTTTAAGAGATTCATATAATTTGTTTTTATAAAATGTTTGCACAGCTTTCCAAAAATTATCTACAATTAAATGTGTTGAATGAAAGAAACATCATCAATGCCTATAGAAGATTGGGTTGAAAAGTATTTTTCTCGATACTTATCGTGGGGGCACTTTACGCGCCTCCAGCGTCAATTGATTGCGCCCGAGGTGGCGGAAAATGGCATAAAGAAGATGCCACTCTCTGTTCACCCCGACTGGCAACGTGGCCAGAAAACTTCCCCCGTCAAGAAGGAGAGAATACATACATTACGGGAACACAATGCAAACAGGAAAAAAGAGGAATTATAAAACCAACGCCCAATGTTGTCTCAATTGGTCTCGTGATGTATCGACCAAAAATTTGTTCATTCTTCACTCTATTGAACGTGGATTTCTCACACATGTACCCAAACGATCACATTTTTATCGCTTTCTGTTTCATTTTTGTACACAATAACATTTAAAAAAAATCAATATTTTATTATACTATCTTACCGTTTTCAAAAAACCCTGTGAATTGAATCAACCATAAAAATCCCCTTCACATTGATTTGCGGATTGTTACAGCGAACGTATAATCTTATAAAATATACTGTCGTACAAACGCTTGTCGTAAAAGAGCTGGGCGTATAAATTTACACTCGTATAAGTTTGGCACCGGCGTATAAGTTTCCGATTAAACAAACACGACATAAATATTTTTAAAAAACTCGAACAAAACGCAAAATCAGAAGCAAAATTTACGACGTTTAGGACGGTGACATTAACTGGCCGACACTAATGCAAATAAGTGGACTAAATGGCATTATGCAGATCGTGTGTTTTTAAAATAAAACATTTTAACTTTTTTATTATTTATAAATATTCTCTAAATAAGTAAAGTCTAATTTTAATTATCCAATATTCTAACATAATCATTACAGAGTGCCTACAGTAATAATTCACTAGTTCTACAACACTCCCACTACATTTTTATTTAAAAATTTAGTTATTTTCTTTATTTTATATCTATTTTTATTTCTGTCTAATATTTATCTTAAATAACACCAAAACAGCACGAAAAAAACTGTCTACCTTAACACAGACTTCAGTCTAGCAAAGTAGTCAGGACAACGCTGTATATATCAGAGGTGGAGTCTACTCCATCCCACACATTAAACTACGAGTATTTAATTGTAATATAATTGTATCTTATGTTTATCATGTTATATTATAATATATTCACCTCTGTTACAACAAAACTTTATATGTCAATAAAGTCTAAATAAATTAGAACTACATATATATATTAATAGCTTTAGCATCTTTATTTAATTAAAAAATGAACTAAATAATTTTAATATTTAAATTGACATACCAACTCATATCATTGTTTAGTAATTTTTTTTTAAAATACATTTTTTTACGATGATATTTATGTACGGTTAAAAACTGTGCAAGTACCTACTTACTCATTTATTATTTTATTTAACAATGTTCCACATTCAGAATAATTGTGAGAGATTCGAAGTCTGCTTTTGGGTAATTTCATTTATTGAAATATTGTTATTGTATAATTTCGTTGCTGTGTGACTGTCATTATATTATATTTTTAGTTGTCGTCGCGATTAACTGTATCTAATGGTAACGAAAGGTGGCTTATAATTTAGTTAATTATTTAATATTCGACATTGTGCACGCGTATTACCTTGCTAAGTGGCTCTTTGATTATTATGGGGGGATTTTGTTGGTTTATTATTAATGATGGGTTTTTTTTTATGGATGTATTTTTGTAGATGGCTGTATCTAAGATATTTGTCCAGGTGTGTGGAATTCCATACGGCTGTATTACAGTTAATATTCCACATTTTTATGTATTTAAATTTATCATATGGATGTCAGTTGTATGTTGCACATTCTATGCATGTTTTTCTCTAGAAAACCTAATCAAAAATTTTACTCTGTTTTCCGAGTAAATAATGAACATTACTTTATATGCAGAAGAAATAAAGTCGATCCGAAGCGAGGGGTGTAGACCCACAACCACCAAGCACTCAATATTATTGGACTAGTACGCCCCAGTAATCCACCCCTCTCTAAAGGCGTTAATTTGGACAATTTATATTCGTTCTTGCGACCACGACCTGATCTACTATTTTTAATCAAACTTGATCTAATTTCCCCCTTTAAAAGAAACTTTGTATACAGAATTGAAGGACTTTTATTAATTAACTAACGTTCTATACCCGGCGTTGTCCGGGATTCAGATTTAGTTATAATTTAAGATATGGGTTTAGAAAAGGGATTTCTTTATATAATGAAAGGTGAGATATGTGAGGATTGGAGTAGTGGTTATAATATTGTCGTCAGGGTCCTAAAGAGTACGTGTGAAGTTTCGAACCGATGGCACTCAAATTTATATCGTATCGAAGGGTGGGATGGACAGGGAGAGAGGGATAGTACCTATATTTTGCGCTGAGTAATAAAAAGTTAATATTCAAAACATGTTATATTTAAGGTTTTCATGGGATAACCGGTTTTTTTTTCTATAAAGATAAATATAATTAAGTCTGTATGAATTGACGTAAATAAAATAAACCTACCATTTGTATTTAAATTTCGAAAACCATCCAATGTATGTATCTGTAATTGTAAACGTACAATCTCCATCATCAATAAATTAATTAAATTCAGTGAAATTGCCATAATAGTTCTGAACGAGGGTTAAGGATTGAAAGTTAGCTTTTGCTAGAGAGAATTGAAGTAATGTCAAAACATCACTCCATTTCTCTGAGCCCTTCGAAGAAAATATTATTTTAAACAAACTTATCTAAATCAATAATTTAAGTACAGATATGTTGGTATGAATGAGACACAATATGTTAGCTCTATCTCATAATTAAAGTGGTAAGTTTAGGAATATTGAATTGAATGGCAAGTTAATACAAACTAGGGGTATTAACTTATAAACATACACAATAAGGGTAGTAATGATAAGAGGATGATCCATTGTTCGAGGACATTCGTAATTGAATAATTCCCTTCACCACAAAAACCTTACTCTATACATGAAATGTAAACATTTAATTGGATTGCAAAGTATTATAAAGTATATTTATTAAAAAGAAAATTATTGTCCGTCTTAGAAATTTTGATATTATTTTTCATTTTTCTTATTTGTACGTTGTGCATTTTCCGAATAAAATAACAACAGTATATCCGTACAAGATATTTTTTTCTTCTGTATACGCAACAGATACTTACTCAGAATATTATATTCAGTATTGTATGCTTATTTACTTTATATTTTTACATATGTGAAAATAAAACACATTTTTTTATTCTACTCGTTTAATTTACTTAATAATACGCGTTTCGCCTTGAAACAGAATAATTAGAAGCATTCAAAAATGTAAGGAAATTCTCAGAATTCCAATAAATAATGTTGTCTCTTTTCATTTCATGCAAATAAAATTGTATAGCTGTCCTCCACTATAGATATAAATACAGTTGTTGATATTTTAAATATGAATTAAATATATTAATTAGAAAGATATACATATAAAATCAATTTTATCGAAAAATATTGCTATTGCGCCCCCGGGATTCGAACCTGGATCTCTTTCCTAACCGGGGAAGGTGCATTATCCAACTATGCTACAGCGACAATATTTTTAGCGACAATTTTCGAACCCATATGTTACCTTTTTGATATTAATACATTTAATCGTTCCATAATTTAAAAGAGCCATCTACCTTATTTTTACAGAATCTCAAATACCTTTGAGTAAACTGATAGCAGACGCCAGAATAATCTATTCATTTTTATGAAATTTTGGACACATTGAT
The DNA here is from genome assembly GCA_031772225.1 of Eubasilissa splendida. Lineage (NCBI taxonomy): Eukaryota > Metazoa > Arthropoda > Insecta > Trichoptera > Phryganeidae > Eubasilissa > Eubasilissa splendida. Next base: position 23,867,413 of record CM062858.1, on the reverse strand, counting down.
ACAACTTCATTATAACTTTTTATTATTTATTACAACTATTATTACAACTTCACAATAAGAATGTGTTCTCCTAATAGTTGTTGGGTTAAATTTTTAGATTGATAATGACCTTATAAGGCGAAACGCGTCTCAAGTAAATTAAAACAGTAGAATCAAAAACCAAGGGTTTTATTTTCACATATGCGATTATAGAGTTATACAAATTTACCTCGGAAACAGTCAATTTTATATTTTTAATAATATTTCAGTACGTCCAAATCTTTGCAGAAACCAATTTACTGGGATTTACGCCCTGAGGGATTGCCATCGAGATTTAGATGTCTCACAGAGACGAAGCTATTATTTTTACATGTGAAGTATGGAAGTCTCGGGCATTACATATAGCTTCGTCTCTGTGAGACATTTATACAATCATGATATTTTTATTTAAATATTATAATTATTATATTTACATAATTTAAAAACACGAGATATTTTTCTTAAAAAAAGGGAGCACGCATCAGAAAAATTGATTTATATTAAATCTAAATTTAAGTTTGATATAGCATGGATATTTTAAATATTTACATATTAAATAATTTTTCCATGATTTACCAAAGGCTATGTTTTTTTTTTACATATTTGGCTTTCAAGGGAAAATGTATTTATTTACCCGTGTCTCAAGGGCATTCGAAAAAAATAAAAACAAGTCATTGGATAACTGAACCGTATAAGATACTAAAAAATGAATCAAAGACGTCTCAGTTCAGTTCATCTGAATGCCTTTCATTGTAAATATCTCATATCTGTCCGTCTGTGGACCTTTTTTTTATAAATACTGCTTTAAATAAAACATGTATGTTTATTTATATTATTTAATCTTATCTCATCCTCGTATCCCGAGATATAAACGATAGAGCAACTGGAAAAGCTTACATCATTTTGAAATATAATTTTATTTTATTATTTTTGTTGGTATGTTGATAGTAAAAGACATACATATGACGTCATTCAAGAAGTTCGATCTATTTTATTAACAAGACAACCAATCATTTTGTCAATTTTAAATCTTAATTTCTTTTAATAATCACCATATTTTTCAACGACTTCTTCCCGACGTTCAACAAGAGGGTATTATTCCAGCTCGCGCCCCACAGACATGGCCGCGTAAGTGTTCATCTGAAAGCCATACAGTCCGACACTGGTACCAGCAGAAAACCAGACAATACGTCGCGCCGCAACTAGTTCGACGAAACCTAGAACCGACCACTTTTCTCCCGGCCAGCTCCTCGGATATATCTACTCGCACGCATCTCGGCAGCTCCTTCAGTGGACTACGATAATCTTGTTATTTTTATAATGTAACAAATAAGTGTTAATTCAATCTGTAAATAAACGCAAGTACTGTTCTACATTCACAATCAATATGCTCTAGCTATACACGCAAACACCGAATCACTAAAATAGTTTTAATGTTTTTAAAATCCTCAACATCATTTTTAAGTGATGTTTGTAATAAAAGGTGGCCAGTTCAGTGAAATAATATTTCTCAATTCCATTGACTTAATATTTGTTAGATGTACATTGCAAAATGTGGTCTAACGTTATCATGATGGAAAACTAAGCTGGGTATATTCGCAAGTAATGCACGTTGTTCTGCAATAGCTTTGTCCGCTTTTATAGTTTCTCAATATTTCAACAATTTACATTTAAAAAACTTTTGCAGTCCCACCATTTTAAGAGCATTACCTTCATGAAACGTAGGTATCTTCTGACGGGGCCCAATGACTTTCGTTTCACAATTAGTATAATATCCATTTATCATCTTTCGTTATTATTCTGTCCATAAATGAATCATTCTTTTTACGGCCAAGCAGATAATGTGCCTCCAATGGCGTAACTACAAAAATTAGACCCCAATACTAGATGTAAACAAGGCCCCCAATAACATATAGTCGTACATGATAACCTATTATTTATTGTATTTACAGTAATGTGGTTTTTATGTAAATTGAGTTTTATTCTCTGTTTTATTCTACTACACCTTTCATTGTGTTAAATGATATATAACGTTTTCGGGAACATCTTCTCATTATTAATATTATAGATCAACTAAAATTAAAAGCACTTTCAGACAGTAATATATGGTGTGTTTGGAGTTAACGGAGGTGGGGGTGGAGTTAAAATGGATAAGAGAGCGGATGTAATGAGCGGTATTTTAATATTTATTATGTTTTTATTGTTATTTTTATTATTACATATTTCTAAATATTCTAAAATGTCTAATTTTCGTCCTTTGGCGCAACTATGTATGAGTTGATAATATTGATAATGGGAAGATGTTCCCGAAAACGTTATATATCATTTAACACAATGAAAACTGTAGTGGAATAAAACAGAGTTTGACTCAATTTACAAAATAATCATGGAATTCCAAATTCCACCAAAAACCTTTGAACAGTTAGTAACGTAGTGTTCATTTACTTATTACCTAAATAATTTTTGTTTTTCAGCTTGTTTTTTTTTCAAGCGTAAATATGCGCATTTTTGTGTCTCACCGTTTTTCGTGCAACAGGTTCAAATTATGCAAGAATCTTTCTCCCGTATGTAATATACACGTTAGAAGTGATATATTAATATATACATTAGAAGTGATATGTATACGTTTAAAATTTATAATATTACTTATAAATTTGGCACAGCAGCCTACATAAATTGGCATGTGACTAATCAAATCGTATCAAAATTAAGCTAACTTTGTGTAAAAATTGTATAATCAATATTATTTAAATAACTGATTTTTTATACATCAAAATATTTTTTGTTACTGGTGTTTAAGTAATCATTAAACCTTAAAAATTAAAATAATATTTATTATAGGTACACATAACATAATTAAAAATTTACATTTTACAAAATAAACTTCAGTAAAGTAGTGACTGAAATCAATTGGAAAGAAAAACATTTTAATGCAAAAATTACGTTCTTTGCAATTGACTAATTTTTACACATACAAAACATAATTAGACATCTATACCTATATATAAAATTTTCAATAAGAGAAAGAAATTCTTAAATGTTTATTATCTTTCACAGCAGAATTGACTTCTAGACCAATGAGCGCTCAGAATTTCCCAAATGAGAGAATCCATTGTAACCCTCATTCCTTGTCCCATACAAAAGTGCTTAGAAAATTTTTAATTTTCCAAGTGGGAAGTAATCCCCCCCCCCTCCCCCACCCCCCGCGACGGCCCGTAATTAACCCGAATATAATTACATTTTCAAATTAACAAGAAAAATTATTTCTGCGTCAGAGATCGGGGGAAGTTTAATTAAAATCACAAACACGCCGGTGGCGGGGTGAAGGTGAAGAATGGGGGGAGAAATCGCGCGAAAGTATTGCGAAGGAAATTTCACGGAAGTACATTGTCTCACGTAACCTGGCCAATGACAATATGATCCATTCTAGCTAGGCTATTCAGAGTATTAGGTATAATCAGAATAAACAAGTATTCTAATACAGTTGTTCTGAAGAAAGATCAGACAAGTTGATAAACCGGTAAAAAAAAATCACTCAATATTATGTATAGTTACGTAACAAGGAATATGACAGTTTAAAATAGTTTCAATTCAACTAGTTACAAATCATAAATTACAGACACCAAAACACATGTGGTTACTTTAATATTTAATACTTTATCTAAAATCATCAAATACTCGTACATTAATTTATCGCCAAGAAAGAAAAAAAAGATAAAACTCCAGGATCGCACCGTGTATTGCGAAGCAACCATTCTACAGCTAGGCTGTGAAGTTCGCTTAATCATTAATACGCAGACAAATTTCTAAGACTTCTCAAAATGAAAATAAAAGGCAACGTAAACATTTTTCCAAAGCTTTATATTAAAATATATTTATTTATAAAAGAACGCATCGTTTAGCCATCCATAATGAAGCTACGAACGAAACAGGCTAAGACGCATATTTATTTAACCCTTTTCAAACCATGCAGTAACACAGGTCTACCATCATAATTAAACCTGTAATATTTCGGTAAATACATGCAACATAAAATTAATATTTTCAATAATCTTAAATAAAATATTAGCGCTTAGGAATGACTAGTGAAAAACCAATTATGAAAAAGGAATCGTACGAAAACAATTATTTTTTCCATTCAATCCGTTATAAAATTAATACGTTGGTAAAAATACCATTTATGATATGAAAGACAGAGATCACACACTATTTTCACAGTGAAAAGAATAACAAACATACAAATATAATTATCTCTTTCTCACTAATTAAATGAAGAGAGATAAGAAGGAAGGACACATTGTATAGGACTTAATAAATGCTCTAAATTATGTTATTAATCACTTGAATGCTCAGTATTTAGAATAAATTCGTGCCATTAAAATCTTTTAAGTTAATAAAAATATTTTTTCTAGTTGTTATTTACGGTAATACGAGTTGACAGCATGGCTGCGTTCGGGTATTTTATATCACGGTATGGTAAAGGTTAAATGACCATTTAAATTTTAACAAAAAAATACATGTCAATTTTGCCACCGATTCAGACATATTTTAAGTTCATATTATATAATTTAACACAAAGCAGCTGATTACGATAAAACAAGACGTATCTTCGAGTTCACATTCATAAATAAATTTTTGCCATCTAGACTTGAGAACAACAGCTGTAAAGATCATTGAACATCAATTTTTTATAAAAATGTATTAATAATTTAATTCAATCCAATCCGTTCGTTGAAATTGAATGAATCAGCGCTAATTCTGGAATAATAATTAAATAAACACGGTATGGAAATTCATTAAATTCTACGTTACTATTATACAAATATTTTAAATAACATTCTCTTTGTTCGTTGTATCCGTGCTGATATCATTGAAAATTAATATATTCAATTAATGAATCTACAGAATAATTCATTTATAAGAATGGATTTACATAATACACATTCTGAAATATTTATAAGGCACATCGGTGATTTTTTTGCAAATCATCGATAATTTTTTTTTTTTTTGACATATAGATTTGTACAGTGATTTATTTTACACACATTTTAAAATGTATTTCCTAACTAGACAAGCCTGTTTTAGGGAAAATTGGTACACAAATACATTTTACAAAGCCATAACTCATTGAAGGCAAAACACAACAAAATCGAAAACGTAACATACAAGGTAAGTAAACGTAAAATACATATATATATATATAAATAAATACTAATTAAATGTATTAATTAGAAAAATATACATATAAAATCAATTTTATTCAAAAATATTATTGTTGCGCTACCGGGATTCGAACCTGGATCTCTTTCCATTCCGGGGAAGGTGCATTATTCCAACTATGCTACGACAGTACTTTTGATAACAAATTTTCGAACCCATATGTTACACGTTTTCAAATTAATACATCTATCATTCCATTATTTAAAAGCGATTTACTTTGTTTTTACGGAATCTCAAATACCTCTGCGTAAACCGATAGCAGACGCTACAGAATTAACAATTAATTTTTATTAAATTGATTTTATATGTATATCTTTCTAAATAATACATTTAATTAGTACTTAAAATATCACAGACCTATGTTCTGAATAATTACAACTTCACAATAAGAATGTGTTCTCCTTAATAACATAAAAAAAGAGAGAGAGAAAAAATACCAATGTGCAATTACCGTATATTATTTATTATGATTTTATAAATTGCATTTGCGGCCGTATTTTCGTATGAACATGAAAATTTAAAACATAATAAAATAAAATCTTAGGGACCTATAAATTCGTAGCATTTTACGTTAGCATTATAAATATTTTTATTTATTCAATGCAACAGTTTGTTATGCATCTCATTTCGTTAAGCAGTTTTATAATAAAATAACGTTTTTCACTGACCATTGTGAAGGCAAATAAAAAAGTAAAATGATAATAAAGCACTCAAACCTGGGACCCGGTAAATAAAAATAAATAAATATTTAGAAACTAGATATTGGGTGGAGCCTAGCTAAAAGTAAAAATGTACCATGGAAATAATAAAATTATATTAAAACGAGTTTTTATTCCGAGCAGACAATAACATAAATGGATTTATTCAATTCTTAATGAAAAAGTTCTCGTGAAAAGTGTATTTCTAAGATTTTTATTCTTTCAGCTAAGTAAAATAATTTCATAACATTTCAATAAAAGTATAGGGTGTCCAGCGGAAAAATATTAAGATTAAATTGTAATTACTCGTAAACCATCAGAGTGAGGTAAGTGAGAAGGGTATTGTTTTACGCGTGTGATTTGCGGATTTGCCAGTCGCAATGAGCCACTGGTCGGGAGCGCGATACGCGTTCGCGGTTGAGCAATATTTAAAGTGCGGTGCTACATTCGTTCGTGCGCGTTGCGCTTTTTGTATTCACTTTAATATTCGACGAGTAAGTGATGGACCGAGCATGCAACTTATCTGGTGTTGGGTTCAAAAGTTCAAACAAGAAGGGACAATGGTTAACCATAACCAGCAGCGACGCCAGAACATGTGGCTCAAGTTCAACGTGAAATTATGGGCAATCCGCGTAAATCGATAAGAAAGATTGCAGCCGGTACTGGAATAAAAAAATCAACAGTGCACGTTATTTTGTAAAAGAAACTACATTTTCACCTATACAAACTGCAAATCGTGCAATTTCTCAACGAAAATGACTATTCTTTACATGAGCCTTAGCGAGAACGATGCTGGAACGTTTTGGAACACCACGAACGCTTGAAAACATATTGTTTACTGACAAAGCATACTTTCATATCGATGGCTATGTTAATAAACAGAACATGAGATACTGGTGGCCCTAAAATCCAAGGAAACGCCATCAAACACGATTGATTGTCCAAAACCGACAGTGTGGTGTGCAATTTCTACCCGAGGTATAATTGCCCCTTATTTTTTTAACCAGCGAGAGACAGTCACTGCTGACGTGTATTGCCAAATAATCGACTAGTTTTTGGTATCGCAACTGCAGCTGTTCCCCGGGTTCAACAACAGAACATAATTTCAGCAAGACGGGGCCACTCCACACAGCTAGAGTTTCAATGGAGAAGCTGAGGGGAATTTTTTCCAATAAATTAATCAGCAAGTACGTAAACATACCCTGGACACCTCGGTAACCGGACCATACACCATACGACTTTTTTTTGTGGGGATACCTTAAATCGAGAGTTTACAGCAACAATCCTCAAATAATTGAAGTTGCTGCCATTGAACCAACACTTTGCTCTCGCGTGTTCGCAAATTTAAGGGTCTGATTGCAAGAGTGTCTTGAGAGAAATGGACGGCATTTAGACAACATTGTTTATAAAACGTAAAATCCGCATCATTAAACTCCATTTTGAATAAATAAAATATGAGAATAACATTGTAGTTTTTTTTTTTACTTAATATTAAACTTGAAAATTTTCCGCTGGACACCCTTTACCTACTTCCTTTATTTGGAATTTCGCAGCGAGGATATTATTATTTATGTTGTCCTTGAACCAAGCAATAAAAGATTTTCTTTTACAAAATTCAATGAAAATATTTTAAAAACTTGTAATTCTTAAATAAAGCACACTCGGTTTATTAAGCTCCGCGGCAAAGTTCGCCAATTTCCTGACAGGTGACCACTTCGCGGCTATTATTTTCATTCGATATTAATTTTATTTATTTATTATACTTCAAACTGCTCAAGTAATATTATTATAGAACAATATTTTATGTTTATAAATTAATACCTATACACACACACGTTCCCCGGATCGGAAGAGATCCAGGTTCGAATCCCGGTAGCAACAACAATATTTTTCGATAAAATTGATTTTATATGTATATCTTTCTAATTAATACATTTAATTTGTTTATAAAACAAACCAATCATAATAAAATTAATAATAATAAAAAATACAAATGATAATTTATGCAATAGATAAAATTTTATTTAACTAATATTTAAACAGTTTTACTATTACGTGTACTTTGGAGGAACACTAACACCTTAAAGCTTTTGTACTGAACATTAGAATTTTTAATATATTTTTGAAGTATCAGGTTGTCCCAAAAGTCTCTGCGTTTTTTTTCTTGCATTTGCTTGAATGCATAACTGTTTATAAACTAAAGATATTTTCAGTGTTACTTCGGTGTTCGTCAACAGTGTTCGTGTCGGCGGTTAGGGTTAGTAACGGGATATTTTTTTGGTGTGATATTTTCTACCCTAAAACAACAATGGCGATGAAGATGAAAGAAATCCAGTTACACTATATCATGCTTCATGGGTTTCACCTTGGACATAATGCGACAATAGCAGTTAAAAACATTTGTAATGCAATGGGTAGAGATGTAATTAAATTAAGAAAGTATCAAATGTAAACGATGTAAATATAAAAAAAGACATTGACTAATTTATTGCTTCAAAAAAACAATGTTTTTCGAATCAGGTATCAATAAACTAATTGACAGGTGGAGAATGATTGTAGAAAAATATGGAGAATATATAATTGATTAAAAATATTACGTGTTTTATTTTTTTAATTATTCAATTGAACATAAAAAAACGCAAATACTTATGGGACAACCTATTAAAAACTTATATAAAAAATATTGAAGTACAAACTTATATATAACATATATAAAAAATATTAAACGATACCCAACACATCCAATTGTGACGGGACCGAGCCGGTTCAAAACCATCATTTATTGAATGTATATTTAATCAATTTTGTAACATTTTTGTAATATTTTTGTAATACTTTTGTAAGCAATTTTCATAGACATGGAAATTATTGTGGTACGCGTAAAGCATTCTCATAGAAGTAGTATTATTATTTTCCATCAAAATTATTTCACGTCGAGAAATAATTTTACAATGGGTAAATATAAAATAATCTATTAATTTGGAAATAATTTTAAAACACATTTTGGTATATCAAGCAACATATTCGGGCCTCGCGGCGGTATGACGTCAACGAGATACGATCAATGATTCGTATATATATTTTATGTTATCCATGTAAGAGACCTGCTCCCGGAAAACGGTTCCATATAAGTCAGACAGATGTCAGGGTGAGGTCCACGTCAGCCGTGTGGCTATTAAAAGAAACCTTTACGTGTAATTTGTTATTTTAAATTTCAAGAATTCCAAAATTGTAATGAAAAAAATACAAAGGCTTCACAGTTATTCACTTGAACAAGTTCAACAGATATTTTTTAGAGATACCTTTGTAAAAATCTGATGGATAAGCTGTATGTCTAAAATCTCAACCGTTTCCGATATATATATAAATAAAATTGTGGAAATTCTAACGGTAATGGATTTAGAAAAATAATATGTGATATTTCAAATACTAATTAAACGTATTAATTAGACAGATATACATATAAAATTAATTTTATTGAAAAATATTGTTGTTGCTACCGGGATTCGAACCAGGATCTCTTTTCATATATTTAATTAGTATTTAAAATATCACAGACCTACCTATGTTCTGAATAATTACAACTTCACAATAAGAATGTGTTTTCCTTAATAATATTAGTGATATTAACTAACTAATTAAACATCACGCCGTTTCCCTATGCAGAGGTAGATAAAAAAGATATATCCACTCTAGTCCTGTTGTAGCTCCAATCAGGGCCAACCTCTACCATTCTGTTTTCGCTGGAGTACACTACGTACAGATTTACATTCGCTCCTACAATTCATTATATTTTATATTTTGCACGCATGCACCTGAGCGATTGCTTTTCCACCGCATTTCACCGGTCTTTTCATTATTCTTTTGCCACATCCAGGCTTTACTTTTAAACATATTATTGTTGGCAACAGGAATTTATTATATTACGTGTGATCGAGAGATGTCGCCGTGTAATATAGTGCATATAAAAGTATTTATATACGCTCAAATATAAACAAAATCAAAATCGTTTCTTTTTACTAGAACTTATCTTTCACATATTTGTTTAGTTTCACTTTGAATCCGTGCAGTTTCTCCTCTTTTCTTATTTCTTCTGGCATTTCATTCAAAATCTTCATCGCACTGTACATCATCGATTTCTGATCTTTAGTCTTCTTCCTGAATCTCAGTCTCAGTCTATCTTTTCCTATTGTATGATGTCCGTTCTCATGATGATTTGCGTCAATTTTTCGTATAAATTCCGCCGATATTTTCCTAGTGAGGATTTTATAAATAAATACAATTACATTGAAATATATTGTCCTAGTGAGGATTTTATAAATAAATACAATTACATTGAAATATATTTTCCTAGTGAGGATTTTATAAATAAATACCATTACATTGAAATATATTTCTACATTTTCAGCATTAGCGATCAGTTAGATATAAATTAAAATACTGGTATATGGAAAGGGGTAGTGTGGTGTTTTGCGCAAGCCCTACATAATAACAATTTATACGAAAATTGGTTCAAACAGAGGGAGATTGTCGTAGGTAGTGGGTTGGGTGACTTTATTGTCATCAGTATCCTAGAGTGCAGCTGAACAAAATTTGAATGTCATTCAATATAATAAGCATTTATACAGGGAGTAGTGAGTGCGGTAGCCAGAGGGAGGAATTAGAGTGTCTATGTTTTGCACCAAGGTCCTAAAGTGGAACTGGGAAAAATTTGAGTGGAATGGCATTCAATATTAAACATATTTATATCGGAGGAAGGGGGTGGGATGATCATAAGATGGTGGATGGGCCAATATTTTATGCAGGGTTCTAAAGAATAACTATGCAAAATTTGGCTTTGATCGGTAAAATGGTAAGACAAAATGGTACGATTTCTTGACATACATTTTTTTACATGAGAGAACATACGATAATATTATATACATACTTATTACAAATAAAGTCCTGTCCTGGCTACTTTGCTAGACTTTTGTTTATGTGAAGTAGTCGGATCTTTTTCGCGCTGTTAAGATGTCATTTTATTAATACAAATAAATTTATACATATACAATAAAATATATTATGAATGTGTTGTAAATCTAAAAGTTTATTATTTATGTATTGATTTTAACCAATAGAAAAGAAAAATATATAAAATGAAACAAATATATATATATAATTACTGATTATGTTTAAAAATGTATTATATCTCGTTATACTATATATTCTAATAAAAATAATAATAATAATGGACAGCGTTGCTTCCGACTGATCTACCCAATTGGAACATATATTGAATTTTTTTCTATAAGTGAACTACTTGTATTGTTTCGGAACTAAAACCATGTAGAAACGTTGGTAGTAATATATGTCGTTGTTGCTCTCGGGACCGTTGTGTTTACTGTTGTTTACCGTTGTCTTGTGTTGTGGACATGATTTATTACTGGGTTAATATTGGTGTAAATAGATAGACAGACATTCAGTTTTACGTACAATATATATAGATTTGGACATAATTTCTTGAGAGATTTATATATGGTTAATTTATTGCATGTTTAACTACGATCATGGGATGGAGTCACCAGATTTAGGTGTTTTGATTGCGTTGGGACAAAAGAAAGTTATGTCGCAGTGTATGTTTGTTGATCTGAAGGTTGTGAGAGCAGGAACTAGGGACCTATATCTCCCAGTTCTCCACTATGTTCGAGTGGTGATCGCGGAATGTGAGAAATATGTACGATGACGTACTAGAGCAAGTTATAAATAGATAAACTACTTACGGTTGACACTATATTTATTCAACAATGTATAGAGTTGCGTGCGAGTAACTTACTGAAGGCTGATCTAAAGCTCACGCGTCGGTCTTCCCGATGGTTGCCGCTTAATATTATTGTGCTATGTCGGTACCAGGAGTGTTTATGGCTGTGAGAGCCTGACTTAACATCCAGGTAACTGTGAAGCGCGTTCAGATCTTTCACAGATCTGAAACCGAACATCATTCCTAAGAATAGTGGCCCGAATATTTATTACACTCTGTATATTTGATCTCAACAGATATTACAGAGTATGTACTCTATAGACTGTAAAGCCGCACGATCGCCGTATTAAGGCCAATACGATTCCGATTGCCGAGAAGAACGTCCCGTGCAAAAGCCGATCGTTCTGCAGAATTACAAGTGAATTGCCCAATTCTCACCAGTCCACGGGCTGGTGCCTGACCCACGGGCGAGTAGGCTCTACCTGTTGATTTAACGCACTGTTTATTTTCTCTAGAATCCATTATCCGGTCTTCGGACCGCCGCTACCCGGTTCTATCGTGAGCTAACCTGATCTAACCAGATCTAATCTAGAGAGAAACAGACATATTTTTTCGAGCCGCCTACAAGTGGCCTAAACAAATAAAGGAAATTTTACCAATGTACTTTAACATGTTGAAGTGACGCAATCGGATCGTTATTTTTTTCCTTGAAAAATTCTAAAATGTTTATTCTGTAAGAAAAAAGAAATTCTATTGGTTATAAAAATTTTATATAATCTTCATCATCATTATCCGCCATTTTCTGTTATAATTATTCTATGCTGCTAGATGAAGACCTCCTCAAGAGTCTGCCATTTTTTTCAGACCATTGTTATTATATAGAAAAGCCACAACTTAACTAACATTAAAAAGCTTTGGAGTTTATTTTATTATTGCATGCGTTGCCTTGTTGAGTAGAATTTAGCGTTTCACAGGTGGGTCGTGTTTTCTGGTTCTGGATGGTCCTTCAGCCGCCCCTTGTCCCTATACCTGTTCCTCTCCCGAATTCTTTCAACTCTTTTTGCATCCATTATTTCCCCATCCCCTCTATCAGACAGTATGCATTGATTAAATATAGTGTAAAATCTTTTTTTTCAAATAATATTCAATCATTCGAATGTACTCAAATCCAGCATAATTTAAAAAATACACCACAGCAGTCTGTGCATTAATGGCCCGTGTCCACGAAACGAGACACGATGAAATAAATCTCAGATATTTAGTTAGGATAAACCTAAGTACCGTGTACAAGATAGATAACTAAAATATTTTTTTACGATAAATTGATTTTTTTATATATATCTTTCTAGTTGATACATTTAATTTGTATTACATACATTTATTCAGTTTTATTTGTTGTTACTAATGGAACATCAGTGGACAATGAACTGACATCTGACGTTTGACGTAACGTGAAGTAAATGTACACGATGTACAAAATGTACAAAAGCCACGAGAGTTGTCTCCAAAGAATCTCACGGGAAAATAACCGCCGTCTCAGAAATTGTCTCGAGTCGAAAATGAACATGATCCATAAGGCTCCGTAATAAATGCGATCTGGGGGTTGAAGGGCAAAAAAGATGACACACCCTGCTATATCGTGTTGTTTCTTTCTAACGCACGAACACACAATAGTCGTGTACGTTTTTTACTCACTGATGTGAAATTAAATATGTACGACTCGGTTATCGCTGACTGCCTCTACACATGTGTAAACGGCAACCAGTAATTACATGTAATATGTAACATGTAATTACATCAATCGAATTGACATTATCCGTGACTTGGGTCGAGGTAGTACATGAACTACGAGAATATTTTAGTAGCTTTTTAATTCGAAAATAGAACCAGTATAGCTGAAAATGATTTATAAAACAACTTAAACATTTACGGAATAATTTATAAACCTATATTAATTTATTTATTGTACACGCCCTTATTCAGGCATTAACATTTTTTTTACATAATAGAAAAACACATCAGAAGCGCAATACAAAGATAAAAAATATATTATATCTGCATGTTTTTAATAATCAAATTTATTATTAAAAATTTGATTTAAAACAAATTGGAAATTATAGAAAATGAAAAAAGCAAAACAAAAATTATACAAAAATACATGGAGTATAGAAGAAGTAGCCTAGTTTGCAGTCATCAGCTGCCAACACATTTGAGATTAGATAATCAGTTTATCCGTCACCATTGAGTTGAGATATAAAAAATTCTAACAATTTAGCCCTATAAACAGTTAAACTAACAGCAAAAATATCGACTACCTCCGCATATTCATTCCCCAAAGAATGCAATCTGGGGACTACGGAATTAGCTGATGCGTGTGTTCTGACATTACCACTGTAATAGAACAATGAATTGTGTCTCGATGACCTCACTGGTGCGTGAAAGTCGAACAATCTGGAGGCAGTCTATCATACCATTGATGATCGGTCACCATACGTCTCACTAACAATTTTAACATTTTCTATAACTATTATTATTAAAAAAAAAAATTAAATACCGCCGCTAGAATCAGGTAGATTTCATATCTGTATAAAAGTGAGTTTTTTTTTAGAATATAACATATTAAAAAATAGTTTAAACACTAAAATAATAGAAATAGCGCTTTGCAAAATTTCTTCACATTTACTATATCTCTGTATCGCTCACACGCTACTGCTGACTTAGCCACCCCCGCCCCAAATGCCATTGTACAAATTATCATATAAAAATATGAATGGCGCATACCAAAGAATTGATAGAACGATAGAAATAACGCATATGAAATAGAATTAGAAAATTTTGGAACACTTCGCGAGTGGCTGTAATATATAAAATAATATAAGAGAATTATTATGGACGCCATGTATCATTGTAGATGAGGAAGACATACATATGTAGGGAAAAAACGTTAACTTTGCATGATATATTATATAATATGTGCGCCTGAGACGTAATGCGTTTCTTTTGATTTTTTTAAATATTTTCCGGTTTTCTTCTATGTGTTTGTGCCAATTTCTTTCTGCCTAAAAACTCGATTTTCTCATACTATAATTTTAATAAGAGTACATATTTATAGGATTATAAATTGTATACCCAAAATATTCAATTTCACTACACTGAACGATATATATTATATCTCGTTCTTCATGGAGGCTTTTTAGATCTGTGTATGTATCACGAAATATGAATTTGATTTAAATATTATTTTATTATAAGTCTTAAAATAATGTTAATAATCATAATAACAGGAGTAATTCATTAACTAATCAGTACTATACGGAAAAAGTAAAATTAACACATTAATTTGATAGCTGTTCTTCGATTTATATTTATATTACTAGTCGTGTTATTTATTAATAAATAAAAATAACATTTCAAATGAAACCTTTATCTTATAATCGTATGTCTTACTTCTAAATAGTAGAAAGGAAAAATATATTTTTTGATGTGTAAACACCTTAGCTCGCCTCATCCCAAAAAAATTCTTAGATAAAGGAATCTGAAGGAATAAATATGTGACGAAGAAGTCACCAAACAAATAGGTTACATATTTTACGTACATTACATATTTTATTCAGTACCCAGAAAGGTCAAACAAACATTTTGAAACTTTTTAGATATTCACATGTTCGAATAAAAATTTTTTCACATCCCTGTATGTAGGTAAAAAAAACATATTTGTAAAGTCAGCACCTATGCGATACCTACCTGAAAATTTGGCTTCGAAAAATAATAAATACCTACTATTTAACTACACAAAATGCGATGCAATCATTTTTTGAAAGAGTAAATTTTAAAATGTCAAAAATAAATATAATTACATTTCATTGTTACCTTCCTTTCCGGTGAACTGTACACAACACATGTGTACACATCGTGTGAATTCACACTGCACTCGCTCTAATAATAATACATAATCTATGTATATTGAGTTTGGCAAAAATAAAATGCCTAATGAAAATATGTATAATATTCAAATCCAACCACAGACCAGTAAATTAATAGACATGAAATAGTTGCGGAACGAGGGGCATTCTACACACATTCTTGGTGGAAACATATATCCGATAGTTTATGACATATTTATGCAACAGTAAACATATTTACTCTTCAAAAATTAAATCTATGTGTAAACAAGACATATTTTGTACATTCATGCACATTATATTATTAACATTTAATTTTTCGATCCAATCGAAACATTTCTTTTTTAAAAGTCGCGAAGCTATTTGATCGCGTAAGTGGTACTAAAGGGATCACGTGGGTGACACCAAAATGAAAATATTAAAAAAAGAAATTTGTTGAAATTAGTTCATGTTTATACATTTGGTGGTATGTGAATCCAACAAAAAATTCTGGCGTTATACGATTACATAAGTGCTGAAAGACGAGACGAGAAGGATGAGGACTCGGGTGGTTTCAATTCACGTATGAAATCATAATAAATAGACAGTACAAATGTCGTGCTGAATACACGAATGCAAAAGTTACGTTCGTTCACTCCGCCATCGCGCTCTCCTACACAAGTACACAAGTGCTGGCACCAAATCTTGGGCATGGAGGGAGAATGAAAAGGCGCTTATTAATGGCCCACCTTGAAGTTTAGGCATTGTTAACCCGCCGCCACCCCGTCTCGAGCCACGTCATCCCTGGCGAGAGGTCGCCACCTTTCCAGTAACAATAAGACTGCCTAAAAACTGCCGGCGTGATAAATGGAAATAGAATAAAACCCAGAAAACGGACCTCTTATTGAAGATGCAACCAGACGGCACACTGCCGAGTGAGGTTCGACTACTTCTAACATGTTACGTGACGTGAATGCAGAATATTCGTACGGCGACGTCCAAATCTCGGATCACATAATAAACATATTAAAATGGGAGAGCTTCAGCAACAGGACTAAACACAATAAAGGTCTCGACACTTTCAAGTTCCAAATCGTGTTAAATTACCGTTTTTCACTGATTAAGCATTAATTATCGCCTAAAATATTTTAAATATGAATTAAATATATTAATTAGAAAGATATACATATAAAATCAATTTTATCGAAAAATATTGTTGTTGCGCCACCGGGATTCGAACCTGGATCTCTTTCCTAACCGGAGAAGGTGCATTATCCAACTACGCTACTGCGACAATATTTTTGGCGACAATTTTCGAACCTATATGTTACCTTTTTGATATTAATACATTTAATCGTTCCATTATTTGAAAGAGCCATCTACCTTATTTTTACAGAATCTCAAATACCTTTGAATAAACTGATAGTAGACGCCAGAATTATCAATTCATTTTTATTAAATTTTGGACACATTGATACATCTTTATTATTAGGAGAACACATTCTTATTGTGAGAATTGAACACAATAAGAATGTGTTCTCCTAATAAACTTAAAATATCACCAACGGCCCCTTTTTAGATGGTGCACATTTTTTTGTAGCATGACCAACTCCAGAATGGGGAATCTCGATAAAAATTTTGCAATATGCTATCAGAACAGCTATTGAGTGTATGAACCGTCGCAGCACGCTAACGCTAACTATTATTGATGTGCATACTTTCCAAGAATCTCCTACAAACTTTTAAATAAATTCTATAGCTTAATAATACAAATACCTATATATGATATAATACATCGTCAACTTTTTAAGAGAAAAGAAAACAAGCTATTTTCAAAATTAAGAATTATTTGTTTTAAGGTGAACACATTTTTATACGAAGTTGTAATTATTCATAACATAGGTCTGTGATGTTTTTAATACAAACTAAATGTTTTAATTAAAAATATATGCATATAAAATAAATTTTATCGAAATATATTGTTGTTACCGGGAAATGGATCGATAGATGTATTAATTTGAAAAGTGTAACATATAGGTTCGAAAATTTGTCGTCAATGCGCGGTGGTGCTCTAGCATAATCGGTTAATGCACGTTCCTCGGTAGCAACAACAATATTTTTCGATAAATTGATTTTATATGTATATTTTTCTAATTAGTACGTTTAATTTGTATTAATTAATTTTCAGCTATAATTAAGTAATATAAGCAAACCAAATTTTAACAGATATATAAATGGTTTTTTTCTTTAAATAATAAAATAAAATATGTATTTTTCAGGTGATACGTCGTTATTTTATTTTTTTACAATGACATACTTTTTAAATTATTTAATTTTATTTTATTATTTACTTTCGTGGAAATATATTTATTTATGCAACGCATAGAATGGTTTATTCTGAATAAATTTGCATACTTAACTCGAAAACGCATTTTTTGGACATAGGTTTTTATATTATTAAGCCGTCGATTTAGAGTTATCAAAAGTATTAATTTTATGCCATTGGTCTATTACATCTAGTATCTACTGATAATGTATATTATTTTTAATTTTTGATTTTGATCTGATAGAAATCCAAACACAGAAATTATAGCTCCATTGGCTTGGTAATTTATCAACCAGTGAACAAAGAACAGTTGTGAATAAACAAATTGTTTATAAAATTTATGTACATGGTACAATCCTTAATAAAAAATGGATTGGTTAAGTACCGATCAGTATAAGTAATTTTGATTTTACATTATTTTTATTTTATAACATACAGTGTATGTCGTGTATAACCTTGGTTCA
Organism: Eubasilissa splendida; assembly: GCA_031772225.1. Classification (NCBI taxonomy): domain Eukaryota; kingdom Metazoa; phylum Arthropoda; class Insecta; order Trichoptera; family Phryganeidae; genus Eubasilissa; species Eubasilissa splendida. Next base: position 23,849,069 of record CM062858.1, on the reverse strand, counting down.
AAAATGAGCGTTACACGTATCACTCTATCCCTGCGTATAACATGTTTTTATGATTCTCCCCGACTCATCACGTATACAGATTATTGTATTTTGTTTATTCGTCAGAATTATCTTTTATATTCAATGTTCATTTTTTTTGTAGGAAGTATAAATAATATAGTGTACATTTATATCCACCATCGAACCTATCTATGTACATATATTAACAAATTTGTACTTTTTAACATTCGCTTAGTGACGTATTTTACCGTGAAGCCTCCGAATACTCCTATGAAAACGCGAGGTCCTCCGAGAATCTTCCGAAAACGCGTTACATGTCTCAGACACGTTTATCATACTACCCCTACAAATAAATTAAAATAAAGATCCCTTTGGCGGAACCGAGACGCTGGTGATGGGAGGGGAGGTTACGCCGAATACTGTGAAACCTTTTAAGAAATCAATGAGTTGTAAAAATAGCATTAATTGATTACAATTCATATATATAATTCACTGTTCCTAACACAGCTTACTTGGGTACCTGGTGGTAGATGAACACTTTTACACAACTTATGTGACATACTTTTAAAATTCTTTCTAGACGTTTAAAAATCATCCCTCTTAAGGAAGAGGCAAAATTATATAAAATCCACCGTAAAATTCATTGTATTCGTCCACTTCTGTGGACCGCTCTTCTGAATTAGTTCGCGACAAAAGAAATCAAAACGATCCACAGACAAAGCATCTTCCATCTTGCTCAGCTTCGAGAACTAATCCAATACGACCGTAGCGACCCAGGACGTAGCGGTACAATGGACCGAAGCGCAGGGGGGCAATTGAATGAAACTGAACTCTTACTACTTGTGTATATATGCTAACATGAGCATTCTCCATTTTAAGATTTCTCGAAGTTTCCACACCCGGGGAGTGCGGAAAAATGAACAAACTTGATTTTATGTGATGATAAAGATTGGATTGTATAAAAATTCTCTATTTTATAAAATATCTAATCACATCGCATTTCATAAATGCATAGCTTTGTGTCCAACGCTTTCTATTGTAAATAAATTTGAAAGGAAAGTGTATATTTCCTTTAAAATACGAATTAGGTACATATGGACCTTTTTGTTCTGAACATATTTTTAAACAGAAAAAGGGTAGCTTAATCTCAGAAATTTAGTTTCAAATTTTACAACTATATATTATAAAAAATTTTGTACTATGACCCGGAATTCGTTTATATATTTCTATATATATCTTATAAATTTTTCTTTCTTTTTCCTCTCTATTTCCTTTCCTTTTTACGTGAATTTTTTTATATTTACTTTCATTACTTCAATAAGAAAGTAAGTTAATTATGTGATATATATATTTTAAAAATGTTTTTCATGTGCAGTTAAAGTTTATCTCTATTATATTCAATATTTACGATACTCTTATCTCTCCTAAATTTTATATATTCACTTTAGATATTATATAGTATTTATTATCCTTGCACTCAATTTTATACATTACGTTTTTTTTAGTATATCGAAAATTTTTATAAAAGTATCGTGGCAATTTTCCACTTTCCTACTTACAGGCTAAGCCTGATTTAAGGAAATCAGCTTACATATTAAAATATTCAGTGTTTAAAAAAAACTGTAATGTTTCTTTGTTTTTTTTGCATTTATTTTTTTCTCGGTGTATTGTTAATATTTATATTTTATTTTTATTATTACTGTTTTAAAAAAGTATTTAAACAATATTATACGATTAATAGATGTATAATTACTTACTTTGAAAAAGCTAATAAAATTCTGTCATTTCGTTATTGAAAGTGAAAGATCAACCTTTTACTTATTCTAAGGTGGACGTGTTGTATTAATTCTGATTTTAAGCTTCAAAATTTTGTTTATGTGCATTTAAAATAATTCCAAAGTTTGTCGCAGCTCCGTCTCTTCAAATTTGCTTTGCTTCAAATCCAACTGCCTGATGTTAACCGACCTTGCGCCTTGTGATGGATAAATGGATAGTTGATTAATAGCGACCCGCTCGTAGACTCAATTTTATTATTTTTACCTCAAGTGCCTCAATAAGCCATTATTTTTTCTCACGAGTCAAAGAAAAGAGGTACCGTCGATAGTTCATCACTTCGTGATAACATTCCGTTTCTCTAAGAGTAGTTCGTTTCTCTAACACTACTACAATCTGAATGTATTTCTTCTACCTAACTAACATATCCACTATCTGCATTCTATGGACACTTCACCAAAGTTTGTTTGACCCACCCTATACAGTCGGTAAAAAAGAAATATTTTTATCTAAAAACCTAACTACATAATGCAGCCGTACATGTTCAAAAACTGGGTGTATTTTTTTTTTATATTTAAAAAGAGAACGGCTTTGATATAATACCTTGTAAAACATGATTTTTTTAATTTCAATTTGTTAAAGTAATGCATTTATAAATTTAATCGAACAAAATTTTCGACAGACGCCTCTGAATAATTTTTTTTTGCCTTTCCGTAAAAAAAGTTTTAATTACATCCATAAAAACATTATTCGAAGTTACAAAATATAATATTTTTAATTAATTAAAAGTTATAATTAATCCAACATCGCGCAGATACTTCGAAGTATTATTATCAAATTCAACCACTCTTTATTTTAATAACAAGATAGAATTCTGAGCAGTAAGAATATTTTCGATACAGACAACAAATCTTATAAATAAACTTAGTCCCTCTTTTCATATGACAGAAATCAACATCAAAATCAGCTTCGCTCCTGAATTACTAATAATTTTCAAAATCACTATCCAAACATGAATCGGCTACTTCATTATCTTAAAGAGTTACGACTAGACCGAAAGAAATGAAATATTAAACATCTTTACTCTTTTCAATTAATATTTCATCACCTTGATAATTCTGTAGAAAAGAGATTCATGAATATGGAAGAGTATGGTCAACTAGCTGATTTTTACCCAACAGTGTGTAAACCTATATCCCAAAATTCTGAACTGCATTTGCGTTATTATTCGAGGATTATTATCAATTAATGACTGGACGTTTTTTTACATAATCGAAGATGACAGGTGACGTCTCCCACAACGACTGCCATCTTTAATATCTTCTCATTCACTGGCAAAATGATTAATTTATTAGAACGAAGCGGATATTATAAATTAGATAAGAAATTTGAATTCTTGACAAAGGAGAGGTCTAAAAATTTAGAGTAGTAAAATAAGAGCAGCGCAAAGAGGCATGGAAAGATGGAAATCACATGAAGAAACGTGCTTATAAAAAAAAAACGATGGCAAACCAAATCGCTCAGAGGACGGACAATCGTTAGACAAACGCAGTCATCCAGTGGTGGAAAATACTTGACAGCGAGTAACAATGGACAGAGAAAAATAGGAGACACATGGGGAGGTCTTCATCCAGCAGTGTATAGAAAACAAGTGATGACTTACCATTTTCAAACTAAGCTAAACGCTTGTACTCTGAAAATAAGAGTAACTTGCCGGTCTCCTAGAATAAGACTCAAACCCCCGATCACTGGATCACTATCACTAGGCGGGTGTCTTACCCACTACACCAACAAGTTACTATGAATAAATTTAATTCTGCACTTTCACGATTAATGTACATTGCAGGCATCAAATAATTTTTCACTCATTGTTAAACTGAGCGTATATTGTATTGCGTAACGTAAATGAGTAAAAAAACTACTTCTCGGGAATTTTGAACACCCCTTGAATACTGTGGGAATTACAATAGAACATGTACACGTACTAGTAAAGATATTATAGCTAAGTAGAGAGCAAAAAGGTTTGCAGCTACCGAGACTAGGCCATTAAAACATAAATCCACAATGAAACCCGAGAGAGCTTTGAGAAAGAAAATACATTGCTCGAACGGTAATCTCCCGAGATCAAACGAATCAAATATATAAAGTCGACCTTTATGGTCAATCGGACGTCTGTCATGGGGAATCTAAAGGAAGACTTTATGCATTTAATCTTGTCCGTAACGAGGAGGAAATGCAGCGAGGAAGGCTGCCAGATCAAAGAAAATAAAAAGAGTCACTTTGTTTAACTTCAGAATTCTGAAGAAAACATAATTCTTTATGCCCCATGAAAATAGTATTAAAGTTAGTTCATCACTTTTCCGCGAGTGGCCACTATTGTCTCTTTTGAAAATATTATTTCGGCAGTTTTGTTCACTTTACCAACCGTTATATTTTATGTATTTTAGTTTTAATAAATATACATTTTATAACATAATAACAGCATCAAGGGTTTCATTATTGAATACTACATTTATTAGGAAAAATCTCCATTAATATCTCTTACAACTAAATCAGTCATTCTTAATTCACAATGATTTCTGTGTCGTTTCTATATCGATATGTTATTTAATTTTGATACTAATATTTTAAATTAAACTAAATTAAAAAGATTTTAAAGCGAGTTTATTGTTTTAAACATCAAATCAATATTTTGTTTGACCCTCTTTGGAACGGATTACACTATGAATACGTCTCAGCATTGATTTATAAAGACTGTATGTATTCCACCGTAATTTCTTCATACCACACGCATTCTACAATGTTTTTAATTCTTTAATAGTTTTGGGCGATTTTTTGCAGATATTTTTACTCATTATGGACTACAGATTTTCTATAATATTCAAATCGGGACTGTTTTTTGGCCATGAATGTGATTTCAATCCCAACATCTCTTTGAACTGTGATACCTGTGAAAATATTAAAAGAAATTTAGTATTGAGAGAAAGAACCAAAAAAAAAAACAAATTAATTTTAAAAATTCATGAAAATTAACTACGATAGCAAGGTGCAGAATCATCCTGAAATACTGGAGTCAAATTCTTAATTATTAGCAAAACACCTTCAAGAATTTTTTTTTGTATTTTCCGGCTTCCTTCTAGCACAATAAGGTTTCCAACACCAAGTGATGTGTTGCATCTCCACACCATGACATATGGAGAATGTTTCACTGTGGGTGCGATACCTCGCTCCGGATCCTAGATGCACTGTCTGCAAACCGTCTGAACTAATCAAGTTAAATTTTGTTTCGTCAGAAAAAATAACCCTCTCCCATTTTCTTGCGGGTCTTCTTGCTCATAAACCCATATCGTTGAGCCTATTTTGAATAGCTCTGACACTGACAATAGCACTGGTGATGTCTCGGAGTTCCACTGAAGCAGAAGCAAAACGATTTTTCAAAAAAACCGTTTCAAAATGTGATCATCTCGATTCGAAGTACTACGCTTTAAGCCAGTTCACACATTCCCATTTAAAGTCCCACTTTCCTGGAGTTTTTGGAGAAATCTTCTTGCCGATGACTCATTACACTAAATTTGCCTTGCTATATATTTTGTTTTCCCTCTCCTTTCTCTTCCTTTTTTGTTCAACGACTCTATTCTACGTGATGCGTGATATAGAAAAGTTTTTTTTTTCGTTCTTATCTGATGTGATGTTCTTCTAGTGATTTGGTTTCTCGTTTTGGGAATCTAGCAAGTTAGCCCTATTTTACTTTTTTCAAGAGTATATATTTTAGCTTAAGAGAATATTTACACGTAGTATGATGGACTCATAGTGCCACCTGGCGGTGGTTCGCGGAAGATACTGCGAGCTTGCAGTAGATACTGACAGAGGGACGCGGCGCTAGCGGGCGATGCAGCCGGCAGACCCTGATCTGGAGACGAGAGAAACTAGCCCAGAATTTCATTCTGATTCCCTGCCCGGTGCTCTTAACAATTTCTCTCTTAAATTACAAATTATTTTGTAACTTGCAAATCTACCTACTGTCTGTAATTTATAGCGTGTCCTGATTGCGGATCGCAATAAATCTGACGACAAGACCCAAGATATAATTCTTTTATTTAACACCCCCACATGTCATCCTTGCCGACACCTTTCTGATTAATGGAGATGAATAATTCTTTTATATGGCTAGTACAACTTGAGTCAGACGAATTCCTCGCTATACTTTTAAACTAATATACAAATACTAGCCAAAGTATCATGTATGCATTTATGTTATGAATATTATAGAAAACTGAATGCCGTTGATAGAAAACGACCTTGGTTTCAAATGTATAATATAAACAGACATAATTCAATACACGTACACAGTCGTATCGGTACAAGTCAAAATTCTTGGAATAATATCTTACAGATTTGGTGTTCATAATTAAAAAGACCGTTGTCATCGTTTTGCCTTATTAAACGCATCACAACTCTAGAATCACAACAGACCATACTCGGTATTACAAATTAAATCGCGACCATTAAACTAATTTGGATTGCTGCTTAAAATTAGTCAATTTAAATATGGAAAAACGAATATTAAAAAAACTTTAACAAATACAATGCACCTGTGCGGTTAAGGATCTAGAGGTTAATAAAAGGTGCATAATAATAACAACCGATATTCCTTTGGATAACCTCTAGACTATTTTGCGATACCAATGTTCACACTTGTGACGTAGCCGTATTATTTTTGTTGAACTTTAACACGATATAAAAATTTGGAAGATTCGCAATTTAAAACGTATTTTCAACGTGATGTGTATTAATTTTAACAAATATGTTAACGAAAACTGCATTAGAAATAGAGCGTTAGAAAATATCGAAAAATTTTAAAGAAGGTTCGCAGATACAGATTGTAATATATCAGAACATTCGTACAAATATTTAGAATCTTTATAGACACCAATTAGAAGAAGAAACATGTAAAAAAAAAAAAACATAATACATGTATGTGTTTGAAACATTTAATGCATATTTTTATGTTTTTAGGTGGCAAATTAATGAGTTGGGCAATTATATGAGATATTCGGGTACATGACCTTCATATCCCCAAAGGCACAACGTAAATAATTAAACTCAATTATAAGAGAATAAATAAATATTAGATCGAAATGTTTTCCAGAAGGTCGCGACCGAGCCCGCCCCCGCGCTCAGATAAATAATCCCAATCTAAAACTTCTCATAGAATGGGCCTTTATAAATTCATTCGAACGTGGAAAATGGAAAAGCATTACAACATTCTATAACTTTTTCTGCGACGTCTCGGTTATCGTGAGCTTTAAAAAATTATAATTTACAGAAAAAAATCGTTTGTGAAAATAAAATAACCGTATTAATGTTTAAAAAAAACAAAATACGTCTACCTGTGGTAACATAGTATGAAACCAGTCACCGGTTACCCGACTGTTATTTTTCCGACTATTATACTACGACAGCTGGTACCAGCCGTTGATTAAAAAAGCATTAACTTTATAAGCGAATTAAGCTTATTAAATATTCAAAAGCCATTATAACTCAACTCATCTGTACACACTGCCCCGCACTTCCCCCACTGAATGGTGGATATAAGTGTGCCCTTATTTATTACGTATAAAAAAAAAATCCTTGACTTAATCTTAACCCAAATACTTTTTCGATAAATTGATTTTTTTCTGTATATCTTTCTAGTTGATTAATTTAATTTGTATTAATTAATTCGAATAAGCATTTGCTAAATATGCTATAATTTCTAATATAATTTACAAAAAACAAGAGCACCACAAGTTTACCCACAAATCCAGACCGACGGATGTTATTTATAATACTTATTGTGACTAATATTGAAAAATGGTTGAATTAAGACACCCAGCATAGTAACAACTTCTGTACCACCAATATCTATAATAGGTATCAATTTTCTAAAATCAAAATTTACCTGATAATATTATTGCTTAGATCTAAGAAGATTTTTCTCCCATTCCTACCTTAGATCGACCTAAAAGAGTGGGAGGCAATCAGCAAAAGTCTTCTGTTCAATCCTTCGTAGTATTCTACATCCTTCAATCTGCCAAACTCTATAGATAGATGAAGAAATTTCATTTAAAAGCCCTCATAAGAATAGAGTCTACATCTCTTAATAGAAGAAAGAGGTGACGTTAAAACAATGGATAGAATATTTGCCTGTGTGAAAACGGCGCATTTTTTAAATAAATTTCAACAAAAATTTGCTCAATTTTCAAAACAAAGTGCTTCTAAATTAACTTAAATAATTAACATTAATAATGGATGGTTGATGGAACGGCGAAGACCGGGAGGCGCACCGATCGTCGGATAATATTTATTTAAAGGTGTTGTTTCGAAAACATTAGAAGATATTACGGTCGGAAACTACTCGGTAGATAATCAATCTTGTGATGAAAACCAAAAACCACAATCCGGTCTGCACTGTCAGCGGTACGCACAAGTCATTGCTCCTATAAGGCAATTAGTAAACTTACATTTTCTTACTTATTTTAATATAAAATAATGTTAACTTGAAATACGCCACGAAACTATGTTGATGCCAAAGGCGGGAGAATTTCTAAAATACTCTTTATTATAAATTGATAATTATTTCATACATTTTTTAATTGTATTACAAATTTGGAGACGTCAGCAGTGCGTTGTATGACTTAGTTAAAAATTTCACAGTACCACGACGCACAGGTATAAATTAGTTTACCCTATTTATTTTATTTGATATTTATCATTATGTGAATTATTTTCTATTGCATAATTAACATGTACCTATTTTGTACAATATCCATTTATTTTTAATGTTTTATATGTGTAATTAATGTTGTGCAGTGACTGCGGATCTTATCCATTCATACTTTAAAAAATAAAAATAGCCCATTGTGACGATATTTCCAATATGCCTAATACTTCATAATAAAAATTTGTAACCATTACTAAAGTTCAATTCAATATACTATTGCGATATTATTTTAGCGATGTACCCTAAAAAATAACATCCTGTTAAATGCTAACAATTATTTTATATTTTTAATTCTGTGGTATTTAAGAGTGCAGCATACAAGTTCGAAAATTTGTAGCCAACTTACTCGGTTGGCGAGGTGTAACTGGTAACGCATTACCTCGGATAAGAAAAGATCCAGGTTCGAATACCGGTAACAACTAAAAAAAAATCGATAAATTGATTTTTATCTTTGTAGTTGATAATTTGTATTGCTATTGTAGTTGATAACATGCCGTGCATAATGTTCTTCATTTTATTTAAGAAAAATTTCAAAATAACCTCATATGTTACAACATTGTAAAGAAATTGAACAAAGGTCTTAAATGTAACAAAATAAACTAATACTCTCCTCATTGCTATCTCAATCAAATGAGGTATTTTTGACTGTGGTACCTACCTATTGTCCAGTAAATTAATTATATATTATTTATTATTAGATACATTTAGTAATATACCTAACTAATAAATTTTCCGCAACAACCCGCATTTTTTTCGGTCTAAAAGCCGGGCTAAATTCCTAGAATTTTTATTTTACGATCTCTGCCCTCTTGCACAACCCTTTAAATATTGAATCCAGCTCGGCGCCACAGGAAGCACTATAAGAGAGAGAACAACGCGAAGCCTGAGGGAGAGCGCAGAACCTCTCCAGAACTTCATCTCTAGAGCCTTGGCATCCGCTCATCTAGGTGTATGAACAAAAAAAAACGACATCAGAAGGTTAAAATAGACCAAAAAGTGGGAAAACTTGGACGAACTTAATAAACACGAGAAATACTTACAGGTGAATCTTTAACGATTGCTTCATACATAATGAAGAATAATAAATATTTTTTAAATTTTATATTTTTCAAAGAAACAATAATTAATGTCCACATTTAAGTTGGGTACTAGATGTATTTTTCAATTAATTTTCTTTATAATAGAATTTCAAAAACATTAAAATAATTTGACAAATATGGTTTTATTTAGTTTATTTGACTTGTTTAGTTGATTGAGGAAATTGTATTTTCCGAAACCAGTTGGTGGTATTAAATTTAACTCATAAAGTGGATAAAACACAAAGTTTTAAATAATTTATATTAAAATAAATATAAAAAGTCGAAAAAAAAAATGGCGGTTGCGTTGATGGTTTATATTATTAGCGATGACATATTATTCAATCTGTTAAGATTCTAATAATAAATTCTTAATAATTCTAAAAATATTATATTTCCTTGATATTCTTTAAAAACACATCGGCGTAAATAAATTAAATTACAACGCTTGCATTAAATACTATATACATATGATGTCTAGAAAAAGTAAAACTTAACTTAACTTAAGTAAAAATTAACAATCGATCAATCTATCAAATAACAACGTCTGCGAATTTTCAAATCACCTCATTGAAATTAAAATCAACTTTTTAATATGATTATTTGAATTTTTACAACGAAACTTTGTACTATACACACGTTGGGTTATTTTCACTACTAGTTTCGAGAGGTGCAGTCCCTCTCAGGTGACGACTTATCAAGTGATAACTAATCGGGTGGTAACTTATCACCTGATGATGACTGCACCTTTCGAAACTAGTAGTGAAAATAACCCAACGTGTGTGTATTACAAAGTTTTGTTATGAAAATTAAAAAATAATAATAGTAATGTTTATCATTGATCGATGCTGTATGCTTCTACGGTCAACCATATTGCTAAACCTAGAAGTAATTAAGAAATTTAACTACGAGAATCTTGAATCAATGATTACTCACAGCGGCAGAGTCATAAATTAAGAGACGAGAAAGGCCAAGAGTTCCATGACCAAACGAAAAAGTTAAAATTTAGACTTCCCTATGTCCTGGTCTATCCTACTGTTCTATAATGTTTCGAAACATGGACTATCAAGGCAAAAGAGAGAAAACAAATAGATGCTATTAAAATTTGGTACTGAAAATACCTGCTCAAGGGGATTCAGCTCGAAGTAATACTAACGCATCAATCATGCATGCATTTATTAGGATGTGGGCCTCCCGCTGGGGTTTGCTGGGATGGACGATGCCGGGAAGAGCGGTGGCTAGAGAGACCTAACAGAGCATTCCACTGACTCTCCCTCGCACCTCTTGCGACCTAGACAGGGTGAATTTTTGCCGGACTATGACCGAGTTCTGCGACTGCTACACATAAATGTTACGTCTACCCTACCCTTTTGGGGGTGTATGATTTATATAGCTTCTCTCTGGCTGCCTTCTGAATTTACAGGTATGGCTCTGGAACGATGATAACGAAGCCAACCTATAATGGTGTTAAGATGTTAATAACTGAATGTAATAAAAAAAAAATTAAAAGTGTAATATTGATAAATTAAAATCATAAAATGAAGGTAAAAAAAGTTAATATAAAGGATGCTATAAGGTTTTAGTAACTAACATTAAAATATAGTCCAAAACAAGCTTTACGATTTTGTAAAATATTGCACACGTTGCTTTGTTGAGTGGAATCTAAACGAGAGTAAACAACTCTCAAAACGATTCCGGGATAGGGTAGGACCCTTTGGGGTTTCCTTCATATAACGTATCAATCCTGCAAGAATTGGAAATCAACGATATGCCTGAGGCAAGCCATCCAATACATCAGACACCTCGTGAGAAGAGACAACAACCAGGAGAAGCTCGTTGTAGTCGGGGGATTGAGGGACGCAATAGAAACGGGAGGACTATGATGATCACGATCCTCAGTTAGGAGGCACTAACAAGGAAGAAGCAATACTAGTAAAAATAAAATGATTAATAAACCTTAAACTAAGAATACTTTCCATATATATAATTTGAAGTAGTATTTATCCACTCCAATACTAAAAACTATCAGCGCAACTTTTGAAATCTTTAAAATATATCGATTTATAACATTCTATGGATTAAATTTTGAGATCGAAATTAATTGATTTGAATAAAATACTGTCTAGCCTCACCCAGTGTATTTCTGGAATAATTCCAGGCTAGAATAACAAATCCTTCTACAAGGTGATAGACGGGTCCATGACAGAAGGATCCTTGGAAACAAATAACAAAGGCAGGAACGGAGGTAGAATTCCCAATGGTAAAGAAGGTAACAATTTGTTTTTGAATGCATGTATTGAATTTCACTGTATTGTCTCGTGTAAATGTTTCAAAGGACTAAGAAAATTAATAAATACTACAGAAGAATATAACCTTAACAGAATTAAATTAAATAATGTAAATTGTAGTATGTAACTCATGTTGTTTAAAATTGTAAAAAATATTTTTTTATTATAATTTACCATATATTAAATAGTGTGAAAATGTCGAAATATATTTTATTAGAAGTTCGTGGGTAGAATCTAATATACAATGACATGATCTATAATTGTAAAAAACATATACTACACAGGGGTGGTATGACACATGTATCTGAGACATTGTGTTTTTTAAAAGATTAATAAAAAATAATAAATTATGTGTATTTTATAGATACATATTCCGTAAATGGATTTATTTATTTCTTAACAGATATTGAAATACATTGAAATTAAATATTGTCCTCTTTAACGCGCACCCCGACCATTTTATGTGACTTGAATCATTTTTAAAATGAACCTAATAACCATATACATAAATTGTCTTTGTAACCTAATGCTTTAATATTCATTCTCGTATATATACTGTCATGTGAAACTCTACTCAAAAGATTTCAAAAATTTGCTTTAAAGCTTTTCGGAGTCGCTAAATATTTAAAATCTGAGTAAAATTCGTATTTCTCATGCAGCATATTTTAATTCTGCTTTTTTTGACTTGTTAAATTCCACTTAAAATATTCCATCTTTATCGTCTATAACATTCTCAAACATTCATAAATAAAGATATTTTTCTAGACTAAATAACGTGTCAAAAAAAAAAGTATCTTCATTTTCTAAAAAACAATATTTAGGTTTAAAATATGCAGCCGAGACGAATAAAATCTTTTCTGATTCTACGAACGGAATCACATTCGACAGACAAGTCTATAATGTCGACGATGCAAAGTCTTAATAAATACAAATAAAAGAAATTGATGTGTTTGAAAATTGTTTTCTTTACTAGTGTAAAGCATAATGCTTCTTATTTCAGAGTCACAGAATATTCGCAAATGACACATTTTAAACTGCCAACTTTGGCTTACAGAAGTATAATACATTACGTGCGCGGATCATGTTTGTAATGTTAGTTTACACCTTTATTTGTAATATGCATACATGTTAGTTTACACCTATATTTGTAATATACATACATGTTAGTTTACACTTATATGTGCTATATGCATACATGTTAGTTTACACCTGTATTTGTAATATCCGAACACTTGAGTTTACACCTTTATTTGTAATGTGCATGCGAGGGCGAATCAAAAACTATCTACACTTTCGCCATAACACACCTTCAAGGTTGCCCCACGCTGCCTTCTGCGCATGCATGCTTAGAGTTGGTACGACTAAGGTCACGTGTGCGAAATTTGATCCCGATCGCATCATTTGCTTTTCGGCGACAAACATGTCCGCTCCGCTAACAGTTTGCACTAAGGAGAAACAACGAGTAGTGATCCGATTTCTCTGGTCGGAGGGTGTGAAATGGGCTGAAATTCATCGTAGACTTTTATCATAATACGGGGACAGTGCTTTATCAGTTTTTTTTTGTTGATCGACAAGTTTCAAAGTGGCCGGACAAGTGTGACGCACGAAGAGGGAACAGCACGCCCGTCAACCTCTACCACGGACGACAAGATTCAGCAAGGTCGAGAGATGGTTCTAGCGAATAGGCGAGTCACCATCGGTGAGGTGGCGTCTTCTTTGAACATCCGTCATGGTTCTGCCCGTCAAATCACCCACGACGATCTTGGCTTCCGTAAAGTCTGTGTAAATAAATTGTAAAACGAAAAATGTTGATATTTTTTGACTTGCCCTCGTACATACGATTATTAATTTTTTTATAACAATATTTTTCGATAAAATTGATTTTATATGTATATCTTTCTAATTAATATATTTAATTCATATTTAAAATATCACAGACCTATGTTCTGAATAATTACACCTTCACAATAAGAATGTGTTCTCCTAAATAATAAAGTTGTATCAATGTGTCCAAAATTTAATAAAAATGAATTGATAATTCTGGCGTCTGCTATCAGTTTACTCAAAGGTATTTGAGATTCTGTAAAAATAAGGTAGATGGCTCTTTCAAATTATGAAATGATTAAATGTATTAATATCAAAAATGTTACATATAGGTTCGAAAATTGACGCTAAAAATATTGTCGCTGTAGCATAGTTGGATAATGCACCTTCCCCGGTTAGGAAAGAGATCCAGGTTCGAATCCCGGTGGCGCAACAACAATATTTTTCGATAAAATTGATTTTATATGTATATCTTTCTAATTAATATATTTAATTCATATTTAGATTATTAATTAATTTGCATATGTATTTATAATGTGCACACATGTTAATTTACAAGTATTTACAAATAAAATAATACATGAATAAAAGAAAATAAAATCTTTGGAGAGTGGGACACGGTGGAGAAATACGTACACGAGTATTTCAATAATTAACGGATTGATTACTAATATAATTATAATAATATAGTTTCTCGTTTATACTAATTTTAAGGAAAAGAGCGGCGTTACATCGCGCAGCGTAGTGCAGCCGGCGTTAGGTACTTGAAACCGGCGTCTAATAAATTTCCCAAACTACAATACAATATGCGCATATGAAACATGCACAACATTTATTACAATGTACTGGCGCCGTGCAATATTCGTTCGCAAACATTCATGTGTAGGTTTGAATTTAGAATAAGTGCAATGTTTTCTCATATAGTAGAGTAGTTATTGCACTGTGCAATAGTCCCCGCTAAACAATTTATATCTGTTCCTTATGTACATTTATATATAATAACATGTGAAAACCGTTCTTAATGAAAACACCGCCTGGCGACAGAGAGCAGGTATCAGTGGCGGTCGGTGACTTTGTGTACAAGTATCAAATATACAAATACATATAACATATAATCGAAGGATATTCAATGTTACAATAATTATTCAAGACAAAGTGTCAAAAATGCGTCACACAAAAAAATTTCTCAAAACAATCCGTTCACTTTGTAATATGTATGGTAGTTTGTGCATTATACCCATAAGCATTATAGTCATTTTTCGCACATTGGATGCGGTTGGAAGACGTTGACAGGCGGAACTGAATGTGCATGCGCGAAATCGCATACTTTCAAACTTTGTGGATACGGAACGAATGATAGAATCCACTGTTGCTGGTGTGTATATGTATGCTGTTGAGAATTTATATGTATTTCCGCCGTGTCGTAATTTGTTATGACTGGTCTCTAAAGGACAGGACGAAGTTGTGCGCAACAGTGCTATTTTCGGCTAGAAACAAAAGGTCTAAAGGTTTTTAACTATAGAAGACGAGGGATGCGGAGCATCCAAAGCATGTATGAAGCGACCGCGCCTGGCGGGTATGTGGATCGTTATTCGTAAGTACGCTTAAGAATGTACAGATTTTACTGTCTACCACAAAACAAACTATATATTTTTAAGCGTACGTACGAATGACGATTCACATACTCTGCCATCAGGTCAACCTTTAGCAATAAAGCGTGGCGCACGTGTTTCCAGCCGGGACGGTACATTACGTGTTAGAATAATCTGTATCTGTTTGCATTAATCGGTTAAGTTGGGTTGTACATTTTTAATCAGTAGCGTAACTAAATAAATAAAATGAAAAAATGCCCTCTGTAATATGTACTGTAAAAAAAATGTAGGAATACTAGCAGATAAGCAATCTGCTAGGCTCTGTAGGCGGCTATTGTGGACGCTACGCGGCTGTTGGTGACCGCTGCGCGGTTAGGGTCCCATCAGCTACAGCCGATTGCTTGCTGCTAGGCCCTCTCAAGAACTACTGTATTTCTTCGATTATAGGGCGCATGTATTTTCCTATCTGTGTCTCTGAATTCGGGGTGCGTCTAACAATCGCTGTAAAATTCCGCAATCGTGATGAATCATCACTGATTATGAGTACTAGTAGAACTGAGTCGAAAAGTGATTCAGAAAAATCTGACACTGAATTGGAAGACATTTCGGATTCTTATGGTGACAGTAGGTACATAAATAATATGCCTAATTTAAAATCCTTTTTATTGTGATTGTATGATTTTGTCTGTTATAATAAGGTTTACATCATGTTTTTATTTTTTATTATTGGTATATAAAAATATGAGTGCGTTTTATAATCGTTGGCGTCTTGCAATCGAATAAATATGGTATTATTAGAAGAAGAAGACTAACCACTATTTTTTGTGCTAATTTAGTACATAATAAATAGTTTTATTTTAATTTGATATAATTTTTTATTTTTAGATAAAAAAAAAATTACAATAAATATAGTTTTGTTAACAATATATACGTTGTATTAAATAATCTTTTAAATGATTATATTGATACGATACAATGTACTTCTCTGTAAACTCTAGTTTATTGCGATTATCGATTAGAAATTAGAAATAATTTCTTCACTATGAAACGTATCATCTTATTTTCTCATCCGATACCGGAATCATCCAGCAACACTTCCCTTCCACTTCCTCACAACACAGCTCGTCGATATCATCATTCATTAGCACATGCACCATACAGCCAGTGTACTATACAATACGAGGAGCAAATGATACAGCAGAAAACTGTTTTCACTGATACACTAAGAACAAGCTTTTGTTGACGAAGTGTATTCTTTTATCACTATATATTTATAGGAAAACACATTCTTATTGTGCAGCTATAATTATTCAGAACATAGGTCTGTGATATTTTAAATATGAATTAAATATATTAATTAGAAAGATATACATATAAAATCAATGTTATCGAAAAATATTGTTGCTGCGCCACCGGGATTCGAACCTGGATCTCTTTCCTAACCGGGGAAGGTGCATTATCCAACTATGCTACAGCGTCAATATTTTTAGCGAAAAATTTTCGAACCTACATGTTACCTTTTTGATATTAATACATTTAATAGTTCCTTTATTTGAAAGAGCCATCTACCTTATTTTTACAGAATCTCAAATACCTTTGAGTAATCTGATAGCAGTCGCCAGAACTATCAATTCATTTTTATTAAATTTTGGACATATTGATACAACTTTATTATTAGGAAAACACATTCTTATTGTGAAATTGTAATTATTCAGAACATAGATCAAGATAAAATTTATTTTATATTTATATCTTTCTAATTAATATATTTAATTCATATTTACTATATATTTCACAGGTGAACGGCGCAAATACGAATCAAGCCGATATCGTTGCCAACTTTCAACTGTTTTCAATATAATTTTTCACAGGTAGGCGAAAAATGTCGAGTGTTAAAAGCATACTAAGCGTTAACCCGGGGTGATCCTACTTTTGAGGGTTGTTTTCTTGAAAGATATTCCCTTCAACTTTGGAGAACTGTCTATTATTTGTGTTACATATGGGATTTATATTTCTTACATCATTCATTATCAAATCAACATGGATCCAGATTATTGAATTAAATTAAATTAAGATATATTTACATTATATTAGTTGTACGTCACAAAATTGTTTCATCATATAAATTAATTGTTCGGCTTTCGCAGTAGTATATAAGTAAATACGTTGTCAAAAAAATTTCCTCTTTCTCGCCCACCACACGCGATTTACATCAGTTGCTATTTGTAGAGCCCGACAGTAGTTCACATTGGGTTAAGGTGCTCGAATTCCGTGTAAAAAATTATGTATTGTGTGTTGTATTTTTGTGAAGAGAATGGTCAGCCCATAACGACATTCTCATCGCGAGTATATACGCGATCTAATGGAAGTTTTCCATAAGCTTTCAGGTAAGTCGATCGATCCTCACATCTGACCCCCTCGGCATTGATCCTTCAGAAATCCTTTCAGAACAATACCTACCGCATTCATACCATCCTCCAAAATCCTACGCAATTTCTTGCATCCTAATATTGTAATCTCTTACCTAGATTATTCTGCCGCGGGTCGGTTTTTGTTATAGCTGACGTTCCAGGCCACATTTCAGTGACCATCGGTAAGGCTGAAGTAACAAAAACCTATTACATCTAACGGCCACGAAAACCTACAAGTGTATATGATTTATTATAATATACAGGTTATTCAAAATTATGGACTCAATTTCATACTACTGTATTTCCTGAATTATATTATTTCGTTGCATATTAATGATCTACATACACTCACCGAAGGCGTGTTTTATGCCGTATCGCAAACAAAAATGTATCAATTACAAAGATATATGTACATATAAAATCAATTATATTATTGTTGCTACCGGGATTCAAACCTGGAACTCTTAACAATCCGGGGAAGATGCATTAAATATAAATAAATAATGATAAAATTGATTTTATATGTATATCTGTCAAATTAATACATTTAATTAGTATTTAAAATATAGCAGACCGTCTGTTCTGAGTAATTACAACTTCACAATAAGAATGTGTTCTCTTTAATAAAAATGTATCGATCATTATTTTTTACGGAAAATACGGTTACTGGGGTAACGTATCTCATCATGTTGGAAAACTCCGTAATTAAATGAAGATTTAGATGACTTCATCTCTCAACAGGACGGAGTTAGTTCCACTTCATTAGCGCCACCGGGATGTTGGAGGTTTTACGAATGAATATCTGACCTGGCTCTTCAGTTCTGACCCCCGAGATCGCCTCATCTCACGCCCTGTGACATTTTCTTGTGGGGGTTCGTAAAAGAAGCACTTTATGTACTACATCTACCGACAACTCTGGCCGACCTGCAGGACCGTATCACAGGTGTGGTGAAGCCAGTAACACACGACATGCTTCATCGGGCGTGGAACGAGTGCAGCTACCGATTAGATGTTTGCCGTGCAGCCAAAGACGGTCATTTATAAACATAACTTTTTTGAAAAAATTAATCATTTTGAATAACCCTGTACATACACCAATGCACGTGAATATTTCCTACACAATTTTCCCGGAAATTTGAAGCTCTTCTCCGTCAGGTTTCGACCTCACAAAATGGCGGCTTATCCCGGCCGTGCATTGCCGCGTGTTTTATGTTTTCCACTGTTGGCGGGTGTTCTTTTTGTCCCCTCGCCGCCCCCTGTCGAGTTGGCAAAAAGATTGGCAATGCCGCAAAATAATAGCCGCTCCAATAGGCAGCCGGCCACCGAATGTGCTTGAATTACTTCAAGTGGAAATACAAGGAAACGAACAAGTCGAAAGAAACGATTCACCGCAATTTTCAAGCATCGCTACTGACGCCGCACTACGCGGTAAAATTTAAAATGTTTGAATTTAGTCCCTTTGATAAATTTCATATACTATTTTTATTAATTTTGTTATTTTAGTTTACGTTATCGCGTACCACAGACCAGTAAATGAATAGACATAAAATAAAGTGTACACTTCGGAGAGCGGTTCGGAACATTAGTTGCGGGACGAGGGGCATTCTAAACACATTATAAGTGAAAACATAAATCCGATAATTTATGATATTTTTATGCAACAGTAAAAGTATGTATTCTTCGAAAATTTAATATTTGTGTAAACAAGACGTATTTTTTACATTAATGCATATTATATTGTCAGAGTTAAAATTTTTGTTGCAATCGAGTAAAATATTTATAAAAAGTCGCGAAGCTATTTGGTTACGTAAGTGGTACCAAAATGATCACGCGAGTGACACCAAATTGAAAATATTGAAACGAGGAATATGCGTTAGTTCATGTCTATACATTTAGTAGTCTGTGTTGCGTACCAAATTCGTTGTATCTAACTAAAAATACTGTATTATTATTATTTTATTTATTTATTATTATTATTATTACAAATTATTATTACTTTTAAATAATTTGATCATTTACTGAGCGTACAAATGTTATTCAACCTAATACATTTTATTTATCTGTGTATTAAATTTCACAAAAACTTTATTATTACAAAACATATTAAAATTACTGATCTCTTTTATCAAGCATAAAAACTGGATTTAAACCTACTTTTTTTACAAAAATATTTCGCTTAAATTACAATGTAACAAAAATATTTTTATATTATAACATTAACGAAGGATATACTCCCACAATTAAAAAAAATTGAAAAATGGGGATTAAACTCGGTATTTCATCTATTTTATAAAGCGCTTATATTTAGTATGTAAACACTTTATATTAAATACGGACAAATTCTGGAAGCATAGGTTCGAATCCTGTCGGCTGTGAGTTCATTTTTATCTATGGTGTTTTTAAAACGTAAATTGTTTTTAAATTAAGCTTACATGATTATTTATTATTATATTACGCTACACGCCAGTAAGGATGATGTACACTGTATACTTAGCAAAGACATAAACCTCTTTATTTATTTTTTCACATATCCGTCTATGCTGTGAGATAAAAGCCCGGCGGCGACTATACAGGGTGTAACAGACCTAGTCCACAATATTTTATGGGTAGGATATACCTGACTATATTGCGAGTCTAAAATGTTCAAGGAATATGTGTAAATTCTACACTGTTACATTATTGTTTTAATTTTTTACAAAATCGTGTTAAGCATGATATCTACGTACTTCCAAATAAATATTTGCGAAATTGTTCCATTATTAATATTGCGTAAAAGCATATGGAAGGAGGTTTGCACTCACCATAATCCAGTTCTTAAGACACTTCCAATGTGGACTGTAAATTTATCACTATCTTCGTCTAGGGTCCTTTAAAATACACTGTATAGACGCGACGTCTCAATTGAATAATATTCTTCGATTCACGAATTAACGCAGCGCTTCAAGGCCGCCGTTCGACTGGGCGGCGTACAGCAGCGTACGGCGTACAGCGAAGGCACAGTACATTATTATCGTTCAATAATAAATAAGTAATTAACAAGTAAATATATGTCCCAAAACAATTCATTTATATATTTTCTTCAAGCCTTAAATCATCTAACAAAGAATAGTCTAGCTGCTCAAAATTTGATGTACTTTAATATTTGTGTTCATTATATAACTTGGAATCAATGAAATATTTCAATCAACCGAAATAATCCCATAATTACGATTTTTTTTTTAAATGCTTATATCTCTGACATGGTTGAGAATAGGCATGTATTTCTTCAATATTTTCGACTCGTAATTTAGTCAGGTATCCACGCATAAAGTATTGTGGTGTGTAGTATTTAAACTAGCTCTGTTACACTCTGTATACAAACATATAAGAAAATATGTAAGAATAATATTAATATAAAAATATAATTAGCACTACGTACAATTTGAAAAGACTCATAGTGCCAATGGGGCACGAGTAATTTTATATTAAAATAGCTCATATTAACATTAATGGACTGCAAATAAATATGTTAATGTATGTGTTTTATATCATTTTCTGTTTATTAATATGGGAGTAATTAAAAACAAAATCCAAAGTAAGAGTTATACCCTCTACCTTATATATTATATATGGTCAAATTGTGTATGAAAATGTACATGTTTTTAAAAATGTATAATACATTTCACGTATTGCTAGTATTAGGTACGTATAGTGCATTACATTAATATGCATCAAAATACCACAGAACTGTTCTGAAAATGCAACTTCACAACTGTGTTCTCCTTAATTTATTATAATAATAATAATTATTATTATTACGGAGAACACATTCTTATTGTGAAGTTGTAATTATTCAGAACAGACGGTCTGTGATGTTTTAACCCTTCCCAAACCATGCAGTAACACAGGTCTACTACCATCATAATTAAACCTGTAATATTTCGGTAAATACATGCAACATAAAATTCATATTTTAAATAATCCTAAAGAAAATGAAGGAATGACTAGTGAAAAACCAATTATGAAAAGAGAATCGTAAAAAAACAATTATCTTTTCCATTCAATCAGTTGTAACAAAGACAGAAATCACACACTGCTTTCACAGTGAAAAGAACAACAAACATACAAATATAATTGTCTTTTTCTCACCAATTAAATCAAGAGAGTTAAGAAGGAAGGACCATTGCATATAACTGAATGAATGCTCTAAATTATGTTGTTAATAATTTTTTCAAAATTGAATGCTCAATATTTAGAGTAAAATCGTGCCATTAAAGCCATTTAAGCTAATAAAAACATTTTTTCTAACTGTTATTTATGGTAACACGAGTTGACAGCATGGCTGCGTTCGGGTATTTTATATCATGGTATGGTAAAGGTTAAATACTAATTTTAATGTATTATATATAAAGTAATAATTATAAAATCAATTTTAGCGAAAAATATTGTTTTTGCACTACCGGGTGTTATATTTCGGGGAAGAATGAATACATTAAAATTAGTATTATTATTATTCCTAAATTCTAATTTAATCGATTTTTTTTTTTTTAAATAATTTTGTTATTAAATTTCATATTGTACTTTTATAACTAGAACTTGATCATGATATTATATTAATGTCAGAGCCACCCCTATAATTTAAGATCATTTTTATTTAACGATACATAACTCTATTGTTACGTAAAAAAATGTGTTATAAAAAATGTATTTTATGTGTATACACATAATGTTATATGGAAATATTATTGACCTTGTAAATATCTCGAATAAGTTCGTTTGCCAGCTTGATCCGCCATTTTGTTTAAAAAAAATGACTTGTTTAGTATTGGTTCTAGAAAAAAAAAAAAACGTAAAATATATTCTGGAATATTGTAGAATTTTTTTTTCACGCACAGACAAATTCTATCTAATTCTTACAGTCAGTGCCACAAGTTATTTTTTATTATATAATTTCTTTGACAGATAAAAGTAATAAAAAAATTAATAATGTATTATTTACGACACTAATCTATACGCAGATAGGTATATTCCCAAATCCGAAAAATACAATTCTTAAAACTCTTAACGTGAACATCTCTTCTTATTTGTCTTCTGCTTATCATGTTCATCTGGGGTCGGCTACTCTAATTATTGTGCTCCACTTTATTCTATTTCGGGCCGCATCCTTACTTAGGTTCAAATCTTTAAGATCGCGACTGACTGAAGCTATCCATGTTACTTGTGGTCACGCGGTCTCACGGTATTATGAACCGTGCGATCTTCCTCCTTTAGTATCACTTGCGCATACCATCTGAGTCGACCTTTTTTACTTTTTCAGGAATCAAATTTTTCTATGTAGATTATTTATTAATATTGATAATATTGTATATTAGCAAAAATACAATGGTCTCCACGCAATACAACTAATAATAACTACCAAAAAATGATAGTAATAAAATATATTTATTCTTAATAAAAATAAAAATCTAAATATTGTACTAACTGAAGTATTGGGATCCATAATTATTGAAGTGAAATAAGTATACTAAATTTGTAATTGTGAATTACCAGAAATAATTTATCATATTAGTTAAGAATAATAATAATTGAGACGTTTGTAGTTTATCTATGAAAAGCATTGTATACTTTCTATGGTTGAATTGTTATAGTAATTACATGGCAGCAAGAAACTAATTACTGATTTGACAAAAAGAAGCGCTGCTTTGGTATTTTTTTTACTGACAAAAAAACGATGGATGGGAGTCCGCATTGTTAGAGCAGTATAATAAATGATTCACAACAATTTGGAGTAAAATTGAAGACAAACACCACGCAAAGAAATTGCGTGAATTATTTCGTACAATTAGCCTTGAACACGTTTCGCATTACGTAAGTAATCAAATTGTATTGATAGCTTTTAATTAAGATTCCCATATTTTATGTAAGCTCGTGCAGTTTTTATCCGTCTGTTTACAAAATAATGAATGAAGACAATTAATCAGGAGTAAGCGCAATAAGAAGTCGGTACCCTCCAGAATCAGTGCCCACGTTCACGAGCGCACATTTACAAACGACGTTGCATTTAGTGCTGGAAGAGAAATGCATCCAGGACTACCCCACCCCTTGTGCGCAGGCAGCGCTAGTGACGAGATGCATTTCCGCCCCGAGGGGGTTGAACTATAAACGCTCCAGGATCTAGGTTCATATCTTCATCCCCTCGGAGCGTTTCAGCGGAATATTACAAAACCCAAGATAACAATTCAGGATACCAGACGTAACTGAGTGGGTGGATTTAGAGAAAAAGTTTTCAAATAAAGATGAATACACGTCATGGGTTGCTCGAATGAATATGATGTACTTTGGTACCTACGTATTTATTTAGAGATTTTAAAAATGTGTTAGTAGAAGTCGGTCGATAGAATTAATAAAGAATCGCTATTCTGATTCTATTCAAAGCGAGTGTGGTATATCACGGAAAAAGAGCGTGCGATCCTATTCTCTCTCCTCATCTGCTGTGAAACGGTGTGATGATGATAATAATTTATTAATAATAAATGTACCACATTTATTTCTCCATGTATCCATAATAATATTGGATTCGGACGTAGTAAGTAAGGAAAAATACGGCATGTTTTAAATATCTCTACGTTAAGATTACTTAAATATTTTCTCTTTTATATATTCAAGAACAGTACGTAAATATATATTCAATTTGAAAAACATACATTAGCGAAATCGTATTACGGCTGGCAAATATATTAAGAAACCTGTCATCTCATCTATGTTTCATGGTCATATTGCGTCGCACTCTATGGTCGCAGTTTCTTTCCTTATCTATGGTAGCACTGTCAAATGCGACCATTGTCAAATGTGACATATGAAAGTCTTGTTTGTATTTTTAAAGAATGTTTTTAAGTTAATATAATAATTCAAGGTCGATACGTAAGAACACCAGGGAGAGCAATACAGAATGCACTAACAGAAAAGCAAGCGGCTCGCACATTAAATTACAGATTCTACCGAGACCCTGACCGTGCAGCGGCCACAATAGGCGTCCGCAAGACCGGCTAGTATAAAACTGAATGTCTGTCTATCTGTTAGCTTATCTTTATACAATCCTGCACTCTTTTACCGATCTTAACCAAATTTTGCGTTTTTATTCCTTACAAGTCTCGCTCTCTGACTACCCCACCTTCTTCCCCGACCGCCACACCAACCCGATATAAATATGTTTAATATTGAATGCCATCTATTAAAAATTTTGCATAGTTACTCTTTAAAACATAATGCACCTTCCCCCCTTCCTCTGGCCAGCCCACGCTCACTTCTGTATGTAAATGTGTATTATAACATTTTATTGAATGCCATCACAATATTTTATTAACGCACATGAGAAAAATGTTCCCGAATTAGAATATTACGGTTGAGTTTTTATGTCACTATGTGAAAAGATGGGAGGCAGGCCGTTGTAAGGGAATTGTTTGGAAACGAAAGACGTGAATTGTAAAAAGGAGGAAATACAATATCGGAAAATCGGTCCACATCCGAGCGACGGGAAATATTTACTTCATCAAAATCATTGTATGTTCAGCGCACGTTTTTTCGACTGGCAACACTGCATGTGAAATGCGGACGTTGTCCTTTGCGATACGCGGAACAATATTGTCTCGGCGGCATAATATTTTGCCTAGAGCGACATTCGGAGATCGCTCTAGTGAATTCGATTACAAACATTTATGAAAAAAAATACAAATAAATAGTATCTAAATTAAATCATATTTGTATCGTGACGTGTTTTAGAACACAGCTATTTAATATTTTAAACGAATTAGATGAATCACTAGAATCTATGTTTTGAAAAATATTTAGTTACCTCTGAGCCGTGAACCTAAAACTTTCTGACGTCTTAGGAAGACTACACCTCGAGCTTCCACTTTAAATTATGACATATTTTCATGAAACTATCAGCCATCTTTCAGTATTGCACATTGTCAGACATACTAAAGTAGATCGTTTATAATGTTTATGAAACTAAACAAATATGTGAACGATAAGTTGTAGTAAAAAGGAACGATTTTGATCTTTTGAGCATTTATAAAAATACTTATGTATGCACTATATTAAGAATAAATAATAAATATTATTAAAATAACAGACTAATACAATATAAAAGTGTAAAATATATAAATAATTCAATTTAAGCATTTCTGGTGACATTTCTGTAGAAATGAAGTCGTTTGTGAATACTGAATAGTATATTTCAAATTCATAAAGGTCACATATCCATCAAAATAGTATTTCAAATGAAATAACACTTCACTTCAATGTAATGTAATGTACAATACTAACAATCACAAGGCATTTACGTATGTGTGAAGTATCATAGATACTTAATACCATTTTTCATCTTTTGTGTATTTTTAATACAATCCAATAAATGTATCTTAAACTCTAAAGCGTGTATGTAATTAGTTAAATTATTTATATTATATTATAAGTTCATGTGTAATTATTAATTTATAAATAAGTATCTGCATATAAAAAGTGTAAAATATTTGTCTCTGCACCAGAGTGGTATAAATGTAAAATGGTACAAATGGTTTCGTATAAAGTACACATAGAAATAATTATGCTGTTAACTCGCCAATATCGCGGATGCATCAGCTCGGTAACAAGTTGAGTTTCGTTGACATTTTTCGTTGCAGGAGCATACTTGAGCTGAAGAAATATTTGTTTGTAAATTATAATTAGTTTTTAGTTATTATTTTTTCATATTATATTTGTCGTGGGTTTGTTTTAATATCTGAGTACCGACCGTCATAAATAATTAAACCGCGCGCGGACGTCTAGTCCCTCGTATCGTACAAGCAACGAGACTTCCGTTTCCCGTTTTTGCCGACGCCATTACAACCGCCATTCTGCCCGGCAAATTCTAAGCTCTAACAGTCTCGGATGTGAATTTGGATTCCAATAAACAACTCAGCTCGATTCTCTAAATCAATCCATCATAATCCACCATTTGATATGCCGATTTATTATGTAAAATACTAATATCAAATCCGCGAGTGATTTAAGACAACTACGGTCATCTCGCGACATCCGTACCATCTAAATGTGCTAAGATCTCGAGAATATCCGACCGGCCCGCCGAAATATGTGCTCCCGATCGCGTCCCGCGCCATCATATAATATTACTGTTTCATCATTTTCCCGAACCGTTCAATATCGTCTGCGGAACCTTGCTAGCCGCTTCTGCTGCCCACTGTGACCTGCCCGAACATTTCCGCTTTCCATCCGTCAGGTTTATTATGTGAAAACGTTAAAGTATTTATTAAACAGTTATTCTAAGTAAATTCAGTGAGTAGTGACCCGACCCACGAGGCGCCTTAATAAGAGCAGCCCTTACAGGCGCAGTTCCCATTTTAATATATGTGAAACTATATATTTTAAGGAGGTTAAGCTACGCCGCCACCTGCAAGGCGCATATGTAGTCCATATTGTATTACATGTAAATTCGAATATAAGAACTCATTCCATCCATTTCATTTTGTGCATATTCCCTACCGATGTTTTGTATAAATTGTTTAAAATAAATACTATCTAAAATCAACTACTCTTTTATTGAAACGTTCTCATTTGTTTGACATTGAAATAAGATATCTCACATCTCCGCTGAGCTAGACCTAAGCAGATATTCTTTAGCAACATAACCTAAAATTGCGCAATTTTTACTACACCGACAATAAGTTCTTTACAATATTAAAACTGTTGTGTCAATTAAAAATATACTGTTATATTTAAAATTAAATAAAAAAATATTTTTACGTCAAAGCACACGAGGGAGTTGAAAGAAATAAATAAATAATAAATAAATGAATTATGAAGATTGCACTAACACAAATATGTGTTTTTGTTTGTATTCAATTATTATATTATAATCAAATGATCAACTTTAGACATGCGTAGTCTTGAAGGTGCAATATTTAAATTATTTTAAAATACATAAGCGGGCTAATTTGTTTCGGGACTGGATTACGTCCCGCTATCGTCACACAGACGTTAACTAATTTACGTAACACAGCCACCAACCTTGGCCGTCATCAATGTTGGCTCCAACCTTTTCGAGGATTATGTGTACCTGCTAATTGACTAAAAAAAATTGAGAGCAACGAGATTAAAACGTACATAGTCTCATTTTGTTTTAATTCAGTAGTACATACGGTAGAACACGAACGAGCAGGATGAACGGGATTCGAGAGTTCGAGAGAAAAATGGAGAAGTACAATAATGGCGAACGGAAGACACAAAAAAAAAAAATTTTTTACAAATACTTTTTCAACACAATTTGAGAATCTAGACCCTCAAAGAACGTTTCTAGTCGCTTGACTGCAGGTTCACAACAAACAAACAAATTAATGAGTGCAATAAAACATTATTCATATTAAATAAATTAAAAATATTTTATACATATTTTTTGTTAACTTTGTATTGTGATTTTCTTGCTGGATTGACGATAGTTTACGTGTAATTAATAGGTATAATAATAATAATAATAATAATAATAATTGATAATTTGTATAGCGCCATTAGCTTTAATTAGTTATTGTTTACCGTGAGTATTGCCGCCCTTAATTTCGGAAAGCTAAGAAGACGGTAACCGATAAGCGTAAAACATTATTATTACATACCGTGCATCGACCAGTCCAGCGGTCCAAATAAACCACCAGTGCGCACTTCGATCGGTGGAAATCTAAAGAAGACAACCCAGCTATAAGAACAACAACATCCCGACCAGAAAGACAGCAAAAATAAAAAGGTCAGTGCAGTTCATATTTCATATGTGTGCTGAACCATCTATCGAAGGCATTTATATAAACAGGTATATATTTTATTTAATAATAGTACATATCTATTCATAATTAATAATATAATCATCTAAATGTGTGCCTGAACCGCTTTCTTCATTACACGGAAATTTGGAAGGAATCTGATACATTACATTGGAATGTCATTTCTTTTGAAATATTAATCAGGTGGATATTAACTTTTTGCTCTGGAAGTGTATTTTTCAAATCGCATATGGCTATATTTGTACAGTCATTTAAACACACACAAGTTTCAAAATTATATTTATTTCCGGACTTCATATTCTGACATTTGTACCTACTGTGATCTGATTTTTCATTGTTTTAGTTTTTTTTAAAGTGGGTACTGTTTCGAATAATTTAATAATGTAATCGATGGCCAACGCAAGCCAAAGGAACAATATGTACTGGGGAGAATAGGCTGAGGGAGTATGAATAAACTAAAAACTGGTGACAATTTACTACAGTTAACAATAATATGAATGAATGAATGAATGAATGAGTATGAAAGTATATGTGTTCACCTATAAAATAATAATTAATTTAATTTATTACGAATACGGAACATAATCATTAAAAACGATGATATTTAGTATGTATAATTCTAAGGGTGGGCTACGTTAGTGCTGATTTTTAAACTAAAAAGTTTTATTATTGTGTATTTAGAAGCAATCTAGAAAGTAAAAATATTTATTTATTTTATTAATCTTCTATATCTGCATCCAGTGTTGAATATCTTGTAGGTCGTTAGTATTTCAGTTTTGCTTCCATTTACATTTTCGTTGTGAAGTTGCACTTTCAGAACATAGTTCTGTGGTATTTTAATACACATTTAATGTATCGACTAGTAAGATAAAAAAATCAATTTATTCGATTCGAACATGGACCTCTTCCTGTCCGAGGAAACGTGTTAAGTATTATTAAAATTGCTTTTAAAAATGGTATAATAAATGTATCAATTGTAAAAATATACAGATATAAGATCTAAATTTGTCGTAATAGTAATAGGTTAATGTAATGGAATTGTCAACACGATTCCACTGATATATTGTACGTTGGATGTTTCTGTTTATTTAATTAAACTGTTCCTTCTACCCAATAAGCGTATACACTACTGTGAAAGTCTTCCTCACTTCGCAGAAAAAGTAACTATGTAATAACTAATATATAAAACGATAATACATAAAAACATAACGATATTAATTACACTGCTCCTAGCATCCAGGATAATCACTAACGTGTAATCTCCTTCATAAGAATAGCACAAACGTCTGACAGATGCAGCGACCACGACAAATAGCGGCATCCATCACATGACACTTCTGGCGTGGCCCGAGAGCCCGAGTAATGGGACACTCGGGGATACCTACAGCCGGGTACCCACTTACTACCTATCCGCAAGATGGCGGCGGGGAGAGATTCCCCGCCCCCCACACACGAATGTACATACATAATTCTTTATGCACATAACATAACATACGTGCGATTCCACATCACATCCGTGTGGCATCAATCTCTATGGATATTAATTATATTAATTGCGACGCCTGGTTTTTCATCAATATTTAATACTATGTCAAATGAATTTTACACAAAGGTCGTACTTATTTGTTTCTGTCGTCGACCTTTAATGGTTGGCCGATTCAAACAAAGTAAAAGCTTTGAATCCATCTATTATACTTATATAATTTGTTGAACAGAAATATGTTGTATACGCTACAAAAAGGTTTAATTTAAAGTAAATGTCAAAGATATTTATCGATTGTCATTTTTTTTATCAAATCCTAATCAGCGACGGCGTACGTGGCCGTGTGATATTTTAGAATTTAATTTTACGTACATAGAATACAGTAACCGTATTTTTAAAGGAAAATACTAACCTTTATGGTTTTAACATTCTAACGAGACTTTCCACGACGATTTAATGCTTTTTAGAAATGAGAATGGGTACGTTTTTTATACCGACATAAGAGACACATTCAAGGTGGATTCTGACGACCTCTATAATGAAATTAAATATTTGTGTATTTGTTCTTCAAAAAATAGGATCTAGAAATACAAGTAGGTTAACCACAGTGGCATGCACTAGGCACGGACTTAGTATATGCTGCTAATATCGACGCTGTTAAAATTATGGGTATAATCATTAGAGTATATTTTCATGAAAACAATATACCTAGTTTATTTCCGTTCTTGAAAAAAATTAATATTATTACTATTAATCATGATAAACTTTTTAGATTATTAAGTGAAGGACTAAATTGTTTATAATATTATATAAAGTAATATCGTGTCTGAAGTGTACTAAACGCATACATTCAAGTCTACTTCAAATACACAATTGTGGCGTTTTGCAAACACAACAGAATTGCGTTGCTAAATTCTTCCACTAGATGGTTCTAGATAACACATTAACATGAGAAATTGTGAATTATTTGCTCCTGGACTTACATACTTAACATATCAAATAAATATACAATTTACATTTATTTCGCAGAAATTAGACTTGTGCACAGCTTTTTCGATTGTGCAGAGGGCACGCCACTGGTAAACCAACGTTTTACATATCATATTCTTCTTAGAACAATTGTGTAAATATTTGTAATCTGAGAATGATTGTAGATTATATCATGTCTTCCCTATCTACGTAGGCAACTAATATATTTTTTTCATAGTGCAGTGACGTCCCAATAACATTTAAGGATAGTAATATTAACTCGTTTTAGTAAACAATCAATAAATATGCATTAAATGCCAATCATGGAATAGTTTTAAGAATAGTTCTTCTTGGTCATGATCGCCCTGCTGAAGCCTTGGAAATGTTTCACTTCTACTTCGACGTTCAGTAAAGCGCTAGAACATTTGGAATGGGTAGGCCTGCCCATCTACTAGGCGACCATCCTCTGCCTCTTCAGCTCTCAATGTTTCCAGTTACCACAAATCTATTCATGTTCTTTGTCTCCCTCCGAGCAATATGACCAAAGAACCATGTAAGATAGGTTGGAGACACATAGATAACAGCGTCTCTTTAATATGAAATTGTTTAAGAATGAACAAACAATGTAAAAAATATGTTTAAGCAAATAAATAGTTTCTCCATCGGGGAACAGTCCAGGTCTAGAGATTCTTTTAATTGCGTTCTCGTCGCGTTCTCGTCGCGTTCTCGTCGCGTTCACGTCGTGTGTGACGTCATCATGACTGTTCGTGAAGCCAGTGGAGAGTTCGCAAAAACGCTTTGACGTCCAACAAATGGTCCCCGAGTGGAATGGATGCAGTGGAGCAGACGCTGTGGAGTGGTTGCAGCGAGAGAGCACTCAGTGCTGAACAAAGGGGTTGGAGCTAAAGTAAGGAGGACCCCCGACGGAGCGTCCCCGGAGACGAAATCACGGAAGAAGGTAATGTATATCCTTTAACCTCTTTCGTTGAAAATGTTCTAAAGTTTTAAAAAAATCTCGCTGAAAGAATGAAAAGCTATTTACAAATATAGACAAATATATAATTCAATCATTCGTCAGTAGAGTCGTAATCGTACATTAACTGTTTTTTAAAAAACTGACGAATTGTCATCAAATATCTCACAAATAATATATTTTTTTTAATCTGCCAGATTTAGTCTGAAAAGAAAAAATATTTCCTGTTTGACGGTACCCTGTAGTACTCTACAAAGTTTATTCACAAGGACCAATATTAGATAAAATAGATAAAGCATTTTGAATCCCAGTGGCAACAAAAATATTTTTTCGATAAATCGATGTTTTCTGTATATCTTTCTAGTTGATTCATTTAATTCCATATTTTTAAATACCTTTGATTTTGAATGCGATCACTGAGCAATGGAAACATCGACACGTATATAAAAATAAAATTTCACTACAATAATTATTGAGCCTGGTGGGCTGTAGTTAGTGTTGATAAATAAAAAATTGTCTACTTACTCGATTTATTTTGATTTTAAGTTTAAATTAACACTTGTAAAGTGCACCGCCGACACAGTGGTGACACTTTATACAATCTTTGGCTCATTGTTGCGTTGCAGAGTTTAGTCGGATGAGTTGAATGTCGTTTATTTCATACAATTTTTACAACAAACGGCGAAGTTCTTGGAGATGAAATGTTTGATCGTTAAATTCGCAATCATTCCGTCGGACGAACGTGCGATCAGCGCGAGCAATAAATCCGCATTTCAGTGAAGCGTTATATGTAGCACGATTTTCCGGTCCATTTGCCGGTTTTCGATGATTTACTCTACCTGGAGCGCCCCAGGACGTTTCACATAAAAAATCATGATTTAATTATTTACTTCAAACATGTCCCAAAAGTCTTTTTCATTTTGGTTAATTCGCTGCACCAACGCAACGAACGGGAGAAGGGCGGGAGGCGGGAGGGACGATCGCTAGCCGCGTCCTTGGGAATTCAGCTATGGAGCATGCCTTTACCAGCTGTTTGTGAAATATTCCCTGGAAAATTGATATCCCGACGAGGTGACATAAACTGGCCTCCACGTAGCTCTAATTTGACACCAATGGACTTTTTCCTATGGGGCTACCTTAAATCAAAGGTATACAGTAACAATCCTCCCTCCCTGGACCAATTAAAAGAAAATATCCGAGAAGAAATGACAGCGATCACGGAGAATACGTGCCGAGCAGTTCTCGGAAATGTTGCCTCCCGTTTAGAAGAGTGCCAGCGAAACAACGGATCGCATTTAGAAAATATATATATATTTTTTTTACTTAAATGCTAAATAATAATACATAATTTTTATCATGAAAAATACTTTTGGGACACTTTCTATGTACATATTAAGCATATTAATATCTGCCGAAGGAAATGAAAATTTAAAATAATAAAGAATGAATGAAATGAATCTATGTTCAAACGTAAAATGTATATACGATATAACATGAAATTTATTTATATTTTCTTTTAAATCTAGTCAACAGAAAATGTTTTTATAATTTAAGATAGATTTAATTTCAATATTAATAGAGATGTAATGCATATTGGACATATGTACTAGTATTAATACCATCTCTGTAGTTCTATAGAAATGCAAATTCAAAATGAGAAATATAACAAAGCGATGGTGTTTGCACTACAGCATTTATTGGAATAAGTCTCACAGCGCAATTCAGCTCTGACATTTTTTTGTCAGACAAAACAAGCCAATATTATTTAATTCTTTCCGCAAAAAATGTTTTGCGATTTTAAATAATCTTATCAGAATTATACAAAAAAATTCCACTAGCAACTGATCGAAATATCAATTTATTCGCGGCGGTAATTCATTATATTTGAAAAAAAAAATACCTTTGCCATATTTATAAAATTATTATTTTAAATAAATATCAGATATCTCATAGAGACGAAGCTATTTTCTATGCTAGAAGTATGGGATAATTACGGGGCTTACGACCTGTCTTTGGCTGCCTTAAGTGATCACTTTATATAAATATAACGTTCACCATTCTCACCCCATCGATCTCTACATTTATCAAATTTTTGAAAGTTGTATATATGTTAATATGTGGACTCGCTTCGAGTACCACTACACCATCACCATCTATGGACCAAATTTGATAATTTTACGGTGATTATATATGATACCATCCCTGCAACAATGCTGTATATCGTTTTTGGACAGATCTGAGTTATGAATTTTACACTTCTTTGGAATCAAATGGTATATTAAACAACCACATAAAATAAATAAAAATACTATTATACACAATTTCTAAGCAATCTTATCTGCAACAGCACTATATATCATCCAAGATGGCCGTCGCACTGTCCATCAATCAATATTTGTATAAACCGATATACAGTGTTATTGCAGGGGGGATCTCATGTGTAAGTTTATTAGATAAAAACTAGTTGAAAGGAAAGGAAAAAAAATACGATATTTTGGAATAAATAGAGGAACATTGATTTATCCTGAGGATGATACCGAATCGACAAGGAAAAATTTTGGGTTAACCACGAAAAAGGAAGAAGAAGAAAAATAAGATGAAGATGATGGCCGAGGAAAACATGGAACTGATGCAGAAACTACCGAGAAATAAAAGACCTGACACAGAATAGCGATCGACATAGAGAGCTGCAGAAGAGAGAATGTCAGAAATGTCGGAATGAAGATTTATTGTATAAAAAAAAAATATTTTTAAAATAAATTTATTATAAATTTTCCTTCAACTAAAAAAAAATAATGTTTAATTTTTGTTGTTCAGTAGCTTGTTAGTCTATTGGTTGAAACGGTTGCCTAGTGATCTAGCGGTTGGGGTTCGACCCTCATTCAAGAAGGCCACCAAGTTAGTTCTATTTTCGTAACACTAGCGTTTAGCTCAGTTTGAAAGTAGTAAAAATATTGACACGTATTCCGTGCACGCGTTTATATTTTTTTTAAAAGAAAAAATAAAAAACTTATCAATATTAATTTTTATATTTCAGGACTGCACACGGGTTCCGCCAATTTTCGTGACCATTTGAACAATAGATAAATTGTGTATACGCTTTGTTTTTACGTTCCCGGTTGCAAATTTGTATCATCCAAGAGTAAAATAATGTTGGATAATAAAACGTATTTTCATCGCTCAAGTCGTACATCGATATCAGAAAATCGAATAACACCTAATCTAAATCTAAATAACTAAACACCTAAATAATCTAATCTAATAACACCTAATCTAAATCTAAATAACTAAACACCTAAATAATCTAATCTAATAACACCTAATCTAAATCTAAATAACTAAACACCTAAATAATCTAATCTAATAACACCACGCTCGTTTTCAATAATAATATTATATACTTACGTGCATCGTGATGGTATTCGATAACACTAGAAGATACATAGGTACTTTCATATTATGTATTATTCATTTCATAGTCATATTTTAACACATTCATTTATTAGAATATACGAATTAAAATTATTATATGACTTTGCAGTTCAATGAACTAAATAATATAAAATGATGTCAACATTTGTTGATACACGCAGTCATAAAAAAAATATCACTATTTTCCATTGAGATATGCTAAAAGTGCAAGAATAATTTATTATTTTATGTGCATAGAGTGCTGAATATTTACATTGCACCACAATAATAATAACGCGCCTTGTTACTTCGATTGGCACCACTAGGTTCCCTGGTTTATAATAATGTACATACTTCCGCCTTTTTTCGGAAGCTAAGAAGACGGTAACCGACAGGTAATTTCGCCTGCAAAAAAAAAAAAAGGCGGCAATATGTACATTATTATAAACCAATGCGCACCTCGGTCGGTCGAAATTTAAAGAAGACAACCCAGCTAAAAGAACAACAACATCGGACCAGAAAAACAGCAAAATTAAAGAGATTAGTGCAGTTCATATATCACATGTGTGCTTATTGTTAATCGGAATCCTGGGAACCAGCTATCGAAGGCGTTTACACAAACAAAGACCAACCCATAATATTAGTCATATTTTTGACACAAAATTACTGAAAACAAAAACAGTGATTTAAATCCATTCAAAATGTATTTTTTATGCGTTAAATGAATATCTTTTATGATTAATATTGAATGTCAAACCTTGAATTGAAAAATTAAAAACACTTTTAGTTAATACTATCTACCGTTTTAACTGAGAATTTGTGATTTATTTTTATCGCTGTTTAATTATAAATTGGGCATTTGGCAGGATAACAGAATTAAGTACGTATGTTTTCAATTGTAACGGATAGTATTACAATCATTTAATACGGTGCCATCACACTACATTACGTGCATTCTTCTGTTCACACTCTCCATACCACTCCTGTCAATATGTCAACACTTGTAAAAGAACGATAGATGTATTGAATACATCTATCGTTCATCATAAAATAACGCCCTCAACAAATAAGTAGCCAATTTTTTTTCAGCACACGATATCATAAAATTGTTCTATCGCTTTCTTTCAAAAGGTTCGAACGAGTTCGTTTGTATTGTACGCTTCAAATATGGCGACCAGCAATGAATACAATGACTAAAGAATAGTTTTAAACTCTGTTATAAACAGGTCATAAGTGTGTTAATTTAATTTATTGCTGCACTGTCATGAAATCAAATATCAATAAAATGTAGAGTTGTAGTTTAATATTATTTATTTCTTCCGTTCAGAAAACTAAGCCTGCGTACAACGTGTTAACCTGACCGAACAAACAAGCTCAACAATGGAATACGACAATTCCGGTCGTAAATCGGAATCACCGCAGGATTGGGGAGGTAAGTAGGGAAACGTGGTACAGGATGAGGTCGGTGAGGGGATAGGGGTTCTAGTCGAAGGACCAGTGAATTTCAGGGAACCGGGATTCGGAAGGACTGCTCGCCTTACCTTGTATATGACGCCTCCGTAATCCCTGCAGTCGCCACCGAGATCACACAAATGGCACGCGGATGAGCCGATCTCAGATCGCAATTGAATACGGCGATGTCACAAGTTTACCCACGGCACAAACAAACAATATCACTGTGCAAATTAAACACACGATCACAAACAATGCAGTGTTGGTGCACTGGAGCCGAAAGATCCACACCTCGAATGCTATCGCGATGTCGAGATCGAACAAATATCGGTCAAGTCGACGTCTGCTAGCGTCAAGGTCACATTTTACACTGAAAAAACGACCATGAGGAAATGTATGGATGGGAATTTGGACGCAGAAATATGTCAATGACAACGGTCGCGGTTGATTCGAAAAGACGCGCCAAAAGTGTGTTTACGAATTCGGAACACTAATTATTAAGTATTTAGTAGTAGAACGTAAAACCTTGCACCGTGTACATACAAGTCAAAGATATCATGTTCCATTGTTGACAAATCTTTTTATTTGTCTAAATTTTTTAGGTATTTTAACGGCCATAGTGTTCTATAATCACGTAAGTTATATTATTACTCAGTGATTATAGATCAGAGTTCGAATTTCCTCGGATATTAGTAATAATTGGTCGTTGCTTCTTCGGCCTGCACAAACGGCCGAAGTCCAACATTGTGTCAAATAAACAAAGGTGTTGTATAAAACGCTGATAAGACCAGCGCTCATCTACGCGTCAGAAACCTACTCTGAACAAAGAACGATGAGACAACACTCAGCGAATTTGAAACCTCACGAAAATTTTCGAGACAGACGGAGTATGGCGCAGACGTTATAACCAGGAATTTTACGACCTGTATGCTGTATAAAATTAGAGAGGCTTCGATGACTCGGTCATATAGAGCGAACCTGAAGGAAGACTGAGAATAAATAGACTCGAAATGAGGAGGCAGGACAACATGCATAAATTTGTTTTCTTTGCGTTAGCAATTGGCGGGAAGCAGCCCGGTGCAAAGACTAGTGGAGATATATTCTCGAGGAGGCCAGAACTTTTAACTGACGAGTTATAGAGCCAGGGATCGTGACGATAATACAATTGATTAATAAATTTAAAATACTAATTAAATGTATTAATTAGAAAAATATATACATATAATCAATTTTATCGAAAAATATTGCTGTTGCTACTGGGATTCGAACCTGGATCTCTTTCCAATCCGTAGAAGGTGCATTAACCAACTATGCTACAGTAGACAGTACTTTTGACGGCAAATTTTCGAACCTATATGTTACACTTTTCAAATTAGTTCCATTATTTGAAAGCCATCTATTTTATTTTTACGGAATCTTAAATACCTTTGAGTAGTGCGAAAGGAGACGCCAGAATTAACAATTCATTAAATAAATTTGCCGTCAAAAGAAATGTCTACTGTAGCATAGTCAGTAAATGCACCTTCCCCGGATTGGAAGAAAGAGATCCAGTTTCGAATCCCGGTAGCAACAACAATATTTTTATTTAGGAGAACACATTCTTATTGTGAAGTTGTAATTATTCAGAACAGACGGTCTGTGATATTTTTAATATGAATGAATAATCCCGGTGGCGCAACAACAATATTTTTCGATAGAATTGATTTTATATGTATATCTTTATAATTAATACATTTAATTAGTATTTAAAATATCACAGACCTGTGTTCTGAATAATTACAACTTCACAATAGGAATGTGTTCTCATTAATGATTAATCTAACACAATTTTCGTAAAACTTTGATTTCAATGGCGCTTTACAAATACGGCAGTCTTTAGAACTGCGCTAACTAATAAGTCACTGATACGACTATTCGTACTAGGCGTACTTCAATTTAACATCGATCTCCTTATTTCTGTAACTACATATGAAATAATTCCGATTATTTTTTCTCAACTTTCCAATGCCTAGAAGAAGCTTACCATGGCAGATATCTTTAAATTTGCCTTTTTCCTTACTGTTTAGTTCGTAATAGTATTACATAAATCGTCTAGAATCCTCTATATATTATAGAACGCACTACAAATGCATCTGCACTGCAATATTTAAACAAAAATCTTTCTTACTCTCCAAAGAAATCATAATTTTTCCGCCACCTTCAATCCTGAGCTTACAAAGATCAACTGTAAACATCAAATAACAAAAAAAAAAAAAACATATTTCAACTTCTTCTGTTATCTTTATAAATCTAATGAATTAATATTTTACAACAATAACCCTAATGCTGCATGCGACTGATAGCAGTACGAACGGTACCACGATACGAATGGTACGAATAGTATATGGTGGTTTGACAAAAAAAAAACTAAGACAGTACAAAGATTTATGTAATATTCAATCCGTTCGCTTTTTTGCAT
This sequence comes from Eubasilissa splendida, assembly GCA_031772225.1. Taxonomy (NCBI): domain Eukaryota; kingdom Metazoa; phylum Arthropoda; class Insecta; order Trichoptera; family Phryganeidae; genus Eubasilissa; species Eubasilissa splendida. The sequence goes on along the minus strand of CM062858.1, from coordinate 23,809,788 downwards.
ATTTCAAATACATAATTATTATTGTGATTTCTGTACTATATACCGGGTAATACCTTTCTTATCTTTGCGATGATACTTGTGTGGCTTATTGAAGATAGCTATTCAAGATAACACCGTTAAATATACCTATCCACTAGTCTACATATATATTATGTTGGTTATTTAAATTAAAATTATAATCAGAATCTAACAGAAAAGTTCGTATTACTACTCGTATGTCGATTTAACTTATTTGCGGTCGCCTATTCGTGAGACATAAAATTCTCTAACGGCTAAAATTCCTTCATGGAGACGAAATACGTCACGAAAGATAAATGGTTCTGTATTCACTGTATACCAGGCATCGTCCTGAGTGGTGACGACTGGATCGCATGACACATAATCATCTCTAGTGATGACACATTATCATGTCTAGTGGGTGAACCGATTATAACGCATAAAAAAACCAGATGATTAAATATATAATATACCCACTTTCAATTCCTTCATTCAATCAAAATCGTATAAATTGAGATTTAAAATTTTTAATATACACTTTTTACTTAGAACGCTATAATCTATATATCTATCAATCGATCGATATATTATCGATCATTTAATCAAAATCATATCGCCTGTACAACGTTTCGTGGACTAATATTTTTCTCATAACATAACACAATCTTCTAAAATAAGTGTTGGCTTCAAGACCGCGTATATTGTAACCTGCTGCGTGAGAAAGTTTCCAAGTGCTACCAGGGTTTTGGATTATTTTACAGCTGCTCCCATCAACAAAATATCCTCGTCGTGTTTTCCATTTCGTTTACTTTTATGACATAAACTTTGACGAGCCTATAAAAGTTCATACTCCGGCATCACATTACATAATATTACGCGGTCAGTACATCTTTATGACACAGTCATATGTCGTATCTAACATCTTGAGTGTATATACTTCACCATTACGGTACTTTACTGAACCAAAACATTTATTTGGTTAGGTTAGTTTACAACACACCCAATGAACAAACTCACAAATGTGTCAATAACTAGTGAATTGAAACGATTTACTATGCTTTTCGAATGTATTTTTTTTACTAATTTATTAAGTATAAGATATTCACGCATCTTATTTATTATTTTAATATTAATGAATATTGTCGTGATACACAGCTGCGCTGTAGAAAGTCATCAACTATGCAAACATTACAGATTAATTATGAATACGTGATACGAAAGTGAGCTTTTTCCTATATCATAACCTCAATATAAAAAGAAGCACAAACCTTTTTCAAAAATTGGAATAGAAAGCGCGTCGGGAAACCGCGCCAACTTCACGTATGTGTACACTGCACTGTTCCTACGGGAGTATGGTTCGCTTTTTTGCGAGCGCTGCCGCACTAGAAGGTGGGATCACTTGAAAACGCTCCAATTTTAAATTTATACCATTTTTAAAAATGTAGTCAACTCAACGGCGAACACTGACAGCGGGCGCCGCCTCTTTACACGCGTTTTGACAGGTGCCCGCGAGAGCGATGTGATATTAGCCGCGCTTCGTTCTGCATTCCTGCATTGACGCTCGGCACCTGCCGGCGAAATGCGGAACGAATATTTGCGGTAAAAAACGACATTCCAAAGCGACATAAGAATTTGTTGAAAATGGTTTTAATATTTCATCATTTCTTCTTCCTTATTTATTTTATTGACTTGATTTTTGCACATTACACAACTGTTTGTAATTATTATTTTATATTCTGTTTATTAATACGATTGCTAAATAATTGTATACAGTTTTCTACTACATATTGTATTTATATACATTTTATTTTAATGATTCGCTTGTTTGGTTTCATTCTTATAATTTATTAAAATATCCTGCGATTCATACAAAACATGGACAAAATGTATTTGTTTTGGTTTAGAATTTTCGAAAAGTGAAGCGAAATTACACTTTACTGTATCTTTAAAGATGGATTTTAAATCCAGATTTTTTGTCACACGCGACTATCCTATTTGTGTGTACAAGTCAGCCAGTCAGTTGACTCACAAACCGCATGTAAATACAAACAGTTCGGAGTCTAAAAATTAACAAAAGCATGTAATTTGAAAAGTCCGTTCTGTTATCGGAAAAATATATTCTTTAAAAAAATATTCATATCATAAGTTCGCCATCGAAGTAAGGTTCACAAATGTTAATTGCCTGATTACATTGTATCTGATCGGCAAAAACCCAACTGAATCGAAAATGACCAGCTCGACAAATTAAACAGAAATATTATGAAAATACCAGTAACATGTATATTTATATTTATGTATATAATATATATTTTTTTAATTTCCTTAAAAAAGGACAAAGAAAAATAGAACCATCTAGATTTCGTGTTTAACATAAAAGAATAAGACGTGTATCCAGTCTTTCAAAACAAACTATTAATTAACGAGTCGTAAAAAAGAAAATTGTTTTTGTAACGAAAGGAAAAAATTCATCTTTTGTTTTTAATCCAAATAATTATCTTTTTTTTCTAGAAGAGCGAGCATTTGTCTATTAATTCCAAATTTATATGTAATATTAAAAATTATTTATTATTTTTAATCACTTACGTTGAATACCACCAAATCACATATTAGCGAATAACTAACGAAAAATGTTTAATAAATCACTCTTTTATAAACTCTTTTTTATAACTTAATACAAGCTGGGCGTGAATTTGTAATAAAATTTTAATATAAATTACTCTTATTGACATCTAGTTTTTCTAAATCCTTTTTATTTTTATTTGTAATATTTTTACATATCGCGCATTTCAAAAATATTCTATCACTTATGTAAATATTTCGCACAGATATAAAATCACTTCCAAACAACACAAGAATGATTTATATTTCTTCTTCATTTTTTGAAGAAACATTTCTGGTTTTTACTTCTCAGTACTTCTGCATTTGATCCACTTCTGGCTCATGAATGTTTTTCTCGGTCGACCTGTTCTTCTTCCTCCTTCTATCTAGCACTATGGTTATGAAATGTGTTGTGCCGGATATGATCCAAACAAAGTATCATTTCGTTCCCCAGTCGTCCAGATAATTTCCATCATTCTTTGCCAGCTCTACATTTCGAAACTTTACGTAAAATTTCTAAACTCGTCAAATATTAATATGTAGGGACCTTTCATCTGTCAAAATATCCAGTCTGCTCTTCAGTACTTAATAGTGAGACGGATACGTTGCTCGAGACAGACTCCTAGAATATCGACCGGCCCCGGCCGGAGCTGGTGAGGTGGTGTGCTAGTGTGGTGGGAGGATGCTGGAGCCCCGACAGGAGGACGTTGTGATACATTTGGAATTCGAGAAACTTCGAGGGAATGCTAACCGCTAATTAAAATTACGACTATTGAACATTCTTAGGATGCTATTTTGAATAGTTGTAGGTACCGGAGAATAATTTCTATAACTATCAAAAAAATATATTTCAAACCTAGTATAATTCTGTGAGCTGGATTTCCAAATAATCAATAATCTGATATTTTTTACGGAAAACACATTTTTAATACCGATTGAATTAATCAACTAGTTCTACAGTTGTCATACAGAAAAAGTCTTATGTATTGAAAAATAATTAGTCGCTACCGGGGTTTGAACCTGGACCTCTACATATCCGGGGAACCGCGTTCTTCACTTTTACTATAGTTATTAAGAAACTGGAGAATATGTGATGATAATATTTCCATAAAAAAATTAGATTTTTCATATTGGAATTGTTCTCACAGCGGGAAGGCTGCTCTTTAGGATATATATTGCACGTGTAGTGATCCTTCACGCGACCCATAGAGATGGCCATGTAGGGACTCACTTAACAACCATATACGACCGAAACCAAACCAACCATACATCGTGACGGACATTGCCCGAGGAGCCATCGATCACTTCTCCGTCGGCAGTCTTCCGCTTTTTCATCCACATCTCGACCGAGCCATTCCAGTATTCAACCACATACGCGCATTTAACTGTATCCTCGTCGAATCTACCTTTGCATAATTCATCAATAAACACCAACAATAAGTGCTATTTTATTTTAATGCTTTGCTCTAGACAAAACCTACGTAATCACACACGCGCACCATACACCACACTGCGACATGCACAACACGCGTGAGACTAGAAGAGGTTAGGGGCTTCAGTCTCACATCCACAAAACCTTCTAATACAATCGCAGTCAGTCATATTCTACAACCACATGATTGCTGTTCAATTTCCACCTCCTGAATTGACCCACTCTGCGAGAAAATGTCAGAATTTTAAATTTCTTTAGGGAAATTACGGTTGTCTATTTAAATTTTCAGTACTGCTGGCAACAAATTGGAATCGCGGAGATTCCTCCATATTGGGCAATTGTGTTTTATTTATATCCTCGTAGCAGCTTTTTCCCTCAAAGCGGAGCGTTGTGTTTTTAAATTTACGAGACCCTTTCTCTTTCATTCGGACGTTGTCTTAGTTGATAATTCAAATTATGTCAAATGTTCCCAACATTTTGCGTGTTTATTTACCCGTTTACTTTTTGACAACAATTCCGATAATTCTCAGCTTTTCGTCTTTTAGCTTTAACTCTCCTTGTCATGTCATTTATAGTGGTTATTGTTTGTTAAGAATTATATTTTTTGATAATGTGTTATATATTGTAGTTAGTCTGTATTTTTCTGGATATTCCTACGCAAATTGATATTAAATGCAAAACCTCAAGGACTATAAATATGATAAATTAGATAAAGACTAGGCACGACCTAATGCTACTAGCCGCGTTTGTATTGTACCCCACATGTTTATGACTGGTGGGAATAACGTTACAAATACCGCCTTGCTGAGTACGTTCAACATCCTTTTGCGGTCTCTAAATGATAAAGAACACGTTTTTTCAGAGGATCCCCTAGAAAAATATATCAAAAATATTTTTGTTTGGGCACTTTTACGTTGTTTTTTATTTTCACCTATACCAATGTCGGAATTGACACCCGGCGCCGCCAAAATATTTTTAAAAACCAAAAAACTTTTTACTTCGATTCCGGTATCTCTCACATGCCAGCGTCTTAAGTACTCACAAGGTTGACTCTCGTGCCATTATGTCGCTTAGTAATATAAGTTTTTTAATAATATGATTTTGATTATGACTCTAACGTTACCATTTGTTAAATTAATTAAATATTAATAAGAATACAATGATATTTTTTACACCAACTCATTGAGTATTATTAAAAAAAAAAAAGATATTAAAAATGTCAATTAATTAAATTAATTAATATTAATTTTTAAAACATTTTATCGTATAAAATGTCGAATAAGTTTTATGAGAGGATCCTCCAGTACGTTAAAAAAAGAGCAACAAAAATAACGTATTTGAAATACAATTAGAAATTTTCGGAACAATCTGTAGGAGGTATGTATCTAGTTTGAATGGGGTACGATTTAACATTGCATTAAAATAAATACTCTGTTACATAAAACGAATTATTTGTCCATTACAATGATAAAAAATAAACATTAAATTAATACATCTTTGTTAAATAAAAAATACCTAACTTAACCTTGCTAAATTTTTATTATTAAATTGCACAAAAAATAATTCGTTCCAAGGAAAAAACTATTTGTTTTAATGTACGTATTAATAGATCCCGTTTGAATCTTTGATGGCAACAGCAACAGAGAGCATCCGCGAAAGATCTGGCATGATCAAATAAACCAAATGGTGAATGTAAGTAAGTGCGTTATATAAGAACGTTGTCACAGGTAACTCTGTTGGTACCAACGATTTAGTATAATATGTAGGAAAAAACATTATGCGCGCAGGTGGTATGATATTAACTAATATATAGTACCTACCTTAAGAAACCTAAAAAATACAATTTTAATCAAAAACTTTGGTGAATATATGAAAATGGGCTTTTTTGGTTAACTGGAAAACTATTTTTGAAACATTTAGGTGAGTGAAGCCTTTTTTTCGTTTTACTTTCATTACACAGGTGCTGCATAGGCAATATGTTGTACAGTGTTTTGTTGCCCATTAAAATTTTATGGATTTTCATTGTTTTCGAAATTAATTACCCGTCGGTCATAATAGTATGACGTGTCTGGTATTTAAAAAGTTTCATTGTTATTGAAATATTTTAATAAAACACGGAAACGAGAAAATAACGTTTATTACACAGGGTAAAAAACATTTATGTGAATCGGGTTCTTTTATTTTTAAATGTAGCCAATGGATGGAAACAGCCTTTAAATAAAGCAAAAAATATAAATTATTTTATTAAGGATAACACATTATTTAGGTATGTGATGTTTTAAATACTAATTTAATGTTTTTAATTAAAAAGATATACATATAAAATCAATTTTATCGAAAAATATTGTTGTTGCGCTACCGGGATTCGAACCTGGATCTTTATTTCCATAATAATATAAGTTTTATTAATGTATCCAAGATTTAATAAAAATTAATTGATAATTCTGGCGTCAGCTATCGGATTACTCAAAGGTATTTGAGATTCCGTAAAAATAATGTAGATGGCTCTCAAATAATGGAACGTCAGATGTATTAATTTGAAAAACGTATAGGTTCGAAAATTTGTCACGAAAGGTACTGGCGCTGTAGCAAATTTGTTCCTTCCCCGGATTAGAAATTGAGATCGAGGTTCGATAAAATTGATTTTATATGTATGTCTTTATAATTAATACATTAAATTAGTATAAATTATTTTAGTTTTTTCCAATTCTTCAACATACGTATAGTTTGTTAATAGGAAATACACAGCGCAAAACATATGAAGTACAGCTCGTTCTAATGAATGACGTATCCAGATCAATGGAAGTCTCATCGAGAGATCATTGTGGACATGGGCAGCAGCGTAACTATGCAAATACTACGCATTGGAGCCCACGTTAGCAAGGGCCCTATAAGATCGGCGTCCTAAGAGCTGGATTTACTATAGCGCTATTCGCCCAGGGCCCCTTACAGTGGTACAGGCCCAGGACGCTAAAACAAATTTGAATGAATTCCTTCAGTGAATTTGGGGGGTGCAAAAACTCGACAGAAATTGGTAGGTACATTCAATAAAATATAATCATCGACCAAATTGTTAAAATCAATTGCAAAAAATATGACATCGGAAGAAATATTTACAAATCAGAAATCGGTCGAAACATCTGGTATGCACGCATCAAACGAATGATTAGCCACGTTATTTCTGCGCGCCAAAGACAAGTTCCGAACTGCCTCAGTCAAATGGATGATACTTTGTAAAAAGGTTAACATCTTAACACGGTACACGTATTCCAATGTAAAGGTTTATTCAACATCTGAATGTTAGATCTAATCTATCATTCAACTCCTATTTAGATGCAGCAAACTTCCACAATATGAAAACTCTAGAACATCGACGAACACGTGCTGACCAAATACTTATCTTCAAACTACTGCAAGGCCATATTGATTGTCCCAGCCAATTAGAATTAATATCTCTCCATGTACCATCTAGATCAACCCGGCAATCCGTACTCTTCCACATTCCTAGAAGTAGAACATCTTCCATACAAAATTCATCCATTCGACGGTCATGCAAATACCATAATGAGAAATTTACAGAAATTGACTTGTTCAACATTAGCCTTACTATGCTCAAAGGGTTCTTCTTATGAACCACCACAATCTCAATTTTCTACCTATAAAAACACATGTTGCTCTCCCTTTACCGCAACAATAGTAGCAATTTCCCCACCCTTCTCCCTCTTTTTTTTTCATATTTTCTTTAATTTTCTGCATCTAAACATTCTTATGTATCCAAATAATTTTGTGGATTTTCATCATTAGTATCACATATTAAATAGTTATTATGTTTATTGCAATATGATTTCATATAAAATAAAATAAAAAAATAAAAGGTGCCAGTATATTTTTTATAAGCTTTTATTTTATCAGATAGGTACTAAAGATTCTCTTATTCTATTTTACAGTTTCCTAAAATTCTCCATAATATTTGATAGACCGGACTGTGCGGAAGTGTGATAAACATTTTATTAACAAATTTATATTTAGTAAAATAATAAAATATTGAAGAAGCCTACCAATACATATACGTATACAAATTATACATATCTAGGGGGCCTAATTTTTCTAGTTATGACGTTGGACATGGACCATAATTTCGAAGTTAAAAAAATAACACGACGATGCATCACCTGTTCAGTTTATTTTTTAAAAAAATGCCATTTATACCTTTCGTAAGAAGTGAATTGAAAAATAAAGTAAAGAATTAGTATCTTAATTTTGTACTAACAATTTATTGCATTTAAATAGATTAGAGAAAACTCGTTAACTGTGGTTAAGCTCGACAATAACGTGGCTTGGGTCTCTACAAACCAAAGGTCCACCAGTCCCTCATAATACTGTTTAACTAATGAGATTTTATTGAATTTGAAAAAAGGAAAATATTAAATGGATGCTAAAAACTACACTACGTGGATACACTACAAAACACCTTCCCATATAATATAAAAATATTGATAATTTAGTATCAAAAGCGTTAAAGAAATTTTTAAATATAAATATATTTAACAGTTTAAACGTTTATTGTAAAGAAATGCATCTTCTAAATAATCACCAACTGCACTTGTTGAGAGCTGTGCTGGATAGATATTTGTCTATTCGAATAACGTATCTTACAAAATTATAAAAAATAAAACCTACCATAAGGCAGTATTACAATAAATTGATAATTTTTAGTGGTAACTAGAACATGAAATGGAAAATCATATTTATTAATTTATTGTAATAATTTCATACTCTAAATACTATTTATTTCTACTTTTCAATACAAGAATCGTACTTTCTGGTGTGCACGTAAAAAATATTCTGCGAATTAGCTATTTCGGCGTTAAATCATTTATGGGCGTACTTTTATTTTTCCAGTTTGAAATTTGAGAAATTCTACGTGAATTACAAAATATTTTATCTACGGAAACATTAGCCGCACTTTTGTTTCCGTAACTACATACTACCCAGCAAATCTGATCCTGTCTAATTTAGCAGCGAATCGTAAATTTAGTAAATAAAAATATATAACGAGTTTTAACGTTGCATTATCGTTGACGATTTTTAAAACGATTAAAAACATTTAAAAGAATGATAACGCGACATTTTGAAACAAAAAAAAAACATGATAAAACCTTAATAAATAAACAAATTAGTGTGAAAATAAAATAAATTACGTAATTAGTTGTTTTGTGAAAATTGACTTATGGCGTAACGCACTTTACTTTCGGGTATTTTTGAGAACTGAACAACCCGAATAATTTTCTCACATACTACAAAATTTGGCTTCAAAATATTTCTCAGTACAGCGGGATAGTTCAACTCTCTGGATATAAATCTCTTTGTGCACATGCAATAAATATTTATATACCTACATCGAGACGTATACGGTCATTTATTTTAATGTATGTATTTTTTATTTTTTTGGAATTATTATTTCTGATAATATCCGTCAAAACATAAATCCCTCATTATAAAAAAAAAAATTCCATTACGGAACTTATTATATAATTTATTTTAATTTTTTAAGCAGTAACTATTTTAGATATTTTTAATCGTTCAATCTAGGTATATTATTTAGTCGTATAAAAATGAATTAGTTTAAGCTTGTGATAAATGAGCCTCACTCATTGACCCAAGTAATTATTATTTGCATGTTCAGGTGTAGACCAATAATCGAAGTGAATTATTATACATTATTTGTTCATGTTTTACGTTCAAAATATTATTTATTGAGCCGAAAATATATCTATATATATTTTTCACTAAAAAGTCGTATTGAACTGACCTTTATACCTTGAACTTTATGATTCGATGTCCATTGAAATATTTTATCCATCTCTCAAAACATACATCAAATCCGTCAATAAATTATATTGATTAATTTGAACATCTGTTTACCATACGATACAATTAACGCAATTACTAAATATAACGTTAGTTATTTGAAAAATAAAAATAAAATAAAATCACTGAATCACGTTAATTGCCAGATTTAATATATATTAAAGAAAATAATCATTCGCGGCGGCCCTTCATGACTGAAGATCGTCCTCTTAACAATGTTCCTTCACTTTTCTCGGTATCTTGTAGATCACAGGGTTGTCACGAGAGAAATGCCTGTTGCCTTTTCCACTCGGTCGGTCCAGCGAATCTTCCTCTTCATCTTTGTACGAGATGCCCAAAAAATGTAAGGATTCGTCTCAGGTGAAAGAAAAGAATATAAACTCACCAATGAAGTGCCGGTGGAGCGCACCTCCTGGCCTGCAGGCAGCAGGGCGGGTCGGGGGGCAGGCGGGCTCCCGGAGGGGTGCAGCTGACGTGGCGGCCGCCGGAGCTGCCCACGTACTCCACGTAGCCCGCCTCCAGCGCGCCCAGCTCGGCGTGGCCCAGCAGCGGCGAGGAGGAGAACTCCCGCGAGAAGCGCTCGGGCGGCAGCAGCGCGGGGCCGGGCGCGGGCGCGGCGCCGGCCGGCGGGGGCGGGCAGCAGCGGCGGGCGGGCGGGCGCGCGCGCTGGTACGGCCGGTACTGGCGGTAGGCCTCGTTGTTGTACCGCTCGGCGCAGTAGTAGGGCGCACTCTGCGGCGCCGGCCGGGGCACGTAGCGCTCCACGGGGATGTGCGCCGAGGGGGGCACGTAGCGCGACGCCACGGGCGTGGAGGCCGCCAGGTAGCGCGCGGACGGCAAGCGCGTGCGGCGCGGCGAGCGCTCGGGGGACGCGCCCGGCGCCGGGGCGGGCGGGGGCGCGAAGCGCTCTCCCGGCGGCGCGGGGGAGGGTGGGGAGCCATCGCGCGGGTAGCGGTAGGACGGCGGCGGCGAGTAGCGCGCGGCGGAGGGCGGCGCCACGCTGAAGCGCTCCGCGGCGCTGGGGAAGCGCTCGCAGCTGTAGCGCGCCCCGTGGCCCGCGCCGCCCGGGGTGCCCAGGGCGCCCTGGCTGGGTCCGCCCGGGCCGTGCTGGCCGTGCCCGTGCTGGCCGTGCCCGTGTCCGTAGCCGTGCTCCTCGGCCGGCATGCTGGCCGCGCCGTCAGGACATCTGCAATTACAAAAACACCATCGTTATACACAATTCAATAATAATTTATCAACATATTTCATCTTCCTTACGCAGTATTATAATCGTACACATGGTTAATAGTAATTCCAACATGTAATAAATACTTATTGTAAGCCAAATTCGTGCAATTCGTTTTGGAACGCCGAATATTGTCGCGTATCATGTGATTAGACTTCGTTGACCTTAGAACCCACGCACTTCTGTACTGCAATAATTTTTAATCCGTCGATTATTCTTCTCAATTATCAATTTGTGTACATTATATATTAATGTCATTCTACGATTATCTATTTGAGTTATTAACGATCTGTTGATAATATATAATTTTTATTATGCTTCTTTAAAACAATTTCTTCTGAATTAACAAAAAACATTTATATTATACGTATATAAAATTTGTTCGTTTATTATTTATATATGTCAATACATTCTTATTTTCTTACGTATTATGCTTTCATGTACAATATTATTTTGCATTTCAATATATTTGGACAGTTTCCATTAAATTTCATTGTGTTTCACATTGTCAATGTACAATTCATCCCACTGTAACATCTGTAAGCTACAGTGAATAGTCATATTGTGGTAAATGCACGATGAAGAGGTTGAGTAACCATATTTTTATTGTAACTGATTTATTCTGTACCTGTGATCTGTCATCGTAAAATAAATTCTACGCTCGTTTGGCTTGTCGTGCAATCTATCATAATTTATAAATAGACGCTAGGTATTAATTAAATAAGTAGTACAAAAGATTTATTATAATTTTTATCCACAGTAACAAAAAAAATTAAGCAATGAAATTACTTTTTATTATATTCGAGTACCGAATAAATCAAAACGTGTTCACCTTATTTATGATACAAAAAAAAAAATATGCTTTATATGTGTTAAATGTTTAGCAAACATTTCTATCTTGGAATATATCACGATCCAAGTAATAATTAGAAGAGTGATAATGAATCACGATCGTATCAAAAGGGTATCACTCTCCGGTGAGGAGTGAGAAGTGGGCAGAGTGGATGAGCACTATTAATCTTACACCTCACACACTGCTCAAGTATTTATATCAAAGAAATGGACGTTCATAAAGATCAGCGTACTCTTGAAGAAACGCCTCCGATATTTATTTAGACGTAGTCCGATGGGCTAATCCGACATCTCTTTATATGTATTTACATCTGTATTTCGAGAGAGTTATTATTTTAACTTATACAAAAAATATTCATTAAAACATTATTATTCAGAACAGGTTTAACCTTTACCATACCGTGATATAAAACATCCGTGAGCAACCATGCTGTCAACTCGTGTTACCGTTAAATATTTAGAATTTTTTAAACATTTTTAATAGGAAAAAATTCTTTTACGAGCTTAAATGACTTTAAAATATTTAATGTCGTACATTTACTCTAAATAACGAGCATTAATAGTGAAAAAAATATATATTTCGTAGCATATAAATATAATTAATTTATGTTCCATACAATACGACATTCCTTCTTATTATTTTTTATTTAATTAGTGAGAAATATACATAAATATATTTGTATGTTTGTTATTATTTTCACTGTGAAACAAATGTTTGATCTTTTTCTGTCTTATTGCAAATACTATTTTTCAAACGTAGCAATTTTACATGAGATTGAATTGAAAAATAATTTCTTTTACATAATTGGTTATAACACTAGTCGTAAATGTTTAAGGTAAGTTTAAATATTAATTTTGTACTTCGTGTATTTAAGGAAATATACAGGTTTAATTGGAGCGGTAGACCTGTGTTATAGCATGGCTAGGGGAGGGTTAAGAAGAAACGTTGTAATATATCCTATGAATAAAAATACAGTTTTAGTTCATTTTTTTAAAGAGGACAAAAGAAAAATCCGTCACAACTATCAGACTGGGAGCAAAACTAATTTACATGCTATTTTTAAATATTCAAATTAGGAATACAACAGAGACATGCATCGTACATTGTTGCTAGACTATATAACCAACTGCCAAAATCATTTAAATTAGCAATAAATATAAATGTGTACAAAAAAGAGGTTTTAAAATAATTAAACAATTTTAAACATCTTTCTTATTCCCATGTTCTAATCTGATCAATTTATTAACGTTTAAAATAGATATTATACAGTTTATTGTTTCACATTGTATTACGAGTATTATAGATTTTGATTTTGTTTTATATAAATGTCGAGAGCCACCCCCGTAATTCAAGATCTTTCTTATTTGGGGGTGCACAACTCTATTGTTGTATTATGTTGTTGAAGGTATATATATATATATATATATATATACGGGGTGGCCCAAAAAAAGTGAAAGCATCTCGTAACACATGAGTTTCATTCAAACCATAATATAATTAATTATAATTCTTAATGTAATTTTTTTTGGACAATATTTAGCTGATTAGAAATCATCAAAACACCCCATATTACATAATTTACTGGGTTTAAATCAGGCTTGTTCGGTGGCCACATGCCTGGCTCGATGAAATTAACATTCTCATGACGAAGAAAGTTGATTGTATTTTTGGCTGTGTGAGATGGAGCTCCGTCCTGCTGTAATGTCCAGTTATGTCGTAATGTCTATCTATACTTCAGGTTTTCTTTGTTTTGAAACTCTTTGATCATTTTCCTAGCACCCCAACGTTTTTCAATTCGCAAATTTTTGATCAGAATACGGTCTTCTGCAGTGATTTAGTCATTCTGGGCAACATTTTGAAAAAACCAGATATAAAATTAATAATCAAAGATGGCGACCGAAAATTGTCGAAATAAAACGTAATATAGGTAAATAGGTAAGTAAGTAAATTATTAAACTATTTAAGCTATTGTTGATATAATTAAACTAATTTCTATGTAATTATATCATATTCTCACTTCTATTGAGAGTAAAAGGCGACGTTCTACCTTCCACACAGACTAGCTAGAGGAAATCATAAAAATCGCGGATTCAGAACCTGCCTTCGTCCTATACTGATTTTTTTTTATTAATACTTGGGAGCAGCAAATGGCGAATGTTTTCAGTATAAAAGAGGTTAAATTGTGTTAATGCTTTATATTCAATAAAAGAAAAAAAACAATCTTCAAAATAACGGTACAATAATGAAATATTACAGTAAACAGCTTTACCTAAATATATAAGTTCAGGAGATAATTTTACTACAACAATAACCAATTTTATTTAAATGTAATTTGACTCCCGAACTGATTGTTTAAAGAGAATTTAAATCTCATCAAGCTGCTTAAATAAAATAAGATTAAAAACATTTAACAAAAACAGATAACAATTAAATTATCACACTTATCGATGGTAACTCGAATAATTTACTCAACAAAAATAATTATAAAAAATGTAAAATAGCTTAACCTTGAAAATCTTGCATTTGGTGTATCGTCCTCGAGATGGACACAAATTGATAAATCACGGGCGTAGTATGTAGGTGGCTAGATTGACAAAATCGGGTGACAAATTCTTCCTTCACAATCTCCAGCTGCTTAGTCCTCTAAGATGATGAAAACATCCGATGTCTCCAATCGCCAGATTAATGGTATTTTAAATCACCGAAAAGTTGAAATAGTGAGAAGAAAAAGTAAAAAGGTAAGAAGTAAAAAGAAAGATAATGTGGAAATTTTTCCATTCCTAAAACAAAAGAATTTCACGCAGCAATTTGGAAAACAAGTGAAGCTTGGGAGGATTCGATGTTTACAACTTAATTTATTTTTTTGTAATCTTTTATCATGACGTGAAATCATTACGTCACAATATATATAACTTATATCTGTATTCATATCAACAGTTGCTCTAATTAAAAAAACTATACATATATTGTGAATCGTTTATGAACAATACTTTCAAAAGTTTTAATATTGTCATTGCTGATATGACGTTTCTGTAAGATTGTTAATGGTCTGGTTGACAACACACTGATATCTAAAGCAAAGCTTCACGCAGGTACCAGATCATTAAAGAAACATAAAACATTCAGACTAGATGCCTACCCCAGCAATATTGCGTTATTTAGTGTAGTTTGTATAATAACATTAACCCTGTAAATGTGTTGGACATATTCCCCAATTTATTACTAAGCTACAAAAAACTTTTTGTTGAAAACATGTTTGTATATTTTGGTGCTAAATATGTATATTTTGGTACTAAATATTTATTTATAATTATATTTAAGTTCCTGTAAATAATTATGTTATTTAGGAGAACACATTCTTATTGAAAATTGTCGCTAAAAATAATGTCGCTGTAGCTTAGTTGGATAAAGCACCTTCCCCGGTTAGGAAAGAGATCCAGGTTCGAATCCCGGTGGCGCAACAACAATATTTTTCGATAAAATTGATTTTATATGTATATCTTTATAATTAATATATTTAATTCATATTTAAAATTATGTTATTATGTATTATTGTATGCTCTCGTATATTTTTAATTTTAATTTGTTCAAATATATGCTGTCACATTAATTTTTTAATAACTTTATTTTGAATGCAAATTAGAGAGATATAAATATAAAATCTATTTTAGCGAAAAATATTGTTGTTACTACCGAGATTCGAACCTGGATCTATTCCAATCCGGAGAACGTGCATTAACCGATTATGCTATAGCACCACAGTGAATTGACGACAAATTTTCGAACCTATATATTACACTTTTCAAATTAATACATCTAGCGTTCCATTATTAGAAAGTCATCTTCTTTATTTTTTTGAAAGAGATTCAGATCCATTTTATATGTATATCTTTCTAATCAATACATTCAATTTGTACACAGACCTTCAGATTCTGAATAATTACAACTTCACAATAAGAATGTGTTCTCCTTAATAATTTTATTTTGAATTATAATATATATATAAAACTGAATAACTAACAAATGAAAAATTTAAAGTTTTTTTGAATATCTCCGTTGGAATTATTATATATTTTAAACATAGTAAAAATTGTTACTGCATATTGTTCGCTTTTGAAGTTGTTAAAATTGTTTATTTATTGAAATTTTATAATTCAACACAAGTGAAATACAAAATACCTAACTTACGAGTACTTGAGCTGATCAGTTAGTCATTTTTAGTAAACATGTGTAAGGTCATTTGAAACTAAGTTATACAAAAAAACACATTTTTCGAGTTATTCAGTTATTATTTAATTTTTTTTGTCGATATGTTCATTATGAAAATACATTTATTAGATTTTCTTCTCTTCTTCGCCCTCCGTTTGCAAGTTTTTGGAAAATATTTACATGTTGTATTTTATTCTCATTTTAAAATTCAAGAAATCTAGTATACCACCAATATAAAAATGTTAAGCCTTTTCAGTAAACTTATGTGCCTTCCCATGACTCTGCTATACCAACCCTTACCATATAACTCTCGATAATTTTGTCTATAGAGACTTTGGGCGCTCTCTAGATCGTTTTTTGTCCGGTGGATACCATTCAAGAAAAAAAAATCCTTAGTAGTGATAGTGGCATCCTTCACTTTGGTCTGTGCTCTAACCATTTCTAGTAATTCCCGGCATACTTATTTCTATATTACGTTTTGTCTTATAGTGTTTTTGAGTTAGCTTAGTATTCAAGTTTTAATTAATACCAAAGATTAGATGATTGCACTAATCAAAGATTCTTCTCTAATCTTACGTATAAAATAATGCACAACGAAATTATAAAAAAGAATCATAAATATGAATACTTCGGTATGGTTTTACTCTTAAAGATAGATAAACTTATTTTTTCTTTGTCTTTATGCTTTCACGTTAGACTTAGACAATGTACTTACATTATATACGACCGCAGACAAGGACAGTCTAATTGGCTAAAATTACGCTTTAAACTTCTATGATAATCACAGACAATCTAATAAAATTACGTTTATTTAATCAAATACAGCGTTATTTTACCGAAACTGTTCAGTCTTGTCGGTTAGCTTTAGGTGGTTGGCGTATTTACCAATCTACCCTAACAAAAGCAATTTATTTGCACTCCGTTCAAGTCATACGATACAGGTTGCTCAATGTCCTGGAGCAATATTGTGAGATTTGACAACGACACAACGGCCAGAGGAAACTATTACGTTGAAAGCCGAAATTATCACAGAAGGTCTCTGATAAATTGATTAATAACATAATAATCACCCGAAATTTGCGAAAACTTATAATAACTACTAAGCATATTCTTGTGCACATCTATGTTTTTAAATCTTTCATTAATTTCACAATGCGAATTCAATAACGATCTATGAGAATTTAAAACTCGACAAAGCGAACAATCCGAACTTCATCGATTGTTTTAATGGACAGTTCTTTTTAACCATGTGAGTGGTCCGATGCTTTACTCTACTGTACATCATCACTCACTCTTTTGACATTACGGAATGTTTAGGTCAAAGGCTGTCTTCTCGACTGCTCTCCCCGTATCCCGGTCCTGAGCTACTTCGTCCCAGCTTACAATATGTAATAATGTTGTATCATTAAAAGCATTTTTAGTCAGCTATATGTATCTAAAATCTATTCTGATAAATAATTTTAATTAGAACAAGTTTATATAAATTACGTAGAAAGATGTCAGGAAACATCATTATTTTTCTACATGAAGATGAAGTTGGCGACTTCTGTATGGATCGTCATTATGACTTAATCGGTAAAACTCTACTATATTTTTAACGATTTATATAAATTTGTATTTATTATAACCAAACTATATTCATAAATATCGTAACTTCACAAAAAAATTGATTTCATTAAAATTCTAATATTTTTATTTGTTTATTTGATATTTTTCATACAAATAGTGTATGCACGAAATATGTGAAGTCAAATAATTTGTAATGTTGCTCAGAGTTTTTACATAATTGTAATATAATAAAATTAAAATATAGTTTCAATCTAATTTTCCATTTTTGACCTTTACTTTATTTTAATTGTGTTGTTTTATTCTTTATATAAGTAAAACTTGAGACATTTCTATATTAGAATTAAGGAGCACTTGAGATTTCTAAATGGCAACAACTATTCTGAATTCGCTAAACACCTTTTGGAAACAAACCATTATTTTGATATTAACAAGGGTTTAGAAATTTTACATACAATTACTGGGAGTTCAGATAAATTTTTAATTTAAGAAATAAGATAATATGTAAACAGCAAATAAAATATTATAAATACCCAAATCCTTCGTAAGTCATATTTTAAATTAGCAACCCACCACTTATACTTTTATAGTTTTGTTTTTATCTATGCATGTATTTTTAATTTTAGTATAAATTATTTCCTGAAGAAGATACCATAGGTATCGAAACATGTTGATGTATTAATAAATAGTGGTTTTAAACAAAGTGTTTTTCTTATTATTTAGATTTTGTAATAGTATAATATAATTCAATAAATTATTAAACCTTTCACGATGTTATAAATTAAGCATATTTTTTGTGACAATATTGTGTACAAGTATATGCAAATTTACGTTTACTTGTTTTGCGTGTTTTATTGTAAATAAATAATTAAACTTAGTGGTAATGAATATCGATTATTCAGCGAGCGAGATACTGTGGATGTTGACCCATTGCGTAAGAAGGGGGGTAAGCCATCGAGCCACCCTCTTAAAGGGCTGTAGGCTGATGTTGGGAAGAAATAAGGAAGAGAATTAGCAAATAATAATGACTAGAGAAATATTTACAAGAAATATTTTAATAATTATATTAAATAAGCTTGTATATGACCACTTAAGTTTGATTGTTTAATCCCGCCTGGTTTAGGAAAACGCGCATTCTATTGTCACGACAAAATAAAACTAAATTGAAATAATACATAAGTATTATGTTTAGTTTTCCTGATTATCTTGAGATTCGCGTACAAAATCTGCACTGTAAAACCCGATATCTATAACATTTTGAAAGAAGAGTTTTTGAAAGTAAGGCAATGGTCCAAACTAGACTAAATAATTATCTATCTGGTCTGTGAATAAGGGACGTCTTCAATTTGTAATCGATAGCAATATTCAAAGCACATAAAATTAATTCAAATATCACAAATTCAAGTACTGGACGAAATTTCGGAATATTTCCAAAAAACAGTGATAATTCAGCAAGGCTCGTAGCTCCGGTTTTGTGGGATTCTCGCAAATACAGCTCCGGCTCGTGATATCCTTTCAATTTCTATTACTTTTGCTCCGGCTCGTTATTTTGGATTTACTCAAATATATAAGAAAAGCCTAAAGTTTGATCAGTTAATTATATTTTGCAATAGAATAAAGTAATATGAATATATCGTTATTCAGAGTAATTTTAGTTTAGTTTAGTTATTCGAGTCATAAATCATTCGAAACCACATAATAACGTTAAGTTAGCTTGAGATCGTTTATATTTTTTATTAATTCACAACTTTAAATTTTTTTTTTAAATCTTTGAAAATAGAACATTCAGACAAACAATCAATTATCAGTGATAGAAAGCATTCCTATCCACAAATGAGATTGTCAAATTGAGATAATCTCTCAGATACCTACGGATTTAGCTCTCCATTAATCATTTAAAAATGTCCGTCGATTTTAATGCTCATGTTACAGAACTTCCATGTTCGAGATCTATGTTCGAATCCCGGTGGCGTAACAACAATATTTTTCGATAAAATTGATTTTATATGTATATATTTCAAAATACTAATTTAATGTATTAATTATAAATATATACATATAAAATCAATTTTGTCGAAAAACTTTGCTTTTACGCTACCAGGATTCGAACCTGGATCTCTATTTCCAATCCGGGGAAGTACACTACCAATTGGAACTTATTTAAAATAATGGAACTACAGATGTATTAATTTAATCCAGGTTCGAATCCTGGTAGCGCAAAAACAATATTTTTCGACAAAATTGATTTTATATGTATATATTTATAATTAATACATTAAATTAGTATTTAAAACATCACAGACCTATGTTCTAAATAATTACTACTTCACAATAAGAATGTGTTCTCCTAATAAATAAAATTAATTTTATTATTAATTTAAAAATTCATTTATTTGATTCATTCATTTTCACATATTTTATTAAAGTCAAACCCTATATATAATTTAATTACAAATCAATTAGCTCCTAAAAGATAGACATAACGCCTTAGGTTTAAATCTCAACTACAACACTGAAACGAAATTAATAGTTGAAATTAGCCTCTCAAACAAAATAATTGTCTGAGTTTACGTTACAAAACTCTAAGTCTCTCTATCCTCCAAGGTGACCTCATCCAAAATTAATAATACTTCTATCGAATTCAACCGAATCAATACTTGTGTTTTTGATTTGTTTTTGAACACCATTTTATCTGTCTTATGTGTTCTTTCATTTTTCAAACATGTTCATATTTTACCACAATAATTTTTAACATAACAAATATATCTGTCTATTTACGAGTATATTTTTTTATTTGTACTGTAAGTCTTATTACATTTGTGATATTTTATTTTATTTGCAAACATGTAATAATTATGTGTTTAAATTTAGAATAGGATAACCAGTAGCAACCTACATAAAAATGAAAGATGCCTACAATGACGTCAACATTTTTAGGTGCAGTGTGTTTTCAGTGTTTCTTTGCGATCTTAAAGCCCGGACACTAACAGAAATGAAGGCGGCATTGAGTTTAAGAGCCGGTTGTGTGATCAATAGTTATGTGCAGTTATTTATTATGATATTGAATAATTAATTGTCGTATACTGCAACTTTCAAAGTATCAATGTTTCAAATGACTTTTGAAACAGCTGTGAAAAGTCCGCCATATTTAACTATCGATTCTGAAATGAGTTTACTACAGGATGTACTTACGAGAAGTAATTTTTTTTTTACTAACGATCAAACAACCCGTTTTCGCAAAAAAATTTACTGATCATACAACCGGCCTTAAGTTAACAGTATTAAGATTACAATTTTTTGTAGAAAATCACTCACTTTCACGCGGGAGAAGAATGGGAAGTAGGCGAATGTAGTGGTTAAAAAACAAGAGTACACCGTCTATATTCCAAGCAACTACCAATAATGGTATTATTATTCATACCCAGAACGATTGCCAACCTCCGATGAGAGATAGCACTTTAAGAAGAAAAAGTTAATCCAAAAAAATGTTTCGTTTAACAATGTATCGCTTGATATATAAAAGGTTTAATCCCTAAGACGTAATAAAATGAATAAACATATCTCAATGTTTGAAGTGTTTGTTGTATATACCTGCTTAAGTTTTCTCTACTTTATTTCTACGAAAGCTGACTATCGATCTTTTCTGGAGAGTTGCCACTTTCTCCCACGGATAAGCAAGCACTTAAACATAATAAATTACCGAAAAATTTTCCATTTATATCTATGTCCAAAAATTAATTCTGTTTTTCACTCGAGAAAAGTATTTTGAAAACAACATACATAATTTTAGTTATTCATCGATACCAGATATCGCCAAGGCGGAAATCGATTTCTCATGTCATTTTAAATGTATGTAACACGTATTTTTATTCCTAAATAGTCGTGTTTTACCGAAAATTAATTATATATCTTTTAAGTCAGACACTAATTCGAATAACTTTTTAACGTAATCTAGCGTTAAGGCGATCTCTTGATGATCAAAGATCCTGGTAGGGTATTCAAAGGTCGTTCCAAAAGGTCACCAAGTTTTCCTGTATATAAATAAAGATATATTTGCTTTAATAAAATAAATTTCATTTGACGACTGAAATTATAATTTTTTTACTTATTCTATATTCTACACCTACCTACGCTGACGGTTCTCAGTATTACAAGTAGTTCCTCTATCGCTAAATTCGTCGGTCAGTCTTTGGCCGTGAAACGTGTTGCACGTATGTTGTATGTCGAATTCATTGAAATTTTATATGGAAAACATGATTTTTTGGATATATGACAACTTACCTTTGTTAGATATATGCTAAATTAATTATTAAATTCACAAAACTCATAATTTGACGGATTCGTGGGTGTTTGGGACATATATTTATTCATGAACAAAGATGGTGTACTGTGCCTTCCACCTCCCCTCCCTTCCTCACCGACACGCCGCAATCAGTCGATCGGCGACCCTGAACCGGTACGGTAACGAGTGAATCCCAATATAATATTAAAGTGAGACGTCGTGTCTAATCCGGTGCAATCTGAAGGACTAGGACCCCTGAACGGAGATTGTGACAAAATCTAAATTTACAGTCCATCTTGGAGATGCCAGAAGAATTGGATTGTGGCAATTGCAAACTTCCTTCCGAATATCCTGTTTTTTCCAGCATCTATGCTTTTACGCAACGATGTGTATACATAGTTATTCAATTCTCTTTAAAGTTTTGTCTAGTAGTAGCAACATATATTGTTATTTTTCCGATTTCATCAATTCGGGACGACTATTGTCCACGAATTGGCCACTACAGCCACCCGCAGGGCCTAGAATCAAACTAGTTATTATTATACTTATGCTATTTTATACTTAAGGGAGGCTTTCATTTTTCCAGTTTGAAATTCGAGAAATTCTACACGAATTACATATGCTTTCAAGATGAGACTAATAGTTAAATTCTTATATGTATCAGAAAAATAATGAATAACGTTATTTGTTACGTAAATCATGTGGGAGGTGAAGGTTTAAATAGAAAAAGAGAAAAAAAATGTCAAAAATAACTGACATTTGGAATCTTTTTCATATTAATATATGGAATTAAATAAACATGTGTGTTGTTATTCGAATTAATCAATAGAAAATTGAATAATTAATTGGTGTACCTAACTCATATATATAAATATGTTCTAAAATCAGACAAAGTACCTTAATATATTTAGATCATCGCTTAAATCAATGTTCTAAATTTTTTTTAAATATGACAGCTTTACTATATTATTTTGTTTAATATTATCAATTTAAAACGCCATGTTGCCGTTTTGGTAATATGTCTGTTTCATAATTACATTCTTTTTATGAAACATACAGCTAGTGTTTAAAAGGCAACATTGTTATATATAAACGAATTATTTAATTGCGACTTACATAAAAATACCGCATATAAAATGTTTACTTTGTTCAAGAAAACGTTGTTTCCCATAAAATCAGTAAAAAAACATATAATTTTTGAAAATTGCTACTAATGTTGTGAATAAGTTCAATATTAATTCATATTGTGGATAAAATATGCGTGAAAACATATATTTTCAGCATTTTTTAAGGAAAATAGTGACAGCGCGGATTCGACGTGGATAGACCAGCGTATTGAAGTTCGATGGACAATTAAAATTACCGTCTTTTATATGACTGAAAATATAATATTTAAAAAGTGATTATTATGTTTTTGATATATAAATATAATATTAAAGCATGTCAGTAAATACAATATATTATTTAAAAACGTATGTTCTCATTAAAACAAAGTATTTTAAAAACGTCGAAAATTGGTAATATGTTCTGCAAATTGAATGGTTTATAACACTATTAATTTTTAATATTTTGTTAATTTGTCTCAATCAATCATGATTTGTCTCCGTAATCTTAGCTTCAAGATTATAAGAAAATATATATCGTTTATGTAAGAATTTTCCATATTAAGATAATGTTGGGGTAGGCGGAAAATGCATATAATGGTCGCAGTCTTTCTTATAATGGCTTGTATTGTCTTAATTATGGCAAATAACATTCAGTTTATTACTTTTCAATTAGTGTAAAGGTCCTATCTAAGTTATAGTTTTAAAAAAAGCCAAATCTAGTGTATAACTTATTATAACTCACATTTTCGTAAAAAACGTGATGTTTTGAATTATCATTGAAAGTTCTTAACTGAAATTTCGATATATACAACGAGATGCAAAGACCAGCGCTCTGATTGATCGACTGAATTTTAAATAATAATAAAAAAATTACGCAAGCTTCTTAATGCTCAGCTTATTTTGAAAAATAGGAAGACAATTGTGACGTGTATTGCGTGAAGGCATCTCTATTTTTTTAATAAATAAAATATCGTCTTCGTTTATACGTATCCTGGGAAAGAGAAATGAACACCAGAAGCGCACGGGGGCGAGGGTCGGTCGGGGGTGTGTTGTGCCGCCGCCCTCACTAATTGAACGGGCCGTTATAAATCGCCGCCCATTTCCCCCGCGGCAAACTTCCCCCGTCGCTTGCGTCATTTGTCTGATCGGCTTTGCGTCATGATTTTAAAGTGAAATCAATTCGCTGCTCTCCGAAAACACGCCTAAAACTTTGGTCCTATTTATTTCGCGTTCTTTATCTACATTTTGTTTACTGTAAACATTTCTTTCATAACCAATAAAGCTGGATTTACAGTAGGCCCCCCCAAATTGCTACGTTCCCCAAAACCTTAAAAAATATTTAATCCATGAAAAAACTTTTTTTTCACGAAAAATACGCAATATATGTTAATTTTATAGTTGAAAAAACGTAATGTTATGCACGAGTACGTAAGTATTCTTTAGTGCGCTGCGAAAATTTTGTAATTTGTATAATGTATCGTGACGTTAAAAATGTTGAGAACCACCGGTGTTGGCTAAATGATCCAAAAAAATTTTTAACAATAGCGACCCATTTGAATAATAAAAATGAAAATTACTACTGTTAATGCGGCTACTCGTATAATCTACACTTATTGGAAAGGCAACCTGACAATTTTTTCTGAGACTGGACGGACCACTTACACTTTTTACAGAAAATACGTGATTTATATATTATTACGTACTTGCGTAGTTAGTACGTTCCAGTTGTACACCTCGTAGCATCCTCTCAACCTGCGTCCACTGCTCTGGTCCCCTGGCTACCTCGATTTGTAGAAGCCCGCATTGCGCCTTCCGTCCGACCGCACGCCCTGAGCCTTCTCGCCGCCGGTCCTCTTCACCCAGAAGATCTTCCGCCGACGATCACTGCTCCAAGAAGAACTCGATCTTCTTTGCTCCTTGCTCGTTCCGCCGTTTGCTTCCAATTTGTTTCCCTCTCGAAATAAATATTATCCGTAACTTGTCTTTACTTTTGCCGGGCTGCGCCAATATTACGTACTTACGTAGTAACTACGTTTCAGTTGTACACCTCATAGTTGGATTGGTGGTTATCCAATAGAAACTCTTATATGACAATTAAGTATTTATTATAAGAATAATACAATAATGGTACAAGATATAAAACTCGTAACGAAGTCAACGATAACGCAGAAAAGAGACCCCTTTTCATCCCCGCACACACGCACACAGGTACACATCCCGCCCCGGCGGTGCGTCGCTCACACACACACACACACACACACACATCACATATATTTTTATATCATTTTTGAAATACTTACATTCAATATGCGCATGCACAATTTGGTTACGTTGTCAGTTATAATTGATACTGCAGCTTTTTAAATTTTCGTATATCTAATAATAATTAAATGTAAAATAATCCGATTAAACATTTGACTATCGCGTGGATCGCATTAGCAACGCGAGTTATAAACCTTGAAGAGATAATTCAGCAAGTGTTGAACCATGTTTATAGATCCCATTTGACAATGTTTCATACTAGATTGAGTGACTAATGGGTCGACAATTTGTACGTATTTCTCGATACGAAAATGGGATATTATTACATTTTCAAATAATCTATAGAATCCTACCGGGTTAATTAATAAATTAACATTATTTTTATTTATATCTTTGTTTTATTAACCACTAAATTGAGTTTAAATACATCTATCGGTTTCGAAAAATACAATTTTCTTCTTCAGGATGTCATAACTAACTAAAACATATATTATTGTTTCTTTGCCAGAATCTTATTTAAAATAATCTATTTTCAAAAAAAAAAAATATTTTTTTTAGTACCTAACTCAAATCATTACTTAATACAAATTTACTCGAATAATTTTTAGGAAAAATTTTAAAATGGGACTCGTATTTTTTAATTAGTTTTACACACTTTATTTATCTCCAACGATTCCAAATTATTTCATTTGTGACCAACACCGTTTATATGCAAAATTGACAATCCAATTGACAATGACAATCAATGTATTTAAACTCAATTTAGTGGTTAATAAAATAAAGATAATAAATAAAAATATGAATTTTAACCACAAAGTTAATATTGCTAATTTTAAAAGTATAATAAATTAACACATTACTTTATTTCGATAAACTATCATCACTATCAGTCATTTTTAATCTATTGTGATGGTGGACCCGCCACGTTTAATCTACTGCTGTATAAAGGCCTCCTCGAGTGTCTCACTTTAATTTTTTGATGATGCCTGTCGGCCTCGTTATTCCTATCGAGTTCTGAGTATATGACCTATGAGTATATTTGTATATAATAAAGTATATTCAATTATATCATAAGCAACAAGCAAGAGATTCAGCGTATTCATTTATAGGATAAAACAACAGACAAAGCAGCAATCTTAGAAAAATTTACAAAATAATGTAAGAGTGCAAAATACGTCATTCTGCAGCTTGTAAACAAACATTTGAATCGCAAACTCATCATTATGTAATAGAAAAAGCATTTTTTTTAATTCGTATTAGAAACAATGATAGAAATCTCCATTCAAAAATTTTTTCCCATGCAAAAAAATGACGTGACAAGATGACAGTACATTTGACCAGTTTGTCGTATAATTTTCGCACCTGTTTTAAATCGTGATTGATCTTTTTAACCCTTCCCAAACCATGCAGAGTAACACAGGTCTACCGTCATAATTAAACCGGTAATATTTCGGTAAATACATGCATCATAAAATTCATATTTTAGATAATCCTAAAGAAAATATTAGCGCTCAGGAATGACTAGTGAAAAACCAATTATGAAAAGGGAATCGTACAAAAACAATATTTTTTTCTATTCAATCCGTTATAAAATTAATACGTTGGTAAAAATACAATTTGTGATACGAAAGACAGAGATCATACACCATTTTCACAGTGAAAAGAACAACAAACATACAAATATAATTGTCTCTTTCTCACTAATTAAATGAAGAAAGATAAAAGAAATGACACATTGTATACGACTTAATGAATGCTCTAAATTATGTTATTAATCATTTTTTTCTAAATTGAATGCTCAATATTTAGAGTAAATTCGTGCCATTAAAACCATTTAAGCTAATAAAAACATTTTTCCTTGTTGTTATTTACGGTAATACGAGTTGACAGCATGGCTGCGTTCAGGTATTTTATATCACGGTATGGTAAAGGTTAAATCGTAAGTCGAACAATTTGAAAGCATTTTGAAAAGTTAAGAAGATGAAATATCGTCCTGCAGAAATGTCATCATCTGATGTTCGAAAAAGACGCTAAGCCTAGAAAAAATCAATTACAATCGGCGTGATTTCGGTAGCAAATGTAGCAATGTTGAATTTTATAAATAAAAATATATAAATAAATATAAGTTAATACAAATTAAAAGCGTCAGTTAGAAAGATGTACACAAAAATTCAATTTATTGATATTTCGAACCTGGATACTTTCCTATCTGGGGAAATGCGTTTGAATTCATCTGCATCAAAACACCACAGAACTATGTTTTTAAAAAACTGCAACTTCACATTAAATAATGTGTTCACCTTAAAATATAAGTTGTTGAATTTTCACAATAGTGAGGCCGTGGACAAATACAACTCCGACACATGCGCGAATTTGTATTGACACCTTTTTTCTTCCCATCTGGCGCCAATTCCCTAAAACCTCTCGACTCGGCGTATTGGCTATCGGGCTCTTAGAGATCGCCGATTGGGAAGTGTATTTTTCGACATCACCGTGTACATATTGAGGAGTTATAATCGTGTAAAATGCGAAGTTTGCGGTTATGAACTTCAGGATAAGATCCATCATCGAGTTGGTTCTATTTCGTATCTCGCAATCTGGTCCTTTTTAACAATCAAAGTAATTCCTTAATTAACCCACCTAACCATTCTCGTATATCCCGTATTTTCATTTCTCTCTGATTTCGGCGATTTAGGTCGGAAACAATAAGTAATTTAATTCTTAAATGATTAATAAATGGGTTTTACATTTTATCAGTTTCTAACGCTTTTCTCAAAATCAATATTGTGGTAGAATGCTACATTTGCTTTTATGTCTATTCCTCTTAATTAGGGATCCAATTAAATTGTTAACAATATATCTGAGACGCAGCCTTCAATTTTTCAGAAACGTGCACGATCTGTCAGAGAGGACGATCTGAGAAAGCCATTGTTTGGAGAATTGAATGGACTCAATGGACTGACCAGATTAAAAATGTAATTCGCTATTTTTAGTATTGGTCCTATTGCAACAGCTCTTCGAATTGCGGATCGCAGAAAAAAGTGAAAGAGAATCGCCAAGGACATCAACCCGGTGATCTCAATTCTCAGTAATAAGGAAACTGACTGGAGAAGAAATAATTACAACGTTACATGAGTAATTTCGACTCCTTTAGTGTTAGTTAACGTCGTAGTCATATTTTACTAGTAGCCCTAAAGCTGACATCACAACATGTGGTCTAAAACCACACAAGTCAACCCACGGAAAAATTACCCAGAAAGAAAAAAACAAGAAATTATATTATCATCTGAACCGTATTTGACATCATTGTCCACAGAGATTGGCATTTATGACGTTGACCAGTTCTCTATAAAGTCTGCTTTTAAAAAAACACGATATTTAAAAAAAACTTGTACCACAATATTACTTCCAACAGAATTCTTAAAAATATATTTCCAAAAGTAAAATGAAGAAACCTTGTCAAACAAACATCTCGGAAAACTACAAATATTTTTATATACTCGCAATTGCTGTACATCATATCTTTGCACCTAATGAGAGTATTTTATTACATTATATTTTACGTTTGTTTTTTGTTACTACATAAACAACTAAGATCTTGGTATCCTGTTTGATGAAAACTTTCATTCGTCCCGAACACTTATGAGATTGCTAATAAAGCTGTGAAATGTCTTGGTTTTATGTTAATATCGGTGAAAGATTTCAACTCATTTAAATTACGTAAAGTTTTATACTTTATTATTCAGTTAGAAGTCATTTAGAATTCGTTAATTTGGTCCCCATTCTATAAAGTACATCAATTAATAATTGAAAGGGTTCAAGGGTATTTTTAAAGATCATAAATTTTAAACTATCTATACCGGTTGAATAAATCAATTCTAATTTTTAAATGAGCTTTCTGAATTTAAAAAAAATTGTCTTGTTGTAGAACGTTGAGCGATTTAATGTTTTTACATAAAATAATAAAATGGCAAGCCGAGAATCCTTGTATTGATTTCGTATTGTGTTTCTATGTGAAATATTAGGTCGTTAGAGCTGTTTAATGTTTCAAAAAAAAATTATCAAAAATTATGAAACTTGATATTAAATTCAGTCTTTTCGATATTTTCTTTAGCTCAATACTTAAATATAAATATACATAATGTTTTAGATACTATATTAAAACAGTACAATTGATTAGGATATTAAAGTCGTTCTTTATTTTAACTTTTTTTTACTAGTAATTAGTATTAGTGTATATTTGATAATTAATTACATTGACCCCATACGGGTATTGATAAATTAATTAATTAATAAAACAAAGTAGATATATCACTTTAGATTAGAAAGATACAAATAAATCATTATTCTCAAAACATATAATAGAAACACGAGCTTGAACCCAGAACTTTATATTTCCAGTAGAATGCTTTATGCAATTTCAATAAAAATATTATGTTTAGGAGAACACATTCTTATTGTGAAGTTGTAATTATTCAGAACATAGGTCTGTGATATTTTAAATATGAATTAAATATATTAATTATAAAGATATACATATAAAATCAATTCACAGACCTATGTTCTGAATAATTACAACTTCACAATAAGAATGTGTTCTCCTAAATAATAAAGTTGTATCAATGTGTCCAAAATTTAATAAAAATGAATTGATAATTCTGGCGTCTGCTATCAGTTTACTCAAAGGTATTTGAGATTCTATAAAAATAAGGTAAATGGCTCTGTCAAATGATGGAACGATTAAATGTATTAATATCAAAAAGGTAACATATAGGGTCGAAAATTGTCGCTAAAAATGTTGTCGCTGTAGCTTAGTTGGATAAAGCACCTTCCCCGGTTAGGAAAGAGATCCAGGTTCGAATCCCGGTGGCGCAAGAACAATATTTTTCGATAAAATTGATTTTATATGTATATCTTTATAATTAATATATTTAATTCATATTTAAAAAATATTATGCATACTTTACATTTTAGGTTATGTGTAGTATAATAGTGACCATATGAGTCTAAAATAATTTAATTCCCACACAAGTACACGATTTAGAAGGGTATGAGGAAATCAGAAAGTACTATGGAAGCAATATAATTTTTATGATCCTGGATATTGTGCGCTGTGATAAACGCCAAAAGTTTTCAGAAAATTACGCGAAACGTAAAAAAGACATCTTAATATTTCTCTGGAAATTTATGGTCGCACGGAATAGCCTTTTTGGAATATTTGCAAGGTGGTATTATTTTTTAAGGGGGGAATTTAGATGTTAGACCGATTAACCGAAAAATTAAATACACAATGGTGAATTCTTTTTGAAAAGTTTTTTATTCGTTTGCGATTGTGTTTTTTGGTCCGTAACGTTGGATATTTCTGAAATTGAATGCCGTATGAATAACCGGGTGAATTTTGTATAAATTTGGCATTAATGATATATGTTTACTATTCTTTTTATATCAAATATGTGTAAATTACAATTATAAACCTTATATTGCTAATAATAAATATTCGAAACTAAACAACATTTTTTATTATCAAAAATACGCTAAAATTAAAACTTATGATAATTTAATTTTAATCACTGCTATGTACATGAAATTGTATATCTGTTTATTCGATATATAATAATACACATTATGATTGAACTAAATCAAATCACTCATAACGTAGGTACCATTCTTCTGGTCTCCTCACCCCTCGCAATGACATGTGTTGTCATTACGAACATAATAAAATTCTTGAAATATATTCAAACTTTATTTAATGCATCGGGATTGCACATCCATAATGGATGGATCCAAATAATCATAAGGTAATCGGCTTAAAATAATTCAAAAATCTATTCCCCGCACCCCCTGGTACTCCAAAAGGAAAGTCTCCAAAAGAACAATGTGAAATATCTCTAGAATGAGAATCGGGCATTGCCAGGTAGCCTCACATTTATTCAGATTGAACTTAATAGATTCCCCAATGTGTGAGTGTGGTGCCGAAGAGGAAACCCTTGATCATAACTTTTTTGCCTGTCCATTACGGATCACAGGTTTTTTTTACAGTAATCTCGTCAATGGTAATTTTCAACTCCCGATTAATTTGTGTCATCTTATTTTCCTTAACTCGCCACATTTAATCTATATAATAGCAAATTTTTTGAACGACAATGGTATTGACTTGTAATGTAATATTTCCTATTCTATAATATTATAGTACTTTTTTCAATAAAATACAGTTTTAACTTGATTAATGGCACAAATCACTCTTGAAGGATGGATTGCATATTTAAAAGAAGAAGAAGATTGTATATAATAGTTATTTTAACGAGTTATGAAAAAAAGTTTAAAATAAAACTAACATTCCGTCTATCTATTTTAAATTTTAACTATTTCTGATCACCATTACTTTGTATATATAACTACGTACTTATAACTGATGTACAGTGTGTTTCTTTTATTTTTTTGTTAATGTAAAATTAGTATATCTTGCATAATTTTATTAGCTTTATCTATGTTTTTTTTTGAGAATTAATTATAAAAAAATATATCATCCCCAGGTCTCTTAAAAGAACTGAAACTTGAATAGCTTTATGAAAATTGTATATTTTTGTTTTAAAATAGTACAATTTCACGGCTGCTGCCGAGTTACAATAAATGAAAATTATTATGTAAATTACTGCGCTGCAATGAATATTTTATAAATCGTATAAATTTGCGGTTTGTTTCAGAGAGGTTTAATAAATTCGAATTTTAGAAGAAGCTCCATAAATAACTTCTGCGTATTTTGATAGTGTTTCTTATTCAATGTTTGTATTTATCATAAAATATGATTTCGCGCGTATACCATAGAATTCATAATATCTAAGGTTTAACACTAAATACACGCTCAAAGACAGAATAATACACCCACGTATCTAAAATTACTATCTGAGCAGATTATTATCAAATAAACATTAAACAATTAAGTTCACAGCCTACATATTTAATGTATTATAAATCAGCTATGAGAACTAAAATAAATGCAATAATTTAATTAATTATTAATATATATAAAATCCTGTCTTTCTCTGTGTAGGGAAATCGATGGGTTTTATTAGAGTAGGTAGGTAAACACTTCAAGAACAGTGAACTGCTAAACTGTCAGAAATTTTAAAATTAGACGCTACCAAACTGTAAGAAATTGTTTAAATCATTATATTTTTAATAGAAACCACCCCATGTAAGGTTTTAAACACTAGTATATTTATACAATTGAGATTATCCCTGCAACAACACTGTACATCGATTTTGGGCCGATCTGAGTTATGAATACCACATCTTTGTATATCTTCTTGGGCATCGAATGATTAGTAATTAAACAACCATATTAAATAAATAAAATTCTATCTATCAATATTTTAAAAAAACTGATATATAATGTTGTTGCAGGGGGGTTCAATTATTCACCGCATATTATATGCATCAGAAATATGGATAACGTATTCAAGGGACGGGCAGAGATTCTTCAGATTCAGAGCTTTCGAAATGTGGTGTTACAGGAAGATGTCTTAAATACCGTGGACAGTTAAACGCACCAACATATCGATACCATGAAAAATACTCATAGCTATTAGAATAAAAAATATATACTTCAATTCTTAAAATTTATACACCTTTTTTGATAGTTTCAATTCCCCGAGTTTTTGAACGCGTATAATGACATAATGTTTTATTAAGGAGAACACATTCTTATTGTGAAGTCTTATTGCGCAAAAACAATATTTTTCAACAAAATTGAATTTATATGTATATATTTATAATTAATACATTAAATAATGGGTTTTTTTCATATTTACTATTACTTTCTTGTTCATTTAATATATTTAGATTATTAGGAAAACTAATTGATTAACATGTTACTTTCTTATTTTTTAAGTATTTTGAATAATATTTACAATATCTTTAGGTGAATTATTATTGTGTATAAAGCATTTTGTTGTTTTAAGTATACCATCGTATAAATTCTTCGCGCATAAAATGCCGGATATATAAAGTTGCACTCTCACAAACGTTTTGTCGTAGGTGTATAAATTTCTGTCGCACAAAGGTTGGCTTGGAAAATTCCGCAGTTAAAAGATTTATTTATTTAGCCTTTTTGATAACAATAATAATATAAGAGATTTTCACTGTCTCCTTACCTAGACAGAATTTTGTGTTAAAGGAGAAAGGTCTACAGTAGATTGTCGACTCGAGACAATCTCTAAAATACGTATTTTACTCCCATTAGATACTTCGAAGACAACTCTCAGCTTTCGTAGTCCCCATGTACACACCATGTCGCAGAGATTCACCGTTTCGTGCCTTACTTCACGCTCGTATGTTAAACATCAAATGTCAAAGTCGTCGTGTTCCTCACTTGGGTAATTTTGAATCTCCCTAGTAGCAGCCAATACTTAAATGTTGGTAATTTAACGCCTTTTGATAATGTTAATGTTTAATGACATATCTAACTTTCAGAATGTATAGTAGTTTTAGGTAACGTTTTCGTGCACGTGTCAAATCTCGCTGTCAGAACGTATGTCGTGTATAATGATTTGAGTTTTTGTCTCTTTTTAACCATCTCGCGCTGATCTCCGAGTTTATCTTCAGGATAAAATCTCTTCACGTGTACACGGTATTGAGCTCTATCTCAACTAAATCTCTGAGATTGTCTCCTTCCGTGGACACGGACCCTAACAGGGAAACAAAAAAAATATATTAAATAATTAATCTCAATTAAAATAATACTTTTAATCAACATATTTTTAAAATTGTTAAACACCTTTCGTAGACGATACATTGTTTGCACTCATAACTCATCCGTTGAATGGATAGAGAAGGAAGTGCACTTGAGTTTAGTGAATAATATTCACATACTAAGTAACATGATTAAGTAAATAAATTGGATCATTTCTGTTTGCGCAGGCCTAATGAATCCATTTACTCCGCCTGACGCTCGGT
This sequence comes from Eubasilissa splendida, assembly GCA_031772225.1. NCBI lineage: Eukaryota > Metazoa > Arthropoda > Insecta > Trichoptera > Phryganeidae > Eubasilissa > Eubasilissa splendida. The sequence goes on along the minus strand of CM062858.1, from coordinate 23,775,429 downwards.
CTCAGGGCCCGCTGGTGCGACGTATCTCACTATCTTCCACCCTCGGATGCAGCGGGATGGCATATTAAATTATGAAATTTATGTCTTCTCCCCCGTTTGGCGCGAGCGAATGGCGTCCACTTCTAAGCCAGCTCTAATTATATCTGATTACCTCTAACTTTACTACGGGCGCGGGGCTAATAAGCACCTGGGCCCGGAGAAGATGACGCCGTCTCCCGCCAAGATGATGGAAACGAAATGTGGAAAATGACAAGAATGGATGACGAAATACACGGTCGGCCGGCAGTTCTCCCTAATATCAGAAGATCCGCTGTATTTTACGGACGCGGAAGATCTAGCAATTAGAAATTTATTAAAAGAAATAAACGAATCTTTATAATTTTGTGACTAATTTCTGCGGTGGGTATTGTAATTATTTATATATTACAATACTAATGATCCACAGACACCATTTGATGCCCTTGGACACTTATACCAAACTGAGATATTGATCGATAATATCAATTTTTCGATCTCTTATCGTAGTTTAATTCATCGCCGAAATTCGGTGAAATTCTTTCTTACAAAAATGTCGCTACATAAATTATAATAATAAAATTTACCGCTTCCCGATTTCGGTACATTTATTTACATATTTTTATTTTTAACACTGCCACGATGGCCCAATGGCAGTAAAACACATCACAAAATGCCCAAGCTTAATAAAATCATATAGATGAATTATTTCCTCACCGGGAATCGAACCCGGAGCCCCCAGAATGTTACATAATATGGTATTTTTAATATTTTTTTGCAAATTTTACATTGTGGTTTTTATTCACTTTAATGTAGATTATTTAAAAACTTTGTTTTTAACCACTTTATGACTTATATTTAATACACTAACCGGTTTTGGAAAATACAATTTCTTTCATTAGAATTTCAAATTAACTAACTAAAACCATATATGTCAAATTGTTGTAATGTTTTTAAAAAATTTATTTTCAAAAAATATTATAAATAATTAACATTTTGAAAAAAAAAAATGAAACATGTGGAAATTGACTTAGTGATACAAAATATGAAAGAAATTGTAATATCCGAAATCGGTTGGTGTATTAAATATAAGTCATAAAGTAGTAAAGAACGATGTGTAAATAATCCATATTAAAATGATTTAACTCTTATATTTTACTTGCATATTATAATGTAGGATTGTTCATTCTTTTTTTTTAATGAAAACATAATCTTTATTAATAAGTAGCAATTTTAGAATATAGTTCTACGATATTTAAAACAAATTAGATGAATCCACAGACCACAGACATGAATTAACGCAAATTCCTTGTCTCAATATTTTCATTACGTAATCACGTCGGTACCACATACGCAATCAAATAGCACTGCGACATTTTTTAAAAATATGACTCGATTGGAACGAAAATTAAAACGCTGACAGTATAATATGCAATGTAAAAAAAGACATTAATTTTCGAAGAGTAAATACTTTTACTGTTGCATAAATGTGTCGTAAACTATCGTATTTATGTTCCCATCAAGAATGTGTGCAGAATTCCCCTCGTCCCGCAACCAATGTTCCAAACCTCTCTCCTGTATATACATTTTATTTCATGTATATTAATTTACTGATGTGTGGATAAATCAATTAGAAAATCTACCTATCGAAAAATACATATACGGTAAGTAAAAGTTTCGGGTTCGTATTCGGGTGGTAACCAAATATATTTTCGGTAAATAGATTTTTTCTGTATATCTTTTTAATTGATAAATCTAATTTGTATTAAATATTCTTACTATTTGTAAGCTAATGTCAACTCGGTGGTTAACTCTTAACATGGACCGAACCCCCAAATACTTGGTTGCTAGGCAAACGTTTTATTGCTAGACCAAACAACAAATCGCGTATTTACATTACTCGTATTGTGATTTAGTTTAAAAAATATAAATCAACATTATTATTTAAACAGTTTTTAAAAACATTTCAATTAACTCATTAAAGCTTTCGTTAATTAAACTAAAAACTAACAAAACTCCAAGTAAAATAGTTAAGCTGGCATTATTCATCATCCAATCTCTAACTCCTTCATTACAAATAACACTTGTGTATTCATCTCAAGCTTTTAATTACATCAAACGATTAGCGAGAGTTTTTGTACCCCCCCCCCCCCCCAACCCAGCTCCACAATCCCACTGCCACTCGTGGGGTGTGTGAATCTACGGGGCGAATGTTACATCCCCCACCGAGTCTGCAGCTCGTCTGGAATCCTAATATCCCTACAACATAAATGACCGGATTCGTTTCGCCGATTCACTAGAAAACGATACAAAATAAAGTTGTTAAATGTAGTTTGACGTCGAATTAACAGACTTGTTAACAAACTTTTTGTCAGTTAGGTAAGACACGTGTATGGGTGTGTATTTGACCAAATTATCTACTCCAGTTGGTGGACTTAATCAACCCTGCCCGTAGGTAGGAAAAGGGCTCAAAATTTATCCCGTACTGACTTTTGTCAAATTACTACTACGGCCTCTATCTAGGGCAACGGCTCCCAATATATAATATTTTAATTACGGAACCGTTTTCGGTTTTCTAAAAAAACGTTGGATCCGTAACAAATTTTACTCTACTAGGACAGGGGTCGACAGATCGCGGCTCGAGAGCCGCAAGCGGTTATTTTCATAGGCATTTGCGACTCTTCAACTTCAGCCCATATCTGCAATCATATTTGATACATTAAATAGTTTATCCGAAACATTTAACAGAAAAAAAACCAGCATTTTCCATTTGCCACAAACTTTGGCTCTACCTATTTATGCGAACAAACATTCCCTTCCACGAGTCGAATGAAAAATAAGTCAAGAAGCTAATTAACAGACGATAATTTACGATCATATTTAAAATCAATTTTAAATATGATTGTAAAACAGGCAACTACTATGTCGAGACGCGATCAAAAGCGATGAAAGGTTACCGTTCTAACTGGTAAACATTACAAAATCCAAAAAGTGTTTTATTATTTTGGTTTTCTTGTATTATAAGGACATAGTGCACTGAGTTCCTGAAGCTTATAACTTCCATATATAATATTCTTCTAAGTAGCCTACGACTGTATTGAGTTTTAAATATAAATCTTCATTTTATCTCGTTTTTTTTTCGTCAATAAATTTAATATAGCTGCAGTGAATATATATGTTGCGGCTCTATGAAAATGTTGAGATTCTGTTTACTTAATATTTGGCCTCACTTGAAAGTCTGCCAACCTCTATACTAGGACAAATAAAACGAATATCAAAAGTCGAAAAAAAAAATTTATGCACAGGGTACAATAGACCTAGTCCATAATGTTTTAAGGGTGGGTATCTGATATTTTGATACGAAAATATTCAAAGATTATGAGACAAAATCGTGTTAAGCTTTAAGTCTACGTACGAAATAAATATTTGCGTAATAGACCAATTATTATTCTAAATCTTTGCTTCAGGCCCTAAATCATGTATCAAAAAATAGTCTAGATGCTCAAAGTTCGATGACCTTTTATTTTTTGTATTCAATATATTATTTGAAATCAATAAAATATTTAAAATTATAATATGTTTTACCAGTTTATGTTACGCCCGATACAAATTTCCACTTCGTGCATACGTCTCACTAACGAAATTCAATCGATCCAGATTGGTGTTTTATGAACAATTTCAATTATTGTAATGAAATCATTTATCCCTTTTACATAATCATTATTACGAACACAAAAACTACGTAAAAGTAATTAATTGATAAAAAAAGTAATAGATATTATTTAAAAGAAAAAAAGCATGTTTTGAATATGCAGGATGGAAATAAATATGCTGAGAAACTGGCCAAGGAGGTCACTCTTTCCGGAGTTTTCCCTGATCAATTCCATATCCCGATGCATGATAGACTTAATATGGTAAAAAAAACGTACGAATTCTATCTGGACTGCACAATGGATGGATTCAAATAATCATAAGGGTAATCGGCTTAAAATAATTCGATGATCTATTCCCCGCACCCCCTGGTTCTTCATAAGGAAAGTCTCCAAAAGAACAATATCAAAAATCTCTAGAATGAGAATTGGGCATTGCCAGGTAGCCTCATATTTATTCAGATTAAACTTAATAGATTCTCTAATGTGTGAGTGTGGTGCCGAGGAAGAAACCCCTAGGGTCAACCATAACTTTTTTGTCTGTCCATTGCGGATCACAGGTTTTTTTTACAGTAATCTTATCAGTGGTAATTATCAACTCCCGGTTAACTTGTGTCATCTTCTTTCCCTCAACTCGCCATATTTAATTTACATAATAGCAATTTTTTGAACGACAATGGTATTGACTTGTAATATAATATTTTTTATTCTATAATATTATTGTAATTTTTTCTATAAAATAATGTTTTAACTTGATTAATGGCACAAATCACTCTTGAAGTGAGGAATATGCAAGACTGAATTTTATTACGTAAAAAATCACTGTAGAATTAAATGTAGTTAAAAACAAAAAAACATTTTTTGAAATGTATGTAATATCAATTATATTAGTGTCAAAAATTTATTTATTTATATCACAAATTATATTTTTGTACAATAAATAAGTCTCGATTAACATAGTAAAATGTTTATACTGGACGAATTTTACGTAAACTATCTTTCTAATATGCAATTATTTTGAAGATTTCAAGACAAAATACACTTTTAAATACACATGTACACGATTCAATTAATTTGTAAAAATTACAACACACTGATTTTTTAGTGGAGCTCCAGTTGCCACAATATGAGATGACGCCGGCTATTTAAGCGGTACCAGGCGGAGACTGAAATGCTCTATCGCAGCCAAATTGGTGTGGATGATAGGGGTGAAAATTTACTCATTTTCGGGTAGGGGAAGGGGCGGTGCGCGTGAAGGTGTTTTCCATGAAAAAATTTAATCGCTAAACATATAATGTAATTTAAGACAGCATTTTCTATTTCTAAAAGTATGCTCTTGCAATATTTGAACGTATAAATAAATTTAATTTTGCGCCTTTGAAATTTTGTGGTTGAGGTCGGTATGCGCCAAACAATGACAACAAATGACAGCTCACTCCGCGCACAACTCTGCACTGTCCTTAACACGATATTCGAAACGAGTTTTATCCATTTACTCGTACATACGCCCTAACAATGCTTTGTTGTTAACTGTTCTTTGAAATAATACTAAGTCACCGTTAGATTCATTCTGTAGGTACCCTAGATTGATATTAAAGAACTTATTGACGGAGATGTTCTTATACTTTTAATTTAATTTAATTTTTGTTCTCATTTTCATATATTAATTTCACTTCCAAATATTTCTGTTTTGTAGATTTAATATTTTTATTTTAGGTTTATTAATTTTCTTTTTGAAATATACTTACATGTAAGACGTGTCTTAATGTCAAACAGATATCTAAGCATTAAGCATTCATAAAAAAACAAAATTCCTAGGAAGACACTCAATCTGTCTGTCTGCTACCCAAAAATGGTGTCATATTTTATTCAAGTGCTGCTCGGTATGTAATGTTAACTATGTGGAAATATCCACTTTAAATTCGTGTATAGAGTAAATAAATAAATAATAAATAACCCCTTTCTATTCTCTTAAGTTAAAAGTGAACAAGAAAGAATTGTCAAAACAAGAATGTGATATAAAACTATTGACTGATTATTTATTAATTGTTAGCTTCTATTATTTATTGAGGTTAATGAAATAGCAATTAATTGTTATTATTACTGTTTTGCATTGTGTCATATTAATATTATTTTGTAACATAAAATAATACCATATTTCAGACAAATGGCCGAAATACTTACCAATTATACAAACCTAAGATATGTATGACACGTCTCGAGATGCTATTGGTTATCTTCAGACATGAATAGTAGGTCAATTTTTTTGATTATGTCAGATCATCGACAGAGTCATTATTATTATTAACATGTGATTAATATTATTTCAATCCTTATCCATATAATAATTAAACATTAAACAAATCTATGATATATTGTAATAATAAAAAAAATTATACTAGCTACTCATTCGTCAGTGGCCGACGATTCAATGTCATGAGTAAAAAAATAGACCTATAGTTATACATCACTCTTTAATGATTCAATTTAAATATTTTCTATTCAAGAAAATATTAGGTTGTCTCAAACAATAAATATAGTAGGTATATTTGTCTATCATAAAATTCTTAACAAAAAACGTTTTATGGAAATTTGGTCTAAATTGGTTTATTACCGAGACGTTAAAAATTATTTATACCTTAATTATATTCTAGAAATGATGATTGTGTGCGATGAAATAAGATTTAATAATCTAAAAAATTCTCAAGGGCACGGAGTTCAGCCGTTAAATGCATCTAAGTAACAGGACACCATTATATACACAGAATTTAAGACTTTAGATTTTTATTTCTGTTTATTTACCTAGATCTCAATATGATACTATTTTATTGGTACTTCATTGATATTTCTTATTAAAACTTGATTATCTATCTATTATATACAGAAGCCGATTGTTCTGAGACAAATGCTGCTTAAGAAAGATACCAAAAATATTGTGTTGTTCATTGTAACTATATTTTCACGTTTATTTGCCTTCTACGTGACGCATTCTATTTGATTGTGTTTTACCTTCAATGAGTTATTTAGTTTTGTTAAATGTAATTTATTTACCAATTTGCCCTAAAACAGCGTTGCCTAGTTGGGCGATGCATTTTAAAATCTGTGTAAAATGTACGTAACAAATTGTCTTTTTTTTTGTACATGTACAAAGCTTATATGTGGTATGTGTCTAAATAAATAAAATTAATCACGTTAAATGAGATTTTCCTGTAATCCTTTTATAGTAGTTTTAATTTAATGGAGATTCATCAACGTAATCATTTAATAAACAAATAACAAAAAGTCTAATGTGATCACATGTACCTATTAATACAATGCGAAGAAGTGGTCATTGATATCGAACTACCGCGAGATTATTGAGATGAGAGTGTTTGTTACCTGTGGACAGATGCAGGGCTGGTGCGGGGGCGGGGGCGGGGGCGGCGCCCTAGCGGCGGGGGCGCGGCGCCGCCCGAGGCCCCGCCAGCATCAGTGCCTCATGGTTCACCAACTGGAACAGTTATTTTATACTTGTTATTTGTTCAACGGACAATTTCTATACCGTAAAAGAAATATACGCATTTCGCCACAGTAGGTAAACAGGCGCGTGCAGTCAGTACATTGAAATAAGCTGTGCGTGTTTTGGTAAATTAAGAAAGCGAAATTATATATTAATATGAAAGAATATTACGTTATATTAAAATCTGATAATAATTGTGATGGTAATATTAATTTTAATTAAGTACAACTTATTTTAAAGTACTGACCGCACGCCGCTTGTAAACCAAATCCAAAATTATAATACAATAATAACAGTTATGTAGTAATATCATATTTTTTGTAGAAATTCGTGTATCTCACTCAATTTTAGAGCTTTATTTCACCATATATATATATATAAATACATTTATATAAAGTATAATAATAATATATATGCTCTTTCAGGGAAATGAATATCAAATTTCAGTTCAAGATGGACACAGTGAAGTTGTAGTTATTACTGTATAAGTGTTTCTACATGGCAGCACATATACAACTTCCAAAAATTTGATATGCTGAACGTTACACTGTACGAAGTGATCACTTAAGCCAGCCGAAGACAGGTCGTAAGTCCTGTAATACCCATACTTCCATATTTCCCATATAATATAATATAAATAGCTTCGTCTCTATGAGATATCTATAATTTGTCTTAATAACAATGCCTTTGTAGGTAAAAATCCAGTAATTGTGTGTTCTTGAACTTACTCAAATATTGTTAAAATAATAACACTATTAACACAAATAGATAATTGCGAAATCGTTAATCTTTAATAACAAATAAGGCAAACTGCGAGGCAGAAATCTAAAAGAGAAAAGACCGAATCATAACCAGGAAAACAAATATGAGACTGTTACTAAACTCTTTCCCTTCCGATCTTTCTATCTAGCAGCATTTATTATCAACTATACGGCTTCGAATCCTCAGAATCGAATATATATAGCCAACTGGCGCCTCTTATGAGCTAGATAGTGTTATTTGTATATAGTTTCCTTGGGAAAAATTATTATTACCGTGCCGAAACGTCGTGGCACGTGTTACCGTGCCGAAACGTTGGCCTAGATTTCCCAAAGGAAACCACAAACAAAGAACGCGATCTAACCCAGAAGAGGCGCCAGTTGCATCCACTGCTGCTCGCGGAAATCTTAAATGAAACATACATATATATGTATATATATTGTGCTTGGTATTCATTGGATCTGGATCTAGATATGTTAGTGTCAGTAAGAAAAAATACCAAAGTAGTCTTTAAAAAATCCATTAGCAAAAATAATAATGAACATTAACATTCTCAATGCCACCCGCAGGGCCTAGCAACGAGCAATCGGCGATAGTCGATTATTCTTCTGCTAGTTATTTATTTAATGGACAGCCGAATGTATAGCTTAGTATTCAAAACAGACCATTCATCCAGTCATATTGCTAGGGAACAAAGAGAGGTCCTTTATGAGATGAATTGATTAGCTCAATATGGCGATGAGTCGAGACTTCAGATACTCCCAGTGTCAGACCACTGAGGATATGGCTGATATTGCTAACAATATTGACCGCTACCTATATTCAAGGATGTGCATACTATCATTGTTCACCAGACGAACACGACAAAAGATTATATTATCAAGACACGTCTCCACCGCGACAGAACTGTACCGAGCGTATTTGTTAGCAGACAATTATTGTTGGACAACCTTATAATTAAAACGGATTTAAATTTAAATTTAAATTTATTTCAATTGCCAAACGAGGTGTAATCTTTGGTATGTAACAAGACAGATAAATATTGAATTGGAAATCTTGCAGTAGTTTCCGAGGTTAAGCAAATGACGTACAGGCTGATCACAAATGCGCAGACTGTTGATATAAAGGAGATCGGTGGCTTTTGTCAAATAAACTTCAAAAACCGGAGATGAAATAAGAAGAAAACATTTGTTTATTTTAACAAGGTTTAAGTGTAGTGAATAAAAATTAATATTCAAAAAAGTTCAATAACATATTTTTAAATTACTCACAATATTAAAAGCATCACAATAAACCTAAATATGCACTTTATGTTTCAAGTGATGCTATTCTTACTACGTTCCACCCTATTCTTATGGTACGTGTACACTGATGAGACTTGTTTCCGAGATTCATCAAGATCAGCCATACTCTACCTTTTTTATCTTCGGACCTCGTACATACATATGTTAAGTAAGTTACGCGGGCCGCAACATTATACTGATATGAAGAAAATAATAATTCATGTAGGAAAAACAGTACCGGTTGAAACCCGTTTGATTCAAGATTAGGGTGCCAAATATTTTTTTAACTAATACAGAATGATAATTATATTAATAATAACTTATCACCATACCAGCCAATACCAGCTCAAACATTATATGTTTATTTTTAAATTAGTGTGATTTTTGATACTAAGGATATTTTTTTTATTATTTTAGACAATCGGGTTTATAATTGCTACACGCTACCCTCGATACGTCATCAAGGTGAGAATCAGTAGGTCGATTCCTGTATACTTTTTTTGCATATTTCATTTTGGAATAGGATGATTCACAAAGATACGTTGATGCGAACAACGTGAGCAGCAGGAAGGCACATTTTTGTACAGACTTGTATTTTTCAAGGACTAATTTCTAAAAATCGATGTACTCCTTTCTTATATTTCTAGGTGCCAGGGATTTTCTATAAATCTGCTCTTAAATTCCTTGGCCAAGACAGCTAAATATTTAAAAAATATCGTATAACTTTCTTGAAAATTATATATACCATCTTGTTTAGCTTCTGTTATGATTGGAAAGTTATGCGATACTTGGTTTGATTATTTGCGCGTATCTCAAGATATGCTATGCCAGATGATTTTTTTTAAATCACGTTCCGATAATAAATGTGTTTCGGGCCGCAGGTTGAATATGGCTGGTCTAGATAGTCGTTCAAGGACAGTATAGGGTTGAGCGCGAAACGAGTATGACTCATTGCCAACTGTATTTTGTACGCAAAATAGTGGAACTCGATCGATCCATGCCGACCTCTACTGACGAATCTCTGAAACGAAAGATCAAATATATACCGGTGTATTCGCTTCATCAAAATTAGTTAATGTGCGACAAATTTCCACATCATAAACTTGTATGCTTTCCTATTCGACTGGAATGAACTACCATACGATACAGATGTTCGGCAGTAAGCCGTTGGCGGCAACTCGCCAATATTCTAAGCTATTACACAGCAAATAGTGCTACTCTCGTGTATTCTCCATAGACATAAAATAACAGCTGTAGGTGAGAGGCCAAGTTGTGTTCGAATTAAGAATGCTGCCTGCTGTAGTAGATCAATGAGAAAAATATAATAATTTTTTTGTCTCTTATTTATATATTGATCATTAAAAGTTCTCCAAGTCACCGTCATCTTGATCGCTCAGCTGGGTAGAGATCAAACGGAAACAGTGCATTATAGCCCAGAAAACAACAGAACAGAAAATGAATGGCCGTAAAAACTTGAAAACATTTTTCCTTGCTTAATTTTTTTTTAAATTATTAATTGTCGAATGATTTTCCATCGCTATTGACGGATTATTTCTAATATAAAGGGTGGGCCAACTTGGGCCGGCTATTTTTAAAAATGTATAACTTTGGTGGGGTTTATTTTCAATTATATATTTTTTTTACAGATAATTAAAAAAAATATTAATGTTTATAATGGCTGCATACCCAGTACAAGAGCGCGTGAAAATTATTGAATTTTATTATGTTTCGCGACGATCTATTTTCGGTGACCGGCTAATTTCAAAAAATGCAGAGTTTGCTTGGCCTCCCCGTTCCCCAGATTTTATGGCGCCTAATTTATTTTTGTGCCCATATGTCTCCCTTTTCAAATGAATACATTTACCGTTCCATTATTTGAAAGCCATCTACTTTGTTTTTACGGAATCTCAAATACCTTTGAGTAAACAGGTAGCAGACGCCAGAATTAACAATTAATTTTTATACAAATTTATGGCTTTCAAATAATGGAATGATAGATGCATTCATTTGAAAAGTGTAACATATGGGTTCAAAAATTTGTCGTCAAAAGTACTGTCGCTGTAGCATAATGCACCTTCCCAGGTTTGGAAAGAGATCCAGTTTCGAATCCCGGTAGCGCAAAAACAATATTTTAAGATAAAACTTTTTTTTATGTATATCTTTCTAATTAATACATTTAATTAGTATTTAAAATATCACAGACCGTCTGTTCTGAATAATTACAACTTCACAATAATAATGTGTTCTCCATAATAATGTATATATTCATTTGTTTATATTTAAAACATTTTCTTATCTTTGTCTGACTTCATTTTTTAATTTTTTATTTTACTAAATTATTATTAATTTAAATTTCCTCTCCAAATATTCTTACCACCGGGTTGAATTAATAAAGATTAAATCTCTCGCCTTATGTCCTTCGAGATCAACAGAGATTTCAACAATTTTCAGTTGACACTAATTATTTTTTCGGACCGCTTGGAAGTGAAGGGATTGACATTAATTGTATTTTTTTGGACCGTTTGAAAGTGAAAGGGATAAATAGGATGTAGGAAAAACATAGAAAATTATATTTATTCTTTATTATTATGATTAAAGATTGCGGCGTCAGGTTAACCTAAAAAAATGATTAGTATAAAAGAGCAAAGGTAAATATAAAATTAATAAAATAATGAATTTGTAAAAACGGAAAGAAGATTATAAAACGTGTAACATATTAGTATCGTATCACCTTTACGTAGAATATATTTTTTCCTACATATTTCTTCCTTGTTGTTTACAAATATACGAAATATCCATAATAACGTTCTCACATACTAGAATTTAAAACGATATCGATTAAGCATTATTTTTTTCTAAACTGGATATTCTTCTATATTAATGAAATACCATAGCACTATAATCTAAACAGCGTTCGACACTTTTAAATTATCGCGTTTCAAAGTTTTGCGTTACATGTTTCTAGCGTGGTTATTTACCAAAAGTTTCTTTACGCAGTCTGTTTAAAATGTCGTCACTTTGTCTAATTCGCCATTTTTAGTATCTTTCTCTATCTAAGCGTCGCTTTTTCTGAACTAGACGTTCTTCCATATTAATAAAAAACACTTTTATGAAACAAATGAAATGTCAAAAAAAACACATATTTGTTGTAAAGTTGCATTTTCAGAACATAGTTCAGTAGTATTTTAATGCAAATTAAATCATTATGAAATAACTGTTTATCTGCCTACATAAAACATCACCGTTATTAATTAATTCAAATAACTTGCAGTACAGCAGCTTTTGCAATGTTACAACTTGCAAATTTTTGACAGTAGGTCTTTTTGTTTACTGTTTTGAATAAATGTATCCCAAGAACAAAAGATCAATAATAGATTTTCAATCATTTATTTCTTATTCAACTTTCCCTTTGTGACAAATAGAGACATTGTAATAATTAACGTCCACTCACAAACCTATAAAATTTTCTAGCGCTATCATCGACGATCAAACGAATAGACATGAAATAAAGTGTACATATACGAGACGGGATTTGGAACATTAGTTGCGTGACGAGGAGCATTCTACACACATTCTTGGTGGAAACATAAATCCGATTTGACACATTTATGCAACAGTAAAAGTATTTACTCTTTGTGTAAACTAGACGTGATCACGTAGGTGACACCAAAATGAAAATATTGGGACAAGAAATTCGCGTTACTTCATGTTTATATATTTGGTGTTATGCGAACGTTATATTTTTAGCATTGTGTAGGAACATCCAAAAAATATATTCTACATTAAAATAACAATATTAATAGTGATACTATAATTATATATTCAAGTAATTTGTCAATGCTTCTTTCGCTATTCGTAACTGTCCTTGAAGAGCTAACGCACATCTATGACACTTCACTTCCATCGTAATGGCGAAGGGCTATGGAAATATATGACAGCGCGCACACTGGCAACTGGCAACCGCACATCGTATAACAGAAATTCGTTGATATGCGCTAGCTTTAAATATTAAATAAATTGTAATCTCTTCACGAACTTAGGTACAATCTCAGAAACTAGTATTTTATTATGCCTATGATCAATGGAAGTTTCTCCAAAACTAATATTTTATTATGTCTGTAATCAATGGAAATTACTCCAAATGTGCGCTCGAGGGGTGAACCACCAATATTTAGATATACGAACCTCGATAGCTATTTATATATTATTAGAAGATATGATATATTTTTTAAATAATCAATAATAAATTTCTTTTAACATTTATTTCTTCTCTATGAGAGTAAGACTCGTGTATGGAGAAGGAGTATATACGAGAATTTGTTTCAATTAGTCTGTGTACATTTTTTTTTTTAATATGAATTAAATATATTAATTAGAAAGATATACATATAAAATCAATTTTATCGAAAAATATTGTTGTTGCGCCACCGGGATTCGAACCTGGATATCTTTCCTAACCGGGGAAGGTGCATTATCCAACTATGCTACAGCGACCATTTTACGAACCTATATGTTACCTTTTTGATATTAATACATTTAATCGTTCCATTATTTGAAAGAGCCATCCTACCTTATTTTTACAGAATCTCAAATACCTTTGAGTAATCTGATAGCAGTCGCCAGAACTATCAATTCATTTTTATTAAATTTTGGACACATTGATACAACTTTATTATTAGGAAGTTGTAATTATTCAGAACATAGGTCTGTGATATTTTAAATATGAATTAAAAATATTTTTTAGAAAGATATACATATAAAATCAATTTTATCGAAAAATATTGTATCCCGGTGGCGGTTGATTTTATATGTATATCTTTCTAATTAATATATTTAATTCATATTTAAAATATTACAGACCTATGTTTTGAATAATTACAACTTCATAATAAGAATGTGTTCTCCTAATAATATTTTTTTACTTCAGATACAAATTTATACTAATCTGTAATATTTCTAATTGTGATGGGGAGATTGTTAAAAAATTGATGCCTTGATAAATATAGTGATTTCGGGTTGCGGTATTTTGGAATATCAATTTGGTCTCTAAATCATACTAACGTTAAAAATGAACACATGCCACTACTATCCACAATTTGGAGTGTAAGATCAATATAAATCTAATTTTTAGAATATTTATGTCAAAAAAACTTCGTTGCCGGCAAATATATAGAATTCTTACGCTACTCTTGTATTCACAGTAACGAAAATGCGTTACGAAATTTATAACGTCATCGACTAGACTGGAGCAAGTGACACACGGTGATCAAGTTTATAATTATGTTCACTTATAATACAAAATAATAAAACGATTCTATCAAAATACAAAATGATAAAAAAAAACTCAAGGAAGTGCAGCTCGGACACCGCGTGCCGGGACACAGCCCTGTTTATTTTAATGAATCAATTAATTAAGTTTTTGCTTAAGTTTCGTATTTTCTTGCGCTTTACGTAGAAAAATTTCTACCAGCTCAGCTTGCCTCTAGTTAATCTAAGCTTGTTTGGTTTATGGAAGTACATTTACTGAAACCTGACTCGAGTGCCTCTATTTTCGTTACAATCTTCAAACTGACCCGAGAACTGCTGTTTTCGTTACAATCTTCAAAGAGAAAATTTAGCAATTAAAATTCTGTGTAAAAATGTAAAACCACACTAATTTTTCATTTTTATTATGATTTTGTTGAAAAATTAGAATTCGCACAAAATAGCGTGTATTAATTAAAAATTAAATAATAAATTATTGAGTAAACTGAGACATATACTTGACTCGAAATTTGGATAGATAAAGAACTCTTATTCATAGAAATATGTATATATCTACAAAAATGACCATCGACATGTTTAAAAAGAAATAATTATCTGTTAAGAACTGTGAATGGAGATTAGATAAAAGAATTGTAAAGAATTTAAAAACATTAATCTTACATTTGTTTACATTTTGTATTCCTCTTGTACTATTAAGTTATTGTTATGTTGATAGATGTCAGTGTAATTGGTCAGACAGTAAAAGAGAAAAATAGAAACCAAACATAAGTAAAAGAATTTTGGACAGTCCCTGAAATATTTTTAAAACGTCTTGAATCATCTGAGATATGGATCTACAGACGACAACTAAAAATAAGCTAGGTTGACAGGGCTACTAATCAAAATATTTTGATTCGGATGCAAAGTGAAAAGAAATCCTTAAAGCAATAAAATCCTAAAATTATAATGGCCTATGTCCACGGATGAAATATCTCTGGGAGATTCGACTCTCGTTCGCATATATGACAGGTCAACATTTAGCACGCGATTTATGAATCATCACGCTACATGTTTTGCGCACGAATTAAAATGACCCATCCAGTGCACGTGTACCTTTATTGACTCTCAGAGATCCAGAAAAATATCAGATCATGTATCAAATCACTCATGGCGAAATCGCTAGCAGACGAAAGTCCTGAAAGATCGAGAATATTCTGGCCGATGAATTTAAACCGCAAAATAATTCAGAGAACACAGTCTTAACTATTTCGAGCTGCTGCAAATAATAATTGCCAATGTTCTGTAAGCGGATATTTTATTTATTTATTTATTATTAATATAGTGCACACATAAACTCTAATACAAACAAGATCAAAATCGTTTAATTTTACTACAACTTATCATTCAAATATATACATTATGTTCGTGCTCACGTGCATCAATTTTGCGTATAAATTCTGATGATATTTTCTTATTGGAGATTTTATAAATAAATACGATTACGTTGAAATATTTTTTCTGCTTAAAGGTCATCATATTCAGATCTTTCAGCATTGCACTGATTCGAGTATATATATATTACTTTCAAAACATTATTTTGCAACACTGACAATTATTGCATTTATTCTTCATTAATCAAAACCAAAATGTGAGAAATAATAACAGAGCTCTATACTATTTTACAAGACTCAGTACTAATGAATCTTCTGATCCTTTCCAGAAGTGAAATTTTTTAACAATCTTTTTAGTCACGTATCTTATATTTTGCGATAAATTCAATTTCAAATCAATTATGGACTAACTAACTAACTTACCATCACGCCGTTTCCCCGCGGAGGTAAGCAGAGAGGATATAGCGCCACACTCTTCTGTCCTGACACACAACAATTCTCGCCTCATCCACATTCATACATCTTCTCATACAAGGTCGCCGATTGTTGAGGTGTCTAACATAACCATTCTCCAGTATCTGGTTAACCTAGTCGTGCCAAGTCTTCCGCGGACGTCCTCTATTTCTGGTGCCATCAACACTTGCGTCATATATCTTTCTTACCAATCTCTCCTCATTCATCCGTTTCATATGACCGAACCACCTCAGTGATCCTCTTACTCATTATCAGCTTTACATTCTTTCCTTATTTCTTCATTCTTTACTCTGTCATAAATAAATTTCCCACATGTACGCTTAAATGATCTCATTTCCACTGCATTCAGTCTACTTTCGTTCCTCTTCTGCCAGCTCCAGGCCTCATCAATTATGACTCCCAAATATTGTATTTCAATAACTTCCCTGCACCGTCTATGATAATTGCTGGTGTAATTGGTATTATTTTATTTCCAATGAATTTAGTTTAAGTTTATTTTTCTTCTTAGAAACGAAAAATAAATGTTTAGCAAGACTTATTTATTGTTATTCTTTATTTTCTACTGAAAATGATGAGTCAGGTTTATGATAAAGGTGCGAGGTTGCCGTTTCTATTAAAACGTAATATTAATAAGACGGACCTTTTAGAAGGGTTTATTTTAGGCTAAAGACAGATTCCACAGAACTTTGTAATACGGAGCTTCGAAACTTTCATCCCCTAAGCTTTAACATTTTATGCGCGACCTTCGCATTATTGATTAGCCACAGCGAATATACATTTTTATTTAGCTCAGACTCGTACAGCATTTCGCTTACATTTCAAATGTTTTATTTCCATTATTCTTATCTCATTATGCCTCAATTTTATAATGTAGAGAAGAACCGACCAGGCCCAGTCGTAGATACATACATTTTTTGCAAGTCACCAACTAACTACGATATACGCACATTATGAAAGTAACCCGTACGCGAACAAACATAATTGTATAAGGAATAATATAATATACACTCAATTTTAAATGAAATACCCCATTAGCAACACAATATTTCTTCATGTTTTTTGTAAATATAATTAATCACAATTGTAGCGAAAATAAATAGAATCATTATTAGCTATATTTGAATATGTCTAAGAATACACAATTACTGGATTTTCACCTACAAAGGCACTGTTATTAAACAACTAATATATCTCACAGAGACGAAGCTATTTTTTATTATATTTAATGGAAAAGAAATTGAAGTATGGGTACAGGGCTTACGACCTGTCTTCGGCTGGCTTAAGTTGTGGTTATAGATGACGATAGTATAATGGTACTCGAAGTGTTTCCACATATTAACATATATACAACTTCCAAAAATTTGATAGATATGAAGATTGATTAATGGATGAGAATGGTGAACGTTATATTTGTACAAAGTGATCACTTAAGTTTCGTCTCTATGAGATATCTATTATTTGTTTAGAATCATTATTATTTTTTTACATCCATTTGACAATCCATAATAATATTACGTTAACCCGTCTATTTCTATAACTTTCTAGACGTCTTGGACGTCTAGGACGTATTGGATGTATTAGATCCGTATGGCTGTATAGTGCTCGATTAAACGGGCAGATCTTTAACATCTCCAGATTAAGAATCGTACGTCATCTCTCGTATCTATGGTTATCTCGTCTATATTATTTTCCGTAATGTGGTACATACGTTACGTCATCATCAATATCTATTTGCGTACATGTAATACGTGTCACACCAATATTATTTCTACATTCAAACTACGCTATATGCTTTTGCTATGAAAAGGGAAATATGAGTACGTTCATTAAAACAAATACTGTGTTCCTTAGAACGAATTATTTGTGCAATAAAATAATAAAAATTTACCAAGGTTAGATTAGGTTAGGTATTTTTTTATTGAACAAAGATATATTTATTTATGATCTTTTTTATTATTGTAATGCACACACGCAATTTATTTTATGGGACAAAGTGTTTATTTGAATACACTGTTAAATCGTACCCTTTAAATGTTATTTAACGCTTTACTTTTACGCGACCGCCCGTATGTTATCGATTCAGTAGGCCCTTCATTCAGAATTTTGTACCCTTTATTACATGTTTGTTCTTGATCTTATATTGTGTCTTTGAGGGCCTCCACTGAATTCGGCTGTATTTGACATTTTTTAAACGTGGCATAAATAAATATTTTAACACAAAAAATTAAATTTGAGATGAAATAATTCATTCCGCTGGAAAGCTGTTTTTTTATAATTTTTATTATAAACTATGATGATTCTTCATGTATTTATGGATTGTAATACGAACTGGATTATTTAGAATTGTGACGTTTATATAATGTATTGTGAACAGTGGCGTAACTGTGCCGATGCAGCCAATACGATACATTGGGGCCCACGTTAGATAAGGGCCCAAAAAGTTTGCGCCCAACAACCGTTTGGGATCGATGGTTTTACGAGAATCGTATATAGTATACCTCTTACAGTATTCATTTGGACTAATAACGTCTAAAGTCCATCACAGATAGAAGTGAAATTTTAAAAATTTTAAAAATCGTTATTTGGGAAAACATTATCGATATATACAGTAGCAATACTGTGCTGGTGTATAGGGTTAGGGGCCGGATAATCGCTGTAAAACGAAAATCGCCTTAAATCGTTTTAAATTGCAAGGACATATATATAAATGTCTAAAAATATTAATGTTTTTTTCGTGAATGTATGAATATTATAGTAGACAAAAGACTGATTTAATTTTTACTATTTATTGTATAAAACACGCATTGAGAGTGGACCCGCCGCTTACCCAGGATCATTTTTAACCTCCTATACGGTCGTGCTCATTGGCCGCCTGGTTGGCATTTTTTTAATGCTAATAGGCAGCTATGCAACTCCATCTCGCACAACTTGACGAGACGAAGCCGAACAACTGCCATCTCACAAACCCTCACAGTCCCTGACCTTTATTTATTAAGATTTACATTACAATTGATTACATTAATGAAATCAAGTAAATGGAAAGAAACAGTGTATAAATATCTCAGAAATAAACATGAATAAGAGGAGAAAATACCATCTGAAGTAAGCAACATAATAATATAAGATTATACAATGTCAACAGAGTGTCAGTATTTTACTTTGGTCAGGGAGAACGATAAACCACGCAGTAATAATATTTGGATATCATATATATAATACTCATTTAGTGGGCCTCTTTTCCATTCTGCATTGGGGCCCAATATTTATAGTTACGCCACTGATTATGAATGCAAGAGGTTTGCGACACGAAAAATGATATGAAAAAAATATTAATTCTCTAAAATGACTAATTCTCCCTAATTCAAATAGTGACTCAAGTCACCTTTTTTGTCTATCTCGACTTCTTTCATGCTTTTTCCAATCAATGTCCAACCCTCTTCGAGTTAGGATTACCCACTATCCACTCATTTGTTTTTAGTTCACACAGTGAAATCGCCAATCTCTTAACAGTCCGATCTGTCCATGGCTCTTTGAGCCACTGACCACAATTATCGTGGCGTGTTTGATTTCAATAGAATTGTGATATTTCCGAAGCTTGCCCAGTTCAGTACTATTCGCCTTTGACCTCTAACAACTATAAATCTTTGTTGAATATGATGACTCGACCAAGGTAGATGATGTGTTGAATGAAGTATTTAATATGTGTATGTCCACTAACAAAAAATAGTGCCCCAACTCTATAATTTAAACGTTAAATTTTTCTACTGGCAACATTAAGTAATAATTAGTGATGCCAACATCAAGTAATAATGAGAAATATCATATATTTTTTACATCATCACAATTTTCGACAGCAAAAAACTTTATTCAATGAATATTAACATGTAAATATTTTGATTAACCGTACAAATGAAAATTAGAACGACAGAATTCACAGAACCAACTCGCTGACTGAATGTAAATTAAGCCAATTAATGGAGTATTTTGTTACATCTCAATAAAATATAAATAAATGAATAAAGTAATAATTAATACAAAATAATTTATTACATAGTCCATTGTTTGAGGTATCATTTATTAATTAATTCCAATTGGTTTATCAACACACTCACGTTAAAATCAATCTTCCAAATTAAATTGATACAATTAAACAAATATCATTTCATAATGGGTAAAATGAGAATTAATATTTTAATGATTAAGCTTAAGAAAAATACTGCTGACAAATTTTGGTATAACCCACACATAAAGCATAATAGCAATGATCAGTTGCGAAAGGTTTTATTTGTTAATAAAATTTAGAATCAAGTATCTTAATACGAACTAACATCAGACGCATATATTATTTCTCATAAATTAAAAAAAAAACATACGTATTTACATGAAACAATTCCAAGATAGTCTTACCTATAAACACTCCTATGAATACTTGAGATGCTTCAACGACCATACACTAAATTTTCGAACCATAGTAGAATTGGAAATGGATCATATTTTTGATAACATGTCTTGCGTGTAAACAAAGGAATACTTGAATTCCACAACTTTTATATGTTTATATTATATTATACATATATTTTTTTACCGACGGGATTAATTGGAACTCGAACGTCGCAGATTTTTAAAATTAAATATCGAGAAAAGCAACAAAACTTAAATTAATTATTTAGATTTATATATTTATACTGACCTTATAATGAAACAAACGGTATTTCGAAATCGGTTGGCGTTAAATAAGAAAGTATTATGTACAAAACAATATATTTATAATAAATAAATAATAATGCATAATTTTTATAGCGCCATTTTTGTAAAAACTTTCACCTCAAGGGCGCTTTGCACATAAACTGTTTATAGTTCTACAATTATCTTTGTTTTTTTTAAATTAAAAATCGTTATTTTCACTTATGGAAATGATTTTTTGAAAAGGTGCGTTTTTAGTTTCTTCTTAAATAAAGTCTCTGATGTACTGTTCCTTATAACGTAGGGCAAAGAGTTCCACGCTTTTGGGCCTGCCACCGCAAATGCATATATATATTATATTTTAAACATCACAGACCCTATGTTCTGAATAATTACAACTTCACAATAAGATGTTGTGTTCTCCTTAATATATATCTACACCCTTATGGGCTTTTACAACATGAATATCTATATATACAGCTTGAACACAAAAATAGATTTTAAATACAATACAAGTACATAATATATAATATTATGTCATGTGAAAAAAAAAAGAAATTTAAAAATTGACAATAAAATTAAACAAAAAAATAAATATTTTGGTTTAATGCTTTTTTCTGCTTATTCCTTATTCAATTATACTATTTTGTCAATTCAAAAATCAATCAATCAAAAACATTATATCTACTCATATTTAAGCATTGAAAATAGTTATATATATATAGAGAAGACTAAAATAGAAATAAACTGGAAACAGCTACGACAACTTAGTGCTTCAAATAGGAACGAAATCAATTCAGTTAGTTTGAAAACATCCAGCTTGTCATTTACTACTTTGAATAAAAATAATTATCACACAAATTTATTCTAACATGACAAGTTAGTTTATTTGAAATTAACTTTTATTGTTATTGCTTCAAATATTAAAAATATAAAATATTTAAAAATGTAGTTTCTTTCCCAAGAAAAATATAATTTATGTAGCTCATTTCCAAAGGGTTCCAATTATTCGAGGCCCAACTTCCGCCGCAGTGTATCATTTGTAAACGATCGGTTAAAACGGACGCACATGCGAAATGTGTCTTATTTCATTCGATTAATATCGAAATAATACGAAAGTAACTCGACTCGATAGGTTTCCAGTGACGAGTTCCGCTCTCTGTGGCAGATTTTTCGAAATTATTCGCTTATAACGTCATTTGTCATAATTTCAACGACATATTTTGATGGTCGATAAGCAGACGGCAATCGTGACTGTATTAAATATTAAAATACGGTATGCTATGAAAATAAATAGACCTAATATATATATATATATATACATACTAATGTAGATGTAAAAATATTTTTACCAATGTGTCATTTGCATTTATTGCACTTGTCTAACCTCTCTCCGTAGTCCATTTGAAATAGCTGAGGATAGGAGTCCCAAATATTATTATCCCACTCCTGTGGTTATTCTTCTCCACTCTTTTAGTTCTGCTGCTGCATGCAGGACTTCTTAAAGTGATGATTCACATTTCAGCAAAATTTACAAATTGACAAATAACATCTCAGATTTTTGCAAAAAGCGCGTTTACTGATAGAATTGAGTGTTCTAATTTCAAGAAGATAAATTTCGGTTGGGATAAGTTTTTCGAAAATCCATAAATTTACTGTATCAATTGTCATTCTAACTGATTCGCGGTTCTCTCTTATCTATGGTTTACCTAAATTCATCTCATCTATAGATAAAGCGTATCAAATGTCAAAATCTATTATATTACAACTTACGAGTAATAAACCGCTTGTCAGAAATTTCAAAACTTTGTAGTGTGACAACTTTTAAAAGATTTGCGATCCAGTAAACTCAATTCTATCGGAAAATGTGACCTGTAAAAATCCGAGAAATTCACCAATTAATATATATTCTACTTTTAAAATCAGCAATGTTATCTTTGTGGTTAAGATTCATATTTTTATTTATTATCTTTGTTTTATTAACCACTAAAATGAGTTTAAATACATCTACCGGTTTCGAAAAATACCATTTTCTTCTTCAGGATGTCATAACTAAATTAAATTAAAATTATAAACAACCAACTAAATTTAACTACGAGTCCCATTCTAAAATTTTTTCCTAAAAATTATTCGAGTAAATTTGTATTAAGTAATGATTTGAGTTAGGTACTAAAGATAAATAGATTTTTTTAAAATAGATTCTGTCAAAGAAACAATATATGTTTTATTTAGTTATGACATCCTGAAGAAGAAAATGGTATTTTTCGAAACCGGTAGATGTATTTAAACTCATTTTAGTGGTTAATAAAACAAAGATAATAAATTAAAAAATAAAAAATAATAATAATAATATATATTCATTTATTGTATTCTGTCCATCATACTGAGGATCCTTCTCTTGCTCTCTTGCCTTCAATTCTGTCGAGTATCATCTGTTTTTCTAGGCTATATTCACTTCTTCACGCTATATACTTCATTATTCACCTTCTAGACAATGCGGACGTCTTGGATAATAGATAGCATTTAAATTGAGCATATTTCTTTATTTTTGTCTCCGTATCCACGGTTTTAAAGAAGTTTACCAAAATAATATGAAAATGGAATGTTTCTTCTAGACATTTACAGCAAGGGCGCAATTTCACAAAAGGCGACACACACTGAGAGAGTTTGTGTGAGACTATACAGTCAGCGTCGTGAATCGTTAATTTAATGTTTTCTATACATTTTATATGCAGAGAATATTTTCTCGAGAGCCCGCGGGCATGTAACATAATATTTAGATTTCCTACCACATTATTTCAAACAGTTTAACCGTATGAAAAATAATTGCATTCTTACTATGTTGCCCTTTCAATTTGGCATGAAGTCGTTTGCCAAATAAACATAAAAGTCTATTTGTTACAACTACATTTATTTATTAATTTCGTTATTAATATTTTTTGTGAGTAAATAAATGAATGTAATATGACGCAGAAATCTCTATTTTATCTCTGAGAAATAGAAACGCCTTTGAATTACATTGCTGGCAAGCAAAATAATATTGAATTATAATACAAACCAGGGGCGGTTCATAAGTCTTTGAAGATGGGAAAAGCGTCGTGTATTCTGAATTCTATTCATTTTCATTTCAGGCTAAATAGCATGGGTGTGTACTACTATAACTATCTGAAAGGGATATTATATGGATCATCTCAGTATCTTTTCATCTTTCAAAGGCACGTATCAATTAATTGTCTCGATTAACACAGGCCCAACTTACAGAACACACATCTGACACATTTCGAAGATTTACGAATCAACGACTAGATCATTTAAATCTCGAGTATTTCAAGTACGTTTCCCCGAGTATTTTACTTTATTTTTTTAATCTTATTTCCTATTTACGTTTTTATAGGGGATGATAATCCAGCTGGTTTTATCTCCTATATGAAATATGACAGTTCACTAGATATCCAGTTCTGGATTACAGATTGAAAAATATTTTCTCATGAAATCTTTCTTGCACAGATCCTTTCAATTTTCCCACCTTTATTAGTGAATACGCCATATTTTTCAATTCTATGTACTCACGTTACTAAATACAACTCATTTGTGTCGAATAGAGAACATTTCATACAAAGGGAACAAAGATTTTTCTCCAAGAATTAGACATTACGATATCACGCTTATTCCTGGCAATCATACATACCCATACTTACATCTTTTCATTTATATTGCTATCACTGCCATAAATTTCTAAGAATAAACCGTGGTGTTACATCGATGTTTATCCGTTATCGGGTGTAATTTTTTTTCATATTGTCATTAGAATCGACTGTACCGAGAATAAAATCAGTAGTAGGAATAAATACATTAAATGCTAGACCCGTTAAGCTTATTTCAAAATGTTCATCTGCAGACTCATAATGGCTATTAATACGTATACAATTTTTTAATACCATTCTTGAAATCTAATTTCAAAAATAAACGATATTTTTTTTTTATTAAAAGTTCATTCATTTTAAATTTTTTTAATACGCAGAATTGCTGTTATTTTACGATTGGAAAAATAATCTACAAAAGTACTTTGAAAAGGGGTCCACTTAAATTATTTACCAGATGGCAAGATAAACGAACTTCGTACAATAAAACATAAAATATTTAACAATATTTTAAATATACCGTTGTAATATTATATTATATAAGTATAAATACTAACCTCAAATATACAATGTTTAATGACAGGAGACGTTTACTTTTAATCCCAAGAGCTGTCACACATAAACACTTATATAGAGAATTATCACTTCATTACCATTTTTTATTATTTCCTTATTTATATTATATACATGAATTTTATTATTTCTTAGCCAGCCTAGGGAAAAAAATATTTTTATTATAATGTTTATAGCCTACCATGATTTTTTGAAATTTACAAGTAATCGATCCAACAATGAAATTATTATTATTATTTTGAATCCTTTGTTTTAAAGTGTTTTTAAATTAATAGAATTTATAGACACGCACCTTACGTTGTATAATTAGTATTACAGCGAATTATTTTTAATGTAACACTTACTGCTAATGGTCGGTCGGAGGAAATTGCCTCAAGGCAGATAACCTTCCGTCAATCAATGATTTCTGTTCAATTTCTGAAAACATTTTCGTTTGTTTTCGTACCCACATTTGAATGTGGTCGAATGTATGTTAGTGTGTAATGCATTTCTCATAGTTCAATTTTTCACTTAACCTTTACAAAAACAGATCCAGCTGTGTTTACATTTCAAAAATAATCACAAAAGACAAATTTCTCAAATTGTATGAAGGGTGTTCTGCTAACCAACAATTAGATCACACTTCCCAATACTAGATGTCATCACGACATTATTTACGATGTTTATTAAAATATTCGGTCAACATTTTACAGCCAACACCTACCGAGTGATGAGTAATTATTACTGAAATATGATTTAGTGTACTCTAACCATGTTTAAGATTCAGATACAAGCACTGACAGAACAGAGGCTGCGAAGGTTGCGAGTGAAAATGAAACTCTTAAGGCTGTGCTGCTTAATGAGTCATCCGCCTTTGACACAGTTCTGTATCATTCCTAAATAGCCCCTATATATCCCGTGAATTTGAAACAAAGGACTTGAAAAGTAAACAGATATCGCGTCTTGTGGGTTTTGAAAAGACTCGAATGTTTCCAAAAACTGTAACGAGGCGAGCATAAACACACACGCCTTGGCAATATCGGCCTACCTTACGGAAAACCCAAAATGGCTACCATTTTTGCTGAAAGAAAACACTACCCCCTCGCGCCCTTAGAACGCGGTTAAACCGCGGTTTTCAGTAACGTTATGCACACTGTATTATGAAGGATCGAATAATGAACACATGTATTGATATTATACCGTTATTTTTCACTTTGATTTGCGTTATTTTCGCGCACACAGTCACAACGGGTCACAGGCGGATGTCGGGCACGTTATTTACGTCACGGGACACTGTTTTGGCCGGCGTTTTCGCGGCTGTCGCGGCAGGATTTCGAGTCTTTTATCTCTGGGGCGTTGGGTATTCGTTCAGGATGCCATTTTGTGTGTTTTTTTGATCTTTTGACATGTATATGGCGCGCGACGGGTCCGCCGGTGGCAGCGGAGTCAGACTGGTGTGCGCGCTGCTGCCACGGACAGGCAACCAACATGGCGGCCACGCAGACGCTCGATACGGCCACAGGGGCGGACCTCGCCAGGCGGCTCCTGCCCCTCACTTTCCTACTCAAACAGATTCAATTACTGATCCTTTATGTGCGCACGGTTACTATCTGCTACATGAATCTGCCTAACGCAACTTTGCATTTTGTAATGTGCGGGTTATATATATGTTTACTTGTAACAATTCCATTACCAATAGACCTCGTACGTAAAGGTGTAAACATGATTGGTTAAAATTTGTATTATCATATATATATATATATATATATATATATTAATCTTAAAACTGCAACTACCAAATTTGTAATTTTCAGTTTCAAGAAAACTTTTGCATCAACGATTCACATCTGCGAAAAGCTAATATCTATCAACATGTTACTACACTTAAACAAAAAATGCATCGCTAACACATTAACTAATGTTATCCACGAACTAGCCTTTAACATGAATACCGTAAAAAATTACTTTCGTATTATTATTAATTAATTAATTAATTAATTATAAATTAACCTTTCTTCGAAATAATTTATACCCACATTACAATAACGGATTTCAGATAGACACAGATTCAATTTCTAAATATATCCGTTACATGATGTGATTGATATAGTTACCTTGGCGTAATCGGTATCGCGTTTTGCCGGTAATAAAAAGTTCCAGATTCGATTCCTTATGGTGTATATTTGATAAAAATTATTTTAACTAATATTATATTTTTCAACAGCCATGCATCGGAGTACATCTCACAATATAATTCTTACATCAATAATACCTAGAATAAATTGTTAAAGAAACTCGATCGCAATAATGACATTCTATTAATTTATTATACTATTAATATAATAATATCCTAGAAATGTGTAACAGTCGTATGATGCTGTAGGTAGGTACTTGAGTAAAATCTTTCGCGATGTATAACATTTTAATGTCACACCTATTTTCTATGCTTTTTTTCTGTAAAATGATGCGCTTTTTCTGTTTGAGCATCTTCTTTTTCTTCTATTGCCGTATCTAAGAACTTGTCTGAGCATCGCGTTTTATGGTAAAAAGCTGTTTGTTTAAATAGTTTGCTTCACAGATGTACTACGGCATACAATATTATTATAACATTGCCATTATCAGGGGTTAACACACCAAGGAGATTATTTTAAATAATCAATAAAATATACATTATTAGTAGAACACATTCTTATTGTGAAGTTGTAATTATTCAGAACAGACGATCTGTGATATTTTAAATATTAATTAAATATATTAATTAGAAAGATATACATATAAAATCAATTTTATCGAAAAATATTGTTGTTGCGTATTGTAGGCATTTGAGATTCCGTAAAAATAATGGAACAATTAAATGTATTAATATCAAAAAGGTAACATATAAAATTTGTCGCTAAAAATATCGTCGCCGTAACACAGTTGGATAATGCACCTTCCCGGGTTTGGAAAGAGATCCAAGTTTGAATCCCGGTGGCGCAACAACAATATTTTCCAATAAAATTGATTTTATATGTATATCTTTCTAATTAATATATTTAAATTATACACTATATTAAGTTTTATATGAATTTACAATAATATACTATTGTAAACTAAAATACTTCAACAATTATATAAAAGGAGAACAATGCCATATCAGCCACTCATTTTTATCGTTAATACATTCTAATACTTATTACCTATTACCACAAATGAATTTCCCGTAAGGAGTAAAGCCAGCATCAAATTTGTACATTAATCCTGTGTTAATATTATTTCCTTTTATTCGACCATGGACATTCTAATATGGCAATCATCCTCAACGTTATGTAAACCAAAATAGAACATAAATATAAATATTATGTGTTTATTACAAAACAATACATCAGTTTGTCTCCAAGTTGACTTTTACTGACGTGGAAAATATCTATGATGAAATACCCAAAGATGACATCATACAACTACGCGTGCAACCACATTTGACAATTCAGAAGATATATTATATATATAGAGCAGTATAGTGAATTAGTCAAATATTGTAAATATATAGTGACGAGTACATGTTTTCATTTTAGTTTCACTGCACCCACACACATCGGGTGAGGAGAATAATTTTAAATAAAAAAATTATTAGCAAGATGTGTTATTTGGTTTTACCATTAAAAAGACTCAAATGGAAAATGATAAGTTACTTTAAAAAATATAAAATATTAAAAATGAAATGTAAAAATAATAAAAATCTAAATCTTGCGTTGGAAGTGAATGTTGAAAAGAAATAGAGGAAAATAGAAGACTTGGCACGACTAGGTAAATCGATACTGGAGGATGGTTCTGTTAGAAGCCTCAACATTCGGCGAGCTTGTATGAGAAGATGTATGAATGTAGATGAGGCGAGAATAGAAGACTGTGGCGTTCTATCCTCTCTGCCTACCCCCTGCGGGGAAACGGCGTGATGGTTAGTTAGTTAGTTTAGAGAAAAATAAATTAATCCTGAGGACGATAGCGAACAAACGTGAAAAATATTTAGATCATTTCGGCACAACTCATTAGTTAGCACAGTGGTAAACGGAAATACATATTAACATTTTAACTGCCAACTCTATTTAAAATGGAAGACACCACATAGGGTAAGACTAGGCTTTAAGGGTCTTGACTCATCTATCAAAAGCCCACAGATGGCAAAATGATTTAAAAATATGAATCCCTGCAAGTTTGCAAGGTACAAAAGTACGTGTTAACACGCTTATAGCATAGCGCGACATACAAAGATTAACGCACTCGTGGCATTTAAAAGGTTAAAGAATGAAGGTCAATCGAAGAAAACATTGATGAGGAGTGGAGCAGATGTTGAAGCTGTGCAAAAAAGTGATGCAAAATAGGATCCCTATTTCCTACGTTACAACTTTATTTTAGCAATAGATGAAAAATGTGTCTAAAGCATCACTGAAGGAAAAACCTTCACGGGAAGTGCTATTTATGTTATCAGTAACTGAACAGGTGTACCAATTGATATTTATTATTTATAATTTGAATTAGCAGGAGCTGTGAACATTGGGATTAAAAGATTTGGAAATCAAAAATAAGAGTGAAATATTCCAGCGTGTTTAGTTTAAAATATAACTCAAAGTTATTGAAAAACAGAGGAACTATGAATTCATTTTTCGTAACAAGAGTCGGAAAACTTTTCATTTAGAAGTTTCCGCCTATCCGGTGGAGAATATTTTGCATGTATGAAGATGAAATTGTTTTTATATATTCAACGCCATTAAAGAACGAGAAATTATAATTATATTGTAAGTATTAATGGTTTCATTGGCACGGCTTAAACAGCATTTGCGATTGTTTGCGCACGTTCTATCTAATTTAGTGTAAAAATAAAGCAATATTAATGCATCGATAAAAAAATTTGAAATCAACTAAGCTGAAGTTATTATTAAATTTTAATAAGATTCTTACTACAATTATAATTCATGAAACACTTTTATGTGACGTGAAAAATGAAGCTAATCTAAAATGAAAACGAGGCATTCCCCTGGCATTATTATGAGGTTGAATTTAATGGAAAACTTTTAATAAAAGAGTTCTTAAAACAATTTTAAATGCTCTGCACATTTACATTTCAGTCATTCGAATTATGTACTGTTTTCATAAGGACATCATTATTTAAATATCCGTATTCTTCGATTTCACGCACGGGAAATCGATCTCTCACGTGGAAAATTAAGTTCTTGCGTAGACAATGTAGTTCTCACGTCAATTTCTTACATAGGAAATTGAGTTCTCACATGGGAAGTAGAATTGTCACTTGGGAAATCGAATTCAGACGTGGAAAATCGAGTTCAACGCGGAGAAAATAAACTTTTTTTTTCCTTAAAAACGGAATATACGTTAGTCACGTCAATATTCTTACTATTTTGTACTATGAAAACTTACTAGTCTCCTGGAACGAGGCGCGATTAGGCCAGCGTCTTAACCACTAAACCAACAAGCTAGCATTGCAACCAGGGTCGTGAGGCTACATAATAGCCAATTTTATTTTTTGTCATATGCCAATATATTGTAACACCAGCCCCAGCAAAGCTATATTGTGACCCGTATCCACTATCGAGAGTCATTCTAATCCGAGAGCGAAACACATACAATGATGATTCATAGAATGCCTCGGGCTGAATTGCATACTCTCCTTCGCCAGATTTCATCTCATTCCGGGTCATTAGATGAAAAGCGATGTGTTTGTGTAAATGTTGACTCACACTATTTGTGAAAATAATACAGAATTAATCGCAAAATTTTGGATCATTGTCTATTTTATTATGTATGTATTAGAGGAATAACTAACGTATGTAGAGAAAAATACGCGTTTTTGAACACATTATATTTTTCCGTACCCTGTACAAGCAATAAATATTGTCCAAGTAATTTTCACGTTTCCGTCACTAAGATCAAAACTCATTTTCACCGCCAGTTCTGCTCTGTCCGCGACGCCTGCGCGCCGCCTCCCTCCCCCCGCCCTCGCAGCCGACAGTTTCCTCCCTCCGCATCCCTTCAATCAGCAGGCGACCTCTCGCGATGGCAGCTGGCAGCTGGCAGCCGGCAGCCGGCAGCTGTACCGTGAAGACGGATCATATTTCTATATCGGCCACTTAACTAATTACTTTGCATTCTTTTTAATCGTTTTCTAATACAGTATGTACTGCCCGTCCGTCCTAGGACGCGCCTCGTCTCTTCGTATCGACACACGATGTTTAATGTTGTTAGTAAACTAATTACAGTCATTAAGTATTAATAAAACAATTTTTTTTTTCAATGACGCCACAGCCCAAATCGAGCCTTATCGGTCTCCTCAATCTTACGTCTCCGTGAAACTCGGCCTTCTGCTGCACATTTCTAATTATTCACTGCACCACCATCACCACTCAAGTGTCTTTCTTCACAATGTCTCTCCAGCGGAGTCTTGATAGAATTAGTATTTCGCAATCTCCGAGTTGCACGTCCCGTAAATAGGATACGACAATTCCGGTTGTAAGTCAAAATCGCCTCTAGGTAAAGAAGTAAAATCGAGAGATGGAATGAGAAACGGTTAGTGGGAGGAAAGGATTCTATCCAAGGCCCAGTGGTCTCGGGGAATTGGGTTTTGGGAAGAATACTCGCCTTACCCCAAGTACCCATTGTAGTTCAATGATCTCCGCTCCGAAATGAAGACGCTAATTTTACCCACGGCACACATAAACAACAAAACAGCAATCGACACTAAAACACTGTACCACCGCACTGGAGATGACTGGTCTACAACGCGAACGATATCGCTGTTGTCCAGATCAAATTCCAATATTGATCCAGTAGCGCCCAATAATGCCAAGAGCCAAACTCATACTGAGGTCGAGGACGGGAATATGGAAGGGAACATGTGAAAATAACATTATATTAACGCACGCCAAAAGTATGTTTATACGAATACGACACACCCTCTCTGAATTTCTTTTTTGGACCGTTACAAGTGCTCATCTCAATCGGAACACGTATTAATAGTCTAGGTTCATTCATCATTGTATCTGATTCTCCGCACTATATACTAGATAGCCACAGGATTTTCCTATTGAAGTCATCCGTCAGAGCGGGCATTTTTCACCGACATTCCCCAGATTTCACTTTTTCCCTTTTCTTGAAAATGGTATGTATATGTGATGTGATGTGAAGGGAGAAGATCACTTGATTCATGAAACCGTGAGAATCGACGCCGAAGACCGTGGACAATTCAGTCAGCCTCGATCTTAAAGATTTTAACCCAGAACACCAGAACAGCACAATGATAAGAGTGGCCGACCTCAGATGAATGTATGATGAAAAAGGCGGCAACAAAGAAAAAAATACTCCAGGATTCACTTCATACAAATAATTGTTTTGTACGTAATTACTTTAGTTTCATGTGTACACTTCACTCTTAATGAGACTTTGATCTCTGAGAGTCACTAAAGGTACTTATATTCTTAATACGTCATTCTACTTCGGGAGCAAGACATGCGTAGTGATGAATTGTAGATCGCTGTACACTGAACTCCGTTTCGTTATTTAAGCGTACGAGAGCCGAATCTCCGAAAGAAAATTCATTCGTGGACACAAGCCATTACAACCGGTAGAGGGAAAATAATGTTTTAATTAATCAATTGTTTCCAAAGAAAACATCGTTAATGAAACAACGGATGCTGTTTTATGTACAGTATTATATATATATATATTAGCAAACTAGGAATGTGTTAATGATTTTATTTAATATCCTATATATAGTTCATGTTCAATCATAGCATCATTTCCATCCTGAATTCCTTTTACTTCGCTCTATTTTCTTTTCATTATATTAAATTTATGTTTTCAACTATGTAAAATGTTTTATTATATATCTATTGATTATTGATACCCTGTAAAATATTTTCTTAAACACGGGCGAGACCCAGTAAGGCAAATATTAAAATACTTATATATACATGGAAAATATTTAATTAATTAAAAAATAATTTTAATTTACATTCTTACATAATATATATTTTAAATAATTCTTAAAGTATATAAAAAGAGGTGAATAATCTTCATAATGTAAGTGAAGTTCACTGTCTCCTTAACTAGACCGAAGTTTGTACTAAAGGAGACAGGTTCATCAGTTGTCTGTCATACAAATTTGAAATTTTTTTTTTTATTTTTTTTTTATCTAAATCAAAAATATCCAAGATTGAAACACTATGCAAAAGAAAAAATGAAAATAAAGAAATGAGGTTATGTTCATGTGATCATTTCCATGAATCTTTATTCAGTTTTTTTTCTGCCAACACCCAATAACCAGCTCCTGAGATGGTGTTTGAGATTGTCCATCGAGACTTGTTTCATACTGCTCGGTAAAATGTTATATAGGCTTTGGGGGCCAGAAACATACAATTAGTTTTTTTTTTAATATATATATGTGTACAGTGAAATCTCGATGGATTTTTCCCCGAATGATCGTTTTGCCGCATGTGTCGTTTGTTTCTTCCAGTTCCGAATTAATTTCATACAAAACACGCAAAAATAGATCGCATCGATCGTTCCTCTGCGCATCATTTGACCGCATTAATCGTTTAAATTACGTAGTATATTTAGTAACACTGGCTTATTTTATAATTGCCTACATAACGGCACGTTGATGTTAAAGAGCGAATTTTTTTTATGTACATTCAATAACTGATGCCGAAAAAAATGTGATTAGCAACACGGAAAAAATACTGTTTACTTACAGCAATAACACAACAGCCAAAACACATGAAATATTATGTATGACACAAAGAATAATTTAATTTTTCATTGTATTTAAACACATTCATTTATTAGGAGAATACATTCTTATTGTGAAGTTGTAATTATTCAGAACAGACGGTCTGTGATATTTTAAACGATTAAATGTATTAATATCAAAAAGGTAACATATAGGTTCGAAAATTGTCGCTAAAAATATTGTCGCTGTAGCATAGTTGGATAATGTACCTTCCCCGGTTAGGAAAGAGATCCAGGTTCGAATCCCGGTGGCGCAACAACAATATTTTTGGATAAAATTGATTTTATATGTATATCTTTCTAATTAATATATTAAATTCATTTACATGTGAAATATGTATTTTTTTTTAGAATATGATGTATGAATGTAACTTTTATATATATAGTTTATTTTAATAGGTCCCTTCAAAAACGATAGATAGAGGTTTTACAGTATATGTATTCTACTTCTTCTTTTAAATAGGAAATCCACCCTTCAAGAGCGTTTTGTGCCATTAATCAATTTAAAACATTATTTTATATAAAAAAGTACAATAATATTATGGAATAGGAAATATTACATTACAAGTCAATACCATTGTCATTTAAAAAAATTGCTATTAGGTAGATCAAATGTGAAAAAGAATACGACACAAGTTAACCGGGAGTTGAAAATTACCATTGACAAGATTACTGTAAAAAAAACCTGTGATCCGCAATGGACAGGCAAAAAAGATATGGTCAAGGGTTTCCTCCTCGGCACCACACTCACACATTGGGGAATCTATTATGTTCAATCTGAATAAATGCGAGGCTACCTGGCAATGCCCATTATAGAGATATTTGATATTGTTATTTTGGTGACTTTCCTTTTGGAGAACCAGGGGGTGCGGGAAATAGATATTGAATTATTTTAAGCCGATTACCCTTATGATTATTAGGATCCATCCATTGTGCAGTCCAAATATAGTTCGTACGTTTTTTTACCGTATTAAGTCTATCATACATCGGGATATGGAATTGATGAGGGAAAACTCTGGAAAGAGTGGCCTCCTTGGTCAATTTATTAGCACATTAATTCCATATATATATTCATAACTGTAGAATTATGATTTTAAATAATATAGTTTTTGTGATTTATTTGACGGACACAAATAAAAAAAACTTTACATTAGGTACCTATATCAAAAAATTATTATCGTTTGTAGATTATTATTTTTTTAGAAATTTTAACCTTTATAATTATTTATTAATTTGACAGATGCAATTAAAAAAATCATTGAGGGACGTGGAATTAGCAAGCATCCGCAGCCCTCAATGTTCCTCAGATAAATTTAATTTCTAGTCTCTTGTCCTTCTGTTTAAGAACAAATTTATTAGGTGTGACCAGTTTGGCAACCATCAAAAATAACGTCAGGTGCAACAAGGGCAATTATTGATAATTATAATATTAGTGAACTTGACAATTATTACTTTTTTAATTGATCAATAATTCATTAAGCTCAGGTGTAAAAATTTTTCTCTTTACATCCTACAGGCTGCAAACTTTTGATAATGTTAATGAGACGATCGGTCTTGATATTTTTAAAGTTAAGTAATTTATCAAAAGTTTAATAAAACCCCCGTGTAATGTTAATTTGTATCCTCCCCAATTTCAAATAGACACAGAGAATTGTTAAAGTTTACCAGTCTTAGAAATATTAGCGTATAAAGTTTAATTTAATAAGGAAACTAAACTATACTTATAAATCATTGGCTTATATCAAATTCTTTACGATGAATACGCGAACAGGGAACTCCCTAGGATGTTTGCGCAGGTGTACAGGGGTTGATAATTTGAATACTCTAAACAGTATAAAAGAAGGATTAAAAATCCTTCTAGCTAAAACTAGACGCTTCTGTGCCTGTAAGCGACTGCTGGGATCAAATGCACGAAGTTAAAGAATCAAACCGCTAATGCATAAGGCAATAATAACTCCAGTGGTCACCTATGACTTTGAACTCAATGATGAAGAAAATAAATTAAGTTTTTGTTTTCTAACAAAAATTTACAGAATTAATATGATTTGCGAGCTATTAAATTTAATTGAGTAAGAAACAATCGTAAGATCCCGTTGGTTCCAAAGACTGCGATGGGCTGGCCGTGTTGAAAGAATGTCAAACGACAGGACACCAAAGATCGTGAGTAAATGAATACCCCAACGAAAACTACCTACTAGCAGACCAAAGAAGAGATGGGCTTGTCCTTGTGGAAGAAAACTGGAGCGGGTTGGGAAGGTTCTGAAACTGTAAAAGATTGGCCAGGCTTAGGAGTCGATGGGGAATAATTATGGATGAACAAATCGCTTCCTGGGATATGGTGCCGTGGAAGATGAAGATTTTTTGGTAGCGACTACAAAAAAAAGTTTCAATTGTATTAATGAACATATTTTGAAATATTTACTAAAATGTTTAGTTGAGTGAAATACTCGAGAACTCTAAAATAGCAAAATCCTTAATCAGAAAGGGTCATTAAATATTTTTAGTGATACAAATGTAAAAATTAAGGGTAGACCATTTATGATATAATAAAGAATTAAGAGATTAGGAGAGAATGTTAGGATAATCTTAGCATTGTGAATAGAATTAAAAAAGGGATCCTTTTTTGAGTAGGTAGATAGTTTGGACATATGGAATGAATGAACGAAGAAAAAATGGTAAAAAAGATATATAACGATGGTCCTGTTAGAAGCCTCAATAGTCAATAAGCTAGCATAAGAAGATGTATGAATATAGATGAGACAAAAGTGTATGGCACTCTATCCTTTCCACCGACCCCTGCGGAAAACGTCGTGATGGTAAGTTAGTTAGGGGCTAGGACATGAACACCGGAATACTGCTGGCCGATGTCGCGTACTCTTCAGTAGGTGCCGGAATTCAAGTACCTTCCGCTAATACCGGATTTTCGATATTAGCAAAATTGTATAAATAATTACGTATTTATTTCGTGTTGCATACTCTACGAGGACAACGAGCCGGAATTCAAATTTCATGTTTATTATTGATGAATTTTAAATCTTTGAATTTTTAATATCAGCGTTGGTTTGGAAAAAGGATCCATCTATTTATCGAAAAAATTTTGGTATTCAATCGTGATGTTGAACTTTGGCAAGAGTTTCACGCTGGTGTAACAATAAAGCTGAATTTTTTGTCAAAAAGAATGTTTAAGAAGTCATGCTGATTTTGAAATAGAATAATGTAGTCTATTGTAAACCACGCCTTTTTCATAAATCCTAAAAGTTAACAATAAGCATAGTGTTTCAAATGTCGTCAATTATCATGGGAAAATTTCGAAATTAAAAGTGTAATAACTTTTTAAATACTTGTGACCGGATAATTTTTTTATTTTTGTAATCACAACACTTAATTATACGAGAAAATGTATTTTTTGCTAGAATCCGAGAATGGAACATATACTCAATATTAGTTGCCCGATAGGATCAATAGAAAAACAACAAAAAAAATATATTTTCTATATATTGGTTTTTAAGCCTAACAAATACAGATGATTAGTATTGATGATTAACGGCGGATGAAACTTTTATGAGAATTTCGGCTTCATACAATGTCTGAGATAGAGATTACGCTCCCATGAGATTCATCGGAGACAACTCTCGGTTTTCGTAGTCCATCGTTTACACACGAAGTGTAAAAAATTCGCCGTCTCGTATCCAATCCACTGAACATTATTGTTCAGTTCATCAGTTGGGTGAATTTGAATGTTCCCAGCAGCTTAAATGCATTCTGTTTGCCCAACTTGCAGAATAAATAGTCGTAGGTATCTATGATTCTAAGTGAAGTTTGTTAGAACGTGTCAAATCTAACGTTGTGTACACCCAGTTGAGATTTTGTCTCTTTCCAGCAATTTCAAGTTGATCAATCTGTCAATACGTGTGACTTATCAACTAAATCTTTAAGATGTATCTCATCTTCCCTCGTTCCGGACATCATATTTATATAATATAACAAACTTACAAGTACGTTTTTAAGGTATACGTGAAAAACAATTGTGATTTCCTAATAAAGAGCATTGGAATCAATTGTTAACTCTAAATAAAGGGTGTCCAGCGGAAAATTTTCAAATTTAATATTAAATAATAATAAAAAACTACAATATTATTCTCATATTTCATTTAAACAAAATGGAGTTTAACGATTCGGATTTTACGTTTTATTTTATATTTTCTATTTCTCTCAAGATACTCTTGCAATCTAGGGCCTAAATTGTTGATTGTTGCTAATACTGTCTAAATGCCATCCATTTCTCTCAAGGCACTCTTACAATCGAACTCTTAAATTTGCGAACACGCGAGAGAAAAGCATTGGTTCAATAGCAGCAACTTCACGGCAGATATTTTCTTGTGGGGCCTGAATTGTTTGAGGATTGTTGCTGTAAACTCTCGACTTAAGGTATCCCCCACAAAAAATAGTCACACGGTGTAAGGTCCAGTGACCGAGGTACCCAGGGTATGTCTCCGTACTTGCTGATTAATTTATTGGGAAAAATTCCCCTCAGCTTCTCCATTGAAACTCTAGCTATATGTGGAGTGGCCCGGTCTTGCTGAAATTGTGTTATGTAGTTGAACCCGAGAAACAGCTGTAATTGCGGTACCAAAAACTCGTCGATCATTCAGCAATATACGTCTGCAGTGACTGTCTCTCGCTGGTTAAAAAAATAAGGGGCAATTATCCCTCGGGCAGAAATTGCACACCACACTGTCGTTTTTAGACAATGTAAACCTTTTTGATGGCGTTCCTTTGGGTTGTCGGAGCACCAGCATCTCATGTTCTGTTTATTAACATTGCCATCGATATGAAAATTTGCTTCGTCAGTAAACAATACGTTTTCAAGCGTTTGTGATGTTCCAAAACATTTCAGCATAGTTCTCGCTAAGGTTTCACGTAAAGAATAATCATTTTCATTGAGAAACTGCACGATTTACAGTTTGTATGGGTAAAAATATAGTTTCTTTTACAAAATAACGTGCGCTGTAGTTTTTTTTATTCCAGTACAGGCTGCAGCTTTCTTTATCGATTTACGTGGATTGCGCATATTTACACGTCGAACTTGAGCCACATGTTCTGACGTCGCTGCTGACGTTGATGGTCCTGAAGGAGTTTGGTTAACCATTGTTCCTTCTTGTCTGAACTTTTGAACCTAACACCAGATAAGTTGCATGCTCGGCCCATCACTTACTCGTCGAATATTAAAGTGATTACAAAAAGTGCAACGCGCACGAACCAATGAATCACCGCACCTGAAATATTGCTCAACCGCGAACGCGCGGTGCACTCCCGACCGGCAAATCCGCAAATCACGCGCGTCGAACGATACCCCTCCCACTTACCTCGC
Organism: Eubasilissa splendida; assembly: GCA_031772225.1. Lineage (NCBI taxonomy): Eukaryota > Metazoa > Arthropoda > Insecta > Trichoptera > Phryganeidae > Eubasilissa > Eubasilissa splendida. The sequence goes on along the minus strand of CM062858.1, from coordinate 23,736,089 downwards.
CCTGATGGTTTACGAACAATTACAATTTAATCTTAAAATGTTTCTACTGGACATCCTTTATGATAAAAAATACCGTTACTTTGATAAAAAAAAATGATTTTGCGACCCCTAGAAGCCACATGCGGAATGGGGCGCCGAGGATTACTGGCGATGCCCTTGAGCTCCCGATCCAAGCAAGTCAAGGGATTAAAAAAATCAATACATAACAGTACAGTAATCAAATGCATAAACAACGAGAGAATAATTAAATAGTAGCTTATTTAAACTGCTACAGCAGTACCTATATACAGTATAATGGATTTTCTGCTTTTCTCTGTAGTTGTGTTAGTATATTATTTAACTAAACTTTTTTCAATCTTTTTATATTGAACATTACAATTTTACGTAAGTTTACTACATATTTGTATGTTATTTACTTATTTTACACACTCTTACTTGATATTTATATATTATTTACGAATTTACTATTTTTTTTTTATAAATGGAACATTGCATTTACTTTAAGGTTTAAAATGCATTTTTATATGCTATCTAATCGCATCATGTGCTACTCTTTATATGTATTTTTTTGTATATTGAACTTTGTTTACTCCTATACCGGAAAAGCACTGTATACTATAATACGATAATAATACTAGTGCAGCAGGCAGGGTACCGAAATACATGTCTTACTTTGCTGCAATGTTATCCGATTATAACAATTTAACTAATTATTATTATTTATTTATTATAATTTCAAATCTTATTTAAATTCATCTTATTGCGGTACTGATATACAGCTTTAGTTCATATTTCTTTAACAAATTGTAATTTTACCGAAGAGAACAATATCAAAAGCTAGCACCGAAGATTATTTCTCACGCTTATTTATTTTATTTAAAAAAAGGAAATGTGGACACGGAATAGGTGTCACATCAATATTCTTACCATTTTCAAACTAAGTTATGCTGTTGTTCGATGAAAAGAACTAACTTGAAGGTCTCCCGAGACGCGGCTCGATTCCCCGATCACGTGTCTGATCTAGTGTCTTACACTAGACGAATAAGCATGTTTAAAGATACACTTTGTGTATACATTTTGCATGGAGGGAAAACTGAACCAACCGATACAGATCATCCTTTAATTATATTCATGCCTCTTGAGAACGATCTTAATGTTTAAATTTAAATTGATACGGAGACCTTCAACTTTTCAGGCTCATTAAAAGACATAGATATATATATACATTACCTGCTAAATTTTATTGTGATTAACTATTATTTTTGTTTAACTTTAAACAAATTTTTAATTTTTTGAATAAATAATTAATAATTAAAAATAAAACACAACGTTATCGACGCTTCAGTAATAAACTAAATCTTAAAACTAGAATATAGACTATTCGACTGACGCATGAAGCGTCGAAAATGTTTTAATTTTTAATTAAAGTGTAACGTGAAGTAAACAACATTGTGTTATATTTTAGTAATTAATTAATTTTTTCAAAAAGTTAAAATTTTGTTCAAAGTTTTTTGAAAGTTAATTACAATTGACTTCAACAAAGTTAATCACGAAAATTTTTAAGTATTATTATTTTTGATGTAACTTAATTTAAACAGTAGGAAAATAAAATGTCGGCTAGGATAAAAACCGACCCAGGTTCAGTTACTATCTAACTATCAGAAAAATCTATACCTATATATGACTTAGTGGCAGCTCCCTTTTTTCAAAAGAAATTTTTCACATCTTTTTAAGTTATATATTTAGGGCCAGTTGTGTGATCAGTAGTAACTTTTTACTATAGTAAAAAATGTTATTAAAGTAATATTTTTATGAGAACGTCTTGTTTTATCGTTAGTAAAAAGATATTTATTTCTCGAAATTTCCCGTAGTAAACTCATTTTATTCTGCGATATCCGATAGTAAAAACGAGACTCGATAGTTAAATATGTGCAGACTTTTCACAGCTGTTCTAAAAGTCATCTGACACATTGATACTTTGAAAGTTGCAGTATACAACAAATAATCATTCAATATCCCGCTATTTTACTGATGAGATTTCGTCTCATGATGATCACGTTGTTTAGTATGCATTATTACACATAATACGTAAAAATTTCACAACCGAAGTGACAGATATCGAACGTCTAAATAGATAATGCATAAAATAAACCATATTTCATGATTTCGATGTCGCGCCTATAGACATCTCCATCTATGCTTTGACAATAGTAAATTTGATGTATCAACAATCCGCAAAGGATTTTTACTACGGATGTTAGTAAAAAGTTACCATAGTAAAAAGTTACTACTGATCACACAACCGGCCTTTACTGTGATTTCATTAACAAGGCACGATTTGTTTTAAAAAATCGCAATAATAAAAGATTAATCGTTTAATTATACCACTATACATAAAAATCCACAATTATATAAAACAATATGAAACTTTATACAGTACATACACATAATGCATATGTTATATACTGTATTTTTCGGACATAAAACGCACCCGGATTATATAAGTCGTACCTCAAATTTGAGACAATTTTTAGAAAAAGTATTTTATAATACAAAAAATATTTTAAATAAATTGTACTAGTAGCATTAAATTCATCTTTACTCAGTTTTGTTTCTATAGAATTGGCAGAAAAAATATGAAATATAATAAAATTAAATATAAGGAGTGAGCTAAAAATTAAATAAATATTTATTCTTACGTTAAAATTTTATATTATTTTTAAATTTATTTTTCTAATATTAATAAATTTGAAGGCTGCACTCGTCGTAACTCATTTTATTTCTAGAGTGTTAAATCTACATACCACAATATCGAGTGACGAAAGCAAATAATACAAAATCTTCCTACAAGCCTACAAAACAATGACACGAATTAAATTCCTATTTCAAAAGGCGCAAAATATCGATGTCCAAACTATCTTAGGCCGCAGAAATTATTTTTTATTTATAGACTCCACCACCCGCGCCGTTCCCGCGAGACTGAAGGTCTGCCAACCGATGCGGGACTAAAAAAATAAGAGGGAAAATACTAGCAAGGGTTGAATTTCAATTTAGAATGTTACGATAAATGCATCTAGTGAGGCAAACAAAAAGATTCAAGTAAATGGAAGCGTGTTTTTACCCTGCGCATTAATGTTATTGAAACTAATGTACTGCAACCATATTTAAAAAGGAAATACCATATGCAGCGGCTAATTCCAAAACCCCCTAAAACGGATTTCGGATAATTTAAGTTAAATATGCAGTTTTGTAGATTTATTTTGTCAGCTACATGCAGAACCCACTTAAATCCATTAATATTGCATGTTCAAAATCAGGGTTTGTTCCAAAATACCCTAAAACAGACAGTATAATTTGCTATTGCCCCTAAAATAAAATCAGCCAATCACAACGCTTGTTGATGATCACGTGATTTAAATCCAGTATGGCTGCCAGAATAATATTACAGAAAAAAAATGGCATCACAAAATTGTCTCTTTAAAAAAATCTGATATAAAAACAAACAAAAATATTATATACGTTTTCACCCATAACTTAAAAATCACGAAGTCGCTTTAGTGGGTTTTTAAATTAGGCGCTACATATATAAATAGGTACTCGTAGTAGAGATAGGCTTTAAGGGCTTCATTTAAAATGTCTCGTCAACGATGGAAACTTGTTCACGAACGGCAGAACGACTTAAAATGTATGACCTTAAAAATTAAATCCCGTCTCTGCAAAGTCGATAAATGCGTATATCACACTTATGGCTTAGTGTACCATGCAATATTTGGCGTGTTTACGTGTTTATGACATTTAAAATGTCAAATTGCCTCTTTGCCCGTAGGTTCCACGAAATTCGCTCAGAGCGACTGAACACTTTTAGCGTGTGTCATTCAATTGCATTGTGTTTGCATTATGTACAGAGCGAACACTGAACCAACCGTTAAATAGAGATCGACCTTTAACCCTTGCTCTCCTAGTTGAGACCTTGTTGACAGGTTACTTTCAAACAAAATAAATTAAATGAATCACTTACAGAAAACACACAGATAAGAAAAATCGATAAAATATAGTCACTGTATAATAGATAATTTTTTTCTTTTTATCTTCGAAACTGATTATATTAATTTGTTTCAATTATCGTGGAATTTCACAAATAAAATGTAATTTCATAAAAATTAATGTAAATTTTATTTTAAATAAGCAAGAATATCTATTTATAATACATGTTTTAAAAAAAATATGAACAAAAAATTAATAAATCATGAATTCAATTTTATGTCGGTATGGTTAGTACTTTTTGCACTTATCATAGTACTATTATATATTAGTACTAAATTAAGGATAATTATAAAACAAAAAGAATAATTTTTTTCTGTATATCTCTCTAATTGATTAATGTAATTTGTTTTAAAAATACCATTGTACCTACTATGTTCTGAAATTGCAAATTTACAACAAAAATGTGCTTTATTTTTAAGATTAGCAAAATCAACTTTGTGGTTAAAATCTATCATTTTAGATTATTAACTTTGTTTTATTAACCACTTAATGAATAAAATATAATACATCTACCGGTTTCGAATATATCACTTTCTTCTTCAGGGTGCCATTAACCAATCAAAAACATATGTTTTATTGTTTCTTTAACAGAATCTATTTTTAAAAAACAATAGTTATTTAGAAAAAGAATTATTAGAATAATTTTTAGGAAAAAAATGTAGAATGGGATTTGTGATTAAATTTAGTTGGTTGGTCATAATATTTTGGTTAGTTTTACATGTTTTATTTATTTCCAGTGATTCCAAATTATTTAATTTAAGATAGACAATCCAAAATTTTTATCAAAAGTATGCTTATTTTCTAACAAATGATTAGAAAACTTCTGAGAAACCACTCAAAAGCTCCTTTACTCTAAATAAGTGATTAATAAAACAAAGTTAACAATCTAAAATAAATAAAATTTGTTTTCATTAAAAATAATAATTAGGTATATTCCCAAATCTATCAGTCGGTGCACGATTCACTAGACAGAATGTGCTACATTGCTATAAAAGCAATTAAAATTATAAAATCTGTTTAAAATTTAATTATTTTAGTAATCTGTCCTAATAGCAGTGTTCAGAATTAAATAGTGCCACACCTTTGATGATTTGATATTTATGGTATTAATGAATATCGGCGAATTGCTAATGGAAGCATGTCAGCAGGTGCAAGACTATCTATCGATGCATAATGGACGCGCTGATTAAATTAATTTTCAAATTAAAATATTACATTATGCCCAAAATAAAAAATAATAATAAATGGGGCTGTTTCCTGGAATGCATTACGATATTATGCTTACATTTTATTTACACGTAATTATTCGATTAATTTATTTTACCAGTGTCATGAAATGATCGTCGACAGTGAACCTTTCCAGGAATTTCGAAATACCTTCCTGTGGACACTAGTACACGTACTCGTAGTTCTATCGCGATACCTACCACCGCAATCGTTAAAAAATTTAATATCTGACAGAATAACAGCAAAAAATGTCAGTAAAGTACCCGCACAAATTTTTATTTTATTAATAATACAACATTTCTTCTGATACTTAATTATTTAATATTTTTGTAATACTAGGTAAATTATTACATATATACTTATATAATATTGTTTTACAAAACAATCCCATATATACGTATTATTTTAAAACGTAGTTTTATGAATAAAAATATATAATTTTAATATTATGTAAGAAAAACATCGAATGTGTTTTTTTTTCTAATATTAATTTTTCAAACACTTTTTTTTTTAATTGTTACATTTTAATTTCTTAACTGTTATAATATATTTTTAGATGTTTTTTAGATGCCAGTGGGTTTTTTCACATTAGCTTTTTGTGTGTTATATCTTCACATTTTACTTTAATGTGTTTTGTAGGACTAACATTTAAGGTCACTGTCGACTTACTTACCATCACGCCGTTTCCCCGCGGGGGTAGGCAGAGAAGATAGATAGTTCGCCGGTTATTGTGGCTTTTAACAGGACCATCTTCCAGTATCTAGTCTACCAAGTCCTCTATTTCTGATGCCATCAACACTTGCGTCATATATCTTTCTTACCATTCTCTCCTCATTCATCATATTCACTAAAGACCTATTAATAATCTGTCTTAACGTTAAAATAAAATTAATTAATTAAAATAAAGCAGCTACGATTTATTTTTAAATAATCTACATAAATATTTAAAACATAATGTATTTTCTACCAAATAATCATTTTCAAAAAATGTTGATACTGGAATATATTTTGTACATCAAATCAAATAAACTTTTCTTCAAAGGTAAGTATAGATCAAAATAAAAATGAATTCACCACACAATTTAGTACTGATTTAAATTTAAGTGTTCGTAAAATAAACTAAATAATGTACTTTGTTCAGTATTTAGAATCGTACGTGTTCAAATTATTTTTCTGGCACGATCCGTCGTCCCACATAAACCAGGTCAGAAAGATTATCAGAATGTTGGCGCCTATCAAGACTATTAAAGGAATAATCCCTTTAGCGATGATTCCTTTAAGGCCGTCCTTGGCTAAGGCATTACCTGCAGTCTGCAGGAAGCTTCTGAGGAATACACCAGGTAAACGCAATACCGAGGCTACCACCCCCGCACTGTTTCCTCCCGCTATCATCCTAACTACTTCCAAAACAAACTGCAAAATCACGTTTTGAATTGAGGTTCCACCGCCACCAGAGAGCGCGTTCGTTAGACCGCTGTAGGATGAAGTACTTCCAGTTGCAATGAGTCGGTGACTAGAATGTTTATCTTTGTTATTCACAAATGCATCAGTGGTCCCGTACATTTGCGGTTGGGTGTAATCTTTCACTTCTTCATATCTCGGCGGTCCGTATTCCGGTCTAGTCTCATAATTGTGATGTCCTGAAGATGGGTGGGGTTTGAAGTCATCTCCGTAACCGTATGTCGGCGTCTCGAGATGATGGTGTGGATGTGGTTTGTAATATTCTTCGTACCCATATTTCGGAGCCTCATAATAAGCAGGACTGTGATACGAATTTGGTTTGTTATCTTCTTTATAGTCATCCTCGTAATTCACAGGTCTATGATGAGGGTAAGGAATATATTGATCCCCGTAACCGTTATTCCGATTATTGTAATCAGAGCTGTGATGATGCCTAAGAATCAATGATTCTGATTCATCTAATTTTTTGGGCGCCTTTACACGTTCAACTCGACTTGAAATTTTTGGTACTGGGTGAATTTGGTTTCTTACAGTTTGTGATGGCAAAGGTTGGACGACGTAATTATATTCCGTTTCCGAAGTCGACGGTTCAGCTGATCGAAATTTTTGCCCATCTTGGTAAAAATATGGATTCTTGTCACCTTGCGCGCTGTGATCAAAGTAGGACTGATGGGGCGGATTTCTATCATTATGAAAATGATACGTTGTCGGTGATTCTTTCATCGGTTGATTAATAAAAGAATTTCTGGAATTGTTGTCGTCTCTGTCACTAAGTTGTTTTTGCAAAGCTTCGATTTCACTGTGGAGGGAATTCATGTCAAAATCGTTTACATTAGCATTTGTCTCGCCTCCCATGTTGGCAAAAAAATTTCCAATGCCTCCGCCGGGGACGATTTCTTTTGCTTTCTGCGTCGTTGATATCATTGGTGCAGTTGTCACAGATTGTGAAGATGTGATCTCTGAGTGGTCATTTTTTCCAGAAACATCGTCAATTACTAAAGTCTTAACTAGTCCCTTGAGACGCACTATCTCCGATTGCAGCTGTTGAAGTCTCAGCGCGTCCTTGTCGCCGGGAGCCGGAGGGAGCATCGCGGGGTTTTTTATGTTCTTTCCATCCGGAGCAGAACCGATCTTTTCCAGTTGTGGAAAAACGACATTAAGACGAGTTTCTTGACAATTCACTTCCCACATTACGATCGCAAGTATCACCGCCAAACCAACCTCAGTGGCCATTATCACTTCGGGTACTGAGTGAAAATTATAAATCGATTTCTATATTCCAATCCTGCCGAGTAAGAAAAAAAGTCTTGTAAATTGATTCATCATCAGATTAAGTCACTCCAGCATACGGTATTATTAAAAGTACTTACGCGGCTTTTGTAAAAGTTCATCGATCTTAACACGACATGCATAACGTCGATAACAACGTTGCTTTTATATTACTGCATCAGCGTTTTACGTATGTAGAAAAATAATTATTCAGGCAGATAATGTAATACACCAACACCGTGAAATATAATAATATCCTGCTATTGGTAATATTACGTTTTCGTTCCAGTTTCAGGACATTCTACGTCAACACATTCTCTAAACTCATTTCTGCTTTCAAGAAATTTCATGAAGTAAGAAACACCAGACTTCTGTTTTCCAAGCAGCACAGCAGCGGACATTACGAATTTGGTGGAGAAGTACTCTGACGTTAAGGCTTTCATAAAAAAACATGACATTTTCTTATCACAATAAGATGCCGCTTTTGTGTGTGGAGATAGCGAGTCGAATTTATTGTATGCGATAGTCGCAATTCTCTCAATATCCAATAACTTGGAGTTTCTGGTTGAGTTTGCGTCTCCTCGTTCCGTCTGCAAATAGTCTGCCAGGTTCCTCGTCGCCTCCACTGTCGACGGTCCAGCAAATTTAGCTACCACAGTTGAGGCTGGATGAAAACTAGAAAACGCACTAATTAAAAACGGCCACAGCAAAGCCAATTTCAATAAAAATTTTAATAGTAGAAAGATTTTCAGAGGGACGAAAAATATTTTTATTAATACCAATGGCAGTAGTAGTACCACAAAGACTCCGAACAGCATTTTAGCTAAATTTATGACAACATTAGCTATTTGTGTCAAACCGTCTTCTCCAGATGACCTTGACACTTTGCACTTGGAGTGATAATCAATTTGGTCAGGTACCGTTATTCTGTAAGTGTCAGGCCCATACTTTCTTTCTGGAGGGACGTAGAATCTTCGCTCGCTGTCACTGCTATCTGGAGTATTCTGGTAATAATCCACTGGCTTAGAAATAAAATTCCAATTTTCAGGAGATTCTAACATCATTCGAGGACTGCGATAATCAGAGACAGACGAAGGTTCCGATTTCCTCACTGCAGAACTAAGTTGGGACGCGAATAATGCCGGACCCCACGATGCGATATCACTAAGATTAAAAGTATACACACCACTTAATAAAAACAAAAGTTTCAAAACAATTTTAGCCATTTTTCACGAGATTTGATGTTTAAAATCTATGAAAAAAATTAAGAAGTCGTTTTATCGATGAAGATGAAAAGACCAAATGACTTCAGCCTGTCTTGGATGTCTTCTTAAATAGTAGTAATCTTAAGTGTTTAATGTGATTGGATCCGATCACGGAATCAATGGTATAACGAATCGTTTCACTTCAATGATGAATTATCTGGTACAAATATTACGTCTTTTTTTTTAAAGTCAAATCTTCTTCGGATTATAATTCTTTCGCTGCAGTCAAATTTTGATTACGTTCTACGAGTTTAGGTACGAGAGAATACTTCAAAATATTCCTATAGTATTGGTCAACATCTCATCGTATGATGGAGGACTGTAAGATTGAAATAGTAGAGAAAATTAGGGGACTATGGAAATTAGATGTATTTATAAATATATTAATTATAAAGATATACATATAAAATCAATTTTATCGAAAAATATTGTTGTTGCGCCACCGGGATTCGAACCTGGATCTCTTTCCTAACCGGGGAAGGTGCTTTATCCAACTAAGCTTCAGCGACAATATTTTTAGCGACAATTTTCGACCCTATATGTTACCTTTTTGATATTAATACATTTAATCGTTCCATCATTTGACAGAGCCATCTACCTTATTTTTACAGAATCTCAAATACCTTTGAGTAAACTGATAGCAGACGCCAGAATTATCAATTCATTTTTATTAAATTTTGGACACATTGATACAACTTTATTATTTAGGAGAACACATTCTTATTGTGAAGTTTTAATTATTCAGAACATAGGTCTGTGATATTTTAAATATGAATTAAATATATTAATTATAAAGATATACATATAAAATCAATTTTATCGAAAAATATTGTTGTTGCGCCACTTCGAGTTCTGAATAATTACATCTTCGCAATAAGAATGTGTTCTCCTAAATAGATGTATTTATCATTGTTAATATCCCATTCAATGAACGGTGAATTATAGTCTCCAGTATGAATAATTGTAGTATCAGGGTATTTTGTCCTTATAGCTTCCACATCTTGAAAGTGTTGTATGTATTTATGTGAGTCAGAAAGTGGGAGTATATATGTACATTAAATTATAAATTTATCTTTTTTAGATAATACCAAGACGATCAGTTGTTCTATTTTGGTAGAAGCCTAATTCCTCATTTCTAATATCCGTGTTTAACCATGTTTCAGTAAAGTAATATATATCATGTTCAAAAGTGGGTAAATTTTATTTTAGACAATCCAATTTGATTCTTAGACCTCTAACATTTTGATAGTAAATTTTCAGATTGGTAATTAGTTTTTTGATCGAGTGTTGACAATTTTTGGAACATTGTTTATGTATTTAATCGTTATATTAACTTTTTTCGGACCTCGAGCTCTTCTCTAAGCGCTTGGAGGTATTTCCGCTGCATAATCGTGAGGTCTTGATATATTCTCAAGTTATTCTTAAGTATATGCTTTTAACAAAGGATGATTTTTGGCCATTTGTGTTCAGTGAATTAAATTTTAAATATGAATTAAATATATTAATTAGAAAGATATACATATAAAATCAATTTTATCGAAAAATATTGTTGTTGCGCCACCGGGATTCGAACCTGGATCTCTTTCCTAACTCAATCCCGGTGGCGCAACAACAATATTTTTCGATAAAATTGATTTTATATGTATATCTTTCTAATTAATATATTTAATTCATATTTAAAATATCACAGACCTACGTTCTGAATAATTACAACTTCACAATAAGAATGTGTTCTAATAATTCAATTTTAATTGATTTGGGTGTGTTTCTAACATGGCCAAGTATATACACTTTTATCTTCTGGTTCTGAATAGTGCTATCTATTCGAGAGAGTATATTCGTAACTTGTGAAGAAGAATGACTCTCGGGAACATTGCGAAAAATGATGTTTTTCTCTCTATGGAATCTTTCATTGATCTCTGTGATAGTTTCACAAATAGCAGGGAGATTAGTCGCAGACGACATATTTGAATTAATAACAGATTGGTTCTGTATCATATTCTTGCATGCGTTATTGTCCCCGTTATGTCATTTGTTTTATGTATTATATTTTCAATTTGCTCCTTGTTAAATTTATTATTAAAATAATTGGAATGTTTACTGCATCCTTAGTCATGTTAATAAAGTGGATAGCATCCATATTGCTAAAAGTGGAGTAAATGAATAATGTGCTTGAATATGTAATTTAAATAATTGAATAATAAAAAAGAGTTGAGTGCCCCTGGAGCACGGTGGACCGCGCCGAGTACTTGGACGGTCAAGACAATTGCAAATATTAGAATTGTGCGTATTGGTGCAAGTATTTTGATGGTGTACAAACAGAGTTCTGTATTAAATAAAATCACCGATTATGTGCATAAATCTCACCAGATTGAGACACTGATTAGATCACAACTGCCGCTATTTAACGAGCTCGAGCAGCATTCTTCCGCAGGAACAACGAATTATGCAGCCATAATCTAAATTTAATTTACGAATAGGGGTGGTACGATGCTAAGTAATAATAATGGAATCAGATATATATTTTTCTTGTTCAAATATTGCATTATTTCCTTCCTTCTTTATTTTTATCACTTACAATTTAATATCCCTTTTTTTCTTCTTACTTTCATCATTATCAAATTATTTTTGCTGATTTGTTTCCCCAATGGGGTAGACAGAGAGAATAGAGCGCCACACTCCTCTGTCCTGACACACAATTCTCGCCTCATCCACATTCATACATCTTCTCATACAAGCTCGATGATTATTAAGGCTGGTCATGCCGAGTCTTCCGCAGACGTCCTCTACTTTTGCTGCCATCAACACTTGCGTCATATACCTTTCTTAATCTTACTCACTATACTAAGATCGGCTTTACATTCTTTACTTATATAAAATACCAACTATGTAAAATATGATAATTAATTAACCTTGTAAAATGTTTGCCTCAGCATGGGCGAAGCCCAGAGAGGCAGATATTAAAATACTACACATACATACAACCAAGGGTGTAACTACGCTAATACAGCCAATGCGGTCCAGCCCAAAAGGTCCGAAAGTTAAGAATACATTTGGGAGCAATAACTTTCCTAGCGCTAATATGGACTAATATTTTTTTAATTCACCACAGCCAGAAATGAAATTACGTCAAATTAGAAAACGTTATCGATACATTATACAACAATAGCCCGCTGGTGTATCCGGTTAGAGACCAGACCATCGTCGTAAATTGAAAATCGCGTTTTTTTGCCTAAAAATACCTATTTTTTATTGTCACGAAAGTATGAATATTATAAAAATATATAAATAAATAAATATATTATAAATTTTGCTCTAACTACGTAGTACTCAATATTCTTAAACTTACATAACGACTGGGCTCTCCGTTTTATATTGGGACCCAATGCCTTATTTTCTTTCATTTTGCATTAGGGCCCATTTTTTGTAATTACGCCGCTGCATACAACATTTCAAATAAATCGAAGAAGCTTAATAAAACAATTCCAATGCCACTTGAAGCATTTGAGATGTGGATCTATAGACGACTTCTAAAAATAAACTGGACAGACGGGGTCACTAATGACAGTGTGTTGATTCAGAGAATGGAAAAGAAATTCTCAGATGAATAAAACCCGAAAATTAACAATATTTTGGTCAAATTACCACTAATTAATATATTATAGAGATATCCAGAAAATCATTGATGGTAAAATTGCTAGTAGAAGATACCCTGGAAGTGCATATTGCTTGAGCCACAGTAACCAACCTATGCATTGCAAATGATAAGGACAAATGTAAATGATACAGAGAAAGTTTTGTCAATCTCGATACGGACTCTGATCTAGTGAGGTGAGCAAGGAATACATGTATTCAAGTTTTAAATAAATAAATAAATATAATATTATTAACGAGAACACATTCTTATTGTGAAGTTGTAATTATTCAAAACATAGGTATGTGATGTTTTAAATACTAATTAAATGTATTAATTATAAAGATATACATATAAAATCAATTTAATCGAAAAATATTGTTGTTGCGATACCGGGGTTCGAACCTGTATCTCTTATTACCAATTTTTGACGACATATTTTCTAACCTACATATTATAATGGAACGACAGGTGTATTAATTTGAAAAAATATAGGTTCGAAAATTTGTCGTCAAAAATACTAGCGCTGTAGCATAGTTGATAACGCACCTTCCCCGGATTGGAAAAAGAGATCCAGGCTCGAATCCCGGTAGCGCAACAACAATATTTTTCGATAAAATTGATTTTATAAGTATATCTTCATAATTAATATATTTAATTAGTATTTAAATAAAGTTAAGCGAACAAGAAGAAGAGGAATTTTATAATACACCCTAGAATTCTCGACATAATAAGTACGATAATATAATTTGATCCATCAAGCACGACACCGGGCTAATTATGTTCCCACGTTATGTCTCGAATCGTGTAATGTAATTTAAAGTGGTGTTCTCCGTTCAGCAAAGTGACAATATTCCATAACGTTTAATATGGGTTAGCAGGATTAGCCGTGGGATAATCTCCGCAGCGAAAGTTAACTGTCGCCTCGCAATTTCGTAGATACGCCTCAATACCCAGTAAAATGTTAATAGCAGTTGTTTATAATTAATTATATCTGAAATTAAGAGAGCGCTTCGCTCGATTCTCCATCTCCTTTACTAACTTACCTAACCTTGAACCTGCGTCTGTAATCTGGGCCTATCGGGGAAATGACTGCTCTACAATGTTCATATTTTATTTGATCACAGTAGCGTAAATAAAAAAAATTATACCCCAGTACAAAATGGAAAAAGGCTCTCTTTAAAAACAACGATTTAGAATTTTAATTATGGAATGGAAGCTTCGACACTTACCGGAGAAATGATAAGGCAACTTGAAGCATTTGAGATGTAGATCTACAGAAGAATTCTCAAAATAAGCTGGATGGATAGAGTTACGAATGATTAAAATTCGAAAACTTCAATATCTCGGACATGTAATGAGACATCCGGAGAAGTGTGAGATCTTGCACCTCATAATGCAGGTAAAGACTACTGAAAGTCAGGGCCCTGGAAGAAGGAGAACATCATGGCTGAAAAACCTGAGGCAATGGCAATGGCCAGTCTAATGTAGAGCTTTTCTGAGCCGCAGTAAGTAAAGTGATGATAGACGGCGTCCGTTGAACGAATAGGACAAAAGAAGATGTAGAATTTAAAGATGTACAGTAGTCATTAATTCACTAATAATCAAAAAAATATTTTTTCAGCGGTTTCAATGGATTAATGTAATAAATACTAATTAAATATATTAATTATAAAGATATACATATAAAATTAATTTTGTCGAAAAATATTGTTATTGCACTACCGGGCTTCGAACCTGGATCTTTTTTTCCAATTCGAGGAAGGTGCATTACCAACTATGCTACAGCGCTAGTAATTTTGACGTCAAAACGATAGATATATTAATTTGAAAAATGCAACATATAGGTTCGAAAATTTGTCGTCAAAAGTACTGTCGCTGTAGCATAGTTGGATAATGCACCTTCCCCGGTTTGGAAATAGATCCTGATTCGAATCCCAGTAGCGCAACAACAATATTTTTCGATAATATTGATTTTATATGTATATATTTCTAAGTAATACATTTAATTAGTATTTAAAACATCACAGACCTATGTTCTGTATAATTACAACTTCACAATGTAATGTGTTCTCCTTAATAATAATAAATACTAACGTTTTTAGACGTTTATTTTGCAATCGAACCAGAAAAAAGCCTTGCTTATAACGATTTTTGCTTTGCAATGATGGTCTGATCCCGAATCCTCCGTGTACTCAGCGACAATGTTTTTCACACGATCTCGTAGTGTACATTAAAAAAAATGATTTAATCATATAACGGAAAAGTATAGTAAAAAGTAGAAATACTCACTATTGTACCGATACCAAAACTTTTGTAGGGCGCGGACCTTCTGAACACCAATGCAGTAAATACGGCGTTCGGGGCCCACGTTAGATACGAGGCCAAAAAGTCCGTACCTTACAATTGCTTATTACTTACTACATACTTTTATCCCATTGCTAATATGAACTCGCAGTAAGTCCACCACAACAAGAAATGGAATTACATATTTTTTTAATCAGTTCTCACTTATTACAAAAACGTATGAATCACTTCATACATATTTTATTCTTACTATTTAATGGATAAAATCGCATATTACATAATAATACTTAACACGATATGTATGTATGTACGAAATCTTTTTATTTTGCATTGGGGCCCAATTTTTTTAGTTGCGTCACTGCTCGGTTGGATTAAGAATCCGGATACGTATAAGAATCCAATCCGGATAAGAATCCAAGCCATCTTACCCGTAGGCCTGAGAACGAAAAGAGATGCAATATTGTATACATTATCCGTAAACAGCAATTATCATTAAGTCCATACGTTATGACTAGGAATATAATTATTTTACCGGGGGCATTTGGGTTAATTTCCTTCTTAATTCAATAACACAGAGTTCGGATAGCATATTACATTAGTCATTATTAGTACTAGTTAGAAAAAAAGACTCATTCGAACTAATCCTTAGAAAATAATTATAGGACTACATACAGGTGAATATTATGTTCCAGGCCGATTTTGTTTAGCCAACATTTTGATTTGGCAAATATTTGTCAATTCACGTTTAATATACGTATATATTAGTTAATTACAATTCGTTATCGTATACCTATCGCTTCAACAACGTGTTGAAGTCATTAAAACATTTTATCTAAACAATCATTGCAATACTGTAACCCGGAACTGTAACACACGCACAGCCCGAGCTAAGCGTGAAATTTGAGTTTATTTTCAATATTCACGATATAATATTCGAAATTAAAATGTTGAAATAACACCCGAAGTGTGAGAGAATGTTATGAAAAATATGGTTAAAAGAGCACGCCAGAAGCGGCCACTTGGCCGATGTCATATTCCATACACAATTGTAATAAATCAAGTAATCAATAAATAAAAATTAAATTATTTTTTTTTGTTTAATTTCTTAGTTATTTAAAAACAACATCGGCCTTGAACATAATATTCACCCTGTATTAATGGTGTTATTGATAAAAATGTGCGTTCTTTGTGGTAACTTGTTTTATATAGCTTGTTGAATAGCCTAAATAAAAAACTGCGTGCTATTTGAAATACGATTGCATAAATTTTACGTGCCTCACATTTATTTACATTCTGTAGCATGGGTCCAGAGAATTCATGCATGTCAGTACAATTGATTTTTTTACACTACAACAGGCCTTGAGGTCCAATTACTGCATCACAAAAACACCTAGGCTTTGTTAATCATATTAATATTTATTTGATGATCTTCAATCTCTAGTGCCCACAGTCTCCAGTAAATATACGCTCTTATCTCTTTATATATACATACATAGGCATATATATCACAACCAAATGCCTCCATTCTGCAGAAAATTCCGTACAGAAGAAAGCCTCTCTCAAATATGCAGGAAAAGATATCTTTCATACTTAGGGCATGTTGCTAGAAAAGATGGAGAATGGAGACAGCCTTGAAAAATTTGTGATTATTGGGAATTTAAAGGATGATGAGCGGGCGGACGAATCCCCAAACGCTGAGAGAAATTTTTGTCCCCAACAGACGTTTGTGAAGGTATAGAGTATACCTACTCATGTATTTTGAGTAACCATAAAAGTAGATAGTAATAAAATACGAAACGGTCTTAATTTTTTGATTTAACGATTAGGATTTTAATTAAAATACGTTTTATCCCAAGAATTTTTTTCAAGTCACTAACGCAACTAACATATTTATTTATTTAATTCTTAACATAGTGCATGCATAAGCACTCCTACATATGCTCTAATATAAACAAGATTAAAGTATTTTCTTTCACTAAAACATATCTTTTACATATTTAGTCAGTTTCATTTTAAATCTATTTAATTTCTGTTCCTTTCTTATGTTTTCTGACATTTCATTAAAAATCTTCATCGCACTGTACATCATCGATTTCTGAGATTTGGCCTTCTTCCTGAATGGCAGTCTCAGTCTATGTCTCGTAAATACCTCTGATATTTCCTTATTGAGGATTTTATAAACAAATACCATTATATTAAAATATATCTTCTGCTTAAGGGTCATCATATTCAGATCTTCCAGCATTGTACTGACCCGAGTATATATATTTTTTCTGAGTATTATTCTCAAAGCTTTATGAAGGAAAACACAGAATTAGTTCAATAATGGGTGACTTCGAACTAAAATTAACTCAATTGCGGGAGATTTATATCTCCTGCGAAAAAGTATTGTTATACCGTATTTTTTTAGGCAACGCCTCGACAATGACACGTGTTACCGTGCCGAAATGTCGGCCTAGGTTTCCCTAAGGAAACCATACACAAAGAGCGCGAGCGAACCCAGAAGACACCCTTTCCGCACCTCTTGACCCCTACTATACAAATGGGTATATTATTAAAATGTTTTTATATATAAACACGTTGATATTTTTATGTCGTTAAAACTAACCGTTATTATGTACACAAAATATAACCTGTTATGCTTTGGAAACCTTCAAGCTTCGGCAATGCTTGCAATAAGACAAGACATGTATTCGAACATTTCAATAATAGTCTGTTCCCATCGCTATGATACCGGCCACGAGTTTAGCCGAAAAATGTATAACCATTTCTGATCTTAAAATTCTGTAAATTGAATTACCCTTCAAACAACTTTTTTTATCCATAATTTACGAATTTCAATAACAAAACATTGTTACTAAAAAGAAAATACGCGTGAAAGAACTACGACATCCGGATAGGTACTTAGATTGTAGATGTATACTCGTAGATAGGTATTTTTTTCACAAAATGTTCGCCTTAGTCTATATAATATTTTCTTCACCGGATATCATTCCATTAAAAAAATTGTTTTGCCTCTTATATCATATTATTTTGATCTGTATTGTAAATAAAATAATATTATTTTTTTATGTTTATACCGTTAACTTTGCGATTAGGCATATTCATTAAATTTTTTAAATATCAAACTTTGTGTAAACCTCTTCGATTAATTTGACTACGACTAAGTAGCAACGGCGTGCAGTAGGTATAGATTTAGGCTATGCTGTTACCAATGATATTATACAATCATATATAATATATGTAATACAATATATGTACTTTCGTTTAACCAACGTCTTTAGACAAAATAAATCCGTCGTTCATACGACCCTACTATGTATTTATTTGTAATTTTAAAGTACTATTAATAGTGTTTTTAAAGTTTTAACGTAAAATAATACCTTCTTACCCATATAAAAATGTATGGACATTTTTAAGAACAATTTCTATGACTGAACATGATTCATTTATTGTTTGAAAATCCTTCACATCATAACTAAAGGAAGTAATTATTTTTATTAAAGGTTAACGTAGAAAATAGTTCTGCCAATTTCTCTTTGTTTTCCCCAAATCAAAAACCAATCCACGCGCCAATTTTAAAGAACAATCATGAAATCAACACGTTAGAAAGAGTAAGATAATAAAATTTGCGATTTAGTAAAAAGGGAAGAAGACACTTCAATGATTTGCATACAGTTGTAACCCTTTCTAATGTTATTCTGTTAAAAAATAGCATAGGTAACGACTCCATACAAAACGGATTAATAGAAAGGAATTTTCAATTCAGTAAATAGCCAATTATGTGACATGAGTAATTCACTTGCTTAAATACAGAACAGAGTAATGTGAATAGCTCGATGCGGCGAATACACAAGAGCGCCATACAAAACGGATCAAAAGAAAGGAATTTTCAATTCAGTAAATAGCCAATTATGTGGCATGAGTAATTCACTTGTTTGAAGACAGAACAGAGTAATGTGAATAGCTCGATGCGGCGAATACACAAGAGCGCCATGGGTACAGCGGTGAGTTGTCGTGGTAGTTTTTAGAACTAAGCAATTAAAGCCTCTACTGGTAAGCAGATGGCGATAATTGTAAAATAATGTTTCTATATGTGTTTAATCCAATTATTTCATTTATATTTGTTTCCCAGAATTTTTAGTAATGCACAACTTTTTTGCTTGTATGCACTGCCCGCCCCTGCTAAATAGTATACTTCCTTAGTTAGTGTACGTTCATTACACGTGTACGTTCGAAGCTGGTCTACGTTAAATTAATCAAAGTGATTTTTAACAGAGTATATTTTTTTTAAATTAATAAATCAGCCCCCATCAGCATTGCTGATGAACCCCGCAATGGTCAGTGTTGCGCACACACACGTCAGAATAACCTAGAAAATTTTACACAGGACATCAATTTTATTTGAATAGTTTTGTAATAATCTATTAATTCTTTTAGCCATTTTAACGAGAATATATTTAATAGACTTTAGAACGTTGTTGCGGGTATTTATTGATACCAGCGGGGAAGAAATTTCACCGATTGTAGAAATAAATCAAATAAAATACAGAAGATGTTTTACAGGGGTAGTATGATACGCGTGTATTGAGACATCTTATCCTAAAGGTAGTGTATTCGTGCGGGTACACTAATCTCTGACATTCGTCGACACCTACTTGTTTATGGTCTCGTTACACGGATGACACTTATCTCGGAGACTAGTCACGAAAGTCGCATAAGGACAGTGCAGAATTGAATGCGGCGCGAGCTATGATTCTGTTAAATTTTGTACGCAGAGTAGATTGACGCAACAGAGCAGAAACTGATACATACCGAACTTTACCAGCAAATCTTTGATACAACAGATGAAATCCTCATCGGTATACATGCGCCGTTAGTGCAAACTAACGTATCACGCAACTTTCGCATAAATATTATAGACATTTTGCCACTCAAACTGTATAACAATGCATTACACGTGGAATCACGGGAAACTGGTGTATTTGGGTCGAATTCGACCCACATTTTCAAATTTCGAAAAATATGTATTTAAATTATACAGCAGGACAGGCATTAAAACGATAATCTATATGTAGAAAGAAGAGTGTCTATTGGTTTTTTATACAAATCTACAGAGTGAATGGGGAGCGGGAGTGGAGCGGGAGGGGAGCGGGAGTGGAGCGGGAGGGGTGCGGGAGGGGAACGGAGGGGAGCGGGAAAGGAGCAAGAGAATAGCGGGTGGAGAGTGGGGACTTGGTGAGTATATCTTACGCAGTGTCCTAAACTTAATAGTAATAAGAGGAAGGTGTCCACATGAGATTTCTAAAAACCACCCGCATCCCCCTTTCCCACCTCTTAAAGCAGAATTTTGGTAATTGATGAAATTTTGCACACTTGACGTTCAAAACAAGAGGAAAATTACTGTCTACATCTGAATTCGAAAAAAAAACTACCCCCATCTCCCTAAATGAAGCCTCTTCACCCTGCGTAATGCCTGGGCAACGCCGAGTACTTCAGTTAATATTATGCATATAAAAAAGACTAATTACTTTTACCATACTCGTGAACCAAACAATTATTATAATTTTAATCTTATTATCCTTCTTTAATAATGAAGTACAAGTACATCACGTGTAAATAAATATTTTTTAAATAACCATTAAAATTTTATATTAAAAATAGTAAACTGTATCAAAATATAAATCAATTCTTTAAATTCTATAAAAAAAATATGCATTATATACTTACATGTGACAATTTGACATCAGACTAAAAGAAGAATACCACGATGGTATAGCACTTAATTAGCATGTGAGGGGGGTGGGGGGTAGTGGGATCGATTTGAGGGTTTTGAATTCAAAAAGATTTTTGAGCGGCCCTGGTATCAATTCCGGTACCGAAAAGGGTGAATAGGTGAAAAGGTGAACACGAGAATATAAAAATTTTCGTGACAAATTTATTATTAATGACCTTGCGTACAAACCACAGACTAGTAAATGTATAGACATGATATGAAATGTATATATATATAGAAGGGTTTGGAACATTATTATCATTATTATTATTATTATTATGACACATTGAAAGTATTTACTCTTAGAAAAGTAAATCTTTGTGTAAACAAGACGTTTGAATTTTCAGTCCAATCGAGTCATGTATTTTAAAAAAATTACGGAGCTCTTTGATTGCACGAGTGGCACCAAAGTGAACGCATGGGTGCCATCAAAATGAAAATTTTGGGACGAGGAATTTGCGTTAGTTCATGTCTATTTATATGGCGGTCTGTGTGACAAATACATTCTATGTCTAAATACAAAAAATGCATTGCTAAGTCATTCAAAATACGCTCGTAATATTTTTTTCGTGTTGTTTTTTATTTATTTGTACACTCAATAAAGGGGCGCTAGATGAGGGGACCCTTGTAGAAGTTTCAACTTCTTTTAACGGTTCCACACACAGTGCTACAGAAACGCGAAATCTACAATTAATAAACACAAAAGAAAGAAGATAAAAAACAAAAGCTAATGTAAGAGATTGCAAAAACGAACAGAGATTTTAATTTAAATCATGGGTGGTCAACCCGCGGCCCGCCGAGTGTCTACTATAAAACGACCAAAAAACATTCCAACGTGCGTAGTTCGTATCATATCTCACATGTGGAAGTATCTCAGTACATTGATTCAACTATCGTGACAATTTCTTGTATGGTATATTCGTATTAACAAACAATCACAACGTTAAGGTGATTTCAAAAAGCGCGCGCGGCCACTTCTGCGTGGATAGCCGTGAGCGTGGATGCGGCGAGCTCGCAACGCCGTCGTTTGCTTTGAATAATAAAATACATTTTGTTGTACGGCCCGGTAGAAAATCTCATTTCAAAATCTGGCCCGGCTGCTGAAAAGGTTGGCCACCCATGATTTAAACCTTCCTGCGCCCTTTTAAGTGCTATCTTATTTTTAAATGCACGTCTATAACAACATTACAAACAAACAGATAATGTTTGTTTAACGAATTTGACAGCGAAGTGTCCGCGTTCTCGCCGACATGATCTTGTCATCATCTGCCTAATGTACCCCATCTCGTAGTCCACGTTTTGATGAAATCCCTATACAGCTTGAGATTCCTGGCATTACTGATCAGGCCGACCATTGAGTCCAGTTAAGCCTCCAATGGTGCGTGCGATCACGAGCATCCTTCACTATCCCGCAACGCCACAAGATGTGTTCCGGGGTTTGATTCACTCGCTCGCGGGGCATCCGCGAGTGTAAAATCAAAAAGTTTATTTCTGAATTGGCCATGCCCCCTAATCATCTGCCACTCAGGTTAATTCAGATCCTGAGGTCCCCAGACACGCTTCGATTTAACAGCGACGCGGGGAAAAAAAGACTGAGTCCATCTACCCCATATCCCATCTATCTTGCCACCTTTCTAATGTTAATTAATACCCTAATTCTCTTAGCCTGCTCGTTGGAGGGAGTGTAAAGAGTGCAATTATATATTTGTACATTATCAACTATCACCATTCTAGTAACGTCCCGGTGTCGCGTAACAATGTAAAACAATCGTATAGGGACAGCTGTTCGTATCGCACGAAAAAAAAATCAATTAAATCACGTGAAAGGTGCGGTAATCATGTAAAAAAATATATTTTTCAATTGTTTTCTTTGTTGTGATGTTGTTTTGGCGAAATATTTATAGTAAATGCGAAATGTAGTAGAATCATCATTTTATATGTGTATCTATTAATTTCGAGACACATTTTTGTCCGTAAAATCACTTCGTGCCAAATTGTATTAATTATACGTGTTAAAAATATTAATTTATAACATTTTATTTTTCAATTTGAATAATATTAATAATAATTTTAAATGTATTTAGTAGAGGATAGAACACCAAAATATTTTAGGGTCGGTTGTGTGATCAATGGTAACTTTTAACTATGGTATATTTTTATAATACTATAGTAACTTTTTACTACATCCCGTAGTAAAAATCCTTTGCGGGTTGTTGATACATCAAATTTACTACTGTCAAAGCATATACGGCGATGTCTATAGGTGCGACAAATAATCATGAAAAATGTTTTATTTTATGCATTATCTATGGATTTTTCGCCTTCGCGTTCGATATCTGTCACTTTGATAGTGAAATTTTTTCGTATATGTGTTGTTATTTATATTAAACAGCGAGATCATCATCAGACCAACTGTCATCACTAAAACAGCGGGATATTGAATGATTAATTGTCGTACACTGCAACTTTCAAAGGATCAATGTGTCGGATGACTTTTGGAACAGCTGTGAAAGGTCCACCATATTTAACTGTCGATTCTCGTTTTCACTATCGGATATCGCAGAGTAAAATGAGTTTTCTACGGGTGTACTTTCGAGAAGGAAATGTTTTTTTACTAACGATCAAACAACCCGTTTTCGCAAAAATATAAGTAAAACAACCGGCCCTAATACACATATTCGGGCACAGATTTAAAAATGTGAATTACCCACTAAATAAAAAGGATCTTTTATATGTCTGTAAACCCGATATCACCGTCATACTCGGTCAGTTAGTCGTGATTTAGTAGAGACGGAACTAGGTGTTTAAGCGCCCGGAGCAGTAAAGAAATCTTACCCTTATGTAATACAATCTTTGTTACGCGCCAAATACTCAAAACCGCTACAAGAGTTTACCGACATTGCCGCTAGAAGGAAGGGCGCGCATCTAACTTCAGAGCTATTTTGCCGCGTATCGCCCTTGCCGCTGTGTACTCCGACGGTGTTTTAAAATAAAAAGTGAAACTCCAACCAAATCGTTGTTGTTTATTATCATCATGACGCCGGTCACAAGTGGTGGATAATGATGGGTCGGACAAGACGGGGAATGGAAGTAGGGAATTGATGCGGGATGAGGGACCTTCGAAAGCGAATCAGGATGGACCCACGGAACTAAAAAACAATTCGACTCACCTGCTTGATGACGCCGTCCCGATGATCTTCCGGAAATTCGCCCAATGTTCGAACAGACTCGAACCGGCGACTCTGCTGAATCCACCGCACACTGTTCACCGAATTCACCTACAAATATCGCCAATAACACTGATTACAATGACCGATAATCTGAATCTCGACGTACTTCCATACAACGAAACACCAAACCGAATTGAGAACAAACGTGTACTTTAGAAGTAATCCACACGACCGATCACAGCGAGGACGACACTTCCTCTCCAAATCTCTTCTTCTTCTTTCAAACAGGCAATCCACCCTTCAAGAATGATTTGTGCCATTAAACAAGTTTAAACATTATTTCATAGAAAGCAGTACAACAATATTATAGTATAGGGAATATTGCGTTACAAGTTAATACCATTGACGTTCAAGAAATTTGCTATTATATAGCTTAAATGTGGCGAGTTGAGGGAAAGAAGATGACACAAGTTAACCGGGAGTTGAAAATTACCATTGACAAGATTATTGTAAAAAAAACCTGCGATCATGGTCAAGGGTTTCCTCCTCGGCACCACACTCACACATTGGGGAGTCTATTATATTCAATCTGAACAAATGTGAGGCCACCTGGCCAATGCCCAATTCTCATTCTAGAGATATTTGATACTGTTCTTTTAGAGACTTTCCTGTTGGAGAACTTCTCTAAATCTCGACGAATTACAATTTCTAAACAACCAGTCGAACCAAAGGAATAATGTGTACCAATTGGAAATAGGTTAAGGGGTAGGAACAAGTTAAAAACTGTTGATAATAATATACTACATTTAAAAATAATCATTTTAATTCAAATATGAAAGTATATGTGTTCATATATAAAAAATAATAATTTACGAATACGGAACATATACATTTTTCGAACTAATTTGTATAGTTATTAATTAAAATATATTACTGACACATTTAATACATCCTAGCTTTGATCAAATTAATTCTTCCGAAAAACGTTTCATTAAAGTTTTAAAACAATGGTTCAGAATGCTAAATTATCGCTGGTTCTCGATTTAAAAAGATTGTTAATTTTTATTTTTGCATGTTCAACTAAGCTCCAGTTCTGCGCCCCAATTTGGAGTGCGCCCGGGGCTACTGTTTCTATCTCTAGCTTCGCCGCTGGATATCTGTACAGAAAAAAATTGTCTCAAGGTTTGCACGAATATTCACAATTAACCCTGAAGCTGATACTACAGCCGCCCGCAGGTCCTAGCTATGACCTATCTGCTATTTATTATTAATTAGTTACATTTTCCATTAGTTCGTTTAACGCTAAGTAAACGATTTAGAAAAATTATAAATAAATATGCCATCGCGAATCGCGTTTATTGAAATCTATAATGTGCTGAATACATGAGTAACCCGTACGATGTTGTTAGCAGTGATGAGCTCAAAATCACGAACCGTGAGTCAATCACTGATATTTTGAGTCACACTCACTATCAGTGATTGAATATCTGGGAATATCGTGATTCGTGATTCATTATTTTTATTTTATTTATATTTATACTATCGTGAACCGTGATTCGGCGCATGTGCTTGTGAAACGAACATATTCATGAAGGAATGACGTTATAATTCGTGATAAACAACATCTAGTTGATTCTGCTAAAACGTTTTATGCATTTGACCATAAATGCTGAGAATTTGACCCGAAAAAAAGGTCTTCATTCTCTTTGTGATCATGTTAAATATCAATTATATATACTAGAATATTTTTTACGCAAATGAAGTCTGAAAAATATAAATAAATACGCTCAAAATGATGTATTTTTATTTATTTATTTATTTCGTGTGTTGTGATGTCATGCGGCGCTCGCGTATTAGTTATGAAACTGCGATCAGTCACTGATATTATCGAATATCAATCACAATCACACCAGTGAGTCAAGAGTAGCATTTTTTCTCATCACTACTTGTTAGTCACAAACTGCACACTTTAAAAGCGACAAATAATACAATCTGTCGCCAGGTGGCCCTAATAACGTCGCCGGAACGATAAATTACGTTATTATTTAAATCATTTTAAGAATACGTTTAATTGGGAAATTCATCAGATATATTTAACTGAAAAGCCGGCTGTGGACGCGCTTCAGCCAAGACGGTCGCTACACTACAGCAATATTTAGCGGCATTTGAAAATCACGCCGTTTTTCCCCGCTGAGGTAGGACGTAAATATTGTAGACTCGATTATGCGGAGCGGTGAGGAAAAAATGAACCCGGATAATTTTCACCAAAACTATGTAAAATTCAATCATTAATCATGCATAATTTATATTCACTAACTGAGCCGGCTCACCCGCTCAATCGCTCAAACTGAACCGGTTCAAATAGAACATGAATCATCGGTTAGATTGAACCGTTTGGATCTTTTGAAAGCGTGGCCCACGGCTCTATTCTAATAGTGCTTTGAAATAAAAAGTGAAACTCCAACCAAATCGTTATTTATTGCGTTTATCTAATTGTTATATTCAAATTAAATTGGTCAGTTAAACATTCTGGTACATATTACTAGTGGAATAAAAAATATTTTTACATTATATTAGTATAGTATATACTTAATATATATTATATATATACTTTCAATCGCCCAGTACCCGAACCGATCGGACCGCAGATGCGCATCCCGACTCTCACCTTTCACTAACCGTGTATCGTTTTTTCATAACCTTTACATATTGTGTTGTTTCTTGCACTCGGTGGCTTCTCACCGATGAGAACAAACATGTTCGAATAAAAATGGTTTTCACCAGAACACCAACCAACCTTCCCACAAATCTATAATAATTCTAGAATTAGATGGAATGAAACTTGGGAACTGTATGTTTAATATATAAGTGACCCGTTCCTTTGCGAACACTTACTTCTGGTAAGCACCGCTAATTATGTGACATTGTATATGTAATACAGTGTCCCAAATTCTTTTTCATAATAAAAATAGATGGGTTTAATAAAAACATGTTTATTTTGCATTTAAGTAGTCCCTGGGAATTTATTTCTTAAAAATTATGTTATTTCGTTGACATACTTCTAAACGGGAGGCAAAATTTCTGAAAACTGCTCGGCACATATTCTCCGTGATCGCTGCCATTTCTTCTCAGATATTTTCTTTTAATCGGTCCAGAGAGGGAGGATTGTCACTGTATACTTTTGATTTAAGGTAGCCCCATATGAAAAAGACAATGGTGTTAAGTCGGGGCTACGTGGAGGCCAGTTTATGCCACCTTGTCGGGATATCAATTTTTCTAGGGAAAATTTCACAAACTGGTAAAGACACGCTCCATAGCGACTGAATTCCCAAGGACGTGTCTATCGATCGGCATACCCCCTGCCTCTCTCCCGCTCGTTGTGTTGGTGCAGCGAATGAACCAAAATGAAAGATTTTTGGGACACACTGTATATTGGATTGATGTTTGAGATGATTGAGAGAAAAATTTCAAAGGAAAGTGTGTGAAAGGCTGAGTGAAAAAAGAATGAATGATCTGAATATAGACGATGCATGAGAACATATTAAGGTTACTCTATGCGAATCAGCGAAAGAAACCTGTGGCATAGCTACCCAAGGAAGGAAGAAAGGCGAAACATGGTGGGATGATGGCATAAGGAAACTTGTGAAAGAGGAGAAGAATGTGTGGCTTTACCTTTTGACAGTAAATGGGGATGAATACTCGAGAACAAAAGATCTGTACAATGCTTGTAAGAAAAAAGTCAAAGCTGGTGTGAAAGAAAGGAAAGAGCGGCTGAAAAGAGAAGAAGGGGTGAAAATGACAGAAATTCCAGGATAACATAAAATTCTTCTGGAGGGCGGTCAAAAAGTCCCAATGTGGTGCTGAAAACAGTAGTATGAAAGCTAATGGCTAAAGTAAATGGAGAAATATTAATGAATAAGATCAAAATAAAAGATAGATGGATGAAATATTTTCAGGAAACGTACGAGAGTGAAGAGAATACAAATGAGGAACTCTCTGGGGTAAGTATGAATGACGAAAACGATATGAATGGAATAAGTATGGAAGAAATAAAGTGTGCAATAAAGCATATGAAGAATGATAAGGCTGTGGGTTGCTGCAGAGTATATGAAGGCTGGTGGCCCATTAGTTGTCTCGTGGCTTCATGCACTCTTCAATCAGTGTTTAGAGAGCCACACTCCGTTAGATCGCTCCGAGGAGAGCTGTTATTATGGCTCTATACAAAAGTAAAGGGTCACGTATGGAATGCGGCAACTATAGGGTAATTAGTCTACTAAGCTCGGTGGGCAAACCATATGAAAGAATTTTAATAGAAAGAGCAAGAATGGTGATGAAAGAAAAACTGTAAAAACTTTTTGTGCCTTTGTAGATCTGCAAGGATAGTTATAAGAGAAAGGTTATGGAAGGTACTCTCTGATTACAGGGTGAATAGCAAACTTATCGCATCCCTATATGAAGGAAGTTCCGAGTGTGTAAGGATCAATGATCATTCACACCATGATTTGACATTACAAAGGGTGTCAAGCAGGGTTGTGTAATGTCTCCATGGCCGTTCAACTTGTATATGGACAATTGTGTGAATGGGCAATTTGATTGTATGCTGTTTATTGTACGCCAATGATGCAGTATTAATGGCGAATAATGAACAAGAATTACAGAGGCTAGTGAGTAGAATGTACAATGTATGCAAGGAAAGCGACCTTATTATGAATGTCAACAAGTCGAAAGTGATAGTATTCGAGGAGGAAAGCAAGACACCATGCAAAATACTTGTAGGTAATGAATGTATGGAACAAGTAGATAAGTTTGTGTATTTGGGAAGTATGTTTGATGGAAACTGAGAATGATATCAAAAGGAGGGAGACTGGAATAAAGTGAACGGCGTTTTGAATGGAAATATATCTAATGGAAATTTGTCAACTGAGGCAAGACTAGCGGTGCACAATGAAGTCCAGATATTGATGTATGGAAGTGAGGCCTGGAGCTGGCAGGAGAGGAACGAAAGTAGACTAAATGCAGCGGAAATGAGATCGCTTAGACATATATGTGGCAGATCCATTTACGACAGAGTAAAAAATGAAGAAATAAGGAAAGAATGTAAAGCTGATCTTGGTGTAGTGAGTAAGAAAGGATCACTTAGGTGGTTTGGACATATAGAACGGATAAATGAGGAGAGAATGATAAGAAAGATATGACGCAATTATTGATGGCACCAGAAGTAGAGGATGTCCACAGAAGACTTGACACAACCAGGTAAACCAGATACTGGAGGATGGTCCTGTTAGAAGCCTCAATAATCGTAGAGCAGTATGAGAAGATATATGAATGTGGATGAAGTGAGAATTGAGTCAGGACAGAAGTGCGACATTCTATCCTCTGCCTACCCCCGCAACGAATCAGCGTGACAGTAAGTAAAAAATAATGTATTTTTATTACGCAAACGATTTTTTCACATCTGTTTTCAAACTATTCTATTGTATAAAGGAGTGCTCAGTTTTGCTCTAGTGACTACTAGTCGAAAAATAGAAACTTTGGAATTGTTTCAACAGCGGTGGATAGTGCATTTACATCTTATTCCATCTTTGTTATCAATTTCATGAGTGGTGCATGTCACAATTAAAATTTAATCCAATTTCATCATCGCTAATCTTTCATGAGAAACGGGAGTCCCTCACAACTATTTCTGCCAGCCCGTGTCGGATGCGAGAAGTCACAATTTTACCTTCACCTCCTTCTGTCATCCAACCATTCCTTCTCACTTATATAAAAAAGAACATTTAATCGATGCCATTGATTAATCTACTCTTAGTGTAGACTTAAAATGGAACAATTTCAAACAGGAGAAATGAAGGTATGCGCTCAAAGTTTAAAAAAAATCATTAGTATCATTCTGAGCAGTTAGCTGAAACGTGGTTAGTTAAGCGGTATTGCATCATGCACTCGGATGCTCAAATGTCGGGAGTTTCATAGAAAATATGAAAAGGAAAAATAAAAAGAATAAAATTATTTTTCATCCTTTATTGGTCATTATCACATTATTGCGAGCGCTTATGTGTTCCAGTCGCTGGGGGTACCTCCCCAGTGGGTGGCAGGCACGGGGGCCGCAGCCCCTGTGGGCTCCGCTGCCCATTCATCGTGAGCCTTCAATCCGCTGTCAACACCGGCCACGGCGACAGCCGCGGGTGCAACCGCCTCCTCGGACCAAGTGGTGCTGGGGACCACCTCAGCCACTAGAGCGGAATCTTCCACAGTAGACACCATGGCGGGTTGCTGTGAAATAGAAAGTTAGATTTTTTGAAACATAAGATTAATTATCATTTTGAATAATGGGGAAAATCCTTCCATATTTAGATACTCATTTGAAATTTGTCACGTAAAAACTGGTTTATTATTATTTTTATTAGAAGTATGTGTCTTGGATGGGGTTATTCCGGGAAAAAAATAGCATTCTATCCACTCTTCCTACTCATATGGAAATATGATGCATAGTGATACAGACAATACTAGCAGCTAAGATACATCTTTCAAGGCTGATTCTTACATCGTAAATATTAATGGTTTTTTTTAAATAACATTTAATATGGATATATGATTGCACTAACCTCTGACTTGGCCGGAGCCATCAACTCCTTCGCGGCTTGCTCCTCCTTTTCAGACTCATCAGGGTCACGGTAGAAGAACAAATCTACCACTACCTCCCAGCGTCCCTCGCGTGGGATGGAGCCCCTCAGGCGGAGCACCTCACGGGACAGCATCCACCACATCAAACCAGCAGAGTGGGACGACTATTTAACAAAATAATAAACGGTGAATAACCCGCACCACCTTCCACATTTTGAGAATGGTTTATAATAATTTATTAGTCAGTTGGGAGAATCATAATTCATCAAGAAGTCAGATTTTTTGGAACGTAAGATTAATCATCATTTTCATATTCATACATCATAAATAAAAATTTGCATAGTCAGAATCCAAATTAGAAAAACAATCTAATTTAATGTTTTTCACAGAATTCTTAATTAACACACATATAGTACACTTTTTCAAATAATTTTACTGATTGCATCCAAGTACCTTGGTGTTGCATGGGATGGCAATATCCACAAATCTCAGCGGGGCATCTGTGTTGCAGAATGCGATGACAGGAATGTTGACGTAGGACGCCTCAGTGACGGGCTGGTGATCCGTGCGGGGGTCGGTCACGATGAGCAGACGAGGCTCACGGAAGGCAGCTTGCACCTAGGATGGTAAACCAGTGATAAATAATGGGAAAACTTGTGTTGGGATGTGAATGGGGGACAAGATAAGATGGTCAGATAGGTATATTATAATCACTGTTGTCAGTGGTTCCTTAGAGTGGATCATCATATAACAATAAATGTAATAAATTAATAATCAAAAGTCAATTTTATTGGAAATGTGTAATTTTGTTTAATTTACAATAAAATTCTTGTTTAAGTATTGTTAAATCATCTCAATTATATTACCAATGTAGATTTGGGTGCATTTTCAAAGATGAATGTTTTCAGTTTGAAAAAAACCAATTGTATTATTCCTCAAGCTACCAAATTTATTTTAAAATAGTAATGTCTATATTTAATGTTTCATAATGGGGTCCTCAACCAAACCACTCTCTTAACTCATAGTTCTCCTAGTATCAGTAAAATAGAAAATTTCTTGAAAGTTGTATGTGCTTACCTGATTGGTGAAGGCGCCGGGAGTGAAACGCCCAGCAATGGGTGTGGCGCCTGTGTAGGAGCTGTATTTAAGGACAGCCCTTTGACCAAAGGAGCGAGAAGAGATGGCAAAGACCTCAGCCGGGTGTTCGATGGCGGCGATGGCACGCGCTGCCAGCAGCAGCTTCTCCCATGTGCGCCGCAGATTGATTACGTGCACTCCGTCTGTACGCCGCTTGTACACATACTGCTCCATCTGCGAGTGGCAATCATAATGTTAAAAGATGGAGGGATCAATGAAAAGGAGTGAAATTGTTTTTATTTACTTTTGTCAGTTGGGAGAATCATAGTTCATCAAATATAATCAGAAATTTTGGAACATAGATTAATCATCATTTTGAAGAGAGAATAGAACAAATTTAATCCATCATCTTAATATATCACTAATTATAATTGTTTTAAATAATGCTATATAATAGTGATGAGCTAAACGTTATTGTGACTGTGATTGTACGTTTGGTATTTCTTTTATAACCATGATTGGTAACTGATATTTTACTGTTAAGAGGTTTAGTTTCCACTATATCAGTGATTGCTCGCTGAATTACCATCATTGTTACAATTGAACACAAATTTCACAATCAATCACAATACTGGTTAAAATAATGGTTTAGCTCATCACTACTATATATATATATATATATATATATATATTACTACAGGGAATAAAATTCAATGAATTGAATATTATTTAAATTAAAAGAATTGAGTACCCAGGATAAGGTGTAAAGTCAAAATACATTTATTTTTTTAAATTTGGGTTTGGATCGTAGGGCAATATCTGAGCACATTTTTCATTACTCTCAAAAGTTAAGATAATTTAATTGTCTAATTACCTGGAAGTTGACATTCTCAGAGCCCAAGTGGGTCGTGGCCGCCAACATCTTGGTGACGTCATCTTCACGAAGGGCTAGCACATCCAGTCCTCCCGACATTGTTACGTTTACAATGAGTTACGATGTAACCTAAAACAATAATATATTGAGTGTGTGCAACCATATGAAATAATAATCATCATCATAATAATAAATAAATAATCATACTAATGTGATACGTTGAACAAATAAATATTTACATTAACATTGATGGTACCATATGCCTTCAATATCGACACGAAAGCGAGTATTTATATTCTAACTTTTCTCGTTAGAAGTGTGGCTAATCTAACACTAAAATTATATGCTACATAACCAACACTAGCGGAATTCATAGTTTTTTTATAAACCTTTACCTAGTACAAATATTTGATCTGTACTAATTATTCAAATTAACTTTTATATTTAGTGCTGTGTGCAAAGACCCTCGCAGTCCTGGTTCCGATAGTATTGGCAAGTTTTTCGTGATTTTGAATGATTCATTAGTAATTCGGGACACAAAACAAATTATAATGATCACCATTTTCATTATTATCTTACTTTTATTTTAATTGTGAAATCATCGGCACCTGGTGATTAAAAAATCAGTGAATTCGAAGTACCGAACGTACACAACATAACCTCATCTGCACGTACACAGCATCACATTTCCACTTAGCCATAACCATTATATTCGAGGTTTATGTTTCGTCGGTACGGTGATTGTGGCCACTTCACAACCCAGAACTCTGAAATTCGCAGTACACCGCATTTCTGCATAATCCAGTATAAAGTTTGACGTTTCGGCGGGCAACGTCACATGTGTCAATTAGCCGAGAAATAAATTATAAATTACAAAATAATATTCGCAACTACTAAATATTGAAATCACAGTAAATACCTAAGAAGATTTCTAACGCTTAAATTTACTGATCACGTAGATGATTTAAAATATTAACTTACGCGTGTAAATGCCACTGGGAGTGGGACAAAAATGGACGAGAAAAGAATGTTTCCCTATCCGGTTCAGTGATGCCAGCCTATAATAAGATTTTTAAAGCTACTGAGCAAACTTGACACTGCAATATTTAACCAGTACTTAAGTACCGTCACACTAATGCCAAAAGTAATATTATAAAATCAATCCTAATAATATTACTATATTTTCATATTCTATGCTTCAAAAATTTCATCGTATGATTAAAACCTGATCATAATTATTAGACATAGAGGTGGATTGATGCACGACTAATTTTTAAAGTCAGTATGGAGACATCCTTAAATGATTTAGCAGTTACTTTATGGCGCAACATTTTAATTTTAAAATATAATATAATTAAACTTTGGACTTCTAGATTACACACACAATTACTGAGTATATATTATTTTCTAGTTGTAATTTACATCTGTCGATGGAAGGGTTTGGTCTTCCCAAAACTAGTTGTGAAAAATAATAATACTAAATAATTGTATACATAAAATAAAGTTTAATTAAATAATATCAGCAAGGAGAATTTGATTGAAGTTGTGTAAAGTATTACTGGATTTAATTTAACGCGCATAAATAAGAAATATGGTAACAAAAGGTAAAGGGGAGGGACTTTCTTTTCTAATCTATGGAAGGGACAGTGGACCTACCAGGTATACTAGGTACATATTTAGAGTCCTCCATGTCTGTGACATACATGGTTCCTGCAGTCAGTCTTGGTTCCTCAAGTTCATGTATATTAAAACATATTACAAAAATATTTCGAATTATGAATTACATTGTACGTAATACAAAAATCTTTAGGGCCCACTTAATGGATAAGATAAAACTAATATATTAATGACCAGCACTAATATTTAAATGGCCTTATCCCGCAGTCAAGATAATTAATAAAATATTTGAAAATCTATTGACAAAATCAAACAAAGCAAAACATCATGGAGTAAATTTATCCCCTAAAGAGTTATTTGAAATTTTGTCCGAAGCAGACACTTTTAACTTAATTCAAATATCTCTTCTTTGGAAATATTACTGTTATTTTTTGTTATATTGAATTATTAATAATTTTAAATAACTGTGGGGTATGGAAGAGTGTTTGTGTGGGTGTGAGTGCATGGCCCCGACACAGGTTGCGAAAAAGAAAACTACTTAAAGTTGACACTAGATTTATTGTAGTCAAACTTTAGAAAGGCAGAAATTAACCCATAAAATGACGTCACTGCGTGAATTGTTATTGGAGGCAGTTTTTGAAGCTGTTGACTGAAAGATGGCGATAGAAAGAATGAAAATCATGATTCTGTATCTCTGCTGGCCGCATTGGTATTGTTGCATGAAGTCGGTACTGAGTGTGTTTATGGCTGATGGGAATCTCAACTTTCTTTCAGGATTTAAGTAATTTCTTACTCTTACTTTTTAGACTCCTAGTCAGAAAAGAAAACAACTTAATGCACATTTCCTAATACACCAATGTCGGAAAGCATTAAAAATATTTTTAAATTGTCAATCTTTTCCATAAAATTCTTTATCTCTTGGTAATAAATAATATTACATAATTTATGTAGCGCCAACTTCGTAAAAAAAACCATAAAGGGCGGCAAGAGTGAAGTAGTCTTACACTAGTATTTAGTATTATTCCGTGAAAAAATCAATTAAATAGTCTCTGATGCACTGTTCCTCATTACAGAGGTCAGAGTTCCAAGTTTTTAGGCCTACCACCACAACCCAACATAGTCTTTGTCATATGGCAATCAATAGCTGATCAGTTCTACAATCCTACTTGCGACCAAAGTAACAGCTAACTTGAAAGTTTCACATTTTCCGTTTAAGTTGTCTGGGACACAGAGCTCTTGAAGATACAAAGGCACCATGCTATGTACATACTGCTTATGAAAATACAGTCAGTCGGGACCAAAAAATTTTCGATAACTAATTTTATTTAAGGTATATTAACATGTTTACATCATACACAAATACCTATAAAATTTAATGTCTCGATTTCAGATTGATGACAAATACTTTTGCAATGATTAAAGGATTTTATTGGGAAAATATATTGATTACAAAACATAATCAAAGTAATAATAAGTACAATAAATTATAAATAAACAATGTATCCAATATACAAGATTCACTTAATAATTTTATTAATTATACAGATATTAAGTTTTAAATCAAAAAAATTATTAATTTTTACTGAAACCACTCAGTCCCAGGCAACATTTAACCTTTAATATGTTCATATTGTTCAAATTTATACAACTTGATATCCCGCATTCCATATCACCATCATCACTTCACAAACCCCGCATTATGTCCGTTGCTGCTTGCAAAAATATAAGAATAATATACTACTGCCATGTAAACCACATTAATAATATTTAACACCAAATATTCATTCTAAATATGAATTAAATATATTAATTAGAAAGATATACATATAAAATCAATTCTATCGAAAAATATTGTTGTTGCGCCACCGGGGATTCGAACCTGAATCTTTTTCCAAACTGGGGAAGGTGCATTATCCAACTATGTTTTTAGCGACAAATTTTCGAACCTATGTGTTACCTTTTTGATATTAATACATTTAATCGTTCCATTATTTGAAAGAGCCATCTACCTAACTTTTACAGAATCTCAAATACCTTTGAGTAATCTGATAACGGATGCCAGAATTATCAATTCATTTTTATTAAATTTTGGACACCTTCCCCGGTTTGGAAAGAGATCTAGGTTCGAATCTCGGTAGCGCAACAACAATATTTTTTGATATAATTGATTTTATAAGTATATCTTTCTAATTAATATATTTAATTCTTATTTAAAATATCACAGACCTATGTTCAGAATAATTACAATTTCACAATAAAAATGTGTTCTAATAAATATTTATTCATTACATATGCGAAAAATAAAGTAATGTAATCATTAGTTTTGAAGGTTTATTAAAGTGAGCCCGCATGTGCATAAGAAATTCAATTTTCTGGTAAAATACTTGAAAAAACTTATTTGTTTTATATGTATTTTACTTCATCTTGTCTTGGTACATATTTTATAACGTAATAGAATATTGAATTTGCGTCAGATCGTAAGAATACCTGGTCATGAAATGTGATACAATGGGACCACAGGGGATTGAATAGATAAGTCACACATTACATATAAGTATTTATTAGTAAAAAAGAAAATATTATACATCGTCCATTCAGTTTGATTTTGAAAACTTAAAATTAGGTAAAATATATTTTTGCTAACAACTCTAAACTCGATATATATCTTTGTCCACTAAACCGTAAAACAAAGGCAAGCGGCAGGATTCAGTGAAGCTACATACAAAGTACATAAATATATATAATATAAAAATGAGATACACACTAAAGGCACAAACTATTGATAAAGCAGGCCGGCAACCGCTCGCATTTGTCACACGCTCCAGTGGCACCACTACACTCTGACAAACTTTGCTCGCATTCTCCGCGTGGCCCGGTTAGTACTGACCCTACAACTCCACTTACCTCTGACCATACTCAATTCATTGCAGATGCGGTGTAACAATATTACATCATTTATCATCTTAAATTCAATATACTCGCTTTATTGAAGTGTTTAGACACGCTACACCGCCTCATACAATATTCAGCGCCAATAAGAGGTAAGACTGTCCAACCGTTGCATTTTTCCACAATATAAAATCCAACTTATAAGCTATGCGGTATCAAACTGTAAAATGGTTAATGGCAATAGACAGAGTTGAAAACTCCATCATTTATATCCCTCAGAGGACATACACTAAAATTAGTATTTACAAAAGTACACAACTTAAGTCAAGAAATTATCAAACATCCTTCATCTGATTAATGACATGAAAATGAATGTATGACCGTTTTCACATTTAGGCCTCTCATCATTTACTCAAAGCTAATTGAATATGTTTGCAGCAGACGAAGACAGAATTGTAAATTCTTAAAAAGTTTCAAAAATGTCAATTTCTTATTTACCCTGTGAAATAAATCTTCAAATAATTTTAAACTAGTGGAAAAATTTCCTTGTTACGAATCTGCAATTTGAACCTCTCAAAGAAAATAAATATTCGTGTTCTGCCACCATTCAATGTTCTAATTAAATTAATGAGTTATAATCAAAACGGTACAAAAAAGAGAGTAAAATGAAATAAACTATTTGTTACTTATCTATAGAAAAATTATAACCAGATAAATATAAGTTATATTTTTCTATTCCTTTCGTCTAAATTTATCTATATGTTAACAGTTTGGCGTGTCATCTGTCATGCTAGAAATAAATTGATAGATGCGTAAACATAGATAAAACAATCATTATTTGATGACTTAAGGAATCGTTATTGCTTTGTATCTTATACCAAAACAATCAAACTGCAAACTATACGTGTTTTATTATACTGGGACAAAATATCACCTGTACCATAATGATTTTAGACCATTCAAGAGGAATCACCCATTATAGAAAAAAGCTTATAAAGCATTTTAGAGTAATTATGGAGTATTTCCTTAAAACTAATTGGGAATATAGGTACCAAATATAAATTACAAAATGCCCGAAGGCTGCTCTTCTGATATAAAATATAAATTTGATAAAATTGAATCACTTTTATAAATGACCAAAGCACATATTACTATGAAAATATTCTCATTGTCCGCGAGTACACTTTCATTACACAATTTTTCTGTATGAAGGTAAAAATATTAATATATACGTCGATATACAAGTGACAAATTAACAATAATGATTGTATGATCAATTCTTAGAACTAAACACAAAACAAAATGTTTAATCCCTCCTTTGCATGTACACGGTGAAATGAAGGTAAAACTAATATTTAATGTGTAAAACAATACCAAATTAT
Organism: Eubasilissa splendida; assembly: GCA_031772225.1. Lineage (NCBI taxonomy): Eukaryota > Metazoa > Arthropoda > Insecta > Trichoptera > Phryganeidae > Eubasilissa > Eubasilissa splendida. Next base: position 23,697,476 of record CM062858.1, on the reverse strand, counting down.
CAATCAATCTGAATTACACAAATGTGCTTAAGAACAGTAACGAGTGATCTTTAAAATGTAGAATAGCACATATTAAAAAATATTTGTTTAGCTAATATCACTACAGAACATATATTGGTCACGTGATAGGGTTTCTTACACAAATATGTATTTGCAAGCATTACCTCTATGGATAAGGGATTGGAAGGAAGATGACAATTAGCGACTAATTGGTGTTTGCTATATAAAGAGGTCGGGCCCTCAATCATCACCTCCTGAGTTAAACGACCTTGCGACTTGCAAAATGTAAATCAGACCACTTTACCAATGTTTTATATTATCCTAGAAAAATAGACATCATCTATGGTCATCAAAAATGTCTTAACATTAATGAAAAAGAATTGTTAATGATTTTAATTAATAGAGAAACAAAAAATAAACTACTTGAACGTGCCTTTAGATGTTTTTTTTTTAAGTTAACGTTTTTGACAACCATGCGACAAGAACATTTATAATTCAATAAAGATAAATAATTGAAATAATATAAATAGAATAATTTAAAATATTTGAGTTTCATAAAATTTTAAATAGCCAAATCTCTTATCATTATATTAAAAGATACATTGTTAATTTTGAAAAAAATATTCATAACTATTTTAGACGTATTGTCCCTATGAAAATACATACTGTTAATATTAATTACTGTAGTTGATACAAAACAATAATATAACATGGATGGTAATTGTTCGATAAGATTGCTTTATAATAAAAATATTTATTCACATAAATTAGTCAATATTTTTATGGCATGAAATATCTAATTAGAATCCAAATGTCCAACGTACGAGGGTATGTTTAATGACACAGGATTTAGTTAAACAATATAATGTTATGAATATTATTTCAGTATTCGTACATTCGCTTATGTAATGTACAAAACATGATTATACTTATTTCTGATAATGATATATATATGTGGTTTATGTTCCGAATGCTGCCCTTATTTTATTGGTGATAAATGAGAATAGATGTCAAATAACTTAAAAATACAAATCTGTTCACGTACATTGTTAACCTTGAGTTATTCCAAGGGTGGGAATAAGCAGCCATTGTGTGTTAAATAGTCAGATACCGAGATAGGAAGAGTCAATAATCCTCTCCCGGTCAGGAATGCATCAAATAAATGGCTCGACCGTTAGTCAATTTATTTCTGATTATGAAAATATTTACTGACTAGTGAGAATTATACTGAATCCCAATTATTAGACGAATGATTCAAAGAAATGAGAAGTTCTTCAGCTCTACTAGCTTGAGGATTAAATTAATTTGCGTCCAGCATTTAGACTACGTAAAAAAAAATTGTTTTGATGTTTTCTTCATAACTCAACTTGCCTTCTTAGAGTTTTCCCGCATTTCTAAACCAGTGTGAAATGTTGCACAAATAACAGCTGTAAAAATCTCTCAAATACTCTAATACGGATCTTATTCAACCAAAAATGAGATGAGAAGATCCGAGCTGGGAATCTATATATGGAAATAAACAAACATAAAAAAAATAACATAACTAACTCAATTTGACTGACGCATTTCCTGATACTTGACACACAAAACTGCAAGAGGGTCGAAACCGATAGGAAAAAATTAGAAACGATACGGTATCGCTACGGAGCGAGCAGGGCGGGGTGCGGTGCGTGTACTATGAGCGGTAGCTGGTGACATACGTGGCAGGGAATAGCCCTCTCCGATTGGAAATCTCCCCCTGCCACCAGTGCTGATCCGAGCGGTCCGTGACGGTGATGACGTCTCCACGGCGGAATTCCAGCTCGCCAGCCTCTTGAGGCGTGAAATCATACAAAGCCTGCACCAGCATCTGGATAAGGAAAAACATATTAATAAAATAAAAATATTCTAAGACGGCAGCCAAAAACACAACAATATTTATTTATTTTTGTAATACAGTAAAACCGCGATATAACGAAATCCAAGGGCCCAAAAAATAAAAATTCGTAATAACGAATTCCCACATATAACGAAATAAATTTAAAAAATCCTACTATATATTACGCGCCGTCGCAAAAAAATGTTGCGCGGATTCAAAAAAGATCGCAAATTCTGCAAACAAAGGAGGAAGAAGGCCGTAGGGAACTGAATACCTACATATTTTTAGTAGTTTTGTTATTATAACAGATAATCAAAGAAATTAAATTAAGAAAATAACCTATTCAACACCAATTGGAAGATATTTTTGTAAATTCCAGAATATTGCAAACACAAAACAATATTTTAATTGTGTTTAAATGTAGAGCCGCTTCAAACATAGTTTTGGGCATGAAACATAAAGAATAATTCAAAAATAAAAATTTGACAGTTGAATCGCGGCATTTTTATAAAATGAATCGTATATAAATTACGAAGGTACTTACCGGTAACGGCGGCAACCACTTCAAAATATGATACTATGAACCCATGAAGAAGTTTGAATTGTTTTACTACCTTGTCGGCAGACCGCCGCGCACCGCCGAAAAGGCCGTGCGCGGCGTTTCCGTTCGCATACGGCAGGTGTAGCGGCGCGGCTTTGTAAGTGCGAAATAATATTTTCATCTTTTAACATTTTTTTATTTCGTTATAAATTTACGTAAATATATTGGCATTTTTTCGTACGGGACAAAAATGATTTTGTTATAAATATTAACGGGATTTCGTTATATAAATGCATTTTTGTATGAAAAATTGGTTTTAGGGACTAAATTTCGATTTTTTTTTCGATATACGTCGTTTTTCGCTATATCGGGGTTCGTTATATCGCGGTTTTACTGTATTACATAAAGTGAAATGTCAAATGATGTAAACCTTGGGTTTAAAAAAAAATCTTGCTGGCTTAGAATCTTAATGCTCTTTATTAAACTCAGTCTTTCAAATGTTGCTGCAAGTCCAATCCATGCCAGATTTCTGCTGTACAATTCTGAACATCCTAAACTTTCTTAAATTGTACATTAAAAGGCACTCGGACTTGATTTTAGTATTGTAAATACAATATTTTCCTAAAGAATGATTGAATGAGAAGCTAAGAAAAATATACTAACAGAATAACAAACAGGAAATCATCCTGCAAATTGGATAGCCCATAAGCTACACACATACATTATAATATATTTAATTTTTGGTAAGATCATGCAAAAATAATCTAAACCACATATAATCCTTTATGTGACTTGGAGCTGAAAGGGTTATTTAAATATGACCATTCTAGACTGATATATAATCGTCACTCTAGTAAAATTGCAAATTTTACAGCTTAAGAATTTAAAATAAATACTATTACATTAAATGCTTATCAGTTTACTTGATTACAGAACTTTACCATATCATGAAATTTGAGAATGTCTGAACAGAAATTAAATTTAGTTAATGATTAGTGTGCTAAGTTCACAGGACCACTGGTTAAAAAGAGAAGCTAATAAAAACTGATTTTAAAGTTTTGTCTCTTCTTAACACATAATAGATTTGCAATTTTACAAAAACAGGGATGATAAAATCAATGTTAAATGCATTTACAGTTAGGATTCAAAGCCCAATCATTTGAAATGTTAAAAGGCGTAAGTAATATTTATACAATTTAATATAGTATTACAAGTAATGATATTTATTATTGACAATGGATAAAGCTAAAAAGAATGCTAATGCACAAATTGAAAAAATATTTAAAGGCAAATTTTTAACAAATGCATTGATATTGTGTTATTCAATGTACAATGCTTTGATATTGTATTAATCAATGTACATACCAAATAACATTAATGAATGTATGCATCAAATAATTTAGAATTGGCGTCAGTCAGTTGGCACATGTAAATAAGCTGTACTTTATTAGAATTTCTGGGCAATAAATCAAAATCTAATGTTTATCTCATAATATTCCTAGCGCAATTATATAGTAGGTATGTACCAGATATAACCTGCTAACAATGATAAGAAATGAATAGTTTTTATAACCTTCATTTATTTTAAAAACAAAAAATTTATTAAATTGATATACTCAATCAATCTCTCTATAAATTGCACTATTTTTATTTTGTCTATAAATTTAAATATGAAAAAGTATGCAAGTACCTGTCATTTGACAATGTTCCACATTTAAAATTGTTTAATAGATTCAAAGTATACTTTTATTGAATTTAGTTTATAATTATTTATTGAAATATTATGATTGTATACCTTCATTGCTATGCGGGGAGGGACACAAGGCTACTTACTATTGGCTAGGATTATTTACATTTTAATCTATCAGATACATATCTAATTTTGATTAATTTCTTAAAAAATATGTATATCTCATTTGAATATACGGACTGCACTCCTGTAATTTGAGTACATATAATTAATAGATTGGATCCAAAAAATAGCATTATGTAAAACAGTAAATAAGTTAAAAAACTAAACTAACATTTCATTATAAAATGTGCATTAAATAAAACATTAATTTGGCTCACAAATCAAATAGTTTTTTTGGCCAAATTTAAAAATGTAAACAGCATATTCGAGCTAATTTATAAAAATATTCTAATGTCAGAAACAATTTTTTTGTGACAAATTACACCAAAATAATTGAAGACCTCAAATGAAAAAATTAGTAAATATGCGCGCATCAATGTTTTAAATGAGACTGCCATCTCATTTTGTAGCCTCATCTATAATGAGACAATTTGAATGATAAAGTAAAGTAGTATTGAATGATAACAAACACATTTTATAGTTAGTATTGTGATATATATGTACATAAAACTTTTGTCTGTGATCTTCAAATATTTTTAGTCTCAATCATTTTTACAACAATCAAGCAAGAATATTTAATAAATTTATTTAAACAGTATAAATTTATAATATTTTAAAATGTTAAATTAAGCAAAGGAATACCATACTGTTTGCACAACACCAACATCCAACAAAATGCAGTATTAGATCATTTAGCATGTCAAAGAGAAAATAGTGAATCATGGGATGTCCACACCCATGTTTGGTCTCCTGTTTCTGCCGTTTCAAAGTGTATATTTGTATAAATAAATTATAGTCAATTCCATGCTGCGTCATCTGTGCGTAGAATCATCATTAACTATCAAAATACATTAGCATATCAGCAGCGTCACCTCGCAAGGGACTCATTGACCAATTTGAATGACAATGCGACGTCCATCACAGACAGAAAGCACATTGTTGAAACGATGTCTGTTACACAATCGGACATAGAAAAAGACAAACTGAGAGCAAAACAGAGAGAAGCACAAGCAAAGCATGCTTAATGTGGCTGGATGAAAAGATATGGGAATGATAGCCGGAGGGGTGAAACAAAACAATGCGTTAGTATCGTCAATACATGGAAACACTGAGATGGTACTGGCGGATCGCAGAGAATGAGCTGATAATAATAGATTATCAAATAAAGTACCTCCGCGTTGGGTACTCGCTCAGAGCGTCAGACCTGTCGGAAGACCAAACATTAGATGGCGGACACGACCGAGTGCGAGGCGAAAATATCTACACTGCGCCTCCCACTCGATTCGAGGGCACAATGAGCAAATAAAACAGATTGTAAAATGGGGAAAGGCAAATTAAATAACAAAAAAAAAAAAAACAAGCCCAAAAATTTTGCTGTATATTAAAAGGGTACAAATTCAAAAGAACACAAAAATAATATAAGAATAGCCAATTGAAAAAATTACAATGATTTGGATAAAATAAGACATAATTTGGGATTTTTTTTTTGATGATATTCATGATAGTCTAATATATAATAAGTCAGCTGTAAATTATGTTATATTTTGATTAAGAAATAAAAATATCCTATAACATTTACAGTGTACTCTCCGTTATCCAGAGTCGTATTAATAAGGTGCACATTAAACAGAATGGTAAAAAAATTATATATATTTTTTAAATAACATTTCGAAATTTTATATATAGGCCGCCCACACGCTAGTGTATATAATATCATCATTACCTGGTAAAACTGAAAGAGTTAATAAAAAAAACTGAAAAGGCCATCGGAATATATCAATATAATCAAATCAATAAAGTTGATAATCCCATGACCTTTAATAATATGTTGCAATAAAAATGTACATATTTGCTAGTATACAAATGCAAGTAACTTATCCGAAGCTCTGTTAAATAATGTGCAAATGAAATTTAATGTAAAATATTAATATAATTTTGTATTCGTCAGTATTTCATAATAACAGAACTGGCAAACTTGTTCACATCATTGAACGGAAATCGAGACATCGCTTATAAAAAATAAAAAAAGACTCAGTTATTTGGAAGCCGGTAGTGGCATTGACCGTACTTATTCATAGCAAAGCAAAGCGGGCGCGCATAGTGCTAAAATATATATTTTTTAAATTGTCGGATTATTCAGGGTTTTTTTTATTAATTTTTTTCCCAACAACCTCGGATAATCGAGAGTACTGTATTTGAATTGATCAATAATAATGAGTTCTGATGTTCTGAAAATGCTAAAGTTATTTATAATGTTTGAATATGTAATTGGAAGTGACAAAATGGCACACTCGCTGGAAAATAAAAATTAGGATCGGCAACCAAATATTTCAAAAAGAGGGGGAATTACCTCCTCAGGGACCATGTCCCGCAGCTTCACGTCCTGCGAGCGAGATACAGAAGCGGTGCGATGGTACTCTACCAATTCATTGAGCGAACCAAACTTAACCACCCACAAGAAGAACTTGCCGCCAGCGTCGCGCAAAACTTTGAAGTGCTGCACGCCATCCGAACACCTACGGACACGAGAAACATACTATTATTAAAACTGATCTGAAGTACATAACATACAAAATATGAAATATTAATTTAAATTTAATATTTACCCCGGTGAGTCATTCGGTATATAATTACACAAAATTAAAAAAATTACACATTTTAGATGTTTCTGTTCTGCATAATGTATCACAATATGTCAATGTTTGACAAAATCAGAAATATTAAAAAATCAAAGCAGTTGTTTAACTTTTTGAGTTATTGATGAACAATAAACGATTAGAAAGCATTATTTTTCTTGGATTATGGTTGATTTGACGATCTAAAATTCATATAAAAACTAGAGATTAAAAATGAAAGTCACTTGACTTTTTTCTCATCCCATGTATCACATGGGATCACATTAAATTTCCTTTTTTAAATTATTATTTTTAACGAGGTTTCAGCCCGCTCACGCTGCCATTTAAGCGACTTCATTTATATTTTTCATTCACTGTGTTAAGTTATACGCTTTCAAAAAATGTATTAATCCAATCAATTTTTTTCATAAGTAATTGTAAATTGACAATTAAAAGTAGATAAACAATTCATACATTCATTGACGTGCTTGTGGTCTAGTGGTTATGATACTCGCCTAATGATCTAGTGGTCATTCGGGGAGACCATCAAGTTAACCCTATTTTCATAGTGCAAGCGTTTAGCTTAGTTTGAAAATAGTAAGAATATTGATGTGACATGTATTCCGTGTTTTTGTTTAAATAAAAAATTATAATGACTGGCATTATTACATTAATTGAATGATTCCTCGCACCTTTCAGACAATTTATAAATTACACACTTCACTGAATAAAATAACAAATTAGAAGAACACATTCTTATTGTGAAGTTGTAAAAGGTAACATATAGGTTTGAAAATTTGTCACTAAAAATATTGTCGCTATAGCATAGTTGAATAATGCACCTTCCCCGGTTTGGAAAGAGATCCAGGTTCGAATCCCAGTGGCGTAACAACAATATTTTTCTATAAAATTGATTTTATATGTATATCTTTCTAATTAATATATTTAATTCATATTTAAAATAACAAATATTTAAAAACTGGTGTAAAATGACAAATTTACCCAACCATACATTAAAACAATATTGGTTGTATTTTTTTATATTAAAAATTATATTTCTAATATTATAGTTTATCATAGTTTAATTTTAATATGGTTTAGCATGAAAATACTTTTTTGTAGTAAAAGTCCCATTAACAGATGGAGTGACAGACTTACTTGACAGACAGTGAAAAGTCCCCGGGGCTGGATTCGCTGATGCGGATGAGGAATGCTCCTTCGTGCTTATTCAATAGCAGTCTCTCTGCATCAGCTCTTGTGATTCGGCCGTAGTACCAGCTATGGACATAAACACCATAAAATCAATTCAAAGAATAATTAACAATTAATTTAATTATAACTAATGTTTTATGATTGTATTGATTTGAAGTAATAGTTTAGTATCCGTAATGTTGTAATGTGCTCTAAAACTGTTGAATTTACCATAATATTATGTTTAATTTATTTGTCCCTGTATTATAGAATTATTATTATTTTTGCGAAGCTATCTCACGGCAAAAGAAGACAGGATGGGCCAAGAAAAAGATTCAAAAACATTCTGAAAGCTAATCTCAACAGAAATGACATAGATCCTGAACACTGGGAAGCCGCGGCCCATGATCGAGAGCAATAGTGACAACAAACACATTGTGCTGGGGAAATAGGTGAACGGATGAGGGCTGCCGCGACAACCGAGAAAATGAGGAAAGGGGGGGGAACCGTCCTTCCATCCCTCTGTGCAGCGGATGCATCTGCACAACATGCGGAAGGGTATGCGGTTCGAGGATAGGACTCCTGAGCCTTGCGAGGATACATAACATGGTGTGACGATACACAACCAAACTCATGCTATTCTACCGGGTGGACCCTAAGCTGGTGGAACATAAATTGCTCATGTTGGTATGCGTAAATATCAAAATATATTATTATACACGCCCATTTACTTATATATCAAAACATTTAATGCATTAAATCAGGGTGTGGTTCATTAAAAAATCTACCAACTCTGACTTTACCTTACAATCTGATTCCAAGCAATTTTATGAAGCAAAAGACAAATAAAGAAACACTCTTCACATACAATTCTCAGGTGCAGTACCGATCAGCTCAGCTGTATGGCGCTAGGGCGAGAGTACGCAATATAATTAGCGAAAGAATGACCGCCCGCATATATGTTACGGTATGCATATACATCTGGTATTGATAATTCGTTCTCTTTCCAGACTTCTGAAGCATCATTTGTTACTTTATAAAGTATCCATGATAAATATTATCAAACAAATAATAGATATCTCATAGAAACGAGTACCACTACACTTTCGCCATATTATGTGTTTCCACATATTAACATATATACAACTTTTTTCAATAGGCAACTTTAGCTCAGTATTTATGTATCCGTTGACCAGTAAAGATGTGTGTTGTAATTTTTTTCTTCTTTGTGATCATTTGCCTTTCTTTTAAACAAATAAACTCTCTTCCACCCCATCTAGAAACAATGGCGGAGACGTGTCCTTCGGAAACACATTTAAGAAGCTGTATGCTGTTTTTGTTTCATTAAAAAAAATGTGACAGAAGCAACAAAATCCATTTGTGACATTTACGGTGATATACTGGACAAAAGAAAGTGCCAATGTTGGTTCAAAATATTTTGAACGGGCAATCTCGATTTGTAGGACGAGCCTCAAAGTGGACGGCGCAGTCTAGTGGATGAAGCAGCACTAAAGGCGGAAATCGAAGCAAATCTGATGATGACCATTGATGAATTATCGAAGGTCGGCACGTCACGATCGAACACCCATCGCTATCTTTAGAAACTGGGAAAATTTAAAAAAGAAGGTATCTGGGTTCCTCACGCGCTAACCGATCGCAACAAAGCGCAACGCCTCAGCATATGCAAAATACAGCGAGAAAAGCAACAGTCTACCCCGTATCTCCATGATGGGTCCTTTATCATGATATTAAAAAAAAGAAACAATGGTTAAATCAGGGTCAAAGCCCAATTCCAACACCAAAACCAGGACTACATCCTCGGAAAGCATTATTGTGTGTCTGGTGGGATTCGAAAGGTGCAATTTATTATGAAGTTTTAAAACAATTATTTATCGAGCTCCGAGCTATTCGAGGGTCAGTGTCTCTCTAAACTACAGACGTACCGGGTGTGCTTAGAAGTTTTTGGTATTTATTGATATTTTGACTCTAATGAATATTGGCGGCATAAATGCTCAAATTTAAATACAAATTTGTCTGTCCAGGAAAGGCTCCGAAGTATCAAAGAATTTTCCTAAAAAATTTGGCATCGACCATGATGAAAGAGCATCTTATCTTCAGACGAAATGTCAAACATTTACCGCAAGATACAAGTGCTTTTCTCAAAGTGAATTAAGTTGAACCGATTTGTCGGTCATGTGCACTGGAGAAGAAAAGATCCTCAGCATCAATGAAGTGTTGCCGTTGCCAGTCCTTTACATGCAAGAACCATTCGGCAATTAAGGTGGTTTGCAACAATTGTAATGATGAGAATATTGATTCTGACTAATAGGTCGATAAAATATTTTGTTTTGAAATAATTAAGAGTGTCGTTTCGTTTTTTGTTTAAGAAAGTCAAATATATATTTTTTTAAAGTACTGTCATTTATCATTTTTCATAACTTTACAGCAATTCCTTAACATTTATATAAAGAAAACACCATTTACATGAAGAAAACTTGATGACGTAAAATTTACGACAAGCGCCCGTTCAAGGGAAATTACTCAGCGCGCCCGCTGGTAGGTTAAATGCAACGTTACACGAAATTAGACCTGCTCTTGTGAATAGAAGGAATGTTATTCTTCAACATGATAACATCCGGCCGCACGATGCCGATATTACCTGGAAAATAATCCAGGACCTTGGCTGGGATGTTTTATTGCATCCACCCTATTCTCCGAACTTAGCACCGAGCGACTTTCACTTATTTCGCTCTTTAGAAACGCAATTAAGAAACAAAAAATTCGACAATATCGAAGAACTGAAATCGGGTCTCTCGGAGTTCTTCGAATCAAAACCAAAAGCCTTTTATGAGAGAGAAATTTTAGATCTAGTAAATAGATGGCAAAGAGTCATAGATAATACTAGAAATTACTTTGATAAAAAAAAAACTGAAATAATCAAGTTTGAATTTTACTATAAAAAACGACTCTAATTCCGGGATTTCCTAATATTTATATAAATTGACCACTTAAGCCAGCCGAAGACAGGTAATTATCCATACTTCCATATATTTCCATTAAAAATATAATAAAAATAGCTTCATCTCTGAGATATCTATTATTTGTTTAATAACAGTACCTTTGTAGGAGAAAATCGAGAAATTGTGTATTCTTGGACATATTCAAACATTACATTTTTTAAAAAAAAGAAGATTCCGACTGCTTAAAATAACGCATATCAACGACTCCCGACTCCACAGCCTTTCATTAAAGTTAAATTAAAATTGTTAAAAGTGTTATTGCTGACATAACACTTTCACACACGGATAAAATAATAAATATGAATTAAATATATTAATTAGAAAGATATACATATAAAATCAATTCTATCGAAAAATATTGTTGCTGCGCCACCGGGATTCGAACCTGGATCTCTTTCCTAACCGGGGAAGGTGCATTATCCAACTATGTTTTTAGCGACAAATTTTCAAACCTATATGTTACCTTTTTGATATTAATACATTTAATCGTTCCATTATTTGAAAGAGCCATCTACCTTATTTTTACAGAATCTCAAATACCTTTGAGTAATTCATATTTAAAATATCACAGACCTATGTTCTGAATAATTACAACTTCACAATAAGAGTGTGTTCTTGTAATAAAATAATAATAACTATTTTTATTTGAATACTCACTAATGATTCAAAATATTATTTAAAACATACAATAAACACACTTATTGTATTACGGCTATTTATAAACATCACCGATCAACACACTATTGCAATGAAAATCAAAAATAATAGAAAATGTACATGGACAAGTAATTGCCATGACATGCACAGAATAAGGAGAATATAAAAATCCTACCAAGATGCGGTACATGCCTGACACGACCATGGAACAAATGCATCATTTATAAGACAATGGCAGTATCTACATGCGACATAGGCCTTGCATCATAATAGACTTGCACTCAGACATCCACATCGGTACAAACTATGCAACCAACTTTCCATGATTGTATAATAATATGTAATAAGAAAAAAAATTATGCATGTACCAATGAAAAAAAATATATATATTTATATTCAACTATTAATAATCAAACATAACGATGCGAGTGTTGATGGCACCAGAAATAGACGACCAGCGAGACAAGACTTGGCACGACCAGGTGAACCATTACTGGATGATCGCCCTGTTAGAAGCCTCAACAATTGACAGGAAGACGTATGAATGTAGCAGAATTTCTAGTTATGCACAGCGTTTATGCTTGTCACCTCATGCCCTTGATTCTAAGCAATCAATTGTTCAAGAAATGCTCAATGATAAATAATTAGATTGAATTATATTGTCGCTTACATTCCTAATTAATAAAAATATTACATTGTTGACCTTGAAAGCAATAATTTATTAATAGCGTTTGCAATTAAGGTGTGACTTTATGAAATCTAATAGTTGTTTATATGTATTTGAAAACGAGAAAGATAGGCGGCAATCACTTTAATTGATTAACACACAATATATGTTTAATGCACGCTGTTTAAACAGTGTATCGCCATTTTCATTTGTTTTGTTTTAAAACCTAACTAAAATATTTTGTCAAATCTTTAATTTATGCCTTCCATTTCACTTAGTTTTATAATATATCACTATGCACAAAAATACAATACAAATATGTGCCATGTGCATAATTTTTAAATATTAAAATATATAGAAAATAATTTTAAAAGTTATTGAAATATTTTATTAATATTTCGAGTACATATGTCCAAATCTTTGCAAAAATCAATTACTGGGTTTTATTCCCAGAGGGATTGTCAGTATTGTAGTCCGAGCATGGGTAGAATTGGTGAACTTTACATTGTGTAAAGTGATCACTTAAGCCAGCTAATGACAGGTCATAAGCCTTGTAATGCCCGAGACTTCCAAACTTGCCTTCCCATATAAATAATAGGCTCGCCTCTGTGAGACATCTATAAGATATATTTTATTATCATGTATTATAAAATAAATAATAAAGCACTATTATAGGGACTCTTATTATGTCGTGTTTATAGCATGGGCCGGTGTAGGTACTGTCTGAGAGACGCTGTTAATGTTGTTTTATTAGATATCTAGAAGAGGAAAAATGTACCTATACGGAGCGATTATACGACACTTAAGGTTCCTGCCGGTGTGGTGATTCTGACTAGTAAATCCAACCCCGGAATCGCAGGATTTGATTTTGATGATTTTGGAACTAGTCCAGAGACAATAAATTGCTCATTAATGTTATCAAAAAAATCTAAAAATAACAAATATGTACAGCGGAACCTCAGTTTGCAGACGACTCTATTTACAAACAAAAATTCTGATGAAAAAATGTTTCAGTATGCAAACAGAATTTCGGTTTACGAACAGGCAGGCATCACACGCTCCATAGATTGAGATCTCGGCACATGCGCATAACTAAAAAAACATGATAAAACTTTATCAATTCATGTTATAAATCTGTTTAATATTTATGTTATGTCTCATTTCCGCAACATTATCGTTGGATAGGTTTTTCGTGAGACAGAAATCTGATGAACTTCAAGCACCCAATGTTTTCATGGAAGAAGAGTCCCCTTTCAAACAATAACACTTTACTACATATTTTGTAAGATAAGTAAAAATAAAGTTTGTTTTTTACGTTTATTCTTTTCGTTTTATTATTTCCAATTCCTTTTTAAGTTAAAACCATGGACTTTTATTGCTTTTATAGGATTTCAAGCAAGAAGTAGAAAATAAAGATGATGAAGGGCCATTTCCTTAGGGTCTTAAACATTTTACATTGATTATTATGGGCATAATTGTTTTGGTTTACGAACAACTCGGTTTTTAAACAGATTTACGAAACAAATTAAGTTCTTAAACAGAGATTCCTCTGTACTATAATCATTAATCATAACAATATAATCATGTAAGATATTTATATTTAAGTAAGGAATCTTTGAACAAAAATAATAATACAAGATTGACAAATAACAATTTTATTATTATTAATAATATGTCCAAAGCAATAGCAAAGCATCGAGTGTTTCATCATTTCGCCTTAATCTAATTTTGTTATTCCAAATTAATCCAAAATATTAATCCCCAATATTTTGGGATTATACACTTTAATCCTGGGATTTATAAATACTATAAACTGTTGTGGGACCCTGAAGTTGGACTAAGACCCCTATAATAATTTTCATGTTTGGGTGTTATGCGTTTTGTAGGTCTCACTTATTTTGCAATTGAATATAAATATATTATAAACTAATCCGAATACAAATAAAATTAATAAATTCAAGGAGCCGACACTGCTCAGTGGGGACAGGCTACCGACTAAGAGAAGAGGGTAATATTTTATTGTCTGTTAAGTGGAGAAAGCATTCTCTAACGCAGCCACAGACAAACTTGATAAACTGATTTTCACCAATAAATTATTTAACATAAAAATTACAAACATGTGTTCAATATTTTAAATTGAAAGTGATTCTGCAAAAAGAACAGGTGGCCTAAGATATTAAATGCTGTTTATTACTGTTTACAAGTTCACCAAATACGTCTGAATGTGAATTTTCTCCCGTGGCCTAAATAAATCTCTCAGTCAGATATGCTGCTACATCAACATGGCGGCAAAAGTTTACGAATTAAACCACATCACTTATTCAACCAAAGAAGATTCTGATGTCTTGCGAAACAAAGTAAACATTCTACTGAAAAATTTAAAAATAGAGTTTTTAGTGATTCAATTATGGAAACACGGGTTCCGAATAATTTAGATGAAGGAAATTACGATTAGAAGATTTGGAAGATTACATCTTCAAATGTGAAAGTCTCACCAAACTTTATGTTCCGAATTGAATTGTATGATTAATTTTCAAAACAATTTGTTTATATTTAATCAAATCACACTATTGAAACTACTAAAACTAAGTTACAGTTATCTACCAGGTTTATTAAATATAACTACCATAGTAAACTACTTTTACATTTAACCAATATTTTAGAGTGACTGACAATTTGAAAATTTCTGACTTTGGATTCAGAGACCCCTTTTAATATCTTCTGTGTATAGCTAATCTAACGTATGTATCTGACTTTTCTGGCCGACATTTCGGATCCCATTGCAGGGTCCATCATCAGGGCTGATGTCAGATATACATGGCAGATTATCCCAAAAAACTATACACAGAAGATTCTGAACAGCCGTGAAAACCTAAGAATACCGTTTTAATATGTTTTGACTTGCCCTATTAATACCACTTAAACAATTTGGATCTATTTTTTATTTTCACTTTGTACTACACACACACACAATGTTTTGAGTTGTATCATGACTAGTTTCGGGAAGAGCAGTCCTACCCATTTACAGGTGTAAATTGAACTAAAACAAGTCATGATACAACTCAAAAAATTGTGTGCATGTAGTACGAAGTGAAAATAAAAATGATATATTTTTTTAATTAAAATGTTACACCACAAAGTAACTGCCAAATCAATTGATGCTACCTTTGTAATGTTAAGTGCCCTACTGTCTATAGAATAGATATAAAATGAAATAAACGTATAAAAAATACTGGTGACAATTGATGCAATACAAAGGATGCCAACTGAACCCTTCAGGGCTGGCAGATTGGTTGTGAAACAGGGTTGCTGTGAGTCCATCAGTCATTTTTTTAAATTTCTTGGACCTCACTTTTACCAGAATTCACTAGACATATCTTCTTGATAAGTTTTGTTAAAAACTTACTTGCTTGACCTGAATACAAAAAAATAAAAAATTTCTAGTTCAGATTACAATATATTTTTAAAGGAGCTTGTATGTATCTATTGTACTTCCAAAATTAAATTCATTCAAATAATGTGCAAGTATCAATATCTATTTTTTTACATCCATTGATGACTTGGATGTCACAATATTTAAAAATGTATCTTTAAACTTCAGTCCAGCATTGTAATGTATACTTGCGAGTTATGTAACTGTCTAATAATGGAAAATTATTCACATTCCTTCAAGATAAAGTAATACACATATTCGGATTCACATAAGTAAAAAATCCCCCATCTGCAAAATGGTGAATCTACAGTTAACCCGCTATTTTGCAAGGCTCTGAAGACAAGGGGTTTGCAGAAAAAAAAATTGCAGTGCCTCGCCTATAAATTATAAGATTTTAATATAAATTATAATATTGATAATTAGGTCAATAAGGTTCAATTACAAAAGCTATGTCTAGTTATTTAAGTTTTAAGCTAAATTCAATAGAGGGACATCAAAATTGATAAAGTTTTTAATCTATAATTTTCACATATAACAAAATGGCTGGTTACAATTTTTTTTTAAATAATGTGCTTTAGATGGTTATAATAGCAATTTGTTTATAGGTTTCTTCCGACAGATATTGTATAAGTATTTAATTTAACTTATTTAAAACAAAATTTACACAAAATAGTTGGTAAGTTGGTAGATAAATAATCATTGAACACGCGGGAAGTACCTGTATAAGTTGGATACGCAGAGTTCAGTTGATTCATTCGAAAAAATGGAACATTTTTTTCACATCCAGTCAAGTGACAAAGAGCCAGACAATAATGGAATTATTTTGTTTGAAATATACATACACACAACTTATATTATTAAAAATGTGACCTACATACACACATCGAGAATTATTTTAATGTCGATCATTGGCATTGGAATGTTAAGAAATTTGCAATAAAATATTAGTGATCAAAATGAGTCATGTAGTTGAGGTCTAAAATGAATCAGATATTTTGCAACCAATATTAAGCAAAAATTTTGTTGCCATTCAGAACCTTCCAAGATATTTCTGTATTATTATAATACCATGTAAACCTTACCTCTATGGCAGATGTCAAAAGAGATTTCAGTGGAGTAAAAATAATCTAAGTTTCTAATCATGATTCTGAACAATTATATTTTCAATAAAAACAGATTTAACAATACAAAATGTATTTAATATAAATTATTAGTTGATGTTAATAATATAAATATTTGTAGTCATAACATTTCTTACACCAATATGATAAAGAATGTAAATTAGTAAACCAAGGATAACACATAACAGATTAATTTTTTTTAATTACTCTTAAAATCCTCCTCCCTTCCATATTTTTTTTTGTCTGAATAATTAAAATAATACACTGTTTTTAAATGTTTACAAATTTACATTGCAAGTAAATGTATTTATATTTTAAAGCAAGAGGTATCAATTACCAATACATGAGTAACTATTGACTTATCTGAAAGCCAGGTGATTCATCTAAATACTGGTTTTTAAGAGGAAGCAGGCAGAAAGAAAAAATGCTACCTCAATTCGATGAATCAAAAAAGAAATGATAAAAAAAAAGAGTTATCAACAGCAAACTTCAGATCGCATAAAATACTGAGATAAAAGAAAAAAGGTTTAGTGGCTTCAGTTAAAATGTCCAAGAGGGAAATCTTACTCGTGATTCTTCATGGAGATGTAGTTACTGGGGATCAAGCCCTCCTTCCCGTCCAGCTCGGCTCGGTACCAGTTCATGTCGTCCTCCATGTTCAGAATCTGAAAGCATCGGGGGTGGGAATGTGAGAACTTGCCGACAAGCGATTTCACTCGGATGTGTTTGCGTAACGTCGATTAATAACCTTACCTTTAAAATTTGATTTTTCCTAAAGCTGAGCTCATCATCAGCCGTGGCGTTAAAGTCATGCTTCGCTACTGCTTCCATGTTTATTTTATTTCGAGCACCCCGTTAAACGTCACTTTGCAGAAAACGAGTATGAAAGAGTTCACACCCAAAGTAATATCAAAAGAACATAAAAAAGTCGCACACAAAACTTATCACACATTCATACACAATCTAAAAAACACTTTTTTAACATTTTTATCGCGCAGTTTACACTAAAATTCACAAATCGTTAGGGGATGCCATGAGCACCACACACCCACCAGCAGCCATTTCTAAAAAAAAAGTACCTACTGCACTTGCGCCCGACAGACTACTGGCCCGCGTGACTTATTTTCGGAAATTACGGCAAAATTATTACAAAATAACGTTCGATGCGTCTTCGCGGAATGTAATGTCCGTATCCTATATCTGATATTTCATATTCCTCTCTCACGAGCAGATGGAAAATCGACGGAATCTTGGACTACTTCCAAAAACCGCCGATAGGGTTGGCGGCAGTGACAACAGTGTTACCAATTTAAGAAACTTCACAGTTTAGCAAGTAGAAGCGCAGTGAATAAAGTTGAAAATCTGAGTTTTGTCAAGCTGGTCAAAGGTCAAAATTCGACGGGGTTTGTAGAGGAATTATGTATTTATCATAACAAAAATGTTATGCCGTTATCGTTGTGATATTACGTAATATTTCGTGTATAAACCCTCACGTGCGTGCTGTACTGTTTGCTCTGTCAATGAAATACAGATAATTTCCACCACAAATTTTCCCTAAAGAATGCCGCCTTCGCAGATTTCTCTTTTTGCTCCACCAACCCCGCAAAAACAGTTGGGATGTGCTGACAAAATATGGTGTACCTATATTATGTCAGTTTTAGCCGCTAGCATAGCCGAATTCGGTAAGCAATAATCATAATGCGACTTTCCACCATCATATGATTTATCTACATTAATTTGATTTTTGAATTTCCTTTTCGTTATCGCTTTATTAATTATTAACGCTCTATCCGTGTAAAACCCTTCAATTCCATGGACACACGTCAGGCATGTGTCATAATATTATCTAGAAAGATAATTCAAGAGTGACTCATTAAGAATTTTAGCTATGTGTTTGTCATTGACTTGTTTCATTGAACTCAACTTCCTTATGAATTATCGATAAGGAAAATATTAAAAATTTAAATGTATCTCTTTCAGTTACGTATCCTTTGGATTTGACAAAAACACGTCTTCAAATCCAAGGCGAAATTGCCAAGAAAGATGGAAAACTGGTAAATTGAAATTTGTTTCTTTTTGCTTGTTTTTATTTGTGTTTTTAGCCCTAGCCTTTTTAATAAGTGCCCGTGAAAAAAACCTGCACGCGTTTTCAAGAAAAAATTGTATTTATTGAAATAATAATATATTTTATGAACTTACATGACATAAAATCTCAAGTGGCAAATATACAATGAACTTATTTTTCTACAATATTCACTCGCATACTTTTTGTACTAATGGAATAAAAATATTTTTAAAAAGTCACATTTATAAAAAAACCTGAACAGCCATATTGTCAATCGATACATTGACTTGGCATTACAATGTTTCGAGCACGCCTACATAAATCATTCTGAATAACTTGTGGAAAAAACTGGAAATTAAAAAATTTATTACACACCTACCATTTTGAGTTAACTCTTATGTTTTGGAAAACATTTTGGATGCAGTGCATTTTTACTTCTACCATAAACTGTACAAGGTCTTCTTTGACTTTTGGACCTCTGGGTCACTTTCTTTTAAAGTTTTGAAACTTCATCCAATCATCTCATAATTTATCAATTACATCTTTAGTGAATTGAAGCATGGATTTGAGATTACAAAAATGTATGAAAAATGAATATAAATGTTTTCCAATCCAAATTTTTTAAAACCATGCATTGGTAGTTGCAATAAAAATATTATTAAATGCAATGATTACTCTGTGACCTATTCTTATTAGTTGTTTCACATGAAATTCTATCTGCATTTCAGTTATATGTTTTCTTTTATAATAGATTTTGAGTGATTTAATTATTTTTATTAATCCTATTCTCAAAGTTATTTCGCATTTATCACTTATTCTTTATTTTAAGTATACTTTTAGATGTCAGCACTGCAATTACAAATTATTAAATTAACGAAACCAGAGTTTACTTAGTGTTTCTCGTATTATTATTTTTAATGTGCTGTACTGCAACTCCGCAATTATGATTCACGAGAATACTTATTCATATATGAATTGAACGACAGTCACACTGTCTCACAGTTGATTGCATAAGCAAAAATATTGACTTTCTCAACTTTTATTTATTATAAAGAATAATGTTACCTTTCTTTTACGATGGAAATCTTAAATGTTGTTAATATTTTCAAATTAGGGTTCTGCAATAACTCAATTACGACAAACATAGATTTTTGACACAAGAGTATTAATAAAAAATGAATTGCAAATTTACTTGACATTTTATTAAATTACAAAAGTCATGTACTATGCTCAAATTAAAATTACGAAAGCAAGTATACACGGACACTCAGGAATATGCTGGTTGACTGACAATGTTCAGAATATATATATATGGAACTGGCGTCTCTTCCAGTTTATATCGCCGACGTTTCGGCACAGTAACACGTGCCATTGTCAAGATTTGCATTATCATTTGCAGGCATTGCCTCAAAAAATTAGACTGAAATGTCAACCTAGGTTTTCCCGAGGAAACCATCTACAAAAAACACAATCTAACCTAGAAGAGATGCATTCACTAGTGCTCGCAGAAACCTTAAATCAAACATATATATATATATATATTTCAGACCATAATATACGTACCCACAATGTATTAAAAAAATTATGTGGTAAATGCGCTTCCCTGGATAGGAGAGGTCTAGGTTTGAATACCAGTAACAACAAAAAAAAATCTATATATCTTTCTAGTTGATTCATTTAATTAGTACTCAAAATTTTATGTTATATATTAGTAATTCTTTATTTGAGCTATAAACAAATGTAAATTGTGAATCAGTTGAATAAATAAAAAATTGTGATCTCAATTGGGATGAGCAAAATTGATTAAATTCATCATTTTGTCAGTTGTCTGAATTATTACTACTATTTTTTGAAGTATTTATAACCCTTTGGACCCAGGGTGAAGATTATGCCAATAGTTGATTATCCCAAATACTATTCAAAAATGTTTTTGGATCGAAAGATATTACAATGTGTGAAATGTAAGGAAAAAAGTTGTATCAATTTTTTTCAAAGAATTGATTACATACAATACTTGTGAATGTGAGGATTAGAGAAAAATATAAGATAAACAAATATTTGAGATACCCGCTCATAATATGAATGACTACTAGACACACATATACAACACCTGGTTAAGCAGAGCTAACATATACATATAAATGTTTTTTTTTTTTAAAGATATACTACTCCTGAAAGAAAATTGCAGGGTTACAACTTTATAAAGTGATGGTATTAGTGCGGGTTCAATAAATAACATCATCTTACTTACTTACCATTACGCCGTTTTCTCGCGGGGGTAGGCAGAGAGAATAGAGCGCCACACTCTTCTGTCCTGACACAATTCTCGTCTCATCCACATTCATACATCTTCTCATACAAGCTCGCCGATTGTTGAGGCTTCTAACAGAACCATCCTCCATTATCTGGTTTACCTGGTCATGCCACGTCTTCCGTGGACGTCCTCTATTTCTGGTTCCATTAACACTTGCGTCATATATCTTTCTTACCATTCTCTCGTCATTCATCCGTTCCATATGACCAAACCACCTAAGTGATCCTTTCTTAATCTTACTCACTATACTAACATCAGCTTTACATTCTTTCCTTATTTCTTCATTCTTTACTCTGTCATAAATAGATTTGCTACATATACACCTAAGTGATCTTATTTCCACTGCATTCAGTCTACTTTGGTTCCTTTTCTGCCAGCTCCGTCCTCACTTCCATACATCAGTGTCGGTACCAGGATTACATTGTGCACCTCTAGTCTTGCCTCGGTTGACAAATTCCCGTTAGATATAATTCCATTCAAAGCGCTGTTCACTTTATTTCCTGCGGTCACCCTCCTTTCAATATCATTCTCAGCCTTTCCGTTTCTATCAAACATACTTCCCAAAATACACAAACTCACTTACAAATTAGTTTAAGATCTCAATTTAAATTATCTTTTTCAGTGCTTGGACTTGGGTTTCACAATCGATGGAGCATATTTTTATAATGTAGTATTTAATCATAGAATTTCTTTTAGGTTCCGTACCGTGGCATGCTTGGTACGGGCATCGGAATAGTAAAAGAAGAAGGTTTGTTTTCTCTGTGGAGGGGAATAGAACCGGCTGTCGCCCGGCATCTGGTGTACTCAGGCTGTCGAATAGTCATATATGAACGGCTGAGAAATGACTTCTTCAAAAAGAAACCGGATGAAATATTTCCTCTATGGAAGTCAGCCATTTGTAAGTCGGTAATAAATGCTTCCTTTCTTCCCTAAAA
Organism: Eubasilissa splendida; assembly: GCA_031772225.1. NCBI lineage: Eukaryota > Metazoa > Arthropoda > Insecta > Trichoptera > Phryganeidae > Eubasilissa > Eubasilissa splendida. The sequence goes on along the minus strand of CM062858.1, from coordinate 23,675,207 downwards.
TTAATTTATGAAATTTTAAAGTTTATCTTTAATACATTTTAGTGTTACAGATAGTGTTTAGCGAAATGCTAATAGAATAAATTTTTTCAAATTGTTCTGATAGGAGCGTTTAAAAGATGCACAAATTTAGATTTAGCACATCAAGACAAATATGTACACCGAAATAAAAGTATGATCACCTTTTTACTGACAAATTAGCAATCTATTCATTCTTGAATTTATTGTTGCATTGACTCATGATACAAGATTGAAAAGTTGTAAAAATTGTTAAAAAATATCCCCCTCAATGTATTAGATTTTTTTCAAAATGTTTTTGCAAGACCATTCTTTGATATTTTTCAAAGTTTTAACATAATTTATCACAATTTCGTTACGCACTAGATTTGTGGATTAAACATATAATTTTGTAAATTGAGTTAAAACACTGTTTTACTCCACTATATTTTTATTGTATAAAACGATATAACGTTTTCGGGAACATCTTCCCATTATCAATATTATAATTCAACTAAAATTAAAAACGCTTTCAGACAGTAATATATTTTAATTCAATTTACAAAATAATCATGGAATTCCACAAAGGTTTACCAGAAACCTTTGAACAGATATAATTTCGATTAATACTATTCAGAAAATTACGTCGGCATTCTTTGAAGAGGTGAATGTTTTAAATCAATTGAATATTTTATCAACGTTTAAATATGCATACATAAATCAAAACATCACAGTTACAGTTTATTTTCCCATAAGTATCTTGATATTTGCAATTATTTTAGGCGGAATGACGTCAGGCATGATCAGCCAGTGGCTGTCATCTCCGAGTGACCTGGTGAAAGTGCAAGTACAAATGGAAGGGCGTCGAAGGCTACTTGGACAGCCGGCCCGAGTACATGGGGCATTGGATGCCCTTCTCAAGGTGCTGAAATCAGGCGGTATCACAGCACTATGGAAAGGTGAAATATATGTATCCTTGCTCACCAAAACACCACACTGTCTTTAGTTATTTTTTTTTTTAATTCTTCAATCGAAAACTTTCTATTAAAAATATTTATGTAATTTCTTCCTTCAACTTGTACTTATTTACCTAATGTGATTTCAATCAAATACGTTCCTCATTCAAAAAATGTTTTTTTTATGTAGTATTTTGCTCACTTTACAAGACACTGATACCAAATATATATGGAATTTGAACTGGGACAACATAAAAAATATTTTTAAGATCAAGATATACGATAAAGCTTAGCTATAAGATCAGCTTTTTAATTTCCACAATTTGCCATTTATACCAATATGATATATATTAGTATTATATAAATGAATAACAAAACCCATGTTGTATATAAGAGATTACAAGTATTGAAAGCCCTTGAAACTAAATGTGATTTTTACTGATTTAAAGTGCGTGTTAATTGAAGGATATTTTCCTTAATTATTTTTCATTAAATTTTGTTGATCTAATATGAATTGTTTACGCTTTTTTTAACCACAAAGTATACCGATGATAACAATATTAAGTGGTCTCATTAGTTCTCGATTACTACTGTTGTTGTGGTTTGGTGAAGCATTTAATCAACTCATGCCCTGGAAAGATATTGAAATCAGTTGTAGAAACAGCATTGCCGTTATTAGATTTTAGTTAATTAAATTGATCTTTTAGATTTGTATTTACATTTTTAAAAATAAATTTACAATATTGGTATGAATCTAGAGTTTGCAAAAATATTGATATAATAAAACTTTGATCACAGCAACATTAGCTGGAATTAATTTCTTATCAATGTGCAAATTGCAATACAACAAACTTCTAATTATAACGAGCGAGACTTCTAATAAAATTATTTCAACTGTTGTATGAATTTGTCTTATCAAAATAAACGATTGGGTGACTATAATGTGTCTCGTGGCCTACTACATACATACCTCTGTTTTAGCTGTAGACAATAGAGCAATGAAAGTTTGGAACATTCTGCCTCTTCAACAAACCATTTTTTTTACTAACCCAATATTTGATGATGGATAGTTCATTAGTTCTGTTCGGTTGGTAATTAAGTTGAGCAATGCACTGGATGTATTTGAATGGGAACTCTTGAAGCGTACCTTTCAACTGGTTTTTAAAATGGGTTTTGATGTAAGTGCTACAATAATGAGCTCTATAATATGTTTAAAGAACTAAGAATCTAAAAGTTTATAAAAATAGGAAGGCTTAGAAGTGTCATATGAGTCATATGGAAAGGATGACAAACAGCAATCACCAATAAGTCACTGCTTGGGCGATCGCTGTTCGGAAGGTTGGGAAGAGCTAAGCTAAATATAGCGGCAATATCCTCAAACCATACATGCCTTAGAGATCTATAAATGGAGAGAAACAGCACGAAACTGAGATCAATGTAGAAAACTCTTGAGGAGGCTAAAACTCACCAAGGCTTGTATAACCAGCAATATTATGATGAGCTAAGAAACTACGAGGCGCGTTTTTCAAGTAAGTACCGTTGCCGGATATTTCCGGTGTAGCGCTGCGGTTGCGGTGTTGCGCATGCGCAATGGTTTCCTTCATATTTTGACTCACCGCATGCAACGTTAGATACATTCACATAGTGTGGCCATCTTGTAGTGGGTGGTTGAAATGCTCAAGACGATTGATCAGCCTGCCGATTGTGAGATACGGTAGCTGACATTCATCTCCAAGTGTGTCCTGATTTGGCACCAAGTATTTTCATATTTTCCTTCATTTGAAGCGGTTCCTTGGTAGCAAGTGTTTTGATGCCGATGATGAACTCAAAGACAGAGTACAGACATGGTTTCCATCTCAGGCGATCTATTTAAAAATAAAAAATAAATAATTTAGTACCTAACTCAAATTGTTACTTTATACAAATTTACTCGAATAATTTTTAGTAATTTTTCAGAATTTCTAATCATTTGATAGAAAATGGTCATGGTTTTGATAAAAAATTGGGATTGTCAATTTTGCATATAAACGGTATGGTCACAAATTAAATAATTTGGAATCGTTGTAGATAAATAAGGCATGTAAAATTATAAACAACCAACTAAATTTAACTACGAGTCCCATTCTAAAATTATTTCCTAAAAATTATTCGAGTAAATTTGTATTAAGTAACAATTTGAGTTAGATACTAAATTTTTTTTTTTAAATAATTTTTTTTTTTTTTAACTAGATTCTGGTAAAGAAATAATAATATATGTTTTAGTTAGTTATGACATCCTGAAGAAGAAAATGGTATTTTTCGAAACTGGTAGATGTATTTAAACTCAATTAAGTGGTTAATAAAACAAAGATAATAAATAAAAATATAAAGTAAGTATTGTAAAAATGATGTTGTTTCTTTAAAAATTTCCAGTACTTAAAAAATGCACCTCATATAAACAAACATAAATTTTCTAGATCTGCACCTGAAGCTGGATTCTTTATTTTTATTTGCGAGGCACTGCATCATCGTATTTGCGAAGTTATATTTTCATGAAAATAAAAATTGATTTGATTTTGGCCTAGTTTTTGATAGGCGGATTGATATTTATATTAGTAATTTTCTCTTAGGCTCTGTCCCGAATATGCAGCGCGCAGCATTGGTGAATCTGGGCGACTTGACAACCTATGATATGGCCAAGCAACATCTGAGAGCACATACGGGTCTGCCCGATGAGTGGCCGCTACACACAATGGCTAGCTCCATGGCTGGACTGGTGGCAGCGGGCCTAGGTACCCCGGCTGATGTTGTCAAGACGAGGGTTATGAACCAACCCACGGATGAGAGGGGCAGGTGAGATTGCCACCAGAGAATGTTTTTTTAATCAAACCACTATGCTCAGGTTTAAATTTACAAGATAAACTTTTTTTAAATTTTGTATTATTTATTGGAACAGTTTTTTCAAACAATTTTTTTTTTTATGTCGAAAATTAAAAATAATATGACCATTCCTGATCTAGGAAAACTGCCTAACATTTTTAAATATTTTATTGTTGTTTTAAAACATGGTAAATAGTTTAAAAAATATATAGTATAAATTTAAATAGATACATAGTAGCACTAACTAAAGTATCAAATCCCTCTGTATATTAAATAGATAGTCAGTGTTAATAATAAAATATTAGTATTACGTTGAGATTTTATTTACATGTGGTTTGTTTTGAGGAAAGCTCTATCATTGAAATATAGATTCTATTAAGACCCTGTCCAAGTAGCAAACTCATTTGACCCTATCAAATAAATTTGTCAATCTATCTTTCACCTAATTTGTATTTTTTTTGTCAAATAATAATTATTCGTAATCTGGAAAATACGCATTACAAATTAATTACATCAAATTAAATTAATTAGCAGCTGGCTGGTGAAAGTACACTTACGCTACAGCATACCAATTCAAAGTTCATCAAAGTAGGTAGTACCCGTCCCTATACCGATTCACGATACATAAAATTAATTCACAAAACAAATATACCTTTCCCGTCATGAAATGCCATGAAAAAATAGTACATTGTGATGGGGTTTTTTTTTAAATACGTTATTTGTTTAAATTTGTGGTGTAGTCGTGATTATGAAGGGATTATTTAAGGTAATTTTTTTTGATATGGACAAAGTAAAAATAACATAATATTATTTACCATAATTTTCTATTTTTATTGATTTGTTTTTGCTATATTTTGACAACTTGTTATTTTAAAAGTTATGGGAATAAATAAACATAATTACTTTGAGCTGTAAAGAAAAAAGTTGGAATATTTAAAATAATCAAATTTTTTAAATTTTAATTTTCATTATCGTAAGTCATTCTTCAAACTTTTTTCTTAATTTTCTTTCTTTTTCTAATTAACTTTGAATTAACGGGATTTTACTGTATTAAAAATTCTGATTCATTGGCGTATTACAAAGCCAATGAAATTGATTAACGATTGATGTAAATTCAAATTTTATTTTCATTAATGCCTAACTAATCTTACAGAGGCCTTTACTACAAATCATCTTGGGACTGCTTGAAAAAGACTATCGGTGGAGAAGGATTCTTCGCTCTGTATAAAGGTTTCCTCCCTGTGTGGATCAGGATGGCTCCCTGGTCCCTTACATTCTGGCTGAGCTTCGAAAAGTTTAAGATTGTCATGTCTCCGGTTAGTGAAGCATGATGTAATGGCAATCTGATAATGGTTTGAATAAAAAAAAAAAGATAATTTTAACCCAATAAATATCCTCTAGTGCCAAATTATTTTATATTGTTCCACAAAATATTCTGAAAATGATTAATTATTGTTGGATTATTGCCAGTCACGTTAATTTAATATACAACACCTCTCAAGTATTAAACATTTTGAAAATTGTAAAACTTTAGTAAATGACAAATTATAAAATAAACTAAGGGCCGGTTGTTTGATCATTAGTAACTTTTTACTAACGCCCGTGGTTAAAATCGTTTGCAGGTTGTTTGAATGTCAAATTGACTATTGTCAAAGCTTAGATGGAGATGTCTATAGGTGTAACAAATAATCATGAAATATGCTTTATTTTATGCATTATATAGTAAAACTCTGTTAATTCTTGCACCCATATTTTGTATTTTCACGTAATTCACACTTTTTTCAAAAATTTTAGTCCCTAAAATATTATTTCATACTAATTTCTACCGATAAATTGTAAAACCTTATTATTTGTAGTTTGTATGCATTTATTATACCCAAAGTAAATAATTTGTTCACGTAATTTCCCATATTCACTTGTTTTAAAATCCAATCCCGCGTGACTACTCATTCATCATCCTTCTGTAAACATCTGTAGCTAACTCCACCTCCTAGCCAGTCACAGCGCTATTCCTTATCGCAATAGATCGGCACGCTTAGAACTCGCAAGATCATGGCCATATTTCATGAGTGATACCATATTTATGTATACCAAATTCTGTGCAAGATTTGTTGTTATTTCGACAATGATTATCGGCACGTTGCAAATTATATATTTCTACTCACCCTTGTAACCCCTAATTAAAATAGTTTGAACAATTTTCATTGAATCTCTTAATTTATAAATGGATTGTGTGCAACAGTTCTATCGATTTTATATCCAGTTTTTTGTTTATGAAATGTTGAGATTTTTTTAATGTAATAAAGAAACTGAAACCATGATATTTAAATACACAACCTATTTTATAATTAAAAAAATTTTGTGTTTCGTTTTCTAAAATGGAACTTATTTTAAAAACTGACAAAAGTTGATGTCAAAGATAAAATCAACGGGAAAATTACAATTCTGAATACCTCTCTAAGTTTAAACTTGAAAAATCGCGAAAAAATAATAAGCTTCAATGAATTATGAAGATTTTAAAAAAATTCACGGGCTTTTTTAATATTCCAATTTCTTGCCCAATGTTGATGGTAAAGGTGAGCTCGATTGCTAATCAAATTAAAATGTCCGTAATTTTGTTGCGTCAAGCACTGGTGAATCGTTTGTAGAAGCCTGTTTTTAATATTGGACTCATCACATCAACGCACACCTTAATTATTACAATAATAGACAGTCACCATGTTTTTCAATACAAAAGTCACGATGTTGACAGTGGCAGCACGTGCAAAAATGCGTAAGCACTGCGTGCATGACGTAAGCACTGACGATGCGTATTTTTAAATTTTTTTCTAATGTTGCATTCAAAAAAATTGTTCTCATTATTCGTAATTTGGATTTATTTTTTTAAATTTCGGTCTCGTGAGTTATGAATTAGCGGAGTTTTACTGTATATGGATTTTTTCACCTGGGCATTCGATATCTGTCACTTTAGTGGTGATATTTTATCATATTATGTGTAATAATGTATATTAAACAACGAGATCGTCATCGGGCAAACTCTCATCACTAAAATAGTGGGATATTTAATGATTAATTGTCATATACTGAACTTTCAAAGTATCAATGTGTCGTATTTAACTATCGATTCTGGTTTTTATTAGCGGATATCGCAGAGTAAAATGAGTTTACTACAGAATGTACTTTAGAGAATTAAATATTTTTTACTAACGATCAAACAACTCATTTTTGCAAAAAGTTACTACCGATCACACAACCGACCCTAAACAAATATATTTAATAACCTTGTCCACCAGAAATACAAAAAATATTCTAGTAGTTTTCAAATCTTTAAAAGTAGGTATCTTGTATAGAATCCATTTTTCTGGTTGTTGTGTTGGGCTAACTGGTAAACGTGATCGACTGTGGCATCTTTTGCTCAATCTACCTCAATTTTTTTTTTTTTTTTAATGCATAAAATTTATGATTGAATCATTTAAGACACTCGGCACAGTTAGCACTGATGGAGGTAATACTCTTGTCTCAAACTAATATTGACTATTTTGTAAATTTCATGAATTTCAAACAGTGTGAATGATCTATAATCTTCTCATTTTCCATGATGAAGATGCATAAGTGGCAGCCTTGAAATAAGACTTATTTAAAACAGTCGCATCGGATGACGTCTCCGATCCTACTTACATTAAAAAATATATAAACTACAACATTAATATTAGTCAGTCAAAAGTTTACTTTGTTAATTATTATTTTGCTGATTTTAAAAATTTATTTGTTATGGTTTACCAAAGAAAATACTTTATTTTAGTTAAGATTTAATTATAAATATCCATTATATACAATGTTTGAATGAACAGCAACAATTTTCTTGGACTGATATTATTACTGAAAATAAGCATAATTAAATATGTAATTATAACTTGTACAATATATTGAAAGTACTTAAATTTTGTCAGAGATATAATGCGTGTATAAGGACAAAATGTGAATTTCTTGGTTGCATTTATAATGTAATAGTACATATTTACTTTTAAGTGTCTTTCTTTACTTGGACTGACTGATGTACAATGCATATAACTTTTGTAATTTTAATCTTTTATTAGAAGTCTAAAAATCTGTCTTAACGGTGTTCTGGAGACACCCGAGTGAGTAGCATTTCGACGAGTAGACACTGATGGATCGTCGTTGACACTGCCTCAACAGCTTCATTGCAAACAGGTCCATGAACATTTGGTCGTGGCTGATCGAATACTGCACCTCGCTCCTCAAAACGGATGATTAAGTATCTAATCATGTTTGCACTGAGACTTGTTGCAGCATTAAAATACTCATTGTACAATTATAACAGTAGATCGTCGGGAAACAATAAAATTCAATAATTTTGACCCATTCTTACACTGGGTATGTAACGACATATAAAATTGTTTATAATCTGCAAAAAAGAAACGGAAAGATTAAAAATGCAAAATTTACATATTTTTAAAAACAGTCCAAGTTGGAATTAATTTTTTTAATGAAAATGTCAACCGGACATTGTTATGTATAAATTCAACAAACTTATCCTTTTTATTGGTTAAATGAGAAGTTAAAGTAATCTATAGAAGTTTAAAATACCTATACATATCATGTGTTGGTTAATTATTTGTATTAACAAATATTTGGCCTTGCTGCTGTTTAGATTCCTCTAAAGGCTACGTGATCTCAGAGATAGTAAATTCTAAACGAACGGATAACACATCAATGATTACTTAAAAGTTATGCTGTATGCTAGAACAGGGGAGTGTGGTTTTCTATCTTCTCTGCCCAACTCTCTGGGCAATCGGCGTGATGATGATTTAATTGACATACTAATAATATTTGAGACGCATGCAATGCAGGTTGTATGCATTCTGCACTCTGATCAAATTGTTTCTGCAATAAAAATTAATTCTAATTGCCTATTTTTGCAATCTTTGGAATTTTTATGTTATGTTTTAGTTAGCAACATTGAATTTCAACAGCTAAAAAGTTATGTAATTTAATCTATTTTATGACTACAATTACAAAGGCATTGGGGTGTTCAGTTGTTCATTATTGAACTTAAAAAATATGACACGACTTTGTACATACAATACAAAGTTTGTTGTGCATTTTTATTAATTTAATATAGGTTACCTTTGAAATAAATATAGTAAATATCTATACAAGTCAGTTTTCAGTACCTAAAAACACAGCACACACAAATTTTTTAAGGCAGTTTTTTCTTTACATTATCATTTTTTTATAATTTTTAATCACTTTGAAGGGCATAATTATTATAAGAAAAATTACAAATTAAATAATAAAATAGCGGAAATACTTAGCGATTGCACATTTCATCACTCTAATTAAAGAAATACGCTCATAAATAATCTCATCAACTCAATTTTCAGGCAGACAACATTCAAATGTTTCCCTTTAATTGTAGAAATTGTGCACCCATTTAATTCACAAATATTTTAGTAGATTATTTATAAGTAGACTTTAAAATAGATGTCCAATCTCACAATAATTATGCGTATACTGTATAAGTATTTCTGCATTAGTAAAGCTCAAACATTTGTTTTATAATTTTTACTGCTCTCTTTGAAATAATAAAAAAATTAATTAAACATTAGATAATAAATATATATTCTTTGAATTGATGGGAGGGGGGATGTACCATTTTGTTTATTTGCATTATTTTTTGTCGTTAATCATAATATTGAAAGTACTGTTTAAGTATAAATCTATATTATTTAAAAAAATTATACAATTCACGTATGTACCTAATAGGTAAAAAAATAATTAGAACTCGGGTGTTTTTCACATTGTAGATATTGTGTCTAATTACGATGCGTTGATTTTTTTATTGCGCTTAATGTTTAATTAATATTTTATTAACTTTGCAATTATAGTTAAAAATTATAGTTAAAAAAACTTTCCTACTAATTCTTTAAACTGTTAGCTGCCCAAAAAATTCCAAGTAGAAACGTCATCATGGCCAACATATTGACGCCAAAATTTTTAGTTTAAACTTTGTAAACTCGCATTTTCCTTTTTTTATTTTTACAAAAAAACCACGAAAATGTGGATATAACTAAAAAAAAACAGATACTATTTCATCATAATCGTCCATCGACTGTGATTTTATACGGTTTTAGGATGTAAAAACGGAAACAAAAAAGTAAGAGTGTTTTCGGGCATTTAGGAAATTTTTAGGACAACTTGAAGCATTATTAACACTACTATTGTTATATTTAATTTGATCTTTACCTAGAACATTTTATTTACACTCATATTATTGTGTTTAATGTAATGTGATGATAATTAAAAAAAGATTAGTACTTCACATCGCAACTACGTACACATTACACATTGCGCTTATATAGCTTAAAAAGATGCCACCGACCGCGACGATGGCCAATGCTGCCTAACGACGCACTCACTGTATTTATGGTAAACGTGGTTATTTTCATTTTAAATAATATCTTATTCATTTGAATTACTTACCAACAAAAATGAGAAATATTATGAATATATGTAAAAATCTAACTGACAATTTACTCAAATTGGAACGTTCCAAATATTTTCCAACTTATTGCGTAATTAAATCAGATTCAGTCGTTCTCATCATCGGGAATGTCTAAAAAGTCGACAATATTTCCATTAATGATAAAGTCACCCTCCACCACTTTGTAAAAAAAAGTTTGTAAAAGTAAAAAAAAAAATCAAAAGTTTCGAAAATTCGATAACTGTAAATTGAAAAAATATTCACACTTTAACATCGATGTGAGAGTATTTGTTAGATTTTCAAATGTAACTGAAATTTCAGTCATTTCGGTATAAAACATTTTTATTTATGGTATAAAAGAACTCTGGCGACACAAAAATGAGTGGGTGTTGGCCATAGGCACTAGGCACTCTGATGTTTAGCGCTCTGTCGCAAGTATCCGACGCTGGCCTCAACCAGGTTAATGGCATATTTTGCTTCTTTTCAATCATGCTGGTTGTTTATCACGCTTTCTTCCATTAAGGCTTTCAATTTTTCATTTTCAACAGTAGCTGGAAGTGCACAACCCTTTTTATCTTTAAGACTTATGTCTCTGTTTCTAAACATTTTGAGGCAGTGCCACAACTGTTCACCCCATGCTTGATTAACATTGCATGCTGTTTGAGATGTGCAATGCCCATGTTAAAATTATTCATGCAAAAGAATTATACTTTTTTTCATCCAATTTCTTAACATTAAATGGCTGACTCGATAAATAAATTTAGTAGATTCCTATCAAACAAAAACAATGAACAAATATTTTTTAACAATGAACATTCAAAATGATATAATGTTAAAATCGGCCATTATTTTCGGAACAACTTAATATTTGTTACTTAAGCTTTTTATATTGTTGACTAATACTATAAACAAGGACCGCAGTGCAGAACATAATTATTAAATTTATTATATTCGTCGCCAATGTTCCCTCCAAGTTTTGGATCACTAATAATTACGTTAATAACATTAATAATCCTATATTTTGTGCGCTGGGGGAGAAATTAAGAAAATCATTATCTTAGCAGTATATTTATTTGGGTTTGTATATTCTCAAAGTATTAATAAGTAGATAGTTTTTTTGTTCAAATTTGTAACCGCACTGCATTTTTTTATGTGTGCTATGTTGGCAAATCGTGCGCGCACAGTTTGGAGGGAACATTATTTGTGAGTATGTGAAAATAGTGTGTACCTGAAAAATTATGTCTTCAGTCATTTATAGTTCTTTTTTCAATCTCTTCTTATTAATAATGGGTTTTGTTTTGATTTAAAATATATGTCTTTGACGTAGAATCTGGATTTTCGGAAATGTTGTTACATTACTTATTTTTATAGTTTTTACATAATATATTCTATTAATAGAATTTATTGGGAATCGAATATTGTATTTTTGAGATATATTTATTATCATCCGATTTATTCCATCAAGATTGAACATCGTTCGACATTCTATATATTTCGTGATTCTTTTGATGGAATGGAAAATCTATTAAAAAGCTATATGCATGGAAGATCTGTTGGGTTGGCTGGTGGGGAAATAATTTGTCTTTTTCAAGGTCATGTCATATAGTGTGTGGGAATTATACAGTATTGCCAGCACTATACAATGCCATACAACAAATTTACAATGTGCACATGTAAAAAAAAACTACTTTCCCACCAACTCTATATCAATGCCACTTTATTTGACCGAGTCTTGTTTTGACCGCCTGCAGAATATCCTTTCCATTGCTGTATTTAATTTGAAATTGAGACAATCGGTACAAACCTCGAATAGAAATGTCATCATAATGGCACTGGATATTTGTTTCTGTAGTTAGTAGATAGACACTACAAGCTTTGTGATCATAAACCATACATATATTTGATTAGATTAATATCTACCACTATTGTTACCGCAATGATCTATTTAGTTTGACAGAATAATTGAAAGAAATACAAATCTATGAAAATTTGTTTTTGGTGTTATTGAAAATATTAAATAAATTATTAATTAATGAACTTAAACAAAAGTATTTATGTATTGTTGAAATCCAATATTTGGACTAAGCTGGGGATAAATGTACGATGAAACATCTAAAAAAAAAAATGGAACATAGTCAAAATATTATTTGCTTCTTTTTCGTAATTGTCAAATCATTTGAAAAATCTAGTTGAAATATCAATGAAAAACATTTGACATGAAAATTGATTAACATGGAAAAATATTCTTATCCTGACAAAATTAGTTAAAAAATTTATCATGAAATAAAAATAGACCCGATACCGCATTTTTACTAGATTGTTAGTGATTTTATGATTTGACTTTTTATTGACTGGGCCCACACCTGATAATAAATAGTAGATACAATAATGCCACGCCTTGCATGTACCCTTATCATTTTAAACAAATGGGGTTGCCGATCGGGCGCGTTGTTACCGAAAAGATGCTGCTTGTTGACTTTGTACTGACCAGACCGGCATTTGTCAATAAACAACAAGATGCACAAATAACACGGTGCAAAAAAAGATTATTGATTTTTTTCGCAAAAATCAATTACTCTTCTGAGCACACCGCCGTAATAACCCTACTCGTCGCGGCTTTAAAATGATTGCTAACCTGAAGGCCCATAAACGTCCCGTAGTAAACAATTTTATTTGCCATGTTGCTATCATTACGATATCGAAAAAATCAATAAGCTTTTTTAAATTTATTTTAACTTGAAATTCACTTAACGTACAAAAATATTTCTGTCTGCATATTTTTATGTTAGCCGATGTGTATATATTCTATCCTGGTCCCGTTCTTCGACTGGTATGTAGAATTATTTCCTCACTCATTGCATGTTCATAGTACGTTGCGTAATTGATGATTCTTATTTCTGTGATTTCTCTTTAAATATTTTAGGGAATCAACTATTACCAGATGTAAAGATTCCATGATTTTTTTTTATCTGAATGCTGATCCCGCTAGACATTCCTTGAACAATGCAAGCAATCTAATATTTTTCCCTTTGCTTTCATATTTCTGATATTTGTCCTGTATTTCAGATAAAAATTCTACTGTATTTTATTTTTGATATGCCATAACACTTGAGCTCCAGAAGAGAGATTATTTGAAAAAAAAATAGTATTACATTTCTTAAAATGAAATTTTAATCCCAAACGTTTTCTGTAGATAATACAATTTTATATAGAATTCTTGAAATGCACAATTTATACTGATACTTGAGACATTTGAACACAGATGTCTCTGTATGTGTCAGAGATTTAATATTATATCAGTAATGTAGGATCAAGTTTCAACGGCAAAATGTGAAAAAGGTGATATTTAACAATTATTTTGCACATCAAACTTATATAATTTTATAGATGTATGATGACTTGGGTATATACTGGTCTCAATAACACATTAGTTTATTATATTGCATTAGAGTTTTTCGATACTTTACCCTTTTTATCTGGTACTCTTGAATTATTTGTCAGATTTTAGCACTACTGGAAGAGTAGTTATTTTGGTGCATATTTTACAAAGTAGAGATAAATAAACAAATGTTTGTTTTTAGATTAGGTTTTGTCGATTGTTATGTACAGTTTTCGTTAATAAAAGTATTATAACTATATTATTGTTTTTATTTTACTCTGATGTGCTAAATTTATTTATAAATGTAACGCATCGTGATGTAGCGATTGTATGACGCGCGCACGTTGGAATGAATGGCGGCGTGGAAGGGATAAAAGAGTGTCTCTCCGGAATCGTAGATCAGAACACATCTCTTATATTCATAATTGTGAGATCCATAATAAATTGTATTGTTGTACATCGAGTTCTTAACTACCCGAATTCCTGCACACAAGACGACATCATTGTTTGCAGCCGTAATAGTCGGGTTAAGGATATAACAATAAACAACAAATATTTTGGAACCAGTTCATTTTACAGGAGTGAGTATTTAATCATCTGCCCAAATACAAACCAATGGATGGCCGGCCAGGGATTTATGTTCACCTAGCGTTTTGCCATTTTGCAGCATAAATTGTTACCGTTTTGACTTTCTGTCTTATCTTATTTCTAATTTTGAAACTGTTAATTCATGGTGGAATTCCACTTTAATGATTTAATTTAAACACTTTTAAAAAAATTTTCCACTATTTATTATTTTTATCCGTTTACGGTGACATGAAAGACGGGGTCCACAAGTATGGATGCTGGGATGTTGGACTCTTGGTATGACATTTTGCAGTATGAAGAATATTCTTCCAGCAAGAATAACCCCATCATGACATACCAACCGTTTGTACCCCATATTTGTAATAAATAAATAATATTAGTTACATATATATTGTCTCGCCTCATTTCAAAAGATTTAGAGCCTTGGTTGAAGTAGAGGAGTGGGCAAAGCGTCAATTATTTTAGTTCTTGATATTGTTAATCCTTAATTAAAATATGTGAATATCCTCACTTGAAGGCAAATCTGCCTGGATGGAATTTTTTAAAATTCTTATTTTATATGGTATCATTTATAATCTATCTACAGCAATAAATCTATAATTTTGCTTTTTAATGCGTTTATCTATTAGCTTTCAATTATAGAAGTGCCGAGTAAAAAAAAAAATTTTAATTGGTCTAGTAGAACTAGTTATTAAAGAATGGGGTCTAGATACTTTACAGTGCAGAAGTGCCAGGCAGATAACAGTATGGGCAGCCAGCTACGCGGTAGGGGGACATTTATTAAAATATTAAAAGGGTCCATAAGATCTGCCATCTTAGTGTAACTCAACACTAAACAGGCAATAAAAATAAACAAAGAAAATGGTTAGTATTCAAAGTGACTTGGGTGTGTGCTCATTTGTTTGATGCAAATTTGTTATTTTGGCATATGATCGGATCGGATTTTAAAATTCATCAAACGACAACACGGTTCAATTGAACAATACTTTTTTAATTAAAGAATCTTGTCATAAAATATAGTCACAACAGAGAAAAACAACTTTAGCACCGTTCACATTTTAAATTATTGAGAGGAATTTCGTTATCTGTGATTATTTATTTATCTTCTATTATACTTTCGAAAATAAATCGTTTAAAATTATTTTGATGAATATTAATGCGGTTGAAAATAACGCACTTCAAATTTTTTACTACTAAAACAAAAATATATTCTCAAAAGCTGCCCGCTTAACGACGATATGTCACATACACGCCGCATGAGCATTTGGCACTCCCTTTGGTCTAGTGTCCCGTGCAATTGCCCGCGCTGACCGTATGCAATCCGCCGCTGCGTTGTGCGCCAGTTTTAAGAATATGAAATGACGCTTGAAAAATAATCGGAAACGAAAGACGTAGAATATTTTCAACATCATCATCCGTGATTCGAAACCATAATTTGACGTCAGAGTGGCAATTTGTCTACGGACTTGCGCAATCAAACGAACGCACAGATGTTTTAAATCAACATTTCCACAGTCAGTAACATAAAATTTATATTGTAGAATAATCAAAAATGTTTTTATCGATGTAAAGGACAAAAAAATGGAATTCAAAGTTAAATCAATGCGATCCATGTACGTAACAGAATAATAAGGTTGCGTGTACACTGATGAAACTTTTATCTCGACACTAGTGTAAATGACAGCAGAGGCGGACCCCTCCCTCCTGGCCCGGTGGGACACCGTGAGAAATCTCGATGGGTCAACGGTCTCAATTTTTGCTTTTATTTTACAAAATATAATATTAAAATGTTGTGATGAGAGAAAATGCTACTCTCGACTCACTGGTGTATTTATAATTGATATTCAATAATATCAATGATTGAAAACTGTGATCACAGTTTCATTACTAATACGCATGCGTCGCACGATATCACAATACACGAAATAAATAAATAAAAACATAATTTTGAGCGTATTTACTTATATTATTCAAACTTAATTTGCGTAAAATCATATTCTAGCATATATATATATATATAATTTAATATCATCACAAAGAGAATGAAAACCCTTAAAAATATGTTAGTTTATTTTTCGGGTCAAATTCTCAGCATTTCGGGTTTAATGTGTAAAAAGTTTTCTACTATCGCGAATTAAATGTTATTCCTTCGTGAATATTTTCATTTCATATGCACATGCGCCGATTCACGGTTCACAACCATATATAAGTAAAATTAAAAAATGAATCACGATATTCCCAGATATTCGATCACCGATAGTGAGTGTGACTCAAAGAAATCAGTGATTGACTCACTGTTCGTGATTTTCAGCTCATCACTATTAAAATTCATCCTAAACAAGTCAGCAGTTTAAAAAACAAAAATAAAGAAAAAATAAGCACCTACTTTTATTGCATCCTGTAATAAACCATTTATGTTTCTCAAATACTGTACTTCAGAGAATAACTATGTAGGGCGGGGTGGGGTACAAAGCAGATTGCCAAGTACTATCAATGATAGTTAGACTAGAAGCTTTCATAGTGATGTCAACAGATATAAATATATTATCGATCCAATTGCGGAACAAGTGTTGCCATTAAAGAGAAAATATTTTTATTTAAATGTATTTTTCCGCGTTGAGTGTTATTTTGCAATCGTGTTACAAAATTTAAAAATATTTTTGTAAACGGTTTTGTTCGGGTGGTTGCTTCAAATATTTCCAGGGTGTGGTCTTAGGTCGCGATTCCACCCCTGGGAGAGGGAGCTATCATCCGTTGTCTGTTATATTTTGTACGCATACAGGATGATCAACTGATTACAAATAATTTAAAATAAACTTTCCCAATTCTAAATAAGAAATTTCTCGCGTTTAGAAATTGAAGTAGGTACCCAGGACTGGAGCATACCGATCTTTACTTCTGATACAGAATTAATTGACTGCTATTTATTTAATCCTTGCGTATGCATATTAAAATACAAATTCAACTTTAAAAAATGTATTAAATTATTATTAATTTACAATTTCTTTACCTATATTTTGTTTTTCATATTTAAATCGTATGAACATTTCATTCTATATCATTAAATATCATTTTGTAACTATTGTAATTTGATAAAAATATGAATTGAATGTTTTAATTGAAAATATATACATATAAAATCAATTTTATCGAAAAGTATTGTTGTTGCGCTACCGGAATTCGAACCTGGATCTCTTTCCAAACCGCGAAAGGTTCATTATGCAACTATGCTACAGCGACAATATCGCAGAGCTATGTTCTGAATAATTTCAACTTCACAATAACAATGTGTTCTACTAATATTGTAATTTGAATTATTATATTTATTTTACGAATCGGATCTCGCTCAAACAATCCGACTACGCTGGAATAATCTTATTATCATTATTATTATTATATCTTGAAATAAAATTGAACTTCAAAAGTAAAATATGCGTTTGCCCAAACCCAATACTCAAATCACCAGACCCTGAATACAATGAAATGAATTTGGTCGCGTAAATATCGCTACGGGACGGTTCAGACGGCGTACTTGGAAGGGCGGCCGGCGGCACCCTCTTTATATTATAACTTGTGAAGGGTTTAGGACATGAGCGTACATTTTTTATCAATGCTTTGATTATTGATCCCATTAATTATCTGATGGAATTTAAAAAACTTCAATGTTATTGAATCAATTTAAAAGTATTAACAATTATTCAAATTGTTGCTTTTTACGTTTACAAGTTATAATGCTAGCTCTCTGTGTACAGACTGGCCCGCTACCAATCAATCAATGTATTATTGTAATTTGTCATTTGAACGAAATCATCCCTGGCTCTACAATCCTGTATACAGCGGCGTAACTATGTCAATGCCGTGCATTGGGGCCTAAATGGTTAAGGTCAATAAAATCATTTCACGTTACAAAACAAGGTACCCCGCTAGTATGCAGGTTCCTAGACCAGACTATCGCCACAAAGCAAAAATCATTGTAAAACGAAGCAAGGATTTTTTTCAGTTGCGAGTGCAAATTTTTCATTAATTAATCTAAATTATTTGATGATGATCTAAAAGATTATTCTAAATTATTATCTAAAACACACTTTTGATTTTTTTATTTATCATTATGTGTGGATATTATGGGAGACAAGAGACCAATTTTGTTCTTACTATTTAACGGATAAAACCGCTTAATACCGAATATTATCATATCTTTGGGGGTTAGGTCGGTGGTTTAATAAAATAGTGATGACGAGGAAGACAGATATTACGAATGGAATGAAGAAATGAAGAGATGTTTTTTTGGCCGGCAAGACCGCCGTTGCGGAGCGATGAAACAGGAGAGTGGTCGTTGGTGATGGATCGGGCCAGACCTGTAGCGGCAACCGGCAGCACTATGACGCTAGTATCGATACCGGGGTCCCTTTCATTTTATATTGGGCCCCAAAGCTTTTTCTCTATTCTTTTTTTTAAGTCTACCTATTCTTCGTTTTCTTCAGATTTATTATTGATGTGGCATGTGGCCTGTCCATTGCTATTTCATATCCTTAGCGAATTCATATTCACTACCCTTGTCTGTTCTTCTATATTATCATAATTTTATTTTATTATTGAACTAGCTGATATACTCGGCGTCGTACGGGTAGTAACCTGATAATGCGTGAAGGAACCGATAAATGTCCAGATAACGCGCGAAGAAGGATGGTTAATATTATAGCGGACTGTTAGTGCCACCTCTCGGCGGCCCACCGGAGCTGGATGGCTGAGATATGGAAATATTAAAATCTTTTTATACACCGATATATTTTTAATGATGTTTTCAATTTTGCTTACAAATTGTCGAGTATTTAATTTGCAGAATGTAAGATAAATATTGAATTCAAAACTATATGTACCGAGAAATGTGACCAACACTAGGGTGATTTTCATACTTTGTATTTTTTTTTAAATCGCTAGTAAAAATATTTTTAAAATCAGGTTAAAAATTAAAAAAAAAAAAACACGTAATACGTTGCTCATCAATATTCAGACTATTTACACTTGTGTTTTGAAAATTGGACTAACTTGGTGGTCTCCTGGGCACGATGGAGGAATAGAAATAAATGACAATCTAAACTGTTCAGACTAATGAAACTTGATCTAACTCACTAGGTAATTTAAAACCTATACTTTCAATATCCTATAGATAGAGTTAGAATATATGAGGTTACGTAAAATGCTTTGTTAATATTTCTAATGAAGCCAACTAGATACATAATATCATGTATCCCACACTCGGTGTCAGTGGCGTAGCTCAAATATTGGAATATATATTGTATGTAAGATATAATTATATTTTAAATATGAATTAAATATATTAATTAGAAAGATATACATATAAAATCAATTTTATCGAAAAATATTGTTGTTGCGCCACCGGGATTCGAACCTGGATCTCTTTCCTGACCGGGGAAGGTGCATTATCCAACTATGCTAAAGCGACAATTTTCGAACCTATATGTTACTTTTTTGATATTAATACATTTAACCGTTCCATTATTTGAAAGAGCCATCTACATTATTTTTACAGAATCTCAAATACCTTTGAGTAAACTGATAGCAGACGCCAGAATTATCAATTATTTTTTATTAAATTTTGAACACATTGATACAACTTTATTATTAGGAGAACACATTCTTATTGTGAAGTTGTAATTATTCAGAACAGACGGTCTGTGATATTTTGGATAATGCACCTTCCCCGGTTAGGAAAGAGATCCAGGTTCGAATCCCGGTGGCGCAACAACAATATTTTTCGATAAAATTGATTTTATATGTTTATCTTTCTAATTAATATATTTAATTCATTTTTACTGTATATTAACATGAAATGATTTTTTTAATTTTATCATTTCATTTCTGGATGTATCTAGTGGATTTTCAAACTCCATAATGTCATTGGTAAAAGTATCGATTGTCGTAAACATCGATATCAAATGTATTGTATGGCGCGGGTCTATTGGGCATTGTATGAATAAGCATGTAATTCTAAAAAGGTCAAAAATAGGAATAGGACAGAGATATTCATCATACATTACTCCTAGACTCTAGATTACAGACAAATTCCAAAAGAATTAGCAGTAAATATAAATGTGTGTGTCCAAAAATGACTTATATGTCTTAAATATAATGTTAAGTTATATTCCATTGAGAAATTGATCAAATTAGAAGTTCTAATTTCTCCTATATTATTAATTTTCAGAATTGACCGTGTCTTTAAATAGATGTCTACAATTGGTCATAATACTCGTATGTACCTACATAAATATATTATATTGTATTAGAAAGATATTTAAAACTTTTTACACATTGTAAAATGTTTCAATCTATGTCCTAAATCTTACTTGCAAATTGTCGAGTAATTTGTAGATTTTAAGACAAGTATTGAATACAAAACTGTTTGTAACGAGAAATATTCTATCTATTCAAACTAACGCTTCTGCTTTGATAATAGAACTAACTTGAAGGTCTCCTGAGAATGATGGACGAGTGGAAATAAATGAAGTTTCTATGTGTCTTACTTACATATATAATATTTGCAAAAAAAAAACTTAAATCCTAATGCAGAGTGGGCCAACTTGGACTGACTGATGTAAAATGCATATAACTTTTCTAATTTTAATATTTATTATTACATGAAAGTGTAATTTGTTAACTTTTTTTTAATCTATGTGTGAAAAATAACACCATTTAAATGACCTCCATTTTCTTGTTGACAAATAATTGCTCTTTCTAAAGTATTTTGAATTACATTACGCAACGTTTCTGTCTCCAAATTTGTTATTTTTGCACGAACATTTTGTTTAAACTCCTGAATTGTTGCCGGTTTGTTAATGTAAACTCGGCCTTTTAAGTAGCCCCACAAAAAGAAATCAGGCGCCGTCAAATTTGGGGAACGGGGAGGCCAAGCAAACTCTGCATTTTTTTAAATTAGCCGGTCACCGAAAATAGATCGTCGCGAAACATAATAAAATTGAATAATTTTAACGCGCTCTTGCACTGGGTATGCAGCAATTATAAACTTTCATAAATTCTTTATTATCTACAAAAAAATATATAATTAAAAATAAACCCCACCAAAGTTATAAATTTAAAAAAACTGTCAGCCAAGTTGGCCCACCCTTCATAATCAAACCCAGTACATAGGTATATGAGATATTATGACTGGTTTTTTTTGTAGCCTTTAAGAGCTTGTCGGTATTTTGATCTGTCGAATTTTTGTTAACTTTGTTTCTCCGTGTACGACGTCTCGTAAGCATCCCGAAATTAGAGCCGCCTTATTTGTTTATGCTTTTATTTGTATTAATTATATGTTGACGTCTGTAAATGTTACCAACTCAACGCTCAGTGATGACCCCCTGTGGGTGCGCTCCGGAAACTTCTCGCAGAGTCGTTTCTTATTGAATATTTATAATTAAATCAAATATTGAATTTCTGGATTTATTTCATGATAACGCTGTTTATTTTGGTATGTTTAGCACCAAATCATATTGTAGTTGTAATTCTTTTTAAATCCCTCTCAAGGCCCCCCCAAAAAGTCAATAAAACTGGATCAATGATGATAGATACAAACCATGATTGTGATTGGTGCTAATGTTAAATTTAGGTTCTAGCTTACCAATGAATCCTCGCCGAATTACGAACAATTATCTACAGTTACCAATCATCTTTACAATCGAACACCAATCACACAACCACGATCTATATCGTCACTGTTGGAAATAATATTTAAGAACGCATTTGGTGTGTGCGGGGTAAGTTGTTTATCAGAGGTTACCAAAATTAAATTAGCGAACTGGTTGATAATTTTTGAGGGACATTACTGAATCAGCCAGCTCCAACTCCACAGCCCGGGAATCAGCTCAAAAATAAAATTCATCACAAAAGAAAACAACCCAAAAATCATTGTTTTTTGACGTTTTTCTTCATTGTTTTCGCCGAACTTTAGATCCACGTCCACAACGCCCCATTTCGTGAATCGTGCGAGTATTAAATGCAAAGAACTGTGAAGGGAGAGCCTATCTGGAATAATAAAAAGTAAGTGCGTATTGTGGCGGTCATAACTTTTAATATTAATGTTGGTGCTTGAAGTTTTATGCACAAACCTTAGCTCTGACAATTTGCCGTAAAATATACCATTCAACTAGATTGTCACGTTGTTTCGTCACATTAATTTTTTATAGGTTTCATAATTAGTATAGGTCATAGGCAGTATTTTTCAAACGGCGTGCCGCGAGTGTTCTAGTATGCCGTAAAGTTTAACTTATAAAGACCCAGATACAGTGGCGTTGCAACCGCCTAGGAGCCCAGGTCCAAGGAGGACCCGGAATCCTCAAACAAATTCGACAATTACTGTATCTTAGTTGCATGTGAATGAGTAATTAAATAATTTTGTGATACCATCGCGGAGTAGTATTATCGTTTGAATATCTAACCACTACCCGTTTTAGGACACCAGCAGTAGTAATATATATTTGTACCTTACATTAACTATTTCAATATGACAATATAAATAAATAATTATTTTCATTATTAATAACATTGTGAAGTTGCAGTTTTTTACAACATAGTTCTGTGATATGTTAATACAAATTAAACGTATTAATAAGAAAGATGTACTATCAATCTATCGAAAAAATATTTTACTCAAAGGTGTTTGAGATTTTCCGTAAATAAAGGCTATCCAGCGGAAAATTTTCTAGTTTAATATTAAATTTAAAAAAAAACTCATATTTTATTTATACAAAATGGAGTTTAACGATGCGGATTTTACGTTTTCTAAACAATATCGTCTAAATGCCGTATATTTCTCTCAAGACACTCTTGCAATCGGACTCTTAAATTTGCGAACGCGTGAGAGTAAAGCGTTGGTTCAATGGCAGCAACTTCACGGTGGATATTTTCTTGTAGGGTCTGAATTGTTCGAGTGTTGTTACTGTAAACTCTCGACTTAAGGTATCCCCATAAAAAGCCAGTGTCAGCGCCTTTCCACGGATTGTAAGGGTTCTTGGTTCGAGTCCAGGTGGCAACAAAAATATTTTTTCGATAAATTGATTTTAGCTGTATATCTTTCTTATTGATACATTTAATTTGTATAATATTATTTTCTAGCAATATTTGAATATGTCCAAGAACACACAATTATTACATTTTTACCTACAACAGCACTGTTGTTAAATAAATATCAGATATCTCATAGAGATGAAGCTATTTTTATAATATTTAATGGAAAATATATAGAAATATGGGGTAATTACAGGGCTTACGACCATATTTATATATACTTTCCATTCAATATAATAAAAATAGCTTCGTGATATATCTGATATTTATTAATTCAATTATTTTCAATTAAGGAAATACTATAACATGTTATATTCTTGGGGGGGTATGCATATTTAACCGAGGCCCCGGCAATGTTGCTACGCCACTGCCTAGATATGCAACTAGCTAGGCGCAATTAAGTTATCATTGATTAGCACTTCATCTATATCTGTATTAGTTTAGTTTAGATAAGTTGCTCAATATATTTTTCTATTCAAAATAGTGCCAAATAATAGCTTCAAGACCAAAATACAGCAAATTTGCGATCTCTTTTACACGCGAGTCGTGTCATAATTTACGTAAGTTACGCCATAAGTTCGACCGCGCTGACGCCGCGCGTCCTATGGCGTGCTCCCTCGCACTCATATATATATCAATATGTTGTATCCTCGGCCTTCATAGCAGAAGAAGAGATTTACTTATCAAATTATAAAAATAATTTTGAAACAAACTTATGAGTGATAAATTTTTTACACCAATTTAACTCTTAATATTATTTTTTTTCTGGTTTCTACGCCTGTCCGTACTCTACCGCGTTGCTAGCCAAAATTGTGTTCGTCACTAAATCTAAATGATGTCTAATTATTATTATGTCATATTTTTATTTATCATCTTTGTTTTATAAACCACTAAATTGAGTTTAAATACATCTACCGATTTCGAAAAATACCATTTTCTTCTTCAGGATGTCATAACTGACTAAAACATATATTATTGTTTCTTTGCCAGAATCTATTTTTAAAAAATCTATTTAAAAAAAAAAAAAATTTTTTAGTACCTAACTCAAATCATTACTTAATACAAATTTACTCGAATAATTTTTAGGAAAAAAATTTAGAATAGGCATTTTCAAATAATGGAACGATTAAATGTATTAATATCAGAAAGGTAACATATAGGTTCGAAAATTGTCGCTAAAAATATTGTCGCTGTAGCATAGCACCTTCCCCGGTTAGGAAAGAGATCCAGGTTCGAATCCCGGCGGCGCAACATCAATATTTTTCGATAGAATTGATTTTATATGTATATCTTTCTAATTAATATATTTAATTCATATTTAAAATATCACAGACCGTCTGTTCTAAATAATTACAACTTCACAATGAGGATGTGTTCTCCTAACATAAATACATTGTTTATTAACTCTTTTTTAATTATTTTCCACGATGACCAACAACCAATATGCACGAACAACGTATCAATTGGAAACATGCTTACAATTAGACAAAAGGCTTTGTGTGAGATGTGCATAGTATGATGGTGTCACCTTTGATAGTATACCAGCTCTAGCCTGACTACTTTCCTAAACTTTTGTCTGTTAAAGTTGCCAGTCTCTTCGTGCTGTTAAATATACTTTTATAAATACATTATATAATATCTGCCCAAATATGATCTGCGATGTACTGTTCTTGTGGGTTAAATCTGTCGGCAGTGGTGCGTGGAAGGTGAGTTTCTTATATGTTTTTCTTTGGTGCCGTCTCGTTTCCAGAAAGAAAGTGCCTCTTCATTTCTCATCTGCTCCCCGGCCTTGTTAATTGTATTATTTTATATTGTTTTTATGTTATGTATTGTAAATATTATTTATTCATTTACTAATAGAGTGAGTCAACCGCCGACAATGAGAGCAAATCTTGTTTTGGCAGCTGTGCGGTATCGCCCTGTCAATATGCGGGGCGCTATTGAAAAACTGTCTAGTAGTATTAAAAAATGCCAACCAGGCGGCAAATGACTAGGACCGAGATAGGAGCCATGAGCTTATTGCATCGGTCCTGGGTAAACGGTGGGTCCGCCCCCATTGTCGAATATCTAAACATGAATTAATAATGTGTTTTAGTTTTTGTATTTAATTCTAGTAGGATTTTAGACATTGCAAATATAAATATGATAACTTTTAATTGTAAATGTGCCTCACTATAACAGAAAAAATAACGAAAATGGTCGAAAATTCGACGTGAAAATACTTGGTTACTTTGGTGCTCGTGACTTGAGTCCCGGCAGGAACTAAATACTCTTTTGATGAAAGCTTTTTTCTGATTATCTTTCTGAGGGCATAATCTAATTTGTTTTCAGTTTTAAACTGTTGCACGTCATCTGCAATAATTCTTTGAATTTCATTTTATGCTTGAAAAATATAAAAACGACTTAATGGAACAAGAAAAGCTGATGAAACATGTAATGTTTATGATTGAATTACCATTACTAGTTACGAGAGTATGGGGTGTATTATTTTGTAATTTATTATAATTGTTTTTTTTTATTTATCACTTTGATCCGGCGAATTCCAACCCGGCATCCCGGTCCAGGATTCAAACTCGGAATCACGGTGCCGCTTTCAGTATTCACGAATCCCGAAATTAAAATAATCCCGACTCATTGACGATTAATATTTTGAATTAATTTCTGGGCACCAAAATTAGTTCAGGATTAAATTATGAAACAATTTAATATTCGATGGTTTGCTAATGCTTCCGGCATATTATTTATAATAATATAATTGTTTTACTTTCGAATTGTTATTTTTCAATCTTGCATTATTATTTACGTTATTTTTTGTTCAAAGAATCCTTACTTATTTAGATATATATATAAATAACTATAAAATCCCTAAATGTAACACCAAACACTATCAGAAAAATTCTATATATTTAGGGATAAAAAATTTCAATAGCCTCCCTACACAAATTAAAGAAATAAAGGATATAAAAGAGTTTAAAAAGATATCAATATATATATTATAAATCATTGGACAATAAACAATATTACAGAATACTTCAGAAGCACACAAATGGACAGTGAATAGAATATGTAAGGTATTATATAAAATTATTGTAGTGTAACTCCCTCTCCAAGCACAAGAGCTGGTCTCTTTTTTGAAGAGGTAAGCGAAAGAAAAACCATGTATGTATGTAACCATATATTTAAAAATTGAATTTATTTTGCCATTGTATTTTCGCTAAATTAAATAAATATATATTATATATATTACATAACTAGTTTGTTCATTTTGTTTTTTTTTTATACATGTAACATTGATGTTAAATTAGCATTTTCTAATCCCGTAACTGAAAATTAGAAGGAAATTGTGATTTCAGTGAAAGAAATCTGTTGTCACGTGGATCGAATAATTGCGGAAGAAATGTTAGATTAGCGTGACCAGATAAATTAGATACCGAAACATGGTCCTGTTTGAAGCCTCGACAATCGACGAGCATGCGCGTCAGGGTAAAAGAGCGTGACGCTCTATCCTCTCTGCCTACTCCCACAGATAAGCGACGTGCTTTTTTGTAACGAGATGATGCACCTCTTTTCGACGATTTTTGTATTTTTTTTATGCATTTTTAAATTTTTCAAAAATTTCTAAAATATAAACTGTGCGATATGCAAATAAATTAATATTGAAGCGTTAGTAAATTTAATTATAGAAGTGCGAACTGCGCACGACTGTTGGACGGGAACTGCATAGAACTTTAGAATTTTCTATGAAACTTTTTCACACATTTTCAGGATCTTTCAATCTGGACTCATGAAATCACCAAATTCTGCGAAAATGCACGGCAGGTGGCAGCGAATAACTGTAAAGAGAACAGGGAGAGACACTCGGGGAGGCCTTCATCCAGCAGTGTATAAAAAAAACGACTGATGATAATAAATTCTTCTAACCTACTTTGGTGACTATTTTCAATTTCATTCAAATTAAGATTTTTATTTTTCTTCAAACAAAACGGGTATTCTACGGAAACTTTTTTGGATGGTAAAAATTATGTTTTGGAGACGCCGTTGTTTTCTGCTAGTAAATTCAACACAAAATCTACAATACACAAGGAAAATGGTAGAGTTTAATGAAAGTTCATAAAAATAGCCGAAAATAGAAAAGATAGTGTGAAGAAGACGAATGGCGAAGAAGTAAATCGCCGAACTGTAACAGTAACTTCTCGGATTTTTAGATTAAGTTCGTTAGATTAGTTAGTTAAGAGAACTGTACATTTTGCTTGTCGAAAAAGTCGAAATTTTAAAATGTATTAATATTTTTTTTAAATACCTGCTAATTAAATGTATTAATTAGAAAGATACACATATACAATGAAAAATATTGTTGCGCTACCGGGATTCGAACCTGGATCTCTTTCCAAATCGGGGAAGGTGCATTAACCAACTATGCCACAGCGACATTAAGACAATCCATCCTATAAATAATATATTGTTAAGAACACATTCTTATTGTGAAGTAGAATATAGGTCTGTGATGTTTTAAATACTAATTAAATGTATTAATTAGAAAGCTGTACAAATAAAATCAATTTTATCGAAAAATATTGTTTTTTGCGCTACTGGGATTCGAACCTGGATCTCTTTGAGTATTAACGTGTATTAACCGATTATGCTATAGCACCACAGTGCATTGACAACAAATTTTCGAACCTATATGTTACACTTTTTCA
Source organism: Eubasilissa splendida (assembly GCA_031772225.1). NCBI lineage: Eukaryota > Metazoa > Arthropoda > Insecta > Trichoptera > Phryganeidae > Eubasilissa > Eubasilissa splendida. The sequence continues at coordinate 23,647,142 of CM062858.1, read as the reverse complement.
AATGAATACATCTATCGTTCCATTAATTGAAAGCCATAATGCACCTTCCCCGGTTTGGAAAGAAATCCAGATTCGAATCCCGGTGGCGCAACAACAATATTTTTTGATAAAATCGATTTTATATGTATATATTTCTAATTAATACATTTAATTAGTATTTAAAATATCACAGACCTATGTTCTTCACAATAAGAAAGTGTTCTAATAATAATATTTTTAATAATTGCGACTAACTCTTTTTTTTCCTTTTTTGCAATTGGGGCACTCAACTTTACCGGAAAACGTGTTGTTTTTTCGCTCTTTTCCAGCTTTTTTTAAAAAACTTAAAGTTTGATAAAAATACTGTTTTTGGTAAAATCTGGAGTTTGTACTAAAATAAATTCCGTCCCATATCATCCAGTTAAAGATGCTAAAACATGGATGCTGTAATTTTATAACAAAGTCTTCAGAAAATGAAATGATGGCGACCGGCGATGACGGCACTGCCGGCGGAGCGCGCGCCGAGCACCCGCACCCAGCTCGCCGGCCACCGGCGTATTATTTGGAGTCTTTTCCCAGCGAGTAATTTTAAAACGTAAATGTTTTCGCGAATGAATGACTTCTCCCACCCCGACTTTTCCGTCCTGTACCCGCTTCTGATTGGCCGATCTTTTTGTTTACTATCCGGACAACACGTGGCCGGTGCATTACTTTGACAGGTTGCCGTAAATACACACATCAGCACGCTCGCGAGCGGTGCACGCACACTGTAACAACTAGTAGTTCCGTATTGAACAGCTGACTGTTATCAGCGCCCCCCCTCGGCCGACCCCCCCGCCAACCTCGCCACCCCCCCGGGAACCGAAACATCTTACGACTGCCGATAGAAATAAATTTATTCGCAGCGGAATGCGTCAACGGTTCGTGACGTCATACGGGATTCCCTCGAGTGTTTGCGGGCCAATGCGGACTGTTTATTTTTTTCCAAAATATTATGAGACTTGGCATATCAATGAATACGATGCGCAATAATACATTTTACCTATTTTCATAATGTATTTAAATTTAACATCTCCACGATCGTTAAGTATCGCGTTGTAAGTATTTATTATCTAAAGGCAAAAATACATTAATTTTTCAATTTGGACGCTAGTTCGCCTCTGGAAATGCATTAAACGTAATCGAAAATGATTATTGAAAGTTTGCCTAAATTTAGACAAATCGTCGCCATGGTGCCGAATTATTTTAACTGAAATTAAATAAATTATCTAGAAAAACCATTTGAAAAAAAGATTTTTAAATTTGCAATTATTTAACAAATTCTACATTTTTTTTAAAATGCTGTTTTATATTTATAAAAATAAAACTGCACTATTTCTAGAAGAAATATTAAGTTTTTAATTCTTTTTCATTTAAAAAAAGTGTGATAAACTTTCAATTCTGCGTACTTTTAGGTGATAAGATATATGTATGTAAAAATATTTCCGTACCGTAAAAATATTACCATTATAATATTATATTTTGATACATAAAAAAATGGTTATATGTATCGGACAGATGTATAATATTATATTACCACAGCATATAATATTTTTAATGACTGGATATACCTATTAACTTTGTTCTTTACTTCATATGTATTGTATTTTCACAATATCATGTATAATCTCGCATTTGATTCTACGATTCTAAATGTGACAATGTAACTTAAAATATAACGCATGCGCATAATAGGATGCCAGCCATTAAATATATTCTATGTTAAAATGCGAGTTAGGAGTACGACAAGTCTGCATCTAGGCGACGAAATGGTTTCTGTACGCATAAAATTAAAATACTCGTATATCGACTTCCACAAATATAACTTTAGGTCCCATTTTGTATATGTTTAATTAAATCTTAAAATATAATTAAATGCAAAAATTGCAAAAAAATCAATTATACAAAATAAATGTATAAATTGCCAAGATATACAGTTAAAATCAATTTATAAAAAAATATTTTTATTATCCCGAACATATTTAATACAAATTAAATGTCACAGATTTATGTTCTGAAAAAACTACAACTTCACAATAATAATGTTTTCTCCTAAAACAAAAAAAACAATTATTATATTATATGTTTAAAAACGTATAGATGGATAGCCCACTCGCCAAAATCATTTGTTAATTTTAAGCATTTTATTATATGTATATATAAATTAATTTGAATTAAATTACAGCGGTTTAATAGATATGAAGGGAGCCGTACGATTCCCCAGATATCTCAAGGAACATTAATGCAGATAGGCTGCAGTGGGCGGGTCAAGTAGATATGTCCCGTAACACGCACAAAACCAGCTAATAGGATCAAGACCAAACATAATGTCTGCGGTCATGGACTTGTATCTACCATGAGGACGTGTCTGCGCATCTGTGTGATTTAGCATAGCAACGAAATTATACAACACAAATATCTTTTTACAAAAGCAGACTTCGATTTGTCACATCGTTAATCGACATCACACTGCGTAAATAGGTACTTGTGCATACGAAAGAAAAAAATGTGTGATTATGTAGGTATATCAATTTAAATTATTTTGCTATTGATTTTTTTTTTAAATGTGTTACGACGGTGTTAATTTCCCGTCATTGCTGTGGGGTTATTTCTAGTTACGTTTATAAAAATCTAAAACAAAATATCAAGTACTTCTTTATAATGATAATGTGATCCAATATCCCGCGAGATTTAGAAAATTTACAGCCGGGCCAAAAAATCAGAACCAGCTGAATGGCACAGCGTGTGTTCGACGTGTGGTTTGGCCCGCCGGCTCGCCTCGTGCATCTCACCGCGAAATGAGTCGCCGTTTGCCCTCTACGTGGCTTTACATTTCTCGCGTAACGGATACCTCCGTGTGTGTGGCAACCTTAAATATAATATACAGAAAGTTTCCGTTAATTTAGAAGCCTACAAATAAACGCACTAGATTTCGACATGTTACGTAAACAAGATTAGCGATGCATTTACAACAACAGCTTGGAAGGTATCCAGAATAAGCGAATAGATCGTAAGTACAACAATACCGCCCCTTGCATAAATACATGATGCCGGAAAACTAGACATATTGTAGAACACAACACATACAAAGCTCAAATTGTCATGTACTTACATCGTGTTTTTTTTTATATATTATATATTTTTTTTATTTTTCGTCGTCATGTATATTTATGCACGAAGAAAAAATGGTTTATTGGAATATATAGTGCTTTTATGAATATTTGTTCTAAATATATGGCTTTTATAGTGTAAGTAATAACAGTGGAAAAACCAACAAATATTGGTAATAATATACAAAAATACATTAAAAAAATTAACAGATATAAACATAAATATAAACTTGCCTAATTTACAAAATTCTATCATTCCATACATATGTTTTGTGGATACCGTGTTAATAACTTGATTTTAAACGACAGCCCCGCCCACTGACCAATTAAAACGTAGAACAGCATCAATGTGCATATTACATATAGTATTACTCACACTAATACAATTATTCTTTCTAAATGAAAAGAAGTATACTCTTTATTTACAATATATGTATTTTTTTAAGGAAAACACATTCTTATTGTGAAGTTGTAATTATTCAGAACAGACAGTCTGTGATATTTTCAATACTAATTAAATGTATCAATTAGAAAGATATACATGTAAAATCAATTTATCGAAAAAATAGATTATACGCGGATGAGATTTCTCTCGAAGATTCGACTCGAGTTCGCATAAAGCACAGTACAGACAGTAGTTAAGCGTGAAGTGATTCGTGAATCATCATTCCGTATGTTTTGCGCGCGAATTAGAATGACGCATTCAGTACACACGGATTCTCAGAGATCAAAGTACAAGTGTCATTGAGAGATTATCATGGACGCGGGTCATTAAAGGTCATTGCTAATAGTAAATAATATACTAATGATAGGAAAAGATCCAGGTTCGAATCCCGGTAGCAACAAAAATATTTTTTCGATAAATTGAGTATGTACTGCAAAATAAAGCTTGACTGCCTTGAACTATTAGCAATAACCTTTAATGACCGGCGTCCATGACTATCCAAGTATCCAACTCTTCACAGATTTCAAAGTACCTAAAATATTAAAAAAAATTCAATTAACCTAATTTTTACAATTAAAAATAAATTAAATATTAGAAGTGAATTCCGATCTACACGATTTAGACACCAAATTGATATTCCAAAACTAAAATATACCGCAACCCAAAATCACTATATTTATTAAGACATCAATTTTTTTAACAACTCCCCATCACGATTGGAAAAATTACAGACCACCATAAATATGTATCAGAAGTCAAAAAATATGTACACAGATTAACTGAAACATAAATTATACACTCTCGCATATACTCCTTCTCTATACACGAGTCTTACTCTCATAGAGAAGAAATAAATGTTATGTAAGAAATATGTATATATATATCCTACTGATTATTTTAAAAATGTATTATATGTTCTAATAAATATCTTTAATGAAAGTATGCAAGTGAAGCTTGGAACTAGCTAGTTAAAAATGGAGGAACTGTGAATTCTTATCGGTTCGCACGAACCGGTTGATAAAATTAGAAACCTAGCTCTACGTCTAAACCGTTTGTTGCTGAATATTTATAATAGAACCAAGTATTGAGATAGCGGACATATTCTGCAACATTGAGAGTTGCTATTTATTTTAACGCGCGTTCAGCACAAAATTATGCAAATTATTCAAAATATTCCAAAGTTTCTCAAAATGTTATAATAAATGTTATAATAAATGTTATATTCTGTTTTTATGTTCTCGGTGCACTTATTAGTGTTATTTGAAATACAACTTAAAATAATTAATAATCATTAATAATTAATGTTCCATCAGAACATGTCTCTTTAATTTGGACAGCAACAATAAACAGGTGTCATTCGTTTGGATTCCTGCACGTAAGGGAATTCATGGAAATGAATGTGCTGATAAACTGGCCAAGGAGGTTTCGTTCTCTTTCTGGAGGTTTCCCTCATCAATTCCATATCCCGATGTATGACAGACTTAATATGGTAACAAAACGTACGAATTCTATCTGGACTGCACAATGGTGGATCCTAATAATTATAAGAGTAATCGGCTTAAAATAATTCAAAGATCTATTAAAATCAATTTTGTCGAAAAATATTGTTTTTGCGCTACCGAAATTCGAACCTGGATCTCTATTTCCAATCCGGGGTAGTACACTACCAATTGTATATTTAAAACATCACAGACCTATGTTCTGAATAATTACAACTTCATAATAAGAATGTGTTCTCCTTAACAAAGATATATTCCCCGCACCCCCTGGTTCTCCAAAAGGAAAGTCTCCAAAAGAACAATATCAAATATCTCTAGAATGAGAATTGGGCATTGCCAGGCAGCCTCACATTTATTCAGATTGAACTTAATAGATTCCCCAATGTGTGAGTGGTGCCGAGGAGGAATCCCTTAACCATATATTTTTTGCCTGTCCATTGCGGATAACACACTTTTTAATGGTAATTTTCAACTCCCGGTTAACTTGTGTCATCTTATTTTCCTTAACTCGCCACGTTTAATCTATATAATAGCAAATTTTTTGAACGACAATGGTATTGACTTGTAATATAATATTTTCTATTCTATAATATTATTGTACTTTTTTCTATAAAATAAAGTTTTAACTTGATTAATGGTACAAATCACTCTTGAAGGGTGGATTGCCTATTTAAATGAAGAAGAAGAATCACTTTATGTATAAACTGTTTTCATATTCGCAGTGCACTTGTTCAAAGCCTACTTAAAATCAACATGTTTAAACACATATTTTTATTGCTTTAAATCGTTTATTGTACATATATGTATATTTTAAGATTGTAAGCGATCTCCCTCTATGCATGAAATTTTATATTCTACAGAGAGGTAGCACGTCATTATAAAAATATTGTTCAATGAATATATACGATATTTGTACTCAATCATGTTATCACATTCCTTTTTTTTAGTGTCGTTCTTGAAACATCTTTCACAATAGGATAAACGATTATATAACTAAATACTAACTAACTAAAAAACTAATAACTAAAATACATTTAGTAAATGCAAGGGTGGGTGGGGGGAGGGGAGTTATATATGCGGTTACCAAAATTATTTTAGCGACCCGGTCGATAATATTTTTCCGGGGCCTTAACTGATTGATTGCGGTAGAAATAAGGTCGGTCAGGCGTATATGTAAAGCTGACGATTGAGATGAATGAGGAGAGGATATTAAGAAAAGTATGTAAGACGGGTGGCACCAGAAATAAAATTAAAAGTCCGCGAAAAGCCTAGAAGTAGACCAATTACTGAAAGATGGTCCCGTTAGAAGCCTCAATAATCTGCGAGCATACATGAGAAGATGTATGAATGTGGATAAGGCGAGAGTTGTGTGTTCTGTTCTCTCTGCCTTGCGTTCTGCGGAAACAGCGCGATGGTAAGTTGAGTACCTACAGGGTGAATATTATATTCCAGGTCGATTTTGTTTGACCGCCATTTTGGTTTAGCAGATATTTGTCAGTTCACTTTTGGTAGTCTCAGATAGTAGTTAATTATAGTTTATTCTGGAGCATAAGTTGAAGTCATTAAAACATTTTGTCTAAAAAATAATGGCAATGCTGTAACCACTAATGGTGATCGTTATCGTCAAACTTCTCGGTGACCTAAGTGGTCACTGGTCACTGGTCAACACACGTGGTTTCAACAGGACGATGCCACCTCACACACAACCAGAGCTACGATTGAAATTTTGCGAGAAAAACAACATCGACCAGGAACCCTGTATGTATATTTTGGTGCTAAATATTTATTTATAATTTTATCCTTTCATGTATTTTTTATTTTTATTTGTTCAGATACATGCTGCAACATTAATTTGAATGTGCATTATATTTAATTGTCAATATCTAGACTGCGGCGGGTAGTCACAAGTGCATGCGATGAGCGTTTTTAAAAGGTTTAATGACTTTCAATTACAATATATCCCATAATTTATTTTGTATTGTGTCATTGAACTGTTAATGCTGTAAAAAATATTAAATTAAATAAAATGTGTTTTGACCCTTTCTACCCTGAGAGTACTTTAAAAGACCATCAACTTTATCTAGTACAATGCCTTAGACATAAGACAAATCTTTATGTTGAGACTAGTCCAATTTTTCCATGCTAACAATAACTCACCCCAAGCAATAATTCATGGACACAACACAAGACAAACAACGAACATCTAGACGCCAGTTCCGAGAGCAACAACGACATTTTATCAAAGATTCTACATGTTCTTAGCTCCGAAACTGTACAACACACTCAGTACCAACTGGAAATCATTCAACTCCAATAAGATTACACATATGGACCCGATATATGATCCAATCGGGTAGAGAGCAATCAGAAGCATGGCTATCCAACATTCTAACATAATCATTATACAGTGCCTACAGTAATAATTCACTAGTTCTACAACACTCCCACTACATTTTTATTTAAAAATTTAGTTATTTTCTTTTTTTATTTCTGTCTAATATTTATCTTAAATAACACCAAAACAGCACGAAAAAACTGTCTACCTTAACACAGACTTCAGTCTAGCAAAGTAGCCAGGACAACACTGTATATATCAGAGGTGGAGTCTACTCCATCCCACACATTAAACTACGAGTATTTAATTGCAATATAATTGTATCTTATGTTTATCATGTTATATTATAATATATTCACCTCTGTTACAACAAAAATATGTATGTCAATAAAGTTTAAATAAATAAATATATCTTACTGCGGTGTCAACGTAAATAATAATCTACTCCATTTATTTAAAGTACTAACATAAGTTGTTTTTTTGCTGCGTCAGTTGAAATGTCAGTTGCGCATTGTTACAAGGTCAGGATGGACGCGCTTGTATTCCTTGTGATTATTAATAATTAATTCGACCAAATTTTTTTCTTCTTAAATTTTCAACTATTCTTTTAATGTTTTAGAAAATATTTACATATTTTTTGTTATATGCTATATATTTTTATTCATGCTTAGAAATATCACAAATTATAATTAATAATATTTATATATCTAGATTTTTTTTTTAATTTTCCATCACAATTTGCTTATTTTATGTTTGAAGATTACTACAAAAGATATACTGTTGCTAGGCACTTCATTTTAATAATTCGGGGTAGAAAGACCCAATTTATGGTTTGGCGTAGCCACGCCACTGATGAATGCTAAAGTTTCGTCTATAGCGTAGGAGGAAAAGTGTGGATTGAATACGTCATTCCTCCAACGTTAGGAAATGATTTGCATGTAAATCACTTATTACATACGTACGTACTTAAACAAATTATAGATATTAAACAGCTAGTTTGTGATTACCGACTCTGATTTGATTAGACAGCGCATAACGCAGAGACTTTAGATTCCCAGCCGCCAAACATGTTTTCTTCATATCGTAAAATAAATAAATGTAGCAACCAAACCTGAATGGTGTAATTATTCTGCGTACTCAGTTTAATGTTAGTCATTCGGCCAAGCATTGTAATTATAATTTATTTATACTTTCCATTTTAGGTATGATTTTAAATTTAGAAAGCAAACACACGCTATCTCTGTATGAAATTTTGAAGCGGACTACTTTGATGCGGGCCGGCGCACAGTGGGACAAATTACAGCAAGTGAAACATTTCAAAAACCACGAAATATTAAATAGTCGTATCTCTCTCTTTCTCTCTCCCTCTCTCGTAATAAAAATACGTACACGGAATATACAGTGACAGATTTATCCGGCCTCGCTTTCCAGCGGTCGAAAGAAACGTGAAATAAAATCAAGAGCAGCAGAGAACGTGAAAATAAGAAAAGAAAAACACTGTTTTAACTACAAAAATACTTTCCGATCCGATTGTGCTCGGCCGCCGCCGTGTATGCTCGATCTTTTTCGGGTCGTTATTTTAATTTTCACTTCTAAACTTTGGGTTATTGTCACTGCAATAACTCGACGTGACTGCGCCTCTCCTAACTATAGTAGTGACAATAACCCAACGTGCGTGTATTTCAAAGTTTAATTGTGGAAATTAAAATAATCATGTTTCACCACAAAGTAAACGCTATGTGAATTAATTATATTACTCTTATAATATTGTTAATAGCTTACACTTAAACGTCGTCTCTATATCTGTGTTGATGTTCGTAGTTCACGTTGTGATATCACTTTTAGGGCCTCTTATCTCAAAACATGGGGCCCCCAAAATGTCCAGTGAGACAAGATCCCTGCACCCATAAATCCACTCCTAGGAATACGTGTCACATCAATATTCTTATTATTTTCAAACTAAGCTAAATACTTATTGTAATAACCTTCTGCGCCGGTTATGATACCGCTACCAGTGGTATCTTCTTGTTACAGAAAAATAAATTATTACTTCTTTATGCACTTTTCACTTTTTAACTACCATCCATATTTGACATGGAGCACCAGATAGGATAGGAATAGGCTTTAATGGTGAATCTAGGATCTGTTGACTATTTGACATTAAAAATCGTATTTAATCCCGTCCTTGCATGGAAAAGTGCGTAGAATCTCGCTTATGACTTGGCGTGATGTGAAAAGTTTGGCGTGCTAACTCGCTCGTGACATTTAAAAGAAAAAATCATTTCTTGTAGTATGCTTTTCCCGGTAGAGTTTTGTAAAAATACAAAAATTAACTTGACAATAATTCTTCAGTGCCGGTTGCATACTTCGATCTGTTGCCAAAATTCTACTGGATTTAGTTACTATTAAGGTCAGTTGTGTGATCATTAGTAACTTTTTACTATAGTAAATAAGGTTACAGGTTAAACAACCCGCAAAGGATTTTTACAACGGGCATTAGTAAAAATTACTACTGATCACATCATGTGGTACATAATAATGTACATTTTAACAATGACAAATTAGTATTTAATTTAACAAAAGTATTTAATTCACATTTTTTTTATAATTCGTTCCACAGTGCGGCAGACATATCGTCACAAATGTACCGTTGCCCAAGCTCTGCTTCCCAAACTTAGGGGAGCATCCGTTATGGACATTCTTTTGTAATTTTTTTACATTCTTTCATTATCCCGCTTCCGTGCAACTCGTGCACGAACCTTAGTCCTTCAGCTGTGATTGTTTTTTTTTTTGTTTTTTTAAATCCATATCGGTGCGGCAGCTATCAAATTTTCAGACTGAAGTTAAAACCGATATGCCACAAAAATACGGGACGGAAACGCTCACATCTGACCTTGAGCTGTCTTATACGCTAGAGCTCCGCCTCTCTTTTCCAACTCTTCAATTCTCTATTGAATTAATATTATTGACTGAACAGAATGAACCCACTTGCGTCATGTCATCAGGATGGGTTCTCTCTGGTAACACATGTATACAAAATATATATAGAGACTCGTCCAATATTTCCATGCTAACAACAACTCACCCCAAGCAATAAATCATGGTCACAACACAAGGCAACGAACAAACTAGTTCCGAGAGCAACAACGACATTCTATCAATGTTTCTATACGTTTTTAACTCCGAAACAGTACAACACACTCAACACTAACTGGAAATCGTTCACTTCCAATAAGATTACACAAATATGGACTCAATTGGGTAGAGACCAATCAGAAGCATCGCTGTCCAACATTCCAACATAATCGCAATACAATACCTACACTAATAATTCACTTTAGTTTTACAACTCACTTCATTTTTTTTTCTTTATATTTCTGTCGAATCTTTTTTTTCTAATTTTAATTTAATATCACCACAGGAGGACGAAAAAAAAAACTGGCTACTTTAACACAAACGGCAGTCTAGCAAAGTAGCCAGTAATATCAGAGGTGGAGTATTTTATATTCACCTCTGTTACATAATATAATATACATTTCATATTTTAACATAAAAAAGAAGAGCTGATGGAATGTAGGAATTTGGAGTGAAGATAAACCTGACTATTAATATCACGTACAAAAGTATCTAAAGATCATGATAATATATGGGCGGATACACTGCCAGTGTACAACCTGGCCAAGAGCGCAGACCCCCGAAAATAATTCTAGACCCGTGAGTTTAAAATGTTTCATCGTTCGTAACATCAATTTTGAAAATGTATCGACCTAGATTTTATTTCACGGTCTCTTATGGCGAACAAACAAAACTTTATTTTAAGTGTTGACAAAAAATGTATAATCTATGAGAATAAGAATAACCAACTTTCAGTATGCAAAAAACTCCAAGTTCAAACTGAGAATTTTTTTACATAAAATATTTCGTTGTAGGATGCACGTGCATTTTATGATTTTAAAAAATGCATTTCTTCTTCTTCTTCTTGACTATACTCTTGCAGTTTTCTCGTCATTCCGCAGATCTAAGAGCGCCGTCACCACAGACGAGTCAGTTACTTTTTCCACTTGGTCGGTTTTCTACCTCACCACCAAAACAAGCTTCTCAAAGTTGTCTTCTCTTCTTTGCAAGATATCTAAAAATTTGCAGGACTCACCTTAGATTAGGTTGATTGATATCTTCCTAAAGGAGAGTTATCATTTTACCCTGGACGCAATGCACTCGCGTTCGATGCGTTGTGTACTTTTCAACCACCAACTATTATATCATATCCTAATTCTTAAACTCCTGGTCTTTTTAACCGTTACCATATCGTGATATAAAATACCCATTTGCAGCCATGTTGTCAACGCTTTTATTAATTTAAATGTCTTTAATATTATTAATCCTATAAACTTACTCTAAATATTAAGCATTAAATACAAAAATACGATCAATATCCTAATATAATTCGGACCATTCATCATGTCCTATACAATATATTTTTCTTATCTTTCTTCATTTAATTATTTATTATTTTTAAATTAATGTATCACATGTATGTGTCTTACCACAAATGCTATTTTTGCCAGCATATTAATTTAACAACATAATAAATTGAAGAATAACTATTTTTATAGGATTCGCTTTACACAATTAGTTAGTTCTAAACGTAAACGTTTTTTAAAATGAACTAAAATATTAATTTAATGTCGCGTATATTAACCAAAATATTACATGAGGCGGTAGACCTGTGTTGTCGCATGGTTTCGGAAGGGTTCAGGTCGTTTCAATGGCTCTTCACGCAGATAATGTTTAGTTGGACAATTTACAATTTGAAACATATATACTTTGACCTATTCCCGCTCGTTCTGATGTTGTGTTGTGACGTCGCGCGTCGTTTTATTGCCTTCGCGGTACACGCAAAGGTCATGTACGCGCTCGCTCCGAACCGAACGAAAACAGTCTGACGTCACGGAGCAGTTTTGCAATCAATGGAACGGGTCAGAATAAATTCTAATTGTTGTCTACATACTCATTCCGATAGCGAGTGTCATTACACTATTTCGTCGTAAGCATTTCATTCATAAACGTGTCTGACCAACTGTCATAATCTTATTTATTTATGTAATGGCGTATAGCTTTCGATTTACGTATTTACTCACAGTTTGTCAACTTTGAGTTTCTCTCTTTTTTTTCTTTTAATAATTATTTATTATTTATTTTAAATTTGGCACTTTTATAATCTTGTTTTATATACTTAGGGCAGGTTATTCTACTGTCGAATATCTTTGATTAAATGTGGCGGACTCTTTACGGCCGTTTCAAAGGTCATATGTCACATTGATACTTTGAAAGTTGCTGTATACGACAATTAATCATTCAATATCCCGCTATTTTAATGATGAGAGTTTATCCGGTGATTTCGTTGATCCGAAAGAATTTTGCCAGCGAAGAGAGGCGACTAAAGCTATAGATAAAGCATATTTCATGGTTATTTGTCTTGCCACACCGACCCCTCAGAATAACAAGGTTCCATCTGACACTGACACTGTTTTGAGATAATGAGCTCAAAAGTGTTAATTGAATTTCAACATATATTCATGTATATTTTGTTTTGAGTATGCAAATATGATCAGTTTTAAGGTCTTAAATTATTATCAATGACCAAAAATAAATAAAAACATTGTAAATTAACAATAATGAACCATAAATTGAAATAAATAACTGATTCAGTTGGAGTATTCAGCTCTTGCTATTTCCTTTAATATCCGTTAAATAGAGTCGGTGTGTATGGAAGAAATAAAGAATAATGCATTTGGAATCCTTTTCACGCAATAACTCAAATTAGTCCAAAAATTTAGTTGGAACCTTGTTATTTTCTTATCTACGCTTTGACAATGGTAAAGTTGACGCAACAACAATGAGGGTAGAACCGCCACTTACCCAGGACCGT